>CM066328.1:241143281-243543281 GCA_033807585.1 Hydrophis major | reverse complement strand
ATAACAATTATGCCAGTATTAACCAATTTCTTAATGTTCCCTTAACCCAAGACAGGACTTAGTTGGTTGCAATTACTTTAAAATTGTATTTCATAGAATTATATTCTCCATATGAAATTTTCACTATTTTTCGTATGAGATTTAAAACAGAAGGATCCTGACTGTAGGGAGTAAACAGAATTTTCCACATCTGGTATTAAAAATGATTTTTGCATCAATTTTGAGTAACTATCTTATATTGGATGAAACGTCTACACTATTCTGTAATGGATGTCTGATTTGGATCTCAATTCTTTTTTATCCTCAGCTTTCAGGGCTTATGACAAAGGGTTGTAGCCTCCATCTTCAATATAGCTCCTCCTTGGTAAATGCATTGTCTTTTAAAGCTTATGTAGCCTCACAGCTTTGAGACAAGACCTTTCCTTAATCTGGAGGTGCTATGAATTTAATCAGGGACCTTCTGAAAGCAAGTATGTGCCCTGGCACTGATTCAGAGCCTCTTCTCAGTCTTCATGAAACGTTCAGATCCTGGCCACACAATGGCCATTACAATTCATATATTTTAATTAGCGGTAGAAAAATATCAGGATAAAACATCACACTGAGTGATTCTCTTATGTGCTAATTAAACGTTTGATATCAGCCGAAGAAAGAACAGCTAGTGCACTGATGCTTTCTGAGTTCTTTTGAACTAGCAAAAAATGGAATGGCTAATGGCTTAAAGGGACCCCCTTCTGCTGGTGATGCAACGTCCTTCCCCAAACAACGTCACCACTTCAAGCAGCAGCATTTGACCACTTCACATATCACACACTGTTATTTAATGTTGCAATATGGCAATTTATTGAAACATCGCTTTGATTTTTATCAGGAACTAGCAGCTTCATGAATAGTGCCTGCTCATCACATGGACCTCAATGTTTGTTATTCTACATATGTAATTGTAGGGCATAATCCCTCAAGATTTTCCTCCAGTTGAAAGAAATGAGAGGACTACATCCTAAATGTTGTGGATTTTTTTTTCTCATGAATTAGAAATGGGATTCATTACCCCTCACCCCCTTTTTTTTCTTGTATCCAACCTTCCAGAACTCCATTCATTTGGTCCTAGAGGTATCCCACCATGAAAAAACATCAACATAAATATTGATGAACACAACCACCTTTGTAGCCTTAATATAGATAAGGGGGGGAGGGGGAGGGAGAGAGCCCCCCCCTCAATATATGGTGCTCCAGGGATCTGGTCCAAATAGATAGTCCTCTATGCTCTTTTGCCAGCTGACAGATGGTAGCATTTTTTGTTCAGTGCTTAAATTACTGTACTCAACAGCAATTTCACTTGATTCCTACCATGCTTTCCTTTGTAAGCATTTTGAATGGCAGTTAGTTTAGGAGGTGGTGAATCTCAGGCCTTTCCAACAGCCTCAGCATCATGGTCAGTCCTCATGCATGATGAGGGCTGGAATCCTGGAACATATGGCTGAGTTCTAGCTTGAGAGTCAGATCTGTCAGAGCACTTGGCTTTCCATGATAGTGCTGTTGCAGTATAGCTCCTTTTAGGTATGGGGACAAATATGAAATATAGTTAAGAACAATCTCTTCCCTGGACTGCAATGTCAAAATTCATCCACAGATGGCCAGATAATGACAGTGCTTTTTAATGCTAACTTTCAGCTGGAAAATACCTCAATAAGCTTATTGTGATGTTGGTAGAAACATTAAAAATGAGAGGAGGCAATCTCAATAATGTTAAAAATCCCTTTCTTGTTTTCTTCACTGACAAATAACCTGGCAGCTCAATTTCTTGTTGCCCTGGTCTCCTGAAAATAAATCAATAAAAGAGTTTCCACTTGTGAAATAATCCAGTTCTGCAGAGGGGACTGTCAGCCTCTGATTGAAGGCCTCCACTGCTCTTCTAGCATGCCACTTCTCCTGTGCTCGCAATGAAGTCATTTCTCGTAAGGTTCAACTAAAATCTCTGTTTAGGTCAAGCCATGCCTTTAGGGAAGCAAAGAGCAAGTCTTTGTCATCTTTGATGATATTAAGTAGAATGTTGATGTCTTGTGTTATACCCTTCTAATTACTAATATTAACTGCTACATTTTCCTCTAGACAATTGTTGGTAGTCTTTTAAATTACACTGAGGTAGTTCTGTAGTAGTATTTTGATCCAGAATATAGGAACCTGTTCTGACCCAAACTATTTTCCAATAAAACAAACATGAACCAAAAGGAACAGAAACCTTTTAATGATTCTTACAAATCCCCGGTTTAAAGGCTGCTGCAAACTAATTAACTTTAATAAGCACAAGCCTTGCCAAAGCTGTGCGAGGCTGCCAAAAATAACAGATAAGGTTACCTAGAAATATTTTACAATGTAAGAGTCTTCAAATATCAACTAAGATACTGCAATGTCCATGAGTTTCGAGTTTCAAAACGTCTTTGCTTCCTGCAAAGAACGATCACTGCACAGCTGCCTTTTATCTTCTTGAAGGAGGGGCCATTACCTTGCAGCCTTACTCCCAAGTTGCCCATGCTGCTGCAGCTGCTCTTTCCTATGAGAAACCCTACACACATGCGCACTTGGCACAGGCTCCTCGGGAATCTCTTCATCGCTGCTGCCAGCCCCCACAACCTCTGAAGGTAGCAGTCTACCCCCTGATGGTCCTGGCCCCTCATCCGAGTCCTCGCTCTCCTCAGTTGTCCGCACCTGCTGCTGGCTAACTACAACAGAACCAGAGGTCCTCTTTAGCAAGCAGAAATTGTGTAAAAAAATAGAGAATCACATCTGAAGCTAGATGATGATGATAACCATTATAACAATGGGAAAAAAAATAACACAATGTGTGCCTTTAATGCTTGTAATGATCTTAATGAATGAATTAAAAGCATTGAAGTTTATCTAAACAACTGCAAAATTTCAATCCTCTAGTCTAGGACATGGGTGCAAATTCATCATGTCATGTTGCCGTCACGTGATGTTTCATGATATTTTTCCCATTCATGGAGCTGGGGTGGGCGTGAGCTGGGCGTGATGCATCCACTCAATGGGTCACCAGTTTGACACCCCTGGTCTAGGAAGATTGGGAAGGGAGATATCACAAAACAGAAGCGAAGTGATTCATGCAGGCTGTGGTTTGATTATTTGTTAAACAGGAAAGGGATAAATGATGGGCTTCTATATAAATATGGGAGGTAAGTGTGACTGTATGTGGGTATTATTTTTTTACTCTAGATCACGAGTTCTTTAACTTTCAGGACCAAACCAGCTTCCCCATATAAATGATTGAAGATGAACAAGACCCTTTAAGCTGAGGTTGTGGCTATCTCATATACCACTGACAGCTCTGGTGACAGATGACAAATATCTTGAAGTCAAACACAATTTACCAGAGGATACATGCTAGGAAAAATGGAATGCGTGCCAAGTGCCCAAAGGCTTTCTCCAATGTTTTATTCAAAGCCTGTTCTAATTTGCTCTAACACCCTATTGTTCCCTCATTCATTAAATATCAAATATCATGTTCTATCACTGCACCTTTTTTAATAGACATTGGCACTTGGAAGAGGCTGCTATTCTCATTTTTCTCTCTCTCCAAAAGTATACCCTAACCCTTTGTAGCATCAAAGCTACAAACTGATTTTGGGACCAAGGCGGGAAATTACGGCACCTATTCTTCTCAACACGGCTTGGGCTGCCCCCCATAGGGTTTGCACTACCAATTAGTGTTCTGCCTGATGGATGGCTGCACATTGGATGCTTATTCAATTTGCTTATTGGCGCTGTGTCTGTGTCTGCTTTCTGCTGCCTGCATTGCAGATGGAGGCAGGCACTCACGTGGGGTTAAAAAGGCAGAGAATGGGGCAATTTCAAACACAGAGGCAGGCAACATGAACCAGGACTGGCTTGACACACTAAGATGGGGAAAGAGACATTCCCAATGCCATTTGGCAACTTGCCAGGGACTTTTGCATTGCTACTTTCATAATTCACAAACAATGTGAAATTTAAAAAGTTAACTATATTTATAAAAGCGAAATACCATTCAGGCATCATCAGAAAATCTCCAGAATCGTAAAGCCTACAAACCTTGAATTGGGCATGTATCCTCTTGGCTTCTAGGTGCTCACTAAGAAAGGATTTTCCGAAATGACCATCAGAGCATTAGTATTTCGTATATTATAATTAACACGCTCTGATGCTAAGGAGTTCTACTCCCCCACCTGAAAAGAAATCTGTTCCAAATGCAAAACACACGCAGAGGAGTTTCAGTTTCACAGCACCAAGCAGCTTTAGTCAAGAACAGTTGAGATAAGCCACGCCCAGGCTTCTTGCTGTCTCCTTGCTCACACAGGAAATACTGTTTCAGTTTCTAAACAGCCCTCAATTCTCTCACACACTGATAGGACAATAGCCAGATGAATACCAATGGATGCTGGTTGGCAGAGGCAGAATTCCCCCCTGCCCCCCCAAAACTAAGCCCAATCACATAGTTTTGTAGAAAAGCATGGATATCAAGCTAGTATTGATGTATTTAGTTGATCATACTTACTTTCTTGTTCTTCTTTCTTGGTCCATTATATCTGTTATTATTTGAACCCAAGGAACCTTTAAAAAAAATGGTTTCATGCAATCTTGCTAGTGGAATAATATAAAATAACATTCTTTATTAATAATGGAAAATCATAATATTTTATATAAACCAGCTTCAATAAGAATTGCGAATCAGAGTGGCAAACTCCTATTTGTTTTTCATATTGGGAAGGAGAAGCATCTAAACAAAGGTACAGTTATAAAAGGAAAGAGTACCCACTCAGTGGAACCAAACAAAATAAATCAAATAGCTTTGTGCGTGTGTATGTGTAGTGTGTGTGTGTATGTGTGTGGGCATTGCTCACATGTGGGTATGCAAAGGGGGGAGGGAGGGAAGCCGTTTCCAAAACTCAGAACTAGTTGTTGCTTTAGCTCTGCAGGTCATAATCACAACAAACTGCAATGTTGGTGAATGGTTGTATTTTCATTGTATACATACGCGTCATTGTATATACAGTACGTCGTAAATACAGGCAATCCAAATAACCCAAATAAGCACATCAGACTGTTCTCTGTCACACTTGGCTGACATGCTCTCAGATGTACTAGATGCAGTTTCTACACTACTGGAAATAAGGAGGATGCTGCTTGCCATCATTTGTCTAACCTCCCACTGTATCTTTTTAAATAAAGAGACCTGTCTTATATCAGAATGAGCAGAGTGTCTGCTTGTGCAAATGATGATATGGGAACCCTAAATCTAGGGCATGAAAATTATTCTGTTTGAAAAAAAAAATGCTTTCAAATATTTGGTATAACTAAAGTGAATTCCATAGTGGGTTTAATTGTTTTTTTTTTTCTAAAATTGTGATTTTAAAGTCTCTTCTAATGTTTATCTTTTTGCTTTACAGGTATTCATTCAGCTCCAGTAGAAAATGATGATCATGCTGGAGAAATGGTGAGTAGAAAGCTTATTCATCTAAAAAGTGAAATGTATTAGGTCATTTTTGAAGGAGGAGGATTGGCGGGGCCTGGGGGAAGAGTTAAGAGAGGGATCAGCCTAGAATTGTATTCCCACAAGCAGTCTAAGTTCAACCTCTCTTGAATTATAGTTGACCAGATTCTTTTAAATAGGCATGAGCAATAAATCAGCTTAATCGGAACTTAACACATGGTCCTGATTATTTGCACCTGACACCTTTCACAGATTATTAGAAATTCTTGCATGCTCTAGAGCAGGGCTGTCAAACTTGCGGCCCATGGGCTGGATGCGCCATGTGCCGGCCATGCTCACTCCCAGTTTAGTGAAGGGGGAAAAAGTCATGATATGTCATGTGACACTGCAGTGATGATGTGAGTTTGACACCCCTGCTCTAAAGAGACATAAAATGCCTTATACATAGGCATTACCATGTTTTAATAGATGACAATTTGGAGAATGACAATTTGGAGTAAGGACCATTCAGAAAAATGTCGCAAGGGACAAGGTCAGGGGTCTTTTGAGAACAAGATAATTTAATGAACTGGGTGGCCTCCTCTTCTCTCATGCATTTTTTTTCCTGGATTGTGCCCAATTCAACATTTCCATGTGGATGTTCAAACCAGGGAAATATTCATTCTCTTCCCATATTTCTGTTGTCAACCAAAATAATCTCTTCTAGGAATCAACAGATTTTTAAAATATTAAAAACAGGATCACACAATATTTACATTGAGACTCCTTAAGTCCAACTGAAGTCATGGGAATTCCAGCTACTATGTCTCATTACATAATATTTCATAGCAGGTCCAAATTATGGTAGCCTATCATAGAATCTTTCCATAAGTGTCCCTGAATTAACTTAGCTGTATATGAAATAAAAACAATTGGATTTGTGCAGTACTTCATAGTACAATGCAAGATATCTGACTAATGTTTATATAATTTTAGACCTTTTATATTGTCTGTCTGCTTTAAAAAAAGCAGGACCACCATATCTTTCTTAGTAGATACTAAAATTGAGAACAGATGATGTAACGAGGAGTGCAGAAAATGTTGATGGCCAGCTGGCTACAAAACTACTGTACCTTGACCCAAAATTAGGCAGCATGATTCTATGGGAATTAGATACCACAAAAATATGGCTGAAGTTTTCATATGGGGTTGGAGGCCTTTTGAAATAAGTAAGGCATATAAACCCCCCCACCATTTTTGTTGGTGTCACATGCTTTGGAAATCTAGTGACCTAAACTTTTGGATTTCCTCCTCTTATTTATATCTTGATGGGGAAAATAAAGATTCTATTATTTAGCTGGGTACTTTTGTGTTTTTTGAGCAACTATTAAATAACTTAGAAATTTAGTTTCCTTTGCTTCAGGATGACTTACTCACTTGGAATCTTCCAATTATAAATTTGTTTTACATGTTTGTGATTTTAATCAGCTCGAATATTTGGTTAAAATAGAATATTTCAAAACTAAATGAATCATCTTCCTTTGTTGCTTTTGATCTAGATAACCCGATGTATTATAGAAGTCCTTTTGAACAGTCTGTCAAAAGGCAACTCTCCGCTTATTAATCCACAGTGTAGGGAGCTTCTGAAGAAAGGTAAGTGCATATCTTTACAAAAAAAACCTAACATACTTTCCATGACTAGCCTTTATAAAATTATACAATAATTTTACAATATTGTAAAACATACAATATTGTAATATTTATGTAATATGGACTGGGAGACTCCCAAAATTGCTCAATTACAACTTCCAGCAGATTTTACCATTACTACTAGGGATTGCTGAGAATTGAAGCTCAGCAATATCGGAAGAAACATATTCCAAGTTTCCACCCTGTGTAAATGGAATCCACAGTAGCTTAAAAATCCGCCACCTTTCATATTTATGTATTTATTAAATTGATCTGACTGCCTGAAGTGGATTCTAAGAGATATGGCATTATGTACAGAGGGTAGTAGGAAGCATTTCTGGGAAAGTGAAGCTTTCCAGCAAGCACACTATGGAGCTCAAGTTTACTGCTCCTTTTCTGAAGAACCATATTGTGGTGGAATCTCCAGCTAGAGTGGAGTGTGAACTGAAGAGACTGTCAAGCTTGGGATCCCTCCAGTGATGGAAGCAACAGAGGTCAGACCCCAGCCTTTATCTGCCTGTTCCCAAGAAAATGGAACCACCTGGCAATTTCATGGTTCCCCTGGAGTCCTCAAGCCTGTTGGCATAACCAGGTCTTGAGGGATTTTCAGAAACTCAATAATTATGTGGTCAATTTTATCTCTTTAAAGGAGAAGATTCCATAATAAGGGTGCACAGCAGAAAAGGCCCACTTCCTAGGGCCTACCAAATGTAGGCCTCTAGACCATGGAACCTGTAAGATACCCATTCCGTGAGATCTTTTCAGACAAGCCCAGTAGCTGAAAACTGGCTCATTGAAGAGTACAAGTGTTAATGCAAATAGCAATGTGAGTACTAATATTCAGAAAGCTGACAACAGTTATTAGGTTCCAAGTGCAGTTACCGATTATGAGTCCACATGTACTCTGTTCAATAGAATTCTGATCTGGTACAAGTAACACACACACACACACACAAGTCTGAATGGAAAACATGATGAAGAATATCTAAAAAATGGGATTTGTTTGGGCTGGAGATCCATTTGCCTCAACCCCTTAGTACTTGTTCAGGAAGCTTGGGCTGAGAACTCTTTATATTATTTTTATATTAGCATTATTGTAATATATTAACATATTATGGCATAAAATAATACAAGTGGTAAATTAAGTATGCGATTTCTGAGCAAAGTTTGGGTGAAAAATTTCATTCATTCATTCCTATAGCTTGCCATCTCACTCGATGACTCTGGATGGCTTACAGTTCAAAAATACATATTACAATGAAGGCAGTAAAATATTTTAAACCAACAAAAAACAATGAAAGCATCCAAAATAAATATACACAGCAGCAGAGATATTTGGCCAGTTAGACATACAGCCAGGAAATGGGGCCCTTGAAACAGTCAGCACCTCAGGCTTGGGAATATTTTAAGCAATTTAGTTTTAAAAGGGGACATGAATAGGCATACATATATGCAATCATAATGATAACCTTATTTATTCATCAAAAATAAGGACTCCCATGTTCTAGGGTCAAGGACAAGCTAAAATAGCAAATGTACCTAAGCTTCTTCTTGACAGATAAACGTTTTTAGGCAAGAACCCTTGTAATAGGGGCATGCTCTTAAAGAGTAAGTAGTCCTCCATGGGCATTCTGTGACATGATTTTTCCCCCTTAGGTCAGATTAAATATTTGTATCCATTCAGACTGTAAGTACTTATCCAAAAATGGCTGATTTCTACCCATAATGCCCATAGAAGAGCCCTCTGTTTTCTTTGCTACAGCTTGATGGCATGGATGTTGCCAGGTGAAGGAATGTTGGAGGAATAGTGAGCAAGTGATGAAGTGACCACTGACCATTGTGAGGTATGCGCAAGGTAATAATAGTACAAAGAAAAAAATTCCATGGTTGTTGATTCTCTTTGGGAGATCCTGAAGAGAAGTGGAAGAAAAATGGAAAGTGGAAGAAAAATCAGGGACAGAAGACAAATAGCCCACAATGAACATGAAAATATAATGGTATTATAATGAGGAATTCCTCAGCGTATTTTGTTTGGTTGCAGGTGAACAGCAAAAACAAAAAGAGAAAAATGTACAGCAAGGCATGGAACTCGGCACAAGAACCTTATCAGAATCAGAAGAATTATCTAAGCAGTCGGAAGGGACTGTGAGGGAAGAACAAGATGTGAGTGAAGAAGAGTTTAAAAGACAGACAGAAGGAGATGCTAAGTGGCATCTGGAAACAAAAAAATATGGGGGAAGCAGCAACCAACAAACTGCCTCTCCAGGGACTACTTATGCTTTGGATAGAGATCATAAAGAAGAAAAAAAGAAAGAGAATGAAAAAGGAGCAGAGGAAGATAATCACAAAAGAAATCACCCCAATGGAGATGGAGGCAAAGAAAAAAAGGCCAGTGGAGAAGTAGAATCTGAGCCTCTAGAGAAAAAGTCTGTTCTTACATCTGGGAAAGTGAATGAAGAAGATTACAAGCATTCTCATGGCCAAAAGCATGTGGAAGAAATAATTAAGAGTCAAGAAAGGGAAAATGAAGACAGTGAGGAGGAGGAGGAAGAAAAGGAAGAGGAGGAGGAGGAAGAGGAGGAGAGTAATGAAAAGTATCGTCATAGTTTTCATGAAGAATTTGAAGATTCTTCAGAGCGGAATGGTGAAGAAACAGAGAAGCAAGACCACAAATCAGGACATTACCGAAAAAAACCAAGATTGGGTAAGTCCTCTGAATACAACAATCATCATATTGGTGAGAAAAAGGGTTCACCTGAAGAACCTAGTGAGGAAGAAAGTGAATTCTGGGCTAAAATGAGTCACCACCCCAACCATTATGAGAGAGGACATTACTTTGTGGAGCCAAGAAATGCCATTGAAACGCATAGGTCTGAGGAAATGGAGAGAGAGAACAGGAACCAAGGATACTGGGATCAACACTATCCCAGCCAAGAGGATAGTGATGAAGACATGAAGCCACAGAGTGAGGAAAATGAAAGGAAACAGTATCAGTACATGAGGAAAAGACTTTTCGGTGGACCATCAAGGGAGAGCAGACATCACTACGAAGTAAGGCTCCCTTACAGCAAATCAAGGAAGGGAAATGGAGGTATGAAACAAAGCCATGATAGCATAAATGAGAAACCACACCATGACCAACCAAGTGTACAGCTAGAGATGGCAAAACCACAAAACAAGGAGAGAGAAGATGGAGGGCAGCGACTCAACAGCCAAGAAGAAAATCACTATCCTAGTAATGATGGAGAGCTAGAAACTCCACACTACAGCGAGAGAGGAAAACACTTTGAGAATAAAAGGACTCTTCTGCTAGAGGAGGGCTACCCAAGGAGCCACTATCTTGTAGAAAATGTAAAAAGAGCTTTAAAATCATTTTATTCCCAACAGCCCAGGTGGAAAAACAGATCTGTGGACAAGAACGCTGACATCATCAATCCACTGTTGGAGAGTGAAGAAGAACTCAAGTCCCACTTGAACAAGAGGGAATTCTTTCCTGAATATAATGATTATGACTTGTGGGAGAAGAAACAGATCTTGGATAGCTTAAACCCCAAACAGGACAACAATAACAACCCTGAGAGGCTATACAAACCTGAGATAAAAAGGCAGTATGATAGAATGGATGAGCTGGCCCACCTTCTGAGCTATCGGAAGAAATCTGCAGAATTTCCAGAACTGTACAGCTCAAAAGAAGACATTGAAAGGGGACACGTAATAAGAACTGGCAAGGACAAATTTAATCAGAGGCCTCTGACACCAGAAGAGGTATTTATTTTATGATTTCTAAGAAAACTAGAACAATTCTTTTCTTTAAAAAAGTATTTTATTTCAGCAAAATAATACAGTATGTGGCTAGGCGCAACATGACCATACGTTGGGCTTATATTCTCAGTGTCTTGTTGACGACTTTGTATGTGATCAAAAAGTAGGAAGCCCTGTTATTTCAGGCTTCATACAGAATTCAAGTAACAGACAGGACTATCAGTGTGTTCCAGTTAATAATCTGGCTTTAGCTGTCTTTCACTTAGCCTTCTCTGTCTCTAAGTATCATTTACATTTGTACTTCACTGGAATGATGCAACCTGCTGAAGTTGCTTCATGACTGCCCTGTTGAAATTGTCAGCAAAACTGGATCTTAAGAGGAGGGAAGAAAGGTCTTTGAGTGTTAAAAATATCTAGAAAGCTGTCAATCAAGGACATGTTCTGATTTATTTAGTGTAGCAGATGTTAAGACTCCGTGTAACTTATTTGAAATGATTGTACAATCTACTTAGTTGCTGTCTAAGTCAACTTCTTTGTGATGGCATGGCAAAGCATTGGCTAAGGCAAGAACAGGTGACTGATTTTTTGTAAATAACTTTCTTCTGGGGATAATCTGTAGCCATCTTTCTAGCTATAGACCAAGCTCTCTCTCTCTCTCTCTCTCTCTCTCTCTCTCTCTCTCTCTCTCTCTCTCTCTCTCTCTCTCTCTCTCTCTCTCTCTCTATATATATATATATATATATATATATATATATTTTAAGAAAGGCATTCAAGATTGTAATCCACTAGACTCATTCTTCTTGCTTTAAATTGATCTAGTTAAAATAGTTGCGTTTCTGGACTGGTAATCAGCGGAGACATGCAAATATTTTATGTTCTCAATAGTCTTCAAGCATTGCTTTTAAGGCATTCACCACATTTTTCACTGTAACATGGATGAGGACTAACTAAAATGCTGAATAGGGAATACTTTGACCCAGACCAATCACCTAATCTAAGCGTATACTGAAGCAAGATATATCATACATCCATACATATACATACGTGCATACATATGTGCTTAGCTGCATGATACCTAACACTACATCATCACAATAGTGACCTGTTTAAAATTGAGTAACCAAAATTTCATCTGAAATCTGTTGCTCTGTTCTGTTCATGTGTTCATTTTAATTCTGGGCTGCGGGCCTCATTTCCTCCCATGTTTCCTATTTAGAAATAGTCAGATTTCTATCAGGCTGCCTATGTTTTCAGGAATGAAACATCCTGACTTTCAATATTACACAATGTGGGATATCATGTCTCACTGAAATAACTGTACAAGCAAGTGTGCATGGAGTCACATAACTGCCATACTATAAATTCATGTTCTGGGAAAACCATCCCACCACATAACTTGGTAAATGATCAGTGCCAAATATTCTTAACATTAACTATGTGGATGTAGAGAAGAATTAAAGCATGAAGATGATTTCTGGTCATTTTGGTAAAACAAAAACAACTGGCACTTACAAACTGATTCCTAGAGAAACTGCAGTTCCCTATAAATACTAAGTCAAACTCACAAATATGAATTACTATAGTACACAAACATAATAATGGCACAAGTTAGCATCACATGATTGATCTCCAAGTTTAGGAATCTTCACTATGCTTTGATGGAAAGTAAGAGTAATACATCGTGCTCTCCTTACGGAAACAGATCACATGAATCACAAAAATAGAATGAATGAGTATTTAGAAGCTCTTCCCTACATTTCCTTTTAGTTTTCTTGAGTGAAATTTGGGAGATAATGCATGTACATAAGTTTAGTGCAATAAAACCACATTTTAAAAGTATTTTGCAAATGCTACATAATTTAAATCTAGTAAAATAGAATGTTTAATTCTTATAGAACCTTGAATACTTTTTTCTGATCAACTTCTTGACTGTTGTGAAAGCCTTAATAGAAAATGCTACTGAAAGAGCCAGGAAAAGTAACTAGAGCTACATTAGAATTAAAAATCCAAACATAATAGGACGAGCGGTAGTACTTAGACTTATATAATGCTTCGCAGTGCTTTCCAGTCCTCTCTAAGCAGTTTACAGTCAGCCTCTTGCCCCCAACAATCAGAGTCCTCATTTTGCCCACCTCGGAAGGATAGAAGGCTGAGTCAACCTTGAGCCTGGGGAGATCTGAACTGCCAAATTGCAGGCAGCCGGCAGTCAGCAGAAGTAGCCTGCAGTACTACATTATGACCACTGCGCCACCTCATACTTGTATGTGAGCCATGATCAAATCAAATTAAATCTAAATCTAATAAGATCACTAAGCAGTACAGTTGCATGGATTTCTAACAATCAAATTCTCAGAATAAAAAAGTGATCTATGCTTTTAAGGTCATAATTTACACGGATTTCCTTTTCCATTATCACAGGAGAAAGAACTGGAAAACCTGGCTGCTATGGATTTGGAACTGCAGAAGATAGCTGAAAAATTCAACAATAATCAGAGAGGATGAATGTTATTTGACATAATGTGGTATGGTGAAGAGTAGCTTTATTTAAAGTATCCCGTATTTACTAGTAAAGTCACTGCCTCAAATGTTTTCTCCCCAATTAGAAATAGTTTACCATCCTTTAAATATATAATTTACAATAGTACGAAGCATCTTTCTGTTCCAAAAGATTTGTTCAGATCAGCATGAATTCTTGCCTTATGAATTTTGAAATGTATGAGGATAATTGTGTGTGCGTTCTTCAGAAATATATTATCTCGGTAAAAAATAATAAACTTTACATTGTCTACATACCATAGTTAACTGCATGTGCTCCTGCATAACTTGTTTATGATTTACATAGTTAGATTTGTCAGAGGAGACACAGTAACATGCTTATAAGTCTATATTGAAACTATTTTTTTATTCCTTATAAAATAGTACATTCTGTAGTACCATAAAATTTACTTTGGGAGTCTGACAGCACCAAAATAGATGCACCATCTACTCCTAGATTGTTATGAGATAAACTGTTCACTCATAGCTTATGAAAAAAGGATATTGGTTGCAGCTTTCCCATAATAGCACTGAATGTGCTTCTTAAACTACCCCAAAGTTTCTATTTAAAGTCATTGATACATAAGTGGTTAGCTACATAATTGCTGCCTTGAGTTATTTATAATAAAGCTGGGATTAAAAGAAACTAAAATAAATAAATGTTCACAGCATTTACAGTAATTAATTTTAATGTAATATGTATTTGGTTTTTATTGTACACTCATCAACTTTATTTTGGGCTCACTCACTTTTGGCAATATGGTCCTCACCACACTACACCAGCAATAATTGGAGATACCCCAGCTTTAAAATAAAACAGAATCTTAACTGTCAGGTAGTATCAGAATATCCGAAGGAATTATGATAGTGAGGTATTCAACAGAACACAATTTCTGCTTTTCATTATATTCTGATGCTGGTGAAGAACTTCCCAAAACTTCCAACTTCTTATTTTATAGCTGTTAATTCTAGTAGCACTTAAGCAGATTGTTTTTATTTATCTTGATAACAGGCCTGGAAAATGCTATGATTCCTTTATATGAAAGTGAGCAGGCTTTGTTTATTCTTAAAAAGCACCAGCAGTATCAATTGTTTTTATTAGGGGAAAAAAACAACACCCTCTACTGCACTGATTGCAATTTAAGATTTCAGGGGCCAAGATTTCAGCAGTCAGGTCTGCTAGCCAAATGCATTCTGGCCTCAAAAATACCAAACCAGTCACAGAAATATTGAACACATTAAACATTGAATTAAAAAGTTAAATGAATATAAAACATGGAAAGCGCAATTATAGATGTTAGCCATTGATCTGAGGTAGTCAGTATTTTCATAGGTTATTTATTACCACTAGCATTCTCTATTTTCAATTCTCTGATTGCCACCTACTGGATGTTGGAAATATTGCTTCATATTATGAGCATAAATGTTCCTTCTGCTTTTTCCAAATGAAATAGGTTGGGAAATCAACTCCAGACGATTTTTCTTCTTACCATAACTCAACTGTTATGGGAAAGATTAAAATCTTTCTGAGAACATCGGCTAATAATCTGGATTCACAGAGTATTTTCTTGAGGAAAAAAGTGTCTCCAGGTTGATTTTGTACCTGCAGTGTATATGTGAATTATGTATTTGTTGCATTTATAGACTGCCTTCATTCTAGATCAGTAAAGTGCATGGAGGAGCAACTCCCCAATATTGAATATTAAAAGTAATAACAGTTTCAAGTTTCATGGGCTATGTTACACATGACTCTCACAGAAGCTTAGCTATTCAAGGTTTACATGCTTAATGAAACTGATTGGACAAAATTGTTCAGGGGCTGGAATGATCTTCATAACTAAGCTGGGAAATAAACATACATTTTAATGATTGGTCTCCAAGTTTCAGAAGTTAGATTACATTATAGATTTCATTATGGTTAAAGTTAGAATGCCACAAAGTTTTAAAAGTTCCATTCTGCTGCAATGCTTTTAATATAGCTAACATCTTACATGGGATACTATTATAGTCTGGCTACTAAAACACTTGCATAATGCTTGAGGCGCTCATCCTGTTAACCAAAGAGACGAAAGCTTTTGTTTGTGTACTATCATATTGATGTTGCCTCTTAATTTTCTCTCTGACAATCTATCTCTGGCCTGGTCTTTCAAGTCTTCACATGGTGCATTCATTGTCACCATAACTGAGTCCATCCACTTTGCTCCTGGTCATCCGCTTCTCTTTCCTTTCATCTTTCCCAGCATTAGTCTTTTTCAGAGCTAGATCTTCACATAGTGTATCCAAAGTATGATCATTTGTACCTTGTCATTTTGCCCCGAGTGACAATTCTGGGCCGATTGGTTTCATGTCCCATTTGTCCATGGTATATACAAGAGTCTTGTCCAACACCAAATTTCAATTTTTAAAATTGCTTCGTAAAATAATTGACATACCTACCCAGCAAGACTTTCGATGTGGGTATGAAAGAAAAAAAAGAAGAACCAAAAACTTCCAGCAGCAGGTTAACACATCGTATACAAAGCATTCTTTACTTTTTCAGCCTTGTTGTGATGTAGTGACGTAGTTAGTTATTACCAAGTTCACGACATAGTAAGTGTTCTTAGCCTCCAGGCTCTGCTTTAACTTAACTACTTAGCAAACCAAGCTCTGCAGTGGATGCAATGATAATGCAGCCAAGTGGAGGCTAGATTTTTATTTGTTTATTTTCAAAGACTTTTTCACAAGGTTTATAGGAATTTTTGTGAGTGGGTGAGTAATCCTTGCCTTATAATGGCGATTGAGACCAGAATTGCTGTTGCTAAGCAACACAGCCATAAAGCATGAAGTCACATGACTGCATCACTTAGTGACAGTAATTCTAGCAGTTCCAGAATATTATCATTAAACAAGGACTTCATGTGAGCACGACTTCCAACTTCCTGCCAGCTTTTCCCATTGATTTTGCTTGTGGGAAGCTGGCAGAACTCGGAACTCAGGATCGCATGACCGCAGCTCACTGCAATGTGATAATTGTGAGCTGGGTGTTAAGCATCCCGAATGCAATCACACAACCCTGGGGACGTTGTGATGCTGGACCTCCAAGGACCAGTTGTATGTATTGCTCATTCTGCCCCACTGTAACAAAACACTGCCAAGTCTTCTTCTGTAAGGGATTATTTATTGAATTTACCAGATTCATAAGGCTGCTCAAACAATGTGATTCCAGGCAGTGTCCAACAATAACAAAAATCCAAAAAAAGATCCATGTAATATTAAAACACGCATGATATACTGTATAAATCTGAAATACAGAATATGCTGGTAATCAAGCACCATAATAAAAACAGCTGAAAGGGAATCCCATTCAACCAGCCCCAAATGCTTGTGGGGGAAAAGCCAAGTCTTAAAGCTGATTGTTGATTATTTTCTTAAAAATAAAGGATTGCTCTATGATCTGGGTTCAAAGTGGAAAAAATATCTAGAGCAGGGGTCTCCAACCTTGGCTCCTGGAAGCCTGGCGGACTTCAACTCCCAGAATTCCACAGCCAGCTGGCTGTGGAACTCTGGGAGTTGAAGTCCGCCAGGCTTCCAGGAGCCAAGGTTGGAGACCCCTGATCTAGAGCATGTATATAGAAGGATCACTACACTGGTCTATAGTTCTTTCAATCAAACCCATCTATTTCAAGGATCTCTTTTTATATCTCTTTGAAATGGGTCTGTCTCTTTTTTCTTTATTAGACTCTTTATACCTTAACCTTCTATCCCTGAGCTATTCAAGACAGTTTATAAAAGCAGTATACAAATGCTAAGAACTGAATAAATCAAGCTGCAAAAGCAGCAACAGATCCAAAGTTAAAACTGAAAGTTATGATCAATGTTCTAAATCTTGTGACTCCCAAGAATGTATCAAGAATTTCATGGTCCCTACTCACATACATATCTAGCTACATCTTGTTGAATTTGGATGAATGGGGGTCAATTCACAAATACAAGGCAATATAGAGCCCAATATAATGGCAGGTGAATTTTGGGGCCAATGTGCACATTGGAAAATACACCAGTTTGGTTGCCATCCAGAAGGTTTCTTACTTTAACAATCCTTTCTTGCTTAAAAGAAAAAATAATTCATGTACCACAAAATAATATAATTTATTGAAATGCAGATTTACAGATTAAAAACTCTACATAAAAATATAGTTGCCACGTGTTAAAAAGATGGAAACCAGTTTCTTTTTCTTTTTTAAAGTGTTAAGTGAAAACAGACTAGCATTATTTTAATATTTCCAAACTAATGTGTGATGTTTGCTTTTTTAAAAAATTCAGAATGGTTAAAATGTGCAATAGCCTTTCCCACTGATAATAGAGCATTTTGCAACATTCATTTCACTTGGTTAAAAAAATTGATTTTAACAGAAATGGAAATGGGATTAGTGTGAACATGGTTTTTTAAATTCAAAACAAAATTCTGAAACAGAACCAAGCTGGACTTTCAGTCAATTTTTGCAACATTTCCAGGAAGACTGATTCTTAATCATATCTTTCTAAAGTAATACTCCATCAGTTATGGGACTACCTGAGTCTGGAATGACATTGGCAATACAAATATTTGGTTGAACATGATTGATTTAAAAAAGAACCTTCAATTGCAAATGGTAAAAAAGTGCATTCCGCTGGGCCTTTAAATACAGAGGACAAGGATAATTTCTTAAAGCATCAATTGTGTTCTTGAAGCTTACGCTTTTTAGAAGATGGCTCATCCAAGCAGTCACTGGTATTTATGCTTTCATTTTTAACAGTGATACCTGTCAGCAAGTACCCACCGCCACCACTCATTATCAATTTGGGATGACTTCGATCTGGCAAGATCTTAACAAAAAATAAGAAATGGCAAATAAGCTATGTAACAATTGCAGTACTAATAGCACATTCTGTGAGGCTCATGGATCAGGCAGCAATAAAAGATTTCAAGACACATATTAGACAAGTGTAAAAATCAGACATTTGATGCCACTTAGATTTGCCTTGCAGAAATTTCATAAAAAGAAATTCTTACCATTATGCTACATTGATGAGTTATCAATCAATGATAATATCAAATTGAATGAATATTTTATTAGGTCATTGACCAGAATTGGAAACAAAAATACATTAACAATAAAAAGAAAACAAGATAAAATATTACAATTGGTGGAGGATTTGTCAGTGGATAATCAAAGAGAATAGTTATAATATGAAATTTACTTTGCATAGTCTGATCTATTTTCTATTCCCCCCACCCATTATTTCATAATTTCAAATATCCTTTTGACCAGAGATGCATAATTTCCCTGGTTTACTTGCATTTTCTATGGTACATATATGTTTGTTAAGTGTTACCTGATAGTTTCGTAACCATGTTTCAGAAAGTCTTAGATTAATGACACCACCTTTCTCTCTCAGTTTTGCATAACATTCCAGGAGTGGCTAAAACAAGAAAATATGGTTATATGAACTTACTGAAAAATCTTTAAAAATATTAAATTAAGAAAGTATATTGAATTCACCTCTTTAAATTGGCAGTAGACAACAAAAGGCCTTGAAGGAGCTACCAACTCTAACAACAGGAGTAGTAAACTTGTTGGATGAAATCGACTGGCTACAATTAAACTGTAATAGAAAGTTAAACACAGGTTAGTTGCCTTTCTAAACATCAAAGCTGTTACTTTTTGGCTATGAAAATTTATCTAAAAGTCTGGCAAATCTTATTTTGCTCCACAAATATAAAAACAGTTTGAATACAGATTAAATCTTAAAAAAATCATGGAAGGAAAAGTCTGCAAGTTACAGTGTTGATATAAAACCAGGTGGTTTGTTAAAATTTGAGGAAATGTTGGTGCCTACATTAAGGAGGGCAACATTAGGCTTTCTCAGATGTAGATTAGGAGCAATTTTTTAAATGAATTTCCTCAACTTTATTTTCGAGCTGAACCATTATCTTATAATGCACTGGTTATTTTCGTTATATAAAGACTTTTATCTTTAACCCTAAAGACAGGCTGAACAATTCATCAAAGCTGATATATTGACGAATCCTCTCTGTCATAGGGATAATTGTATAGGTTATTGTCATCCTTTCAGTGTTGAAAATATTTTGACCATTTACAGCATCTTTCGATCTAACACAAAAATCTAACAAACTAATGAAAAAAGGAAAATCCAGAAAGGGCTGAGCCTTGGCTTTAAGCTTCAAGCTAAATAGACAAGTAATTGTTATTCACAAACTATGAACACTAACACATCCAGTTATATTTTTAGAATGGCAAATTCTCCTTTGAAAGCAATTACAAAACAAGGTATTTCTAGACATGTTCAATACTACAACAACTCTCACCCATCAGCATCCTTGTTTTTCAATAAAGCAGCAGCTGCTATCAGCTTTCTCTTCTTTTCCTCTTGTTTCTTTTGTTTGTCATATGTCTAAAATATGTATAAATTCAGGTTAAATAATTTTAAGAACTAGAGAAGCTCTAAAAACCTTTGTAATGTTTTCCAAAAATATACACATTTATAGGCTGGTTTGGGTTTAATTTTCTAATTCCTTCCTCAAATTTAAATGTCTATTTGAAAGATAAAAGTAGAATTGTTAAAAATGACAAAATGTATTCTAGTACTTCAATCTGAAATACTTCAAATAATTAAATATTTTGCTAATTTTTTTAAAAAAGCACTTGTGTTAAACATTATTGTGATAAAGTCAGATAATTATCTCAGATCCTAATTCTAAATTCCTAAAAAATATTTTAACTTTTAGCTGACTTAACATGACCATAAGTCACAATTGCTCCAAAGATATTTCACAATTGATAAAATTATTCTGGTGCTATTTAGCAATGCAGACTACAATGCACTTATTCATATTTCTAATTATTATTAAATTTGATTTCTATCAAATAATTTTGCAATTAACATATAATGCAGGTAAGCATAACAGAGTAAGCATTCATGTAATGACTGACGCTGCAATGTGACTCTTTGGTTGAGCAGCATATTTATTTAAATAGCAATGGATTCAATTATTTAATTACATTTATACTTCATAAAATGGTAGAATCTTACTGTCCCCTTGGCTTTATCATCAAGTGCATCCGAAGTAAATCCTGCTATTTCTTGATCTTCAGGCTGACCGCTCTCCATAGCTACCTTAGAACTGCATTCCATGTCTACTTCTGGTATAGAAAGCTCCTTGTCATCCCCTGAACCATTTTTGTCTTCTGCCACTGGTGTTTTCTCTTCAGACTCTGAAGGCAGTGACATTAAAGAAAATGTTCCAGACAGAATGCTGGCCACTTTGCTGAGTGGGAACTCAGAGAGTGTGTCAAAAAAAGTTTTAGGAAATCCAAAACAACTTGTGGCTGCTCTAACAGGTCCTTCTCCTGGATATATCTGAACAATCGATCCATAACCTGCAAGTATAGATCAAAGTCAAATACAGCTAGCATAAACTAGGTTTACACTAATACAGCGTGACAATCTAAACAAACCATTTTCTCTCAAATATAGCAGTGACTTGCATGAAAGAAAACAGAAGTTGTCTACAATTCTTAACATCATCACAAAGAATGTTCTTCAAAACTGGTCTCCTGACACATTAATCTGTGCAAACAATGGATTATTCATGGGATCCAAAAATGTTGAGCTTTACACAAGCATCTACAGGTGATTTCAATTCAAATTACTTTGGACAAGTGGAAGATTATTTGAACTTGTCTTGGCCCACTTTCACAAACTTGCCCATTCAGCCAGTGCTGTGTTTTTGCATTTGCCTTCTCTAGTTCCCTATGTTGTCTAGCAAATGTGTTCTGAAACTCAGCCGAATTCCAAAAGTATTTGCAAAATGGAATGGGGCAAAACCAGTCAAAACAAGCCAGCCAAAAATTCCAGTTGACTTATCCAAGCAGCCATACCTTGATTCAAGGTAAATTCAGCGAACACTTTTAACAATACTATATTCACAATAAAACAGATTTCCCTTCATCTGCTTACTTCTCCATAAAACTTGAAAATAATAGTTAGATAAAATAAATAAAGCAGGAGGACAAAATGCAATTTCCAAAAGCATCTTATTTCTCTACTTTTCTGGCATCCTTATATTTTGTAATCAATTATTTGCTTTAACCCTATCCAGCTTAAATCATAGTTTTAGAATCAAATGCACTTGCTACCTATAGAAATATTACTATTAAATGTTCACACTACCAGTTGTATACATTATATTCTGCTGTTCTCACCTCCCATACGTTCCATTACAGCTCCCAGCACCAGTCCTGCACAGGTTTCCATTACTATCATCTTGTTGCCAGCATGAACATTTCCCCAAGTTAACATCTGGGCTAGAGTATCATACCGCAAATAGCTAGGAGAGTTTGAGGAAAAAAAATATTTTTGCTTGAGTTAAAATACTTAAGAATACAACAAATTTTATTCAAATACTGGAATTCTAATTCTAATTTATATTCTGAGCAAATATAAATTCTGGCTTAAAGATACAATAATATTTATTAAACATGTATTTTGCCCAGTTCCCAATGACTCTGGGCAGCTTGCAATGGGAAATCACAGTACAATACGATACAATAAAAGATGATATGTTCATTCCAGATAGAATGAAATAAGGGGTCTTATTCTCCCTCACCAAAGACCTGGGTAGTGTTATGGATGGAAGCTAAAAAAATGCCTTAACTCATTGTTTCTTCAGCTCCATCATTATTTATGTAGTACTGATGAGAAAAAATTATCTGCAGAAATCTGCAGCTCAGTTTTTGTCTTTGCCTGCCAAAAGGAGAGCTTTGAGAGAGAATAAAAATCTATTGAAAATTCATGCAGGATTAGATTAATCCTAGTCCAGTTGGTAGCCATCATCAGAATCCCCTTATGTTTTTTAAATGCACCCACCCACAGATGATCACAAACTATATTCTGTCAAGAAAAGAACCTCATTTTTATGCATCATTTGTATCAATCTGTAACCATTGGTGGGAGGACATTTATCCACTCATTTGCTGCTAGATGTAGTCCAACAGATACCCCATATAACTGAAATATATTAAGTCTTACTTGATCTTTCCTGGTTCTCTTGCATAGTACATTGTTGATAATATACGAGTAGATGGCTTTATGATTGTAATAACTGCCTCATATCTGCAAGCAAAGCAGCACAAATAGTGTTAAAGCTATTTAGGATTTGATTCACTGAACATTCTGTTTTCTAAAATTCAACTTACTTCCTTTTCTTTTTTTTAATGTATTTATCTTGAGCAAATTCTGTTTTGTCTCTAAACGTGGTACTGTTCTCTATTAATTGTTGAACTATTTCCTTCAAAAAAAAAAAAAAAAGATAGGTTAATCATTCTCTTCTCATAGCTATTTATAAAGCATTTAAACCAAAACAAAACACCAAAGCCCCCAGTATATAAACAGTGACTAAGGAACATCCAAGTAAAAATTAAAAAAGAAACTAAAAAAGTAGGAGTGTCAGTTTGCTGTAGTGATTAAAGTACCATGACAGAAACAGGAGACCGTGGGTTCTATTCCTGCCTAACACACAAAGCCAGATGTTTAATTTCGGGCCAGTCAAATTCTCTCACTCTCTCAGAAGGAGGTAATGGCAAATCACTTCTGAGAGAAAAAAATGTGCCAGGAAAATGGCAGGGACTTGTCCAGGCAGTTGCCAGGAATTAAAATTGACTTGAAGGTGTGCGCGCACACATACACAGAGTACCCCTACTTAGGAAATATATTTATTCTCAATGTAGTCGTGCATCTACCAAATGTGAGGCCAATATTTAGCCATAAACAATCCAAAGAACATGAAACATGAAAAGCAGTACTAGTGACTTAAACGTACACATGAAAAGCAGTACCAGTGACTTAAATGTACATAAAATGGATGTTGCATTCCATTCATTATGATCATGATACATATCATCTAGTCAAGAACCACAGGAGAGAAGTATAGTTGAATTGTAAAGTTCATATTTTACATGAAATAGTTCAAGATTCAATCCTTCAATCCTTTTAGAAGAGTGGCTTGTATTCTTATTAGATTTAATAAAAATAATAATAACAATAAATCTAATAATAAATTTATATCCTGCTTTTTCTTTGGAACAAAAGGTAGCTTAAATGGGATTCTAGCCTAGTTTTATTGTGATATTACTCTGATGCCCAACTGGGCTGAAATATATCAACTGGTCCAAAGTCATTCACTGATTTTTTTTGAGTTGAGTAGGGACTCAAATGTGTTTCCTCAGTTAAGTCTAAAATTTCAGTCACTATATGACACTTGTTCACATTCTTCAACAGAAAAGGATTCTAACTGTAATTGTTCTAGCAATATAGCTTTCTAAACAGAAAGTATTCACTTGTGACATGAAACAATAATATGCAATTGAGAATTCAAGATTACCTGTCCTTTAATGCCTTTATCCTTCAAAGCCTTTATATCATCATGAGTCAGTTTTTGAGATTTTCCATCGTCTATTATATTACGATTATCTGTACCTGCTTCTTTTGTTTCTTAAGAAAACCCAAAGACATAATAAGTTTGTAGGAACTTGTACTAAAGATTTAAAAATATTTCATATCATAGATGATTTATAACTGGTACTATAATCATCTAACAGACAAAACAGGAAACTACTCCTGTACTAGTTTATTAAGCAAAAGGAAGTGTTAGTGTAGCTTTTTTCACTTGTGCTTCTGATTGTTTTTTTGTCAATTGAGATGATTAAAAAAATGATTAAATTTAACATTTCAGTGATACTAGTACATTACAGCTTGCCCATAATATCTCACGTAGAACCCTTGCAAGAATCTTTATCTCTTATATAAACCATAAAATCACAGTATTCCCACAAGAATAATGATTTGCTACGTTGTATTGTCAAGCAATGGAAACTTTCTCAAGTAAATGCTATAAATCAGACCTTAACAAATAACGTAGCAGTTTGGATATTATTCAGATATTTCCATTGTTTATTAATAATTAGATATTAAAATAGACATGTTTTAAACAAGGTAATGCTTTGTTCTGACCATCAAATATATCTGGTAAATCTAATTTTGAGTTTGAAACTACACTTCTAGTTATATACATTTCATAAAACTTTCTTTCAACATTTTTCATCACATTTTCACCAAAGATGAATATTCCCTCACACAGCCTTGTCAATCTATAAGATATACCAGTGGTTCTCAACCTTCAACCTCCACAGACCCTGTGACAACACTTCTCCCCTCCCCCCAATGTTGTCACAGGGTCTGTGAAGTCTTGAAGAAATGTTATGATTTAAATCTTGAGGGTCTGTGGCCATAATGGTATTTAAAGGAGGTCCATGGTGAAGAAAAGGTTGAAAACCATTGAGATAGGCAAAGATTCTTATCAGAGTTTCATTCCAGTAATATGATAACTTATTTCTTGTATAGATGTTGATACAATTTTTCTATGTTGCCATAAAGACTGGCAGTTATCAGTTCGTCCGTCCATCCATCCATCCAATTTATTGACAGCCCATCTTACTACAAGGCAAGTCTGCAGTTTTTTTTATCATATATAAAGCATAGACTGAAAGTTGTAACTAAGATACTTCCCTTGTTCCTCAACCCCATATTGTACTTTGTTCAGGAAAAGTATCAGAACTACAAAAAAGTATCAGGATTATAATATCAAAGCCTACACATTTCATACTATTGCTATCTAAATAATTTCTAGCTGATTCATACCTGGATTCATCTCTTCTAACATCCGCTTTGGCTGAAGACTACCACCACTAGTCACTTCAAATGATGTTCCATAAACATGCCCAATGGCATTATCTAAGCAGAACCACTGTTTTTCAAAAACAATTTTTCTAAAAATAAAAGGATCAATAAATCAATTAGAAACAAATCCCTGCAATATTCACAACCCAAAACCTGAAAAAGGAATAAAATGGCATACATGTATTGCAGTATATTCAACTCGAGTTTCAAGTGCAAGTTAGCAGAAATAGCTGTGAAACTGCCGGGCAAGAGAAGCAAGTAAATTGAAATCACAATAATATTTTACTAGGTTTATATACTGTTTTAATTGGATTGGCTCCCAATCTAATCATACATACCTAAATAGGATTAAAATCAATAGATCACGCCATAAAATAGAAACATATTATAGCAATAGAACAGAAAGATGGGGTACCTAAAAGCCATTACAACTCATACACAAGCATAATGTTCAATTTATCTTCTCTTCAAAGTTCTAGGGATATAATCTGGTGTTAATTACCTTTCTGAATCCCCAAGAAGTTGGTACTTTTTAAAAGAGGACAGTGATTGAAAACTGCCTCTAAGAACCTTACGTGCTTCTTTTAAGAGGGGAACTTGAAGGGACTCCACTCTCTTCTATTTAATTGAGTAGCCATCTTTATATTCCAGCAGACAATTCCTTAGTGGGGAAGGAAACTTAGCAAGTTTAAGACTTGTGGACTTCAACTCCCAGAATTCCTGAGCTAACATGACTGGAGGAGGAATTCTGGGAGCTGAAGTCCACAAGTCTTAAAGCTGCCAAATTTGAAGGCCCCTGCCTTAGTGATTGCACCATGTTAAAGCTATTTTCCATTATATTTGCTCTGAAATGAAACTAGAAACCAGATCTAATGTGTAGCTTTCCGTCCAATTTGCATCTGTAATTTGGGAAAAGACCATGACTATCATGATGGTTATGTCGATTCTAACTCTTTTTCAAGGAAATAAATTAAAGTCCCTCAATACCTTCAGCCTGTGAAGCTCCACTAACCAATAGAGATGAGGTTTGGTCTTCTCAAAATTGAAAGAACAATGCTGCTTATTTCTGGAAAATTGAAATTTCACTAGAATTTCTTCTAATTTAAAAATGTTATTTCTAATTTATTTCTTCTAATTTAAAAAATCATTTTAGTTTTTTTTAATATAACAAGTTTCTTAAATCTATTTCCAGCTTCATTAATGTAAAAATTATCATTCCCCTCTCCTACTTTCCTAGGTCTTTATCTAAAGAAGATAACAACCGATGGATTTTCTACTTTCAAAAATATAAGCTGAAGTTGTTTTTTTCATCCTGAAAAACTGTCAGGCACACAAAATAAATAACTCTGTATGGAAGTGCGAACAGAAACAACTTGCCATTAAAAACCTCCTACACCATTGTCTGCTGTATGCAGCTTTTAGCTCCCATTACAATTAAATCTTAAAATATCCTTGCTTGGATGGGAGAGGTGAAGAGACAAGGCTAGCATTTGCAGTCCTTTATTCACCCATAACTACTTTCTGGGCATAGTTGGAGAGCTGAGAGCACGGCTTCAAGACCCGAGCTCCATGCAATGGGGTGAACTCCTGTTGTTTGTCCCAACTCCTGCCCACCTAGCAGTTTGAAAACATGCAAATGCAAGTAGATTAATAGGTACCACTTCAGTGGGAAGGTAACAGTGTTCTGTGGGCATTTGGTGCACAGCCATACTGGCTACATGACCATGGAAAATATCTTCGGTCAACATTGGCTTCCTCGGCCGGGGAACAGAGATGAGCACCAAGCTTTAGAATCACACGCGACTGATAGGGAAACTGTTAGCAATACTTTCTTTTGATACTTACTGTGGAATCTTCATAATTCAGACATAACCACGAAGTCTTCTTTGGGTTCCACAAGACATTGTTGTGCAGTTCATCTGTTCGCATGCAGGTGTTTCTGCAATCCCAATCAGATGCTATTTTGACTGGGATTACTTGAAAATTGTGTCCCTCACAATTTCTGATCAGTTTTTGCAAGTGCCCACCTTCAAAGCCAGAAGAGCAGGGGTCTTTCAACCTTGACAGCTTTAAGACTTGTGGACTTCAACCCCCAGAATTCCTCCTCCAGTCATGTTGGCTCAGGAATTCTGGGAGTTGAAGTCCACCAGTCTTAAACTTGCCAAGTTTGAAGACCCTTGCAGTAGAGGCTTAGGAGCAATATAAACACTTAATAACTGTGGCAACTTTAACTTGGGTGGACTTCAACTCCCAGAATTCTCCAGGCAGCAGGGCTGGCTAGGAGATTCTGGGAATTGAAGTCCACATGTCTTAAAAGTCACCAAGGATGAGAAATACTTCTTGATAGTGCACTTTTTATAGCGTATAAATAACATATCTATAATAGAAATTACATAAATGCATTACCAAAAGTAGAGGGAGATGGGCTTATGACAATTATATGGGCTGACCAATAAGCTGGGGAGGCTTTGCCCAGGTTTGAATCCTCTTGTCTAGGCATAAGGGACAGTGGAAAAGCCAGTCCCAGTAATGGGCTGGAACTTCTTTGAATGAAATAAAAGGCTGCAGAAGATGAAGAAAAGGCGCCTCCGCTTCACCCTAATTGGAGAGGCTTACCTTCGCTTCACCACGGCGACCGCTTTGAACACGTCGTCCCGCTTGAGAACAGCCCAATCTCCCTCGCAGATGACATGGGGAGAAGGGGACCGAGGAGGCGCCTCCATATTGGCGACCCTTCCAAAGACCTGATCAGCCCGACGCGGAAAAAAGAAAAAGGAAAAGAAAAAGGAAAAAGAAAAAAAATCCTCGCGCACAGGCGCCAACTCAGGAAAGGCCCTCTTCCGGTTTTCCCCAAAAGCACGAGCCGCGGAAGCGATTTTGTTTCCTCTCCTGAAAGAGCGGTTGGTCTGACGGGCATTTGGTCATAAAGATCGAGGGATAGAGAGGCGCAAGAGAGCACCATGTTGATCGTGACTGGTGCCGTCAGAGGAGTCTGACGAACGATTAAAAAAAAAAAATACGGGCAACTACAATCACCGGCGACTCTCTTGCGCAACTAGGGATTTCTGTTCCTGAGGGGTTTTTTTGGGCCGCTCTATAATTTGACAGCTCTATGTAGACACTCTTTTCTAGTTTACCACGTAGAGTTAGAAGAAAAGAGAAGGGTGTTAATTTATAACTTACGGACCTGATGCTTCCGGACTCCTTTTAGTACAACCCTCGCTTCGGGCCGGACGTGAAGAAGAAATCAGTGTCATAACGCTGGCACATAATGGCACATAATCAACTCAAGTTCCAAAATGTTTTTGCGAGATTTATTTGCTTTTATTAGTAGAATGTTCTTTTTTAAAAAAGTGTTTCATCACAATAACAGTATTACCTCCTAGGCCACGGAGGGAAGATGCGTTCATTCATACAGATATTTCAACAGCGTACGTACGTCATCGAGTCCGATCATTCAACCATTCAAAATGCAGCTTCAGTTTGTCCTCCAGCCCTCCAACTCTAGAGAGGCTTAATTTGCTAGGAGATATAAAGGACAAAAACAAACTTGAAACACAACCCAGAATATGGGTAGTAACAGAAAGAGGAAATGATTTATTTTGCACTGTAGGGTTTTGGGGAAGGGAATTGATAAAAGATTGACTTCATTGGCACAATTATGCTAGGATCACATAATCATTTCACTGTCTCTAGTCCAGTCAAATGGAGAGAGACTCCCCTCTCGGTTCAAGCATTTTAAGACTCCAGAGTTTCAGAGGCAGAAAAAGCGTGTTTGGGACGCGACTCTTTTCTTTAAGTCAACAAGTACGAAGTCCACATTCATGCCACTGATTCCCAACTTCGGCCACAAAAAGAGTGTATGGACTTCAATTCTCTAGCTAGCATTTGAGCAGACCAAGGGTCTTCAAACGGCATGTTTAAGACTTGTGGACTTCAACTCCCAGAATTCCTGAGCTAACGACTGGAGAAGGAATTTTGGGAGTTGAAGTCCACAAGTCTTAAAGCTGTCAAGGCTCTGGAGTAGACGGCTTCGTTTCTCAGTGTTATATATGTGGGTATGTATATATGTGGGTGTATACATAATTATTTAGCCGTGTGGTGTATCTTGGAGGTGGTAACCCTTCGAGAGGTGAACGCAACGAATTGTCGTTATAATGTATGCCGAATTCAGTGTGCTTTCGGGGTGACAATAAAGTTATTTCTAAAGTTTCTGAGTGTTCTAAAAGTACTACGAAATTCCGTGAGTTGTGAAGTGCACCCGCGCCTTAAATCGGTTGAGTGGGAAAAAAACGGCGTTAGAGAAACGCCAGAAACCCCACGTGACTTGCCCGTTTCCCGCCTAAGTGTTCGGAGGGGTCGCGAGCGGAATCTTGGCAACGCAGCGGCGCCAGTTCTGATTGGTTGTGAGCCTCATTCCCCTTCCCATGCCAAGGAAAGCTTTGCTGCGCCGCGCCAAAATTAAATGGAAGAACGAAACCTAACGAGGAGATCCGACGGGAAGAGGTTGAGGGGCGGCCGGTCGGGGACGCTTTGAGGCGTCTTGGCCGTCGATCTAGGCTTTCGATCGGATACGTTTTCTCTCTTTCTGCATTCGGCGGTAACTGACACTTTAAATCTCCAAAGCGAAGCGTTCGGGAGACCAAATAATAATAATAAAAATCTAGCTGAGTTTCTCCGCGGAATGGCCGAGGATTTCTTTTGTTTTCTATCAAATGGAGGAAAGCTGAACTATAGGGGGAAGTTAAGGACGCCGGATATAGGTTGACCACCTTCCCCAATAATTGGGTTAATTTTCTTTTTTCTTTTAAAAAGGACTCCGTGGAGTGTACTTGGGAATCGTGATGAGAAGGAAGTGAGGGGGTCCCTCTGATTGGCAGCGGTTTTATTCCGTGTTTTCCTTTAATAGTTAGATGTTCAGGCAGTCCTCAGCCTACCGTTTTTTCACACTTATGACTTTTGTAGCATCCCTACGGTCAAGTGATTTATATAGATGTTTTGACAACTGACTTAAATTTATGATGGTGGCAGTGCCCTTGCAACCTTCCGACAAGCAATGTTAATGGGGAAACCAGATTCACTTAATAGTCGTGTTACTAATTTAACAACTTGACACAAATGTGACAAGAAAAGTTGTAAAATGGGGCCAAACTCACTAAACAAAATTTCTCACATAGCAACATAAATGTTGGGCTCAAATTGTGGTCATAAGGACTACCTGTATAGGTTTTTTTGAAATTATTTTGCACTTGCAGTGAAAGGGTGTGTTGGTGCAGCGCTATTACAATTTGTTTGAAAGTAAACCTCCCCCACTGTATTAATTGAATCCTAAATAGATTTGCAACACATGCATTTAGATAATTTTTTGTGTGCTATGCCTATTGGATTCAATTCCAACAATTGTGTTTATCACATTAACTCACACTTCAAGTTTCTCTAAATCAGTCTAACTTTCTACAGTAGTTAACAGGTCAGGGATAGGGAATTGAAATTTTCTAAATGTTGTTGAAGTGCTATTCTTAATGGCCCAGTTAATACTTGGAAATTATTTGATATTGAAGATTCATATATGAGCTTATCCATAATATTGCAGGTTTGGTTTGGGCCTGATATATTGTGTGAATCTATTGTTTTTCATTTGTAAACAAAAGTGTAAAACATTGTCCAAAAGTCACTAATTGTGATTTATTCAATAAAGCCTAGTTAAACCATGGTTTAGTTTGATTTAAAAACTTAGATATTTAGCGTTGGGGGATATAGAAGGGCTAGAAGTCAGGAACCTAAAGTAAACTGCTACTTATAATCTGCAAACACCCCATAGAAACAAATCGATATCTGCCTTAATAATTACTTTCAAAATTAATGTATGCTACACATGTATTGTCTTTTGATTCAGAATGCAGATCTATTAAAATGCCAAGATGAGTACTGAGCCTAGCAGGAAAGGTTCTGGACGAGGAGGAGGAGGTTTTCAAAGATGGAGAAGAGGAAGATGGCAAGGGAGAGGAAAAGGAAGTGGACAGAAAGAAAGCTGGAAAAATGCTGGCGAGAAATTAGTATTGAGTATGTTAATTCCACAGCTTTATTCATTTATTTATAGCATTCATATGATCGCCCAAATCAAGAAGCATGACTGAGCAGTGTACAAAAATCATCTAACATAGGAAAACAATGCATACCATTAACCCCCCCCCCTTAAGTTGCTAAAACAATGAAATGGTGGTCAAAAATAAAATATATGTTAACTAAACCAGTTGGGAACTCTGCTTATCTTTGGCAGTCTTCCTTGGCTTCCTGGGGGCCAACCATATATGGCGGGGAGGGAGAGAAACATAATTTCAAAAGGAAGGGGCTGCCACAAAGAAGACCCATCTCATGAAGTGACATTGTTTCAGTGAAAATGAATGTTTTCATTCTAGAATGTTTCAATCAAAGTCATTCCAAATAACATCTCAGAACCGTCCCTGCAGGATCTTATTTGCTTTGGAGACTTAAAATAACGAAAGTTTCTGATTTTTAACATAATAGCTTATAATAGCACAATACAATATCTGAAGCCTGTATTATTATGCTATAACTTAGATAATTTTTTTAAAAAACTGAATCGTATGCCCCTCTGTACAGTACAGGTGTCATTACCTTTATCATTTTAAATGCAGTATTGGCAGCTACGGTATGTGGTATATAAATTGTTTTTAATGACAAATTAAAAATGCTCAATTTTATCACTAATTTTTTGAGGGGATACTTTTCAGCGCAACCTCATCTTATTCAAACAACGCTGGACCAGGCTACTCCATATAAAGGCTGGAAACTTTATTTCTGTGAAGGTGAGGTCTTTTCCTTGTACATGGTATAGCTGAGAGCTGGCTAGGATTGGAATTTACAAGCTGTAGATCATGATGTTCTGGGAAAGCATGAGCAAATTTTGAGAAGAGAGTCATAGGTTTTTTTTTTTTAAAGATTGTACATACAATCTTATGCTCAGATTGCTGGCAGAACTTATTCCTGTTCTGTCCTCATAAATTCCTTCTCTGCCTGAATGAGGCAACCAAGTTTGGAGTATTAGCCTTATGCTGGATTGGCAGAGGCATATTCTCACATACTGTATATCGACAGATTACAACAGACCAAAGGAGTTGAGTGGATGTGATGAAATAATGAGCATGTGGTTTATTTTAGTGTAACAACATCATAGCTTAAAGTGAGAAAGAGCTAGTATGGTATAGTATTGGTGCTGGACTAGGAGTTGGGAGGGACTAGATTCTAGTCATCCTTTGGGTATAGAAGCCCATTGGGTCAACTTGGGCCACGCATTCCCTCAGCTCTAATCAACCTCAGACTCTGCAACAAGCCAAATGAAAAACAAGATTTATTGCATATTTCTGGTACCATATAAAAAATAAAATGCAAGTAGAATACTTTTGTCTAAATGTTTGGATTTGCACATGTTGTAGTACGATTTGTTTCATGTACAAATAATATGGGTTGTGTAAGTTGTGCTATTTACAGTAAAGAAGCTTATTTATATAAAAAAGTAATGTAATATTTTGAAACATGCAAATTAAAAAACATGTTTTAGGATATGATCAAAAGTTCACAAACTTAATTTTTTAAACATAACTACTCTAATTCACATGCCTAGCGTGTGAATTCTCTCATTACAACTTAGTACTACATCACATGATAGTTAAATCCTGGTTTATCATGTGTATTCAACTACTTATTTTTGGCATGCCTAAAACTTCATAAAATGAAGCTATAAGATTTCTCTCTGGCATCATTAATTATGGTAACTACAGTCAAATTAATGCTTGTAAGATAAAAGATGGTCAGTAAGACAAGATTATATTTACTTCAAGAAATTAAATTCTTAGTATTGTAAATATTAATGGAGTGACTTTAAATCCTCAGGAGAACTTTTTAAAGTTGCAGCTAAATATGTTATATTAAATAATATTAAAGATTAGCTTGTAAAATCAATAGGTTTGTTGATTAATATGTTCTTACATGTCCAATGTTATCTACAATCATAACTATATTAACTGTATTAATCAAAATTCTCTAATTCAGCATATGATGACAAATCACCTTTTGTTCAGAAGATTGTAGCTTTTGAAACTTTTTTCAAATCTCGAATAGAGTTTTATGATAAGGTAAGTTATTAGACTATATGTTGTTTGATATACTTTTGTTTTCTGAAGTTGGTTTAACCACACATTTGTATATTTGCTTCTTGTTTTATATGCTGAGGGAATCCAAGGTATTTATGAGCATTTTAATTTTGTTTTTTCTTAAGAGAATTTTGCAGATTGATTCTGTCAGAACGTTTAGAAAATTTGTTTCATCTTATTCTTCAGTGCTCCATGATCTGATTTTTTTAATGCTAAGTTTATATTTGAATGGATGGACAAATAGAGGAAATTTTTCTAGAAAACAAGGAAGTATTCTTATCCTAAACTATACCTATTTTGTTCTTCACATATTTAATTATTTGCATAGTGTGTATTAACTTTTCAATCAAATTTATCTGATTTATCATTTTTATTTTGTGGTCAAAGTAAAAAGAGGGAAGCATATGTCAGTGGTGTTGCTAGGGTCAATGAACAAAGAACTTATGAGATCATCCTCATATAATGCAGATGATGCATATTTTGGAATATGAGGCAGTTAAATCAACAATTGGTATTTTTAGTAAAATATTTTTCTTTAATATTTGAGAATGCTTGAACAACTTACAACTATGATTAAAATAATGTGCAATGGAGTAAACAACAAATAGAGTTGTAACTTTACTAAGCACAAATTCACATACTTCTATTTTATAGGATGAAGTAGAAAGAAAAGGAAATATTCTTGTGGATTATAAGGAACTGATATGTGATAAAGAATTAGTGGAATCATTACCTGATGTTGCTGTTGAATTAAGAGAAACACCACAAAGAATATTGGATTGCATGGGTCTGGCCATACATCAGGTAAATGCACTAGACAAATAATAGATATTTTTACATCCCAAAGCCTTATTATTCACAAAATGCAAATCTTATCTAAGAAAACAATTATATTTACACTTCATGTAAAAAAGGAACAATAATACTATCCATACATACACATATCTTAAAATAAAGCCTGGCTGAATTCAACAGGATTTAGAAATTTACATAAAGTTTGAGCCCAAATCTTAAACCATTTAGTTTATATTCTTGGGGTAAATGATGTAACAATAAAAAAGGAAACATGAATATTTTATAACTGCTTGGCAGTGAAATCCTGCATATGTGTGTTAAGCAAGATTCCCTATGTTTTAAAAAGCAGGCCAGCATGAGCAGAGTATGAATTAAAGCGGTCCCATCATTTAGAGGTATTATGTAGTTGCTTCAAAAGGTGTTTGTGTGTCTGTACATGTGTGCATGCACAGCAACTTGCTGACATTCACATCAGAATTCTCTCACAGAAAAGCAGATGAAAGCTAGAAACAGCTGCATTAGGACTTTATAATGCTAAGTAGTTTGGTCTCTAATTGCAGAGGCCTTTAAACAATCTCCATTGTGGGGATTAGGGAATCCGTTTGAATAGTATAGTAGGGACAATGCATACTACAATAGAAAAGAAAAAATAAATTACAAGACAAGTTTCCCTTTGATAGTTAAAAGCACCATCTGCTTCTAAAAATGACATATATTAATTACTTAATGGAAGTCAGGCAGTTTCTTTTTTATTCTCTAGGTATTGATCAAAGACCTTGAAAAGCATGCTGCAAAGCTGCAAGAGCAAGAAGGGTTGTCCACTGACGAAGAGCCTATTATAAATGTGCCACTTATTCATGCAAGGTATCTGTTTTTTAAAATTTATTCAATTATGAAAAAAACTGAAAATGTTTTTAAAAGTTTTGTAAACCTTCTTGTATATGAATACAAAATGGCAAGAACTCTAAGTCACTGACATTTTTGAGAAAATGATAGCATAAGAAATTGTAGAAAATGTTAATAATATTACTAATTTCCAGAATATCACAGAAAGCTGGTATTAAACTTGTACCAATAGTCATAGTGACCAAATTGTGGATTGCCCCAATCAATGCTAGGATTGTTTTTACCTGGTGCAAAGAGCTAATTTATCACACAAAGCAGAAAATTGCAACTTCTTTATTCTGTACAGCAACAAAGAGGTGTTCTTGGGATCCAAATCAAGAACCTCTTAAAAATACAGTAAATTACCATAGTTTTATACATTTAAAACCCCCACACACAAAATCACATCATAACTAGCAAGCAATAGGCAACAACTAGTAAATTATTCATAACATTGGTAGATGGTTTCCTCAGAAGTTGGGTTCATTACTAAAATATTGTAGCCCTTGTCCTTGTCCTTTTGTCTCTAATTGATAGCTGAGTATACATTTTCTAGATAATTTATCTACAAAAGGAAAAGGGAGTTAGCTTTAAATATACTGCTCCTGGGGGAAAGGGTAGTACTTTTTTTTTATAATAGCAACCACATGATCTTTCCAGGAATTTGCAAGGCAGAGCAAGCTGATAAAAGGGGAAAGAGAAAAAAAATTGAATTTCTCTAACTCAAGCCAGCTATACCAGTCCTTCACTCACCTAACTGAAATGATGATACTATTGCTGCATGTAGGAATAATTTCTCTGCCCGCATTTAGATTTATCAATGAGGCACACTTAGTTCAGAGAAATACCTTGATAAGATTACATCTTTCTGTTTATTTGATTTGTGAGGCCAAATATTTTTTCATTCCTACTTTATAGCAAATGAAATTTTCTATTTTATCCCCTCTGGAAAGCTATTCTATAGAAACCATAGACAATCAGCAAGGTTAGCCATGAATAATTCAGAAATAACTTCAGAGAAGTACGTTATTTAGAAATAGACCTAAAAATTAAACAGGCTTAAGTGTGCCTAAAGTGGCCCTTCTCCAGAATGCAATCTTGGGTTTTATTATGCTTGAATGCAAGTAATATGAACTTTCATTCAGACCATCTAGCAGTAATTATTTTCTGCCTTGAAGGATGTTGCTTTGAAAATATCACCCACTGTACCAAATCTGGAAGGACTTTTTCCGTTATGTCTTTACAGAGATTGCCATATAATTGGAATGATGTATTACAGCTTGAAAATTCTATTTTTATTTGAAGTAGCAGGACTAAACATTTCAAGAAATTACTTAATGTTTCCATTTTTTGTACCATAGGATCTATTATTTTCTGGAAGGCATACAATTATGACATTGTAAAGGTTCCTAAATTGAATGTAGCAATTATATTATGTAAGAATAATTTAATAAAGAAAAAACTTCTCAGAAAGCTTTTATGTTTAATATTCTGATTAATTATTAAAATGCATTAATATCCAAATGCATACTGTACATATAAGCAGCTTTTCTCTGAATTTTGGTGTGCTAAAATAATTTTCAGTATAACTGAAACTGGATACATGTAAATAAGTTTTTACAATTATAATGTATGTGCTAGGACTGACTCACAATAGAAAAAATGTTATTTTAACATGCAGGATATTCTTCTAGAAAAAAAAATGCATTGGCTTCATTTAGAGAAAATTAAATTCAGTTTCATTTAAGTCCATGACACGTGTAAGTTATAAATTAAAATTTTTTATTACCACTCTACCTATTACACACACCATATTTTCACCAATTGTTATTATATGAATACCGTGTTTCTCACATAATAAGGCCGGGCCTTATTTTTCTTTGACCCCTGAAAAAACGGCGAGGCCGTCCTTTCGGGGGTGACTTAATTTCCTCCCCCACCTAGAGCGGCCCGTGTGCTACGAGGCCGCTTCTATCTGCCCATCGAAAGCTCCCTTGAGGACACAGTCTCCAGCTGCTTCGGGTGAGGCGTGGCTGCCCCTGTTCCCTTGCCTTTAAGGCAGACTCTTTTCTGCAAGGGGAGCTCCCCAAGCACGTTCAACAGCCACTTCGATCGGCCGGTAGAAGCGGCTTGGGGCGAGTGCGCACACACACACTCCCCTCGCCAAGCCGCTTCTATCTGCCCATCGAAAGCTCCCTAAAGGACACAGTCCCCAGCTGCTTCGGGTGAGGCGTGGCTGCCCCTGTTCCCTTGCCTTTAAGGCAGACTCTTTTCCGCGAGGGGAGCTCCCCAAGCGCGTTCAACAGCCACTTCGATCGGCCGGTAGAAGCGGCCTGGGGCGAGCACACACACACTCCCCTCGCCGCCAGGCTGCTTCTATCTGCCCATCGAAAGCTTCCTTGAGGACACAGTCCTCAGCTGCTTTGGGCGAGGCGTGGCTGCCCCTGTTCCCTTGCCTTTAAGGCAGACTCTTTTCTGCGAGGGGATCTCCCCTCGCAGAAAAGAGTCTGCCTTAAAGGTGAGGGGATAGGGGCAGCCACGCCTTGCCCAAAGCAGCTGGGGACTGTGTCCTTTAGGGAGCTTTCGATGGGCAGATAGAAGCGGCTTGGCGAGGGGAGTGTGTGTACGCGCTCGCCCCAGGCTGCTTCGACCGGCCGATCAAAGTGGCTGGTGATTCTCCCTTCAAGGGAGCTTTTATCGGCTGTTAGGGTATTCTAGCCTAGGCTACCTGCAGGGCACTCCTAAAGGCACATTTCCCTCCCCACCCCCTTCCCCCCCATTTCTCTTCACCTCGTGTAGTTCTAACGAACGAACGATGTGAGAAATGGCGGGGAAATGCATGCTTTTAATAGGCCTTAATTTAGGGGGCGGGGCTTAATTTCACCTCCTGCCAATAAAACATGGTGGGGCTTCCTATTGGTGGAAGCCTTATTGTTGGAGAAACACAGTACTACTATTTCAAACATGGTGAACTTCCACTAAACTATCAGTATATTTATTTAATTTGAATATGTTTTAATATTTTTAGAGTGTACAACTATGATCCAATTAGTCAATTTAAGAATATTCGAGCTAATTGCTATGGGAAGTACGTTGCTTTACGTGGGACTGTTGTGCGTGTTAGTAACATTAAACCTATCTGCACCAAGATGGCCTTTATATGCAGTACCTGTGGAAATACTCAGAGTTTTCCTCTCCCTGATGGAAAATACACTCTTCCAACAAAGGTAATAAAATGCCCTCAAATGAAAAGTGCTACCTCCTACTTTTTTCTGAGTAGTATGTAAAGTAATACGTTTTTGGGATGTGTCGTCTACTGCACATTTAAGGACATGAATCATACCTTGATGAAGGGATTTTAAAAATTGTAATTCATTTTAAGTGTTTTTTTTTAATGGAAATACAAATTAATCAAGGATAAGTCCCCAAAACAAACACAACAAATGTGGCTCACAGCAAATAAAGTTATGATATAAACTTTTTTTTGTACTAAATTTGACCATTAATGTGTTTTTCAGTGTTCTTTGCCTGAATGTCATGGACGATCCTTCACTGCAGATAGAAGTTCTCCTTATACAATTACAGTGGACTGGCAGTCAATTAAGTAAATATATAATGTTACCCTAATATTTTGGAAATTTAGAAATTTAGATTATTTACAGTAAATGTAAGGAATTAATTATACAATCTCTTTTATTGTAATACTAAAACATTACATTGACTAACAATTCCATTCAAAGAAAAAAAACCCCTCATTTTATCTATAAAGTTATCCTTGATCCAGAGACAGTAATCTCCTTTTTCTGTAAGATTGGTATTGTGAGAAATCTAGATTGAACTCTGGCTATTTGTACTTCTCCTTTCTCCATAATGCATGTGTGTGTGTTTCTGAAGATGTGTGGGTACATATTTTAAGGAAGGTTTTGTGAATTTTTGATTCATCATTCATTTAAACCTATCTTCCGCTCTGAGAAGTGTTTGCCAAAAATATATTGGTACTCTAAAACCAAAAGAAAAACAATGTTTATTTTGACCTACCTATATATGCTCAGTATTTTATAAATCTTAATTCTCCTCCACCAGTGGTATCATGTCTTTTTTTATTATTAACTTGGTATTCCAGAATTCAAGAACTCATGTCAGATGATCAGCGAGAAGCTGGGAGAATTCCTCGGACAATAGAATGTGAATTGGTTCATGATCTTGTGGATAGTTGTGTTCCAGGTGATATGATTACTGTTGCAGGAATTGTCAAGGTATCGAACACGGAAGAAGGTGAACTATATCAACTTTTATGTATTGACATCTGTACAGTATTTTATCAATTTTGGAAAATGGCTATTAATTTAGTTGTCTATCTGTATATTTGTATTTTTCCCAATCAGTGGGCCAAAGCAAAACTTAATTAATGTCAAAGATTACAGCCACAAGATTTAAATTAAAACAGTATATTAGTACACAGCTACTTGAAAGTGTTTCCAGAGAGAAACTGCTCTTAATTCTTTCCTTCTGGGTAGTGAGGGGAGCTGAAGCCAAGAGGGGTTGTATTTTTAGTGGCAGAGCATTCTTCAGGAACAGTGTCCTTCATAGCATTCAAGATGGTGAAAATTCAACATTTTGTAACTAAACACGGAGTTTTAGCCATTTTTGTATTTTTATCTTACAATTACTTTATCTTAGTTTACTTGGGTCTTATAGCTTATTTTATTTACTGGATTTTAAGATTTATTGTGGCTGTTTTAATATTTCTCCATCATATAAGCCTCCAAATATCACTTAGATTATGGTGGGGCACAAATGCACTAAATAAATAAACACACACACCCACTTTACAAAACAGGGCAGATAAAGCCATGTAATGAAGGAAAATATGTTTAGCTCAAGGTTGACGTTTCGTTACCCAAACCAGGTAACATCCTAAGTTACATCTTAAAGCAGAAAGATGATCATGATCTTTCTATTGATATTTTAACAGGTGCATCAAGAAATAAAAATGATAAATGTGTCTTCCTATTATACATTGAAGCAAACTCTATCAGTAATACAAAAGGCCAGAAAATCAAGAATTATGAACATGGATTAAACCAACAAGGATGCATGGAGTTTTCACTTAAAGATCTTTATGCAGTCCAAGAAATCCAAGCTGAAGAGAATCTGTTCAAGCTTATTGTCAGGTATGTCATTTATTGCAAGTCAGGGGATGTATTTTATTTGCCGCCATGTTTCAGCCAACCTATTTTGAGTATTCACATATGTCTGGAGTACATGCTCTTTTGTACAGAAAAAACATTTTGTAAAACATCAGTTATTACATGTTTCTGAATCTCTAACATCTTCAAAACATGAACATGATGTTGTAGAAAAGAACGTCAGAGATTGGACCATTACAAGATATTCTTAATATTCATGAAAGGATAACTACAGGTTGCCTCTAGCATTTAATTTGGTAGGAGTCAAAATGTTCTAAACATCACATCAAAACAAACAATCCAAGCAATTATAATATTTAATGTGTTCCACACATGTTATTTATCCTTCCTTCTGGGTATTCCAGAGCTTAAGGGTCCTTGGTGCTCTCTAAGCTTGGTTGTTTTTTTGCAGACATTTCAAAACCCAGATTAGTGTAATGCCACTGATGATATTACCTAGGTTGGGTAATGAAACATCTGAAGCTACAAATAATCTCCTTTCTTGGTATTCTAGAACGGGATTGAAAATAGGGCTTAGAGAACAGGACATAGAAAGTCTCCACCCAAGTTAAGAACCTAGAATAATGAAATAATGTTATTGTCAGGAAATCCAGTGTGACTGTAAGTTAATCTTTTTTGGACCCATGTTCGGGCTGGAAACTCATCGATGGAATTGGCAACTGCACAGTAGTTTGTCTTTCCCTTCTTCATGAGCAGTTGTTTAATTTCTCAATAAATCTTACAGGTCTGGGATATCTTGTCTCACACCTAACCTACTAATCAAGCCTGAACTTGCTTAGTTTCCAAGTCAGATAAGTTAGCAAGTGCTATTGCTGGTGCCTGATGATAGTAAATTGTAATTCTGTTTTAGATAACTTTCTCCCCCCCCCCCCAAAAAGCCTATAACAACAATTCAGGATCTGTCCTATCACATCTATCAGGTATATAAGATCTATAAATCAGCAAAACAAGAAAATTTAGGTGTTTTAAGTATGATAATAGAACTATTGAGAGCAAGCATGCTACAAATGTTAAGCTGTTTGATTGGCGTTGGAGAACTGCAAGCTCAAGTCCACTTATGGCTTTATAAGTGACTTGGAGCCAATCATCCTCTGTTAACTCCACCTTTCTCACAGATAATGTTTTGGTTGAGAAAAATAGGAGGGAAAGTTATGTCTCCCATCTCCCCCCCTCCCCCCAATATGAAAGGCAAGATATAAATCTGACAATAAATATTTGTAAAATGTCTTACCACCCTGTTGAACTGATAGAAATGCAGTAAATAGCTTACCATGAGTTCTTACAGCATCGTAGGAAATGGCAGATAATGCTACCCTCTGTGCTGCTGACAAAATATGGCACTGTTGAAAAGCTTCAGATGTAGGAGGTGATATCAGTTATACTATTTATGACATCACAAACACCATTGTGGACAAATCACGAGGCTTAAAAAGATTATAATGTGTCCACTGACAATCTGTCTTTTAAATATTATTTCTAGTCTACAACTGATTTAATACTAGGCTACAATGATTTATTCATGTTGTTTGTTATCTAAAAGGATAGTCTAAGAGTACAGTACAAGAATTATTTTTGTGTAACAAGTAAACATTTATACATGTTGGAAATCCTATCCATTCGGAAAGATAAAGTCTTTGACACCTAAACTTAATTACATTTAACTTGAATTGATTTCAGTGGCATAATAAATAATTTATTAGATTTAGCATAGCTACCTACTCCAAAAGGCTCTGGGCAGCTTTAATGTAAAAGTAAACATTAAAAACATTGCAACAAAAAGTTATTGCTACAATCATGATTAATTGCATAGCCTGCCAGATGTTTAGACTGGATTTGGCATAGGTATCCACCTACTGAGTCCTTCCTAAGGATCAGGGATAGGCAGATATTGATACTTGATGGTATTAAAGGTATCATCATAGGATGCAGGCTGTGTTTTACAATTGACTGATAGTCGTGTTTCAGATGTTTTGGGATTGCATATTACTATTTGCCTATTACTATTTGGCACATATTTGCTTTCTACTGCCACAGTTGTTCCACTTCTATCTGAAGGTCAAAGAGTAACTAATATCTAGTAGATGTTATTTTCTGAGTTTCTCTTCGCCCCCACAATATATAATTGAGAAAACTTATTTTTCAAATATAGATTGTAGTCTTGCACATTCCTGTATTCTTGGCTGTTTTGGGTGTTCTCTCTCTAGTACAGTAATAATCTCATATTTTGCCTATGTGCTTTTAGAAGGCTATAGAATTTGATAGGAGAGAACCAGTTTGGTGTAGTGGTTAAAGTGCTGGCCTAGAATCCAACAGATTATGAGTTCTAGTCCTGCCTTGGGCATGAAAACCAGCTGAGTGACTTTGGGCCAATCACTCTCTCAGTCCTACCCACTTCACAGGATTGTTGCTCGGAGCAAAATAGAACGGAATATTGATATGTTTGCCACCTTGAGTAATATATGCAAAAGGATAATTGCCCCTCCATAGGTAATCCAGTATGCATCCATACTTAAGTAATATTGCACAATGTACATGCTACATAATTCAGGTGAATGGTGTTTTATTTGCATTCTTTTTATACAGAGTTTGTGAATAAATAGATTTGAAATACATAATCTTAAATAGGTTTTTTCTGTTATATTTAACTGGGTAATACATTTTTTTTCTTCCTAGCTCTCTTTGTCCTACTATTTATGGTCATGAGGTAAGTAAACTCTAACAGAAATATTCAATGAATTGTATTCCAAATGCTTAGTAGAAAATAAAATGTACTATGGGCCTAGTTTATAAAGTACATTTTAATTGTCTGCTAAGAAAATGTGAATGAGGTTATTGTTTCTGTGATGTTTCTGTTATTGTAATCCCACTATTAGAATTACTAATATTATTCAGTATATTATATCAGAATTAAAATGAGTTTTAATTCCTCACATAATCTGATTTATTATCTGATTTATATGGAAAGGTTTTGACAATATGCTAATAGCTACCTATAAAAATGCACCATTATTTTATTAAAATGATCCATGAATTAAAAAGTGCATAATGGTTAAAAAGACTTGTATGATAAAATAACATCCTTACTGTTCTGGCACGGTTGTGCTGTAAAAGGTTTTGTAACAATTTTTGGAGGACTTTATTTGATGCTGCACTTCACAAGACTGAAAGAAATGAAACAAAGGGTTTTTTTTAATTGTCTGAACCTGGTATGTTACCATTTCATTTTATTTCTACTTCTGAAGAGTTAGAGGCTTCTTACAAATATTGATAGAGAATATCTGAATCATGTAGTACTTAGACTAAATTGTCCCTTACAAATATTTTATGCATTGCTATCGTGTCACAGGTAGTAAAAGCTGGTTTAGTGTTGGCATTATTTGGAGGATGCCAAAAATATATGGATGATAAAAACAGGATTCCTATTCGAGGGGATCCACATCTTCTCATGGTTGGAGATCCAGGACTGGGGAAAAGTCAGATGTTGCAAGTATGGATTCATTTGTTTATGCACGTAGCTTATTTTTTATGCTTAACTACCAAGTTTTTTGAAACAGTATTTTGTAGCACTGGATATCATATTATTTCAGAATAATTACATATATTCTTTGGGCATTTTATTCTTTTTAATATAATTGGGTATGTTATCAATATGGGTAATGGTCTATAATATGCAGAGCTAGCCTTTTCAATTTGTTTCTTCAGGCTGTGTGCAATATTGCACCTCGTGGAGTATATGTCTGTGGCAATGCCACTACTACATCTGGTCTGACTGTAACACTGTCTCGAGACAGTTCCTCTGGTGATTTTGCACTAGAAGCTGGTGCTCTTGTACTTGGAGATCAAGGTATAGTGTTCTAGTGTATTTATCCATATAAAAAACTATGTAAACTTTATAGATGGGCACATTTATGATAGTATAAACTTCCTTTTTACTGGAAGCTTGAGATGCCCTCTTAACTGACAGGCATATAAAGGTGAAACTCGAAAAATTAGAATATTGTGCAAAAGTTTATTTGTTTCAGTAATACAACTTAAAAGGTGAACCTAATATATGAGATAGACTCATTACACGCAAAGCAAGATAGTTCAAGCCATGATTTGTCATAATTGAGATGATTATGGCTTACACCTCATGAAAACCCTCAATCCACAATCTCAGAAAATTAGAATATTGTGAAAAGGTTCAGTATTCTAGGCTCAAAGTGTCCCACTCTAATCAGCTAATGAAGCCATAACACCTGCAAAGGGTTCCTGAGCCTTTAAATGGTTCAGTAGGAATCACAATCGTGGGAAAGACTGCTGACCTGACAATTGTGCAGAAAACCATCATTGACACTCTCCATAAGGAGGGAAAGCCTCAAAAGGTAATTGCAAAATAAGTTGGATGTTCCCAAAGTGCTGTATTAAAGCACATTAATAGAAAGTAATGTGGAAGGGAAAAGTGTGGAAGAAAAAGGTGCCCAAGCAGCAGGGATGACCGCAGCCTGGAGAGGATTGTCAGGAAAAGGCCATTCAAAAATGTTGGGGACTTTCACAAGGAGTGGACTGAGGCTAGAGTCAGCGCATCAAGAGCCACCACACACAGACGGATCCTGGACATGGGCTTCAAATATGGTATTCCTCTTGTCAAGCCGCTCCTGAACAACAAACAATGTCAGAAGTGTCTTACCTGGGCTAAAGAAAAACAGAACTCAGTGGTCCAAAGTCCTCTTTATTGATGAGAGCAACTTTTGTATGTCATTTGGAAACACGGACCCAGAGTCTGGAGGAAGAAGGGAGAGGCATGTTGAAGTAATTCCCCATTAGGAGAATGAGCGCATACAGGGAGACGTAGTGAGAGTAGTGAAGAATAACCACACACACAGCACACAGATGCACTGTACAGTAAATGTAAGTTTTTACTTCCAATAAACGTTTAAGCAAAGTCCAAGATAAGCAGTTCAAGTCATTCAAGGTAAAGCAATCAGTATTCAGTTCAGGGATAAGCCAAATATCAAAGTCCAGCATCAAAAAACAGTTCAGTAACAGACTTACATCAACAATCAGTAACAGTCATTTAGGAAGAACAGCAACACTCTCCAACAGAAGGAACAGATACTCACTGAGACTAACCAACCCAGGTTTCTGGCTCCATCTTATGGCCATTTGTGGAACCACACCCAATTACAGTTTTAGAATTTTCTTAAAGACATAGTATTAAAATGTCTATCCTAGTTTATATATTTCCAACCCAAATAACTGTTAGGTGACTTACATTCCTAACAAAGCACACACCGCAAGATGCTTGAAGTCTAGTATGAAGTTTCCACAGTTTGTATTGATTTGGGGAGCCGTGTCATCTGCTGGTGTTGGTCCACTATGCTTCATTAAGTCCACGCAGCCGTCTACCAGGAGATTTTGGAGCACTTCATGCTTCCTTCCACAGATGAGCTTTATGGGGATGCTGACTTCATTTTCCAGCAGGAAAATGCTGCCAAAAGCACCAAAACCTGGTTCAGTGACTGTGGGATTACTGTGCTTGATTGGCCAGCAAAGTCGCCTGACCTGAACCCCATGGAGAATCTATGAGGCATTGCCAAGAGAAAGATGAGAGACATGAGACCGAACAATGCAGAAGAGCTGAAGGCTGCTGTTAAAGCATCCTGGTCTTCCATAACACCTCAGCAGTGCCACAGGCTGATAGCTTCCATGCCACGCTGCATTGAGGCAGTAATTGCTGCAAAAGGGGCCCAAACCAAGTACTGAGAACATATGCATGCTTATACTTTTCAGAGGTCTGATATTGTTCTCTGTACAATCCTTGTTTTATTGATTGCATGTAATATTCTAATTTTCTGAGATTGTGGATTTGGGGTTTTCATGAGCTGTAAGTCATCACAATTATGACAAATCACGACATGAACTATCTTGCTTTGGATGTAATGAGTCTATCTCACATATTAGTTTCACCTTTTAAGTTGCATTAGTGAAATAAATGAACTTTTGCACAATATTCTAATTTTTTGAGTTTCACCTGTACTTTTCAAATATTGGGAAACAGAGAATGGGAGGAATCTGATGAGAGAAGTAAAACGTATAGGCGGTGTGATGATTACATAAAAGTGATGATTACATAAAAGCAAGAAATACTTATGGTATTGGTAGTGATGATTACATAAAAGCAAGAAATACTTACATAGGCATAAGCAAGAAATACTTATGGTATTGGTAGTGATGATTACATAAAAGCAAGAAATACATACATAGACTTTGAGCTAAATTCCCCTCTTGTTCATGTCAGAGGTACCATGTAAGGCGATTTTTGGATTGAAAACATTAGCTGGTGACATCACTGCTGTCCGCCGCTGTCCAGGATGGTGGTGCCTGTGAAGGCTCTTGTCCCCATCAAGGAGCTGGAGTGGAGGGATGACAGCTCACCCTGACATGCAACACTCTGTTCTTGAACGTGGGCGTGGTAACTCCAACCTAGCGTCCTAACCACCTGAGAAAGTGTGCTCCTGAGAGCTAAACTGATTACATATTTTATTTCATTTTAAGAATTTTCCACTCCTTTCTAACACTGAAGATTTTCTTAGTCTGGTAATAAAACATCTTCAGGCAAACAACCGAGCTTAGAGAGCACCAAGGAGTCCACTGCTGACATGATTGGCTGTATTGAGTTTTCCATATAAGTTACAAAAAACTATTAAACAAAGCACATGCCTAACATCATGTGATCTGCAATTCAAGTATCATTCAGAAACTTATTTCATGCGAATCGAGGAATTTCTGTTATCCTGAAAATAATACAAGCTCTAAATAAAGTGTAGCATAATAATATATACAAAAAATATTAATAATAAGCATTATTTAGGAATTCTAAGAACCTATTAGTTCGGTTGTGTTCTTTAAATGCCTACCGTGAAAGATTTTACCTCTTAGTGAAAAGGGAATTCTTAATTTAAATACTATTTTTTTCCCTGAATAAATTTCATTTTGAACATGATGGGTTTTATATCAGCATTCTTCTCAGAATTAAATAATTGCCTTGCTTACTTTGTAATTATTTTTCTTTTAAGGTATATGTGGAATTGATGAGTTTGATAAAATGGGGAGCCAGCACCAAGCTTTGCTGGAAGCTATGGAACAGCAAAGTATTAGCCTTGCTAAGGCTGGCATTGTTTGCAGCTTGCCAACAAGGACATCAATTATAGCTGCAGCAAATCCAGTTGGGGGTCACTATAACAAAGCCAAAACTGTATCTGAGAATTTAAAGTAAGTACAGTATTTTCAAAATGTCTGCTTTATAGTTTACAAAACAAACAAAAAAGTAAAGAATTTCTAATAACATTTCTTTTGTGTGAATTTTGTGTAAATTCTGAAGCTTATTCAGTTCTTTGAGGTAGAACTGTAGTACTGTACTGGATTTGTTTGTTTTTTTCCATGTAGGATGGGAAGTGCTTTGTTATCCCGATTTGACTTGGTATTCATACTGCTGGATGTTCCAAATGAAGATCATGATCATTTGCTTTCTGAACATGTGATGGCGATGAGAAATAGAAAACAGACTGGATGTAGCAGTGCTACTGTGACTCGTGAACATTCTCAGAATTCAAATATATCAGTCCTTGAAGTTCATTCAGACAAACCACTAGCAGAGAGATTAAAGGTAAAATATTCATGTTTTGACACTATATCTTATCATTAGGGAATGCTGATGATATCTGGAAAAAAAGGATATATTTAGTACATTTGAAATAAATTGTTTTGAGATAAGATGTTTTGTATATTGAGTATGTTTGAGATAGGTTGAGTATTAGAGGAATACGATACTCCTTTTTTGCTACAGCATAGTTTGCAAATTTAACATAGCATTATGGGGGACTGAATTATTTCTTTTAACTTTTCTGTTCTTAAAACTGCTGGCCTCATAGGGTAATTTAGAAAGTGTAAAAAAAAAGTTAGAAAATCAGAATTCTGTAATATAGGAAAAGAATAAATGGAAATTAGCAATATCAAATGCACCTATAAATAAAAATAATAGCAAAGTCTTTGTAAAAGTAACTTTCTTTGAAGTTTTTAGTCAAGTGTTCAGTTTCTGCTTGGAAGAAATAAGCTTTTGGGTAAACGCTCTATGAGAGTTAAAGGGACGGCAGTTCCAGTGGACAAAGCACTGGGGAGGTAGAGCTCAATTATTAAATTTCATTTTTGTACAGTGCTTTAACACTCCAATATGAGAATTCATGAAACAAATGTAGAATAGTCTGTGTTATGATTACTTTTTTGTGCTTCTGAGGTTGAGGTGGGAGATTAATGTGTCATTAGATTCTCTTTGAGGACTATTATAGCTCCTATCTGCTCATACCATTTATTTTTTTCCAGTTGAAATGGAATATTATAATGTCTAAATAGTATTTTTAACTGTTAGCTTATTCCAGGAGAAAACTGTGACCCAATTCCGCATCAGTTGTTAAAGAAATACGTTGGCTATGCAAGGCAATATGTTCATCCCAAGCTATCTCCAGAAGCTGCTCAGATACTTCAGAAATTCTATCTTGAGCTCAGACAACAAAGTCAAAGAGCAGATAGTACACCCATCACAACACGACAGCTGGAATCATTGATCCGCCTTACTGAGGTACTTCTTCATTTTACAACTGTTACTAAGAATTTTATAGTAGGTGTATTTTGGCAGCCCAAAATACTGGATTTTAAAACACGGAGACTATAATACAGATTTTTTTTTCTTATGTTGACATATCTGGTTTATTTTAAATGACACATGTTGATGCCACCTGACATTGAAAATGGATCAAATTTAAATATTTTTGTGACTTGAGGAAAACCAATGTTTCTACCATTTTTTTGTGGAAACATATAGTATCCATGGTACTATAAATAAATAAACTGGCATCTGATCTATACATATACGCATGTATATATACATGAAGACACCCATATATATCAACATTGACTTGAAGGCACCAAAAACAAAGAAATAAAAAAATAAGGAGGGAGTAGCCCAGATACCTTGGAGCTGTTCCATAGGAGAGATCGCATCACTAAATAGATTCAAGCCCAAGGGTCGCTGGAGGTGGCATTCTGTCTTTAGGAAAATGGTACTTCTCTCAGCAAATCTTACTGATACAGACAGATTCAAAACAGTTGCTGCCGCATCATGGAGGCCAGTACAACAACTTCACTCTCTACTTGTCCTTCAAACCTAGCCTAAAAATAGCACCTCACATCCAGTTATCTATGGAGCAGTACCAGTTGCCTCCTGTAGTATCTTGTAGATGACAAATTGTCTCTCCACCTTATTTACCTTGGAGTTATAACTGATACAACATCTGAAAAACAGATAGGCATATCCCCAAGAAGGAAATTTTCTCCCAAATGTCAGTGATATATGCCAAGCTTGCCTTTTCATCCAAGATCAAATCATGGATGAGAATTTATTAAAGGCAGACCACAATATAAATAATGTTTATTCTAATTGCCAAGCCTTCTCAATTTTGAAGTACATAATTTGTTCTTAGGTCAACTATATGTATCATCCTTTAATGTAGGAGGTTTAACTGTTACAATATATGCAGAACACTTGTTTTGCTGCTAAACTATGGTTTCTCTAATATCTCTTTCCAATCTTTTTTAATTAATTGAAGTTTTAGTAGGATGGGTATATTAGCTGTAGTCATTTTAATGTTTTAGTAATGAAAATCTTTATTTGCAATTCACCAGTTTGTACTGGCACGTTTTTGAAAAAAAGATTTCACAAAATTCAGAAACCTTGTGATAATAATGCAATAATCAAATTGAAGAATAACTTTTTTCAGGTCTAGTGCAAATTTCTTTCTCAAGCGGGGTGCTCAGACATGGGACTTGGCTTGATATGGAATGTGAACTCAACCATTATGATTTGTAAAACATGGTTTGTGGCTTAGTATTGTGTGTCAGCCCAGCTAAGCAAACCGTGTCTTTTTCAATGAACTATTTTTAATATGAATGTGATTCTAACCATGCCGTTTCTGATCCAATTAAATATGGAGATTTGTATATAATATTAGCATTACTGCTTTTCTTTAAGGCACGATCAAGATTAGAGTTAAGAGAAAAGGCCACCAAAGAAGATGCTGAGGATGTTGTTGAAATAATGAAATACAGGTAATACAAAATTAAATACTACGATAATAAAATAAAAATCTATGAGCCTGTAACATACAAACTGAACAATATGCAAACTGATGCATTTTTCAGCGAATATAAATCAAAGTATTTTGAAAAATAATCCAAAGTAGAGTAACATGCATTCAATAAACCAAGCACAACCTGAGTAGAATTATAAAGTAAATGTGTTCTTTTATTAAGCTCATTAAAATTCTGATTAAAGAAAAATTCAAAGAAAATTCTCTGCCTCATTTTCAGTTGTATTTTTCATTTTACTTTCTTGCTGACTACGTACATTTTGGTTTACTTTTTTCTCAAGTATGTTAGGAACTTACTCTGATGAGTTTGGGAAATTGGATTTTGAGCGTTCTCAGCATGGTTCTGGAATGAGCAAAAGGTCACAAGGAAAGAAGTTTATTTCTGCCCTCCATCGTGTTGCAGAAAGAACTTATAACAACATTTTTGAGCTTCATCAACTCCGGCAGGTTGCTAATGAATTAAATATGAAAGTAAGTTAAAATAAATATATACTCTAGAAGGATAAAATTAGCTATTGATGTTATCAGATATTGATATCACAGTTGGAAGAGAGAGGATTATTGTTGCTTCCAGTGTCTGTAGTTCTACTGATTGAAGTGACCCGGAGCTTCAGTTTTACTTTAGAAATGATATTTGAATTTGATATTACTGGTATTAGCAATAGCAATAGCACTTAAACTTATATACCGCTTAACAGTGCTTTTCAGCTTTCTCTAAGCAGTTTACTGAGTCAGCCTATTGCCCCCAACAATCTGGGTCCTCATTTTACCCACTTCGGAAGGATGGAAGGCTGAGCCAGCCTTGAGCCTGGGGAGATTCGAACTGCCAAATTGCAGGCAGCTGGCAGTCAGCAGAAGTAGCCTGCAGTACTGCACTCTAACCACTGCACCACCATGGCTTATATTGACTGTAACTTGCATATAACAAAAACATATTTTGCTTAGGCATTTTTTTTCTTATTGGATGTAGGTAATGTTTAGGCTATTTTAACTGAAAGTCCTTTAAAGTTGTATTGTTTCTGCAATATTTTACTATGTAAACACTAGTAAAATATATTGATGTAGATTTGCTTCCTAGATGATTTAAGTGGAAAGTTTCCGTACCATTTTAAAGTTCCTCTCCAATTTTTTTTAAAAATGGATTGACTTCTTAAAAACCCTTTCCAACACAATTTAATATTTTGTAGTTGGTCTTGATCACACAGCTATTGTTTTTTTTTTTAGATGCCTGACTTTGAAAACTTCATTGCATCTTTAAATGATCAGGGTTATTTCTTGAAGAAAGGTCCAAGATTGTATCAGCTTCAGACAATGTGAAGTAGTTCAATACCTAAAGAGAACTGTTTACTAAGAAGAAGAACGAAATGTAGAGGATTGCAACTCATTTGTATTTCTTATTCAGCTAAATTCTTGCCTGCTAATACCAGTATGAGAGTTTTTAGAATTCAGGCGTTGGTTAAAACAATCTGAAACAAGATTAATGTAAATGTAAAAAGGGCAGAAGAAGGTGACTTCCCTACTCCTCTCCTTGACATCCCTGAAAAAGGTTATGTGAGAATCTGATAACTCAGCTGGATGGTATGTGTTGTGATGCAAAGGATATGGGAAATATTTCAAATACTAGATGAGGAAAGTAAAGGGGCTTTATTCATCTATGTATTGACATGAATCAACTCATTTACTAATTATACTTTTGAAAGCGATATATATACAGTAATGTTTCAAACCATTCTTGTTAAAGTTTTGCCTGATTTGAGTAATTTTGTTAATCCTGTTATTGATTTATGAATATGGTCTATATTTTTAAGTCAAACTGCACTTGTATTTATTTAGTCTTCTGTGAATGAGCAAAGTTCATGTTCTGAATATTATATACCATTAAAAGAATACATTGTTGGATTATTTAAAACACCTAGTTTGGTAATTCTCCATTTGACAAAAAGTTGAGTATGTGTCAAAATATATAACATTCCACCCATGAACCAAAAGGGGACGTTTTGTATGTGGAGAGCCATCTTAGTTTATTATCTTAGTGAAATGAAAGGATGCATGTCACATTGGGCAATGCAATAGCTGGACTCGGTATGGACAAATTTCTAGTGCTTTTTTTCCCATTGAGAAATAACAATGGCATTGTTTGCCACTTGTGTAATATATGTATAATTTTGAAGTTACAATATTAGTTGATTTCATTTATTTATTTTTATTTATTTCGCAATTTTCTACATTGCCTATCATATCTAAGCAACTCGGGGCAGTGATATAAAACAACGTGATATAAAATGACCAAAAGGTAGAGTTATAAACAGTTTAAAAAGGTTAAAATGTGTAAGATAAAAGTAAAAATCAAAGTTAAAAAGTTAACAGAGCTAATAGTTAGCAAGTTGAAGGGAAAACCCTTAAGCAACCAGCCATCCCCAGGGTTTCATAACATTCTTAAGACACACACACACACACACACACACACACTCTCTCCATGCTAATTGGCAAAGCCAGGTCTTAGCATCCTTCTGGAAGGCCAGAAGAGTGGGCTTGCCTCACCTCTGGAGGTAAGAGGTTCCAAAGGGTGGAGGCAATGGCAGAGAAGGGCCTCTTCCTAGATCCTGCTGGTTGAAATTTTTTAACCAATGGGATCTGCAGCATATCTTCCCTGCCTTATGGGGAGGGGGTAAGGAAACAGGTTGATGGTTGTTCGGGTAACTGGTCTTATATCATGAAGGAATTTAAAAGGAGTAATACCTTCAATTGGACCTGAAAGCAAACGGGCTCCAGCGCAGCTTGTGTATCAAAGGTGTTAAATGCACTCCCTAAGGGTATCTGAAACTACTCCAAATTTGGACAACCTTCCAGTCAGTAGTACATTTAAACACATCCTTTGGCAGAGGTAACAGATTTCAAATAGGTACACCTGGTTAAAAATCTTAATTGCTTTGGGAATGATTTCTACGGTTCATTGCAAAACTCTTGTGTAAAATATTCTTAGACCTTTGATAGTGTTGTCTATCTAGATCAGGGATGTCAGACTCATATCATCATGGCGGTGTCACATCAGGATTTTTTCCTCCTTCACTAAACTGGGACATGGCCAGTGCGTGACACATCTGGCCCGCAATGGGAGTTTTGACAGCCCTGATCTAGATTTTCCCACAGATTTTCAACAGTGAAGTATGAAGACTGAATAGTGAGTCTTTCAAACTTTTTCTTTCATGTAGATGGTTGATGTGGTTATGTTTTGGACATTTTTTTTGCTGAAATATTCAATGTCTTCTCAATTTCAATTTCTCTACTATTTTACATTTGGGGCTGATAAGAAAAGAAATTCAAAATCGCTGGATTGTGTCAGATACCTATCCCTAGTCTAGAAGCTGTTTATCATTAAGGTTTTGGCAAGAAGGTGGAAAACAATGTATTTTAGCTGACTTCATCTTCGTGATTTCTTGGCTAGGCTAGGGCTATCAAAACTGGGCTTCAAAAATCAGGTCACCAATCAGATGGCAACAAAATGAATAATGTACATTGCTGCCTGGTGGTTTTCTGGATTGTAACAACCTAGATACGATAACTCTGCTCTTGATTCTATTCAACTGGCTGCCATGACTTCTGTCCCACAGTTCTAGTAACTATCACCACTCCATTAGTGAGAAGTTTCACTGGTCATCTACAAATACTGTGTACTCCACTAACTATTTACAATAGAGATATGTACATCTGATTCTACGGTAAACGATGAATATCAGTATTGATATTCTGAATAAAATTTACATATTCCTAAAACAAAGCAACTTGTTCATTGGTAATGTTTAATGCATATTATTTTTAAAGACAAGGATAACAGGTCTGAAAGAAAGTCCAACCTTTTGGAGTCTATAGCAAGTGGTATCACTGAGTCACTAAGGTCTCTTGGGAGGGATACCAACAAGAAATCCCAGTGCTAGGCCAGACAATACAGCTGGAGAAATGTCTGGGAAGAAGGGACTGGCAAAGTAGGTGGTGAGCTGGACTTGTCTTTTTTTTTTTTAACCTTCACTTTTTGGGAAAAAGCTACAGTGGGCACTGCATTGATGCAGAACAGTGTATAAATATGCCATGTACATGAGCAGAGTATTTTCTTTAGATTTTGGAGGGCTTCTGAAAGATCTTCCAGTTTTTAAAAACTGTTAGAAATGATGCCACTGATTTTTGGTAATGTGATTTATTGAGGGTTACAAAAATGGTATTCCATCCTAGCTTTACGTACGTAGCTCTACGACTCCTGCTTACACAACCCTACATATTACATATTTTGCAGTAGTCAAGATTTTACCTCTCTATATATGTAGTTGTGGAAAATAAATTGAGAAAAAAACCCCTAAGTTATCCCTTTTGGACCTCTCAATTTTTTAAATCTATGCTTTGCTATTTTTCTACCAGCTCTTAAAAACCAAAGTACATAAACACACTCCATGTGAAGAATACTAATTTAATTTGCAGTTGTGTTTTCCCCAGTGCCAATCTTTAAATATGTGATAGATCCTTACTGATTCTGTGCTGATACTGTAGTAGGTATTTTAAATCAAGACACCCTTTCCACTCACCTACATTTTCAGCTGTCAGCACCTGCCTTACATACAGCCCTGCATTTTCTCCATATTCATGCAGTGTTATTAACGTCCCTTGGGGTCAAACTCAACGTCCAACAACTATGAAGCACCCGTGTAGTTTCCTCAGCTTCAATGTTGATCACTAAAAGCCAGGGTTTTTTTTTTTTTAATGATCTACCCTAAAATTATTAAACTGAGTCTGATCCTGCTTACTGTTTTGGAGACCAGCCCTGGCCAGCTGTGTTTTTTCACATGCTGTGCTTGCAAAAGGGCTGCTCTACTTACAATTTATTTTATTTTCTGTGCCTTCAAGTTAGTTGTTGACTCCTGACAATTGCCTGAACTAATTTCTGTAGGTTTTGGGGTGGGTTCTTTTTTGGCAAGGTTTCAGACTGGCTGAAAGTCATCCAGATTGAAATGGCAAAATTTACTATTTTGATTAAAGAAAATAATATAAATACTTTTGTTTCCATTGCTTCTGAACTTTGTGCTTGAAATGGAAAAGAGTGAAACTTTGATTTTGGGTTTTATCAATTAGACTGATTATAGAAATGGCTAGTTTATGTTATGAAAAAAACAAAAAGTTGTTATTTTATTTATTTATTTACTGAATTTATATCGCTGCCTATTCACCCATGGCGACTCAAGGTGGCTTAACAGAACGTAAAACCATATTTAAAATAAAAAAGCAATAAGAACTAACAAAAAGAATCCAATAAATGAATAAAGTACAACAGAACATTTGATTTGATATTAACGCCCTATTTTACTGCAACAGAGTCGGAAGTCCGTGTTTTTTTTTCCTAATCCTTCCTCACTTTTCTTCTCCCTCCCCCCCTTTCTCCGAATTGTTTTCCTATTTTCTTTTGCATTCTGTACCTTTTACTCAATAAAAATGTTAATGAGGAAAAAGTCATCCAGCTGATTTTTTTTTCTTTTTGCCCAAGGCAGAACAAAATAACTCACGATTTCTAGCCCGGTATCTCCATCAAAGTGGTCCAGTTGTGGTAACCCAAACTTGGTTCTCGGTTCAATTATAATGTGGTGTTTTCAAAGAAAAGCTTAAGCTTCCACTGTACTAAACACGCACTAGGCGGGGAATTTATTAATGAAAGATGACTGCACACAACCCGCAGGAGCCACCCTTCCATCTTCCCCAGCAACGCCGCTGCCCCTTTAATAAGCGGGACGCCTCTTGCCGTAAAGAGCAGCGGAGGCGTCGTAAAAAGCGGGTTCGCCCGGAGCGTAAGGGTAGAAAGCGCGCGGAAGCGCGCTTGAATGGAAGAAGGGGACGGCTAGCGGCGGGGGGAGAGCAGGAGGGGAGGGGCATATTTAAATTCTGCCCCTCCTCCTCCCCCTCTTCTTCGTTGGGAGAAAGGTCTTTTCCCTCCCCTCCCCCCCCCCCCGCCTCAACCAAGCCATGCTGACCACGGTTTGGTTGGTCAAAGGCAGCGCTTGGGGGTGGGGTGTTCTGCGGAACGCGAGCCCAGGACAGGGCTTGAGGGCCACCGTAGCAGCAGCAGCAGCAGCAGCAGCAGCGCCGCCGCGAGGAGCCGAGGAGGCAGCGGCGAGCCCTGGAGCAGCCCTCGAGCCGCGCAGGCAGCGGCCTCCTCCAGCAGCCTGGCGGAGTGTTGTTCGCCGTCTTGCCCGGGCACGGGGCGACGTCTGCTACTGCGCGTGCGCCCGGCCAGCCCCAAGTATCTTCTAGGCACTGCGGCTTGGGCGCCCCCTTTCGGTTGCTCCTCCGGCGGACTTGGGCAGCCTCACTGCTCGCGCGCCGGCTGCGGGGGGGCGGCTCGGCGGCGCGCGGCGGAGTCCTCGGAACGACCCGATGCTGGAAAAGCGGAGCAGAGCAAAGGATTCGCCGAACTGGTAGGGGCGGGCAATGGGCAGGCGGCTCCTTTCAACACCTCGGCTTCTTCTTCTTCTTCCCTTCCGTCCCCGTTGACAGTCCCTATGAAATGCAGGTTGTAGCCCTTCACAGGTAGCGGGGCTCACCCAGTGGACCGCGCCCCGGTAAAATAATTCTTTCAAAAGTTCTGCAAAGTAGAAATCTCGCCTTGGCTTTTGGGCTGCCCCCCCATACAGGGGGAAATAATCCCGAGAGAATATTTTCCATCCCAAGCGATGTCTCTAGGAATCAAGACTGACCTCTGCAAGTACTTTCGTGTGAAAAGTAAACTCGCTTTTGATGTGTCCTCCCTAGTTTAGTTTACTGCATTGTCATTGCAACTCGTGCAACGAAATTAACATAAAAAGAAAGAGATTTCACCTTCTGGAGAAGGTCCCCCTGGCCTCTTCTTTCCCTTGGATGTGCGCTTTTGAACCACTTCCATTTCCCCATATTCGTGATTGTGCGGATCATATCACTGGCGTGTGTGAAATTGCCCTCATTGTGTGGTTTTCGTGCTGAGAAAGTCAGCTATAATACATGTCCTTGACTTATGACCACAAAGGAGCCCAAAACCTATGTTGCTGTGAGAAATTTGTTAAGTGAGTGTTACGACCCCCTGTTACGACCTTTCCTTGCCACAGTTGTTAAGTGAATCAGTGCAGTTGTTAACGTAGTAACACGGTTGTTAAGGGAATCTGATTGCCTCGTTGACTTTGCCGGTTAGAAGATTGCAAAAGGGATGACCCCCCGGGACACTGCAACCATCATAAATGTGAGTCAGTTGCCAAGCGTCTGAATTTTGATCACATGACCACGGGGATGCTGCAATGGTTGTAAGTGTGAAAAATGGTTGTAAGTCACTTTTTTTGGGTGCCGTTGTAACTTTGGTCACTAAGCAAGCTGTTGTAAGGTCGTCGTAGACTTAACAAGAGTTCATTTGGTGACTAATGGCTGGAACTTTGAAGGACCGGTTGTAAATACCACTCATTCAGTGCCATCATAAATTCAAAGAGTCACTGAACAAGTAATCGCCAAATGAGAATCGCCCATAACTTTGGCTGATATGCTCATAATTTAATGGTGAAGCATATAAATAGCGGTTTAAATGCACACATGAGCTAAAAATGGTTATGGTATAAGATGTATAATGTGGTCATGCCTGTCCTCAATTACTAAAGCATAATTTACTGGTTTGCATGAATTGATGTGCTATGGTAAGGGAGCCATGGCTACATATGTTACAAGGCACTATAACTTAAAAGTTAACTTAATAAAGAAGAATTACTTCTCATAATCCAGAGACCATGCATTTATCTGAAACAAACTCTAGGATTCAACACCTCCCCCCCCCCCAGGAATAATTTATCTTTAAAAGTGGAGAGGCCTCCTCAATTCATGAAGAGTATGGTGATGGATTTGAGCAAGGGAACCCTCTGAAATTCAGGATTGCCTTCTTCGGAGGACAAAACTGTACTTGTCTAAGGTTAACAGTTATTTGCAGTTTTTACTGGCTGACATCAAAGACGATGTGGTTTTTCATTTGGTTATTTGGGGATAACTACTGTGTTTCCCCTGTCTTATTTTTTTTGCCACCATAAAAGGCACTAGGTCTTATTTTTTTTTGGGGGGGGGGATGTCATCCACTGACTTGTGCATGTCGCCCCTGGCCTCCTTTTCACTGTCAAGAGGCCTTCAGGAACTTTTTCTGCGGCCGGCAAGGCTTTCCTGAAGGCCTCTGCTGCCAATAACAGAGCTCTGGATCGATCCAGAACTTTGTTATCAGCTACAGAGGCCTTCAGGAAAGCCTTGCCAGCCTTGCTGGCTATAGAAGAAATGGGACGACAAGGCAGGTGTAGGGGTATGAGAGGCCTGGCTACAACTGTCCAAAGGTAAGTAGTAGGGCAGCTTCACCATCCCATCCCTACCCTAGCTTAATTTTTATCCATGCACTCTGGAATGCGTGGGATCTTAATTCGGGATATTTTTTTTGGGGGGGGGGGGGAGTAGGGCTTATATTGGGCACATGTGTAAAAATCAAGCGAGAACTTGCTTTCATGGTAGGTGCTATTTTCAGGAGAACATGGTAGTACATTGTAGAGAGGAATAGTCCATTAGGTTGAAAGAGTTGGTAGGAAAATCAGTGTTTCTGTTTTATGTTGGGGTTGCTGGCTAGAGGTTGTATAAATGTGAACTTCATCACTATTTGACATAATTTGCTTTTCGGTACTCTTTTGGCAACTTATATGATTATTCTTATAAATGCCAACTTATTTTCCACCCTTTTTATTAGATTAGTATATTATTTGAATATATAATCTGCCAGAACTTCCTAAGAATGGCTAAATGTGCATAGAGAATGGTGTAAGATGAAGTGATGTATTAATGAATATATTACTGGAAATGAAGCATATAAGAAGATATAGTGTTCCATAATACAAATCTTATTTTTTAAAAAAATCATAAATATGCAATATGTTGACTCAAAGCTTTTTGTGCAAGTGAGAACCATATTTGAAAAGTTGGTGGGGAAACTTTTAAACTTTATTTTATATGTAAGACCATTATTTTAGCCACGGTGGCACAGTGGTTAGAGTGCAGTACTGCAGGCTACGTATGCTGACTGCCATCTGCCTGCAATTTGGCAGTTCGAATCTCACCAGGCTCAAGATTGACTCAGCCTTTCATCCTTCCAAGGTGGATAAAATGAGGACCCAAAATTGTTGGGGGCAATAGGCTGACTCTGTAAACTGCTTAGAGAGGGTTGTGAAGCACTGTAAAGCGGTATATAAGTTTAAGAGCTATTGCTGTTTTATTATTTTGCAGGAACTTTAATACTACCATTTTTAAAATAAAAAGCACACACATGTTTTATTTTAAAAATTATATTCATTCGTTCATTCATTCATTCATCAATAGAGAGCGTTTTAACCCTGAGATTTTTATGGCAACATTTAAAAGTTGCATCTTTTGGGGGAAACAATTAAAAAATTGAATTTGCTTTTTCAAAGGGGTGACAAATGCCATGGAATTTTTCTCTTCTAGAGGAGGCTAATTGACATTCAGTGGCATAGCTCTTGCTGCTAAAAGGAGTCTGTATTAGAAGGGATGGAGAAGCTGCAGCAGAGTGAAAAACTGAATGGAGGGGCTTTAAGAAAGTAGGTAGTTTGGAAAAGATAAGGCTGCAGGAGAGGAAGAAGCAAAAGCTGCTTAGAGAAACAAGTGCAAAGAAAGGAAGCTGCAGAGATGGGCAAAATGATGGGAAAAGTTATGAGAAGACAAACTGTCCCAAACTCAATATGCAAAGCTGCTTGTGTTGCAAAAGCAGCATTTATGGGACGAGGCAATTAGTGTGGAAAATAAGAGATTGTTATTGATCAAATCCTCCCCTTCTTGAAAAAGGGAATAAACCTTTCAGTCAGCCAAGTAATACTTATTAAGAGATCTTAAGGGAAGAAAATAAGCAGAGGGAACTGGATAAAGAGATTTAACGTCAACAGGGAACTGAAGTGTTCAAACAGCTTATAGTTTAATTCCTAAGGACTTTAGCTTACACTGTTGTGCACAATTATTAAGTTGTATTTTGGAGGATTAATTTTATTATTGAACAACTACAGTGCTCTCCTTGGTCAATCCAAAATATCAATAAATCTCAAACTTGAATATTTAAGAAAGTAAAAGTGAGAATGTGGTGCACAATTATTGGGCAACTATTAGCATGCAGATTATTATGCAACTAAATGAAAAGCAAAAATTTGCCCATCTCGCTCATCTGTTAAAGTGAGAATAATAAACAAACAACTCAAAATGTACAAATGAACATTTCTGACATTTCAAAAAATATATCAGTGACCAATATAGCCACCTTCTTTTCAGTAACAATCATAAGACTTCCATTAATGGAATCTGTCAGTTTCGTGATCTGTTGACGATCAACTGTTTGTGCAGCAGCAACCATAGCCTCCCATCCATTGTTCAGAGAGCTGTACTGTTTTCCTTCACCGTAAATCTCCCATTTAAGAAGGGTCCACAAGTTCTCAATATGGTTTAGGTCAGGTGAGGAAGGGGGCCATGTCATTATGCTTTCATCTTTAAGGCCTTTACAAGCCAGCCACTCAGTGGAGTATTTTGATGTATGCAATGGAGCATTGTCCTGCATAAAAATCATGGTCTTCGTGAAAGGCTTTTTCCTGTACCAAAAGTGTCTTCTAAAAACTGGCAATAGGTTTGGAGTTGATTTTGAGTCCATCTTCAATCTGAAAAGGTCCAACTAGCTCATCTTTAACAATACCAGCCCATATGGTTACCCCACCTCCACCTTGCTGGCGTCTGAGTTGAAATGGAGCTCTGTGCCCATTACTGATCCAGCCACAGGGCCATCTGTTTGATCTATCAAGAGTCACTCTCATGTCATCAGTGCATAAAATCTTTGAAAAATCTGTCTTCAAATATTTCTTGGCCCAGTCTTGTTGTTCACCTTACGTGTCTTATTCAGTAGTGATTGGGTTTCAGCCTTCCTTACCTTGACCGTGACTCTGAGCACTGAACACCTTGTACTTCTGGGCATTCCAGGTAGGTTGCAATTCTGGAATATGACAACACTGGAGGATAATGGGTTCCTGGTAGCTTCATATTTGATTCTTCTCAAATTGTTGGCAGTAATGTGTGTCTTTTTTTTCTCTACATGTTTCTTCCATGTTCCCTGTTGACTATTTGCAACAAAACATTATAGCTCTATCTTAGCAATCTCAAGAGCGCTGCATACCTCTGAAAAACTTTTTTTTTTTTTTTTTTTACAATTTTTGCCTTTTCAGTGTCAGTTAAATCTGACATCTTTTGTGGCCCATTTTTTCCTGAGGAAAAGAAGCTGCCTAATAATTATGCACACCTTGATATAGGGAGTTGATTTCCTTAGGCCACACCCTCTCTCATTACACAAATGCACATCACCTGATATGCTTGTATTCAGTAAGCATACGTTTATACAGCTTGGAGGTGGAAATATGCATAAAAATGATGATATAGTCAAAATACTTGCTTGCCTGATAATTGTGCACACAGTATATATATGCCTGAGGAAGATCCCTACGTTCTTCTGTCAATTGTTGAGTGAGTTGCTAAAAATGGAACTTAAAAGAATTTGTTCAAAGTTTGATTAAAAAGGGACCTGTAGGGAAGGAGCTCCTTCATATAGTGTCTTGAAAAACCCTGAATATTTAAACGTCTAAAATGGGGCCTGGTTATTTCGGAAGAAAGGAGGAAATTTTATGTGGCGTTTGGTACATGAGAGATACACTTGTTAAAGAAATGATTATATGGAACCAAGATATATAACTTGGAGGAAATAATAGAATTTTGCTCAATTTTATTTTCTATTTCTCTCTGAGTTAAAATAAAAGCAGCCAAATAGAGTAATGGGATCAGAGAGGAGTTGCCTTTAAATATGGCAGGTCTGAGATAAATCCTTCAGTCCTGGATACAAACAGTGAAGTACCATTTGTGTTGAAAACTTAGAAAACCCATAAAACTTCCAGGGAAAGGATCTAGAGACAGTATGTTATAATAGTTGGGAAAATGGTCACATGGAACCTGTTATTTCAAGAAATCAATGGTTGATTTTAAAAAAAGCAATACTGCAAATGATGAGTCACAAAAATGTTAAATGAAGAGGTGATGCAGATTCTCTCTTTTCTAATCACAGTTAAGTTATAGGGCAAGGTAGCTTGTGACGGTTGGTAACCTAAAATGTTTGGATTGGTGGATACAGGTGTCTTATCTACGGTATCATAAACTCAGAATTGGTGTGGGTGGGGGAAACATGGTGTCTAGCCAGTATGTCAAAGCAGAAGGTTGGGAAGTCAAGATCCTTTTAGATTACCAACAAGAAAAGAATCTCAGTGGTATAGATATGAGAAGGGTTTCTTGAAGTAGGCATAACCATCTCAGGGAGATCTATGTGCTGCTTTGTTCTGAATATTTGAGAAATTCAGAGGAGTTGATATCTGTATGGCTGTATCCTTTTTATTAAATCTGAAAACCAATCCATTTGCTGTTTAGTAGAATAATTTTTACCTTTGATGTAAGAATCCCCAAAGAGATTTGCAACAATGCAAAAACAAATCAACCTTTTTTCATTTGGTTAAAGTCATGGCCCATTTTTGTTGTTTATTGAGTTTCAGAGTGTAGGAATTTGTGGGTTCTTCAATGATGGGGAAGAGAGCCCCACAACAACTGTTTATCAGAGCCAAGCCTTCTTTTTGAAAGTTAAGGAAATTCCTAGAAAAGATACATACATTCCAATGCAGCAATTAAACACCTTAAACATGCAAAGTTTACCTTTTACCTTCCATAATATCAAAGTACATTAAGTTCAGATTACTTATATTTGTTTTGTAATAATTTTTTTCTATGCTATTTCTTTTTTGTTGTAGTATGAAAACCCTTGGACTGTCCCTAATCTACTTTCTATGGCAAGGATTGGTTTGGCACCTATTTTGGGCTATTTGATTATTGAAGAAAATTTTAATGTAGCACTGGGTGTGTTTGCCCTGGCTGGAATAACAGATCTGGTACGTCCTGTATATATATTTTTTTCTTTAAAAGTTGAGTTGAGAAATATTTTCAAATTCAGATCCTTAGTTCTTGAATCTGATTTTATAATCATGTGTATTTTCAGGAACTCTTGTAGAAAAAAAAGATGGATATAAAACTGGCAGAAATGTAAATGTTTGGTTTCTTTCCCATACTATTTGTCTAACTTGCTTTTTCAGTTGGATGGCTTTATTGCACGAAACTGGGACAACCAGAAATCTGTGTTGGGAAGTGCCTTGGACCCTCTGGCTGATAAAATCCTTATCAGTATCCTATATATTAGCCTGACATGTGCAAATCTTATTCCAGGTAAGCAAAGAAGCTGCCTTTTCAATTATTCTTCCTGTTGAATGATTTAAAAATAATGAATTGTTAAATATCAGAAGCAAATCTCTTCCAGTTTATTGGCACAGTTCAATACCTCAGTATATTGATACCATAGTTATAGTATATAACTATAACTGCATGTAATAGTATAAACAAATCCAATGGAAAAAAATGCAATATACAAGATGTACCAAAAACCAGGCCCCATGGGCCAATTTTATTAATTAATTTTGTTTTTCAGACAAAATGTTACCATATTTAGGGATGCGCAAAATCATGCGTAAAATGAGTAAGGAAGGGATTGAAAAAAAATTGCATCCAATGTGAACATTTCATGTAATATATACTGCATAGTTAATTAACTATAAGACCTTATTTTTGGTGCCTCCATGTTGTTCATTGAACTAATTTTCCTGATTTCATTTTATTATTTAAAATAAATTGCTGAACCTTTGAAGGGTTTTAATAGTGCTGTAATTCTAAAGTGGTGGTTGATACAGTCATAGGAGATTATAGCATTTGCATCTGCCTCACGTTGTAATTTATGTTGAGCTATATATTCTCCCTTGAAGGCAGATTATGGTTAGCAAAACAATATATAGCAAATAGTAACATATCTTGTGTATTTTATTCCCTTTTACCTAGGTTGAGGTTATTTCCTTCTAAGGATAGAGGAGAGGCAGCTAAATGCTCTAGGTGTATACTGCTTTTGCCCACGCCAGAAACTAAATGCATTGTTCAGTTACACAGCAACCTCTGTAATTTATCTGTGTTGTGTTTGTGGTAATGAGTAGGTAGATGGTAGAATTAAATAACAGTGATTTAGACTAATTAGTCTTGCAGCAATTCATATGGACATGCTGTGAATTGGAATTATTTTTATGTAGTCTCAATATGACAGCCTGTTTGCTGCAATGGTTGAGGAACCAGGCTAGAAATCTCTAGACTGTGAGTTGAAATCCTACCTTAGGCATAAAGCTATCTGGGTGGGGCTGGAGGGTGATCTTTGGCCACTTGCTCTTAGACCTAGAAAGAAGGCAATGGCAAACTATTTCTGAAAAGAAAACTGCAGGGAATACAAGAGTCAGGAGTGAAATTTAGAGATTTAAGAAGACCTTCTTTATTTGTTTTTCAGTCCCTCTTACATCAATGATAATTCTAAGGGACATTGTGTTAATTGCTGCTGTTTTCTATGTTCGATACAAAACTCTTCCTCCACCGGTAAGTATCCTACCTAATATCTGTTTGATGGGATGTGTAAAAATTGTTCCCAAATGCAGGCTTAAAATAGAAATCAGACATTTTTTTTTCTACATAGACGATGATACAAACAATGTTTTTCTGTAACAAAGCATTAGGGTGTGAAAGGGATTCCTTCCTCCTTCCTTATTTGGTCTGTCTCTCTCTCTTGTTTTTTGTATTTCTATCCAAGACAGATCTTTCTTTGAATGCTTCCAGAGGACAACCTTCCCTTATCTTCTTTCAGATAAAACTGTGGCTCCCAAAATTCTCCAGAAGTCTTGAACTGTGTGTGCTAATTTCCTTATAATATTTTCTCAGCTTTGAGTGTTTACAAAATTATAAAAATACTCTGTCTAACCTTTCAGTGAACATTAAAGACTTTGTCCATCAGAATTTTCTTTGATCTTCCACTATTCCTTGATTAATACCTTGCTCCGCTATACTTGTTAAACACCTCCAAGTTTCCTATTCATTTTCAAAATCTTGTTCAAGCTTCAAATTTGTCCACTAGTTTACTCATCTCATCTTTTCACCATCTATCTTCCTGTGACCTTTTCTTGCCTAGCATCTCATTCTCAGTTGTAGAAGGCTCTCCTCCTTTCCCATAGAAATGACATTTCTTTTGATGTTCCTACACTTTTCCCTCAGAACACCTGCTTGATTGCCTCCCTCACTTCCATGTTGCTCCTCAAAACAACCTTTCTAAGAGGTGAAAGTATTGTCATTCCACTTATCCTATTGAAGTGAACCAAAATATTATTGAAATAATCACAGATCTTCTCCTGTAGGATCCTCTGTCTGCTCCGTGGTTTCTTTAGTCCCATTTGTCTTCTTAATTTAATTTCTTATAAGCCATCTTCCTGAGACAATCTAAGCCCAAGGCATAGGCAGCCTTCTATACCACCCAAGTATAGCTCCATCCAAATTCAATGGCATAATTGTCAGATATTTTTTCCCTGTATATTTTGTTGCTAAAATAAAGAGCAGAGAAAGTTCTGCTGGCTTCATGCATTCATTTTGTACTTTAAAATTTGGTATAATTGTGAAGGTGCCTGCCTAAAAATCAGGAGACTGTGAATTCTAGCCTCACCATAGACATGGGAGACTTTCACTCCCTCTCAGAAAAAAACCCACCTCACAGGGTTATTCCAGTGGGGAAAGTTGAGGGAGGAAGGAGTATCAGGTGTTTACACCATCTTGACTTATTTATAAAAGAAACTAATGTAATATATATAAATTAAACACCTGGACAACAGTGTTCTAAAAGAGTTAAATATTTGAGTCTATTTTGACTACTTTTCCTGAAGCTGTGCAAACCCCAATCCCGTTTTATACTCTGTTTACCAACAGAATAAGTCAGATAAACGCATCAGAATTGCACTGTTAAACATCAGCATAAAGATGTAGAATAAATATGCTGTCCATTTGTAAATTCAGTCAAGGGTTAGGGTTAGGGTGTTGTTTTCACCATGTTTATTAAAAGCAAGATTATTGTTATTTTTTTGTTTCTCACAGAAAACTTTAAGTAGATATTTCAATCCATGTTACGTCACTGCTCAGTTAAAGCCAACGTTTATCAGCAAGGTAAGAACAACAGTATGTCATGCCGTGCCCATTTGGCAAACTGAATGTTGCCTCGCAACACCGTGGTTTTTTTTTTTTTTTTGTTGCTTCCTGCAATTAGATTGTCTTTCATGACTTACCCAGGTAGTTCTCACTTAACAACCATGCTGCTTGAAGTTGTGATGGCGCTGAAAAAATGGACTTACTCTTATATCTGTCACAGTGCCCCTACAGTCACACAATCAAAATCCAGGCATCTGGCTAACTACCACATATTTATAATGGTTACAATATTCCACCCTCCCTCCTCTCCCATATCTATGCCCTTTTGGCCGCCCTGCTGGAAGATGGCACTACAGGTAGTCCTCAACTTACAACAGTTCATTTAATGACCGTTCAAAGTTACAACGGTACTGAAAAAAGTGACATGACCATTTTTCATAGTTACATCATTATCCCCATGATCATGTGGTCAAAATTCAGATGCTTGGCAACTGGTTCATATTTATGACCGTTGCAGTGTCCCAAAGTCATGTGATTCACCTTTTGTGACCTTCTAACAACCAAAGTCAATGGGGGAACACGATTCCCTTAACACCCAGATTACTAACTTATCAACTGCAGTGAGTCACTTAACAATTGTGGCAAGAAAGGTCGTAAAATGAAACAAACTTCACTTAACAGATGTCTCACTTACGAACAGAAATGTTGGGCTCCGCTGTGGTCATAACTTGAGGACTGCCTGTATACAACAGCCTCTTCATCTCAACCATAGAGGTAGTCCTTGATTTACAACCATACATTTAATGACAGTTCAAAGTTACAACAGCTGTTAACTTGTGACCATTTTCCACACTTAACAACAATTGCAGTATCCCCATGATCATGTGATCAGAATTTGGACGCTCGGCATCGAATTTATGATTGTTGCAGTGTCCCGGGGTCATGTGATCACCTTTGGCGACCTTCTGGCAAGCAGAGTCAACGGGGAACCGAGACTCACTTAGAACAGCCATGTTGATTAACAGTGATTCATTTAACAATCATGGCAAGATCACATAGTGGTGCAAAACTCACTTTAACAACTGTCTCACTTAGCAACTCGGCTCAACATTGATCTTTAAGTCGAGGACTATCTGTACTGTGCTGAGCAGCCAAAGGACAGAGGTGAGAGTGGGTGGGGGAAGTTGAGGCAGAGGCAGAGCTATTCCCACAAGGCAGGAAAAGGGAATTGGCCTCTTCTGGCTCAGTGATCCCCTGAAATCACCTCTTGCTTTGGAAAAATCAGGTCTGGGAAGGACTCAACCAGGATCAGCTTGAATCTGGGTGGGTCTTCACCTCATGATTGTGTGGGATTTGCTTAACGGCAGCCAGGATTGTGGAAACTGCCGTTGTTAAGTGGTACAGTCACATGATATTTTGCTTACTGAGAGCTTCACTAGCAATGAGGTTGCTAGTCCCAATTAAGTTTGTTAAATGAGGATTACCTGTAATCTTCTGCCCCAGACAGAGGTGGAGGGACAGGGAATAGGAACGAGGACAATAAAGAACAGATGACGTCCATAACGGGAGAAAATGTTGAAGTTCTTTGTTCCCTGAAAGAGAAGGATGTCTGAATGGCAAAACAAATATATAAAGGAAGAGTGAATGGGCAAAAAGAAAAAAAGAAGACAAAGTTGTGGGTGGAATGAGTTGGTGGGATCCTCAGAGAGGAAGTAAAGGCAACCAGAAAGATGAATTTTGTTGATGTAAATTAGATAAAGCTGTATTTTCTTTCCTATATTATACCTTCCATATATTTGGTTTACCCTTCCTTTCTCCATATCTGTGACTTACATTACATTGCTTACCCTGAAAGGGGAGAGCATCATGGGCACGTATTGTAGTATTGCACGTATTGCAATACTTTTTCTGTGAAAATGCACAGTGTGACCTTAGTTTTAATCTAATCTATTACCAGGTGAACACAGTTGTACAGCTCATCTTAGTCGCCGCTTCTTTGGCTGCTCCAGTTTTCAATTATGTGGACAGTGTGTATCTTCAGACTTTATGGTATGTAAGGTTATAATTATTGTTATACTATTAGAAAGTGGAAAAGCAGGCAATGTAAGCAGTACAATGAAAGGCAATTTTACTTACTGCATGCTATTCGATATTGGCTAGTTTTGTGAGATTCAAGATAGTTCAGGAAAGCAAGAAGAAACATAATAAAAATAGGAGCAAGCACAGTAATGGTCTACCTAAAAAACAGCTTTCACATGATGAGCCCATAATGCTTTAACTGTTGCTAATACTTTAACTATTCCTGTGTTAGTATTGAGTCTAGGTTTATTGAATTTAGAGATGATTTACTTCAAGGAAAATAGTTCAATCTACTTCTTCATTACTTCCTCTCCAATTCAAACACACACATGCACAACTCTTCCTGTTTTGTGAATCAGCCAGGCACAGTTTAGGTTCAGTTTGTTAGTGGCAAAACACATGCATTGGGGGTCAAGTTTCCAGAAGCTTTTAAAAAAATCACATTTTTAAAAATTTCACAAATAATAAAGATCATAAAAATCTGTGGATTCTTTAGTCACTTTAACACAGCAAATGAGAAAATATATAATTTTTGCTCAACAATTTGAACAATTTAAAGTCAAATTAGATGATCAAAAATTAAAAATAATTACAACTCCGAGGTATCTTTTCTAAGGTTGATTTAGATAAAAAAAATCTGTATATATGGGATTACAATCCTAGCAACATGAATTATGTTCTTGTAGAAAGAGTTTATTTGATTTAAGGCAGAACTTACATTGCCTTGGCATTAATCTATATGATATCTTATGTCAATTAAAAAAATATTTTAGCTTAGGTCGGTTTTCTTTGGAGCTTCTAGGCATTTTATGTAGCCCAGCGTTATACATCAGATTTTAATTGTCGTAGCAAAAACAGTTCCACCTCAAGTAGGATTCTTCCTAGTTTAAATAGGTTTTTAAAAATTGTGTTGCAGTGATTTTTAGACTTGACGTTATCTCTTTTTTGGCTTGGAAACTAAAACAATTATTTTCTCCCTGAAGGTGCATCACAGCTTTCACAACAACTGCATCTGCATACAGTTACTATCATTATGGTCGAAAAACAGTTCAGGTGCTAAATGACAAATGAAGTTTTGCAGAATGACTGCTCTCCTCTCATTCAGTTTGTGTGGAGTTTATGCAGAGACTCTGAATGATACCTTTGCCTCAGTGAAACTATGCCTTCACCACGTTAAAATGAAGTTTTGATCATGTAAATAAGCAGGATTTTCAGTCTAATACAAATAAAGATTATAATTTTTTACTGTACTGAACTTACATATATATAAAGATAATTGTTTGATATTATTTGTTGATTGCTGTCCAGAAATTTGCACTTGGTGTGGGTCATTGTACCTTTTCCTTTGGTGTGTATCCCAAATAAAACAGTTATGTGAAATATGAAATAATTGATACAAGCAGAATTTAGTTGAGTTTTACTGTATTTAAAATGCGGTATGATCGATGGTGCAGCCTGTTACTACAATAGATAAATGTAATATAGCAAACAGTAAATTCTACAGAATATAGATACAGTATGATCTTTATAACCCTTCATACACTTGTCTTCTGGTTTAAATATTATGGTTGCAATAGCCCTTTAAGATAAAACTTGGGTCACTTCTTCCTTAGTCTAATATTGGGGCATATTCAATTTAGGAAAGAGCTGCTTTAACTGTTCCAGAGATGTGCTGACATAGTTTGTTTTGAAAGATGACCAATAAATAAAATAAATATACAAGCATGCAGATGCAAAATAGAGAATCAAAATAGTTGATTTTCCACGGCAGCTTTGTAAGGGGCTGAGATAAAAGCATCCTCTGAATAGGGCCTGCAGAATAATTAATGTTCTTTGAAACAGATGATTTGATTGTGGTTTCTTAGTTCTGCTTGTACTGTAAACCTCTGGCCTATTTTACAGGCTGTTTATAAGGAGTATAACAAAATGAGTGCATATATCATTTTGTAACGATTTTCAAAAATGTAATAGGAAAAGTTGGCCTATTTATGTGCAATCTTTTGTCTCAATTCATCAAACTATTTTAAGGCTGTAGGAAAGGTGAAAGATTGATAAAACCTGAAGAGTGACAAGAGTCTATTTTATAGCAACTTTTCTAATACATTATTTGTCAGTATAAGGGAAAATATTATGGCTTTGAATACATTTAAACTGTACTGCAGATTTCTTTGGAAAAGTTTTATGCAAGCGCTAATATTTCTCATCAATATGATAAGTAGGTACCATTATCTGACAGCTATCTTTTACCATAATACCAGACAACTAAGAAAATGGCTATCAAAAGTAAAACAAAGAAGTCCTTCTTTGTTCTGGCTGACATGAATAAGATGTTGGAGTTTCTGTGAGAAAAAGTTTGCAAATCTGCATGTTAATCATTAGGAGCTGCAAATATCAAATGTGATATTTGTTAAAACATAGGAACTTAGGACAAAAGTCTTAAGCTACTGTATATGTGATACTAATATTTTGTCCATTAAGTACAGGAATCAAAACAAAAGATAAAAATTATGTATATTTAGCTCCAGTTTCCACAATAGCAGAATTTAGTCTTTTTTAAAAAAATGTTTGAGATGTTACAGAATTAGATCAGACACACTTAAGTACATGCAAACAAATAATGTTTCCTATGTGATAAGCAATTACCTGAATATAAAAATACTTGCTAGGCTGAAAATAAATGTGAAAATATTACATTAAATAGCTAAGTAGAAATGGTTTTACAGAAATGGAGGGCGACAGTTGAAATGGTTGGGATATTCTATGCATTATAGGATTTTTAAAAATATATTTTATATATCTAAATTTTATAAAGTTTGTATGCTGAAAATATTTTTTATAGTTTATACAAAATCAGGCTGCTGCAATCTGATTGTATTGCAGTATATAAAGTTTTCCCCTATTTCATTAAGAGAAAATAGGAGATATGCTACACAACCATAGAATATATTCTTTCAACCAGATAAGCATAAATGTTGCTAATGCCAAAATGCAAGAAGTTTGAAAATGAATGGTATGCATGTTTGTCTGCAGTCATTACCTTTGCACTTTCAAAATAAATCCTTTAAACGACTTCACTGTGTCTAATTGTGTTGCGTGACCCCTTTTCAAGCATGACAGTGGCTGGTGCTGCCCTAGTTGTCCCTCATACTGTTATAATCGGTGCAAAAAGTTTAGGTAGGTTGCTGAATGGTGGACAACGACCACATCACAGGAAGTCCATATCAAGAGTCTTTAAGCTGATAAGAGGACATTCATATTTAAGGCCATGAATGGCTTTGTGCATGACTCTCATGTTAAAATCTGCAGGAGAGGCCTTTTCTAAGATGCTTTACTTTTCAAAGGCCCCACTTCTTGTCCTGTGCATTTAAAGTCGGTTTCTTTAGCCAGGCCTCTAAATGATAGCAAATTTTGATACTTCTAATTTTAAGCATCTTTTGCATTTCTCATGCTTATTTTACATCAATTTAACTGGCAATAAAAACTATTTAAACTTTCCCCTGGTTCCCAATCCTTTTAGAGATGTAGTCCTTGGCATGCCATTAGTGGCACTTGGTTAGGACAAAGTTGTGCAACCAGGTTTTAAATACAGGTAGTCCTCGATTTACAACAACTCAGTGACCGTTCAAAGTTACAATGGCACTGAAAAAAGTGACATGATCATTTTTCACTTTGAAGCATCCCCTTGATCATGTAATCAACATTCAGATATTTAGCAACTGGTTCATACTTACAATCATTGCTGTATCTTGAGGTCACTAAACGAATGGTTGTAAGACTACCTGTATACCTATCAAATTAATCTCTCTTATTCTCTGTGGGTTTCCTTCCTGGTTTCACCTATATCCGTGATGGCGAACTTAATGGCACATGTGCCGGAAGTGGCACAAGAGCCAATTCTGCCGGCACGCGAGAGGTCACCCGGAAGAGCCCCACAGCGCAAGTGCCCCCACCAACCAGCTGATTGTTGAGTATCTGCCACGCAGTGCGTGTGCACGGGAGTCATGCGCATTGCATTATGGGTGGAGACACACACGCATGCATGCACACGCACTGTCGGCACGTGACGTAAGAAAGGTTAGCCATCACTGACCTATATGAAGGCATTCAGCATCTTCAGGTCTTTGGATGGACCTAAATCTGCATTTTGAATCCCTGGTCCCAGCAAACAGAATACATGGTTGAGAATAAGCCAGATCTAATGAGGAAAAGGAAGATCTACTATCTACTTATCGTCAGGGGTGGGATTCTACAGGTTCGCACCTATTCGCTAGAACTGGTTGTTAACATTCTAAGCAGTTCAGAGAACCGGTTGTTAGAAGAAATTACTGGCCTAATCCTGTAAGGAAGGCAGGAAGGAAACATTCTGGTGTTGTTTACAGAAACTGCTTCTCCGTTAACCCTTATTACATTCTTGGCAGGACTGGACTTCCTGTCTCAGGAACTTCTCTGGAGTTTTTCCCCCCTCCTTTGTTGGTACTTTGCTTGTGTGGAGTGAGCATTCAAAGTTACAATGGCACTGAAAAAAGTGACTTATTACTGTTTTTCACACTTATGACTGTTGCAGCATCCCCATAGTCACGAGAGGCCAGGTGAGGACATGCGTGCCTCGATGTGAGTGATATTGAGTTGGCCACACCCAGCCAATAACATGACCACCAAGCCACGCCCACCAACTAAGCCATGCCCACAGAACCAGTTGTTAAAAAATTTGAATCCCACCCCTGCTTATAGTAAGCAAGCAGAACATTGGAACAGTAACACCTCCAAGTGAAAGGAACAACTTCCTTCAGCTCTTAAAATCTGACCATTTCGTCCTCAGTTTGGAAGCAATAATGCCAAATATTTTCTTAAAGATACCCCATCTTCCCTTGGCAGCCTGCTTAGATGTCACTGCTCAAAAACATCCTCTGTGGAGTGAAGGATGTATCGCTGGATTTATACATATGGAATTAGGAGGCACTTTCCATAGCCAAAATAAGTTGTCATTAGTATATAAACATCCAATATGATACTAATAGGGAAAGATGAGAAGGAATGAAAGTTCTTGAGTTCCATGAAATACGTAGCATAGGTGGTATTTTTTTTTATTTCTTTCGATGAACTTTCTCACTCCGGCATTTGAACAATCTAACACTCGTACAATGTTATCCTGAAAAATCCATCTTAAAAAGAGAACATTTTTTTTTACTGCATGAAAATTTTCATCTCCAACGAATCTGCAACATTGAGCAATCTCTCATCAAATCCACTCTGGAGAATTGAGGGACTCTCCCAGGCATAGTGACGGCTTCAAGAGGACAGCGGAAAATCAGTTTCTCCTTCCTGCTGGCAAATCTGACGTTCCAGCTAATTGGTTGAAATGCTTTAAATACTGGAGTAAGTGTTTTCTCCTCCTAAAACTAGTTCGGATTTTGAGGATTTGTGATAGTTGTTTGATATTTTTCACAGTTTTAAATATTGAAAAATAATTTCTGATTGCTTCAATTGGAGAAGAAATTTCACAAGGAGAAAGCAATACTAAAGCAAAATAATTGAAAAAAGAATTCCTCTGACTTTTTTTGGGGGGAGGGGGAGAATTAGGAGGAGGAATAAGATGGGAAAAAATCATCACAGTGAGTAAACTGTTTACAACAATGGCCGGTCTCATTGCTCTGATTTATTTTATGGAATAATCAAAAGCAGGATTTTTATAAGACACTAGATGTGTGTTATATTGCTCTATGTGTGGTGTTTTGTGTTTTTTACATAGACATACTGACAGTAATATGGTAGCTATGAGAAAGACCGCACTTGTTGTGCACAGAGCCGCAAAGATAGATGTGTAGCTGGACTTTGTTACAAAGGTACTACATGGAGGATTATACTCATTCCATCCTATAGTTCGGCTTGATCCTGCCTTGTTCCAAGCAATTATACACACTTGGTAGGTAGAGCCAGGAAGAAGGTTATACAGAGTGTATCGCCTAGCGGTGGCATAAATTTCTCCAGAATTTGTATAATTCTTTTTGCTGCCCTTTGGACGGTAGGCAAGCTGGTAGAATCTTACTGCAGAATTTGGGGAGCACCAGTGGATCTGGGCTGAAGTGTCCCTCATTTCAGATACTTCGTGAAATCTTGGCGGATCTGGGATGGTGAATTCATCCGACATGCCTGGGCACAAGCAGGAAGACAACTTCTGGAGGTCAACACAAGGCTTCTGGAGATGCCTGCATGGATCATAATCACACAAATCCACGGTCTGGGCTACAGTTGCCACTTGCTGGTTTTCGTAATCATAGTCATCTATATAATCCAGTAGACTATTAGTAGATGCAAGATTTGGAAGGGAAGTAGATTTGGTGGGATCCAGAAGGGATAGATCATTCTCACTGGAATCTGTTACCCTGTATGGAATGAACAAATCACTGGAAACTTCAAAGGAAGATGCTCCTGTCACTTCAGTAGTAAAACTGGGTAGAGAAGATTGGTGTGCTTTAGTAGTATCTTCTTCCTTTTCCTTCATTTCAGTTGTGCTCACTACAGGTTGCTCAGTAGAGCGTTTCCCTGGGGTTGCTGAGATCTCTGTAGTAAGAGATGCAGCAATCAGTGGGTGCTCAGTAGATCTATGAACTGCTTGCTCTTTGTAAGCAAGAATGTCTGTCTGACTTGGATCCTTCCTTGTTAATTCTCTCCAGGTAAAAGATGTGCTTTGAGGGATGAAGGAATTGCCGAGAGACCTTTGAGGCAAAGTACTAGAGTCAGCCAATCTTTCTGTAGTGATGCTGGTAAGGATGTGGTATGGTTTGCCTTGAACCAAAGACAAGGCCGAATACGTGGTTGTCTGAGCTTGACACTGATCATAGAGTTTGGATAACAACATAGATGAAGATGTTTCTTTATCTTCTGGAGAAAAATAGCAGACGGTGTCTGATGCCCTGAAACAAGGTAGTAAGAGGCCAAATCAATCAAGGTGTGCTACAAGGTAATAGATGTAACATGTAAAATGTCACAATAGTTCTATATCCTTCATTTGTGCTTCTGTATTTTTGGGTGAACAGTTTTTAGCATTTTTGTTCCCGTGCAAAAGTTCAAGTTTTGCTTCTTACCTTATTATGTTATGACTATCTTGTGCTCTGAGGAAATAGGAGGAATCCAAGTGAGTTCTGGATCTATGGATTTGATTGAGTAGCTTTAAACGCCTCCAAAGGTGGCATTCAGCAGGTTCTGACCAGTTCTGGAGAACTGGTAGTGGAAATTTTGAGTAGTTCAGAGAACCGGCAAATCCCACCTCTGACTGACCCCCGCCCCCATCTATTCTCTGCCTTCTGAATCCCAGCTGATCGGCTGGGTCTTCTTTTGTTGCCCTGCACAGGAGAACGGAGCTGGAAAGCAGGTTAGTGGGGTGGGGAGGGAATGGGGATTTTGCAGTATCCTTCCCCTGCCACTCCCATCAAGCCACGCCCACAGAACTGGTAGTAAAAATATTTGAATCTAACCACTGACTGTCTCTAGTTCCTTATCATCTACACCAGAGATGTCAAAGACCTGATGCATCACATGCAGGCCACACCCACCCCAGCTCCGCGAAAGGAAAAACATTGCAATATGTCATGTGATGGCAACATGACGCCACAAATCTGACACTCGTGATTTACACTTCATGTAATGTGAAACATACCAATGCTCAGTCTCTTTTTCCATGTATGCAAGTTGCTGATGAGAACCAAATTACAACTGATGGACCTATGCTCCCCTATCTGAGAGTTGTTAGTCTTTAAATATGACCCCCATAAACTTTCACAAAGGGCAAAATAGAGATAGGAAATATATGATGTGACACCCTTTTGTAAATCAAACTCATATATTTGCCTTTGGTACATACTGCTGTTTGCTTTTCTGTCTTCTTTTAGATCTTGCTGATTCAAAGATTTGTTTTATTTTCAAATTAAAAATCCACACAATAGTTAATGTTAGCATTAAATGCCTTTGGACCCCATGTTAAACAACTCCCACTCTTTTAAAAGGTAATTTGGTCCCGAAACTGGAGTTACAGTAATTTTATCCTCATAACCCTTCTTACCTCTGTAGAATGACTGTGTCAGGGTTTGACAGCAACCAAGAAATTTCACAATGACAAACCAAGGGATTTCCATAGAGATTGATGGAGAGGATGTGCGATGAAGTGAGATTCCATGGGCTGAAGTTGCTCAAGTTACAGCTAGGAAAAAAAACAAAACAAAAGAAATAGACGATTGAAAATCCACATTACACATAGTCTTTGACTTACAACACTTCATTTAGTGACTGAGGTTACAATGGCACAGAAAAATGTGACTTAATGACCTTTCATCACACTTACGACCACTGCAGCATCCTCAGGGTGACATGATCAAAATTGGAATGCTTGGCAACTGACTCATACTTATGACAGTCACAGTGAACCCCTTTTGCGACCTTCTGACAAGCAAAGCCAACGGGAAAGCCCGGTTCATTAACTTAACAATTGCAGTGATTCACTTCACAACGGTGGCAGGCAAGGCCATAAAATGGGGCAAAACCCACTTAACAAATGACTCGCTTAGCAGCAGAAATTTTGGGCTCAAATGTGGTCGTAAGTCAAGGACCACCTGCTTTGTTTGCTTTATTGTCATAAATGGCGGAGGGAGATTGCATTATGCACTTTTTTTTTCTTCATTCTACATCTGTCTACTCTGCAGCCTCCTTGATTTTCTGATGTAAAAAAACGTCTCATGAAATTTCTGTTTGGGATTTATTTTGAGCCTATGAAGCCCAGGTGGCTGGAAATTGCTGGAGAGATGATTATAAAATGAAATACGGTTTCTCTTTAGTAATACGAGATTCCATTCCAGGTATATAAGTTACCATTTTTTCTTCATGTTTGATGAAAATCAACAGTAACTTATTTTCCATTAAATCCTGGAACATTTTTACAGGAGCTTATTACGATGAAAAACATCAGATGATTGAACTATATCCTTATAGCTGAATCAATATCATTACAAATTTCACTAAATAGATTAAGGAATGAAGTCATTCAGGAGGAGTTTCATCCAACCTGACATCCTGGAGATATGTCAGTCCAACCAATTCTCATCCTCAAATCGATACAGTCAACTGGCTCAACTAAATCAGCTTTGTAGCCCAATAGGTTTAGAAGGAAGCAGTTGAAATCTCAATTAAGGTAGACCCCTGCTAGTAAGTAGACACAGGAAATCTTACTTTTCAAATATTAGGGAGGCCACACGAGGCATTTGGTGGAATGACTCGGTTTCCACTAGACTTAGTGCATGGGAATCTTGGCAGTTCAATTCTCTTAGCATGGGCACATTGCGGAAGACAGCTGGATCCAGTCTTGTTAGCCTGGGCATTTGTGTTAGGTAGAAGGAGGTGAGCTGTGGCAGATCTTTGATCCAGTCCTCATGAACTAGGAAGAAGAAGGAGGAGGTCAGATCAAACAAAGGACAGACTTAAGGTGATACTGACTTGAAGGCACAGATGGAACCTGTGGACCTCAAGATCCTGAGATTCCCAGTGGAATTTATTTAATTAATATTCCCCTTGGAGGACATGCCCTTCCTTACTTCTGTTCCAGGGAATTGTGTGCACATATACAGTTTAGAGAATAGACAACTTGGAAGCTCTTCAACCATGAACACTCTCTGGATCGAATCAGACATCCTTGCCAAGAATCTTCCAATAATTGGCTAGATTCTACTACTCACAAGTGAACATGGTGGATGGGGCTGTGGAAATGGTAATTCAAACTACCTGTTGACTCCGGGTTGCTTATTTTGTTCTGTATTGTAAATGAGAAACACAATTTACAGTAAGCCACTGTAAAAGCACACATACACAAATGCCCTATCAGGTAAGAACGCTTAGCGAAAAATGTGGGCATTTGTTTCTATGACTCCTAATATATAGGCATCAGGAGGAAAAAATATCTGGGAGCTGGAATACTAAATTTACTCATTCTTGGTTTTTTAAAAGTGAAACTGAATGTTGCTTTCCTAAACTTTCCTGAGAGTCTCACTGAACATTACTTTTGAGTAGTTCTGTAGATTTATTGTAAATGTTTAAATGTCATGTAAGTAGTATATTAGGGATCTTTTAAAAGAATAATAATAATAATCTCATTTGTACAAATTAATAATTATTGTTTTGTCTTGAACAAGTGAAAGAAATCCTTCAAATGGGAAATTCACCCAAAGGATTAATGTTGTCTATAGTCAGGTTTCAGCACTGGAATGCAAATTCCAAGTTTCTAATTAAAACTGAATGCAACTGTATTATGGATCGCCCATTATCCCCAGGCAAGGTAAGATAAGAAATGTAGCTTAGCATACCTAGAAGTTAGAAATTTGGGAAAGGCCATGTTTTGCCCAAGTCTTCAAAATTTTACAACCCCTTCTTTACTCAATTTGATGAGACTTCTTGTTTTTCCAGTTAGACTTTAACACTTACCCATCTCCAAGTAGGTTGCACTGAGGTCAAGGATGTTGATTGGAGCTTTTCTGATTTCTTCAGTGGACTCTGGGTGCTGGGACACGTTCATTGCAAAAGCAGATTCCGGAATCCCCATTTCCCCATCTTTTCCCAGCCACGTGGATGATAAGTTCAGGAAATGCAGCTGAGGATAGCAGGAGAAGGCGAATGGCTGGATCTCTCTGATAGGATTTCCCGCTAGAGACAACCACCTCAGATTGCCCAAAGAAGAAGTAATGCAGGACGGTACAACCGAGAGCAAATTGAAGCTCAGATCTACGAACTGAAGTCGCCTGAGATTTCCAGTCCCCCATATCATCTTATGGATCTGATTCTGTCTCAGGGACAGGATTTGCAGTTTGGGCAGATAAGCCACACCTTGACTATTTAATTCTGGCAGAAGATTGACACTCAAATCCAGACGTTCCAGAAGCTCCGGCAGACATTCAGGGAAGGAAGTGAGATTTTGATTCTGGACACGCAAGGTGATTGATGTCTGGTTCCTCAGCTCCTCGCAAGACAAGGTAGTAAGGTTTATGTTTTCCTCCCAGCCATTCTGCTGAATCAGCAGGAACATCTTCACATCTTCTGCTATGGCAGGACTTGCCTTCTCTGTGGGTCTAGCAGCGATGATTCTGACAAGCAAAACTACCCAGGCCAGGAAGCTGGACATTGTGGTCCTTTAAAAACAACTTGAGTGTGAAGAGGAAGCTGTTTTCAAAGGATAGGCTAAGGGAGGAAAACAATATTGAGTATTACCAAAAGTTAATTTCCATAGAAGTACCCCCCAGTCTATTTTACAATGTCCATCCATTAAAATATAAGAATCTGTCCTTATAGTGGGAAGAGGAAAAAAAAAATACAACTGGATTTAATCTTGAAATCCAGCCAGAGGCTCTCTTAGAAGGCAGATAGATTAATTACTAATTTGGATGGCTACTTTTTATTTATTAGAGTTTTATCCTGCCTTTATTATTTTTATAAATAGCCTCCCTCCTATTTCTGCCACAACAACAACCATGTGCAGGTGGGTTGAATCATCTTACGTCTGAGGGAGAATGTCTGGCTCATCCCTAAGGCAGGACTAGGTCATGCACTCCCAGAGAATAGAATGGAATAGAATAGAATGGAGTGGAATGGAATGGAATAGAATAAGAGTTGCAAAGGGACCTGGGAGGTCTTCTAGTTCAACCCCCTTCTCAGGTAGGAAACCCTGTTTCATTTCAGACATCACCATCACTAAACTGACTTATCTACTATCTAGCCAATTATTTACTCTCCATTAACATTCATTAATTTTATTCAGACTATATTCATGTACATACACATATTATATGACTATCCATTTAGAAATACATTCTAGGGAATGTGTCCGGGGTTTCAAGAATGCAAATGAGCGTACAGAACAGAATGCGACTGACATTACTACACTATTTAACAATGTCATCCTAGGCTAAACCTACCTTGCCATTTCTCAAAAGTTTCCCTTCTTTTGGAAAAAAAAAAAAAAAGGCTTTTTTGTTTCTTTGACTCTGTTTTAGGCAGCTCATAAACTTTCAAACTTCTTTTGCATGTTTGAGCAAACTTTATAATGGAAGGTGGCGGCAGCCGCTTTAATGTTGGTACATCTGCACACATCCTTTCTTCATTCTGAAACATCCCTGGCCCTCCACACATCGTACAGTAAAGGCAATATTCTTCTAGTGCTTTTTTTTTTTTTTGGAGGATTTGATGGAAGTACAGAAATCCAGCAAGAGGGTAAACTGATGAACAGAGCATTGTACAAGGTGACTGGCCAATTGTACAGACACCTCTTGACTAGCATATAAATGTAAGAACTTCCCCTCCAGTCTCCATTTGTAAAGTAATTTCCCTTAAATTGAAAAAGGCAGGCAGCTTGTTCTGTGCTCACTGGAATAAATACATTTTTGATATTACACCAATGTATTGACGATTGTAAAGCCAACAACAGATTCTCCCAGCACCAAGGGGATGATTGTTGTTCAACAACAATGCCGTGCAGCTTCCAGATAAGCAGCCACAACTTTGCCACCAGTCCCAAAGATTGATTTTACAGCCCCCTTTTGCAACGCTCTGAAAATCAGACTTCAGTCTCTACTGAAACCAGTGTTGCGGGTGAAGCCTCAAGCCTCAATGTCAAACCATCTCACCAGACTTCTTGTTCCGAAAAAGCAAGCCTCGGTCCTCTTCTGCTGCGGGACACGAGGCCGAGAACAATGCCAGTAACATCCAGCCGCTTGCCTGGAGCAAGAGAAGATGGGACACTTGTCGAACTCCCCTTTACCCTGGAGGCGAGAGGAGCTCACCTATTGTCCATTCCACCTGAATCCATCTCCTCTTTCATTTAGCCAGAGGAGATCTTTGAACACCACCCTCTGAATCAAGGGGAACTATCCTGGCTTCCCCTTCACCATCAGTCTCTGTTTGAACTTACCTAACAGCGCAGAGTGTCTTGGGGAGAGGATCAGTGTTGGCCCCTCTCCCTGATTTTCCAGCACTTGCTTTATGCATTCCAGTGACTCAGAGCTGACGCACCAGTAGCTGTGCTCGTTTGCTCCTGGCCCCTCCAGCCCCCCCCTCCCAAAAAAACAAAACCCGACTGTCTGTTCCTGGTTGTGAAAGATGTGTTGTTCTACGTCTTCCCAGATGCCAGCCTGGGCCAGCCCACACCCTCTGTAGTCTCATCCCCATCCCCAACCTCCGCCCCCTCTCATTCTTTGAGTGGAGATGGGCAGCTCCGTTCCCCAGTTAGTTGCTTCTGGTCTGTCTGGCTAGCTGGCCAGACAGACAAGGGGAAGAAAAAGAGTAGCATCATTGCCTTCTGCAGCCGGGAGAGAAAAGAGATGGGCAGCAGAAGGAGGATGAAAGCTTGCTGAGGAACGTCTGCTGATAAGCTTTGCTTCCCAAAGAAGCCAAATATCTTGTTTCAACTTCCCTTCAGCTGTTGTTCATAAAGGAACAAATTTGTATTATGCTGAGAGTTTGTATGAACTTGGCTAATAGCTGTATAGTCAACAAACCATTTTATTTATTTCTAGACTTTTCTTTATTATTATTTCTTTTTATTATTATTTCTTTATTATTTTTCTTTTTTATTCTTTATTCCTTATAGGCCAAGTGTGATTGGACACACAAGGAATTTGTCTTCAGTGCATAAGGTCTCAATGTACATACAACAAAGTGATAGGTCATATATCATATATCATAGTTTACAATCATTAATCATAAGATATGACATTTTTTAACAAATAACACAAGGAAGTGAAATATTTACTACTCCTTCCTCCTCCTACTTTCTCCACAACAACAACCCTGTCAGGGTGGATTGTGCTAAGAGAGAGTGAGTGGCCTAAAGCCACCCAGCTGGGTTTCATGCTTAAGGCAGGACTAGAACTCACAGTCTCCTGGTGTCTAATTTGGTGCCTTCATCACTAGACCAAACTGGTAAGAAGTGAATTGTGGGATCAATGTAGGAATGCAATTTGCAAAGGCAAGCAACAAGCTTTACTATATATGTTGATAAGTGAAATGAGCCCACCATCATTTTATAACGAAAGGGGGGAAAAAAGGTAAGATGAAGGTATCAGGGAGGTACTTAAAAAGATACTAGGCCCTTACTCTGTCAACTGGTTGGGGTTTTTGTTTTTTTGCTTTCAAAATTGCTCCTTTTTCTACAGTTTGTATATATTTAGCCTGCAGGCACCCCTGGAACTACATGGGAACAATTTAAAAAGAATAATTTTGATTAGAATGGTTTGTGGCATGCTGTTACTTGGCTTATTTAGTCTCAAATTACCTCACTTTCATTTAAAACAACTGAAACAAAGGTAAAAAAAAATTGGGCTCCCGCTACAATTCTTTGAATAATGTTCAATTTCTCCATGCCAATATCATCCAGGGCAGGCATTATCAATTCCCCCTTTTTAGCTGCTTTTTTATAAAGGGAAATAATTTTGTGGGTTGGCTAATTGTTGTGCTGTGTTTGGAGTGTAGAGATCTAAAATCCAAAGGAGAAAGATAAAGGTGAGAAGTAACTGCTAATGGGGAAAACCAGCAGGCAGCTTTATTCAAAGGGAAACCTGCAGTTGAGGGACAGGATTTATGAGCTCACAGAATAGCCTTAAGCAGCAGAGGAATGCTGACTTTGAGAACAGATGCTGACATCTCCTTATCTTTGTCCATGTCAGTCAGTATCAAGGAAGCTTTGAGACATACCAGCTTGCCCACATGTGTAAGGGAGATAGGTTAATGGAGCTGTCTGGAGACATTTGACTCCGTGCCCTTGGTGTAAACAGAACTGCTTGTACTTTTGGAACAACCTTCTAAAGTTAAAAGAATAAGCTGATACTACCCAACACTGTTCAAATATTTTACCAGCTCTGAAAGCTTCTGACTCTGGTAAATTCTTTCCCCAGCCATTGTCCAAGGAAGACAAAGTCCAAAACTGCACACCGAAGTAAACAATTCTGAGAAACTTATAAGTGTATATGGATAAGATACCTGTTCACCTGGTCCTACATGAACATTTAACCATGATCCAAGATTTATCTGCGATTTAGCAGTACAGCTATCCATTGAACTTATGAGGTCCAGAAACACTGAAAACAAAGAAGATGTGGTATTTGGTGCTTTAGTTTTCAGCATACGGGTATTGCATTTGTTTGTTTTTAATAAACAAAAGTGAGATGGGTGTTGGGGATAACATTGTTTACCCTAACTGGTTTAGGTAAAATAATAAATATGTTATCATAGTTTGTTAGTTAAAGTGTCTGCAACTTTAACTGTAGGAATGTAATTAAGGGAGTGGTTGTAAAAGCACTGTTAGGGATAACATTGTTTACCCTAACTGGTTTAGGTAAAATAATAAATATGTAATCATAGTTTATATGTTAAAGTGTCTGCAACTTTAAATATGGGAAAGTAATTAAGGGAGTGGTTGTGAAAGCACTTTAAAAGAAGCAAGACGACAGCTTGCTCTCTCTCTGGCTTTGATGATCCCTAATTACTGCATGGACTCAAGACTGCATTGCTCGAACGGGAGAGAAACAAAGGACTGATTTGTAAGTGAACTGACATAGGATATTCTGCACGGACTTTGCAAACTGAATATCCCTCAATGGACTGACTAAATGATACATGACTATTGCACTGTTATTTTGACTATGCTATGAACTCATAATGGAATAAACTATATTTTTGATAGCACAAGCGTATCTGTTATTTTTACTGTATGTTAATAAACATACAAGCTTAGCTCACTCATTTATCTGTGTGCCTGTCTGACTAACGCTGCACATTCTGTTTAGCTTGTCTCCCTAACCCTGGTTGGGGAAACCAGGCTTAACAAGCACCATAAAAGAAGCAAGGTACTGCTGCTTGCTCTCTCTGGCTTTATGATCCCTAATTACTGCATGGACTCAAGACTGCGTTTTTTCCCTACTGGAACGGGAGAGAGAGAAAGGACTGATTGATTTGTAAGTGAACTGACATAGGATATTCTACACGGACTTTGCTAATTGAATATCCTTGAATTGACTGACTAAAATGATACATGACTAATGGACTGTTATTTTGACTATGCTATAAACTCTAAATGGAATAAACTATATTTTTGATAGCACAAGCGTATCTGTTATTTTTACTGTATGTTAACAAACATACAAACTTATCTCACACATTTATCTGTATGCCTATCTGACTAACGCTGCACATTCTGTTTAGCTTGTCTCCTTAACCCTGGTTGGGGAACCCAGGCTTAACAATGGGGCAGGAAATTTGATAGTCAGCAAGGGAATTGATAATTGACAGCCCTTGATGCTATACACTGGAAATGTAAGTTTGTGTATCATGCAAATTGACATATAAGTGTTAATATCCAGACTCTAGTAGGAATCAGTCATAGTATCTCATGAAAACTAATACTAATTCCCAATTTTAAAAATATTTCTTCTTCCACAAGTTTCCATAAATACAAAGGCACACAACATACAGATAAATTCAACCATGGTACCAACTGGAAAACTATTGACATTTTAGAAATTTAGACCAAGCCAGATCAAAAAACACTAAAGAATTCCTAGAAGATTGGCATTTAGACAAATCAACCATTAACAGGCTCATAGAGATAAACAAGATTTACACAACTTTTAAAAGAGATAATAAAAAAAGCAAAAAAGGAAGCAAAAAAGACCAGAAACATCCTTTCCAACAGCCAATACCTAGATAACGCAAGGTAAACAATCCAGAGAAAATCATACTGTCATCAAGAAGAAAACCATACCCTCACCAATACAGCAGGGCAAGCTATTGTATATAACATGGAGCAAAACCTCACATTCCGTAGCACTGATGACTTTGGGTAATGAAATGTAAGCAAGCAACCAAGTACAGAGAGAACCAAAGACCCCATAGTTAAATCCTGAGCTACATACATTCTCCTCTATTGTTTGATAAGACATATCAAACAAAAACATATATTCATCTAGAATAGAATAGAATAGAATAGAATAGAATAGAATAGAATAGAATAGAATAGAATAGAATAGAATAGAATTCTTTTATTGGCCAAGTGTGATTGGACACACAAGGAATTTGTCTTGGTGCAAATGCTCTCAGTGTACATAAAAGGAAAGATACATTCCTCAAGGGGCAAGAATCATCAGGTACAACACTTAATAATAGTCATAAGGTACAATAAGCAATCAAATCATACTAGGAAACAGTCAATATAAATCGTAAGGATACAAGCGACAAAGTTGCAGTCACAGAGTCACAAGTGGGAGGGGATGGGTGAAAAGGAGTGATGAGAAGTGTCGTGTCCTCGAAAATGATGCCAGGAGTCGGTGACTTCAAATCATGCTCTTTTATTAATGTAGGAACCGAACTGGCGCTTTGCAAAAGGTTCGCGGCTTTTATTCCTTTAGCCGCGGCGGCCGCGGCCAATGGCACCGCTTTGAATCTCCCGCGATTCGAATAGACCAATCGCGGGAGATTCTTAGCAAGCCAATTGGTGCGGCTCGCCTGACCAATCAGAGTGCCCCGCGCTTTGGCCAATCAAAGGGCGGGGATCTCAAGAATGCTAATGAGGGGACAGAACACCCCTCCCCTCTTGGTTTAGTCCTTACGTCGCGTAGTCACGTAGGTAGGCGGGGCTCCGTCTGAGCCTACTGGACCTGCGCAGCTCAGTCGTAGGTTGGATCCCGGCCGGTTCGGTCGGGATCTCTGTTTCTCCTGATGCCGTTGTGGGAACCGGCTGGTCGGTCGGGCCGGACCGCTCTCCGTAGCTCCCTCCTGGGCCTCCCGGGTTGGTTGAGCTGCGGGTTTCGCCGCTCCTGCTCGGTCTCCCCGGGTCGGTCGAGCTGGCCTGGCTGTCTCTTCCTGGCGAGGGGTCGTGCTGGCTGCTTTCCGGAAAGTATGGCTGGTTTATTCTTCTTTGGTTTTGGTCCCCTGGGTATTCCCTCCCCCCTTGGTTTGTGTTGTGGGGGTTGGTTTCGCCTGTTTGTGCGTCGGTGGTCTCTTGGTTGGTCGTTCTCGACCTTAATTGGTTGATGTGGCGTTTCCATGCTCGTCCGTCTGCTGTTTGTAGCCGGTACGAGTGTGGGCCTGTTATTTGTGTGATGACGGCCGGTACCCATAATGGGTCTCCCGTCAGGTTTCTTGCGTATACGGGGTCGCCTGGTGCGAAAGTTCGGTGTTTGCTGTTTGAGTCTGGGGGCTTCTCCGGGTTATACGTGGGGTGTAACCTGTCGAGTGGGGACCTTAATTTCCTCCCCATTAATAGTTCGGCTGGGCTCTTATTCGTTGTGGTATTTGGGGTTATGTGTTGGGTGAAGAGTAGTTTGTTTATTTTCTCCTGGATCTCCCCGTGGTCTATTTTCCGGATGGTTTTCTTTGTGAATTGCACCATCCGTTCCGCCCTACCGTTCGCCACCGGGTGCGCCGGTGCTGTCAGCGTGTGGCGGATGCCCCTTTCCGCTAGGAATTTTTCGAATTCCAGCAAGGTGAATTGGGGCCCGTTGTCGGAAACGACGACGTCTGGGAGGCCGTGTGTTGCAAAGAGTTTGCAGAGTTCCTTGATCACGGCCTCCGTGGTTGTTGTTTTCATGTTGCTTACCTCCAGCCAGTTGGAGTAAGCGTCTACTGTTATAAGGAAGGTGTGTCCTTTTGTGGGCCCGGCGAAGTCTATATGGATCCTAGACCAAGGTCCCCTTGGGGTTTCCCACTCTAGGACGGGTGCTGTGGGTGGGCTTGGCCTAGTTTCCTGGCATCGTTGGCACCTTGCTACCCAGGTCTCAATTTGTTTGTCCATCCCTGGCCACCAAGCGTAACTTCTGGCCAGGGCTTTAGTCCTAACGATGCCAGGGTGCCCCTCGTGTAGTAGTTCCAGAACCTTCCCTTGTAGTTTTTCTGGAATGACCACCCTATCCCCCCATAGTATGCACCCTTTTAATAACGAGAGTTCCGTTTGCCGGTTTCGGAATGTTTTGACGGACTCGTCGTTGTCCCTTTCCGGCCACCCTTTCTCTACCCAATGCAACACCCGCGCAGAGACGTTTGTCTTTATTAGTCTCTCGGGCAATGTCTGACGCGGTTATGGGCAGGTTGGGTAGAGTCTCTATGCTGAGGGTGGTCGTCGTGGGTGCTGGGTCGGTGTCAGGTTCCGGTAGCAGCGAGCGGCTTAAGGCGTCTGCATGGGAGATCGTCTTACCCGGTCTGTGTATGAGTAGTTGTAGGCCGCCAGGAACTCGGACCACCTTGTCATTCGGGGAGACAGAATGTTCGGGGTGGCCCGGTTTCCTGCAACGATTCCCAGCAGTGGCTTGTGGTCGGTTATGATGGTGAATGTCCGGCCGTAGAGGTACTCGTGGAATCTTTTTACAGCGGCAACGATAGCCAGAGCCTCTTTGTCCAGCTGGCTATAGTTCTGCTCCGGTTTGGTGAGCGTCCTTGAAAAGAATGCGATGGGTGCTTCTTTTCCATCGGGGAGGCTATGGCTGAGGACAGTGGTGACGCCGAAGGGTGATGCGTCGCATGTGACGGCCAGGGGTAGGGTCTCGTTGTATTGTATAAGGACGGCGTCCGAAGTGAGGAGGTCCTTTGTTCTTTGGAAGGCGGCTTGCTCGCGTTTCCCCCAAGTCCAGGTCGCCGCCTTGCCCAGGAGCCTATGCAAGGGCTCCGCCGCCGTCGCCTTTTGGGGCAGGAAAACATTGTAAAAGTTAAGTAGCCCCAGGAATGCCTGTAGTTCCGTCTTTGACTTGGGTGTGGGGGATTCTTTGATGGCCTTGATTTTTTGGTTTGTGGGGTGAATGCCGTGACGGTCTAGGAGGTATCCCAGGAATTCTACCTGTTCCGTGCATAGCTGGCATTTCTCCCTCTTGACTTTTAGTCCGGTCTCTTTAAATTTGGTTAGGACCTCCCTTAGGTGACCCTCTAGTTCGGCTTGGTTGGCTGCCGACACTAGGACGTCGTCGAAGTTAGGTACCACCCCCTTGATGCCTTGCAGTAGTCTTTCCATTAGGCTTTGGAATATTCCCGGTGCCACGCTGACTCCGAATTGGAGTCGGTTGCATTTAAATGCCCCCCGGTGGGTGACTATGGTTTGCGCTTCTGCCGTTTGCTCGTCGACTGGCAACTGTTGGTATGCCTGGGCAAGGTCGAGCTTGGCGAAAACCTTGCCCCCTCCCAGTGAGTGCAGTAGGTGTTGCACTATTGGGACGGGGTAGGCGCTTTGTTGCAACGCGCCATTTAGGGTGGCCTTATAGTCCCCACAGATCCTCACCGACCCATCGGGCTTGATCGGGGTGACTATGGGGGTCTCCCACCGGGTGTGGTCTATTGGCTGTAGGACCCCTTGCTTGACGAGCTTGTCAATTTGCTCGTCTATCTTGGGTTTAAGTGCGAATGGCACCCGCCTTGGTTTCAGGCGTTTTGGGGGGGCGTTTGGGTCTAGGCTGAATGATATAAGGGGCCCTCGGTACTTGCCTAGGTTTCCGTCGAAGACCTCTTGGAATTCCCGGGCCAGTTGTTGCTCCCAGCTGTCGTCGGTGACGTGGTCGACTCCCGTGACTGCGATGCTGAGCGGGGCGAACCATTGCAGTCCCAGTAGGCTTGGGCGGTCGCGGTCGACGATTGTCAGGGGAAGCCTTTCGGTGTGCCCTTTATATGTGACGTTGAAGTGTCCAGTTCCGACTACCGGGATGTGGTTTCCCTGGTAGTCCTTTACGATGAGTCTCTGGCTGTCTAGGTTCCTCCTTTGGATGGTAGGCACCAAGCGCTTTATTTCATGCCATGCTATCATGGAGAGGTAGGACCCGGAGTCCACCTCCATTTTGCATGGCTCGCCCTCGATGCCTACCTCCACATGGACCTTCCGGGCGTCATTGGTTATGGCGTGGCCGATGGTGACCATCTGATGGGTCTCCTCTCTTCGCCGGTTATCGCCGCCTTGTAGGGATCATCCGTTCCGGTCCCATCTGTTGTCCGAGGGGTGATCTCTGGTCCGGGGTGGTGTGTTCTCTCTCCTCCGTTCGGTCTGGTCCCATCGGGGCGGGCTGCGGTTCTTTTTAAGGTGGCAGACACGGGCGATATGACCCTTCTTGTCACAATGCCGGCAGATCAACTCGAAAAACCGGCATTTGGACCTGGGGTGGTCGCCTCCGCAACCGGCACAGCTGGTCCTCGACTTATGACCCCGCCGGTTCCGTGGGTCGCGGCCTGTCTGGAGGCGATGAATTTCCTCCTCATCATCAGAAGTGCCCGATGCCGAGTGGAAATCGCCCTGGTGGGTGGTCGTCTCGGGTTGGGCCTCGGCCGACCTTGCAGGGTTGTTGTTCCTGCTGCGGTCCCCAACGTTCGGTCGGCGCATGCGGTCGGCGGATGTTCGGGTTGCTTCGGCGGCTGCGGCTGCAGTGAGGGTGTCTGCTAGGCTGATGTTGCCCTTGGCCATCAGCCGGCTCTGGAGGACGGGGTCCCACAAGCCGAGCACGATTCTGTCTCGCAGGGCATTGTTCAGGTTGTCGAATTCGTGCAGCCCCCTAGGCGCCGTAGTTCGGCGACGAAGTCGCTGAAACTCTCACCCGACCGTTGGTCCCGATGGTAGAATTCGTTGTGTCGGATCAGGATGGGTACCTCTGGAGCATAGTGCCGCCGAAGTATTGGCTCGAGGACGTCCCAGTCCATCGCGGTCGCATTGGCGGGTTTGGCAAGCGCCTTGGCCATCTTGAATACCTCGGTACCGCAGTGGGTCAGGAAGACGGTGCACCTCATGGGGCCGGTGGCGTCCTTCAGATCGCTGCACTCGAGGAACATGCGGAATCGGTCGGAGTACGATTCCCAGTCCTCGGTGGCGGGGTTGAAGGGTGCGGGGGGTGCAATTTTTGCCATCTTGGAGATTCGTCTGGCTTCCGTCGGACACGTGGTTCGGTTCAGGGTCTGGATCCCACCTTCGTCGCCAGTGTCGTGTCCTCGAAAATGATGCCAGAAGTCGGTGACTTCAAATCATGCTCTTTTATTAATGTAGGAACCGAACTGGCGCTTTGCAAAAGTTTCGCGGCTTTTATTCCTTTAGCCGCGGCGGCCGCGGCCAATGGCACCGCTTTGAATCTCCCACGATTCGAATAGACCAATCGCGGGAGATTCTTAGCGAGCCAATCGGCGCGGCTCGCCTGACCAATCAGAGTGCCCCGCGCTTTGGCCAATCAAAGCGCGGGGATCTCAAGAATGCTAATGAGGGGACAGAACAAGAAGGTTAATATTAATAGTAATGCAGACTTTGCAAATAGCTGGAAACCTCATCCCTCATCCTTTTGTTTTAATGTTCCAAAGGAAGGAATCCTAATTTATTTTTTGTGCTGGTACATTTTGAAATGTTAGTAAATGTGCGGTTGCACAGTAGCCTCCAGTGGAGGTCACAGTGTCACAAGCAATGTTGTGAAACAAACCATGTCTATTTCCTATGTAGTGTGCCATCACATGTACTCCTTAAAGGGGCAGAGCTTGCAATCCAATGCTGCAACACCACTTCAATCATGCTAAAGAAAAGAACGTGAGCTTGTAAACATACTCAGAAAATGGCTATTGTGTGTGGTGTGCATATGCGTGCAATGGCAGCCATGGAAACACAATCAGCATCTGCTTTAGCAGGCCAGCTGGCAGGGATGATCCTGGGCCTCGTTTCCTGGCATTTCTCTTAAGATGTTCCCCGTTCTCCTGCCCCCTCATTTATTTGTATTTCCCCCCCTCCCTGGGTCTGCCTCAAAAGCACTGGCTTGAAGTTACTCTTTATTTTCATTTTCTAAAAATGACTCTGACCTTCTGATTTGAAAATAAAGCCAATACTATGGCAGGATGCCAACTTCTCTTGAACAAAAATTAAACAAAACAATTGGATAGATCAGAAAATCTGGCAGGCACACACATTAAAAAAAAAAGTACAAAGCTAGGTTTTGTGGCAAGGAAATGGAATGACTTACTTGTGTCCCTTCCTGTACTTTTCAGAATATTGCTCAAAATGCAGAAGAATGTACTCCCTCACTCAAATGGTAACAGATAAGACATGAAATATATCTAATGTTGTTTATGTAGAAAATTAAAATGCAAATTGGTTAATGAGGAATGTTAATAAAAGATATCCAGATGGTAAAGGAATGAAGCATAGGCCAGTTCTGTTTAAAGGCTTCCTCAGGGCTGAGAGAAAAGCATGAATTGTTTCAGATTATGCTTGTCTCTTTCATGACAGTGTTAGTTAATTCTAAGAGAACTGTTCCAAAAGGAGCTTGCAACAAGAAAAATGAGAAGATACTTATTTCTCTGGGAACGTTCATTTGGGAGTTGCTATAATCCCAACATCTTGGGCAAACAGGTAGACCTGGGGTGTCAAACTCAGGGCCTATGGGCTGGACTTGGTGCTTAAATCCGGCCCATGGGGCTGGGCTTGAAATATCAAGGGACCGACCCATAGTGCCTCTGGCAGCTAAAATGGGTTGTGTGTGGCCCCCTGCTCCTTGCTTTCTGTTATGTACTTGGACATGGGTTGAAGTAAATGGAGACAGTCTTGAATGTGAACTTTCAGCTCTTTATTGCATAGTGACTTCTCAAAACAATAACAGTGAACCCTGCCTTATATAGGCAACCCCTGTGAGAATTGTCCAATAGCGAGCTATGAACGCTAGCACTTTAACCCAATAATAATCCTCTGTTAAGGGCCAATCAGATTTCTAAGAACTAACCAATCTGATCTGGCCACCTAACAGCCAATCAGAAGTGCAGGGCCAGAACCCTGCACTTTACCTCAAGCTCATACTTTATTAACTATGGTACATACACAACACCCCTTCCCCCTGGCTTCTTAATTACGGTGTAGTTATATATCCCTTTAAATAGGACGGTTGTCTTTTAAGTCTTTTGGATTTTCATTGGATTGGTTGGTTGCAATCCTGTTCAGGTAGATTGTTGTTTGGCAGTGTCTCTGCTTCTTGCTCAGGTGCAATTTCTTGCGGTGCAAACAATTCTCCTTCCTGCTCCATTTCTTGAGTCTCACTTGATTCGTCGCTCTCTTCGAGCAGGTTCCCTGGAACGTCATCTTCTTCTGTACCTCCCCCCCCCTCGGTTTGGTCATGGGGGAGTTGTTGACTGGCCATTGTGAGTCGTGACCGTAATTGGTCGGTATGCCGTTTCCACAGTCTATTGTCACAGCATTTCACTACGTAGGATTTGGGACCGGTCATTCGCACTACCGTTGCCTCTATCCATAATGGGTCACCTGATAAGTTCCGTGCGTAAACGCAGTCTCCTACCTGGAAAGTGCGACAGCGGCCACTGGATCCTATTGGCTTTTCCGGTTCGTAAGCAGGGTGCAACCGGTTGAGGTGGGAACGGAGTCTTCGTCCCATCAGTAGTTCTGCGGGAGTTCTGCCGGTGACGCTATGTGGAGTTATGTGTTGCAAAAACAGAATTTGGTTGACTTTGTCATCAATATTGTCATAGTCCATTTTTTGCAAAGTCTTTTTAACAAATTGGACCATGCGTTCTGCTCGGCCATTGGTCGCAGGGTGCGCAGGCGAGGTGAGCGCATGGCAGATGCTGCAGTCAGCGAGGTACTGCTCGAACATCAATGCCGTGAACTGTGGCCCATTATCGGACACCAGGACGTCAGGCAACCTGTGGGTTGCAAAGAGTCTTTTTAGGATCTTGATCACTGCCTCGGAAGTTGTAGCCGTCATACGATGAATTTCTAACCAATTGGAGTATACGTCGACTGTCAGCAGGAAGGTATATCCTTTGGTTAGCCCTGCGAAATCCAGGTGGATTCTGGACCAGGGTCCACGTGGCGTCTCCCATTCAGTAGGCATGGCTTTTGGTGGGGCGTTGCTGGCTTGTTGGCAATTGGTACACGCTTTGACCCACTGCTCGATTTGTCGGTCCATGCCCGGCCGCCATGCATAGCTTCTTGCAAATGCTTTCATCCGCACGATGCCGGGGTGGCCCTCGTGCAGGATTTGTAGCAGCGTCTTCCGGAGTCGTTCTGGGACAACGACTCTATCGCCCCAGATGACACAGCCTTTTTGGGAAAAAAGTTCAGTCTGTCTTGCTTTAAATGGCGCGAAGTCATCTGGGACTTGGTCCAATGGCCATCCGCGTTCTACCCAGCCTAGGACTCAAACTAGAGTGTGGTCTCATTTGGTTTCTCTCGCGATGTCTCGGGCGGTCATAGGCAGCGAGTTGAGTGTTTCGATCTGCAATGTGGTTGCCGTTGGTGCCGGATCGTCGAGAGTCTCTGGAAGCGATGCTCGGCTTAATGCGTCGGCGTGGGGAATGGCTTTCCCCGGCCGATATTGAAGGCGATAATTATAAGCAGCGAGGAATTCTGACCATCGGGTCATTCTAGGGGATAATATGTCGGGGGTTGGCTTGTCCCCGGCTATTATCCCTAGCAACGGTTTGTGGTCAGTTATAATGGTGAATGTCCTTCCATACACATATTCATGAAATTTCTTTACAGCTGAAACAATTGTGAGAGCTTCTTTATCTATTTGTCCATAGTTCCGCTCTGCATGTGAGAGAGTCTTCGAAAAGTGTGCAACAGGGGTTTCGTTCCCATTAGGCAGTACATGACTCAAAATGGCGCCCACCCCGAAGAGCGAGGCATCGCAGGTTATAATCAATGGTAAAGTCTCGTTATACTGCATAAGTACAGAGTCAGATGTGAGCAATTTTTTAACATTCCGGAACGCTTGTTTTTCCCGGTAACCCCATACCCACAATGCTTTTTTATCTAATAACCGGTGTAACGGTTCAGCAACAGTCGTCTTGTGCAGTAAAAATGCATTATAGAAATTAATGAGGCCTAAGAATGCCTGGAGATCGGCCTTGTTACGTGGCCTGGGGGCATTTTTTATCACCTTTAATTTACTTTCGGTAGGGTGGATGCCCTGGCTATCAATCCGATACTCTAGAAACTCAACACTGTCAGTATATAAGTGACATTTATTTTTTTTCACCTTGAGTCCTGCCTCTTGGAATTTTTTAAGAACACTTTTCAAATGATCCTGCAAGATTTTTTTCGTAGGGGCTGCAATTAATACGTCATCAAAATACGGAACCACGCCCTTGATTCCCTGTAACAACCTTTCCATGAGGCTTTGGAATATCCCCGGGGCTACACTAACCCCAAATTGCAATCGAGTACATTTAAAAGCACCTCTGTGCGTTACAATTGTTTGGGCTTGGGCCGTCTTTTCATCCACTGGTAGTTGTTGATAAGCTTCAGTTAAATCTAATTTAGCGAAAACCTTTCCGCCCCCCAAGGAATGGAGAAGGTGTTGCACCACCGGAACTGGATACGCATTCTGCTGTAGGGCGTGGTTTAAAGTGGCCCGGTAGTCCCCACAAATTCGGATTGACCCGTCTGGCTTAATGGGTGTTACAATAGGGGTTTCCCATGGAGAGTGATCGATGGGCTTCAACACCCCTTGAGCAATTAGCTTGTCGAGTTGTTCATCGATCTTAGCTTTAAGAGCGAATGGAACTCGACGGGGCTTCAAGCGAATATAGGCTACTTTTGGATCTAAACTAAATGAGATTGGGGTCCCCTTATACTCGCCTAAATGGTCCGTGAAGATGTCGCTGAACTCAGAAACAAGGTCTTCCTCCCACTCACAACCACCGACTCGGTTTACGCCGGCCACCTCGATGCCGAGTGACGCGAACCATTGGAGGCCTAATAGACTAGGCCTATCTCTATCGATGATCGTTAGAGGTAAGTACGCTGTATGCTTTTTGAAGGAGACTCGGACTCGACAGGACCCGACAATGGGGATTCGATTTCCTTGGTAGTCCTTGAGAATGAGGTGTTGAAATTGGAGGTCTTGGCATTGGATTGTGGGGATAAGTTGCTTGAGTGTTGTCCAAGACACCATCGAGAGGAACGATCCCGAGTCGACCTCCATGTGGCAAGGCTGGTTCTCGATGGCTACCGTGACTCGAATTTTCTTAGTGTCCAAAACTGAGGCGTGACCTATAGTGATAGTATGGTGAGCCTCTTCTTTTTGCAAAACTCGATTTCTGTAGGAGTGGTTTACTGGCTCTCGCCTTACAGGACGGTTTCCTGTTGATTGGCGATAGTTGGCCCCTTTTGAGGCCTGGCTGGGTCCTGGAAAGCTGCGGCAGACCCGGCTGATGTGGCCTCATTTCCCGCACTCATGGCAGAGTGCGTCGCGGAATTTGCATTCGGCCCCGGCATGGTTTGCTCCACAGCCAGCGCAAGGGCATAAGGGCTTAGGGCGAGGATCCCGGTCGGACCACAGTCGATGGACCCCTTCTTCGTCGCTGTCTGATGATGAAGAGAGGTTGTCGTGGTGCGTCGTTAGAAGCTGCCCTTCTGAGTTGGGTGAGATTTCGCCGGTCAGTTGTGTTGCCGAAGTGCGGCTTCGCCGTAATTGTGCAGCTGACTTTTTGGTCGCCTCCACAGCCGTGGCTTCGGCGATGGCGTCAGCAAGGCTGATGTCACCTTTCGCCATCAGCTTGCTCTGCACGCCTAGTGCATCTAATCCCAGAATTACTCGATCTCTTAGTGCTTCTTCTAAATCGGCGAACCCACAGAGGCCCCCTAAATTCTGGATGTCCGCCATGAAATCGGCCACGCTCTCTCCTTTTCGCTGGTTCCTCTGATAAAACTCATGGCGTCTCACAAGTGCAGGCACGGTTGGCGCGTAATGGTTTCTCAGGATGGGTTCGAGGTCGTCCCAGCTCATGGCTTTCACTTCTCGAGGTTTGGCGAGTGCTTTTGCCATTTTAAAAACAGCTGGGCCGCAGTGCGTCAGGAACAGTGCCCGCTTTTTTGCTGGTGTGGCGTCCTTCAAATTATTCGTCTTAAGAAACATTTGGAAGCGATCCATGTAGGATTCCCAATCCTCTTGGTTTGGATCGAACGGAGCGGGTGGTATGATGCTGCTGGACATGGTTCCGTTGTTGGCGTCATCTTTCACGTGCTCGCTATTGCTTCCTGACTTCTTAGGTTCTGACATCTCCAAATCCCACCTTCGTCGCCAGCGTTATGTACTTGGACATGGGTTGGAGTAATGGAGACAGTCTTGAATGTGAACTTTCAGCTCTTTATTGCATAGTGACTTCTCAAAACAATTACAGTGAACCCTGCCTTATATAGGCAACCCTTGTGAGAATTGTCCAATAGCGAGCTATGAACGCTAGCACTTCAACCCAATAATAATCCTCTGTTAAGGGCCAATCGGATTCCTAAGAACTAACCAATCCGATCTGGCCGCCTAACAGCCAATCAGAAGTGCAGGGCCAGAACCCTGCACTTTACCTCAAGCTCATACTTTATTAACTATGGTACATACACAACACTTTCATTCTCCATGGCCTCCTGCAGCACTCTGCTGGCTGAAACTGGACCAAAAAACAGGCTGAAAATGAGCCAAAAGCAGGCCCCAAATGGGCTGAAAAAATGGGCCCAAAACAGGCTGATAAATGGGCTGAAAACAGGCCAAAAATGGGCTGAAAATGGGCCATGCAGTCCATTTTTGGTTGGCAGAGTGCTGCAGGAGGCCATGGAGGGCGAAAATGAGGCACAGTGGGGATGCACACATTCTCCCCATGCCTCATTTTGGCTGGCAGGATACTGCAGAAGCCATCTGTCCCACCTCCCTGCCATTCCCCCTGCCACTCTACCACTGCCCCACCACCCCGCTGCTGCCCCACAAAGGAGAACTATACTGCTGATCTGGCCCTTGAAGAAATCTAGTTTGACACCTCTGAGGTAGAGCAAGGCTAAATTATAGGCGAGCCATTAATGAAATACCGTGTTTCTCATATAATAAGGCCGGGTCTTATTTTTTTTTTTTTGAGCCCCGAAAAAACAGCTAAGCCGTCTTTTCGGGGTTGACTTAATTCCCCCCCTTGCATCTTTGGGCGGGTGAGCGGTGATGCCTTGGATGTTGACCTCGGCATTGGTGGGATACTTCGTATCGGGGTCAACACAGGCAGCACCATATCTGGGTGTGCAACAAAAGTACTTTCTAACGGCAAGCCTCCCCACCATTCCCCCCCATTTCGCATGTTTTAATATAGGCCTTAATTTGGGGGGAGGGGCTTAATTTCATTTCATGCCTATAAAACATGCTGGGACTTCCTCTTAGGGGAGGCCGTCTTGTTGGAGAAACAGGGTAGTTTTCATATGACTTGTTAAGTACTTGGACATGGGTCGGAGTAAATGGAGACAGTCTCTGAGTGTGAACTTTCAGCTCTTTATTGCATAGTGACTTCTCAAAACAACAACAGTGAACTCTGCCTTATATAGGCAACCCTTGTGAGAGTTGTCCAATAGTGAGCTATGAACGCTAGCTCTTTTAACCAATAATAATCCTCTGTTAAGGGCCAATCGGATTCCTAAGAACTAACCAATCCGATCTGGCCGCCTAACAGCCAATCAGAAGTGCAGGGCCAGAACCCTGCACTTTACCTCAAGCTCATACTTTATTAACTATGGTGCATACACAACACCCCTTCCCCCTGGCTTCTAAATTACGGTATAGTTATATATCCCTTTAAATAGGACGGTTGTCTTTTAAGTCTTTCGGATTTTCGTTGGACTGGTTGATTGCAATCCTGTTGAGGTAGATTGTTGTTTGGCAGTGTCTCAGCTTCTTGCTCAGGTGCAATTTCTTGCGGTGCAAACAATTCTCCTTCCTGCTCCATTTCCTGAGTCTCACTTAATTCGTCGCTCCCTTCGAGCAGGTTTTCTGGAACGTCATCTTCTTCTGTACCTCCCCCCCTCGGTTTGGTCATGGGGGAGTTGTTGACTGGCCATTGTGAGTCGTGACCGTAATTGGTCGATATGCCGTTTCCACAGTCTATTGTCACAGCATTTCACTATGTAGGATTTGGGACCGGTCACTCGTACTACCGTTGCCTCTATCCATAATGGATCGCCTGATAAGTTTTGTGCGTAAACGTGGTCTCCTACCTGGAAAGTGCGATAGCGGCCACTGGATCCTATTGGCTTTTCCGGTTTGTAAGCAGGGTGCAACCGGTCGAGGTGGGAACGGAGTCTTCGTCCCATCAGTAGTTCTGCGGGAGTTCTGCCGGTGACGCTATGTGGAGTTATGTGTTGCAAAAACAGAATTTGGTTGACCTTGTCATAGATATTGTCATAGTCCTTTTTTTGCAAAGTCTTTTTAACAAATTGGACCATGCGTTCTGCTCGGCCATTGGTCGCAGGGTGCGCAGGCGAGGTGAGCGCATGGCGGATGCCGCGGTCAGCGAGGTACTGCTCGAACATTAGTGCCGTAAACTGTGGCCCGTTATCGGACACCAGGACGTCAGGCAACCTGTGGGTTGCAAAGAGTCTTTTTAGGATCTTGATCACTGCCTCGGAAGTTGTAGCCGTCATACGATGAATTTCTAACCAATTGGAGTATGCGTCGACTGTCAGCAGGAAGGTATATCCTTTGGTTAGCCCTGCGAAATCCAGGTGGATTCTGGACCAGGGTCCACGTGGCGTCTCCCATTCAGTAGGCATGGCTCTTGGTGGGGCGTTGCTGGCTTGTTGGCAATTGGTACACGCTTTGACCCACTGCTCGATTTGCCGGTCCATCCCCGGCCACCATGCATAGCTTTGTGCAAGCGCTTTCATCCACACGATGCCGGGGTGGCCCTTGTGCAGAATTTGTAGCAGCGTCTTCCGGAGTCGTTCTGGGACAACGACTCTATCGCCCCAGATGATACAGCCTTTTTGGGGAAAAAGTTCAGTCTTTCGAGATTTGAATGGCGCGAAGTCATCTGGTACTTGGTCCAATGGCCATCCGCGTTCTACCCAGCCTAGGACTTGAGCTAGGGTGTGGTCTCGTTTGGTTTCTCTCGTGATGTCTTGGGCGGTCATAGGCGGCGAGTTGAGTGTTTCGATCTGCAACGTGGTTGCCGTTGGTGCCAGATCGTCAAGAGTCTCTGGAAGTGGTGCTCGACTTAATGCGTCGGTGTGGGGAATGGCTTTCCCCGGGCAATATTGTAGGCGATAATTATAAGCAGCTAAGAATTCTGACCATCGGGTCATTCTAGGGGATAATATGTCGGGGGTTGGCTTGTCCCCGGCTATTATCCCTAGCAACGGTTTGTGGTCAGTTATAATGGTAAATGTCCTTCCATACACATATTCATGAAATTTCTTTACAGCTGAAACAATTGCGAGAGCTTCTTTATCAATTTGTCCATAGTTCCGCTCTGCTTGTGAAAGAGTCTTCGAAAAGTATGCAACAGGGGCTTCGTTCCCATTAGGCAGTACATGACTCAAAATGGCGCCCACCCCGAAGGGCGATACATCGCAGGTTATAACTAATGGTAAAGTCTCGTTATACTGTATAAGTACAGAGTCAGATGTGAGCAGTTTTTTAACATTCCGGAATGCTTGTTCTTCCCGGTAACCCCATACCCACAATGCTTTTTTATCTAATAACCGGTGTAACGGTTCAGCAACAGTCGCCTTGTGCGGTAAAAATACATTATAGAAATTAATGAGGCCTAGGAACGCCTGGAGATTGGCCTTGTTGCGTGGCCTGGGATCCTTTTTTATTGCCTTTAATTTACTCTCGGTAGGATGAATGCCCTGACTATCAATCCGATACCCTAAAAACTCAACACTGTCAGTATATAAGTGACATTTATTTTTTTTCACCTTAAGTCCTGCCTCTTGGAATTTTTTAAGAACACATTTCAAATGATCCTGCAAGATTTTTTTGGTAGGGGCTGCAATTAATACGTCATCAAAATACGGAACCACGCCCTTGATTCCCTGTTACAACCTTTCCATGAGGCTTTGGAATATCCCCGGGGCTACACTAATCCCAAATTGCAATCGGGTACATTTAAAGGCACCTCTGTGCATTACAATTGTTTGGGCTTGGGCCGTCTTTTCATCCACTGGTAGTTGTTGATAAGCTTGAGCTAAATCTAATTTAGCGAAAACCTTTCCGCCTGCCAAGGAATGAAGGAGGTGCTGTACCACCGGAACTGGATACGCATTCTGCTGTAGGGCGTGGTTTAAAGTGGCCCGGTAGTCCCCACAAATTCGGATTGACCCGTCTGGCTTAATGGGTGTTACAATAGGGGTTTCCCATGGAGAGTGATCGATGGGCTTCAACACCCCTTGAGCAATTAGCTTGTCGAATTGTTCGTCGATCTTAGCTTTAAGAGGGAATGGAACTCGACGGGGCTTCAAGCGAATATAGGCTACTTTTTGATCTAGATTAAATGAGATTGGGGTCCCTTTATACTCGCCTAAGCGGTCCGTGAAGATGTCGCTGAACTCAGAAATAAGGTCTTCCTCCCACTCACAACCACCGACTCGGTTCACGCCGGCCACTTCGATGCTGAGTGGCGCGAACCATTGGAGGCCTAATAGACTAGGCCTATCTCTATCGATGATCGTTAGAGGTAAGTACGCTGTATGCTTTTTGAAGGAGACTCGGACTCGGCAGGACACGACAACGGGGATTCGATTTCCTTGGTAGTCCTTGAGGATGAGGCATTGAAATTGGAGGTCTTGGCATTGGATTGTGGGGATAAGTTGCTTGAGTGTCTTTCAAGACACCATCGAGAGGGACGATCCCGAGTCGACCTCCATGTGGCAAGGCTGGTTCTCGATGGCTACCGTGACTCGAATTTTCTTAGTGTCCAAAACTGAGGCGTGACCTATAGTGATAGTATGGTGAGCCTCTTCTTTTTGCAAAACTCGATTTCTGTAGGAGTGGTTTATTGGCTCTCGCCTTACAGGACGGTTTCCTGTCGATTGGCGATAGTTGGCCCCTTTTGAGGCCTGGCTGGTCCTGGAAAGCTGCGGCAGACCCGGCTGATGTGGCCTCATTTCCCGCACTCATGGCAGAGTGCGTCGCGGAATTTGCATTCGGCCCTGGCATGGTTTGCTCCACAGCCAGCACAAGGGCGTAAGGGCTTAGGGCGAGGGTCCCAGTCGGACCGCAGTCGATGGACCCCTTTTTCATCGCTGTCTGACGACGAAGAGAGGTCCTTGTGGTGCATTGTTGAGAGCTGCCCTTCTGAGTTGGGTGAGATTTCGCCGGTCGGTGGTGTTGCCGGAGTGCGGCTTCACCGTAATTGTGCAGCCGACTTTTTGGTCGCCTCCGCAGCCGTGGCTTCGGCGATGGCGTCAGCAAGGCTGATGTCGCCTTTTGCCATCAGCTTGCTTTGCACGCCTAGCGCATCTAATCCCAGAATTACTCGATCTCTTAGTGCTTCTTCTAAATCGGCGAACCCGCAGAGTCCCCCTAAATTTCGGAGGTCCGCCACGAAATCGGTCACGCTCTCTCCTTTTCGTTAGTTTCTCTGATAAAACTCATGATGTCTCACGAGTGCAGGCACGGTTGGCGCGTAATGGTCTCTCAGGATGGGTTCGAGGTCGTCCCAGCTCATGACTTTCACTTCTTGAGGTTTGGCGAGTGCTTTAGCCATGTTAAATACAGCTGGGCCGCAATGCGTCAGGAACAGTGCCCGCTTCTTTGCTGGTGTGGCGTCTTTCAAATTATTCATCTCGAGAAACATTTGGAAGTGATCCATGTAGGATTCCCAATCCTCTTAGTTTGGATCGAACGGAGCGGGTGGTACGATGCCGCCGGACATGGTTCCGTTGTTGGCATCGTCTTATCACGTGCTCGGTATTGCTTCCTGGCTTCTTAGGTTCAGACGTCTCCACATCCCATCCTCGTCGCCAGTGTTAAGTACTTGGACATGGATCGGAGCAAATGGAGACAGCCTCTGAGTGTGAACTTTCAGCTCTTTATTGCATAGTGACTTCTCAAAACAACAACAGTGAACCCTGCCTTATATAGGCAACCCTTGTGAGAGTTGTCCAATAGCGAGCTATGAACGCTAGCTCTTTTAACCAATAATAATCCTCTGTTAAGGGCCAATCGGATTCCTAAGAACTAACCAATCCGATCTGGCCGCCTCATTGCCAATCAGAAGTGCAGGGCCAGAACCCTGCACTTTACCTCAAGCTCATACTTTATTAACTATGGTACATACACAACACCTGTATTTTTGTGCAATCAACAGTCCGAAAAGTGCTTCTTTATTGGAAGACGCTCTGAATTATAAAATAGCCAAGCTCACTTTAGCACACCCATATAAGTGGAAGGGAAGTTAAACATGGTTTAATGTGTCTTGTGAATAAAGTCTTTGTTTGAAGTTAATAATTAAGCCGGGAAGGGAGTATATAGTATCACTGGCCTGAAGCCCAAAATGGAGAGGTGAGTGAGTGGCTTACAATGAACTGTCAAAAAAGATGAGGTGCAGCAATTAAACAAGACATAACAGGATCCACACTGCTGAAGAATAAAATGACCTTGGCTTGCTCACCTGGTGAAGGTGTATTGGGATTCCATGTAGAAAAAAGCATATACAAAAAGAGGAGGTCAAAGAACCTGAGGCAAATCCAGAAGATGGAGAGACAACATTAAAGACATGCTACGACAGCATCAAATAACGTTGAGGCAGCAGAAGAGCTAGAACCAGAAGTACATATTTTCCTTGATACCTGAACGGTAGAAGAGGAAGTAGAAAATACTTTTATACCTCCTTTGAAAACAGTGTTACATGTTCTTGAGATGCTTCATATATTTACATAAAAACAAGTTTTAAGATGTTGCAGGGCTAATGAGCATATCAAGCTTCAGTCTCCAATGCTTTTTTATGTTTGGCTGAAGAATCTTCCTTATCATGCAGAGAACATTCTCTAAACCAGTTTGGTCTAGTGGTCAAGGCACCAGACTAGAAAATGGGAAATTGTGTGTTCTGGTGCCACTTTAGCCATGAAAGCCAAGTGATCAACTTTGTGTCAGTCACTGCTTCTCAGCCCAATCTACCTTCACAGGACTGATGTTGAGGGGAAAATAGGAGGAAAGAGTGTTGGATATGTTTGCTGCCTTGAGAGATGTATAAAAATAATGATGGTGAGATATAAATAAAATAAAAATAAGCAGCCAACAAGTTGCCATTGATCTCTCAGGGGAGACATGATAGCACTCTTCCAATATTTGAGGGGCTGCCACAGAGAGGAGGGGGTCAAGCTATTTTCTAAAGCACCTGTAGTCCAGACAAGGAATAATGGATGGAAACTGAAGGAGAGATTTAACCTTTTTCTGACAGTGAGAACAATCAACCAATGGAACAGCTTGACCTCAGAAGTTTGTGGGAGCTTCATAACTGGAGGCTTTCAAGAAAAGATTGGACTTCCATTTGTCAGACATAGTGTAGGGTCTCCTTCTTGGATGGGGGGGGGGTTGGACTAGATGACCTACAAGGTCTCTTCCAATCTGTTATTGGAAAGTGTCAAGTTTCCAACAGCATAGATACTAGATCCCTTTAAAATAGTGGGTCCTCTATCCCAAGTCATCTAGGGCTGTATAAAATTGAGAAGAATCGTTTTTCATCACATTTATTCATTTATATTTATCAATTCTTTTATATTTTGGGAATGGTATGACATTCTTTCATGATGAGGAGAATCATCCGGTGTGTTGATTTTTACAGAAAGCCCTGATTTCTGTTTTGGAAAATGAAGAAAAAAATTGCATTAAAATCCTGCTTTTGCCACGGATTGTGGATTCCTATCTTGCGAATATACAGGAAAAATATTTATTTCTTTATCCAGGACTGAATCATTCCACCAAAAAATTATTTGCTTCAGAGACTATAGTGTTTTGTTGAGTAGTAGCAAATAATAAGTAGCAAACAAAAAGGCATTTTCTTGCCATGTGCCATTTCCATTAAAACAGCATTGTAAAGTCTGAATTGTTTTTTTGATTGGTCTGCTCCCCCCCCCCCCCGAGATTTTAAAAGAGAACTAAAGATACTTCCTTCAGAAGCAAACCAAGTGGTTTAAAAGATACCCATGCCTGATTTTTGGAAAGAAAAGGGGAACAATTAATCAACTTTGCAATTCTGTGCCCAATGAAACCAAAGTGAAGCCTCCCTACATTTGCAAGATCAAATTTTTAAGTAACCTACCAATCAATAAAGGGATTCTAAAAGATAATAATAAATGCAATTGTCACAAGATGCTTTCCCTCATATTGTATGAATGTTGAATCAGTTTGGTGTTCTTTCCTTGTTTAAAATGGAATGGGTCTGTTCCCTAGCTAATGCTGCCATGAGTCAAAATCTCCCATTAAGTAACATAAGGGACATCTCCAATAGCGGGTGTTAGGAGCTGTCCTCTTTTACCTCAGACAGCAAAATATAGTCTTAACAGTATAATAGGTACAAGGAAGTGCCAGAAATACATTGCCCTGCAGCTCTCTTCTATTTATGAAACTCCCTCCCGAACACACAGGCCAGGCGTCAGGTATCCATCTTTCCCCTTTTGTAGCAAATCATTGTGGTCTGGAATGTTGCAGCTAAAAGCTGAATTCTTTATTGACACAGGAAGATAAACAGAACACAGCAGGCCGTCCCAAGAGGAGATGGTACCCTGCTTCAGAGAAGAATTCCTCTCCCCTCCTCCTCCTCCCCCCCCATCAGCAAACACCAAGGGTCCTTCTCGCCCCCAAGACTTATACAAGGTGAAATCTGGAGTCAGAGAAGCATTCCCAGGAAGTTCAAGGGATTAGTGAAGTTTCAAATAGCTCAACAACAAATTGTGAAATTTAAAGTAGCTGAAAAGATCCATTTTTTAAAAAATAAAAATCTAAGTTAACATTTCACATAGGCAAAGCATCCGAATACTCCATGGGATGTTTTGAAACCCTTTTTAACCAGGCTTGAAATGAAAGGAATATCCAGCATGTAAAATATCTCAGAATTCAGCTTTAGAAAAAGAGGCAATTCCCCCCCCCCCCAGCCCCCCAGGTATTCTTATACATCAGGACCACAGTTTCATGGCGTCCTTCTTTTCCCTCCTGTTCTCTTATGGCTTTTCTTTCTTCTTCTTCCTATCTGTTTAGTTCAGGGGCAGGAGATTTGTTTCAGCTGGAATAGAAGGCACAAATGGAGAACTGTTTAAAATGAACAGAAGCATATGTGGGATCCCCCATTTATTTAGGAAATTTATACACTATCTTCAGTTGTATTCTAGGCAGCCTACCATGTACAGATAATAATGCATTCTAATACATATTATATATTATATGTAGAAAATAATATATATTAATAACAATAGCACAATACTATAAATATTGACAAAATATAATTGTAAAAAAGCACTTCAAGCCTAAATATGATTCCAGATGGAGAAGTCTCCATAATCTGTCTTTTATCTAGAATTATTATGATATTTTTATCCTGTCTCTAACATATGGAATGGAAGCTTGGTGATAATGGGTCTAAACGAAGAAACCAAGAGAATAAAAAAATATGCTATTAAGAAAGATCCAAGTTGATACTGTGTGTGATTTCTGGTTTGTTGAAGCATTCCTAGACTTTTGTTTGAATAAATTCAGACTGTGTAACTTCTGTGACAATTTCATTTGTTTTGTGGGAATGTAGCAGTATACAAAGTAGCTCTTTGGATTTCAATTATCTTATTATCCCAAATAACTCCCTGGAGATAAAAGGACAAAACTATATGGTTACTAAGTGAAAAGCTGAAAGCAACAATCTAAAAAAAAAATGCTGGGAATATTAACAGAAGTGGAAAAGATTCCAAATCATGTTTATTATAGCAAGTTACCTTATAAATCCTCAGTATCAAATTCCATCCCTCAATTTACAGTTTTAGCAACTTTATCACTAGTAATTGAAATAAAATGCCCAAACTATTGAAACAGTTTAAAAACATTTTAGAATTTATTTTAAACCAGTGTTACTAAAACATTGCAAAACCTTAATTGAGCTAATTTTAATCATTATTCTACAAAACCTGCAAAATTCAGAAACTGCTATAGCATTCTATAGTAAAAAAAGGTGATAATAAAAAAGGAAAAAATATGATATACAAAGCAAAACAAAAAACCTTTTGATTAAAATGAACTGGATTCTGTAACTCTTTGGAACAGATCATACATTTAGAATTTTGAAAAAGGCTCCCTCCAAAGTATCTACAAAATGGCTGCTATAGTGTGCAAAGTCAGTCACAAGAAACCCAATTTACAGTAAGGCAAACTTATAAACTACTGGGAGTTGAAGTCCACAAGTTTTAAACTTGCCAAAATTGAAAACGCTTGGTCTAAGACAATCTATTAACCAGTGGTGGGATTCTATCAGTTAGGACCGATTCAGGAGAACCAGTAGTTCTGATAAGCATTTGGCTCCGCGCACCTGCCCCTGCTCTTTCCTGTGCTTTAGTTCCTGTTTTTTTTTTAGCACAGCTGATTCACTCACCGAACTGGTTGTTATACAAGTTGAATTGCACCACTGCTATTCACACCAAAGAAAATCTACAACATACTGGGAAACAAGTTGGCTCAAGAATTCATATATCTCCAAGAATGTACTTCCAGCGGCGTTCTATTTCCACAAGCTCTTTTGAAAGCAAGATATGTTTTGAGTTTGGGTTAGTTTTTCATCTCCGTTTGTCCAGACTACTGCAACATTATTTCCAAAAGAATATACTTCCCATAAATAAATTATTTGCATGAAGACTGGTTAGGCAGCAGGCAGCTCTCTTTAGAACAATGAATTCCATTGATGGGAAAGGCTGTAGAGGACAGTGATTCAGAGTTGACAGGAGTTGGTGTGCAAAAGGGAGCAACTATGCTCCAGAGTTTGACAGATTGGCATGCTAGAATGTTTTCATTTTTTAAAAAAAGAAATACCTTTTACTTTAATTTGGAAGATTCTTAAAATAAATATAAAATTGAAACCAGAAGCTTTCCTTTAGGGTTTCATGGAAAAAAAAAATCTAGAATGTTTTCAGAAGAGACCTCTGTTATGCAATTAGTTGCCTGATTCATGGAATTTTGGGAAGGCTCCATCTGACAATCTTCCATTTATAATTCTGTCTCTTTCCACCATCAACCCCCACCCCCCTCAATCAATTTTTGTTAATCCGGCAGGGGGTACCAAGGAGCCATCTAAGCGAGCACCATCCCCTCTGACCCTTCTATGCAGTTCAGAAAAAGCTTCTGGTTTTCCTTTCATTCCCTTCCACCGGTTAATTTATGGAACAAGTCTTCATCCAATGTCTCATTCTGGTCTTTGGAACGGGTTGACAGGAAAATATAGCCGCCAATGTATTCATGCACCACTTTGCAATTTGCACTCAGGCAAGCAAAGGCGATGGAGACATTCTGATCGAACTCAATGGCAACCTGAAGGGGAAAGACAATGGAAATGCAAACAATATGAATGCTGTGGTTGCAGTTTTCTTTCTGCTTTATGTTCGTTAATGTAAAAAGAATCACCTGAAGCATAAGCATCTCAAGGATAAATTTGGTATATCCCAATTCAGCGTTTTTCAACCTCAGCAACTTTTAAGATGTGTGGACAATTCCTCTAACCAGCATTCCGGGAGTTATTCTACCATGTCTTTAATGTTGCTGAGGCTGAGAAACAGTGACCTGCCCTAATGGCTCCCTTTCTAAAATTTTGTTTCCCAGGGAAAGCATTCCTTTTTTCATTTTAATTAGATTAATTAGAAGTCTTTATTGGCCAAGTGTGCGCAAGGAATTTGTTTCTGTGCATAAGCTTTCCATGTCATCCTCCTACTCTTTTAATGGCCCCATAATTCCTTGCAGGGTGGAGTCTGGGTAACCGAATGGAGCTGAATGTCTACTGGCCGGATGCCCTTCCTGTTGCAAATGCAACAGGATTCAGCAGATAGATTCTCAGTGTGCCCAGAGAGAGAAATATCTGTCTCTACCTAGGATTGAACTAAGCTCTCGGTGTACATACAACAATAGTGATAGGTAGCAATTTTCCACCAAGCATCAGAAGTAACAGAAAGGAGAAACTGTTTAATCCTATTCCCTGTTGGGCCTGCTGACTTAAAACCTCCCTCCTTCAACCTTTCTACACTTTCTGGGAAAGACTTTTTTTTCTTTTTTTGCTCCTGCAGGGAGAAAAAAAAAAAAAAACAGCTTTGAAAGGATCATTTTGGGTGGACTCATGACAGTTTCCTGGGATTCTTCATGTACCTGCTGTAACCAGAACCATCGTAGGCCTTTTAAAATGTATATTTCTGTGGTGTTTTCCTCTTTTTCGATATTGGCAACTTTTTCTGCAGTACTGCAACTCAATAGTTAAAAAAAAAAAAAATCAAAGCTTGGGAGTCATCTATATGCCTTGTGTCTATAATGCTTGGTTCCACCCTAATTCGAAGCATAAACTTTATTCTGAAACTTTCTCCTAAATGCAGAAATGCATTTTGGTTGATAACGATGAGAAAGCATTTAGGCCATGCGGGGAACCACAGAGGCCTAGTCCACATATTAATGGAGATGCTAATTCATGGCATATGACTATTCATAAGCAGTCACACATATGGGGCTGGGTAATGGCATTTGATTTAGCTTGCTGACTAGAATTTGCCCCTCTGGAAGGCAGGCATAGGAAAAGATACCTCAAAAGGGACTTTCATTATACAGTTGCTGTGTCTTAGCCAGTGGTGGTATTCAAATGTTTTTACTACCAGTTCTGCGGGCATGGCTTGGTGCATGTGGCTTGGTGGGCATATCAGGGGAAGGTTACTGTAAAATCCCCATTCCCTCTTCAGCCCGCTAACCTGCTTTCCAGCTCTGTTCTCCTGTGCAGGGCAACAAAACAAGACCCAGCCAATCAGCTGGGACTTGGGAGGCAGCAAATAGATGGGGGCAGGGCCAGTCAGAGATGGTACTTGCCGGTTCTCCGAACTACTCAAAATTTCCGCTACCGGTTCTCCAGAACTGGTCAGAACCTGCTGAATAGCACCTCTGGTCTTAACACAAAACTCTTCAGAGGGTCCAAAGGACATGCTTGTCCATTTGGATAGTCCTTGGTTTATAACCACAACTGGACCAGAATTTCCACTACTAAGCAACGCAGGGAGTTGAGAGTTTGTGATTTTTATGATCTTTTTTGACACAGTTTGCTTGTTGGATGGAAAGGTGGCAAATAGCAATAGAGTAGAGAAGAGTAGAATAGAATAGAATTCTTTATTGGCCAAGTGTGGCTGGACACAGAAGGAACTTGTCTTGGTGCATTCACATGAACCCACAACATGTCCCAGGTGCCAAGCACCGGGGGGGGGGGCAGGTGTGACTTGATGGCAGCAACAAATGCTAAAGTCAGATTGTCTTTAGAGAACAGGCCTGCGGGAAAATTCTTCTTGCAAATCAGATAAGAAGCATTTTCTGTCAGCAGAGCCCCTTCTCAACCAATAAAACAGTTGGAAAAGCTTGTGATCAGGGAAGGAGAATATATGTTTCCATCCATCCTGTTAGGGATAACATTGTTTACCCTAACTGGTTTAGGTAAAATAATAACTATGTAATCATGGTTTGTAAGTTAAAGTGTCTGCAACTTTAAATATAGGAATGTAATTAAGGGAGTGGTTGTGAAAGCACTTTAAAAGAAGCAAGGAACGTCAGCTTGCTCTCTCTGGCTTTGATGATCTCTAATTACTGCATGGACTCAAGACAGTGTTACTCGAACGGGAGAGAGACAAAGGACTGATTTGTAAGTGAACTGACATAAGGATATTCTACACGGACTTTGCTAACTGAATATCCTTGAATGGACTGACTAAATGATACATGACTAATGGACTGTTATTTTGACTATGCTATAAATGGAATAAACTATATTTTTGATAGCACAAGCGTATCTGTTATTTTTACTGTATGTTAATAAACATACAAACTTATCTCACTCATTTATCTGTGTGCCTATCTGACTAACGCTGCACATTCTGTTTAGCTTGTCTCCTTAACCCTGGTTGGGGAACCCAGGCTTAACACATCCCATTTTCTAGATCCAACTTGTTCTCTTCTCTGCTCCAGAGAACTTTTCTTCCACTAGCATTAAACAAGATCTTTCAGTCAACTATTTCTCAGGTGAAGAAATTTTAGTCAAGGAGCAACAGAGCGGAATGGTTGCCCTCCGGGAAACAATTTCATTTTTACCTGCCGTATCTCCCAGTTCACGTTCCATTGTTTCATATTTGAATACCTCCAGGTTGTAATTGGGTCCCCAGTAGCTGTGTCTATCCTAATTAGCCTGTTGTAAGAAATCCCCAAGAGATCATCCTTCTTGCTTCCTTTAAATCTAAGGGAAAGAAGAGGAAGAGAAAAGTTCAACCAATTGCTTCTGTTTTTCCAAGCAATTATTCCCATGTGCATTAGATTAGATTAGACTAGGAGCTGGAAGAGACCTTTGAGGTCTTCTAGTCCAGCCCTCTGCTCAGGTAGGAGAACTTTACCATTTCAGATAAATGACTTCTTAAAAACCTCCAGTGATGGATCTCCCACAATTTCTGAAGGCAAAGCTGTTCCACTGGTTGTCTTCACTGTTAGGAAGTTTCTCCTTAATTCCATATTGCTTCTCTGATTAGTTTCCAACTTCTGATTAGTTCGTTTCTTGCCCTGCCCTCTGGGGCTTTGGAGAATAATTTGACTTCCTTTTCTTTGTGGCAGCCCCTCAAACACTGGAATTCTGCTATTATGTCACCCCTAATTCTTCTGTTCTTTCGACTAGCCAAACCCAAATCCTGCAGCCGTTCTTCATGTTTTAGTCTCCAGGCCTTTGATCATTTTGGTTGCTCTCAGGTAGTCCTTGACTTACAACCCTTCACCTAGCAATTATTTGAAATTACAAGGGCACTGAAAAAAATGACTTACAAAAAAGTCCTCCTTGCAGCATCCCCATTGTCATGGGATCAAAATTCAGATGCTTGGCAGCTGGCATTTATTTTCTATGTTTACAGCATCCCAGGTGTTGTGACGGCTATTTGAGACTCTCCCAGCTGGCTTCTGACTAGCAAGGCCAATGGGGGAAGCTGGGTTTGCTTAATAACTCCACAATTCACTTAACAACGGCAGGGATTAAAATTAACATCTGATGCAAAAAAGTTCATAAAATCAGGTGTGATTCACTTAACAACTGCCTTGCTTAGGGACAGGGATTCAGGTACCAACTGTGGATTATAAGTCAAGGACTATCTATATATGATCTTTTTCATAAAGCCAGTGAATTAAAAGAGCAGGAAGTGATTAGATTTTGGGGCTTATGCCATTCACATTTGATTCTCCTTCTCACTCCCAAATCAGTATATGTGAGTCAGGCTATTACATGCATTTTCTTATACCCCTTTTGCTAATGTACATCTTTGTGCGTTTGTGTATCTCTAGGCATTTTCGTTTAAATAGTAATTGCATTTTGGTTTGCGTATCCGTTCAGGAAACACAAATATTGCTAAGTTAGTATCTCAATGCAAATTGGAAAAACTTCCCCATGCATACTAGCGGAAAGGACTGACTATAGTGCCATCCCAGTGGAAGCTACTGATGAGATGGAAAAAGGGTTGAGGAAGCAGGGAAGGGTGCTGTCCTGTCAATCATCAGTTGCTCCAGAGCAAGATGGTGCATGGCAAGTTATAGGTTGCAGCGGAGGGAACTTAGCAATAGCAATAGCACTTAAGACTTATATACTGCTTCATGGTACTTTTACAGCCCTCTCTAAGCGATTTACAGAGTCAGCCTATTGCCCCCAACAATCTGGGTCTTCAATTTGCCCACCTCGGAAGGATGGAAGGCTGAGTCAACCTTGAGCCTGGTGGGATTTGAACTGCCAAATTGCAGTCAGCCAGCAGTCAGCAGAAGTAGCCTGCAGTACTGCACTCTAACCACTGCACCACTGTGGCTCAACTTCCTTCCTATCCTTCTCTTCCTTCACCAGGGATACTGTAGAAGGTTATATTTCCTTTCATTACAAACCAACCGTCAATAAAAAGGAATGGCTTCAAGCAAATGGGATTTTAAAAAGAGAATCCAAGCATTGATTGCTGACTTCCCATCGTAGTCTGTGCTTCCCTCTACTGGCCAAATATAGAACTACTAAACTTACATGGGGAAAATAACTATCTGCAGATAATTTTTTTTTTGTTTGATAACTTTCAGAAGACGCTTTTTGACTTCTGCATTGTCCAAAAAAAGTTGATCCTGATGATATTACATCATGCTTGTTAACCCTGAAGGGCCAGGTTGAGGCAGATCATCCTGAAAAAAATCTATTTATGTAGTTATTAAGAGCTGTCACTGATTTGATGACACATGATCAATCACTGTCAATAAGTCTGGGTTAAGTGCTGGCAGAACAACCTGAAAATGATGGGGGAGCTGTCAATAAATAATTCCAAAATAGGTGTGTATGTAACTATGTTTTATAAATATGTAGCACCAAGTGCTAGGAATAGGAGGAATTCCAAAGATCCCAGCAGTCCTGTTTATGCAATCAGATTTATTAATCATCTTTTCATGTTCTAAAATAATTTCAAGTGAAATGAAGGGCCATTGCTGGATATTAAAAGACAGAATATATATTTTAAAAGAAGCCACAAAGCAGATGTTGCAGCCCTGATTATTCTCTTAAAGATACTGAGAGCAATGTGGGAAGAGACTATATCATATACAAGCCAGAAAGAAGGGCTACAGGTAGTCTTTGGTTTGGGACCATTTATTTAGCAACTGTTCTTGGTAATGAAAGTACTGAAAAAGTGGGACTTGTAACTGGTCCTTGGAGTTCCAGCTGCTGCATTATCCCCATGGTCATGTGATCATGGCTGACATGATGATGCCACTATATTCTGTCACCGCCAACACCAACACCAGCGGATCTTCCTCCTTGTTTTATTATTTATTGGCATATCCACCTTCTTCCTCTTCCCAGCATTGGCTCCCCTCCCCTTCCCTGGGCTTTCTAACGTTAGCTGGCCTTAAGGCCCACAGAGAGGACTTCGGTCTGTGTTGGGTTCAGAGGTAGCAGTGAGGGATGGGCTAATGGTGAGGACAACTCCAGTTCCCCCTATGGAGCTTGAGGATGGCTAGTGTTGGTGAGCCCCATGGAAGAAAGGCGAGGCAAAAGTGAGGAGAAGGAAGAAGACAGCACAATAGTGCTGAGGAGGACAGAGAGGAATGTCCAGCGGGAGTGATGGCAGCTGGTAGATGGTGGCAGTGGAATACAGAGGGGTCTTCATCAGTGGTGGGAGTCAAATTTTACTACCAGTTCTGTGGGCGTGGCTTGGTAGGTTTGGCTTGGTAGGTTTGGCTTGGTAGGTTTGGCTTGGTGGGCGTGGCAGGGGAAGGATACTTTAAAATCTCCATTCCCTCCCCACTCCTGGGGGCAGGTTACTGTAAAATCCCCATTCCCTTCCCACCCCACTAACCTGCTTTCCAGCTCTGTTCTCTTGTACAGGGCAACAAAAGAAGACCTTGTCGATCAACTGGGACTTGGGAGGCAGAGAATAGATGGGGGGGGGAGTCAGAAGGTGGTATTTGCCAGTCCTCTGAACTACTCAAATTTTCCACTATTGGTTCTCCAGAACTGGTCAGAACCTACTGAATACCACCTCTGGTCTTCATCTCAACCGTGCTGTGCAGGGTGGCCAAAAAAGATAGGGGGAGATAAATGTGGGAGGGGCTAGTGGAAATGGGGATAGTTCATGTAGGGCGGGGGAAACGAAACAACCTCTTCTGGCTCAGTGATCCCCTGAAAATGTCTTTCGCTTTGGAAGAATCGAGGCTCATGCCTGGGAGGGACCAAGCCAGGCACGGCTTTAATCCTTTTCCAAGAAAAAAAAAAGGGAATTCATCCAAAGGTCACAAGTTGTAGTCATGTAAGATCCCGGTTTAATGACTGCCTGCTCCTCACTAACAGCTGCATTGCTGGAATGGCCATTGCTAAGCAGCGCAGTCACATGATGTTTGATTTAAGGATGGTTTTGCTGAGTTAGAAATTCCGGCCTCAATTCATAACCTGAGGACTATGTACCTGTAGAATAGCGATTTTAAGAAGACTTCTAAACCAGAGTGCTAAAATGTTTTTCACCCCAAAAGAAGGCCATTTCTGATATAATTTCTGGGCACATTTTTTTTGAACTATTACCACCTGGCAGATGGTACAGGATAATAAAAACAAGGAAAAATAGGCTGAAAAACAGCTGCTATCCCAGGGCAGTAACTCTATTGAATTCTATTGTATAGTGCAATATTAACCCAATATCGGGTTTTCAATTCAATTGTATAGAATGTGAAGGATGTGTGTTTGTGTTTTATTTTTATAGTTATAGTGTACACTGAAGATGGCATTTAATTTCATTGTACGAGGTGCAATGACAATAAAGGAAACTAAACCAAAACAAAAGTTGTTAAAAGGGTTCTAAGCAGTACTCTTCTTTAAAAATTTAGGGGCAGAGGAACACTTGAATTACCTCACAATGTAATAGGATAAGCCAAATTCTGGAAGTGACTGCCATGCCTGGATAAACCTCAGTTTGGCTTCCATAAGAGGCAGGTGAATGATGTTGTGGTGTGCTTCTAGAATGCGAGCAGCTAGCTAGGAAAATATGGAAAGGAAAGCACAGGTTTAACTGAAGTAGAAATGAACAAGCAGCATTCAAATAGTCAAAAAGCATCAAATAACTTTTACTACTTTACTAATCTGCTGTTTTAAGGAAGCAAACCAAATACTGAGTGCAGATCACAATGGGGGAACCTTGAGGATGTCAATACAGGATGTGAAAATGCTGGCAACTCCATCAGCATGGACACCCTTTATCTTAGCTCTTCCTCTCCTCCTTTCTTTGCACAGGTGAGTAGAAATGGTATTCTAGCTACAACAGCACCTTTGTTGCTTGGCTGACAAGCAGCTGCACCAATTTCCCCATCACTTTCTTCTCTTCCTAGCAGAAATTCAATGGCATCCAGTATTTAAGAGCGGAGGTCCTCAAACCCCGGTTCATGGACCGGCACTACTCTGCAGCATGCCAGAAACTGGGTCGAGCAGACAAGCAAACCCCCATTTGCGAGATGAAGCCACACCCCCTCCAGTCCGCGGAAAAACGTCTCTCCATGGAACTGGTTCTTGGTGCCCAAAAGGTTGGGGATCGCTGTTTAAGAGGGCTTTATTTAAGGGCTGCATTGTAATATGTATGGTTGACCATAAAACTAGTTGGTAATAAGAGGTTTTATATATACATATCTATCTATCTATCTATCTATCTATCTATCTATCTATCTATCTATCTATCTATCTTTGGTTATTCAGGTTTTCTCCCGCGTAAGATTAGAAGTAGCTAGGCAATGTTTCGATGAAGTCTCATTCATCATCTTCAGGCTAGTGTCTTTGGCTCTGTGCTTCGAGAAGCACAGAGCCGAAGACACAAGCCTGAAGATGATGAATGAGATTTCATCGAAACGTTGCCTAGATACTTCCAATCTTACGCGGGAGAAAACCCGAATAACCAAAGATCCACATACAAATACCCGCGAGAACCTCAGAAAACAAATACACACATATACACATATACACATATACATACACACACACACACACATTTTTTTGTATAAAATGGTAATTTGTCATTCATTCATTCATTCATATCCCACCTTTATTTTCACAAATAACTCAAGACAGAGAACATATCCAACAGATCTTTGTCCCCCTGTTTTCCTCACAATAACAATCCTATTAGATAAGGTGGGAGAATGACAGGCCCAAGGTCATCCATCTAGCTTTTACAGCTAAGGCAGGACTTAAACTAACTGCCTTAACCACTAGACCAAGCTAGCTATAGATTAATTATTAACAGAGTTTAATTACAATTGTGGTTATCACATTCATCAAATGGTTTGAACAATTTGTTTTCTGCTCAGTAAACTTTTTTGCTCCAATAAAGTCTGTGGGATTTGCAACTGCAAACATGCAAGGATATGACTATTGATCGATTCTATAAAATGCTGTTGTGCTGACATTTTTTGGGTTAGATTCTGAATTAGGAGTTTATGGGGTAAATTCCAGGATTATTTTTTTCCTCAGCTCTTGCTAGCCAGGATCTTTTTTGGTTGAAGAGACAGAAGATGAGAACTTCTGAATATGGAAGTTCTGAAAATGGAAGAGATTAATGTACTCCTCCTTCTTCCTTTAATATCCTATTGCAGATGCAAAAACACAGAATTACACAGAATCGATGCATTAAGATTAGGGAAAAGCAATTTTGGGCAGAATTTCTATCTTGCAAATTCAGGTCCAATGTTCTATTTATAGGTTTATGCTGCCTCTTCAAATTTTATTTGTAGATTTTGCTGTAAGAAAGATACTCCTTGAAATTCTCTTTTGATCTATTAAACAAGAATCCTCTACCAATTAGACCTGAATCGGTTTGAGTACGTCCCCTGCAATTGGCCCAACATTCAGCAGTTCCTGAATTTTTTTTTGGCTCCCCATTTACCTGTTTAGATTTATATTTCTTAGCATATCGTGGTGAGATGAAGCATTCCGGTTTCACGTCCATGCTTTCTACATCTCGAACTTCTTGGGGTGCAGCTGTTCTGCTTTTCATTTTCAGGAGCGAGAGGATGTTATGCACCTCGGACTGGTAAGAACTGTCTGCCATTGTTTTCCCTTTGGAAGCCAATGCACAAGCGGCCATCCATCTGGCATACTGCTCTTCCTGCAACAAACAGTCCATTGAGAGATATTAAGGAAAAAAATAATAATCTGGCACCAATTTTTATTCGCATTGTTTATCCGCAATCATTTGAAATGCTTTGGTTAACTTCAACAGAGGCTTCTTTTAAGAAAGCAGTGTTCTAGGACCAACTCTCTTCATACTCTACATAAATGACTTCTGTGATCACATTAAGAGCAACTGCGTTCTCTTAGCTGATGATGTAAAGCTGTTCAATACCACAGACAATACTGCTACCCTTCAAAAAGATCTTGACTATGTATTTAGAAAGGTCAAACAAATGGAAACTTCAAATCTCAGCAAATAAATGCTCTGTCTTACATACTGGCAAAAAAATTCAGAAAATAAAATACAAGCTGAAGAGTCAAGACCTTGTTGATGATCCAAGCTCTGTAAAGGACCTTGGAATACTCATCTCTAATGATCTAAGTGCTAGAGCCCACTGTAACTACATAGCCAAAAAGGCATTAAGAGTTGTTAACCTAATCCTACGGAGCTTTTTCTCTGGTAATATCACACGACTAACTGGAGCATACAAAGCATTTGCTAGACCAATACTCGAATCCAGCTCATCAGTCTGGAACCCACATTACATATCTGATATTAACACAGTTGAGAAAGTCCAGAAATATTTCACAAGAAGAGTTCTCCACCCCTCTACTCGTTGCAGAATACATTATGCCACCAGACTTGAAATTCTAGACCTAGAAAACCTAGAACTACGCCGCCTTCAGTCCGATCTAAGTATAGTATATAAAACCATACATTGCAATGACTTACCAGTCAATGAATACTTCAGCTTCAACCATAACAATACAAGAGCACACAGTAAATGCAAACTCAAGGTTAACTGCACCAAACTTGACTGCAGGAAATACAACTTCAGCAACAGAGTGGTCAATGTCTGGAATACTCTATCTGACTCTGTGGTTTCTTCCCCAAACTCCAAAAACTTTAACCTTAGACTGTCTACTATTGACCTCACCCCTTTCCTAAGAGTTCTATAGGGGGTGTGCATAAGTGCACCAATCGTGCCTACTGACCCTGTCCTATTGTTTCTTTTTATTTTTCTTATATGTACCCATTTCATATATTCATAACTATGTATATACTTATACCTATTATCTTGTAGGTCATTGACAAATCAAAATAAATAAATAAATAAAAAAGCACTCCATAGATCAGGCGTTCCAACTTTGGCAACTTTAAGACTTGTGGACTTCAACTCCCAGAATTCATCAGATGAGGAACTCTGGGAGTTGAAATCCACAAGTCTTAAAGTTGCCAAGGTTAGAGACCCTGCCACAGACAACACTTCATCAGCCTAATTTGTTTATTAAACTTCTATCCCATCTCTTCTTCAGAAGTTCCAGGGGAAAGTTTCCAAGGACCACATATGAAGGGGATGAACTGGTTTCTTTCTTCTTCCTTCATGTTTAGCTCTGAGAACAAAACTGACCAGAATGTTTTTCATCTGTTAGCAAACAAGCAAGACCGAAACTAGAAATGAAACGTTTGCAGCATTAAGAGGAAGGTGGAAAGTTAAGGATGTTACAGAGAACAAAAGGGAGCTGTGAAAGCTCATCCAAGTTTGATTTTCATGTTCTTTTGTTTGATGTGAATGCATTTTCAATTTCCTCCAGAGGGTATGTCATACTGTACTACAGGACTGAACCGAAGTGACACTAAATGCATCTTTTGTGATCCTTCATATACTGATAAACGTACAAGCAGGCAGCAGTAAGAAGGCAAGATTTTATTTGCCCTCTTATTGTGTTCCAGAAGCAAAATCTCTTTGCGCAAAAGGAAACTTCCTTTCTAGAATTGAGGCAAGTCCTAGTACAGTGGTAGGAATGTTCTTCCTACCACTGAACCAAGGTTGTGGGAAAAAAGTATCAAATCTCTTATGGACTGTTTGCTGAAAAAAGAGAAAAATGAACTTGTGACTTATGGGTTTGAACATCAGAAAGAGTAGCTTATGGAAGAAAGGAAATTATGTTGTAGAAAGATAAATAAATAAATAAAAATAAAGCAAATAAAAATGTATTATAACATTAAAAGCTGTTCTTTATCATCTTTTTCTTTTCTTTATATATTAAACTTATATGCCACCCATCCTACCTAGAGGTGACGCTAGGCAGCTTACAGCCAATAGAAAACAACAAGATGACATATTAAAACAATAAATATTGTTAAATTAAAATTGACTAAAAATTAACAAAGATGGCAAGGAAGTCACACCTCCAATGTGACCTGCCACCATCAGGGCCCCAGGTCAATTGGCACAGCCAGGTCTTCAGGGCCCTTGAGAAGGCCGAAAGAGTAGGCATGGATCTCACCTCACCTTTTTCTATGTATTTTTCTGCTATTTACCATTTTTCTTTACTATCTTTATATTATTTATATAAAATATGTGTATAGCTAATATTGAATCCTTTTTTTTCCTCCTCCTCACTGACATATGAGAACTCTTAGATCTCCTTTGTCCTTTAATTTCCCTCCACCCCACCAGTCCACCTTGGGAGAGCCTGAGGAAATCCCAGGGCTATAGTCCACACAAAATATAGCCCAAATAAGGCAATGGTAAACCTACACTGTTGGCTGAGAAAGCCTTATTGTCCTGTTCATGGAACTGTCAGACATTAATGACTTTAGGGAGGTAAACTGAGTTTCACAAGGGTTCTTCAGACAGGAAGGTCATATGAGGCAAAGGACAAATACTGACAAATACTGACAAATTTACAGAATCATTTGGCAAAGTGGCTCTTGGCACAGACTTTCAGACAAAAATCCCCTCTCATGAATGGAGGCGAGTAAGCAACCTGGAGTTTGGTTAATTGTGGTTTTTCCCCCTATACAAGCCTTGTTTTATTTCTGTGCACAAATAGCTGGGAATATTTATGCACTGTGTGGGTTTGCAATGCATTGAAATGCCAGCCAAGCACCTGGACCTCAATGAGATTTCCCAAGGGGCAATGCAATGCACAAAAAGCACATTAATACCCCTCCTCTGTGCACACAATAGGTTCATTCAGCTGTTTTGTTACTCACATCATTACACCTCAAATGTGTTTCATTCATTCCATCAGCAACTGGGATGAGTAATTTAATCCCATATTTTTTCGCTGACACACTTACATCTGGGACAATTTCACATCCTGAACAACAAAACAAGAGAATTTATATGTAAACTTACATTTCATCTTCATTTAAGAACACTACATGAGAAAGACCGGGAGAACAAACCGCATATTAAAAAAAGGAATAAGGACAATTTAAAAAAGGTAAATGATTATTACTTACCACTAAGACAGAGGTCCCCAACCCCCAGTCTGGTAGCGATCTGCACCCCACTGGGAACCGGGCCACGCAAGGAGGTGAACACACAAAGCTCCATTTGCACATGTGAAAACTATGCCCTCCCTGCCACACCCCGCCACCACTGTTGCTCCGTGATGTGGCAAGATTGGGGACCTCTGCAGTTAAGAGGATAGATGTAAACTTGCAGACCAAAATAATTTTATTCTGGGGTGCACTCAGCCTTAGCTTAGTTTAGTTTCAAGGGAGACCGTGATGTTATGGATCATCATCTGATCAGTAATATATCTTCATGTGATGGGTTTAAAATGATAAGAGCTCTGGTGTGGTGAGGACCTTTTCCCAGACAAACATAAGTGCCATTGAAGCGTGTCATAAGCAGATGATCAATATGGAATTTGCAATACACACAGAGCATTACACAGTGGGGTTTCATCGCTTCCCACTGGTCACATAATTTGGGAACTCAGGGCATTGAAAGCCTGGCACCTTTTCTATGAAGCTTATGTAATACAGTTTCTGTGGCCAGAAATGTAATCACAGAGGTATGTGGATTTCATGTGTTCCTCATCTTCACTCATGGCTGTGGTATCCACACTTTGGCACATATTATGTGGGCAACAATGTCATAATGATTAGTATCCTTTGGACATCTGTCAGTAAATGAGACCAAAACACTCCCAACTATACAAAAATAGGTTTTGGTAAATACTACATAAAGACAGATTAAGTTGTGTCTATGCATGTGCACAGACATGCACGTCCGTGTGTACTCAGACATATAAACAAAGAACAAATATGCTTATTGTGCTAGGAGATCTCTGTAGATGCAACTGCGCTTCATAAGATGCTGTATGAAAATATCAGTTTCTACCTCTTAGGTTAAGCTTCTCGATAGGTTCTCCATATTCAGCTTCTTTGTTTTTAAAGTAACATATGGATGTGTCTTTGAAGACGAACCAATATTGCTTGAAGGCCTTCAGCATCAGCTTTTTGGATCTGCAAATGAAGAATTGCTTCGTCAAGCCTCTGTTCTAATGAGAATATTGGTCAACCTTTTAGGCTGTTTTATTTTCCATACATTATGAAAGTCCATGTGCCTGTCTCATTCAGAAGTATCTGTTTTCTCTATTTTAGCTGCTTTATCAGAGAGGGGCAAGTCACAGTAGAAACTACAGTGACACCCCCCCCCCCCAACCCCAAAAGACAAAACATGCAAACTCTGGCCTTTGAGTTTACTTCTCAGTGCAGGTAAAAGTATAGAAATAGTGAGATTTGTACAGGTAGTCCTCAACCACAATTGAGCCCAAAATTGTTGTTGCTAAGTGAAACGTTTAAGTGAATTTTGCCCCATTTTACGACCTTTCTTGCCATAGTTGAACACGGTTGTGAAGTGAATCTGGCTTCCCCATTGACTTTGCTTGTCAGAAGGTTACAAAAGCAGATCATAGGATCCCAGCACACAGTGCAACGGTCATAAATGTGAGTCAGTTCCCAAGCATCTGGATTTTGATCACATGACCATGGAGATACTACCACTGTCGTAATTGGGAAAAGCGGTCATAAGTCACTTTTTTTCAGTGCCGTTGTAACTTCAAATGGTTACTAAGAGAGCTGTTGTACGTTGAGGACTACCTGTATTGTAATATCGTAATGCACGTTTTATCAACTGCCCCCTCTTCTATTTCCACAAAACACTGAATTGCAAAACATCTTGATTATTTATTTTACGTCTTCATGTACAAACTCTGCTTTCCTGAAAGATTTCAAGTAAGTCATTCATTTCTTTATGAAAACACAAATTTGATCGTTTTTCATGCAGTAGTATTTAAACGGATTTAATCATTGAGTTTTATTGTGAAGATATTATTTTAATTTTGTGAACCACCCTGGGAGTGGTTCTTATATGAAAGATGGCTTATAGACATATTAAGTCAATTTCCAATTTAACTGAAGTGATCTTGGTACAATCATATTAACTTTTGAGATTTGGGACATTGATTGTTTTCAAAACTCAATGTAATGAATCACAAGGAAATATGCTAAAGTAAACCCCATTGTTCAATATATGGGTTTGCTCCTTTTCCTTACCTAAATAGTTTGAGGTTATCAGCAAGCTTTGGAATGTCTGTGATATCCTCCTAAGGAGAACCAAGAATTATGCTAGTAACAAAGCATAGCTAGATACTTTCAATTGCATGTCAATGATTAGCCCATATTATGGTTACATATTTGGCGCATTTTACGGTTGCTGACTTGCTATTTGTTTTCCCCACACTTTAAGCCCAATTCAGAGAATACGTTGCAGATAAATTTAAAAATTTAAATTTAAAAATTTATCTCTGAAACAAACCCACAAATCTAAATTTGGGAGATAGGAAATAGCCGAGAGCTATCTTCCCTTAAAATGATATAATATTGAAATTTGTTTTGTATCTCTTAAAGTCTCAGGTGAAATCAGAAATTAGGCACAAACTACCCTGTATTAAAAATACCTGAAAAGCAGATCCATCTTATCCTGGGCACCCTATTTTTAAATTATTACCACCTAACAAATGGTACAGGATAATAAAAACAAGGACAAACAGGCTAAAAAACAGCTTCTATCCCAGGGCAGTAACTATACTGAATTCTACTATATAGTGCAATATTAATACAATATCGGGTTTTCAATTCAATTGTATAGAATGTGAAGGATGTGTGTTTGTGTTTTATTTTTATAGTTACAATGTACACTGAAGATGGCATTTTATTTTGTTGTACGAGTTGCAATGACAGTAAAGTAAATTAACTAATTAGAGAGGAGTGATAATGTCATGATAAAGTTCCTTCTCCTTTTGGGTTAAAGAGGTATTGTACAGGTACTCCTTGACTTATCACAATTGAGCTCAAAAATTTCTGTTGTTAAGTGAGACCTTTATTAAGTGAGTTTTGCCCCATTTCATGACCTTCCTTGCCACAGTTGTTAAGTGAATCACCGCAGTTGATAAGTTAGTAAACTGGTTGACTTTGCTTGTGAGAACGTCGCAAAAGGAGATCACATGACCTTGGGACACAGCAACGGTCATAAGTATGAACCAGTTGCTAAGCAGCTGTGTAACTGACAGACTGGATTTTATCATAGATTTTATCTGTTATTTATTATTTTATTCTAGAATTTTTAATTGTATATTTGCTGAGTGTTTTATTCATTCTGGACTCTGGTCTATAGACTGTAATAAATTGAATACAGTTGTCAAGCATCTGAATTGTGATCACATGACCATGGGGATGCTGCAACGGTCATAACTGTGAAAAACGGTCATAAGTCACATTTTTCAGGGTCGTAGTAACTTTGAACGGTCACTTAACAAACTGTTATAAGTTGAAGACCACCTGTACAGATATTCAGATATTGTTGAGCTGTAATTCTCTTCAGCTCAAGCAGGCATTGATAGTGGATGTTGCAATTCATCAACTTCCAGAGGGCCAGAGGATGTGCATCCTACAGTGATTGGATTACTTTTTTTTTAACTACTGGTTCTGTGGGTGTGGCTTGTTGGGCATGGCTTGTTGGGTGTGGCAGGGGAAGGATACTGTAAAATTCCCATTCCCTCCCCATTCCTGGGGGAAGGTTACTGTAAAATCTCCATTCCCTCCCCACCCCACTAACCTGCTTTCCAGCTCCGTTCTCCTGTGCAGGGCAACAAAAGAAGACCCAGCCGATCAACTGGACTCAGGAGGCAGAAAATAGATGGGGATGGGGCCAGTCAGAGGTGGTATTTGCTGGTTCTCCAAACTACTCAAAATTCCCGCTACTGGTTCTCCAGAACTGGTCAAAACTGGCTGAATACCACCTCTGCCTACCAGGTATGGTGGGAAATATGCTCATTGATAAAATCCCAACCTAATTTCCTACATCCAGAATATTACCTTGACTCTGTGCCCAAAGGAAGGGAATGACATACCAATAGGTTCTCTGATCTTCTGCCTTCTAGTGTTATTTCTAGATTGGAAAGTGCTGCTTCCACTTCGTCGGTTTCACTCTCAACTGGGAAGTCTTTGGATCCTGAGGATAAGGTCAGCTTGCTGATATGGTACTGCAGTCAAGGGAAAATATATCCGGATGGCATCTAGTAAGCTTGTTCATTTCATTTGAGCCTTTCCCTTTGATTAGTATATTCTGACTCATCACATGTATGAAAAGCCAATGGAAGCAATCGTGTTTTTATTAATTTGGTCCTTTAAAAAATATAGTATTATGTATTTACAGCAGTTCAGTAATAGACTGTCAATCCTAATTTTACCCCAGGCTGCTGAATGATGCATTTATCAAAATCAAATAATTCCTGGCTGATTATACTCTTGAAAAGGCTAAAAGTTATTCATACAAAAGGTTAAAACACACTAAATAAGAAAGCAATAGCACTTAGGCTTATATACTGCTTCATAGTGCTTTACAACCCTCTCTAAGTGGTTTACAGAGTCAGTGTATTGCCCCTAACAATCTGAGTCCTCATTTTATGGACCTTGGAAGGATGGAAGGCTGAGTCAATCTTGAGCCAGTGAAAATCAAACTGTTGGCAGTCGGCACAATTAGCCTGTAGTGCTGCATTCTAACCATTGCACCACCACAGCTCTGATGTTTTAACCCAGGCTGCATATTCTATCCAGCAAAACATGTGGTAGCTGCTAAGAGAAACAGAGAAAATCATCCTTATGTAAGCAGTCTTTCAGCTTCCCCAGCAAGATATGTCAGTGTGGTTTTCTGTTCAAAAATCAGATGAGGGACATATACCAGAAACCATTTTAATATACTCATGAAAAATGAAACATGTTGACATTTGTTGATGCAGGGGAAAGCAATTGATAATTTAAATTAGATTATTATGTTTAAAAATTTGGAAGAATGGATTTTGGAAATAACTTTATTAAATGGGTTAAATGCTATCACAAGCAGCACAAATTATAGCCAGTGGTTAATTGACTCAAACCTGTGAGATCCAAAATGAACAAGACATTATTGTTCATTTTCACCACTTGTATAAGTGATATAAGATAGAATGAGAGAATAATCAGGGTGAGGGTGGGGAAAAAAAGGATATAAATTAAGGGCATTTGCGGACTATTGGGTTTAATCCCTTGGGAGGATTATTAATGGATTATTAATGGAGATATATTAATGGAAAAACTGAAGGAATTTTCTAGATGGAAAAATTGCAATTATTATTGATAGAATTTCGATGATAAAAGTGAATCATCTCAAACAATGCAGTTATTTCATACTAGTTTTGAAAAATGATGCATCTTTTACACAAGGATGAAAAAATTTATTTAGATTTGTATGGCAAGGCAAGAAATCAAATGTTAAATTCAATTTTTTTCAGGATGCAAAAGACAGAGAAGAGCTAGGAATTTAAATTGTATTTTGCAGTTTGTTGTTTGGTTTGGATGAAAGAATGGGTTCTTCTAAGAAATAAAAGAATGTTAGAATTGGAACAGTATAGCCAGTGGCTTAGTGGGCAAGGGTTTTTAAAGTTAACATATGGATGTTAACAATCATTATATGAGAAGTGCCAATTTGAGAGTATGAAATAAATAGAAGCCCATGATATACTGAAAGATACCTTTTTTGTCCTCAGCACAGGAAGCATTTTATAGATGAGAAACAGCAGATAGAACAAAATGATTAATATATCAAAATTTATTAATATAAGAGGATGGAAAAATTAAGATGAAGTCAAGAGAACAATCATCCTTCAGTAGGTTTAAAAACCATAAAAACCATAACTTTAATGGTTTTTATATGCACAATTAAAAAACAGGTTTGATATGGATAAAAAGACAATAGAACTGAAAAATACAAAATAGGGACTTCAGATCCAGGGATTTTTTTTCTGAAAGAAGAAATGGAATAATATTCTATGGGTTTGAAAATTAAGAAAGACATGGATTAAGTTAAGGTCTGAAGGAACTTGTATGAAATCTAAGAGGAAGGAAGAGCAATACGTTTGTAATTATCTGTTGAAAATGTCAAAAGTCATATTTCTTAACTTTTAGTTTTTTTTCTCTTTTCATTTTTTTGTACTTTCTTATTTTCTTCTTTTGATTTGTATTTATGAAAAATGACTTAATAAATATAAATTAAAAAAGGGTGAGTCAAAGGGAACAGAGATAAAGGAGCAGGAAAGTAATATTTCAAATACTAAACATCATTCTGCTCCATAAATATGTGAGTTACAGCAATTCATCCAAATACTGTAATTCCTTCCCTGTAGAAGTTTGCTTGCATACTCAATGAAAATGAAGTTTGTGTAGGTTCCCTATAGGGAATAATCCCATAAACTCTTCCCGAGTATAAAATCCCACTCAATTACATGTGGCTGTTGTCCAATTAGACATGCAGAGAATTGCAGTCATTTAATTACTGTTTGGGTTTATATTTGAAGAACTAATTTCTGAACTGATCTGAAAACAACTAAACCTGGTTAAGAAATGTGCACAAGGGCCTCCTGTCCTTTTGTTTATCATCCAATCGGAGGAAGGACTCTTACCAAACTCAAAACTCAACATTTAACACTTTGGGGGATGAATGATATTTTCTCATTGTTTGGAAATGGGAGTGCATCATGATCAATCTATGTTTTGTATTTGGGAGGTAACACAATTCAATATTTGCTCTACAACATTTGAAGAATTAACCGCCTCATCAAATATCCTCTGTTAATCATTGACATATGTGTAAACAGAATTTGAAATAGCAAACTAGTTTATCACTTTTGAAGAAAGGAGGGGAAAGATTTCACTTGGAACAATCAATCAAAGTCCTCCTCCTTGGGTGTTCATGTTCTGGCAGGTGACTGCAAACACAAAAAACTGGTTTTGTAACAAGATCAAGTACATGCCTGCAATGCAGCAAAAATGAAGGTTTCTTCTTCTGTGCAGTCTATTTCTTCTAGCAGAATAGCCCAGCGGGCTTGCTCATATAGCTGATGGATCCGTACTGCATCATACTGCCAAGAGAAGCAATACCAGGTTGCATTAGAATTAAGCAGACTTTGCCATAAGTCCAACAGTTAAACAGCCTAACTACCTCCTAACTAACTACTACTATACTCTCCTTTGAAACATTTTGTACTCCGTTTTAGCAAAGTAGGACAACATTGGAAGACCTGAAGGATGAGGTTGGGAATAGATTATCCTGGAGAAAATTTGGATGGTTGCCAATTTGATGATGATCATCAGTCATGATGATCAAGAGGGAAGAGCTTTTGTTAGTCAGAGAGCTAGACCACATTTTGCACTGTATGTCAACAGCTGCACTATAAAAATGAGTGGCGCTAGAATCAGATTTTGGGGGAAGGTTTAATGGCTTTATAAGAGAAATAGGTATGTAATATTTTAGATAGCTGTATGAGGAATGATACTGATATGTTCAAGGGTGGAACTGGAATAATGCTATCCATATTAATGCCAAGAAAAATTGATAAAGAAGTGGTAATGTTGAAAAATAAGAAAGCTACCAGTATAGATTGAGTATTGAAGAAGTGTTAAAATCTACATATAGTTTCCTCAGGGAGTAGCTATGTAACTTGCTTAATATCTGAAGAAAGTACCAATGACAGATGATTAGAAGAATGCCATTATTATACAAATAAAAAAGGAACAAGAATTAAGATAAAAACTAAAATGGGATTCGCTGTAATTTTATGCTAGTAGAATATTTTGACCAGAACTTTTGCTGCTCAGCAGGTCATTTAAGCAAAACACATGCTAAGATATAGGCACAAATTTGGGAATGTTTTGCATAGATGTGGAATTGAAGGTTGGCTGTTAAATTTGATAAGAGTGTGATGTATGTGATGGAAGTAAAATACATATAATAGTAAATGCTCTCGAGAAGATTGTCTAATATTGAGCAAGGAATTAAACAAAGATATATGATGACCTGTTTTGTGTAATGTATTTTTATGGCTAATATATAAAAGGAATATTTGTAGTGATGTTAAAGACATTTTGCTTGAGACATGAATCGAGTGAGCTGTTGGGAGAAATGAATCCTTATATAAAAAAAGTGAAAATGGCTGTAAGAATGTGCTTCTGCCCACTTAAATGGAATATGGAATTGAGTGATGGGTCTGTCCAGAGAAATACATAAGTTGAATACAGTAGGAATGGAGTATTTATCTAATAATACAAGAAGTAATAGAATGAGGACTGAATGGGGGATGAGCAAATGTAGACTAAAAACAACACTGAATAGCCAGTACAGTATGAAAATAATAAGTTCAGGTGGTTTGGTTAAATAGAGACAATGAATAAGCTCAAAGGAAGGATATAGAAGAATGAGCTGGCTAAGAGGAAGAGAAAGACAAAGTTGTTTGATAAGATTACATAACAAAAGGCAATTTTTGAAGCGATAAGTGCACAAGGATAAAAGAAGGATAATTTGCAAGACAGGAAGATATAGAGAAGCCTAGTGAAATGTGATGGTGCACAACTAGAGTACTACTACTTCTTACTATTTATCTGCACTCTGTATAATATTGCTTACCCTAAAAGGGAATAGAGAGATGCATGTACAGAGTGTTTCAAAAGCAATATGTTTTATTAATTTTCTTTTTCAGAGAAAATGTCATTGCGCTCAGCAATGTTTTTAAAAGTCATGGCTAAAATGAGTAAGGAAATATTGAAAAAAATGTCAACCAATTCAAACATTTAATGTTTATAGAGTAAATAGTCCATGGGGCCTGACTTTATGGTATGCCCTGTGCATGCATCCGCATAACTCTACTCCTGTTGAAATATTGTTGTTTAGTAGCCTAGTAGTAAAATTGGATCTCACTGTACAAGATTAATCAACCTACTGAAATAGAACTGTAGACTTTGCATTGGATTATTAGAGGAGACAAAAATCATTTTAATGTTAAGTCTATTACAGATAAGAAGATTGAATACATTAAGGAATATTAAGGAAAATAGAAATATTAAGAAATAGTAGAAATATTAAGGAAAATTCTGGACCAGTTCTACCATAATGTTACAAAATAAAATTTTAATAGAGGATAATATATCAGTTGCTCCTCTTCCTGGATTGGAAGGTCCTGCAGACAGTCATTCCTGCTCTTTGCACCTCATGGCTTGACTGCTGCAATGCACCCTATTGGAGACTGCCCTTGAAGACACTCAGAAGCTTTGGCTTGGTATGCCCACTGACTCCCTGATTTGCAATTAGCACTGATTTCCAGTATGCTTCAGGGTGTTGATTATGATTTAGTCCCATATGGCACAGAGTCCAAATATTTGAGGACTGCCTATCACCCATGTCATCTACCTAGGCAGTCAGGGTTGACAGAATAGGTATGCTCTGGGTACCTTTGATTACACAGTGGCATTTTTCATGACCCAACAAGGGTATCTTCTGTATCAGGGCACCTGCCCTTTTAAACATTCCTACTTTGATAATGTCCTGGAAGGCTTTAAAAACTTGCTATTCTCCTAGGTCTTAGGGTAGGGTTGAGATTGTTGTATGTATTGGGCATATGTTTTGTGATTGGATATTTTATCTGTTCATTGGTTTCTACTCTATTTCTATTTTTTTTAATATTGTGAGCCACCTCAATTCAGCATGGAATTGCTCAATCCCGAAATCCAAATGAAAGAGAATATTCCACAAAAACTATTATGTTATTTTACTTACGTTAAAAGAAAACTGATATAGTATTACTGTACTCTGATCTATAAGCTGTGGTTTAACAACATTCAGTTGTGAATACACAATGAAATCCTTAAATTTGCTTTTTAATTGTCATGTCAGGAATCTTAAAGAGCTTCTTACTTTTGCATTCAGATCAAAGAAATCATAGTATTTAAAACGGAGTAGAAGTTGATCGTCCTCCTGGATATCTTGTTCCATGAGTGATCGAGATGAATCTAACCATCTGAAAAGAAAAGAACACCAAGCACTGACAATAAATTCCACAGAAAGAAAAATGCCAAGTTGTAAAAAAGCACAAGATGTCAGAAATATATGGGCGGAGGTGGGGGAGTGAGAGATATAGAGTTTAGTAAGTACAGTCATAGTAAGAAAACTTGAAATATATTTCTACAAACTGTAATGCCTATAAGTATTATTGCATATTACTAGATGTTGCCTCTGACAGTGTTACCCTCAATAAACTCCCTTTTTATGACCCTTTAATCCCTTAAATGCTAGCCTCAATAATGCGGGACAACATTTAGCAAAAGTAGAGGTAGCTGCATAGTTTTTCAATTTTAGCAAAATGAGCATATTTAGAAATTATGAATTCTATGTATATAAGAGGAAAATATGTGTGCTATGGAAAAAATGTGTCTGGGAAGAGAGAAATACAGTTATGAACAATCAAAAGTATGAAGAGGAATTTGAGCCTTCCTTTATTCCTAACATAGTATGTCAAGGTGTCACTTTTCGTTCATCCCAAATCTTATCCTAATATCCTAATTAATCCTTTGTGTATGGATACACAGCACACACACACACACACACACACACACAGCCCTGCCCTTGGCTTGTCAAAATGATCCAATGCTGATATTCAAAGAGAAAGGTTCCTCACCCAGTGTTCAGTTTGGCTTTGTCGACCAATGTTCGAGGCTGATACATTTTGGCAAGTGTCTCTGGTGTACAGTTAGGATGGCTAAAAGCGAGGGTGCTCCAGCTCTGTTGTGCCAATGGGCTGTCACTGAACCACGCAACGGTGGAAGAGACGGGTGAACCAGTAATGGGATCGTAAGTCGGGGTCATGGTCTTGCTATATAAGCCAGGACTGGCTGGAATATTGAGAACAGAAAATAAAACAATCAGTTTCTAACATTGCTGAATGTGAAAGGAGATGATTTTCTAATATAAGCTACCTGTCAACTCATAAAATATTTCTCTGGTCTTTTTAGAGTTGCCAACAGAAAGGGAGGGGGGGAGCAGTGTAGCAGCTTGCAAAATCAAAACTGCATTCCATAAATGTTTTCATAGATAATTTCTAGGTGACTAAAGTTTTTGCTGTGCAAAATTCTAACTGGAGAGCATGATTGATGACTCTTGGCTATGGATGTGTCCCATTGGAGAATATGAATTATGATACACCCAGCGGGTAGGGGGAAAACCAGGGTCAAGAGTGACAATGAATGATGTGTTTCAGAGTTGGCTACACCCAGGTAGTGCCGGCATGCTAACTCTTAATAAATCCTTTTTAAGTTTTGGAAGTTTGGCTTGAGACTCATGATTTAAAATGGGATAACTGCTGGAATCCTGACACTACCTATATTTCTTTGGGAAAAAAAAACCTCTGCAGGATGCTATTTAATAGTTTTGCAGGCAGCTTTCAAAAAATAACTAAATCCCAGTAATCTTACATCTGCAAGGATAACTGTGCTTGTTCAAAAAAAAGTAGTTAAATGTATTTTTAGTTTTCTAACTTCAGATGCACTTAGATTTGGAATACTATGCCATTGTTATAATCCAAAGTATCTCTTTCTTTAATATCCTGCTTCCTGGCATAACTGGGTTTTTTCCTGATATGTAAATATCACTAACCATAATTGTTCTATAGATGGTACTGTGCCAGACCTGAATTGCATGGCGCTCAGGTTCTTTCAAGTCTTTCTCTAGAAAAAAGGAAGAATGCTTCCAAGTGGGCGCAGAGAGAGAGAATAATGATTAAATCTTTCACAATGCAGAGCAGTGGTATCCAACCTTGTCAACTTTAAGACTTCTGGATTTCAACTCCCAGAATTCCCCAGCCAGTCCTGTCAGCCAGTTGAAGTCTACAAGTCTCAAAGTTGTCATGGTTGGACACTCCTAATGCAGAATAAGTCATGGAGTTTAAGTATACATACCAACGAGCTCCATCCAAATACTAGATTGCCATTAAATGGAAGCAAAGATTTCCTGCCAGCTAGTGACCTCTGGATTTTTGCAGGTCACATGAGGTGTGCCTGCTGGCAATGTAGAAAGAAAATTATATTTGCAGCAGGAGTTGGTGTGGTTTTAACTGGTATTTCCCTTGAAGACCAAGTCTTTTTCAAAAGCTGTAACTGATGAAGAACTGTTTCACTTTCCTAAGGTACAAAAGGTATTCTTGCATGCCATTGTCAAAACTTAATTCTTATTCCTAAAAATGTGTAATTGAACTGAATACTTATTCTTCTTCTTTCCTGATGGCAGCATTTTCAGTTCAGAGTTCCCCAATAATCCCTGTCATTCTGAGTCAGCATAGCCAATGTTAAAAAACAGCTTATAGAGTAGCAAGCTAGAGTAACAAGGTTTCTTTAACTGATTAATTACATGGCCTTTTGTTCTTACTTTTCAAAATTCAATGTATAAAGAAGGCAGCCAATAAATAAGTAGAGCTGATAAAATCAGTATTGTCTATTGCACTGTTACCTGGCAATCCCAAACTCACTGGAGAATTGTGCAGGTTTAAAATATCTTCTACGACTGGTTCTTTGTCTTTGTCCTTCTCTTTGTCTTTTCTCTTTTTCTTTTTTATCTCATTAGTTGGCTTCAGCAGAGACAGTTCTTCTGATCGTCTAATACCTGCAAACACAGTTGAAAATATCAATAGGCTGGAAAGACCAGTGGGTTCTCTCATCCAAGAGAGTCCATTGATTTGACACATCATTTTCTTTTGCCCTCCAGAATAGGCTAAAGGGGCCAAAAAGATGACCCATACCAGGGCTACTGATCTCTCTGAGAAAAGGAGTTTTTCCTGCTTTGAAAGAGGTGGTGATTCTAATTCTATCCTGTAGGATTACCTCACTCTGGGTTCCTTTGATTAAACAATGTCATCTCTTAGGAACCCAGAAGTGTGCCTTCTCTATAACAGGGCCTGCCCTCTGAGCAAGATTCTCCCTGAGATCTGGTTGCTCCCCCCTCTGCTGTTGTTTTAAATTAAAAATGAATATTTTAAATGTTTAGTTGACTGAGTTTCATGTTTAATGAAAAAAATAACAAAAACAACAATAAATTCCCATATCAACCATCAGTGCCAGTCAATGATATTTGTGATACATTTTTAAATGTTCAGTTGACTGAGTTTCATGTTTAATGAATAAAAGAGATAAATTCCAAATCATCATTTGGAACACAACATGCCATATATCACAGGTGCCAAAAATCGAAGCATACAATTTATTGATATCGCTATACTAGGAGACGTCAGAGTCGAAGAAAAAGAACTGGAAAAAAATCATGAAATATTGCAACCTGGCTATCAAAACTACGTAGTTATGGATGAAACATGTAATAGTGATACCCATTATTATTGGGGCACTTGGTACCATGTCCAAAAATTTTACAAAATACATCAGGAAATTGCAGCTTCCTGCAATAACACTTTTGTGGAACTGCAAAAGTCTGCACTACTTGGAACAACATACATTTTAAGAAGATACTTGGTTGATACCTAGGATACTGGCAGCAACCCGTATCAACCATCAGCACCAGTCAGTGGTATTTGTGATACATTTTTAAATGTTCAGTTGACTGAGTTTCATGTTTAATGAATAAAAGATAATAATAACAACAACAACAACAATACCACCACCACCAACATTGGCATTGACAAAATCACCACCCATCAATTGCAAAAGTTATGATTTACTTGGAAACATTTACATCCTGCAATAATATCTTTAATATTATTAAATAACAATATCTGCCTCTCCCAGGTCTTTGAGGAGGACTTGCTAGATAAGCAAAAATTGCCAAATTAGTCTGAACATGTAGCTGGTTGACCAACCATAATAATAATTTTGCAAAGCATAACTAAGCAAACATCCTTTGCCACCATAAGAATTTCGGTACTTTTGAAATCAGCAAGGGGGTTAATTTTTAATAAATGGAACAGAGAAGAATATTGCCGTCCCATTAAAATATTTTGTTTCAAAACAATTGGCTAGGACAAGAAGCAGAGAAACAGGATTATGGAGTAGGCAAATAAAACGTAAGTGGTGACTGGAAGTGCATCTGCTTTTGCTTTAACTTTATTCTGTGAAAACATTTAAACACCACTTTTCACCTAGAAAGGAAACAATGAATAAAAGAAGACAGCTTCTTTCCTATGCTCTATCAGTGTAAGAAGACTTTAGAGCAAGAGGGGAAAAAAGAGTAGGGAGGATCAATCAAGACAACCAGGAACCAATTATTAATATTAAACCACTTATATAATGATACATTACAATGGAAGCAGGCTGCTTTAATTCAAATACCAGGTCTGACAAGAATCAAATAGTCTAGAGGTGCCCTTCCTTGAAGGAGTTCTAATGAAGTTAGAAATTGGTAGTCTTAGACTCCCAGAAACCTGTCCTTCTTTTACTCTTTAACTGAGGAAAAGTATATTCTATGTCATTCAAACAGAGTCGTTCTCAGCTGCTTCTACTTTCAAGGCATTTGCTTCCAAGGGCTTCCAAGAGGAAAATGGTTCCACCTAGTCTAGCCTAACAGATAAAAGCAGCAGAAGGGACATATGAGATGATCTAGTCTTAATCTCCACCACACGTACTCTCTTACATTAGTGACCTAAAACTGATCTGAAATTCTTATTTAGATAAGATAGATCAAGGGTCTTGGCAAATTTAAGACTGGTGGACTTCAACTCCCAGAATTCCTGAGCTAACATGACTGGAGAAAGAATTCTGGGAGTTGAAGTCCACAAGTCTTAAAGCTGCCAAGTTTGAAGATTCCTGAGATAGATAGAAGCACTAGCTGACCCTGGATGATTTCAATAAACTAAGAGGAATTGGGCACACTTGGATGGAAAACTGGAGAAACAGCAGGCTGTTTTATAAAGAATATCATAAAAAAGGCAGGGATCAATCACTTAAGCATGATTATATATAAAAAAGTCCCCATAAAGGTCAAATTTGCACTCAACTCAAAAGGTATTTTACTTTTACAATACTTCAATAAATAGCCACTAATTAAACATTCTTTGCTAACAGTTCCAGGGTAATCTACATGTAAATAGTAGATAAAATAGACGCTTGCTTCTACAACCTTCACTTAAACCCTCTTGCATGCTAAGATTGACAGAAGTAGTATTATATAGTTCAGAAATTGACTTTCTCAAGATCCAGGGATGTGAAGGCCAATATATCTGGAATGTGTACCAAGTTGGTGAGAGCTACTTTAGAGTAAAAATGGCCATGATATGAAGTTCTAGTTCATCATATTTCTTTTCCACTGTAATATGAGCTCAGATGCCCCCAGACTTAAAATAGCGAAGCAGACTTGACTTTAGAGAGGTTTTAAATGGGAAGGCGATTACAGCTGCTTTTTTCATGTTAACTGTGCCATTTATGCTATAGGAAAAAGTTTAATGGTTGTCATCTGACTTTATAGGTGGTAAGAGATTAAGAGATCTCTTGAGAGCAATGCTGGCAAGGTAAATTTCATTGTAAAAAGCTATTACACATATCCTTTTTGCTGTATCTTCTCACTCCAGCCAGTCAGACATCTGCTCAGTTATCCATTTGTCTCTATGGTGTGGTCTTCTCTAGGCTAGAAACTTCCGGATCTGTTGCCCCATAATTCCTATTCTTTCTGTCTAGAAAAAAAAAAAGGCAGTTCTATTCTGCTAAATCTCCAGCAAACAATGTCCTCAGGTTATGAACAAGCCAGAAGAATTCATTCAATCATGTCACCTACGGTATACTTGTGAAAATTCAGCAATATGCCATACTTCTAGCTAACTCCCAAAGAAGCATGATCAAAATCATTTCTCCCTTTCTATACAGATTGCAAACTTTATCTACCTCTCCCACATTTTCATCTAAAATAGTGATAGCTGAATGCCTCTTAGCAGGCCATTTCCTGTTATTTATAATGTTATTTATAATGTCGTTCCTTGCACTGTTATTTGCAATTATAGTTTCCTGTGTAAAGAAAAAACATGATCTTATATCTATGAGAGAGAATGCTTGATTTTCTCAGACTTAGCAAATGAATCAGTGGCTACTACCTGTACTATGGGAGACTTCTAGTGCATTTATTTTCTATAATATTTTATTCTGTCACAACACTCATATGCCCTTATATGCTCATCTACAAACACCTACAACCGTTTCCTGCAGGCTGGTACAAGTCTTATTTGTGGTGAGGAATATTTTAGAGATAAATTCCTGGTTGAGCAATACCTGAGGCTTTAATCATTGTAATTGTGGTGTGTTTACAGACATGTGCTAGGAATTCATACTGCAAATTGCACAGCTGTTAACATGGCTTGAGGTGATACATTCCACCTACAGAAAATGTAGCATACATCATTGGAGAGGTGAACAATATCAAATGGAAGTTATGCTTGTGTAGCTTTAAAACAGCAATACTCAACAAACTATTGAGTTCAAGGACCTCTGAACCTGGAAATCAGTATGAAAGTAGTGCGATAAGTCCACTGCAGTTATTTTAGAACTTACCTGCTCTTTATCATAGAGCTGTAAATAAGATACTGTAACTACATAGCTTAAAAGGCATTAAGAGTTGTTAACCTAATCCTGCATAGCTTTTTCTCCAGTAATATCACACTACTAACTTGACATACAAAACATTTGCTAGACCAATACTTGAATACAGCTCATCAGTCTGGAACCCGCATTACGTATCTGATATTAATACAATTGAGAAAGTCCAGAAATATTTCACAAGAGGAGTTCTCCACTCCTCTACTCGTTGCAGAATACCTTATGCCACCAGACTTGAAATTCTAGACCTAGACAATCTAGAACTACGCCACCTTTGGTCCGATCTAAGTATAGTACATAAAATTATATATTGCAATGTCCTACCTGTCAATGAATACTTCAGCTTCAACCATAACAATACAAGAGCACACAATAGATACAAACTCAAGGTAAACAGCACCAAACTTGATTGCAGGAAATACGACTTCAGCAACAGAATGGTCAATGTTTGGAATACTCTACCTCAGTGGCCCCCAACCTTTTTTGTGCCACGGCCCAGTACCGGCATCACAAAATCATCCACGGCCCAGTACCGGCATCAGCATGCATGGCAAGGCGAGCCGAGCGACTGGCCAGCCAGCCGTCCCCCGCTTCTCCCCGCCACCTTCAACTCCTCCTTTGTACCTGTGTCGATGGGCTTCGCGACGGTCGCTCGGCTTGCCTTGCCATGCGTGCTGAAAGAATCCTCGCGCCTTAGTTTTGTTCGAAGCCGCCCCCCCTTCAATGAAACTAAGGCGCAAGGATTCTTTCAGCACCCAAATGCCGCTTTCTACCCGGAAAAGCTCACCGGAAGCACTTTTTCATCAAAACAAGATGGCGGCACCCAGCAAACCGGCGGCCCGGTAGAAATTGTTCCACGGACCGGTATAGGTGTTTGGTGATTAATATGAAACTTCATATCCCTAACTAGATGATCTATAACAGGGATGTCAAACTCATGTCATCATGGCGGCATCGTGTGACGTATCAAGACTTTTCCCCCCCTTCACTAAACTGGGCATGGGCGTGGCCAGCACATGATCCATCTGGCTCATGCACCTCAGTTTTGATACCCCTGATCTGTAAGGTACTTTCTGTCTCTTTCATTCTTAGTTTGGATGACAAATTGCACTTGAGAGCAGAAACACAATAAATGCTGTTGTTACATTACAGGAACCAAAGGCTACAGAGAGACTATCTGATGTCCCATTAGAAATCAGCAACCTTACTTTGCTCAATTATCCATTTTCTTGCGTTTTGAACACATTTTGGGGTTTTTTAAGGTTTCTACTGAACATGGTCAGGGAGTTGTGGCTGTTTTGGTGCTTTGCCATTGAATAGTACCATGTGATTTGAGGGACTCTGAAGCATGCAAAATAAGGCCTTGGATAGTCTAGATGTCTAGATGGATGTTTTCCTGATCAAAGGTCTCGTATTACTTCCCCTCTGAATGATGATTCCTCTAAACGATAAGATTCTCATATATAGTAGGAATGTCTCTTTGTATTACAAGTCCTATCCTGCCCTCCCCTTTATTCTGAGTTATGTGTAGACACATCTTGTTCTGCTTTTTAAAAACATGTAATTGATGTTCTTCTTGAGTGAGTGAAAATAATAAGCAGTAATGGGCAGCTATGCAGAAATACCTCAGAATAAAGTGAGTGATTTGCTTTGGGTAAAATAAGCTCCACATACTTTTTTCATTGGTCATTACATTCATTGGTATGAACAAACTTTATTGGGCATTGGTCTTATTCAGCCAATATTCCATTTTTTTATATATTTGAGAGAATGCAGAATTCAATGGTATTTCTCTCAAATCTGCTGAACTGAAACCTTTAAAAAAACCATAATAAAACAATTACAATAAGTCCCCAAGCTGAATTAGACTGTCTTTAAAAATCAAACTACTACTTTCCACAGCCTACGTTGTATTCTCATTTTCCCTTTACTTTCAATGGATTTTAGAATTACAAATCAAAATATTTAAACTTTAGAATCTTGAACTGGTAATACACAGCAATTATGCTTTCCTCAACCTGGTTAACTTTCAGCTGTGAAGATCTGGTTATATTGTCTTAGAATTCCAGGAGAGAATTCCATGGATAAAAGGCTTAAAAGAAGCAGAGAGAATGTGCCCATAAGCTCATGGTATGGAAATGCCCTGGCCACCAACTATAATTTGCATGGCAAGGTACTTGCAGTGAAATTCTAAAAATTAAAGAGCCCTCTTCTCTTTTGCATCTGGATGCTAACGTTGAAGCAAAATTCAGTCACAGCTTGTTTGGCTTCTATAGCTAGAAGCAGACGAGAACCTTGATTTTCACATCAGGCAGCAGTAACTTATATCTTGGACCTGCTATAAAACCATAGTAATGGAAAAAGAAATGCTCTGCTCCAAATAAGTGACTTACTGTCATATGAAAAAATGCTCAATAGATTACAGTTATTGAACAAAATCTATTCTCTCATAAACTAGAAGGCAGATGTTCCAAAGAGAGAGAACCGTTATGCCTTTATATCTCATCAGAGCCGCTGTTCTGTAGGCTGCATCTGACTGATAAGCTTGGAATGGATGAACATGATGGACAGTGTTAGACATCACTCTGAATATAAAGAAATTAATTTTGGATCAACTTAAATAATTTTTTTTGGTGTCTTCAAGTCAGTGTTGACTCCCAGCAATCACCTGGACAAGTTTCTGCCGTTTTCTTGGCAAGTTTTTTTCAGAAGTGGTTTGCCATTGTCTCCTTCCTAGAATTGAGAGAGAGGGACTGGCCCAAGGTCATCCAGCTAGCTTGGTGTCCAAGGTGGGACTAGAATTTACAGTCTCCCTATTTCTAGCCTAGTGCCTTAACCATTACAACAAACTGGCTCTCATACTTAGGGAAATATTAGGGAATATTTAGAAACTGACTATCCTTATTACCAATATCCTAATTAGTTCATTGAAAAATTAACTTGCATTAAATGGACAGCGTTCATAAAATCATCCTGTTATGCATGTTACTGTTGGAAACAGTGCTCCATGAGAATTCAGACATAAAGTGGAAGATTCCCAAGACAGACATGTGGAGACATCACTGACAACATCTGCCGGAAGCACATCAGGGCAGAATAAGTGAATGCAACTTACCAAGGCTCTTGCAGATGTTCCCAACAACCCTGAATATCACAGAAGAGAAGCTAACATTCAGTCTCACAATCTTCATGCTTGGTAAACGAAGGCGCAGATTTTTGTGCTGAGGGGTAAACAGGAGAATGGCATCTGCTTGCACTCCATATTTGTCTAGTGTCCAATGAGTTTTCAGAAGCCAGTATTTCTTTTGCTCCCACCAAAGGGCATAGTCTGACCAATCTTGGGATATTCCTAAAAACAAAAAATAAAAGAAAGCGGGAATTTTGAAAATGTTACGACAAAGGTTATCACCAAGCTGAGGCCCTGGTTATATCTAAATATATCCCATTGGAACCATTTGTAAGCTATCTAGCCTTAAAAAAAAGTCAGTGAAAGCTATAGGCTGATAGACAGAACTCATTTTCTGTATTTAGTGTTTCCTGGGGGCCAGTCACTTTCTTTCATCTCAACTTACCTCATGAGTGGTTCTTGGGAAAAGTGGGTGAAGAACATACTTATACCTACCTTGAAGTTCTAAACCAAACGTAGTAAATACTAGAGCCATTTCTATAATTTACTGATTTCATCTGATGGATTAAGATGACTTTGAGGTACCTCTTGTGCTTAACTAGTATAATGATGATGGGTATAGCATTAGCACTTAAGACTCATATACCACTTTATAGTGCTTTTAACAGCCCTCTCTAAATGGTCTACAGAGTCAGCATATTGCCCCCAACAATTCAGGTCCTCATTTTACCCAACTCGGAAGGATGGAAGGCTGAGTCAACCTTGAGCCTGGTGGGATCTGAAATGCCAAATTGTAGGCAGCTGGCTGCAGAAGTAGCTTACACTACTGCACTCTAACTATTGTGCCACAGAGGCTCCTAATATAGTTCAAAGACTGGAAGACTGCGGATTGGGGACAGAGCATCCTTGAGAAAATATGGTTGTTAAGATTCAATACTGACTTGATGACACATAATCCTCCTGGGCTTAACATTTGCCATTTCTTTCTTGTGTTTTACTATTTTAGAACATATTCCAAATAAATAGAAACAATATAAAATATGCAAACAATAATTTATATTCCTGCTTTCATTCTACCTACTGGTGGGCATTAGTTCAATGCCTGCTATATATAAATACTAAACTCTGACTCAATAAGCGATGCTGGTTTTCTAAATCAGTCCCTGCTTGTTATGACCTCCCCAACACTCCAACATATGCTGATTGGATTGTTGTTCCCACCAGATGTTTCTGGTATGGTGGAAGACACAACAGCATGAAACAAGGATGCAGCAAGTGGGCAGGTATGTGATGGGTCATGCAGAAACCTGCAGATCTTTCAGTTTTTTCTTAGAAGGCTTCCTCACTAGAAGCTCAGTGTCAGCAGCTCATGCATTTCCCTTCCCCTCTAAGGGAGGTGAGTGGTGCAAAAATGTAAAAAAACAAATAAATAATGGATGGATGGATGGATGGAAAAGCAGAATTTTTGTTATCTGTTATCAGGGACATGAGCTCACACACCCAAAAATATGTATATTATTTGGGAGGCTCCAATTTCACTTGTATATATTATGTAGAATGAGCTGCTTATATACACACACACACACAAAAGGCAGAAAAATTCAGGCAACCTGAAGCAACCCAAAAATGAATAAAGTGTATGAAACTTCGTCCTTTAAAAATGCCACACTCACCAATTTGTTCTACAAGTCTGAGCATCAACCCTCCGACATGAAGCTCCCCTGACACTTGAAGGGGAATCTCTTTTTGTTCTCCATTGTGGTGATCAACTATGATTTTCAGCTCCCAGGAATTGGAACCATATTCATTTAAAGAAATCATAACCCTGTTGAGAATTCCAACATTAAAAATATTAAAAAGAAAGGAAATATGTATATATCTATATTGTATCATTGTTCTCTAAGAGTAGGATGAAAAATATTAAGGTGGCTTCATTGTTATTATTATCTGCTCCTCACCCATTATCTTTTTTTCTCTTTTAGCTTTGTGCTTTTTTATAGTTTTAACATTTAATAATAATAATAAAGTATCGGGACTTACAAATTGAAGTTGAGCGACTGTGGAAGAAGAAATTGTGTGTTATCCCAATTGTAATTGGAGCCCTTGGAGCAATAACTAAAGGGCTGCCTCACTATTTGGAAATTCTGAATTTATCAGATTTGAATACCATGATTCTACAAAAAAACCCACCCTACTTGGAACAGCTTATATCCTCCGACACTACCTGAACAGTTCCCAGGTCCTTGGTTAGGACTCGAGCTGTTGAGCTACCAACCAGCCCCAAAGGCTGTGAATCTCACTAAAGGTTAAATAATAATAATAATAATAATAATAATAATAATAATGATTATGATGATGATGATGTTTTCTATATATTGTTTAGCTTTGTTGTACCTTCCCAGAGTCACTGTGTTATTAAGTGAGAGGCAGCTATATAAATTTGATACATGAATGAATAAAATTTGAGTCTAGCTAAAGACCCCATCTGGCAGGAAAAACAACAGACTCCTCTGATCACTTTTGATGTGATGAATCGGCTCCTGAAAATCTAATCTGATCTCCTAACAGGCCAGTTCTAGTATGTTTGCTCCCTGGGGTGGACATGACATGTGCACAAACATGTATAGACACCTTGTGGAGACACATCACCCAAGGTTGGTGATGTTATTTTGGCACTTGAGGCAGAAGATTCCTCAAGCATTCCTCCTACTGTCTGGCAGTAAAACACGCAACTGCCTATTAAGTAACTAACAATTTGCGGGCTTTTCAGACATCCCTTAACCACTCCTAAGAGTTGTTTTACTCTGCTTGACTGCAGGGGCTAAATTTCATAGGAGAATCATCATTAAGAAATATTTTTTCAGCTTGATAATGGCTTCAGCTTACGCTTTTTTTTTTTCCTTGAATGGTGAACAGCAGCCTTTGCACCATGTTGGGATACAAAAGAAATGCGTTGTGTCTTTTAAGGACTGAGAATAATATCTTTGCACTTGTGGTATTGTACAAAGTTCCAAACCAGCTAATTTGGAAACCACAAAAGCAATCACTCATAAATTTGCTGTATTTCTTTTTAACATCTAAGTGATGTGTTGCATCCCCAATCAAACATTTAGAAGTACTTCTGTACATCATAGTCAATATACAGATAATCCTCAATTTACAACCATTCGTTTAGTGATTGTTTGAAAAGACAAAAGCACTGAAAAAAATGACATGACAAGTTTTCACACTTATGACTGTTGCAGCATGTGATCAAAATTCAGGTGCTTGGCAACTGGCATTTATTTATGACAGTGGCACTGTCCTGGTCTCGTGTGATCACCATTTGTAACCTTCCCAGCCAGCTTCTTTCAAGCAAAGACAATGGCAGAAGCCAGATTCGCTCAAGGACTGCATGATTCATTTAATAACTGCAGTGACTGGCTTAACAACTGTGGCAAAAAAGGTCATAAAATGGGACAAAACTCATTTAACAAATGCCTTGCTTCGTAACAGATAGTTTGGGATCGATTGTGGTTGTAAGTTGAGCACTAGCTATTTGTATTTTATTTTTCATTAGTTAAACTTCAGCTGACGCATTAGATCCCAACAGGACACCACCTCCTTCTTGGTTATATATAATTCTTCCAGCATCTTTTTCTAAAAATGCACATTCACAATCATGGTTTGTTTGTTTTTTTGATTTTATTATACCAACCTGATTAACAAAATTTAGATAGATTGAACAGAATTAATGGTATAGAATGTCAACCTTAATCATCATCATTTAAACAAAGAACTACCATGCCAGAAGGTTTTTTTTATATCCTTGAAGAGCAACTTCACTTTAAGATTGTAGGGACCCAATTTTATATTATTGCAAGAGCTTTTCTACTGTTCTGTGAAGCCACGACATTCAAATATTTAAATTAGTAAAATCTTCCACAATGTCCTATTTAGGAAGATTCTAATAATTTCTTGTTTTATTTAGTTTGCCCCTCCCAGAATCATGAGGGAAAAACGCAAGCTGTGATCCTCATTATTCATTTTCGAAGTGAACCTCTATCAGTGTGTTTCTCAACTTTAGCAGCTGTGGTGTGTGTTCAATTCCCAGAATTTCCTTGCTAGCAATGTGGGAGTTGAAGTCCACACATTTCAAGCTAGGAAGGTAGAAAACTCTGTTCTAGATACTGCTGATCCATCACCCTTTCAAAACTTCCAGTGACCAGAATAATGGCAATTAAGAGTTCAACACTCTGAGAAATGCCCTCGGTTATTTAGTTCAGAATAGAGCTGGAGGGGACCTTGGAGGTCTTCTAGTCCAGCTCCTTCTCAAGCAGGAGATACTATATCATTTCAGACAAGCAACTGTCCAGTCTCTTCTTAACTGAACCTATGTCCAACACAACGGAAAAGGTTGTGAAAAGGTTATTCTGAACTTCCTGCAGTGTGGTGAGGAAAAAAAAGGAGGGAGTAACTGGGCCCAATGTTCCCAGGACAGTCCCTATTTCAAAGTGCTTTTGTATCTTTTCGTCTGAGCTTTTAAACATCCCTCCCACTTCTTACTCCAAGGTTACTTTTTGGGGTGGGTGGGGGGTGGGGGTTTACATATTTGCTGCATGGACACCAGACCATTCTGGCTTTAAACACAGAAACCGAAGCCTTTCTATTGAGGTTCGAGAAAGGCAGATGAGCATTTTTAAGGACCCTGAAAAGTTGCGGCTCATTTCAGCACATTCCAATATTTTCTTAATGATTTCCTCCTGCAATGTCCAGTTTTTGGCAAATACAATCCTAGCCGCTGTTAACACATTTACAATCAGAGAACAAGATGATAAACAATTTTATACAATTTTGGGATCTATTCTATTAATGGTTAGACAATAAAACATGGTAATGAAATATGCAGATTCTTAGAAAATAATAAATATATAAAGATGTATTTTTTCTTATTCTATCTACAAAATGATTGTAGGATAGATTTGAGATGATAATATGAACTGTCATAAAACAAATTAAGTAACATATGGATTATTTCATAAAACATGAATGAATAAAAGTATAGTCAAATGATTTATGAAATATTAATGTATTTGGTATTTGATTGACATTATGAGAATAAATACAATGTAATTGTAATTAAGACTACGAAGTGGAAGCACAAAACAATTTGTAAACCAACCGACACACTGTATGTATATACATGGAAGATGGCTTGATATTTTTATGTTTTGTTTGTCTGTTTGTCTTAAAAACCAATAAAAAATTAAAAAAAAAGAGTTGCGGTTCCTGGCTGGCTCTGCTGTCATGATGTATCTCAATTCCCTTTTGCGGCCCAAGTTCGAACGCCACGATTTCTCCCGCTTCCTGCAACTCAAGGGGAGGCTGGCTAGCCGAGGGACCCGCTTTTGTCCCATTGCTACACTCCGTGCATTATCCGAAGGACGCCAAGTCCCGTTGCTACCTGAATCAGACGGGATCCAAGCGGCTCGTCTTCTCGGTCCCGGTGGGATTATATCCTCTCTGGACATTTTAATGGGATTATATTCTCTCTGGACATTTTAATCGCCACCGTCCTTTCGAACCAGGTTAGGTTAGGAAGGGTGTTACTAATGTGTCTTAATCTTAATCTCCGGTTAAGCGATTTATTTTCTTTGCATTAGATCAGGGCTCTCCAACCTTGGCCACTTTAAGCCTGGCTTTAAGCCTGGCGGACTTCAACTCCCAGAATTCCCCAGCTGGGGATTTCTGGGAGTTGAAGTCCGCCAGGCTTAAAGTGGCCAAGGTTGGAGAGGCCTGCATTAGATGACTTTAAAAAAAAAAAAAACTTGCACGCCCTGCTGAGTCTCGCTTAACTAACAGATTTGCCCATTTTGCTTTTTAAAAGAATAATCACAGCCTAAACCAAACGCTCTGAGTGTCGTGAGAGAAAGTTTTCAAAAGCAAAACAACGCACAACATTAACGCCGGGCAAACGTTGCGCGTTGCGGGGAATTTACCACACCCGAGTTAAAAGAGCGTCGTATGAACGCAGCCAATAAAGCTAGTACGACAACCACTACCCCCCCCCCCGCCAAGCATTCACAAAGCGCATACGTCATGAGATCCCATTGGTACGCTCAAGGTCGTAATTCCACGCCGGACGGGGGAAAAAAAACAAAAACAAAAACAAAAAACGACTTTTCCTGAGATTCCGGAGAAGCCGATAGTTAATCACGGCTCAGATTTCCTACCTGCTCAAAGTGGGGGCAAATGCTCAGTCAAAACCCGCGCACGCCGCTCCCGCCACAGTTCCTGGACGGCCGACTAGAGCTTCGCGCAGGTTCGAGCAGTCCCGTCGGAGGAGGTGGCTTACCTCAGCCGCTCTCCCCAGCCCCACCTTCCAAAGCGGCGGGGCCGGGAAGAGCAGCAGGTGCCCCAGTTAATAGTTGCTGCCTCTCCCTCCTCCTCCTCCTCCTCCTCCGCCGGCTATGTGGGAGACGACCCCCCCCCTTCCCCGCGAGCAGAGTGGGTGGGGTGGGCCATTTGAGCTTGCCGACGATCAGATGGCTTATTTAGTCTGGCACCAGAAAGCCGGGCAAGTATTGTACAAGGTAGTCCTCGATTTACAACAGTTGCTTTTGTGACCATTCAAAGTTCTAACCACACTGGAAAAAGTGACCTAGGGTCGGTTTTTTCACAATGAGGAGCTCCTCTGCCAGGGTCATGTGATCAAAATTCAGAAGCTTTGGCAACTGGTTCATATTTATGACCAGTTGCTGTGTCCCAAGGTCACATAATCCTCTTGCGACCTTCTCACAAGCAAAGTCAATGGGGGAAGCCAGATTCATTTAACAACCGGGTTACTAGCTTATGAATTGCGGTGATTCACTTAACAACAGTGGCAAGAAAAGTCGTAAAATGGGGCACAGCTCCCTTAACTCCACTTAACCACATAAATTTTGGGCTCAGTTGGGGTTGTAAATTGAAGACTACCTGTACACGAGAGCTGTAGCTCAGGTACCTGTTTAACCTTCTGTGGCAGGGGTCTCCAACCTTGGCCCCTGGAAGCCTGGCGGACTTCAACTCCCAGAATTCCACAGCCAGCTTTGCTGGCTGGAACTCTGGGAGTTGAAGTCCGCCAGGCTTCCAGGAGCCAAGGTTGGAGACCCCTGTATCTGTGGCAAGAAGAGCTGCAGCCTTTGAAGATTTCAGGCCTGTAATTGGAATATTTTAAATGCAGATAGTCCTTGACTTAATGGACACAATTGAGCCCAACACTTCTGTTGCTAAGTGAAACATTTGTTAGGTGACTTTTGCTCCATTTTATGACCTTTCTCGCCACAATTGTGAAGTGAATCACTGCTGCTGGTAAATTAGTGACACGGTTGTTAAGTGAAACAGGTTTCCCCATTGACTTTTCTTGTCAGAAGGTCAAAAAATGGGATCACATGATCCCTGGAGACTGCAATCTTCGTAAATATGACTCGGTTGACAAGCATCTGAATTATGATCATGTGACCACGGGGATGATGCAGTGGTGTAAGTGTGGAAAAATGGTGATAAGTCACATTTTTCAGTGATGTAAATTTGAATTGTCACCTAATGAACTTTTGTAAGTTGAGAACTACCTGTGCGGCTGTGCTGTCGAGGCTACCAAACTCCAGATCAGCCTTGGATGTCAGCAGAGAGAAATCTGCCATCAGTTGCTCATCTGGATTTACGCAGTCCAGACCAGATTTATTTTGTATGAATAAAGAACAAAACAAAACAAAACCATTCTTCTCTCTCAACTGTGAAACTGGCTACAAGCCCGGAACTTTTTGAAGGGTTGTAATTGGGCATTTTGAAACCAGCAGAAACTGTAATGATGAATTAAATGATGAATTAACAGCCTCTCTGAGATCTTTTAGTTAGGCTGAAACTGTAATTCTCCCAGCCATGAGTTGCTCCTGTGAATTACTTTGAACATTGCAGTGATATATTGAAGAATAATTTCTGAAAAGAGTAGATGTGTTATTAGCCTGTTGTAGCAACAGTAACCAAGAGGTGTGTAAAACTTTGCAGGCTAATAGACTGTGGTATAATCTTGACACAACAGTTCACTGCATGGAATATTTGCATTTTTGTAAATTCATGCTTGTGTCATCAGTGATGGCATCTCACTACTCTGTCTTCTGGGATTAAATGCTACTGAAGCCTGTAGGAAATTTGAGTTTTAAGTTTTTGGAAATATGATTTGTCTTTGGCAGTTGTGTTTGTGGATAGCCAATGGACAGTGACAGATTGTTCCACAAACCTGTTCCGTGATGGTTTACTTTACAAACATTAAAACGGTATTTTAATGTCAGATGTGGACTTTTTGGTGATCTTTTTATTATTCTAAATATTTACACAGTTTTCCTATTGCTTTATGTTGACATTTCAATTTTAATTTCAGTTTATTGTCTTGGTGGATCAGTATAGGCAGAGTGTGAATATAACTATATTTATACCCATATCTCAATAGATAATGAACAAAATAAAGTTTAAGACAAAGTTAAATTAGTTTATAAAAACAACCTAACATTTATGTGTCAGGCACAGGATGCAGCCTATATTAAATTATAATGTAGACACTAAAGTTATATTAAGTGTAGTAACTTTTAAAATTACAAAAAGGTGATAATATCTAGAATTTAAATGAATTATAGGTACTTAGAATATATTTGGCTAGAGGAAAATTTGCCCATATTACTCTGGCATTCATAATTTTCATTATAATGTATTTCAATATCATGAAATTGTACTGTGGAAAAGATAAGAAAATGGCACAGCATTTGCTCTGAATCTAGGAAAAGCTTATCTGGAAATCTCAGAGGAATAGAAATTACTTTTTAAATTCAAAAGCTGTAATCTTGGCAAACACCTCTTTAATAAGCTCCTTTAATTATCCTTACATTTACTGCTGATATGCACTTACCGCTGACAAATGTGGGTCAACAAAGCAGAGGAATGGACAACACTTTTAGAATACCAATTGGCACGTTTCCAGAGCCAAACCTAGGAACAACCTTAGGCTAGGTAAGGTATTATTCTGGGCCAGCTTGTTCTGAAACAAATAGCCGGAAAATGTACAGAGAAAAAAAATGAATTGGTTCTATGGAATGCTCTTAAAACCCTTGTAGATTTGATAAACGTGTGTCACCTTCTCATGCTAAACAAACACTACTTTTATTCAGGTTGTTAATACTATCAGTTTCCAAAACATGAACTGATTTCCAAGTCTTGTGGATGTAATGAGCTTTAATTGGTCTGGTTTCTTACATTGCCATTTAAAGGCATTTTGCTGCTCTGCTATTTTTCTTTTCAACACGGCTTCTGGAAAGATGGAAGAGGTGGCTGGAAAACATGGGGTTCCAATGAAATCAAGGTGTTCTAAAAATCTGAAATGTTGTGACATTTTGCTTGGAAACATTGTTCATTGCATTGATCCACCTTATGCATGTGAGTCAAAACTCCGCTTGTGGTAACCAAATTAAACTGGTTTACCTAACCCTAACCCTAGCCCTAACTTGATCTGGCTTTCCACAATGGAGACACTGATTTATCCAAATGTTACTGATATAGAGAATGTTACCAGATATAAAGATACTTTAAATGAAAAGAGGAAACTTAAAACGAAACAGGAACTGAGTGATCAAGGGATTGAGATAACATGGTGGACATATGTACAGATACAATTTAGATATGAGAAGGATGTTAAAATGTATGGTTACAAATGGTGATTATGTAAACCAGAGGACATTGTTGTCATACTGTGAACAAGTGCCAAGTGCCTAGATTGGAATCACTTCAATGGGGAGATCCTAGGATGGCTGAAACTTTGAGCATTGGTCATATCACTTGTTTCGTACTGTTGTAACTTTAAAGTCACTGGATGAGCGGATTTTAACTGAGAACTGTCTATGTGAAGGGAATTCACTACCCATTCCAGCCCAAGTGAAATAGGCTTGCTTGATTCAATTGTTGATTTTTGTGCAATAGGGAATTTTGTTATGAACCTGTAAAGCACATATTTGTTTGGGATAACTTTTATGTTAAAGCTAATGCTGTAGACATGTTATTGGCATATCCTTTCGAAATGCATGTGTGATATCAAGTTTCCCATATTCTACTCCTTTTAGTTCAAAAAGATGGGCTTGAAGGGGTTACATTACACCCTCTATATTCAAGGAATGGCGAGGCCAACTTTGCAGGAATGTTGTCATTAATATGAGCCAATTGTCAGTCTTGATATCTGTTTATGAACCTCTCCTCCCAATGATGTTTGGGGTATCTAGCTAAATTAGGACAATTGATATTTTTAGTTTGAGCATCTATAGGCTGAGCCCTACCAGCAATGGAGCCTGCACTTCCTTTGGGGATGTAGATCAGTGGTTCTTAGCCTTTTTGAAACTGTCGTGTCTGTTCGGCAAGGAAACCAGGAGGCAGTGACTGTGGTTTCAGCTCTTTATTAGGCCCCCGGAACCGATCTGGCTCCAAGGGAAAACTTGCGCCTTTTTATTCTCAAGCCGCGGTGGCCGCGGCCAATGGCACCACTTTGAATCTCCCGCGATTCGTATCCGCCAATCGCGGGAGATTCTCAGCGGGCCAATCAGCGCAGCTCGCTAAACTAATCAGATCACCCCGCGCTTTGACCAATCAAAACGCGGGGTTTCAAGAATGCAAATGAAGGTACAGAACACCCCTCCCCTCTTGGTTTGGTCCTACGTAACGTAGTCCCGTAAGTAGGCGGGGCTCTGCACTTGCCTACTGGACCTGTGCAGGTCAGTCGTTGGTTGGCTCCTGGCCGGTTCGGTCGGGTTCTCTGTGTCTCTCGGCCTCGTCGATGGAACCGCCTGGTAGGCCTTGCCGGGCCGCTTGTCGCAGCTCCCTCCCGGTCTACCCGGGCTGGTTGAGCTGCGGTTCTCACCGCTCCCACCCGGTCTTTCTGGGCTGGTCGAGCTGGCCTGGCTGCTTCTCCCTGGTGAGGCTTCGAGCTGGCTGCTTGCTGGTGAGTATGGTTGGTTTTCTTCTGGGTTTTGGTTCCCGGGGTATTCCCTCCCCTCTTGGCTTGTGTTAAGGGGATTTTCTGTGTCTGGTTGTGTGTCGGTTGTGTTTCTTGTGGCCGTTCTCGATCTTATTTAATCGATATGGCGTTTCCACGCTCGTCCATCGGTTGTTTGCAGCCGGTACGAGCGGGGACCTGTCAGTTGGGTTATGGTTGCTGGTACCCATAGTGGGTCTCCAGTTAGGTTTTTTGCATAGACGGCGTCGCCTGGCGCAAAAGACCGGTGCTTGCTGGAGGAGTTTGGGGGGTTTTCCGGGTTGTATGTGGGGTGCAGTCTGTCGAGTGGGGACCTTATTTTCCTCCCCATCAGTAGCTCTGCCGGGCTTTTGTTCGTTGTTGTGTTCGGGATTATATGTTGGATAAAAAGCATTTTATTTATTTTGTCTTGGATTTCCCCGTGTTCGATTTTCTGGATGGTTTTTTTCATGAATTGAACCATCCGTTCCGCCCTTTCATTCGCCGGTGGATGCACCGGAGCTGTCAGTGTGTGTCGTATGCCCCGTTCCGCAAGGAATTTTTCAAATTCCAACGAGGTGAATTGGGGCCCGTTGTCCGACACGATGACATCCGGGAGGCCGTGGGTTGCGAATAGTTTGCAAAGTTCTTTGGTTACGGTCTCTGTGGTGGTGGATTTCATGTTGCTTACCTCCAGCCAGTTGGAGTAAGCATCTACGGTTACTAGGAATGTATGTCCCTTGGTGGGCCCGGCAAAGTCTATGTGGACCCTAGACCAGGGTCCCCTGGGGGTTTCCCATTCCAGGATCGGTGCCGCGGGAGGGCTCAGTCTGGTTTCTTGGCAGCGTTGACACCTTGCCACCCAGGCCTCGATTTGCTTATTCATCCCTGGCCACCAAGCGTAACTTCTGGCCAGAGCTTTCATTCTAACTATGCCCGGGTGCCCCTCGTGTAACAACCTCAATACCTTCCCTTGCAGTTTTTCCGGGATAACCACCCTATCCCCCCACAGTACACACCCTTTTTGCAGCGAAAGTTCTGTTTGCCGGTTCTGGAATGTTTTGAATGCTTCGTCATTGTCCTTTTCCGGCCACCCTTTCTCTACCCAGTGTAACACCCGCGCCAGACATTTGTCTTTATTGGTTTCTCGGGCAATGTCTGACGCGGTTATGGGTAGATCGGGCAGAGTCTCTATGCTGAGGGTGCTCGTTGTGGGTGCTGGGTCAGTGTCTAGGTCGGGTAGCGGTGAGCGGCTCAAAGCGTCTGCATGTGTAATAGTCTTACCGGTGTCGGTGTGTGAGCTGGTAGCTGTAGGCGGCAAGGAATTCGGACCACCTTGTCATCCTGGGAGATAAAATGTTCGGGGTGGCTCGGTTTCCTGCCAGGATGCCCAGCAACGGCTTGTGGTCCGTGATGATTGTGAAGGTGCGGTCGTAGAGGTACTCGTGGAACCTCTTCACTGCTGCGAGGATGGCTAGGGCCTCCTTGTCCAGCTGGCTATAGTTCCGCTCCGGTTTAGTGAGTGTCCTGGAGAAGAAAGCGATGGGTGCTTCTCTTCCATCCAGGATTGTGTGGCTGAAGACGCCGCCGACGCCGAAGGGTGAGGCGTTGCATGTGACGGTGAGTGGTAGGGTCTCATTGTATTGGATGAGGACGGCATCCGAGGTGAGCAGGTCCTTGGTTCTCCTGAAGGCGGCTTCCTCGCGTTTCCCCCAAGTCCAAGTAGCCACCTTGTCCAAGAGCCTATGCAAAGGCTCCGCCGCGGTCGCCTTCTGGGGCAGGAAAACATTGTAAAAATTAAGCAGTCCCAGAAACGCCTGCAGTTCTGTTTTAGTCCTGGGTGTGGGAGCCTTAATGGCTCTGATTTTAGTTTCAGTGGGGTGGATGCCGTGCCAGTCTAGGAGGTATCCCAGGAACTCGACCCACTCTGTGTAAAGTTGGCACTTTTCCCTCTTCACTTTTAGCCCGGTTTCCTTGAATTTGGTTAACACCTCCCTTAGCCGACCCTCTAGTTCTCGCTGGTTGGTTGCCGATACCAGCACATCGTCGAAGTAGGGCACCACCCCCTTGATGCCCTGCAAGAGTCTCTCCATGAGGCTCTGGAAAATTCCAGGTGCCACACTGACTCCAAACTGGAGTTGGTTACATTGGAAAGCTCCCCGGTGGGTGACTATGGTTTGCGCCTCCGCGGTTTCTGCATTGACTGGCAGCTGTTAGTATGCTTGGGCCAGGTCGAGCTTCGCAAAAACCTTGCCTCCCCCAATGAGTGTAGAAGGTGCTGCACTACTGGGACGGGGTAGGCGCTTTGTTGCAAGGCGCAATTTAGGGTGGCCTTATAGTCCCTGCAGATTCTCACCGACTCATCGGGCTTGACTGGGGTGACTATTGGGGGTCTCCCACCGGGCATGATCAATTGGTTGTAGGACCCCTTGCTTGACGAGCTTGTCAATTTGCTCGTTAATTTTTGGCCGGAGTGCAAAGGGTACCCGCCGTGGTTTTAGGTGTCTCGGGGAAATGTTAGGGTCTGGGCTGAAGGAGATCGGTACTTGCCTAGGGTGCCGTCGAACACTTCCTGGAAGTCCCGTGCCAGTTGCTGCTCCCAATCGATCTCGGCGATGTGGTTGATGCCCGTGACTTCGATGCCAAATGGCGCGAACCATTGCAGTCCCAAAAGGCTGGGCCGGTCTCGGTCCACGATTGTTAGGGGAAGCTTTTCCGTGTGGCCCTTAAATGTTACTTCAAATTGTCTGGTTCTGACTACCGGGATGCGGTTTCCCTGGTAGACTTTGATGATTAGTCTCTGGTTCTCCAGTCCCTTCTTGTGGATGGTAGGCACCAAGCGTTTGATTTCTTGCCAGGCGACCATGGAGAGGTAGGACCCGGAATCCACCTCCATCCTGCATGGCTTGCCTTCGATGGCTACCTCCACATAGGCTTTTCGGGCGTCGGTGGTTGATGCATGGCCAATGATGACCGTCTGGTGGGTTTCCTCCTTCCGCTGGGTCTCTCCGCCTCGTCGGGTTCACCCGCTCCAGTCCCATCGGCTGTCGTCTGGGTGATCTCTGGCTCTGGGGGTTGTGCTGTCCTGTCTCCGCTTGCTGTGGTCCCGCCGTCTGGGGCTATAGGCTTTCTTTAGTCGGCAGACGCGGGCGATGTGGCCCTTTTTGTCGCAATGCTGGCAGACTGCATTGAAGAAATGGCACTCTGATCTCGGGTGGTTGCCTCCGCAACTGGCACACGTGGTCCCCGACTTACGACCCCGCCGATTGCGCTGGTCGCGTCCCGCCTGGAGCTGGTGGATTTCCTCCTCCTCGTCCGAGGTGTTGGAGGCGGAGTGGAATTCGCCATGGTGGGTGGTGGTCTCATGGTGACTTGCTTCCGGTTGGGCCTCTGTCGCCCATCCCGAGTCGGTGGTCGCAGTGCGATCCCTGGTGTCCGATCTCCGCATGCGGTTCACCAACCTCCAGGTATCCTTGGCTCCGGTGGCTTCAGCGATGGCGTCGGCGAGGGTGATGTCGCCCTTGGCCATCAGTCAGCTCTGGAGGACTGGATCCCGAAGTCCAAGCACGACTCGGTCCCGTAGGGCCTCGTCCATGTCGGAGAATCCGCATATGCCTCCTAGGTTCCGCAACTCGGCAACAAAGTCACTGATGCTTTCGCCCGGTCTCTGGTCCCGCCGGTAGAAGTCGTGCCGCCTGATGAGGGTGGGCACAGCGGGGACGTAGTGGTTGCGGAGCAAGGGCTCGAGGTTGTCCCAGTCCATCGCTTTGATGTCGGCGGGTTTCGCGAGGGCTTTCGCCATCTTGAACACTGCGGGCCCGCAGTGCATCAGGAAAACGGCTCGTTTTTTCGGCCCGGTGGCGTCCTTCATGTTGCTGCATTCGAGGAACATGAGGAATCTGTCCATGTAGGATTCCCAGTCCTCGCTAGTGGGGTTGAAGGTCGCAGGCAGAGCGATGGTGGCCATCTCGTCGGTCTTGCTTCCGTTGGACATGTGCTCAATGGGGTTCAGCCTTGGGATCCCATCCTCATCGCCAGTGTCGTGTCCGTTTGGCAAGGAGACCAGGAGGCAGTGACTGTGGTTTCAGCTCTTTATTAGGCCCCCAGAACCGATCTGGCTCCAAGGGAAAACTTGCGGCTTTTTATTCTCAAGTTGCGGCGGCCGCAACCAATGGCACCACTTTGAATCTCCCATGATTCGTATTCGCCAATCGCGGGAGATTCTCAGCGGGCCAATCAGTGCAGCTCGCTAAACCAATCAGATCACCCCGCGCTTTGACCAATCAAAACGCGGGGTTTCAAGAATGCAAATGAAGGTACAGAACAGAAACAATCGCCCCCTTGAGTCATTGAGGAAGTTATCATCGTCCCCCTCTCCCAACTTAACCTCTCAATCACAACACAGGGAAATAATTCTTCAATTTATGCAAACACGTTTTTTGTTTTCTTTAAAATTGTCATCAGGACATATCGATGCAAATAATTTATTTCCAGCCTTTTTCCCATATCTCAACTGGGTGAAAAATTCTGATGCCACCCATCACTTTACTCCTAAACTTCGTGATACATGTATTTCATTATTATCTTATTTATTCAAGACACTTAAATGCAATGACCACTGAAAACAAAATTCAATTGCAAGAATATGAAATGCCTGAAAAAAACTGTAACATTTAATGATTTAATTACAAGTGAATTTTAATACGCAAAAAGAAATATAAAAAGGGCATAAGAACAAACCACAATGCAGGAACTAAGAATTTCAAGACGAAAACTCTGAAGCTAAATTAAGATTTGAGGAAAATATATATTCATGCACACTGTAAAAAGGGTTAAAAAGAGACAAATTTTTTACAGAAGGAAAGCAACAAAAATCAGAGCGACAAATTTAATGGGTAGAGTGATAGAGGCTGCTGCGCAACGTGCATGAAAATGAGCAATGCGTATTCACATATGTATGCCATTCTGTACTGAAGGTAGCTGGAGGAACATTTTAAAACACAGTTCAATCCACTAATAGTGAGCGATCTGATGTTTTTGTACGACAGATATACAGTGGTTCACTGTATGAAAAAAAGTCTCAAAAGTATCCCCAAAACTTCTTGCTCCATCACCCCTATATCGCCCCCCTTCCATTCCTTCACCCCCAGATTGCCCCTTTTCGTTCCATTGCTCCCCTGAAAAACTAAATTGCCCCGTGGGGGGCAATATCACCCAGGTTAAGAACCACTGATGTAGATGATTCATGGGGTATGTTGTTGCAGGTTAAATTCTGCTATGGAATAAATTGACATCGATTCAGTAGACCATGATGTATTGTAAACCACAGATATTGAAACTTTTTCAGATCATAGAGTCTGTTAATTAAAAAAAAAACCACCTGAAATTGCCGATCAAGAGATAAAGATCCAGAAATGGAAAATCAGCATGTTTTTTGTCTGATCAAGTTCTCCTGAAATCCCAAGTTTCTGTGGAACACTGAATAATCTTTTTTTTTTTTTAAACAAATTTTATTAATTTTACAAACACAATACACAAAACATAAACTAAAACATCTTTTCTGAAGGCTGCCTGATCCCGGGTTAAAACTCTTCACACAGACACAAATTCAAACATCATATTCATTTTATATATCCTTCCATATCTTGTTATCATTTTCTTTTCTTTTTTTTTTATAAACCAATTTTATTAATTTTACAAAAACAGTGCACAAACAATCAAAGCATAACAGCTTATAACCATTTTCAATAACATTCTTTGTCTGTTCTATTTCCAACTATCCATTCATCTTTTTTCTTTTACTATACTTCTCCTATACACTATTTGGAGTGACGCCTTTACCCTAACTTAAAAGTACTTCATATAACACTTAATTTATCTTGGGATTCTGTTTAATAAATTCTAAATTTACACAATAAATTTTATACTCTAAATACACATATAAAAACACAATCTTATATACCTTCCAGAATCCCCCTTTTATCCTTAATTAGATTCACCCATTGTCTCTAAAACCTTTTTTCTTTAGAACTTGCTTCCCACCATTGAGGCTTCTCCTCCCCCCCTTTCTCTCTTGCTTATTCTTCTCCTTGCCCTTTTTACCCCTTTGTCTCTCCTCTTCCCTTTTCTTACTCCCTTTCCTTTGCTTTCTAACCTTGCATCCACCTTTCCTCTCATTTTTCTTTTTTTTGGTTGTTTTTTCAAACCTTAAAATCCCCTTTTTCTTATCTTCTTTCTCCTTCTCCCCGGAAAAAACCCATTGTTCATCAAAGATGGCTTCTTGTTCCTCTTCTTCTTGGTCCCAGTCATTCTGCTGCGTAATCAACTTTTTATAAGTACATAACGCCATTTCTAAAAATTGAAATGAAGTGCCCAAAGTATCTTTTCCATCTTGTTCTTCCTTTTTATATTTTTGATATTCAATCTTTAGTTCATCCACAAGCGATGCCATCCTGAAAAGAAAAACTTTCCCCAAAACAACCACCCAAGTATTTTTAGTCAAAAGTAATTCAAAAAGAAAGTTCCAAAAGTTAATACTTTTCTTCCTTCTTCTATTTCTCTTTCTGGGGTTACTGTTTAATCAAAGAGGTCCAATTACCATATTTCTTTTTTTAGTATTCTTGGCAATCTCCTCCTTTTTCCACTTCTGCTCCAATATTTTTCCGCTCCCTTTCCACTTGCAACATCAATTTTTAAATAATCAAAAATCCATACCTCTAATAAAGGTTTTCCAATTTCTTAAATTTTTAAGTCCAATGTCCAAGCAACTTTCAGAATATTTCACCTTCAGTGCCCAAACAAATTTCAAATCTTCTTCTGCTTTTTTCATGGGGTGGGAGAGTGAAGAAAAAAAAAATGTTCCCTTTCACAGTTTCTCCGCCGCTTTCGATCTTCTTAGGGATACAATGTATCCTCCAGCAATTCAGACAGCTCAGTTCCAGCGAATTTAAAGGATGTTGATTGACCCAGCTCAGCCAGCACTTTCACTTTTCTTGCTTCCTCCAGCACGATCTTACCCAGTTGCAGACTTCTTCGTGGCGGCCATTGCTGACCGCCGCTCCACCACCTTGGGAAAAAGGGGTTTTTCAGGACGAGGAGGGGGTCTGCGACACCCCCAACCCCCTGTCCAGCTCCCCTCTCTCTTCAGCTGTCCCTACAGGACAGCCATATCCCCCTGACCCATTTGGATCGGGGGTACCTCGGCGGCTAGCACAGCAGGAATCGCGAGCGGTTGCGAATTCCTGCTGCCCCGAAGCCACGCAAAAACCGGAAACAACATTGAAAAATGTTAAATATCCAGCTGCAATTTCCCTGCTGTCAGGGAAGAAACCCATCTAGCCAGATAATAAGAAAGTTGTTACAAAGAAATTAATCCTATACATGCAAAGGCAGAATTGGTGGCACTAAGGACTATTAGTGAGGTAAATTTAGAACTAGATGGTGGTTGTTCAACTTTTTAGCTTGCCTAGGCTGCATTGAATGAAGGGAAAATATCATATGTGTGTGTGTGTGTTTCCTTAAGTTTTCACGGGTATCTATATGTATGGTATGGAATGGAAGCCATAGAGATTGAAAAAAGACCTGAAAGCATGAATAGAAGAGATGACTCCACCAGACTATCAATTATTTGGAAGCCTGCACTCACAAACAAACAAAATCTCCACACCACAAGCCAGCCAAACACCTGGGCACAAACAGATCCCCCCTGATACCTCCAGCCCAAACGCACCCCAACCAGGCACCCAGATGAAACCTAGCTTCCTAATAAATGATAGCCATCCGTTTATTCAGAGCCAAGCTTAACTAAAAGCCTCCAATACAGGAAAAACAATGTTGCCAGCCAATCAAGACAAAAAAAGCTATAAAACAGACAGAAGATATTAGAAACACCAATCAAGCAGAACACTGCAAACTCCAAGACCAATCAACACAGACCAAGACTCCCAACCAATCAGGATGAAGAAAAAACCATTCTGGCACAGCAGTAGGCTAGCACCAAATTTAAAACAGAAACGGCTGTGAAAGTCTGACTCACAGACGAACCCAATGCCTGATGATGGCAGATGAGATTCTGCCGAAACTTTGCTATAACTTTAAAAGCACAACTATAATGACGTGGGAAAATACCTGAACAAAGCTGAATACTATACATGTAAATACCCACGAAAATTTAAGAAAACATATGTGTGTGTGTGTGTGTGTGTGTGTGTGTGTAATGTACAGTATAATAAATAACAATTTTTATTTTTTATAAAGTTTACATTATCTCAGGAGGCTGCATTACTATTTGTCCAGGGCTGCATGTGGGTTGGATATGTTTGACCTAGACAGATAATACCATGTTTCCCCAACAATACGGCCTCCACCAATAGGAAGCCCCACCATGTTTCTTTGGCATAAAATCAAATTAAGCCCCTCCCCCCAAATTTAGGCCTATTTTAAAACATGCAAAATAAGGGGGAAGGGCGGGGGACTTGCCGTTAGGAGTGCCCCCGGGCAGCAATTCCTCGCCACCAGCCGTTCCTAACGGGTGATCATGGCGAATTGTGGAGCTCCCTACTCCCACCTTTGCTGCAGACGCCTTTGGCACCCCCCGCTGTTGCTTTCCCTTCTGCCCATTCCACCAAGTTTGGAGCTGCCGCTTCCGTGTTTGGAGTGCTGCCACCATTTGGGGCTCCAAACAGCGGCAGTGCTGCAAACGCGGAAGCGGCAGCTCCAAACATGACGGTGGGCAATCTTTTTATTTTGGTCCGTGCGAAGTTCAGAGCGAGCATGAGAGGGAGACTACGATGCCTTGCTAAAGAGCCAGAAAGCAGCAAGGGCGCCAGGTGGAAAGGACAGGGTTGCGATCACACGGAGATGCCCAAAGCACGGAGCGTGCAAAACTAAAGCGCGGAGCGCACATAACTAAAGGCACATAACTAAGCAGTTGGTTTGGGGACTACAAGGCAGCATCTGCGCCTCTTCCCGGGTGCGTCTCTAGGCTGCTTCCAGAGCTACGGGACACTCTCTGTTGCCTGCCGGCCATTCTTCCTTGGGCTCCCTGCCGTGGGATACACCCACTTCCTCCTGCAAATTACGCCTCGCAACTCTTCTCTCCCTTTCCTCTCGCTCCAAAAAGATCGCCATCGTTTCCCACCGATTCGGGCTTCCAGCCACTTTGTGATCCACTAGTGAGGTTGCCATCTCAGATGTAGGCATCGCAGTCTCCCTCTCTTGCTCACTCTGAACTTCACGCGGACCAAAATAAAAAGATCGCCTGCCGTCATGTTTGGAGCTGCCACTTCTGCGTTTGGAGCACTGCCGCTATTTGGAGCCCCAAATGGTGGCGGCACTCCAAACACGGAAGCGGCAGCTCCAAACTTGGGGGAATGGGCAGAAGAGAAAGCAACAGCGGTGGGTGCCAAAGGTGTCTGCAGCAAAGGTGGGAGTAGGGAGCTCCGCGCTTCGCCATGATCACCCGTTAGGAGCGGCTGGTGGCAAGGATGCAAGGGTGGGAATTAAGTCACCCCTGAAAATACGTCCTAGCCGTTTTTTCAGGGGTCAAAAAAAAATAAGACCCGGCCTTATTATATGAGAAACACGGTAGTTAATCAGAGTTGGAAGGGACCTTGTAGGTCATTTAGTCCAACCCTCTGCCCAAGCAGGAGACCCTACACCATTTCCAACAAATGGCAGTCCAAGCTCTTCTTGAAAGTCTCAAGTGATGAAGCTCCCACAACTTCCGAGGGAAAGCTGTTCCATTGGTTGATTAGAACAATCAATTAGAACACTGTCAGAAAGTTTCTCCATATTTCCAGTGTTAAGCCTGTGTTCCCCAACCAGGGTTAAGGAGACAAGCTAAACAGAATGTGCAGCGTTAGTCAGATAGGCACACAGATAAATGAGTGAGATAAGCTTGTATGTTTGTTAACATACAGTAAAAATAACAGATACGCTTGTGCTATCAAAGATATAGTTTATTCCATTTAGAGATTATAGCATAGTCAAAATAACAGTCCATTAGTCATGTATCATTTTAGTCAGTCCATTCAAGGATATTCAATTAGCAAAGTCCGTGTAGAATATCCTATGTCAGTATACTTACAAATCAGTCCTTTGTTTATCTCTCCCGTTCGAGTAACGCAGTCTTGAGTCCATGCAGTAATTAGGGATCATCAAAGCCAGAGAGAGAGAGCAAGCTGCAGTACCTTGCTTCTTTTAAAGTGCTTTCACAACCACTCCCCTAATTACATTCCCATATTTAAAGTTGCAGACACTTTAACTTATACACTATGATTACATATTTATTATTTTACCTAAACCAGTTAGGGTAAACAATGTTATCCCTAACATCCAGGTTGAACCTCTCCTTGTTCAGTTTCCATCCATTATTCCTTGTCTGGCCTACAGGTGCTTAGGAAAATAGCTTGATCCCCTTTCTCCCTGTGGCAGCCCCTCAAATATTGGGAGACTGCTATCATGTCTCCCCTGGTTCGTCGTATGTTTTAGCCTCCAGTCCCCTAATCATCCCGGTTTCTCTTCTCTGTAGTTTTTCTAGAGTCTCAACATCTTTTTTATAATGTTGTGAACAAAACTGGATGCAGTGCTCTAGGTGTGGTCTTACTAAGGCTTTATAGAGTGATATTAGTACCTCCCTTGATCTTGATTATATCCCTCTGTTAATACAACTTAAGATTGCATTAGCTTTTTTGGCGGCTGCTGCACACTGCTGGCTCATATTTAGCTAGTTGTCCACTAAGACTCCAAGATCCCTCTGACAGTTACTGCTATTGAGCCTGGTTTCACCCAATCTATATGTGTACTTTTGGTTTTTCTTGGCAAAGTGTAGGACTTTACTTTTCTCTACATTGAATTTCATTTTGTTAGATATGGCTCAGTGTTCTAATCTGTCAAGATCCATCTGGATCTTGAGCCTATATAGCTATTCCTGCCAGCTTAGTATCATCTGCAAATTTGGTAAGTTCCCCTTCTGTTCCTTCATCTAAGTCATTAATGAGGATATTGAAGAGTATTGAGCCTAAGACAGGACCTTGTGGCACTTCATTGCTTACTTCCCTCCACGTAGACTGAGACCCATTAAGGACTACTCATTGAGTACAGTTTGCCAGCCAGTTGCAAGTCCATCTAGTGGTAGTGCTATCTATTCCACTTTTTTCTAGCTTACTAAGAAGTAGGTTGTGGTCTACTTAAACAATATCTCATTTGCTGGCCAGGGCATCATAGAAAAGTTTCTGGGCAAAGCTTCCATTGTCTTCCCTAAAAGGCTGTTTTTCTGTCATCTCTTATAATGTATGAATTTGGAGATAATAGCTTAAAAGAGAAAAAGAGGAAGAGGAGAGAGATGAGAAAGGAGTAAGAGGAAAGCTTACTTATCAGCATTGAAGCTGGAGGCTGGAGGCCCAGGAAATTTATTCAAGGAGTTAATGAGCGATCAGAGGAGCTACATAGAATATTCTCACCATTTCATTTCTATATACTTCCATGGCTGCATAGCTACCTCTTGTGTGCCAGTAACATAATTTCTCAGAGCAACGTCCCCATGTATCAGGTAGAATAGTTGTATAGCTACCCCTTGTGTTTCAGGATCATTACTGTTCTGAGTTACGGTATATGTTTCTTAACTTACTCAACTTTGCAGGATGTTAACACCTTCCTTTCTATTTTCCTAGAGCTGGGATAAAGCAAAGAATCTAGTGTGGAATTCCCCACTTAAATAAATTAGTTGGTTTCAGAGAGTGCAGCCTGACTGATGTCTATGGAGATTCTCAGTCATCCAGGTCATGAATATCCCAAAGGCGCTTTTTCAAGAGGCAACTGGACTTCCTTCCTTTTTTCCTTGAAGACATTTCGCTTCTCATCCCAGAAGCTTCTTCAGTTTTAATGTAGAGCTCAATTCAGTTAGAACTGAAAAAGCTTCTGGGACGAGAAGTGAAATGTCTTCAAGGAAAAAACAAAGGAAGTATAGTTGCTATTTGAAAAGCACCTTTGGAACAGCCTTGACTGATGGCAGTCTGTGAAAGGCTCTGACAAAAAACCTTTTTATCTATCTTCTCCTGACCCGGATTATAACAACATGGCCAAGTATTCAAAACTTTCTCTCGGCTATTTAAATAGAGCAAAGCAAGGGAAGAGCTTCCTGACATATATGTTGAAAAATACACACTGTGTATTGTCTTCCACTTCCTGTTCATGCAGGAAGCCTAACATAATTCCCTACATACATATGTATTCTTGCATGCGATTTTGATTCCAGACAAAAGACATTTTCATATTTCATATTTTTATATGCGTAGTAAATGTTGCATACAAGATAAATTGAAGACTTAATTGGTGCTTTGTGTAAATAGAATCACTGTTTGCTAAACACAGATAGATAGGAATTGGCGAAAAAAGAAAGAAAGAAAGAAAAAATAATAATTTTCCACACACTCAAGTAACTTCTTGCTTGCACATGAGAAATAATCTTGATAAATGCAGTAAGAAAGAAATTCCTGCTCCAACCTGTACCTTACATTTAAACATGGACAGTCCTCAAGTTATGCAAGATTAACTCAATCAATCTGGACATTCCTGACATTAACTCAATCAATCAATTAAGCAATCAAATCTTTATTGTTGTCACAGACCAGCAGGGAGGCAACAAATTGATTATAACAAGGCATGTAAAACATTGCTGCTCACCCTTTTGTGCGTATGGGAAAAAGTCAGTCCTTATTTGGTTATGGTGTGATCTGACTGCTATACAAAAATGGATGACCATATTACAAATAATAATCGTGCTGCACAAAAGTTGACTTGTCCAGAGGTCCAGCAATGGAGCAGTATAGAGCTAGGACTGTGTGTAGTAATTACAAGTCTCCATCATGTCAGTCCTGGAGATTTGCTTGGTAATGATCTCCCCCCCCCCAATAATATTTTTTGAAACATTTCATATGTCAAATTTTATCCTGCTCTTTTAGGAGAGTATTGAGGAATGGTGGTAAATGGATCTGATTGAGAAGCATAAGGGAAGAGACCTGTGTGTGAAACGCCAAACAAACATTTCTCTCATCACTCCTTCTGTTAGTTCATCTGTACATCTAACAGATTTTATCCACGTTGAGGCTGTTCTTGGATAATATTATAGTAAGCAGGAAAAATACTATTGTACTTTATTACTATTACAGTTAATGATAACCTTGGGCAATTTGAGTCATATCCTGGGGACAGGATAAAGGCAGAATTGTTGGGGAAAATCCATGTTGCCCAATTATAATAATTATGCTATAGTTAGGTACAAGTAGGACAGGTCTTTGTTTACAAGCTGTCTACCCTGTTGTAAATGACCAATGAAGGCGACTGGAAAAAAGAATGGTTCTGCAAGAAAACCAGCAGTAATTTATTAGGATTTGAATTTTCAACCGTGTACAGTTTTCCCCCTAGATCAGGGGTCTCCAACCTTGGCTCCTGGAAGCCTGGCGGACTTCAACTCCCAGAGTTCCACAGCCAGTTGGCTGTGGAATTCTGGGAGTTGAAGTCCGCCAGGCTTCCAGGAGCCAAGGTTGGAGACCCCTGCCCTAGATTATTAATATCAGTAGCCCTGTTACATTTCTAAATCAAACTAATCTCATCAAAACCAAATGATGGAATATGATAAAAAAATGTTTTTGGCTTTTCTTACTGTACATTTTCCTAATATGATGTCCTTCAGTTACCTTAATCTCCAGTTAGCCTAATTGGGAATTGGTTGATCTGATCAGGGGAAATAGGAAAAAGCTACTTTGCCAGACCTTCCATAAAACTTCTAAAGGCTTGCTAGATTTCTGCCTTCTTAACAGTGGTGCCTCTCTTACATGTCTGTGGAGATTCTCAGTCACCCAGGTCATGGTTGTCCCAAAGGTGCTTTTTTTTCAAGAGGTAACTGGACTTTCTGGTTTTTAACAGATCGTTAAGAGTTGGAAGGGACCTTGTTGGTCATCTAGTCCAACCCTGTGCCCAAGCAGGAGACCCTATACCATTTCTGACAAATGGCAGTCCAGTCTCTGCTTGAAAGCTCCCAGTGAGGAAGCTCCCACAACTTCTGAAAGCAGCATCCCACAAGTTCAGGCCTGACTATTTAGCTTTGAGCCCAGACAAGGCTGGCCGGGTGATCCTTCCTGCAGAGAGATCATAGCGAGCTTTATACTTTCCAGGGATTGAACACTGCACATTATCTTTAAGGTATTTTGTTTATTATAGTATTTCTGCCCTACTTTTTATAATTAGAATAAAATTAAATCAAATCTGGATACAATTCATTAAAAATAGGAAGTTCCAAATAGTTACACAGTATAATCGGGGTGGGATTCTACAGGTTCGCACCTATTCGCTAGAACCGGTTGTTAACATTCTAAGCAGTTCGGAGAACCAGTTGTTAGAAGAAATTACTGGCCTAATCCTGTAAGGAAGGCAGGAAGGAAACATTCTGGTGTTGTTTACAAAAACTGCCTCTCCGTTAACCCTTATTACATTCTTGGCAGGACTAGACTTCCTGTCTCTGGAACTTCTCTGGAGTTTTTTCCCCCTCCTTTGCTGGTACTTTGTGTGGAGTGACCATTCAAAATTACAATGGCATTGACAAAAGTGACTTATGACCCTTTTTCACACTTACGACTGTTGCAGCATCCCTACAGTCATGAGAGGCCAGGTGAGGAGATGCGTGCCTCGATGTGAGTGATATTGAGTTGGCCACGCCCAGCCAATAATATGACCACCAAACCATGTCCACCCAGTCACATGACCACCAAGCCATGCCCACAGAGCCAGTTATTAAAAATTTTGAATCCCACTCCTGAGTATAATAGTTTAGTAAAGTTATAATTAAGCATGTTGAATACTTTTAACAAAACTTTCAAAAGAGTCAGTAGTCCCAGGCCAAGAAAACACAGCACAAGTAACTAAAACCCTGAGTGAACATACGGTATATTTTCACACTGCTTCTGAACATGTGTGTGCTTTTGCACATGCACACACGTTAAGCCTATTCATTCCCCTCTTGTTCATTTACACCCAGTTGGATGAGTCCCAGATTGTGCCTTGTTTATTAGTGACAACTTCAGGGAGACGTGCCTGCCAGCAAACAAGGGGCATCGTTCCAAAGTCTTCCCTGAGTAACTGCAAGCAGGAGCTTGTCGAGCCTGAAGTTAGAAGGCTAGCCTGTGAAGGATCAAAACGAAGGAGCCATGGTGGCTAGGCTGTGCAAGAAAGAAGCAGACGAGAAGTTGTGAGAAGCAGCCAGAAGTTGCCACCGTGTGAATTTTCTGCCCAAGGTTTGCAGGGCTGCCAGACTCTCTGGCAGCTTGCTTTGCTCAAGCAAGGAACTTCGCTTTCTCTGTCTAAAGGTCTTTTCTCAGGATTTTGCTTTTCTGGGAGTGGCAGCGAGTTGCTGCCTTTTCACTGGCAGGCTTCTTTTCAGATCTCATAGCATAGGGGGGAAAAACCCGGGGGGGGGGGTCTTCTTGTGTGGCTGAATTACAGCCTTAGTAAAGCTTGGACAGTGGTAAGGGATGCTGGGAGTTGTAGTTCAGTCACACAGTGTCTTTTGGCAGACACTGTAGAAACAAGGAGTAACTGCCTAAATTTAGGGAACCCACTTAGACCAAAACAAAATCAAGCTTCCATGTACTTTTGGGAATTCAAAGGCTATATTTTTTTCAATGGAAAAAAAAGTGAAGGAAAATTGAGTGAGGTGGAGCAGCTGTTGAAAACTCAGGTAGGAGAACAGTCACATTAGCCCAAACAGGTGAAACCTTTAATTTTTGTTCCTTCGATATCCTTAGTTTGCTTTTTCTCTGTAGAGAAAACAATGGGGAAAAAAAAAAAGCAAAGGAATGACTTTAAAAAGCTAAATAGAATGATATAATTGATTTTAGAGTCAGAATGGTAGTCAGGTTACTAGTTTAAGGGCCATCCGCTAAATTTGCCTTTGACCATGTTGGCTGAGGCTAAAGGGAGTTGAAGTTTGGGAGGGTTGACATAAACTGTACGGGGAAAAAAATAGCTACTGAGGTTTATTCCTCTGAATCATAGACTTCTTTCCAGATAATTAGTATATTCAGCCTCAATAACCTTGAAAAAAAGTCAATTATTAAATATAATCATTATAATCATAATGAGGCAATTATTAAATATAAATGAAACTCCTTTGAGAAACTCCTTTGATGAATTTAGGAAAGTACCACTCTTAACATTTTCCCTCAGATGGGAAAGATTTTAAACCCTGGAAGAAGTTGTAGGAAAATGGCACAGTGAAAAAGAAAATGAACCCAAGGGCCCTTCCCAGATAGGCTACCTGAAAATATTGGATTTCAATTTCCATAATCCCCAGGCTAGAGATTAGAGGAATTAGTTGAGTATATCTACTGGATGCTATGTTGGGAATGGCTGGAAAAAGAGAAGTGTGTGGCTTATTATGATCAGTAGATGTCACTCTATCTACACTAACAGTCAAAATTGCCCTTGGCCAGTAGCTTAAGCCAAAAGGACAATTTTGTTAGCAGATTTGGGGGAAATGAAAGACTCAGTCATGCACTTCCTACAACTTCATGACTCAGTGTTCACTCACAGTTGAACATGCATAAGCAGATTCCACTGAATTTAGGGTAACTAAATTCATTCTAAAGACACATTGCACATATACCTTGCTGTTAAGTGGATAAGGGAGTATTTCTAATCTGCAGTCTAGTCCCACATTCTCACCACATAACTTCTTTAACTTAGTTTGTATAAATAAGATAAATTATCTAAACATTTACATCATATTGATTCATTCAATTATTTAGAGGACAGAATTGTGGGAATGAATGGTTACATCATAGTTTATTGATCTCTTTCAAGAGTTGATGCCAAAGATTTTACACTTCAGAGAACTACAAAATGTTTTCTGGTTTATTACTCTTCCTGAAGAGAGTTTGCTACAGAAGTGTTACACAAACATTGCAAATACTGGCATCCTTAGCAGCAGACATTCATTGGGTTAAATTGCTGTTTTGATATGGGCGATAATAACCTTTTAGAAGGAAACATAGATTTAGAATTAAATTTTGAAATGTCAGTTTCGTCATTCATTTATTTCTCATCAGTACCTTCAATGTTAAGACACGTGTTTACTGTTCTGTACAGTCATTAGCATACTTGCAAGCGCCGCGCTGTGATTGGCCAAAGTGCACGGCGATCTCATTGGCCGAGTGAGCCACACTGATTGGCCTGTAACGAATCCCCCGTGATTGGTGGAAACTAATCGCGGGAGATTCAAAGTGGTGCCATTGGCCGCGGCCGCGGCAGCCAGAGAATAAAAGCCACTGTTTTCCCTTTGAATCCCGAGCCCATCTCGGGACCTAATAAAGAGCTGAAACTGAGTCACTGGCTCCGAGTCTCCTTTCCCACGACGGACACGACATTTACTATTACAAAATATGAAGTAATATATTGTTTATGGTATGAATATTGATTATGTGCCATTAGTCAGTGTTGGGTCCCAGTGATGACATAGATTTTTTCCATGATGATTGTTGTTATGGGAAAAATAGGAGAACAAAGGGGTATTATATATGCTCACCAGCTTGAGTTATTTATAAAAATAATAAAGATGGGATAAAAAAATTTTCTGTCTACCTCTTTGTCCTCTGCTTGGTCTTTTAGGATGCCCAACTATGTACTCATCACCATTGTAACTCAGTCCATCTTGCTCATCCTTTCCTTTCTTTTCCAGAGAACTGTGGCATCACACAATGTGTCTAAAGTAAGATAATTTAAGCCAGGTTATTTTGTCTTGAGGGAGAACTCTGAGTATGACCCAGTCTTATTTTTTACAGTACTTGTGCTTTGTCTTTATCTCATCTGTAGTATCTTTTGCTTTGACTTTTGTGAACTGTCAAGAGGTCTTGAGATTGTGGGTATAGAAATATCAAGAAATAAGTGTATTCTTGGAAACCTGGAAGAGCAGCAGAGAGAAGAGTGTTGCTTGCTCACCAGCTTTTCGCTCATACCAATTGTGAATGCTTTTGGCAGTTATACAAGAAAAGCAATTATTGAGATGTTCAATCCCATTTCTCTCCAACCGTTGCCAGCTATACAACAGGTGGTCTAAAGGGAAGAATAACCTTTCATTCAATGAAGCGTTTGCTCTCTCTGGGAAAAGAAAGTTATTTGGCACATCTTCCATTAGTCTGTTTGCTGAAAGGAAGGATAACTTTAATCCCTCCCAGTGTTTCTTATTGAACGAGGAAGAAGATAGGCAGTTGTGTCTCATTCCTAACCTGTCTTCAGGGAAAATGACTTCCCTGGCAAATCTTACTTTACAGAGGTTGAGGTGGATCTTGAGAATATTTAATTTTTTTTAGATTGTCATTTTTGTTTGTCCGCAATCTTTTATTACCTCTAGTATCTTTGCTCACTCTTGACCTTCCCAGAGTTTTTTTTTTTTTTTTTTAAATTGGGAAGGTTCTAAAATGGTGAAATAACCAGCACATAAATGGAAAAATGTAATAAACATAATAAGCTTGCATCATATAAAAAGGGTACATTTCCTTTGCCATTTGTAAACCAAGGTTCCTCTGCATTAGCCTTCAGTTAGAAGCAACGAGCATAAAGTTAAATCTGATTTAAAATTAGGCTGTCAGAGTGTGTGCTTCTAAAGTGAACTTTCAGTTTGCAAACTGGACTAGATATGTTTAAAGTTCCAGCTGGTATATTTTAATCTGAGCACCCTTGCCTGTGACCACAATCATAGGCTGGAGGGGAAGAGGAGGCCCAGACCAACTACACAACTCTGTATTAGCAAGGAAACAGGGAGGAGGGCTATTTGGCAGGGGTCTTGTCCTAGGAACCAGAACTGAACAACTTGTGTGTATGGGTGTGTGCATCACAGCTTGTAAAAGCACAAGCATCTGCAGGGGGGTCAAGCAGAGGCAAATGACAAAATGTGTGTCAACAACGCATGATGCAAATCCTGTGACTTATATACTGACATTCAGCATCAGGACACAGGTACAAAAAAACAGAATATGTGATGAGATGACATGATATCACAAGGCACATTTTGCAGTAGCCAGGCTTTTGGTGAATCACCATGGCAAACTGACATTCCTAGAAAGACAAAACAATGCTCAGATGCAGGATTCAGGCTATCAAAATCTCTCTAGGGTAAGGGGAAATCACAAGATTACCCATATATATTCTAGACAGCTATTATTATTATTTTTAAATGTGAGCAAACAGCAGGAACTGTTTTTTTGTGGTTGGCATGCAATAGGCTGGGAAACGTGAGATTCTATCTTGCTTATGGCTGCTAATGTTATCTATGTGAAATCTAAGTTTGACTAACTCATCTCTTAATCATATTTGATTTAATTTTTTTTAATTAAGAACATTTAGATTGGCAACTTATTGAAATCAGCAGATGAGTTTTTCTTCAATTTTTTTTTTACCAAGTTTAATTACAAGTTTAAAGAATTGTAACGTAATATACAGCAAAAGGATGATTAATGTTGGCTTTAGAAAATTTTAAACTGATTAAGGCTCAGATGGAACTTGCTTTAAGACTGTAGTTAACTGAAAGGACCCTTTCTTGTGGAAAATGTTTATACTTAGGTTAAACTGGCAAATGGAACTGATAAGATGATTTTGAAAATTGGACATGAGTGGGCATTAGATAGATGGGTATTTAAAAAAAAGATTTTTGCTGAACGGATGCAGGAAGTTTTAAAATCCATCCATCCATTTCTATAGCTGCCCATCTCAATCAATGACTCTGGGTGGCTTACAATTTAAAAAATATATTACAATTTAAATATTATAACATTTCAAAACAATAGAAAAACAAGAAAAACATCCAAAATAAATATACACAGCAGCCAAGATACTTGGCCAGTTAGCAATAAAGCCAGAAAACAGACCCCTTGACACATTCAGCGCTCCAGGCTCAAGAAACTTGCCAGATTTTGAGGACCTTACAAAAGGCTAACAGATTTCTGATGACTGTCTTGGTACATTTTTCTTTAGCAACATTATGGAAATAATAATTTAGCATTTACCCTTTTGTGGGGGGGGGGCATTATTTTGGGATTTCCAGTCTGGTCCATAGCCCTAAGATTTTCTGGTGGTTTCCCATCCAAGCACAAGGCCTGGTTAGCTTTTCAGAGGTCCACCAGATTTGGAGAGATGATGCTACCTGTTGTGGTTGCGTGGGGCAACAGATACCCAATTGCTGATTGCAGTGGACACACTTTTCCAGTGGGGTGAGATGGATGCATAATATCATTCTGTCCAGGATCAAACTTATCTATCACTTGGACCCAAAATGGTCTTGACAACTATAGTTGATTAAAGGCAAGGAAAAACATACACACACACACAAAACTTTGGGTTAATTACAATTTTAAATGCTATACTAGTAAACTGCTTCTGAAAAGTTGTCAACTCCTGCATTACAAAATACATACAATCCCCTCATTGTCTTCTTTTATGCACAAAGGCGATAGGGATGTCATTCAGAAAGTGATCTGTACACCTTACAAGGATTATTATGCACACCGTGTAATTTCAATTTTAATGTGGTAATTGCAGTTTAATTTTAATGAGAAAACTCTGCCTTTAAGTACATGGGAACAAGCCAGTGAATTTTATCCAGGAGAAATGTAAAGGATTTGGAGTCTGTATGCCTTAAGTTTCCTATTATATTCTAGCGAACATTTCTGAACTCAATACAAACATTTCCAGAAGTTGCTTCCTAGTTTGGCACTCCCTTTCCACTTGAAAGTAACCGAAGGATGAATGTTTTCCTGGATTAAAAACAGCTCTCATTATTTAGGATGGCAGTTAGTGGCTAGGAATAGGGTAAAATCTTATTTTAGCAACATAAATCTCACCATGCAAAAGTCTCTGTCTCTCTCCTCTCTCTTTCCCTCCCTCCCCCTCCCTTTTCTCCTCCCCTCTCCCCTCTGTCATCATGTTCATCTCTATTATTAGAAGAAAATTAGACTTTCAATGTGATCAGGCAAATTTGGGAAGCTGTCTTGTTAATTTTTAGTCATGCAAGATTGAAGAATTAATAATCATTTTCTAACTTTTAAAAGACCTGAGTACAAATGCATTTAGGCATGCATGAACACATAGGGTTCAGAGAAATATTCTAAGCAACTGAATCAGAAAGTCAAGCACTTAAACCCACCATGGACAACTATATTTACATCATTGTGAAAACACATACTTTCTTTCAAAAACCAAAATTTCCAACTATTCTTCGAAGTATGTTATTAATTTTCATGGCATCTATCATAGTGGAATGATTGCATTTCTGAGCTTGGTTTCTTTCAACGTGATCTAGTCTCCGCTTTCTAAAACCACTTGTTTTTATATCTATTACATATAGGAAGCACTGAAGTCAACAAAAGAGGAACTCAGATGGACGGCTTGTGTCAAAGGAAGATTGCCAACTACAAAATATGGATATAATTTTGTACCATTATTTTATAATTAAAGTAATAAGTGGGGTTTCCTGCTATTGTTTAAAGAGGTGCCGTGATACATTTAAATCATCAATAAAAACATAAGAAAATGCTACTAAGTAAGATGTTGGCAGCAAAGCTGGTACCAAGGGGAAAGAGCAGGCGAAGGACATGTGCAAACAATTTCGAGGGAATAGTTCTGTTTATGGCATGTAGATTCTGTTTTAGGAACTCTAACCACTTAGAAAGTATTTTCATTCATGCCAGAATGAGGTTTTGCTTGTTTGTTATTGAACATCTTATGTGGATAGACTATTTTTTTTTTTTACTGGCAAAGAAATATAGTATGTTGGTTTGGTGTGTGAAATAAATATTTTAACTGAATTTTGAAGAATTCTTTAAAAGCATATAGAAACTATCGCAGTTTGGGTGCAATGTTGGGTGCAACACAACCTGGTTTGTGTATATGCATGCATGTGTGCGCATATATATATATATATATATATATATATACACACACACACACACACTACAGGGGTGGGCTTCAAAAATTTTAGCAAAGGGTTCTCTGCCTGGTTGCTGGGTGGGCGTGGCCTAGTCTGCCTCCTGCACCATGGCGGGGGGCAGGGTGCTCTCCCTGGGCTTTGGAGGCTTTGCTTGAGCCTCCAGGAGGGCAGAAACTGCCTCCCCAGGCTCCAGAGGCTCTCTGGAAGTCAGAAACAGGCCCATTTCCAGCCTTTCTGAACTTCTAGGAAGCCTGTTTTTCACCCTCCCTGTACCTCCATGTGCGCCCTGCATTTAACTCCCTGCATCCAAAACAGGCCGTGTGGGGACTCCTGGGAGGGACGGGATGGGATGGGTGGGGCCAGCCAGGAGTGGGATGTGGGGTTTCCTGAACTGCACAGAATCTTAGCTAGGGGCTCTCCTGAACCCCTGCAAGCCCCCAGCCCCCCAGCCCTGCACACTAGATATATTATGCATATGCATATACCTTTATCTGTCCATATAAATGTACATCCTTATATACTATGCAACTGAAGGTAATGGCCAATGTTGAAGGAGTCAGTGAGTGCACCATTTCCGATTCCCAATTGGCTGTCTCTTTACGTTATCCAGTGAATCATTACTTTTGAACCTGAAGGATTTTCAACCATCTTTTGTAGAATGATACAGTGGGATTTGTATCCTTTAAAAACGGGGAAGGGAGCACAAGGGCCTCATTTGGGTGTACCCAATCTATTGGATGCACCTTGAATTATGAACAAGAGTTCTTATGTTTATCTAAAATAATGCACTCTGTTTTTATGAATCCAGAACATGAGAAGTTTTTAAATTGATAGGTTGTCCATTTATATTCAGGGTGGTGAATCACCGACACATCCATCACTAAATCTGGAAGAAAACAACACAAGATGGTTTAAGTTAAGGTCAGCTAATATTTCAAAAATCCTGAGGGGGGTGGTGGAGAAATACTAAAACCCTCAAATATGTTACCACTTAAATCTTCTAGGGGAAGGAATTTCATCCCCGAAGTTTCATATCATCCGTCTCTTTAATTGCCATTCACTTCACTGGGTGGGGATTGGCATAGAAATGGGTGGATCAGATAGGGAAGGAAGCATTTTTAAAAAAAGTTTGTTTCATATAAGAAAACACAGATTTGTATCATGTACCAACATTTATAATGCTGTGGGTAAACTGCATAGATAGTTTTGCCTTTGCGATAGCATAGCTTACCCTCCGAGTCATCTTATGCCTTACTGTCCCAATTTATCTGTATTTACTTCCTTTGTTCATATTTATGTTCATACTTACACTTGTTATCTTGTACACGTTTGACAAATAAATAAATAAAACAAAAATCTTTGTCAGATATGAAATCCTGCAGAATCACAGAGCATTTCCAGAAGCTGGCCTTCAGAAAGGACTTTTAAAATGCAATTTAGCCTTTTTTTTCCCTTCAAATAAGGGCTTGAGAGTCTAATTAAGTTTGATTGTGGCGATCTTATTTGTTCATATTTCCATCCCAGCTGTGTTTTCATTTTGGGGGGTGTTTTTTTTTTTTTTTGTTGTTGTTGCAGAAGGGACATAGGAAGAAGGGACATTTTCTTCTGTCCACGAGTCTGTGACCTATTGTCCTGACCCTTTTTTGCTTTGGCAGCTTGATTCTGGTATCGGACCAAATTGGAGAAAGCTCGGGTGGCTGACTGTGAAGGAAGTAAAGTTTGCAAAGAGTTCAGATAATTTCTATTTTTTACATAAAAATTGAATGAAGGCATGTACCATTTTATGTAGGAGAAGCATATGATGAATTCGATGTTGATCAAAGTAACCATAGGATAACATGGAAGTGACATCTTTAATACCTGCCTTCTCGTCTGTGTTTCTTAGTAAAGGCTCTTTGACTGTAGCAGCAAACTGTCCGTATTTCACTACCAACACTGGACTCATTGACCTTTTGCCCATTTTCTTTTTTGGTCAAATACAGAGGGAATATCTGAGCATTTGCATCATTCAGTTTTCTGATTGCAGATGAATGGCAAGGCAGACTCACTGCTTATTTCAAACTGGGAATTCAACTCTTATTTCAAAGGTTTCAGATCTGGTTGGGTAATGTGATCATCTTGCTGGGAAAATTAAAGGAAACATGAACATGAATTAAGCATGTGGGGATAGGATATGGCTTTTATTTTATTAACTCGGCAAGTTTCTTGCTCCTATTCCCTCGTAGTTTACATAACATTGCTGGAATTTCTTCACTGTTGTTTTTCTTTCTTCCAAGAATGAGCACACAGTGATCTGTGCTTACTCAATACCTGGTCTTTTTCCTGCAAAAGAAAATATGAGTTGATCTAGTTCATTTCCAGTATTTGTTGTTCCAACTTGCTAGTCTAGTTTGCTTCCACTAATTACTCTTCTATCTACGATGGGAAGTAAATGGATGCTTTGATTATGTGATAAAATCCTAAGCTTAGAGTTTTAATAAGCCTCTCATAATGTCAACAGAACTGACCTTATATTTGTTGGCAAAGTAGTGATTTAAACTAGTTCAGCCTTTTCTTTCCCAGCCTGGTGCCCTCCAGAGGTGTTGGGAATACAGCTCCAAAATATTTGATACATTTTAAATATTTATATTCTGTCTTTAAAACAAATGTTTTCCCAGGGTGACTTCAACTAATCTAAAATCATGATTTCAAATTTAAATTAAAGCAGTACTTAAAAAATAGAAACTATATTAATCATGCAGTATGTAATAGCAGCAAGAAATGGGTTACAAGTTGTATGCAATATAAATAGAAAATTGTGAATGTGCATTTATAGCTGGAAAAAAAGCAGAGTTTCCCCCTGGTGCTACAGAAAGAATAAAGGCAGATGTTAATGGAAGTGGGTCACCATTGAGAAAGCCATTATGGGTCTATCATAGGGGTGGGCAAACTTTTTGGCTTGGGGGCCACATTGACTTTTAAAATTTGACAGATGGGCCGGGTCAGCACACAGCTCCGCAAAATCAAGTCACTGTGCCTAATGCGCAGACATGATGTTCTTCCAATTAAAAACACAACATAGATCGATCGATTGATCGATCGATCGATCGATCGATAGATAGATAGACAGATTCTTCCCCTACGAATAAACGACTCTGTGCGTGTGTGTATGTGTGTGTGTATGAATGTACCACCTCAGCTTACACAAGTTGGCCACTTATAAGATAAGAAATAAATAAACGCTCGCCCCCCAAAACATAACTCCTCCGGTGCCCACGGATAAACTGTGAATCACCAATTAGTAGAAGGGCTGACCCTCCCTCTTGAATCAACGTCTAATTGGGGGGAGCAGACCGGCCTTCAGTCTCTTGCGAGAAACTGCTGGCTAACCCTGCAAACCGCTTGCCGAAGTATGTGTGTGTGTGGGCTTTCGCCTGCCTTTGCCTTCGCCCGCCCAGCGTCCATCCTGCCGCCGCTTTTGCCATTAAACTGCGAATCCTCCTGGGCGCTTGGGAAGCCCACTCAGCAGAAAACATCTGCGCGTCTCTCCCAGGACCTGCCCGCTCCGCCCAGCCAGGAGGTCCACCACCGAGCGCGCCTTGGTCCAGCTGCGAGGTCCTGGCATCGGCGCGCTGAGGGCGCTGCTGTTCTTCTCTCCCATCTTATCACAGGGGAAGGCCGTGGAGGGAGGTGTGAAGCACCTGCTGGTGCTCGGGTCTACGGGAATACACATCACAACAGCGGGCATTAGGGGAGGAAGGAGGTGGCAGTGGAGCTGCTGCTGCTGCTGCTGCTGCTGCTGGCCGAGAGGTGAGGGAAAGGCACGCCCAGGATGCAGCGAGCCAGATGCCCAAGAGTGCACGGCAGGCCGCTCCGAAGCCAGATGCAGGAGAAAACCACGCCAGGCCCCCCCTGCGCAGGACAGCCCCTCGCTGCCACTGCCAGTCCCGGCTGCTCCTTGGGGCGCAGCTCTTAAAAGCCTGCTCCCAGCACCCGAGCAACTTCCCAGCAACTTTCGGCTTCCTTTTAACTCATGGGTGCTCGTGCCTGGCCCCGAGCCGCGTGGCGGAGGGGAAGCCCGGAGCGCCGCCGGGTCACCTCCTCCAAGCAGCCCACCCACCCGCCCGCCAGCCGGGCTTCCCCTCCACCGCGCGGCTTGGGGCCAGGTGCAAGCGCCCATGAGTTTAAAGGAAGCCGAAAGTTGCTGGGAAGTTGCTCGGGTGCTGGGAGCAGGCTTTTAAAGTGCTGCCCGAGCAGGACCGCCGAGCCGAGAAACGGGGCACCAAGGCAGGGCAAGGCTCCACCAGCAGCGGCCTAGCTTTAGGTGGCTCCAAGCAGCCCGCCCCGCCTGCCGGGCAGAATCCTTCCCGCTCCTTAGCGGGAAGATGCTCCAGCCTGCAAACTTTGCCTTTCAAAGCCCTGGAAGCCCCGGAAACCCAAGCAACTTCCCAGCAACTTTCGGCTTCCTTTTAACTTGTGGGCTCTCGCGCCTTGCCTCAAGCCACACGGCAGCCCACTCCAAGCAGCCCGCCCCACCCTCTGGGCGAACCCTTCCCGCTCCTCGGCAGGAAGACGCTCCAGCCTGCAAACTTTGCCTTTGCAAAGCCCTGGAAGCCCCGGAAACCCGAGCAACTTCCCAGCAACTTTCGGCTTCCTTTTAACTTGTGGGCGCTCGTGCCTCGCCTCGAGCTGCACAGAAGCCTGCTCCAAGCAGCCCGCCCTGTCCGCTGGGCGGAACCCTTCCTGCTCCTCGGCAGGAAGATGCTCCAGCCTGCAAACTTTGCCTTTGCAAAGCCCTGGAAGCCCCGGAAACCCAAGCAACTTCCCAACAACTTTCGGCTTCCTTTTAACTCGTGGGTGCTTGCGCCTCATCCCGAGCCGCACGGTGGAGGGGAAGCCCGGAGCACCACCAGATCGCCTCCTCCAAGCAGCCCGCCTGCTCGCCCGCCTGCCAGGCTTCCCCTCCGCTGCGCGGCTCGGGGCCAGGTGTGAGTGCCTGCGAGTTAAAAGGAAACCGAAAGTTGCTGGGAAGTTGCTTGGGTGCTGGGAGCAGGCTTTTAAAGTGCCGCCTGAGCAGGACCGCCGAGCCAGGAAACGGGGCACCAAGGCAGGGCAAGGCTCCACTAGCAGTGGCCTAGCTTTAGGTGGCTCCAAGGAGCCCGCTCCAAGCAGCCTGCCCCGCCCGCTGGGCGGAACCCTTCCCGCTCCTCGGTGAGAAGACACTCCAGCCTGCAAACTTTGCCTTTGCAAAGTTTAAGCCTGGAAGCCCTGGAAAAAAAGGGGGATCGGCGGGGACTCACCTTTGGAGAGGTCGCACTCAAAGGTGATTTTGAACTCCCAGCTGAGGCCTTTGCAAATTTCTTTTCTTTCCTACCCCTAGATTGCTCTGCACTGTTTTGCAGCTTTGGGGGCCACGCGGCACAGGGCAATACGCCACGCCTAGCAATTTTTTTTCAGGGGCGGGCTGGATTGGACAGACCAACGGCAGCGATTTTTTTTCAGGGGCGGGCCGGATTGGACAGACCAATGGGCCGGATGTGGCCCATGGGCCATAGTTTGCTCATCCCTGGTCTATCACCTACCATAGCTAAGCATGGACCTTCCAAACAGACCTTCAGTTTGGATCATTTAAAGCAATATTTCTCAACCTTAGCCATTTTTAAGTTATGTGGACTTCAGTTCCCAGAATTGAAGCACTCCTGTGATGCAGTCCCATGCTGGATGAGGAATTATGAGAGTTGAGGTTGACACATCTTACAGTTTCCAAGTTTGAGAAGCATAGATTTAAAAGTTTATTATTTATTTATTTATTTATTTATTTTGGTCAATTGCTTACAAGATAATAGGTATAAGTAAAAACATAGTTATGAATACATGGATACATATAAGAGAAATAAAAAAAATTAAAAGAAACAATAGGACAGGGACGGTAGGCATGATTAGTGTGCTTTTTTTTAATATAAAATTTTTATTGGTTTTTAAAACAAACATAAACAAACAAAACATAAAAACATCAACCATCCTCCATATATATACATACAGTGTGCGGATTGGTTTACAAATTGTTTTGTGCTTCCATTTCGTACTCTTCAATTACAATTACATTATATATATTCTCATATTTTCAATCAAGTATTAAATACATTAATATCATTAATGAATCATTTGACTATACTTTTATTCATTCATATTTTACGAAATAATCATATTTTACTTAATTTGTTTTATGACAGTTCATATTATCATCTCAAATCTATCCTACAATCATTTTGTAGATATAATAAGAAAAAAATACATCTTTGTATATTTATTATTTTCTAAGAATCTACATATTTCATTGCTATAATTTATTGTCTAACCATTGATAGAATAGATCTCAAATTTTATAAAATTGTTTATTATCTTGTTCTCTGATTTCAAATGACAATCTACTCACTTCAGCACATTTCAATATTTTCTTAATGATTTCGTCCTGTGATGGTGTTTTCTCATTTTTCCAGTTTTTAGCAAATACTGTTAAGCCTGGGTTCCCCAACCAGGGTTAAGGAGACAAGCTAAACAGAATGTGCAGCATTAGTCAGATAGGCATACAGATAAATGTGTGAGATAAGTTTGTATGTTTGTTAACATACAGTAAAAATAACAGATACGCTTGTGCTATCAAAAATATAGTTTATTCCACTTAGAGTTATATAGCATAGTCAAAATAACAGTCCATTAGTCATGTATCGTTTTAGTCATTCCATTCAGGGATATTCAATTAGCAAAGTCCGTGTAGAATATCCAATGTCAGTTCACTTACAATAAATCAGTCCTTTCTCTCTCCCTTTCCAGTAGGAGAAAAATGCAGTCTTGAATCCATCCAGTAATTAGGGATCATAAAGCCAGAGAGAGCAAGCTGCAGTGCCTTGCTTCTTTTATGGTGCTATTACAACCACACCCTTAATTACATTCCTACAGTTAAAGTTGCAGACACTTTAACAAACAAACTATGATAACATATTTATTATTTTACCTAAACCAGTTAGGGTAAACAATGTTATCCCTAACATTCTCCCCTTTTAGGAAACAATAATACAATAACTATTTACATCTTTAAATCATATTTGTTACAACTCTCTTTAAACTTAATTACTCCTTGAGCTTTTGTAAATTGGTCTGCAATGTTTTCTTCCGTCATGCAGTATTCCAATTTAATTAGCCCATTCTTTACAGATACTCTAACATTTAAGTATCTTAAATCAGTATGCTTTGATCTAGTTTTTACAGCTATATTAGTAGCTAACTTTATGGCTGCTTGGTTGTCCTCGTACACAATAATGGAATCTTTAACAGTTATACCCATGTCTAATAATAACTGTTTGTACAAAATTAAGTCAGTGCATAGTAATGACAGACATGAAAATTCTGCTTCCATCGTGGACAAGCTAATATGCTGTTGTCTGATTGACCTCCACCCTATTAGTGTCTTACCAAATAATATAGCCATCCCAGATGTTGATTTTCTAGTGTTTATGTCAGTTGCAAAACTTGCATCTGCATAGGCACTAAGACTCAAATCACCCTTTGGTTCTATGTACAATGCATGGTTCATTGTTCCTTTAAGATATCTTAAAATTCTCTTTAATGATTGCCAATGACATTGATGTGGATCTGAATTAAAACGTGCCAGCTGATTAACACTATAAGCTATATCTGGCCTTGACCAATTGCTGATATATGATAAGCTACCAATCAAAGATTGATATATGGACTTATCAAATTTGGGACTTTGAGCAACAGTTTGGCAAACTTCCTGACTCATTGGAGTCTTTGCCGGTTTACAAAGTTCTATTTTGTATGTTTTAATTAATTGGCAAATTTTATCTTCTTGAGATATCTTAAATCCATTTTTTGTTTTGTTAATTGTCAATCCTAGATACTTTTTAATTTCACCTAAATGCTTTAATTTTATCTTTTTGGCTAATAAGGATATAATCTCATTAGCTTCATTATTAGTCTTAGTTATCAAAGCAATATCATCTGTAAATAATAACAATAATGACACCATTCCATTATTTTCTCTTTTAAACACACATGGATCTGCTAAACCAGATTTAAATCCTATATTGTTTAATTCTTTCACAATATATTGGTTCCACTCAAAGCCAGATTGTTTCAACCCACAAAGACTCTTTTTGAGTTTCCAACAATCATTACTATTTACTTTATTATCTTTTATAACAACTGGCTTTTGTAAATATATAGTGTGTGGCAAAGGTGCATGCAAATAAGCAGTTTCTACATCTAAATGGTTTATGACATAGTTTTTCTTAGCTGCCCACACTAAAGCTGCTCTCAAAGATGTTGCCTAAAGACTTGGTGCAAAAACTTCATCGTAATCAGATGCAGTTTGATTAAATCCTTGAGCTACCAACCTAGCTTTATGGGTAACAGTCCCATCATTTCCAGTTTTCACTTTAAATATCCATTTGCACCAATGGATTTTTCTCCTGGAGGTAATTTGGCATCTTTACATACTTTCATTACCTTTAATGAATTTAGTTCTTTTTCCATTGCCTTTTGCCAATTCTCCTGATCCTTAGCAGGATACATCTTAAGTTCATCTATACTAGTTGGAACTTTAGTTACTTGGCAAACTATACTTGCTTGACACCTATCAGGTGGTCTAGTTATACGTGTAGTACGTCTAGGTATTACAGGACTTACAGGTGGACTTTCATTTATTAACTGTTCTTGATTATCTAACTCTTCCTGATAAACTGTTTCCTCTTGTTCTGGTCCTATTTGCTCTTCGTGGACTTCTTCTTTAATTGGACTCTTCATATAACTAGTTTGATCTTTTTGCCTTTTGTAGGGTTCAATAATTACTTTGTTATTTAAATCTTGCTCTAATCTATTCCATGTTCTAGGAATTTAGCACTAGCACTGGTGTAAACTCTAGATGTACCTGGTTCCCAGAATCTATAAGATCTGTGATTAGATTCATATCCTACAAAAAATAATCTTTTAGCTCTATGCTGTCCTTTGTGTCTGAGTTGTGTAGGGATATGCACCCATGCTGGTGCTCCAAATGTGTGCATGTAACTTAAATCAGGTTTTGTACCATGCCACAGTGTGAATGGTAATTCACCTGTTGTTGAATTAACATTACTTAATATATGATTACCACACATTATTGCTTCTCCCCACAAATTGTGAGGTAATCCTGAATCAGACAACATAATACGTGCCATTGATTGTAGTGTTTGGCCTCGTCTCTCTATAAAGGCATTATGTTTTGGCCTATATGGTGCAGACTTTTTATGTTGAATACCTAACATTCTAAGTCTATTCTGGAATTTATTATTTGTAAATTCTGCACCATTATCTGTTATAAGAGTTACTAATTTCTTTTTAGTTTTTCTTTCTGCAAATTTAATCCAATTAAAGAGATTTAGATATGTTTCAGTTTTGCTCTTCATTAAATAGCAGAACCCATATCTAGAATAGTGGTCCATTATACTTAATATGTATCGAGCTCCTCCTACACTTGGTTTTTTCGGACCTATTAAATTGGCAAATACTACTTCTAAAGGCTCTTTGGTAGTAAATCCATCAACTCTATTAGCCGGTATGACCTTGCTTTGATTTCAAGCATAACATTGCAAATACTTATTACAAGGTTTCAAACTTATTCCTTTAGATAGTTGAACAGTTCTCTTAAGCATTTTAAAATTTAAATGCCCTAGCCTTCGGTGTAACAAGTGAATACATTCATCATGAGGTTTCTTATTATCATAAACCATGTTAGCCACCTCTAAACCATTATCATTTAAAACATATAATTCACCTCTTAAAGATGCAGTAATTTTCTTATCTTCTTTTTCAATTATGCAGTTACCTGCATAATTGACTGTGGAGCATCCCACTGTATAACAAATGATAACAAAAATTTTATTAAAATGTATCATATCCTAGTTTAACCAAAATTCTAACTGAAATTAAATTAAACTTAAGTTGTGGTACATATAACATTTTTACATTCTCTTTCATGAAAGAACAATATGCTATACCTTGACCTTTAGCTTTCAGTTTCCAGCCATTGGCTAATGATATCTGCTGTGTACTCTGGGACATTTTAATAAAATTTTTGTTATCATTTGTTATACAGTGGGACCACCCATAAATTATTTTTTACAGCTCCTTTAATATACATGGCTAACTCTAAATTTTTATTTATCTTTTGATGACTTTTAGTATTCTGGTCAGCGTTCTGGCACTTTGCTTTTTTTACAAAATCTTGCCAAATGTCCTCTTCCTCCACAATTAAAACACTTTTTAATTGCGTATGCAGTAGGAGATTCAGTATCTTCTTTTTGAGGTTGCTCCCTCCTTAACTGATCTCTTTCAAGTCTTCTTCTGGCCTCTTCAATCAATCTGCCAGTTATATCAGTTAAAGTTAAACTTTCCTTCGGCAAAATTTCAAGGGAAGTGACGTAGTTGTCATAACTTTCGTCTAGTGATGATAGAATTATGTAGACTTGGTGTAGTTCAGAGAAAATAAGCTCTTTCTTGTGCAGTTCTTGAAAAATGCTTTCTATAGTTTTCAAATGACTAAGCATATCACCATTCGTTTGAAGATGCGTCCTGAAAAGCTTCCGTGTTAGATTTATGTGAGCACCAACGTTATCTCGGACATAAATCCTCTTCAGCTTCTGCCAACACCCAACAGCCGTTTGCTCTCCATGGATATGAACAAGCTGCTGGTCAGACAGTGTTAGTCCTATTATGCAAAGAGCTTGTTCATTTTTCTGTTTAAATTCTTTTATTTTTTGTTTATCTTCCTCAACCTCTGGATCCCATTCCTCTACGTTTGGTGGGTTTTCAATTATGTTCCACAGACCTTCTCTTCGTAGAAGTAGACTACGTTTCATAGACCATGATACAAAGTTTGTTCCATCCAACTTGGATATAAGGGACAAACTTTGTAGATTGACTTGTGCCATGTTTTCTTTTATGGATATAAAACTATAATTAATAAAACACAGCTGTCTGTTTACTGTAACATATAACAACACAAACTCTCACTTTTTACATAAATCTGTTTTTATCCTAGTTAAACTGACTTTGCAGCCTCTGGGCCCATAACCAGTGTTAAGCCTGGGTTCCCCAACCAGGGTTAAGGAGATAAGCTAAATAGAATGTGCAGCGTTAGTCAGATAGGCATACAGATAAATGTGTGAGATATATTTGTATGTTTGTTAACATACAGTAAAAATAACAGATACGCTTGTGCTATCAAAAATATAGTTTATTCCACTCAGAGTTATATAGCATAGTCAAAATAACAGTCCATTAGTCATGTATCATTTTAGTCATTCCATTCAGGGATATTCAATTAGCAAAGTCCGTGTAGAATATCCAATGTCAGTTCACTTACAATAAATCAGTCCTTTCTCTCTCCCTTTCCAGTAGGAGAAAAACGCAGTCTTGAATCCATCCAGTAATTAGGGATCATAAAGCCAGAGAGAGCAAGCTGCAGTGCCTTGCTTCTTTTATGATGCTATTACAACCACTCCCTTAATTACATTCCTACAGTTAAAGTTGCAGACACTTTAACTAGCAAACTATGATAACATATTTATTATTTTACCTAAACCAGTTAGAGTAAACAATGTTATCCCTAACAAATACAATCCTAGCTGCTGTTAATACATTTACAATCAGGTATTTCAGTTCTTTACAATATATTTCAGGTAAAATTCCCAATAAAAATATCTTTGGTTTCAAATCTATATGCTTTTTTGTCATTTTTTCCAGCCACGTGTGGATTTTAGTCCAATATTTTTTAGAATCCGCACATGTCCATCACATATGGTAATATGAGCCAGGTGTCTGATGACATTTCCAACATTTTTTAGATTTATTCTTGAACATTCTTGCTATTCTTGTCGGGGGAAAGTGCCACCTGTAAAACATCTTATACAAATTTTCTTTATATGCTGTTGACATTGTCATTTTATAATTTTGAGACCACAATTTTTGCCATTTCTCTAGATCAATCCCATATCCAAAATTCTTCCCCCAAGCAATCATAGTTTCTTTAACTTGCTCATCTTCTAGTTTAATTTCTAATAAATATCCATACAATTTTTAATCATCTTTTCATCAGTACCTGTCAAAATCTTATCTAAATCAATCAGTTTATCATAGAAACCTTCTGTTTTAGAGTCTTTATTATACCTTGAATGTATTTGCGCATATGAAAACCAATTTATCTTTATACCTTGTTCCTCTAATTTTTGTATAGATTTAAGTTCACCCTTTTCATTCAATATTTCACCATATTTAACTGTTTGTTCCTTTTTATATATTATAGGATAAGAAAATGCTTTAATAGTCGATAGCCAGACTGGAACTTTTAATCTTCTCCCAGTTTAACCACAGAGATTTCCATATATAATGTCTTCTAAAATACCCCTGTGTTTTAGGTCCTTTATGTTATGGACTAAGCCAGCACAGCGATACAACCCTCAACAACTTTACTTTACAGCAGGCTTGTAATCTTGCACTTCTCATTGACCCGTAGATAGCGAGTCGTGATTGGTCGGTTTTGGCCAGTCTGATTGGCTGTTAACGGGGCCCCCTGATTGGATGCTTGTGAAAGCAGTAAACTGAATTCATTGGTTGTTTTGATGGCAGCCAGCTCTATAAAAGAGCTGCTGCTGCCCAAGTATTTTGCTCTGTTCATTCTGTTAATAAAGAGTTGAAGTCACCGTTCGATGTCTCATCTCCGTTCCTTGCGCCCATGCCCAGGACTTAACACTGGCGACGAGGATGGGATATGGAGACGATAGAGCTGACTAAGAACGCATTGAACATGACAGAGCACGTGGCAAAAGAGCGCATGCAACATACGGCAAGATGACCAGCGGTGCCATACCACCCGCTCCATTCGACCCAGCAACTGAAGATTGGGACTCGTATATAGATCGCTTCCAGATGTTCCTGGAGACCAACAACTTTAAAGATGCTACGCCTGGCAAGAAACGAGTGGTGTTCCTGACTCATTGCGGCCCCGCCGTTTTCAAAATGGCTAAAGCACTAGCAAAACCAGCAGAAGTGAAGACCATGGATTGGGATACCCTCGCCCCAATCCTCCGGGCCCATTACGCACCTGCAGTACCTACACTGATACGAAGACACAAATTTTACCAGAGGGACCAACGGAAGTATGAGAGCGTTGGAAATTTCGTCGCCGACCTCCAGAACCTAGGAGGCCTTTGTGGTTTTGCAAACTTAGAGGAAGCCCTAAGAGACCGCATAGTTCTGGGATTAAATGCACTGCATGTGCAGAGTTAGCTGATTGCGAAAGGCGACATCAGCTTTACAGATGTCATCGCTGACGCTACTGCTGCAGAAGCAACCAGGAAGTCAGCTGCTCGAATGCACCGAGCGAACGCACCACTTCGCCAACTCGCCAATGAGAGCCCACTCGCCACTGAGAAGCACGCTACCACTACCCACCACGAAGACCTCGAGTCATCCTCAGACAGTGAGGAAGAGGAGGTAAACCGGCTCCGCTCGGAACGAGAGCAAAGGAACCAGAGACACCCGTGCCTATGTGCTGGTTGCGGGGCAAACCACCCGCGATCGGACTGCAAATTCCTCGACGCACTCTGCCGTAACTGCGGAAAAAGAGGCCACATTGCGAAGGTCTGCAGAAGCAGACGAGAGTCCAGTCCCAACTGAAGGGAGAACAACCTCCGTCGGGAGATAGGCAAACCTCCTGAGAACCAGGACCGTCTCAACCACCAATGGAACAACCACTACTACTGCAGAAACCAAGCACCTGCCTCTTCAACGAGATGGGAAGAGGCCCACCAAACCATTATTATCGGCCACGCTTCATCGTTCAATGCAAGAAAGATCCATGTAAAGGTGACAATTGAGAATCGACCGTGCGTGATGGAAGTTGATTCGGGATCATCCCTATCGATGGTATCCTGGAAAACCCTCAAACAGCTGATCCTTGCCATCTGCCACCAGGACCTCAGCACGCAACGAATCATCCTGAAAGACTACCAGGGAAACAGAATTCCAGTTGTCGGTTCCAGAAATGTCCAAGTAACCTTTAAGGACCATACAGCAACGCTTCCCCTGACAGGCGTCGATCGTGACCGACCCAGCTTGTTAGGGTTACAGTGGTTCGCCCCACTCGGGATTGAACTAGCCGGCATACACCAAACCAGAAGCGACAACTGGGAAGAGGCTCTCATCCAGGAATTCCAGGAACACAGGAACATTAGGCAAGTACAAGGGGATCCCTATATCATTTAATCCCAGCCCCGATGTAACTCCCATTCGGTTTAAGCCTCATCGGGTACCTTTTGCCTTAAAACCGAAGATTGACGAGCAGCTAGATAAACTGATAGCCCAGGGCGTATTGGGACCGATTGACCATGCCCGCTGGGAAACCCCGATAGTAACATCAATGAAGCCAGATGGTTCGTTAAGAATTTGTGGGGATTACCGGGCCACCCTAAATCATGCTCTTCAACAGAGCACTTACCCAGTACTGGTGGTTCAACACCTTCTTCATTCCCTGGGTGGCGGAAAAATATTTGCAAAATTGGACTTAGCTCAGGCGTACCAGCAATTACCTATAGACGCAGCAACTGTGGAAGCCCAGACAATAGTTACACATAGAGGCGCTTTCAAATGCAATAGACTCCAATTTGGAGTAAGCGTGGCGCCAGGCATTTTCCAAAGTTTAATGGAGAGACTATTACAAGGCATAAAAGGTGTCATGCCTTATTTTGACAACGTCCTAATAGCTGCCCCCACTAAAGAGTTATTAGTACAACGACTCAGAAAAGTTCTTCAGAAATTCAAAGACGCTGGTCTGAAGATAAAAAGGGACAAGTGTCAACTTTGTACAGAGAGAGTGGAGTTCCTGAGATACCTTCTTGGCAGGCAGGGAATCCACCCCACCGAAAAGAAACTAATCGCAATCAAAAAAGCCCCAAGACCTAGGAATAAGTCAGACCTCCAAGCCTTCCTGGGACTCATTAACTTTTATAACATCTTCTTGCCCCAGAAGGCAACCGTAGCTGAGCCCCTACAAAGACTTCTCGATAAAAAGGCTTCCTGGGTCTGGGGACGGCGTGAAGAGAAAGCGTTCCAAGGGATAAAAGACCTATTAACCTCCGATGCTGTATTAATGCAATACAATGAGACTCTACCTTTGACGGTTACCTGTGATGCCTCACCATTTGGAGTGGGAGCCATCTTAAGCCATGTCCTACCAAATGGAAATGAGGCACCTATTGCATTCTTTTTGAGAACTTTGTCTAAAACCGAAAGGAACTATAGTCAACTTGAGAAAGAGGCTCTCACTATTGTATCCACAATTAAACGTTTCCATGAATAGGTATATGGGAGACCCTTTACCATAATTACAGACCACAAGCCACTACTTGGTATTTTGGCAGGAAACAAACTAACTCCTCATATCTTATCACCAAGAATGACATGTTGGTCAGAATTTTTAGCTGCCTACGATTACCGATTGCAACACCGCCCGGGGAAAACCATTCCCCACGCTGACGCTTTGAGCCGCTCTCCATTACCAGACATTATAGAGGACCCTGCTCCAACCTTAGCCATATTGCAAATCGAAACCCTCAAATTTCCGCCACTGACCGCTCTAGACATCGCCTTAGAGACAAAAAAAGACCCTGTTTTGGCATGAGTCCTCAGCTGGGTAGAACGAGGTTGGCCGGTCCGCACAACCAATGACACGTTCAAGCCATTTAGGAATCGTCAAACAGAACTATTCTCCCAGAAAGGCTGCATAGTGTGGGGAGACAAAGTCATAGTCCCGGAGAAATTGCAATATAGGGTATTGAAAATGCTGCACGATGGACATCCAGGCATCTGCGTATGAAGGCATTGGCCAGGAGTTACGCATGGTGGCCTGGCTTAGATAAACAGATAGAGACCTGGGTAGCAAAATGCAGCAAATGCCAGGAGACTCGCTCCGCTCCTCCAAAGACTCCCCCAACTCAGTGGAAAATGCCTCGAGGTCCTTGGTCCCGTATCCACATCGATTTTGCAGGACCCACAAGAGGACACACTTTCCTCCTAACAGTAGATGCCTATTCAAACTGGCTCGAAGTCCACAAGATGAAAAGCACCACCATAGACGCAGTCACTAAAAAACTGAATAAACTATTCGCTACCCACGGACTTCCAGATGTCCTGGTCTCCGATAATGGTCCCCAATTCACTGCCCTGCCATTCGAACAATACCTGGCAGATAGGGGCATCCGCCATGCTTTAACATCGCCAGCTCACCTTGCGGCCAATGGTAGGGCTGAGCGAATGGTTCAATTTGTAAAACAGACCTTACACAAAATGGACCACAGCGATAGTGATGACAAAACAAACCAGATGCTTCTTCTCCAGCACATAACCCCAAACAGCACCATGAACAAAACCCCAGCTGAACTCCTGATGGGCCGGAAACTTCGCTCACATCTCGATCGCCTCCACCCAAACTACACACCGGAAGAACCCCCGGGATCCAGCAGCAAGTGTCGGGCATTCCAGGAAGGTGACCTCGTGTTTGTAAAAAACTTCTTGGGCGACCCATTGTGGGTCCCCGCGACAATAATGCAACTTACGGGATCCCGATCCTATCGCCTACAAACTGAAGATGATAAGATATGGAAACACCACATAGACCAACTCCATTCCCGATTAGCACCGGAACCTCTAGCTGGGGGGGGAAGAAGGAATATTGAGGAGGCCAAAGAAGAAATGACAATCGAAACCCAACAGCCCACACAACCAACCAGGGGATACTCACCATCCGATCCAGGGGCGGCCTCGCCATGTGACAGTGCTGCGATGGAGGCGGATCCAGGGAACCCAGAAGACAGCACTGACGTAAGCAGGGAAAGCAGCCCAGGGCCACAGTCTTCGCCATCCAACCCAGCTAGCAGCCCACCGGAACCAGAACCAGGACAGAAACCGGTGGAACAGCGCAGGTCAAGCAGACAGGTGAAGCTACCTGCCTATTTGCGAGAATACTTCACCCCACCCCTCAGATGGAACCTAGGGGGGAGGGGTGTTATGGACGAAGCCAGCACAGCGATACAACCCTCAACAACTTTACAGCAGGCTTGTAATCTGCACTTCTCATTGGCTCGTAGATAGCGAGTCGTGATTGGTCAGTTTTGGCCACTTTGAATGGCTGTTAATTGGGCCCCCTGATTGAACCCTTGTGAAAGCGGTAAACTCAATTCATTGGTTGTTTTAACGGCAGCCAGCTCTATAAAAGAGCTGCTGCTGCCCAAGTATTTTGCTCTGTTCATTCTGTTAATAAAGAGTTGAAGTCACCGTTCGATGTCTCGTCTCCGTTCCTTGCGCCCATGCCCAGGACTTAACACTTTATACCATAGAAAAGCATGCCACCCCAACAACAGATAATGTCCTTCTTATGTCAACAATCTAGTATTTCTTTTTTTTTTGAAACAAATTTTATTAATTTTAAAGACAAACAACACATCATTAACCATTAAGTACATAAAACCTCTTAACATTATAAATTTTTACAAGTCGGATAAAACATTATTTTTATACAACATAATTCTAATTTATCCCATTTCCATATGGACACATAAATATCTTTCAGCAAATTTCTCATTATTTCTCTTTACTCTTATTCAATTTCATTTCTTTTCTATATTTATCCATTTTATAGTCATCATATTCATTTCTTTCTGACTTGTTTACAATTACATTCCTCCAAGGTTTTATTAATCCTTTTTTTTTTCTTAAAATAAAAAAAAATTTTTTTTTTAATAATTTTACAGAAGACACAATACACAAACATACAAAACACAAAACATAAACAAAACTAAAAGATTTTTTCTGAAGATTGTCTGATCCCGGGTTAAAACTCTTCACACAGACACAAATTCAAATATCATATTCACCCCATATATCCTTCCATATCTTATTATCATTTTCTTTTTTTATATATATATATATAAACCATTTTTATAAAAACAATGCACAAAGAATCAAGGCATAACAGCTTATAAATTCTTTTCTAGGAAAAAATAATAATAAAAAACCAATAGAGCATAACAATTCCAAATTATAGTATCAATACTTTATCTATTTAACTTCATATCTTATTCCTACTTCTCCTTTTCATCCAAATTATTTCTTGTTAATTAAAATTTTATTGCCTTTTATCAATATACAAAATCCAAAAAAAAAAAAAAACCCATAACAAAGCCTTTATATATCCTTCCATATCTTATTACCATTTTCAATAACATTCTTTGTCTGTTCTATTTCCAACTATCCATTCATCTTTTTTCTTTTATTATACTTCTCCTATACACCAATTGGAGTAACATCTATAACTCATTACCCTAACTTAAAAGTACTTCGTGTAACAATTTTTCTTGGGATTCTGTTTAAAAGATTCTAAAATTACATAATGAATTTTATACTCTAAATACACATATAAAAACACAAACTTATATACCCTCCAGAATCCCTCTTTTATCCTAAATTAAATTCACCCATTGTCTCTAAATAAACTTTTTTTCTTTAGATCTTGCTTCCCCTCATTAAGTCTTCTCCTCCCCCCCTTTCTCTCTTGCTTATTCTTCTCCTTGCTCTTTTTATCCCTTTGTTTTTTCTCCTCTCTTTTCTTACTCCTTTTCCTTTGCTTTCTAATCTTGCCTCCATCTTTTCGCTCATTTTTCTCTTTTTTGGTTGTTTTTATAATTCTTAAAATCCCCTTTTTCTTATCCTTTTTCTCCTCCTCTCCGGAAGGGACCCATTGTTCATCCAAGATGGCTTCTTCTTCCTCTTCTTCCTTGTCCCAGTCCTTCTGCTGCGTAATCAACTTTTCATAAGTACATAACGCCATTTCTAAGAATTGAAACAAAGCGCCCAAAGTATCTTCCTTTTTATATTTTTGATATTCAGTCTTTAGTTCATCCACAAACAATGCCATTATGAAAAGAGAAACTTTTCCCAAAACAACCACAAGTATTTTTAATCAAAAACAATTAAAAAAAAAATCCAAAAGTTAATACTTTTCTTCCTTCTTCTCTTTCTCTTTCTGGGGTTAATGTTTAGTCAAAGAGGTCCAATTACCATATATCTTTCTTTGGGATTCTAGGCAATCTCCTCCTTTTTCAGCTTCTGCTCCAATTTTTTTTTCCCTCTCCCTTCCCACTTAAAATGTCAATTTTAAATAATCAGAAATCAATACCTCAAACAAGGGTTTTCCAATTTCTTAAATTTTTCAATGTCCAAAAATCCTTTTATTCCTTAGCTTCAACTCTCAAAACAATTCACTTTCGATGTCCAATATATCCAAACATTTCTGCTGTTTCCATAGGGTGGGAGAGTGAAGAAAAAACGAAAGTTCCCTTTAACAGCTTCTCCGCCGCTTTCGCTCTTCTCAGGGATACAATGTATCCTCCAGCAATTCAAACAGCTCAGTTCCAGGCAATTTAAAGGATGTTACTTGACCCGGCTCAGACAAAACTTTCACTCTTCACATTTCCTCCAGCGCAATCTTACCCGGTTGCTGGCTTCTTCGTGGTGGCCATTGCTGACCGCCGCTCCACCGCCTTGGGAAAAAGGGGTTTTCCCGGAGAAGGGGGGGGTCTGCGACACCCCCACCTCCCTGTCCGACTCCCCTCTCTCTTCAGCTGTCCCTACAGGGCAGCCATATCCCCCTGACCCAACTGGGTCGGGGGTACCTCGATGGCTAGCACAGCAGGAATCGCGAGCTATCGCGAATTCCTGCTGCCCCGAAGCCACGCGAAACCGGAAACCCCAACAATCTAGTATTTCTTTATGTTATCCATTCCTTAATCCACATCAAATTTGTAGCTTGGTAATACAATTCCCAATTAGGCAAACCAAATCCTCCTCTTATTCTAGCATCTTGCAAAAGTTTTAACTTTATTCTCGCTTTCTTACCTTGCCATATATCTTTCAACACAAATTTATTTAAATCTTCAAAATAATCTTTTCCAACCCCAATTGGAATTGTTTGGAACAAATATAAAATTCTGGGTAATATATTCATCTTGATTGTTGATATTCTCCCTATTAATGACAGTTGTAAATTTTCCCATTTCACCAAATCTAGCGCTATCTGCTGCTTACGTTTGATATAATTATTCTCTTTTAGTGTACTGCATCTTGCTGTCAAATGTATCCCCAAGTGCTTGATCTTATTCGTGACCTGAATTTTCAATAGATCTACCAGTTCTTCCTTTTGTCTTGATATCATATTCTTTGTCAAGATCTTTGTCTTATCTTTATTTTCAAACTAGCCACCTTTCCATATGTATCTATCTTTTCTATCAATTTTAATGCTGTTTCTCGTGGATCTTCTAAAATGAAGACCAGATCATCTGCAAATGCTTGCAAATTAAATTCTTCCTTTTTAATTTTCATCCCTTTTATATTCTTTTCTCCTCTAATATTTCTGTTTAGCACTTCCAAGGTTAACATAAACAACAGAGGTGATAGTGTCTTGTTCCTTTTTTTATATCAATAGAGTCTGTCAGTTCTCCCTCTATCATTACCTTTGCTGTTTGCTTATGATATATAGCTTCTATTGCTTGAATAAATTTTTTAGCAAAGCCCATCTGTTCCAGCTGTAATAACATGAATCGCCAATTCACATTATCAAATGCCTTCTGTGCATCTAGAAATATCAAAGCCATTTGTTTTTCAGGACGTGCCTTGTAGTATTCCAAAGTGTCCAAGATTACTCTCATATTGTCTTTGTCTCTTTGGCAGAAATCCATTTTGATCAGGATGGATAAAATTGTTTAAATATTTTTAAGTCTTTCTGCCAATATTGAAGCAAAAATTTTATAATCTGCGTTTAGTAAGGAAATAGGTCTATAGTTCTTGATTTGTGGATCGGCATCCTCTTTTGGGACAAGTGTAATATAAGCTTCTGACCATGATTTAGGTATCCTCTTCTTTAACATAACTTCATTCATAACTTCTAGCAATGGAAGGTTCAACGATTCTTGTAATGTTTTATAAAATTGTGCCGGAAGTCCATCTGGGCCTGGTGCCTTTCCATTATTTTGTTTCTTGAGTGCTTCAATTAACTCCATCATCGTTATATTACTTTCTAACATTGTTTCAATTTCTTTAGGTATCTGGGGTAAATTAGCATTCTGTAAATACTTTTTAACTCTTTCCTCATCAATATTCTCTTGTGTGTATAGTTTCCTATAATAGTCTCATATGATTTCCCTCTTCTTTTTACTACCATAGCAAACTTGGCCTTGATCATCTATTAATTGCAATATTTTCCTTGCTTCTTTCTCCTTTCTCAATTTATATGCTAACCATCTACCTGGTTTATTTGCATCTTCAAAGTAGTTCTGTTTAGCACCTCTAATTTTCTATGCTAGTTCTTCTTTTTCTATTAGACCCATTTTATGTTTAATTATATCCATTTTTAACTTAATGTCCTTTTTCTGTGGCTTTTTCTGTAGCTCTTTTTCAAATCCTTTATACTCATCCTCTAATGCCTTAGAGGCTAATCTTTTCATGGTATTTCTTTTCCTTGTATATTCTATTATCAAGCCTCTGGCATATGCCTTCATTGTATCCCATACGTTCTGGATTGATGTATCTTCTTTTTTGTTTTCTCTAAAGAAGAAAGCCAGTTCTTTCTCCATCCACTGTCTTTTTCCTTTAATATAGTATTATTTAACATCCATCTAGATCTTCTTCTTTGTCCTTTCCATTTAATTGTCATTGGATTGTGATCTGCCCAAGTACTTGTTTCAATATTTATTTCTTGAATATTAGTTAACAATTCTGTTGACATCCATATCGTATCTATTCTGGACCATGATAAATGTCTATTTGAGTAGAAGGTGTATTGTTTAGTTTTAGCATTTTTTTCTCTCCATGTATGTTTTAAGTTTATTTCATCTACCATTTTAAAAAAAGATTTAGGAAGAGTCTTTCTGTTTTGCTTTATTGTTTTCTGTGCTGTATAGTCCAGTTTATTGTCTACAATTCCATTAAAATCTCCCATCATAACTATATTAGCATAGTCCAGTTCAATTATTTTCATATGTAATTTTTTATAAAATCCTTCTTGATTATCATTCGGGGTATAGATTGCAATCAGGAGTGACAAGAAGAAGTGACAAGAAGATTGGAGATATTGATAACAGATTAACTGTGATTGAACAAGATACAAGTGGTATGCTGAGATGGGAGATGGACAGATCAGAATTTTATCTTAGACTCCAAAACATAGAGGAAGAAAAGGGACAAAACCTAGCTGAGATAATGATAGAAATACTGACTGAAGCTTTGAAAACAACTCAAGAGAAGATAATGGATGGAATAGATGAGGTTTATCGAATTTTCACAAGATATGCAATGAGAAATAGCTTACCAAGAGAAGTTTACATCAGATTTACAAAAAAAGCCATTAAAATGCAAATATTGCAAGTGCAAGAAAGAAAACATTGAAATATAAAGACAAGGAGATTATGGTCTTGAAACAAGTACCCAGAAGAGTGAGAGAGATGAGAAGAGAATACCAATTCCTGACCTAAATGCTGCTTAAAAAAGAGGTGAATTATAGATGGCTGATTCCAGAAGGTTTAATGTTCACATGGGAAGAACAGAGATATAGAATTGACTCAATTGAGAAAGCTGAATCATTTTACACAGAATTTTTTGGAGGGAAAGAGGAAAAAAGAAATTTCACTAATTGAATTCCAAGAGGACTGCCAAATGGCGATTGAAAACAGTAGGTGATACAGTAGGTGGAAAGGTGGAAGCCAAAGAACAACGTGAACCAAGATCTACGAGAGCTGCCAAACCTAACTACAAAATATAACCATGGAAGAGAAAAAACTGATTACAATTAATATAAATGGACTTAACTCAGCTGTTAAAAGAAGGAAAACCTTCCATAAATTAGAGAAATTAAAATTTGATATTATCTGCCTACAAGAAGTACATATCAAAAAGCAACATGAACAATTGTTGATACAGCCAAAATTAGGGAAAATATTTACTTCTTTGACACAATGCAAGAAAAGAGGGGTGGTTTTATACATTAAAGATATTATCCCAGCGAAACTGATTTATACTGATGATGATGGAAGAATACTAATGGTGGAAAAAATGGATTAGTGCGCTTATGCATCCCCCCTACAGACCTCTTAGGAAAGGGGTGAGGACAGCCTAAGTTAAAGTTTTTGGAGTTTGGGGAAGAAACCACAGAGTCAGGTTCCAGACATTGACCACTCTGTTGCTGAAGTTGTATTTCCTGTAATCAAGTTTGGTGCGATTTACCTTGAGTTTGTATCTATTGTGTGCTCTTGTATTGTTATGGTTGAAGCTGAAGTATTCATTAACAGGTAGGACATTGCAATGTATGATTTTATATACTATACTTAGATTGGACTGAAGATGGCGTAGTTCTATGTTTTCTAGGTCTAGAATTTCGAGTCGTGGCATAAGGTATTCTGCAACGAGTAGAGGAGTGGAGAACTCTTCTTGTGAAATATTTCTGGACTTTCTCAACTGTGTTAATATCAGATACGTAATGTGGGTTCCAGACTGATGAGCTGGATTTGAGTATTAGTCTAACGAATGTTTTGTATGCTCTAGTTATTAGTGTAATATTACCAGAGAAAAAGCTACGTAAGATTAGGTTAACAACTCTTAATGCCTTTTTAGCTATGTAGTTACAGTGGGCTCTAGCACTTAGATCATTAGAGATGAGTCCTCCAAGATCCTTGACAGAGTTTTGGATCAACAAGGTCTTGACTATTCAGCCTGTATTTTATTTTCTATTTTTTTGCCAATATGTAGGACAGAGCATTTATTTGTTGAGATTTGAAATTGCCAATTGTTTGACTGATTCTGATACATAGTCAAGGTCTGATACATTCTGATACATAGTCAAGGTCTTTTTGAAGGGTAGCAGTATTGTCTGTGATGTTGAATAGCTTTACATCATCAGCGAAGAGAACACAGTTGCTCTTGATATGATCACAGAGGTCATTTATGTAGAGTATGAAAAGAGTTGGTCCTAGAACACTACCTTGGGGGACACCACTGTTGACAGGTACAGAATTTGATAGGATGCTCCCAATTTTGACCATTTGTTGCCTGTTTGACAGGAATGCTTCTATCCAGTTATGCAGGTGTCCAGAGATACCATAAGATTTTAGTTTTAGGAGTAGTTTGTTATGTACCACTGAAGCAAAGGCTTTACAGAAGTCTATGTAGATTGTGTCTATTGCTTTGCCCTAATCGAGTTGTGTAGTCCATATGTTTTTTACAATGTAAGAGTTGCAGATTACTGGATAGTTTTTTCCTGAAACCAAATTGTTTATTAGAGTTCATGTAGGATCTTTTCACAAAATGTTTCTTCAACTATTGTACTTCCAAGCTGTGGATTTTGTAGATAGAAATCAGCACATTTAGTTGAGATCAGAAATCAACCTGGAATAGTGGAGATGCTATATTCTGACATGATATTATGACACTATTTAAAAGTTATCTATAAAACAGAGTTCGATCCAACATCAATGAAAGAGAACTCAGAATAGCATTATCTAGAAACAAGAGAGGCAGGTCCATATTTTATCATATATTTGGCATACCAAACTCCCCAGAACAGGTAAACAAACTTCTGGAGATTAAAAAAACAAAGGCACAAACAGAAACAGATCCTGGAAGAACAAGGATGCTGGCTGGAGAGAGAATCATTTAAAGTGACAGCTTGTAAATTAGTAGAGTTCAGAGCAGTTTAGTTCACTATCTGGCATGATTATCAAAGTCCTGAAATATAGGTTTCAATAGAGACTCTTTATAAAGGACCCCCATATTCTTGCATTAAATACTTGGTCAGCTCTAGCTGCAAGAGCCAGGAGAACAACTGGAGGAATAAGAATGGAAGTGAAGGCAACAATCATTCCACAGTACATCAGTAAATTTTGTAACCCTTGGGATCCTCTGTGCTCATAACTTGCTGCAAAAGTTCTAGCTGCTTTTCTAACTAGTTTCTAAGGGAAAACAGGGAAAGGTATCCTTCTAAGGCAGGGGTGTCAAACTCGCGGGCCATGGGCCAGATGCATCATGTACTGGCCCTGCCTCTGCCCAGTTTAGTAAAAAGGAAAAAAGTCCCAATATGTCATGTGACGCTGCTGTGACGCTGTGAGTTTGACACCCCTGCTCTAAGGCATGGGTGTCAAACTCGCAGTGTCATGTTGCTATCACGTGACGTATCACATTCCCCCCCTTCATGGAGCTGGGGTGGGCGTGGCCTGTACATGACACATCTGGGCCATGGGCCGCCAGCTTGACACCTCCACTCTAAGGATTACAAAAGCTATGCAAGTATAGCACCTTTAAGCTCCACAGTCACAGTAACAAGGGAACAGTTGATCATGAGAGGAGCTTGAGCAGATGCTAAAAGAAGAGGAGGAGGAGAGGATTCTTGCATCATATGCGGGACTCATAAAATCACAAGGTTAGTCAGAATTTTAAAGGAAAGGTAGACAGCCATGTCCATTTGCGTTATTGTTTCAGAGATATTTCCTTACCAAAACAGAGAAACAGAATGACCATGGGTGAGCAAAAAAATCAGTGGGAAGAGGAGTGACTTCTGACTGATTGTTGGCTTCTTCACTGAATTTCCTCATGGGAAACTGCATAAGCATCAGAAACAAACATGCACGTCTTCATTACATTAAATCCATTGCTGGATCTCACAATAGTGAACACTTTTTGCCTGGTATCCAACCTCCCCTTTGGGAGGAAGCTGATTGAGAAGGTAGTTTTGCAACAGCTTCAGAAGATCCTGGATTAAGCAGACTACTTGAATCCCTTTCAGTCAGATTTCAGATCTGAATATGAAACAGAAATGGCATAGGTTGCACTTATGAATGATCTTTGGTGCAGGCAGGATGGTGGTGATTTGTCCATCCTTGCCTTCCTTGATCTCTTGGCAGCTTTTTATATCATTGACCATGGTATCTCTCTGGATTGACAGAGAATTGGAGCTGGGTGCAGCAGTGTTGTGTTGGCTCACCTCATTTCTTGGAGCTTAATTCCACTTTGTGGTGACTGGGGAGATTTCACCCTAGGCCCCTGCTATTTGGGTGCTACAAGGGCCATTGCATTTCCATCTCCTATTCAACAACTACATGAGATTGTTGGATGAGCTGATCCATTGCCATGGAGTGAGAGATCATTACTCAATCTCCACCCCTGGTGAATTAAACAATGCTGCAAATGTCCAATCCCAATGCCGGTTCTGTGGGTGTGGCTTGGTGGGCGTGGCAGGGGAAGGACACTGTAAAATCTCCAATCAGAGGTGGTATTTGCCGGTTCTCTGAACTACTCAAAATTTCCACTACTGGTTCTCCATAACTGGTCAGAACCAGCTGAAAACCACCTGTAGTCTGGAGGCTATGAGGGCTTGGATAGGGAACAACAGGCTTCAAAGACTGAATGGCTTTGAGTTTTGAGCCCTCATGATTTCCGGACTTAACCATCTTTCGTACTGGATGGGATCCTGCTGCTCCAAATGGTCCCTACATACAATCTTGATGTCCTCCTGGACTCATGACTCTTACTTGAGGAGATTGTGGCAGTCATGGTTTGTACAAATAGGAGGCTTTTGTACAACTTCATATTGTGCTCCAGTTATACCCACTCCTGGATAAGGGGCTTTCTATTTGCAGTCACTTATGCTCTGGTCACTTCCCAGTTGGATTACTGTGATATGGTCTACATGGGACTGCTCTTGAAGAGTATCCTGAAAGTTGGTGCAAAATGCAGCTATATGAGCAGTTATATGTGTCTCTGGTAGAGCACACATTATATCTCTATTGCATGAGCTGCAGTAGTTACCAGTTTGTTTCTGAGTACAATTCAAGGTGTTGGTGTTGTCCTGTAAATCTCTACGTGGCAAAACACTTGGTTATTTAAGGGACTACCTTTCCTTGATTTTATCAATCTATCCCATTATACGGAACAGAATGGGGTATGTTATGGGACTCATCTTCTAGGGAGCTGCATTTGGCATGGTTTAGATGAGGGGCCTTTTCTGCTGTGGCCCCTGAACTGTGTAATCTTCTGCCCCCAATGTGAGGATAGTCTCCTTACCTCTAGGCGACCCTTTAAGACCTGGTTATGCCAAAGGCCTGGACATCTCAGGGAATGGGTGAATTGGTAAGTGGCTTTATTACTGTTAACATCACTTCATGAATTAATTTTTAAAAACTCTAGTTTTTGATGTTTAATTTTTGTTATTGGTAAGGATGGTTTTTGTTATTGGTAAGGAATATTTATTATTTTAGACTTGTATGTCATCTACAGTCACTTGCTTGTAAGATGGGGGGGTTTATATTAGATAATAAACAAACTAACAAAACCTGAAAAATCTGATTTAGCAGTTTTCATTTAGATGCTAAGCACCATCAAAACATAAACAGAATGGAATTGAGAAAAATCATGTAGGATTTCTAGAGTTTGTCAATCAAATGTATAAAAACATCTAACTTTATTGAAGGATATTACTGTTGTGTATGCAATATAATTAATAAAGTGTGAGCTTGGAGTAAGTGCAGGGTTCTGGCCCTGCACTTCTGATTGGCTGTTAAGCGGCCAGACCGGATTGGCCCGTTCCGGGGAGTCCGATTGGCCCTTAACAGAGAGTTCTTATTGGTTATAAAAGCTAGCGTTCCTAGCTTGTTATTGGTTAAACGTTATAAGGTTTGCCTATATAAGGCGGGTTCAACTAATGTTAAATGAGCAAGTCACGATGTAAATAAAGAGCTGAAGTTCACCGTTCAGAAACTTGTCTCCATTCTTTCTCGCCCATGCTCAAACTTAACAATTACGTTTGATAGTATTGTGTTTTTGTATTGAGCTAGTTTTAGTTATCCAAATGCTAATTTTTGTATTTCCTTGTATTTAATTTATGTTTTTTATCATTTTGTAGATGGTTTTTAAATTTTGAGGGGGGGATTCGTATATACACACACACATGTGTATGTGTGTGTGTATGCTTTTAAAATGTTTTTAAATTTTGTACATTTTATATATTTTAGCTTTTAAACATACTAATTGTATCCCACTTTTCTTATGCTGGTCTATAATTCTAATAAAAAATGGATTGCTATGTTCCAGTAATCTCCTAGATATTTTCCTTGCTCTCACTTGGATGTATTCCAAATGGCTAAAGGGACTTTTTAAAGTGAGAGAGGCTCCATAGGAACAGTCATGCTGACTTCCTTAGTCATCTCTGTAATCTATTCCTTTTAGGTAATTGTTACATTCCAGAATCTAATCCACCAAATTTCAACGATATCCAGGTTGTATATGTAATCTAACAATGAGATTTCAGGTTTGTCCTGTTTCTTTCCCAACATAATGCCATTAATATACTGTACAGATACTCTAGATTGTGGGTATTATATCTTTCTAGTCTCCCAGCTGTGTCTAGATGCACATTGTTAAGTTTTATCTTTTCTATATTGCTTCCTCCTTTATTCCTCATGTGTTTTATCAAATGATTAGCTCTCAGCACTTACCCTCCAAAATTTATAGTGATTTTGGTCAGTTTTGCAATGCACCTGTGACCAAACATATTGATATTAAATCTCATGGTCCAGTCTTCATTTTTAAAAGGCCGTGGGATTGCAGATCCTGATCTGCAGACACTACTAGAATAACTAGCTGTTACTTACTAATGATCTGTTGTTCATAACTGGGACTTTTAACAAGGAGAGATGAAAACACAACCTGTATTCCAAGATCTATCATTTTCTTTGAAAGGTCATAATCCTTGGAACAATATTAACATTTCTGTTCCCATATTGATTAAGATAAAGAGCAGATACTTAGTTAATCTGATGTATCTCAGTAGCCACACTTAAATGTAGTCTGCAAATGGCATTTCTAGAGATGATATATCCAATCTGCACACGCTTACCATATTTCTAGCAATAGGAGTGTCCAATTGCATCAGAAATTTGTATTACATCAGATTGGTGCTTAAATTTCTTCTATGTGTACAGGCTTATGTATCTGCTAAGTATCTGCTCTTTATCTGCATCTTTTTTTCATGTACTGAAAACTTCTCACCTAAAGATGCCCCAAACTGTGAAAACAGCTTGGTACTGGCACCAAGTATTGCAAAGTATCAGTAAGTTTGCTTGATCTAAGTGTTACGTTCGCCTACTCTAGTGTCTCTCATTCTTGGCTTTTTTCCTTGGTAGCTTCCTCATTCTCTTTCAGAAAGTCTTACTATTCTTCCTTTTTTAAAATGTCTTTCCCATGAGGCTGGAATGACAGCAATATGTTTAGAATCCATTACGTTCTGTAAATAATAAATGAATTCCACAGACTTGACCATAAAAATTGGCTTGTCTATGACCTTCTGAAGTTCTTAAGATCATAAATCACAACAAAACAGGACCCAGAGACAGTATTCAGAGACAGTAATTGCCAGGGGAAACAAGGGGAGACAAGTGGAAGTGAGGCTATGGAAGCAAATGAATTCAAGTGCTGCTGACTAGCTAGGGCAGGTGTCCTCTGGTGAAAGGATTAACAGGAAACAGGACCTTGGATAGCTCCCATTGAGCTTTGCAGGCTCTTTCTCCCCACTCCCCACAAGTAAGAAAATAGTTGATTGTTACCCTGTTGTAACACTGAAGTCTCATATAAATAACTAAGTCCCATTCTTTTTGAAGCAGGAGTTCGATATTTAAAGAACAATTAGTTGATTTTGTAGTGTCTGATTTGGGATGGGCAGATAAAGGTCTGGTTAGGGTTCAGATTCTGAATCCAAGGATGAAGCCAAAACTATGGTTGGAAAAGGAACTGTTTGATTGCCCCCTGAGAATTCCGCATACTGTGAGGTTCAAGGGTAAAAGTAAAGACCAAAGGCAACATACTTAGGATGAAAAATGGAACTGCTCCACACAGGCGATCCAAATACTCATGGCTGGTCTTCTGAGAGTTGATTATGAATCTATTCCTCCCCATTCAGATCTGCACAACCTTGACAGTATTATGTAGTGAATCCAGAATCAAGATGCACAACTGAGTTTCATCAACATAATAATGAAATTAGACCTCAAACTGACAGATGACCTCACCCAGTACCTTCATGTAGAACAGGGGTGTCAAACTCGCGACCCATGGGCCGGATGCATCAAGTGCTGGCCCCACCTCATCCAGCTTAGCAAAGGGGAAAAAAGTGCTGATACATCATGTGACACGGCAATGATGACATGAGTTTGACATCCTTGATGTAGATGTTAAACAGGAGGGGTGATAGCATTAAGCCCTGAGACGCTCTACTTGTTAAGGGTTTTGTTATTTGAACTTTCCTCTCTTTCCCCCATATTAGTTGGACCCAACTCTAGAGAAAGGAGTGTGTGAACACTGTGTTCCCACCCCTAATCTCTATAGACAATCCAGAACATGATCAATAGTATTGAAAGCTGCAGAAAATAAAGGAGAACCAGGACAATTGCACTATCTCTATCTTGGCTGTGCCAGAAGTCATCAACAAGCACAACCAATGCCATCTTAGTTCTGTGTTCTGATTTATAACCTGATTGAAAAGAGCCTTTTGAAACGGGGTGAAAATTGTCCAGGACACCACACAAATACAGTATGGCATCAGTCTACCCCAGATAAAACCACTGTAATAGCAACAATTTAAAAAAGAATGAGAAGTAGAAAAGTCCAATGGGACAAACGCAACAGCAACAACCACACTCAGAGGCAAAAATGACCACGGAACTGGGGCTGATAGCAACCATTCCCTTGACCTGCTCAAGCTCCTGCCACTTCAGCCCCTTTCCCCATAAATGCACCTCACTTGCAAAAACTTCCCACTGAGGATCAAAAATACCCAGATGCCAGAGAGTTTGAGGCCTGTCCAGATGGAAAGAAGAAATTGAAAACTGGCCACATCTCTTTCATTGTATGTGTGCCACTATTGTCATATACATACAAAGATGACACTGCTGCCCTATCATGGGGCAATCCAGAGAGGCCAAAAAGGTATACAGATTTTCCACAGAAACTACCTCAGCAATCCAACACTGTGAGCTTTCAGGCCTCACACTGCCAGCTGCCATCTTCGCCTTTTGGTCACCAGACATCTCCATCCACCACTTTCCTGGAAGAAACCTTCACAAGGTCATGCAGCAGGACTCCCAAATGGAAGGTTGTTTCTACATTTTTTTTGGTGGGCATATATTCTTCTGTTATATGCCAGACTCTTTGAAATGACGGGCATTATATAAATGTGATGAATGAATGAATGAATGAGTGAATATCACAGCTTCAAATTCATTTAACATTCAGTCAAATCTACTCAATTTTAATCAAAATATAACTCAGCTCTGGGCCCTCCTAAATTTAATCTGCCTTGGTTGCCATCCTGTTTTTTTCTTCACATATATCCTCTTACTTCTCTGGCCCAGCCACAAGAAGAAATATTGTTGTTTTTGGTTTTAATTAGCCAGGCTACAGCTTGTTGTTCATAGCTCCACAACCTCCATATCAAGTGTGGCTGAACATGATAACAGAGTTGCTATTGGTCCTTATTGAAATGAAATATAATTTGGTGCTTTCTTATAAAATCAAGATCGAGAATATATTTGTTTTTTTTTTAAAAAATGACTATGAACTGTGCTGAAGCTGGATCTAATTTCAATTCAAATGTTGATTTTGTAAATGATCAACATATGTACCCAGTGCTCCCTATTTAATTATTTCTTTGTGCAGTAGATGCTGGATCCAAGAAAGTTTCTAATCCATCTTAATAAAAAAAAAAATGATGGTTCTAGCAAACCTCTAGAAATAGCTGGTAGGCTTTTCAGGTGATTGGTAGACTTGATGGATGATGTCTTCTATTAAAGCCTCCAGTGAGATGTCTGAAGCCAATAATAGCTCCCGGATCTGGCAGAAGGTTGAGAAAATAATTAAAAATCATTGCTCTGTCCTGAGTAGCAGCTGCCAGTCTAGCAGCAGACAAAATCCCATCACACATCCTCCCCACATATTTTTTTTTTTTTAAGTGGAGGGAAGAAGGAAAAAAATAAACAACAGCCCATGCCGAAGAGAGAATGAGAATAAGAAAATGATGAAATGTGGCAATTTTGTCCCTTCTCCTTCTGTCTGGGCTACTGAAGGAAATGCTTGTCTGTTGCAAGTCAGGAACAATTTTTAAGGGTCACAAGGTTCTTGTGTGGCAGGAACTCTTAAGATTAGCACTATTAGCACATAGTAATATGGGGTGATAATCCCAACTCAAACAATAGGTGGCATTGCATGCTCACATTTGGCCAGCTGTTCTAGTCAGCAACCACACACATTGCCAACCAAACAAGATCCATTTTTGAAATCTACTTGTTTCCTACATATATGAGAAATATGATAGTCATTTTGGTCATACATAATCTCACTCCAAAGTTCCTTTATGGAAGAAAGGACCCAGACAGTAGCCAACTGATTATCATAAGAAGGCAGTTCCAAAATTAAGGTATAATAAAAACTTGCCCACCATCAGTCAGAATATAGAACAACTGAAAGAAGGAGTGCAAGATTGGAAGATATGGAGAGACCTGGCTCATAGAATTGCCAAGAGTCAGACATGATTGAATGGACAACATCATCAAAGACTTGCCATCTAGTTCTCACTTGCATAGATTGGTTCTCTTAAAATCAATACTGGGATCAGTACAGTTTTACACTCTTATCCTAAGGTATAAACAACTCCAAACAATATAGAAAAATATATACAGAATATTACATTTGAATAATAAAAATAAGAAGCAAGGTAACATTGGAAAAAAAGTTTTATTACATTACTCATATATGAAAAGCCTTTGTAATAAACCTTGAAAATACAGAGAGAAACAGCTACTCAAAACTCTCTATTGGATGGCAAATGTCTCCAAAGAATGGGCGTCCTCATCAGATTAGTCTTTACTTGGGATTCTCAAAAGGTTATCCTCCTGTTACATATTTTAAAGGAGCAATTGTTCTGACCTAGGCTTCCTTAGAAAGCATAAAACACAATCTTAGCCCTGGCAAAACCTCTTTTATTTCCATGGCTGTGAATTACGTTCATTCACAGCCTGCAAGACTTCACAAAGTCTTTCAGGGCAATGTTTATAAACACCCACCTTATCACACTTGGAATGCTGCCAGAGAACTAATTGCCAAATGCAGGGCAAGGTCAAACTTGACACAGAGTCAAACAGAACTTTTGAAATCTTGAATCAATCAGATGAACTAATTGCTTCCTGCAAAAGCTCACATCCCGTTCACTCTTCTTTTATGCCCTATGGGAAGAGCCAATCATCTTTGAGGTGTGGCCTTCTGAGTCAACTGCTTTCTCAATTGTTCTTGTCTTTTGGTAGCCCTGCGCATGCTGGGAAATTGGAAAAGAATGGACAAAAGATACAAGTATAATGATGTAAATTAAGATGAAATAAATAAAATATAATTAAGAAAAGTGGAAAGTGGGGAGAAACTATAATGAAGATATAAAATGGTAAATAAGATAGGAAATGGTATATAAGATGAGCATAAATTTAATTGAAGTCCATATAAAGAGAGGTAATCCGGGGCCAAGCTACTTTCTAAAAAGAAGTTTTATGTTTTTGTGTTTTGTGTATTTATGTTTGAGATTTAATAAAACCTTGGAGGAAAGCTAGATGAGGATAATTATAAACAAAACAGAGAGAAATATGAATATGATGAGTATAAAATGGATAAATATAGAAAAGAAACGTAATTGAATAAGAGTAAAGAGAAATAATGAGAAATCTGCTAAAAGATATTTAAGTGGAAATGGGATATATTATAATTATGTTGTATAAAATAAAATAATGTTTTATCCGTCTTGTAAAAATTTATAATGGAAAGAGGTTTTATGTGTTCAATGTTTAATGATGTTTTGGTTGTTTTTAAAATTAATAAAATTTGTTTCAAAAAAAAATAGACAGTGTGCTAATATATAATTTCTAATGGATTCTAAATTCTCTTTTCACTTAATTGATTTGTATGTTGCAGTAGAATTGGAATATTTAACACTAAACAAATTATGTAGGTTATAACTCACAGAAACTATTATTAATAATCTCTCCTTTTGTCTCATGTGTGCATATATGTATGTATGTGTGTATATGTAAAGACTGAACTGCATCTGGTATGTTGAAGTAACAGAATTTGATTTTTTAATTATAGAATACCCTGCTTTCAACAGCACATTTCACTGAGTCAACTAAAAAAAAAAAGAGATTAATTGATCCAGTCAGTTGACAAGAGAGGATTAAGTTTAGCCTTAAACAAATCCAATTGTGCACAGTGTTAACCAATCAGTTATAATGTGAGAGTTTTTAGAGCCATCAGTTGTTTCATTTTGCTTACCTTGTCCTCCAGGAAAAAATGCTTAAGGGAAAAAAATGGGTGAAAAGAGAACTTTTTTATTACAAGCAGTAGATAACACAAGCCAAATACCAGGTAGCTACTGTGCCCAAGCCATGTCTGCTCTTCCCTGCCTGTCCAATGAGGAAGAGGCTAGTGACATCATAAAGCTGTGTCAGGAATCCTGCAAAGCAAAAGTAGGTGGAGATTCTGCATTTTTTAAAAATAGGACATTTGGTCTAGTAATTGAGGCTGTGTACTGCCAGAATTTCAGGTAGGAAATCTGACTGGTTTAGTCATGGTGTCAAGGGAATATGAGGCAAAAACAATATGCCAAAAACTGAATGGTGCTATATAACTGAAGAGTACAGACCCTCTATTCTAGTAGTCAGGGACCCTCAGCTCATCAGCACCGGTTTTTATCATCTTTCATCTATCTATCTATCTGTCTATCTGTCTGTCTGTCTGTCTGTCTGTCTGTCTGTCTGTCTGTCTGTCTATCATCTACCTAACTACCTACCTATTATCTATCTATCTATCTATCTATCTATCTATCTATCTATCTATCTATCTATCTATCTATCAGATAGCTAGCTAGCTATCATCTTTCATCTATCTGTCTGCCTGCCTGTCTGCCTGCCTATCATCTATCTATCTGTCTGTCTGTCTATCTATCTATCTATCTATCTATCTATCTATCTATCTATCTATCTATCTCCATCCATCCATCCATCCATCCATCCATCCATCCATCCATCCTACTTATATGACCACCCATCTATCCAGGGAACTCTGGGCAGTGAAGAAGATAAAAACAAAGAATTCCCTTCAACCAACTAACCAAGTCCTGACATTTAATAAAACCACAAAACCACTAATTGTATCCACCCAGGTCAAAGCCTTCATGCTAACATCCTGACTCTAAGAATTTCTGGTTTGAAGAACAGTTTATTTCACGAGGCCTCCTCTTTCTCTTTGAAAGCACTTTGTTATTTCTAATGTATGTTCTATAAGGCAACCCCACGTTTAAATGGCAGTAATTAATACAGCTATCGGTGAAGACAGAAATCTGCCTGTCAAACCATTCTGATGGTACAATTAGACTTAAAAAATATGACCTTGTGGGTGGTCTTAATCTGGTAGCTTTAGAGTTCAAAGGTTTTGGGCTAAGAGATCCTGCTGCCCTTACTAGCTTCATTTGTATACATCCATGTATACATCTCTTGTGATCTTTTACTCTCCAGATTTTACAGGAGATGCGTAGATTCAAGACAATTTTTTGCTTCTAGATATTGGCCTTTTAGAGTTTGCCATGGTAGGCAGAAAAATACAGAAATTGATGTATATGACTTTTTTTCCATTTAATCTTTAGCTTCCATTTAAACAGTGCATTTTATGGGCACACATTATCTGGGAATGATAAGGACAGACTGACAAGAGTAGGAAAATGGCTAAGGGAGATGATATTGACAAACACTCCCCATGCAATTATCCATCTACAATTATATCTGTAGAACTTGCTAATATCTGCAACAAATTTGAAGTTCCCATGCAATTTTAATATTTATATCAAATCATACTGATTAACATATTGCAAGAACTGAAGTTTCAAGATATTTGGAGGGTGCAAGTTGGAAAAAGCTAATAGCAGTTCATGAAGATCTGATACACAGGCTCCAAGTTTAAGGCTGGCAATCAGATGAAAACAATATCTTTATAGTATCTTCCCATGGGATAATATCAGAGGTGGTATTCAGCAGGTTCTGACCAGTTCTGGAGAACCGGTAGCAGAAATTTTGAGTAGTTCGGAGAACCGGCAAATCCCACCTCTGCCTGGAGATTTTACAGTATCCTTCCCCTGCCACGCCCATCAAGCCACGCCCACAGAACCAGTAGGAAAATTTTTTGAATCCCACCACTGGATAATATATACCATTCTAATGCCTGAAAGCCACAGAAATGAATGCAACATTTAATATTTCTCCTTTTGTTAAATCAAAAAAATCAGCAGCAATATAATCTTAACAGGGATTGGTTTCTGTACATTATGAAACATCATAGAGAAAATTAGGTGATGACAATCTATTTACTCATATTTGTTTGATTTGTTTATTTGATTATTTATATCTCACCTTTATTATTTTTACAAATAAACATATTCAACACAACTTCCTCCTCCTATTTACCCCACAACCACCACCTGTGAGATGTGTTGGGCTGAGAGAGAGTGACTGGCTCAAAGTCACCCAGCTGACTTTCACAGCTAAGATGGGACTAGAACTCATGGTCTCCTGATTTCTAGCTTGGTGCCTTAACCATTAGACCTGTGATGGCGAACCTATGGCACACATGCCAGAGGCGGCATGCAGAGCCCTCTCTGTGGGCATGCAAGCCGTTGCCCCAGCTCCGTTCTGTCATGCATGCATGTGCATGCCTTCCGCCGGCCAGCTTGTCTTCAGGTCTTCTGCAGCGTATGTATAGGGGTGGGACGCATACAGAGGGACACACATATGCATGGGGACATATTGTATTTTGGGAATGTGCATGTGCGTGCACACATTTAGGGCACTTGGTGCTGAAAAGGTTAGCCATCACTGCACTAGACTAAACTGGCTCTCTGGATCTCTCATATTGTGGTGACAAGGAGAGTTTGTTGACATAGTTGACACCAGAAACTATGCTAGTAACACTTTCTGTTAGGAATAACAAGGTTACCTAACGTAGTTTGGGTAAAATAATATATATAAACCATGATAGTGAATTTAAGTGTGTGTCACTTTAAACTACAAAGCATGTAATTTTGTGAAACCGTCATAAGAGGGAGCAAGAGAACTTGATTGATTGCTGGCTTACTGAATTGCTTGCTGACTATGATGGATTGATGGTTTGTTAACTGCGTGTTCCCTGCTGCTGAAGGAAGAAAGGAGGTTTGATTTCTTCATATCTCTACTGCGAGAAGATATATTACTGGACTGATATTTGTAAGTTTACTGACCTCTTTTTCGACACTGGACTTTGCAACTGAATAATTCCCGGACAGACTGAACTAGTGAATGATATATGGACTGTTTTGACTATGCTAAAAATCTTACTGGAATAAACTATTTAACTAGCACAGTGTATCTGTTTTACTGAGTGCAAGCTACAAAAACGTTTATCTCACATATTTGCCTGCCTGACTGACTGCCATGCAGATTCTGCTAGGGTGTATCCCTAACACTTTCCATTTTTTTTCTAGTAGTAAAATAGATATTTCAGATACAACAGGAAACTAATTAACAGGAAGCCATGGATTTCTCATATATGAATATGTTGCAACATCACTTCCTCAAGTTTTGTCAACTTTCCCACTCATTTGCCATTTCTGGAACAATAATATTTATGGTATCTGAAATATAGGAAAGAAGCTCATTCAAGATGCAAGTTGTCAATGAAAAAATTCTGAGACGTCCAATAATTATAGATATAATTTACAGTAGTTAGGCAGTCATAATGGAGAAATGCAGCTTCTCCATAGTTGGGGTCATGAAACGCCTGTAAGAAAAACAACCCAGCTCAGAAAGCACCAAGGATCCCTCAAGCATGGTTAGAAGACGGTGGGTGAAGAGAAATATAAGTGTCTGAGGGACACTGTCTTCTCATCCAGGGAAAATACAATTGCCCCTCACATCTAAAACAACCCCTAAAGGCCCATTCAAGAATACTAAGGCAGACCTTAGCTGATCCTACATACGGATGTATACCTTAAGTTTCAGAGCAAAACTCTGGAATTCAGTCCATTATCTGGAATTCACTTACCATCATCCCTTGACTCATATCTTTCAATATGTGGAGGTAAGGAAAGGCTCATTGAGTTCCAGCTGGGCTTCAGCTGAAAGAACATGAACTGAATTGGACCTGAAAGCCTTCAACATGAACTCATGTTGCACATGGAAGATGTAAATAACATTTTACTTCTCAAAGAATGAAGTTCCTTCATGTTGATAGGAAGAGCAAAAGAATGATCTGATAAATATTGTGCTGTTTATTAAGGTGTAAAGGAAGCTGAGCTGGAATCAAGACTCAGTTATTTTATGCTCGATAATAAAGCAGATTATATATATATAAAAGGTAACTTGACTCTATGTACTTGATAACCCTTTAGAAATTACTCTGCATGGCTCATGTCCAAAGTTGCCAACTCTTGGGGCATCTGTGTACGAACATACACATGTGCGCTTATCTCATTGCATTCTGAAGGGTTGCATTTTGAAACTCTTGATGAAAAAGTCCCAAGCCCTAAAGATCGAAAAAAAATGAAAGAAAGAAATACACAAAAACTGAGGAACTGTATTTAATGTTTTAGATAATACGCCAGTGCAGCTGTGGCTTGTAAGACAATAGAACCATTTCACACTCACTTAAAAAAAAAAACACCTCAAAGCACAAATGCAAGCAAAACATCTGGCATTCCACTGTCTTCAGCATGAGCTGGTTAAGCAGTTCCAAATTATCTTGCTGAAAATCTAAATATATGTGCTCACTTCCTTCTCTGAGAGCGCATTTCAAAATTGGAAGACCTCATGTCCCATGCTGCTCTATCCATACAATCAGTGCAGTTCAGTTCAAGGATCCTCTCCTTCCAGAAAGTGAATGACTGTGGCTTGTCACTGTGTGTTGTTTTGACTCATGTTATTTGTGAAATGAAAAGTTGTAGTGATCCCCTGATCTGTACCACATTTTATTCTACTGACTAGATGAGGTTGATTGATCCACCTTTCGGGCTATTTTCTCACCCACATGGCGCGAAAGCATCCCAGTGACTTATCCGCACAAGCTGCCATTGAAATTTATTTTGCTTCTTTTGTCCAAATGGTCCATTTTCACAGAGATCCTTTAGCAATCCCAGTAGCAGGTCCCAAAGAGCATGGAAGGGATATGGACTTACTTTGCCCCTCTTCTCATTGGCAGAAAGCTTAGCCCATGTCCTGCCAACAAAAGAAAGCACATTCCTTTTGTTTCTAGAGAACCAGAACACTTCAAAGAGAAATTTCAGTAGCTTTTAGAAGATGTCAGTCGATCCTTTTCCCCCTTGGATTTAGTATGTGTGCAGGTGGCTGATCATCTGCCAAACTCGGGCTCAGCCTTCCTCTCCCCAGCAATTATGCAATTTTTTCCTCCTTCACTCAGTAGACATGCTTTGTGTGTGTGTTTGTTTTCTCTCTCTACATACAACTTAGTTCAGCATCTCCAAAAATCACATAACCTCTTCCGCCCCTGAACTCGCGGTACGGTATTTATTTCAGCAGGGTTTTTTGGGAAAAAAGTAGATGCCTGGGATGTGGGTTACATCCTGTGGAACCATTGGATATGATCACCTGGCAAGAAAAAAAAAGGTTTTTTCTAACTTTTTTTTACTAGCTAATTCAAATAGTCTTTGGTTCTCCCTGGTAAGGGAGACTACAGTTCCTAGATGATGGCCTCCCAGGTACTTGGTTTATAGCAGCCTTCCTCAGTCAGGTGCCTGCTCTTTATGCTGGACTACAACTCCCATAACCTTCAAATGGTATTCCAAATGGGGTTTAGGAGACTGTAGTCTGACACATATTGAAAGCACTCGGTGAGGAAAAATTATTTGAATGAGCCTTCCTCCCACTCTATTACAGAAATTCATGGGAAGTTGATGGTAGAAAAGCCATACTTTTTAAAAAATGTGTCCTTCTTAAGATTTAGTTTCACAATATAAGCTAGCCTGGTTTGAGGAAAGAATGATAGTGATGTGGCTTAGATATGAATACTAGTTTATGTTTTTACTTCTATCTATAGAATAATTCCTCTTATTCTGGGTCTAGGGTCTATTTCCACTGTGGGAAAGAGACATGATTTAGCAGTAAGTTAATCTCTCTGCCATATTAGTTTTCTGTGAGCAGGGATTTTTGTTTCTAAAATATGGAGTGAAAATCACTAGAAATCTCTATTTGAAATATAAATAGTGCAGTTCTGACTATTCCAATGAAAGAAACAAGGCATATTTCTATGCCTTGGCATTGTATTTATAAAGGACTGCAAAGCTCCAAGTGACTATGAAATAGCAGCAGAAAGATATAGAAAGGTAGCCTGTTGCTGCTATATGGTGGTTGTCTGGTTGTCTGGATTGTAGGAGTCTCTATACCAGAGGTCCAGGGACGTGGTGGCTCAGTGGCTAAGACGCTGAGCCTGTCAACCAGAAAAGTTGGTAGTTTGGTGGTTCGAATCCCTAGCGCTACGTAATGGAGTGAGCTCCTGTTATTGTCCCAGCTTCTGCCAACCAAGCAGTTCAAAAGCATGTAAAAAAATAGGAACCACTTTGATGGGAAGGTAAGAGCATTCCGTGCACCTTCAGTGTTTAAGTCATGTTGGCCACATGACCATGGAGATATCTTCAGACAGCGCTGGCTCTTCGGCTTTGTAGGATTCAAATTTTTTTACTACCTGTTATGTTCTGCGCATGGGCGCAAGGAACGGAGACGAGACAGTGAACAGTGAACTTCAACTCTTTATTAATCATTCTGAACAGAGCAAAAACCTAGGGCAGCAGCAGCCCTTTTATAGGGCAGGCTGCTGATCTAGTAACCCATGAGAAATGTGGAGTGTTAACCCCTTGAACCAATGAGAGTGGTTCGTTAACAGCCAATTAGATTCTCCTGAATGGACCAATCCGATATCGCTATTATCGGCCAATCAGAAGTGCAGGATTAGAACCCTGCTTTTTCTAAAGGTTTGCTAAAACTTTATTTAAGCGTTTTATTAGTTCATAACACCCCTTTCCCCGGGTTCCGTTTAAGGGGTGCGATGATGTAATCTCTGAGGTATGAAGGTTGTTTTGACTGTCTGTTGGATTTACGCTGTCCCACCGGTTCCTGTCTGTAACCCAGTTTTGGCGGGACGTTTTTGGGCAAGTCAGGTACCGGTGGTTCCGTATCCTCATTGGATGACTCGGTGCCACTAATGTTCTCGTCATTGTCCTTCAATCTCTGCGGGCTTGCTTCTGTTGAGGTGTTCCTCTGTGGCGAGGACACTCCCCTCCCTGATTCTTCTTCATTCATCACGCCTGATTGCTGACTTCTTTCGCTCCTGCTTTCCACCATCTCGAATTCGGTTTCTTCAATATCCCCTCCCCCCTCAGTTTGGGAGTTACTGGAGTCGCAGAAACTAGATTGTAGCCTTGAGCGAAGCTGATCTATATGGCGTTTCCATATTTTTCCATCACAGGTTTTCACACGGTATGAGCTGGGTCCGATGGCTTGAATTACGGTTGCCTCCACCCACAACGGTTCACCGGAAAGGTTTCTGGTGAAAACTAAGTCGTCTGTCTTGAACTGGTGGCATTTTCCGCTAGATCCACAGGGTTTCTCTGGCTCGTAAGACAGGTGAAGCCGGTCGAGGTGGGAATGGAGTTTGCGTCCCATCAATAGTTCAGCTGGAGTCTTGTTGGTGATGCTGTGCAGAGTGATGTGTTGGAGAAGGAGTATTCTGTTTATTTTATCTTCAATGTCCCCATAGTCCATTTTGTAGAGGGTTTTTTAAACAAATTGGGCGTTGGTTCTTACCTGATACGCCTCTTCTTGTGGAACTGCGTAGAGCATCCAGAGAGTGGGAGGTGCTCCAGTCTTCACTTCTCACAGGCTGAGCTGAAATTGAGGAACACCCTCCTCCTCCACGTGACTCCTCCATGCGTTCCCCCCAGTTTTATCGAAGACGAGAGGACAAAAACAACCCTCTACTCTTAAGTATTAAACAACATGAACTCCAACATTAGAAATCATTGGCCGAAACAGGTTTTCCCCCTTTACAGACGGACCAACAGGGTGGGGCTGGATGCTCTACGCAGTTCCACGAGAAGAGGCGTATCAGGTAAGAACCAACGCCCATTCTCCGTAGAACTGCTGCGAGCATCCAGAGAGTGGAACATACCAAAGCAAGTGTGTCCTACGGGTGGGAGTCCGTCTGGATTGGAACTTCCCCAGGATCTCTCACCACTTGCTGCAAAACTCGCCTGCCAAAAGATGCTTCAGCTGAGGCGTAAACATCAATCTTATAATGTCTTATAAAGGGAGATGGGGAAGTCCAGGTGGCCGCCCGGCAAATATCAAGAATAGACGCCTGAGTAGCCCAGGCTGCCGAGGTAGCTGCACTTCTGGTGGAGTGAGCGGTAACCCCACTGGGAACTGGAATATCTTGAACTAAATAGGCCTTGGATATGGTAGCCCTAATCCATCTGCCTACCGTGGACGGAGAAACCTTACAGCCTAGTGTCTTTGGCTGAAATGACAAAAATAGAGACTCTGCCTTCCTGATGGACTGCGTATGAGAAATGTAAATACGCAAAGCCCTTCGAACATCAAGGGTGTGCCACTGCCTCTCTTGCTCGCGCAGAGGCTTAGGACAAAAATTAGGCAGGACCAACTCCTGTGCCCTGTGGAACGGTGAATTAATCTTCGGCATAAATGCTGGGTCTGGTCTCAGAACCACCCGATCTGAATGAAAAATGCACAGATCTTTTCTCACGGATAGAGCTGCAATTTCAGATATCCTTCAAGCCGAAGTAATAGCCAACAGAAAAACTGTTTTAAATGTAAGAAATTGAAGTGACGCCTCCCTGAGAGGCTCAAAAGGAGATCTAGTCAAGGCCAGGAGAACTTTATTAAGGTCCCATGTCGGGTACCTGTGCACTACTGACGGGCGCAAATTAGAAGCCCCTTTAAGAAAAGCCTTGATTTGAGGATGGTGGGAAAGGGGACCAAAAGGACCGCCAGCAACCACCGTTGAGAGCACCGCTACCTGCCTCCTTAAGGTGTTAGGTGATAAACCTCCATCTAGGCCATCTTGTAAAAAGGCCAGGATCTGTGCAACTGAAGGAGAGCGTGGGTCGATGAATGATTTTTGGTACCAGTTACAGAAACTTTTCCAGGTAGCCTCATAAATGCGAGCAGTAGAAGGCCTTCTAGCCGCCAAAATGGTGTTAATGACCTGAGCTGATAAGCCTTCCTCAATCATCCTTTCCTGCTCAATCTCCAAACAGCCAACTGTAGCCACTGTGGCTCTGGATGGAGCAGCGGGCCTTGCGACAGCGAAATCTGATCCAACGGAATCCTCCATGGCGGAGATACTGACAGATTGCGGAGGTCCGCAAACCATGGCCTCCTGGGCCAATAAGGTGCCACCATGAGGATCTCTGCTTTCTCGGCTATCAATTTTCGAATCACCCTGGGGATCAATGGAAGCGGAGGGAAGGCGCACAGTAGCCCGGGAGGCCACGGGCAACGCAAGGCATCGTGATTCTCTGCTCCGCTGGAGGGATAATGGGAGAAGAACCTTGGTGTTTGCGCGTTGAGCGGAGATGCAAAAAGGTCTACTAGGGGCTGACCGAACCTGGCTGCTGCTTCTCCGAACAGATGTGGGTGCAGGTGCCACTCTGCCTGATCCAGTGTTGCCCTGCTGAGCCAGTCCGCCTGGACGTTGGAGGCCCCGGAGATGTGCTCCGCTCTGATGGATAAGAGGTGCACTTCTGCCCATCGACACAGTCGCTCGGCCTCTCTCATGAGAAGGAGGGAATGGGTGCCCCCTTGCCGATTGATGTGGGCCTTGGTTGTAGTATTGTCTGTTAGGACCAGGACATGGCGCCCCCTTACCCGATGAAGGAATGTCTGCAGAGCCAGGTACACTGCACAAAGCTCCAACCAGTTGATGCTCCGACTTCGCTCCGCATGAGTCCAAACTCCCTGTGCTGAGAGAGATTGCAGATGGGCCCCCCGTCCGGAAAGACCTGCGTCTTTCATGAGAACAACCCTTCGAGGTTCCTGGAATAACTGACCTCTGTTGACAGATGGTCGCATCCACCAGAGGAGGGAGGCGAGAACTCTTCGCGGGACGCCCACCATAAACCTTGACGTGCTCCTTCCTGAACGCTGATACGGCAGGAGGAACCATTGCAAAGATCTGGAATGCAAGCGAGCCCATGGAATAATGGAAATACAGGAAACTAGCTTCCCTAGCAGTTTGGATAAATTGAGCAACGATGCTTTCCCGGTCCGCCGGATATCCTTGATAGTGGTGCGGATACTAATAAGTCTCTCCTGAGAGAGAAAGACCCTTCCTTCAACAGAGTCAATCACAGCCCCTAGATGGGATATACTAGTGGAGGGGGTAAGCTGACTCTTCTCCCAGTTCACTAAGAACCCGTGGGACTGAAGTACCGAGAGGGTAGCGCTAGTATCGCTCTCGACTTGATGTCGGGAAGGGAATATAACCAGGATATCATCAAGGTAACAGTGGATCCGGATGGGAATTTGTCTAAGGTGAGCTGCAATAGCCGCCAACACCTTAGTGAAAGATCTCGGAGCTGAGGCTAGACCAAAGGGGAGGGCTACATACTGGAAATGCTGATTATTATAACAAAATCTGAGATATTTAGAATATGAGGAATGAATGGGAATATGGAGATAAGCCTCGGAAAGGTCAATTGACGTAAGCCAGTCTCCTTCTCTGATGCCCTGTAAAATCGACTGCAGAGTCTGCATTTTGAATTTATGGCGTACAATAAAACGATTTAACCTCTTAAGATCTAAAATGGGTCTCCATCCCCCGGAATGTTTAGGCACCAAGAATAAAAGTGAATAGAAACCCCTTCCCTGTTGGGATGGGGGTACAGGTTGAATAGCCCTAATATCAGAGAGATGTTTGATGGCAGAGGTCATAAGAGCCCGTTTAGTAGGATTCCTAGAAATGGGTGAAACCCTGAAATGTTCAGGGGGAGGAGAGAGAAACTGCAGGGTCAAGCCAAAGCGCACTGAATTTGTAACCCAAGTATCAGAGGTGGATTCTTCCCACTTGTCGGCAAAATGCCTGAGGCGGCCGCCTGTGGTAAGAAAACCTGCAATGCTACCTGGGCCGGCGGGCCGCTCTACTCCTGGAACCCCTGAAGGGCCTTCTGTAGCTGCCCCCTCTCTTGCCTCTGTCTCCCGAGTCGCCCCGGTCCTGGTAGGACGGCCGGAATGAGGGGGAGCCCTGAAATCTAGGAGAGAATGATGACTGGAAGGAGGGACGAAAGGAGCCCCTCCGAAAGGACTGGGAACTCTTGGCTTCCTGCCTACGAAAAAGTGAAGGCAGAAACTTTTTCTTATTTTGGGTTTCCAGAAGCAATGGCTCCAGAGCGGGCCCGAATAATTTCCCTTTTACTATGGGGGCAGAAGCCAACTTAGACTTATTTTTAATATCAGCCTGCCAGTGTTGAAGCCAAAGCAATCGTCTGGCAGAAACATGGGAAGAAATAGCTTGGGATGAGAACTTAACCGAATGAAAGGTAGCGTCGGTGCAAATTCCGCCGCTGCCGTGATCTTTGAAATATCTTGATGGGCTCTGGTATCAGCTGGGGAAATGTGTTGCTTCAGCTGTCTGAGCCACCTGATGGAGGATCGGGTGAAAAAGGAAGCGGCCATGGCCGACTGGATAGCCCAGGCATCAGCGGTGTGAGCCCGCCGGAGCGCCATCTTCGCTCACTTATCCTCCGGCTTCAGTGCCTCTAGTGCATCGGGAGGATTGGAAGAGGAAGCAAGCCTTAGAATCGGATCATCTACTTCTTGGGTGTCTAACATAGCTGAGAAATCCGAATCCAGGGTAAACAACCTCTTGTCCTGACTAGAAGGGGCCGGAGAAGGACCCACCGAGCGAACTGCTTTGCAACCAGATCTGAGAAGATTGGGGGGGCCGGAATAATGTCTGCTGCCACTGTCGGCTGTCTGAACATAAGGTCATCAGGACCTTCTGGACTCGATGGAGGGGTTTCAGAAGGAGACTGAGAGGCTAGACCTGAAATGTTCTTTGCCTTAAATAGCAAGGATTTAAATAAATGGGGTTTAAAAAGACCCACAACAGCAGGTTGTTCAGGAGAAAGACCCTCATCTTCCGACATTTCTCCCTCCATTAGGTCCCCCTCCAGAAAGGGTTCCGAATACTGTAAGGAACCTCTATCAGAACCTTCGTACTCTCCGAACGGTTCAAGGCTCTTCTTCTTGGGTATCCTCCCCCTCTGGGAATGGAACATCCATGTGAGGAGGTACCTGACCATGCTGTGATGCTGGTGCAGAAGGAGATCTCCCAGATTAAGACTCAGCCTCGGGAGTCCTCCCTCAGGAATCCGGTCTAGCGAGCTGCTGCATTCCTTCAGCTATGCCTTGACGGATGGCAGACTGCATCCATTCCCTGATGTTCTCAGGTACAATGATTGGAGCAGGATCCTCAGAGCGTAGGCCTGCAGTGGTCGGCGTAAAGGCCGCCTCTGGTACACGAGAGGGCTGGTGGCCTCGGGTGGAAGTACCGCCCCTAGAGGAAGAGGGTTGGCTCGGTGGGGGGGGGGGTAGAAGGAAAAGGCAGGTGTTATAGAGTGTGACTCTTTAGCCCGCTTGCTAAACTCCCTTTCTAGGGCCTTATGACGTCGTAAGGCATCTCTTTGAGAAGCACTGGAAGAATCCTTGTCCCTTTTGCGAAGGTAGTGTGTCTTAGACTTGGCCTTCAGAGAAGAGCCAGTAGGATTAGCCTCTGCCATGGTATTGGAAGAAAAATGGCGGTTGGCACGCCTAGGAGTTCGGCCTACAAACGTAAACCGGTTTTCCTAAAATTGGGTCACGTCCCCCTTTTTGAAGAAATTTTATTCTAGAGCTAGCTATTATCTATTCAAAAAAATCTCCTTTCTCTCTCTCTCTTTTTTTTCTTTAACCTTATGCAATAAAAAACAGAAAAAATTCTAGCAAGCTAAATTAAAAAACCTGAATATATACACTGGCATTTAACTACAAAAAAAGGGGTCAGGTTCAAGTAAGGAAAACCAAATAGACCCAAGAAGGTACAGCAAAAACAATAATTTAATTCCAAATAGACGAAATGAATGCTGAGGCCAAGCAATTTGCAAAAGGCAAGACAAGAAAAAAGGGGCCTCTGTAGGCAGCCCCCCAACAACATGGAGAGTACTTGCCTGCGCTTCTGAACTAGCTGCGGGCCAAGGAAGAAAGCCAACAATATTAAATCTAAGAGAGACAACAGGGCACGGGGCACAGTGCTCTCTCAGTAAAATCAAAGGCTCCCGCTAAAGGGCCTACAAAGGCCTCACAGCTCACACTTAAATCCCCCAAAAATAAGGCCTTACTTGATCAGTAAAACAAAATGGCGCCGGCCACGAGGCACGCCCAAAATGGCCGCCCGGCTCAGAGCGCACAGCTCAGAAGCGTACCAGCCCACCACAACTTCAAGCAGGAGAAGAAAGGAGCTGGGAGAGGAAGCGCTGCCTCCTCTGAGGCGTTCTCGGGGGGAAGACGCAATTGCGCTTTTTAAAAGTACAGTGCAGAGCCAAGTGGCTGAGCCCAGCGCGCTTGGAACGGCAGAGGATAGAGGAGGAGGGGTGGAGGGGTGAAAGACTCCAAACCCCTTACTTCCCTCCTGGGAGCGAAATCACTCCAAAAATTAAATTTTGGACCGCACTACTCTTGCAGGGAGAGGAAAGGAAAAATCAAACCTGAATCAATTATTAACGACACCTGAAACGGCCAAGGAACGAAGAAAGCTGCCTGTCTTCTCGAAGGCTGAGCTAAAACTGGGGGGAACGCATGGAGGAGTCACGTGGAGGAGGAGGGCGTTCCTCAATTTCAGCTCAGCCTGTGAGAAGTGAAGACTGGAGCACCTCCCACTCTCTGGATGCTCGCAGCAGTTCTATGGAGAATGTACCATTCGCTCGGCTCTTCCGTTAGCCGCAGGGTACATTGGCGAAGTTAGCGCATGGCGAATACCCCGGTGCGCTAAGTATTGTTCAAAGGGTAAAGCGGTAAACTGGGGTCCGTTGTCGGAGACCAGAACGTCTGGCAGTCCATGCGTTGCGAATAGCCTGTTCAACTTCCGGATGATGGACTCGGTTGTAGTACTCTTCATTTCGTGGATCTCGAGCCAGTTGGAATAGGCATCCACTGTTAGTAGGAACGTATGTCCTTTAGTAGGTCCCCAAAGTCAATGTGAATGCGGGACCACGGTCCCCGGGGTGTTTCCCATTCTGTTGGAGTTGCTTTAGGTGGGGCACTGCTAACTTCTTGGCACTTTAAACAAGTCTTTACCGAGGCTTCGATCTGTTTGTCGATGCCTGGCCACCACGCGTAGCTTCGTGTGAGCGCTTTCATATGCACGATGCCGGGGTGACTCTCATGCAATGTTTTTAATACTGCTCGTTGTAACCGCTCTGGGACGACGACTCTATCCCCCCATAGGATGCAGCCTTTTTGCGAAAAAAGTTCTGTTTGCCAGTTCTTGAAGGGGGTGAAGTCGTCAGGGGTTTGTTCTACTGGCCATCCCCGTTTGACCCAGCTAAGAACTCGCGCTAAGATAGGATCGTGTTTTGTTTCGATCGCAATATCTCTAGCTGTTAGCGGTGGTGAATGTACTGCTTCAATCTGGGGTGTCATAAGGGTTGGAGCTGGGTCGTCGACGGTTTCTGGAAGTGGTGCACGGCTCAGTGCGTCAGCGTGGGGAATGGCTTTCCCCGGGCGGTGTTGCAGTCTATAATTGTACGCAGCCAAAAACTCCGACCAGCAAGTCATTCTAGGTGATAATATATAGGGCTTGTCTCCTGCTATAATCCCCAGCAAAGGTTTGTGGTCAGTAACAATAGTAAAAACTCGTCCATATACATATTCATGAAACCGTTTCACAGCAGATACAACAGCAAGAGCCTCTTTGTCAATTTGGCTAAGGTTACGTTCAGCCTTTGATAGGGTTCTTGAAAAATAGGCAATAGGGGCCTCACTACCATTTGGTAACACATGACTCAAAATGGCTCCTACTCCAAACGGTGACACATCACATGTAATTGTTAAAGGCAAAGTTTTGTTATACTGCATTAAAACAGTGAAAATGAGATTAATAAGTTTTTCACTTGTCGGAACGCGTGCTCCTCTCGGTGCCCCCAGACCCAGGTTGCTTTTTTGTTGAGAAGTCTATATAGGGGCTCAGCTACGGTCGCTTTGTGGGGCAGGAAGATGTTGTAAAAATTAATGAGCCCCAGAAAAGCTTGGAGATCAGTTTTATTTCTGGGTCTTGGGGCATTCTTGATTGCTTTTAGTTTGCTATTGGTGGGGTGAATGCCTTGCTTATCGATTAGGTACCCCAGGAACTCTACTTTATCTGTACACAGTTGACATTTATTTTTTTTAACCTTAAGGCTGGAGTCTTTAAATTTCTGGAGAACCAATTTAAGACGCTCTTCTAGTATTTCTCTATTCGGGGCAGCAATTAAAACATCATCAAAGTATGGTACAACCCTTTGATCCCCTGCAAGAGTCTCTCCATCAAACTTTGAAAAATCCCTGGGGCTACGCTAATTCTGAATTGGAGTCAGTTGCACTTAAAGGCGCCTGGGTGCGTAACAATCGTTTGTGCCTCTGCTGTTTTTTTATCTAGTTGTTGGTACGCCTGTGCTAAATCTAATTTAGCGAAGACTTTTCTGCCCCCCAGGGAATGGAGAAGGTGTTGTACCACCGGCACCGGGTAAGCGTTCTGTTGAAGGGCGTGATTCAGGATGGCTGGGTAGTCCCCACAAATCCTTAACAATCCATCTGGTTTGATGGGTGTTACGATTGGGGTTTCCCAACGAGCGTGGTCTGTTGGTTCTAAAACACCCTGGGCTATTAATTTATCAAGCTGCTCGTCAATCTTTGGTTTAAGGGCAAAAGGTACCCAACGAGGCTTAAGGTGGATGGAGGCTACTTCAGGGTTAAGGTTAAATGATATCGGGGTCCCCTTGTACTCACCTAATTTGTCTGCAAAGACGTCCTGGAATTTCTGGACGAGGGCCTCCTCCCAGTCGTCGTTTCTGGTTTGGTGAATGCCGGCTACCTCAATCCCGAGTGGGGCGAACCATTGAAGGCCTAACAAGCTCGGCCGACCATGGTCGACGACGGTCAATGGTAAAGATGCAGTACGATTTTTGAATGAGACCTGGACTAGGCTGGATCCAACGACTGGAATTCGGTTTCCCTGATAATCCTTGAGTATAATTCTTTGGGTTCTGAGGTCTTGCCACCGGACGGCAGGGATTAATTGTTTAAGGGTCTTCCAGGAAACCATTGAGAGGGACGATCCTGAATTGACTTCCATCACGCAGGGCTGGTTTTCAATGGTGACCTTTATTTGGATCTTCTTTGCATCTAATGATGAGGCGTGACCAATTTAATGGTTTGGTGTGCCTCTTCTCATTTCATTGAATTGGCCAGTGGTTTATTTCTGTAGGAGTGGTTGTTCCATTGGTGGTTCAAATGTTTCCAACTCACAGGATGATTTCCTGTGGATTGGCAGTAGTTGGTCCCCCTCTGAAGTGGGCTGGATCCTTGCTTGCTTCTACAGACCTTTCCGATGTGGCCTCTTTTCTCACAAACATGGCAGAGCGTGTTGAGGAATTTGCAGTCTGATCGCGGGTGGTTTGCCCCACAACCTGCGCATTGATGCTGCAGTCTCTGATTATGCTGGTGGCATTGGTCTCGTTCAGACCAGAGCTGGTTGACCACTATCTGATGACGATTCGAGGTCCTCATGGTGGGTTGCCATTGTGTGTCCCTCTAGGCGAGGTGAGGTTTCGCTGGCGAGTTGGCGGAGTGGTGCGTTGATGCAGCGCATTCAGGCAGCCGACTTCCTGGTTGCTTCTGCTGCAGTAGCATCAGCGATAGTATCTGCAAGGCTGATGTCGCCTTTCGCCATCAGCTTACTTTGCACATGTGGTGCATCTAGTCCCAGAACTATTCGGTCTCTCAGAGCTTCTTTGAGGTCGGCGAACCCACAGAGGCCTCCCAGGTTCCGGAGATTCGCGATGAAATCTGCAACGCTCTCTTTTTTCCGCTGGTCTCTCTGGTAAAATTCATGTCTTCGGACAAGTGTTGGTACAGTAGGTGCATAGTGGGCCCGTAGGAGGGGCTCAAGGACGTCCCAGTCCATGGATTTCACCTCAGCCGGTTTCGCCAGTGCCTTAGCCATCTTAAAAACGGCAGGTCCGCAATGGGTCAGGAATACCGCTTGCTTTTTCCCCGTAGTGGCATCCTTCAAGTTGTTGGTCTCCAGAAACATCTGGAACTGGTCCATGTACGAGTCCCAGTCTTCTTGTGCCGGGTCAAATGGAGTGGGTGCTATGGCACCGCCGGACATGGTTTCCACTGTCGATGTGCCTTCAGCCTGTTTGGTGCTCTGTAGTGTTCAGTCAGCTCTGACGTCTCCGTATCCCATCCTCGTTGCCAGTGTTATGTTCTGTGCATGGGTGCAAGGAACGGAGACGAGACAGTGAACAGTGAACTTCAACTCTTTATTAATCATTCTGAACAGAGCAAAAACCTAGGGCAGCAGCAGCCCTTTTATAGGGCAGGCTGCTGATCTAGTAACCCATGAGAAATTTGGAGTGTTAACCCCTTGAACCAATGAGAGTGGCTCATTAACAGCCAATCAGATTCTCCTGAACGGACCAATCCGATATCGCTATTATCGGCCAATCAGAAGTGCAGGATTAGAACCCTGCTTTTTCTAAAGGTTTGATAAAACTTTATTTAAGTGTTTTATTAGTTCATAACACTACCAGTTCTGTGGGTGTGGCTTGGTGGGTGTGGCAGGGGAAGGATACTGTAAAATCTCCAGTCAGAGATTTTTGCCGGTTCTCCGAACTACTCAAAATTTCTGCTACCGGTTCTCTAGAACTGGTCAGAACCGCTGAATACCCACTTCTGGAGCACTGCCCCCTAGAGCTGGAAATGACTAGCACACATGTGCGAGGGGAACCTTTATCTTTACCTATACCAGAGGCAGATTAAGACTAACTGGTGCCTTAAGGACAGCCCAACAATGCTGCCCCTTGGTGGAACTGAAAATTTCATGCCATAAGTTAGAAACAAATAACACTTCCAAACCAAATTTTTAAACTTTGGTCAAAGAAAGAAATCAAAGAAATCTTTGTTATTAAACAATGTACATTAAAAGTTGAACACTGCAGATTAGGAATATGGCAGTGAAAAAGTTAAGGATATAATAACTTGGGTGGAAAACTCTATGGTGCCTGAAGCAGGTTTCTATTTTGTTTAATCCAGCACAACTCTATGTGGTACCCTTCATGGTGGCAGGTTCATTTTTGAGGGCATAAAAGTTGGGCAATAGCTGATGGTAAATGGTAAATCATACCACTTCTCTGAATCAGTGTTTCTTATGACACCAAGGTCTCAATACAATGAAGTCGTAAGATGAAAGAAGATATACCAAAAAAGTAATTGTTCATTTATGACTAGGTATCTCTAGCTCTTCAACCCTCCAGTCAAGGAGAGCATTGCCTAAAGCATTGTTTCAATCTACCAATGTTTTAGAGGTTCTGCTTTGTGTGAAAATGCATTTAACAACTGTGGCAGTAAGGACCATGGAAGACTGTGGAAAGATACTGTTACTGACAATGAACTCGCATCTCGAGGACTGTGAGTGCATTCTGGAGATGCCTGCATAAAGTCTGAGGTTGTGCCTGTGGGGGAGGTTGTGGGAAAGCAGCCTCTTGTAATTACATGTGATAATTAAAACCAATTCAATCTTTCTATCATGCATTAATGCTGTTTGTTGCCAGCTCTGCTTTGATTCCTAAGTACGGTCATTCCTGCCCTCCCAACCCTCCCCCCACCCTTAAAGACAGCACAATAAGGGAAATGGACCATTTGGATCAGTCTAAATGCAATTTGTTCAGTTCTTTTCAAGCATATAATCCTGGTACAAAGAAAGGATTTGGGCGGCATTTTCAGCTCTGCAGGAACAAAGGCTCAGGCCAGTCAGAAGGCAGAATTGTCACTTGCAGCTGCTCTGATAAATAAAAGAGCAGCCAGTAAATGCCTCTACAGTTTTGGATGCTTCTTAGGGAAACTGAATTTTCTCTACAGCAGGTGCTTTGGCTGCAACTCTCCAACTTCCCTTGGGGTCTGGTCATCTCTCTTTCTAGGGCAGCATGAACAAGGGCTACTGTGCAAGCGTGGGAGGAACAGAGGGGCCTGCCTCATCTGAAGCCAAATCATTCATTCCTTGAGTCTAGCACGATCTCCTTTGACAAGCAGGGGTCCTGGAAAGACCTGATCAAGCTATGCAGCCCTGGGATATCACAGAAACTCCTAGTGAGGACTTTGCAAGCATGAACCAGTCACTACAAAATGCAGAGCTCTCTATCCTGCATGTCCACAGTAATATTGATGTTGGGGTAGTGGAGTGCTGAGAAGGGGTGGGGAGGAGTTAGAAATGGTTGGATATTATTGCAACAATTTCTTCTTTCATATCAAAATGAATAGGTTTTGGGCTGAACTTTTCAATTGTCAGCTGGTGTATGTATTACACCAGAATCCAAAGAAAAACTTCATATCCCCTTATTGCTACCGGGGTTCTAGGACAATTCGCTGCAGCCAACTCACCACAGCCAACTTGCCATGGCCAACTTGCTGCAATCAACTTGCTGTGGGACAACTTGCCATAGCTAACTTGTCACCGGGGCAACTCGCTGCGGGACAAGGGTTATACTACTATGAAAGAAATGGTGGAATAGAATAATAAAAGCATACAAAAGGAGAGACAAATGAAATGTGACTGACAAAAACTACAATTTTTTTTTAAATTTTAAACCTGTTGTGTCCATCGCGGCAAGGAGACCAGGACTCAGTGACTTGGTTCAGCTCTTTTATTGGTCCCAAGAACGGCTCAGGTTCCGGGGGAAAAACAGCAGCTTTTTATTCCCAAGCCGCCGCGGCCGCAACCAATGGCACTGCTTTGAATCTCCCACGATTAGTTTCCACCAATCACGGGAGATCCGCAGCGGGCCAATCAGTGCGGCTCGCTCGACCAATCGGATCCCTGCGCGCTTTGACCAATCACAGCGCGGCGTTTACAAGAATGTAAATGACCGTACAGAACACCCCTCCCCTCTTGGTTCGGTCCTACGTGACGTAGTCCTGTAAGTAGGCGGGGCTCCATACTTGTCTACTGGACCTGCGCAGGTAAGTTGTTGTTTGGCTCCCAGCCGGTTCGGTCGGGTTCTCTGTTGCTCTCGGCCTCGTCGATGGAACCACCTGGAAGGTGTCACCAGGCCTCTTGTCGCAGCTCCCTCCCGGTCTACCTGGGCTGGTTGAGCTGCGGTTTTCGCCGCTCCCACCTAGTCTTTCTGGGCTGGTTGAGCTGGCCTGGCTGCTTCTTCCTGGTGAGGCTTCGAGCTGGCTGTCAGTCGGTAAGTGTTGCTGGTTTCTTTCTATTGGGTTTTGGTTCCCGGGGTATTCCCTCCCCTCTTGGCTTGTATTAAGGGGATTGTCTGTGTTTGGTTGCGTGTCGGTTGTGTTTCCTGTGATTGTTCTCGATCTTAGTTGATCAATGTGGTGTTTCCAGGCTCGTCCGTCGGTTGTTTGCAGCCGGTATGAGCAGGGACCTGTCAGTTGGGTTGTGGTTGCTGGTACCCACAGTGGGTCTCTGGTTAGGTTCTTTGCATAGACGGCGTCGCCTGGCGCAAAGGACCGGTGCTTGCTAGAGGAGTTTGGGGGTTTCTCTGGGTTGTATGTGGGGTGCAGCCTGTCGAGTGGGGACCTTATTTTCCTCCCCATTAGTAGCTCTGCTGGGCTTTTGTTCGTTGTCGTGTTTGGGATTATATGTTGTATGAAGAGCATTTTATTTATTTTTTCTTGGATTTCCCCGTGTTCGATTTTTTGGATGGTTTTTTTCGTAAATTGAACCATCCGTTCCACCCTTCCGTTCGCCGCCGGATGTGCCGGAGCTGTCAATGCGTGTCGTATGCCCCGTTCCACTTGGAATTTTTCAAATTCTAGCGAGGTGAATTGGGACCCGTTATCCGACACGATGACATGTGGGAGGCCGTGGGTTGCGAATAGCTTGCTAAGTTCCTTGGTCACGGCCTCCGTGGTGGTGGTTTTCATGTTGCTTACTTCCAACCAGTTGGAGTAAGCATCTACCGTTATAAGGAATGTATGTTCCTTAGTGGGTCCGGCAAAATCTATGTGGATCCTGGACCATGGCCTCTGGGGGTTTCCCATTCCAGGATCGTGCCGCGGGAGGGCTTGGTCTGGTTTCTTGGCAGCGTTCACATCTTGCCACCCATGCCTCAATTTGCTTGTCCATCCCTGGCCAGCAAGCATAACTTCTGGCCAGGGCTTTCGTTCTAACTATGCCCAGGTGCCCCTCGTGTAACAACTCCAATACCTTCCCTTGTAGCTTTTCCGGAATAACAACCCTATACCCCCAAAATACACACCCTTTTTGTAGCGAGAGTTCTGTTTGCTGGTTCCGGAATGTCTTGAATGCTTCGTCATCGTCTTTTTCCGGCCACCCTTTTTCTACAGAATGTAACACCCACGCCAGACGTTTGTCTTTATTAGTTTCTCGGGCAATGTCTGATGCGGTTATGGGTAGATCGGGCAGAGTCTCTATGCTGAGGGTGCTCGTTGTGGGTGCTGGGTCAGTGTCTAGGTCGGGTAATGGCGAGCGGCTCAAGGCGTCTATGTGGGTGGTAGTCTTACCGGGTCAGTGTGTGAGCCGGTAGCTGTAGGTGGCAAGGAATTCAGACCACCCTGTCATTCTGGGAGATAGGATGTTCGGGGTGGCCCGGTTCCCTGCCAGGATGCCCAGCAGCGGCTTGTGGTCTGTGATAATGGTGAACGTGCGGCCATAGAGGTACTCGTGGAACCTCTTCACTGCTGCGACAATGGCCAGGGCCTCGTTGTCCAGCTGGCTATAGTTCCTCTCTGGTTTGGTGAGTGTCCTCGAGAAGAAGGCGATGGGTGCTTCTCTTCCACCCAGGAGTGTGTGACTGAGGACGGCGATGACGCCGAAGGGTGAGGCGTCGCATGTGATGGCAAGTGGTAGGGTCTCATTGTATTGGATGAGGACAGAATCCGAGGTGAGCAGGTCCTTGGTTTTCCTGAAGGCGGCTTCCTCGTGTTTCCCCCAAGTCCAGGTGGCCGCCTTGTCCAAAAGCCTATGCAAAGGCTCCGCCACGGTCGCCTTTTGGGGCAGGAAAACATTGTAAAAATTAAGCAGTCCCAGAAATGCCTGCAGTTCCGTTTTATTCCTGGGTGTGGGAGCCTCCTTAATGGCTCTGATTTTGTTTGCGGTTGGGTGGATGCCGTGCCGGTCTAGGAGGTATCCTAGGAACTCGACCTGCTCTGTTTAAAGCTGGCATTTCTCTCTCTTCACTTTTAGCCCGGTTTCCTTGAATTTTGTTAGCACCTCCCTTAGACGGCCCTCTAGTTCTAGCTGGTTGGTTGCTGACATCAGCACGTCGTCGAAGTAGGGCACCCCCCCTAATTCCTTGCAAAAGTCTCCCAATGAGGCTCTGGAAAATTCCAGGTGCCACGCTGACTCCAAACTGGAGTCGGTTACAGCGAAACGCTCCCCGGTGGGTGACTATGGTTTGCGCCTCAGCGGTTTCTGCGTCGACCGGCAGCTGTTGGTATGCTTGCGCCAGGTCGAGCTTCGCAAAAACCTTGACTCCCCCCAGTGAGTGTAGAAGGTGCTGCACTACTGGCACGGGGTAGGTGCTTTGTTATAAGGCGCAATTTAGGGTGGCCCTATAGTCCCCGCAGATTCTTACCGACCCATCGGGCTTGACTGGGGTGACTATTGGGGTCTCCCACCGGGCGTGGTCAATGGGTTGTAGGACCCCTTGCTTGACGAGCTTGTCAATTTGCTCATCTATTTTTGGCCTGAGTGCAAAGGGTACCCACCTTGGTTTAGGCATATCGGGGGAATGTTGGGGTCTAGGCTGAAGGAAATAGGGGGCCCTCGGTACTTGCCTAGGGTGCCGTCGAACACTTCCTGGAAGTCCCGTGCCAGTTGCTGTTCCCAATCAGTCTCTGCGGTGTGGTTTATGCCCGTGACCTTGATGCCGAGTGTGCAAACCATTGTAGTCCCAAAAGGCTGGGTCGGTCTCAGTTCACGATTGTCAAGGGAAGCTTTGCAGTGCGGCCCTTGAATGTTACCTTGAATTGTCCGGTTCTGACTACTGGGATGCGGTTCCACTGGTAGTCCTTGATTATTAGTCTCTGGTTCTCCAGCCCCTTCTTGTGGATGGTAGGCACCAAGCGTTTGATTTCTTGCCAGGCGACCATGGAGAGGTAGGACCCGGAGTCCACCTCCATTTTGCATGGCTCGCCTTCGATGTCTTCCTCCACATAGACCTTTCGGGCATCGGTGGTTGATGCGTGGCCGATGATGACCGTGTGGTGGGTTTCCTCCTTCCGCCGGGTTTCGCCACCTCGTTGGTTCTGTCCGCTCCGGTCCCATCGGCTGTCGGCTTGGCGATCTCTGGCTCTGGGGGGTGTGCTGTCATGCCTCCGCTCGCTGTGGTCCCTCTGTCTGGGGCTGTAGGCCTTCCTCGATTGGCAGACTCGGGTGATGTGACCCTTTTTGTCGCAGTGCCAGCAGACTGCATCGAAGAAACGGCACTCTGCTCGAGGGTGGTCACCTTCGCACCCGGCACATGCGGTCCCCGACTAATGACTCCGCCGATTTCGCTGGTCACATCCCATCTGGAGCCGGTGGATCTCCTCCTCCTTGTCCGTGGTGTCAGAGGCGGAGTGGAATTCGCCATGATGGGTGGTGGTCTCGCGGTGACTTGCTTCCGGGTGGGCCTCGGTCGCCTCTCCTGGGTCGGCGGTCACGGTGCGCTCTCTGGTGTCTGGTCTCCGCATGCGGTTCACCGATTTCTGGGTTGCCTCGGCTGTGGTGGCTTCAGCGATGGCGTCGGCAAGTGCGATGTCGCCTTTAGCCATCAGTCGGCTCTGTAGGACTGGGTCTCGGAGTCTGAGCATGACGTGGTCACGTAAGGCCTCATCCATGTCTGAGAACCCGCACATGCCCCCTAGGCTTCGTAGCTCAGCCAAAAAATCGCTTATGCTTTCACCCGATCTCTGGTCCCGCTGGTAGAAATCGTGCCGCCTGATGAGGGTGGGCACGGCGGGGGCATAGTGGTTCCGGAGCAATGGTTTGAGGTCGGCCCAGTCCATCTCCTTGACGTCCACGGGTTTCGCTAGAGCTTTTGCTATCTTGAACACTGCGGGCCCGCAGTGTGTCAGGAAGACGGCTCTTTTCTTTGGCCCGGCGGCATCCTTCATGTTATCACACTCAAGGAACATGAGGAATCTGTCTGTGTATGATTCCCAGTCCTCGGTAGCGGGATTAAAGGGCGCGGGCGGTGCGATGGTGGCCATCTCGTCGGTCTCGCTTCCTCCGGACACCTGTTGGTGGGGGATTAGCCTTGGAATCCCATCCTCATCGCCAGTGTTGTGTCCGTCGTGGCAAGGAGACCAGGACTCAGTGACTTGGTTCAGCTCTTTTATTGGTCCCGAGAATGGCTCGGGTTCCGGGGGAAAAACAGCGGCTTTTTATTCCCAAGCTGCGGCGGCCGCGACCAATGGCACCGCTTTGAATCTCCCGCGATTAGTTTCCAACAATCGTGGGAGATCCGCAGCGGGCCAATCAGTGCAGCTCGCTCAACCAATCGGATCCCTGCGCGCTTTGACCAATCACAGCGCGGCCTTTACAAGAATGTAAATGACCGTACAGAACAAAACCCTTGAATTGTTACATGATCTTGTGGTGAGTTGTCCTACAGAAAGTTGACCGTGGTAAGTTGTCCCATTCCAGGAATGAATCTATGGCTTTTAACAGTAGTGACAGCCAAAAGGGGCACATAGAAACTCAACCTCTCAAAAGATTCCTTATTTGATTCCTGCACACTATCGCATTGTGCTAAAATCAAGCCATGATTATTGCTTCTTTCCATCAAGGAGGAGGTAGCTACCGAACTCTTGTAAATGTGTGCTCCTCCTACCTTTAAAAAAAAAAAGGTACATCCAGCTGATCCCCCAAGTCCCAAGTATAGTTGTAGCCTCCAGGACCCCAGGTAATTTTTGGCAGAGGACAGTGGACTTGCATGGTGGAACCAAAGGCTTATTCTTCTTCTGACAATTACGATCTCCTTTGACTAGCAGGGGTCCTGGAAAGGCCTGATCAAGCTATGCAGCCCTGGGACATCACTGAGCTTATAACTTTCCTTGCAGTCTGGCTTTCCTGGAAATGCCTTGCTTTTTGGAAGTACGCACTTGGACAGCAGCATCTAGATTTTTTTCCTGCCTGGACAGGTTTCCCAAGCCCCAGGCAATGCAACATGCAAATGCCCAAGAGGTAAATCATTATGGCTGAGATAGCTTTGATATCATTTTCATTTTATTTTAGTGGAGAGTTGACATCACCAGTCCTGTGGTTGTAAATTAAACCAGGGGTGGGCTGCTGGGGTTTGGGAGAGCCCCTTGCTAAGAATCTGTGCAGTTTGGAGAACCCCCAAATCCCACTTCTGGATGCCCCCCCCCACATTTCCCTCCCAGGACTCTCCATGTGGCCTGTTTTGGATGCAGGTAAGTGCAGGGCATGCACGGAGGCTCAGGGCAGGCAAAAAATGGGTCTCCTGGAAGTTGAGAAGGCCAAAAACGGGCCAGTTTCCAGCTTCCAGAGAGCCTCCAGAGCTCAGGGAGGCTATTTTCGCCCTTCTGGAGGCTTGAGGAAACCTTTGGAGCCCAGGGAGGGCAAAAATGCCCCCCCCCTGTGGTTTAGGAGGCTGACTAGGCCGCGGCCACCGTGGCTGCGCCCACTCAGAAACCAGGCAGATTTTTGCTATAACGTTTGAAGCCCACCACTGAATTAAATGTGTATGTGGGAAAAACTGGACGATGTCAAGGCCATCTGAAACACTTCCTTTATAGCAGAGAGGACCCTTGTTTGACTCTGTTACCATTTGAGCTTTTCTCTCTGCTGACAGGCACTATCTGCATCTGGAGGTGAGCAAACACCAGGACCACTTTGTGAGTCAAGTGCTGGGACAAGGCATGGGCTGATACAGCCTCTATCCTTAGCGTTAGCAAAGCCAGGTGCTGCTAGAAGCAAAAGTTCAGTTCCTGTTTGCCTCCATTTGGGTCCAGAATCTGGGAAAAAGAGATAGTGGCAAGTGACTTGGTGTTGACAGGTCAGATGATAGGAAGGTCATGTGTCCTTTGGTGAATTCTTCAGCAAGTGTATCAGGAGCAGCTGGTTAAACAAAATGGACCTTTAGGAGCAAGGGTGGTTGACTTTTTATCTACAGTTACAACACTTCAGGGCTAGAGCAGCGTTTTTCAAACCTGGGAACTTTGTGTGGACTTCAGCTCCCAGAATCCCTCAAGTCAGCAGGGGGATAGACTGCTCTAGAAGATATTCCCTGCACCATGAGATTCTCCATTATGCCATCATATTCTATGAGCCTGTACTTTATACCAGTGGTCCCCAACCTTTTTTGCATCAGGGACCAGTTTCACGCAGGAACACTTTTTCAAGGACCAGGTAGGGGCGTGAAGGTTCCAATAACAAAAACCTTAATCATTATATTTAGTATGTGATCTGAATGCAACAATTACATTTTATATTAGGCACTTTCATGAACTATTACACTATAATATCAACTCACCAAAATGTTTTTTCTGGCTCATTTTTGTGAGGGCTAGCTTGCATTGCTGATGCAGGATAAATACGTGCCAAAGAGTCAAGCGCGGAAGTTAGGCAACGGCGGAAGTGGTTGTCTTTCAAAATAAGGCACCCGGAAGCAAAAACATATTTTTATATATATTTTAATCACGATTATTCATTCTTTGCGGCCTGGTACAAAATGATCAATGGACCGGTCCCAGTCCGGGGCCCCGTGGTTAGGGACCCCTGCTTTATACTACTTGCCAACACCATTAGCTGATGGAGTCCGCTCTGCCTGTGAACTAAATATACATACATACATACATACATGTATGTTGTGGCTCCGGGTTTGGATTCTGCTCCTGTGGCAGATATGAGTTCAAGTGATGAGGATATGGCAGCAAAATATTTGAGCCGGCATTGCTTAGTGATTTGGATAGTAACCAGGATGAGGAGATGGATGTAACAAGGGAAGATAGACCTGAATTAATAGAGTTGTCAGAACCTTCGACCTCCTCTGGTTCTTTATCTGATCAGCAGCCGGGAATGGCTGACAGGGAAGGCATGAGAGAGTTTTCCAGCAGAGATGAAAATTTGGAGAACTTATGGCTAGACGTCAGAAACAGAAGGAGGCTGACAAGACAAACTCAGTTAGAAAGGAAGTGTAGAGCTAGTCATTAATTAGGGAAATTAGCACGCTTCATAAGTGAATAAAAGGACATGGCTGGGCTGGTGGAATTCGCCAGAAGCAAAGTGACTAATTGGGAGTGAGGACATGAGCAAACTCTCTGAGGCTTGTGATTTACTGCCACGCCAAGGTTGCCGGACAGAGTGGGGATTTATTGCTGTGTATTGGAATTTACTCCAGCCGTTCTTTTGTGGGGAGTTTGTTTTTGATTTGAATTAATTCTGAAATGGCTGCTTTTTGTTTTGCTTGTCTGAAATTAAAGGGGAGACATAACACATACATACTCTGGGTTAAGTTGAGACTTTTAGGTGCCTTAAAAATCAGGCTCAGCTTCTCCATGGATGGGCTTATCCATGAGAATATACAGTAGTTTTTTGTTCTTAAAGTAGCCACACTTTATTTGTGGATAAGCCCAATTATTTGTGGATCCTTCAAATTTTTAACCTGAAAATGGAGGAAGTCAGATTTGCTTAATGACCATGTGATATGGAACAGAACAGAACCGAGTTGAAAGGGACCTGGAGGGGTGCTCTAGTCCAGCCTCCTCCTCAAACAGGAGAACCAGGGATGGGCTTCAAAAATTTCAGCCACAGGTTCTCTGCTCGGTTGCTGGGTGGGCATGGCCATGGTGGGTGGCTGTGGCCTAGTCGGGCTCCTGAACCATGTGTGTGGGGGTATTTTTGTCCTCCCTGGGCTCCGAAGGCTTAGTACAACCCACAATCACACAACAGTTAAGTACAACGCACATAGCCTGAGCCAAAAGCACCACATTATAGCTTAGAACAATTGGTTTCAACTATCTACAGCAAGATTTTAAATCGGGGCAAATCTGTTCCTAAACCAGTTGTTATATACACTTATATAATTCATTCTCTATCTTTGCTCAGACTTACTTGAAACTGGTTAACTGGCACCACTGGGTCTTATTTCCAACCTACTGCCTAGAAATGTGCCAGATGAGTGGGAACTTGTGACTTCCATTTCCATTTTCTTCATCACCTCCACGATCTCAGGGTTTTGCTTTGCTTTGTAGAGTCTGATATGAAGATATGCTTAATTTGCCTTTAATTTGTGTGCCTGATCCCAGTGGTTTCAATAAAAAAAGAATCAAGGGGATTTTGATTATTTAGAAAAACATTGTTTAAAGCTGGCATGATCTCACCTCGCTGGTTTTGGGAAGAACCCTCCTTCTCCTCCATGGCCGTCATCTGTGGAAAGTGTTTTCCCTTTCCCAAAGTAGAAAGGCAATGCTCTGGTTAGCTAAAGCTTCACATAGCCTCCTGAATGTGTTAAAAAGGGGGGTGAACAAGAGAGGAAGCTTCCTGAATTACAAGATAAATACACATCCATTGCACATAAGAATATTAACGGCGTAAGACTATTTAAAATAACACTTAGTTGCTTCCTTCCAGCAGAACTGGGGAGGAAATCCTATAAGGTTTTGTCTGGAATAGAAGAAGGTTGGGTGGCAATGTGCTTGCTTTTATTGAAGCCCTAGAACAGGGGTGTCAAACTCATGTCGTCACGGCGGTGTCATCTGATGTATTGGAACTTTCCCCCTTTGCTAAACTGGATGGGGGCGGGGCCAGCACATGTTGCATCTGGTCCGTGGGCTGCGAGTTTGATATCCCTGCCTTAGAACATCCGGATAGGTGCTTGGTACATAGGACAGACACAGAAACACAAAAGGCTTAACTATAGACAGAAGCAGATATATGTTTTCTGCATACATTGATTTTATCTGTGTGGAAACAGGTAGACATTGCTGGGCCTATTTTCAGTTTTACATTCTGATTCAAGGACCTCAGGCATGTCTTTGGGGACACTTAAAAAGCAAGTATGGTTTTAATTCTATTTTTAAATATGGTTTTAATTCTATTTTTAAGTCTTCTGCAAAAAAAAAAAAAAATTCTCCTAAACTATCCATCTTGAAAAATGCATATATCCACACCCACAGTATATATATCCTGCTTATTGCTAGTACTCCCTTAATGTCTGCTCTGTTTAGGGACAGTTTGAAATTAAAATGGTGCTGAAAAAATAACTTTTATATAGCTGAGATATTTACATTTGTAAATTTAGAAGCTCTACAAGCCCAACGTAGTAGAAGCCTTGCATTTGACGGAAATAAAAGGGGAAAGAAATTAACCAAGTGCAATGCCTCTCAGTCTTTTTTTCTCAGCTTTTTTTAAAAGCTGAGAAAACAATTATATAGAGTTGTGATTGTAATTAATTTGGCCTTTTAATTATAAATTAATGGATGAATTATTTTAATCAGAACCACGTCTCAACTTCTTAAGAGTAGTTTGTACATTTGACACAAAGACAAGAACATAAAACAGATATTAAATATTAGCACAGGAACTTTGCCAGCCAGGCAGGAAGGGAAGCTGTTGAACCTAACCAGTTATTTTGGAAGGTTCAAAATCCCAAACACACACCCTGGATTAGTAGTCCTGACTGTGGTTTATCAAACCAGCTTTCTCCTTCTTAATAATTCTTCTCTATCATTGGTTTAAATACTGCATGTTATATAGCTCCAGATGGATAATTGCACAGCTTCAGGTATTCTCTTCTTCCTGCCTTTGAAATATTTGCTTTGAGGATCTTTTTTTTTTTTGGGGTGGTGGTAGTAGAGGGGAACAGATGATGATGATGATTAACTTGCTACTTGATGAGCGGTACATAGAGGCGAAGCATAACATTAGCTATTTTAAGAGCCTTGCCAAAAATAAAGACAAAGAGAATGCCGTCTCTCCAACCTGTCTGAAATTCCAATTCTGGAATTAGCGCATAGATAATTTTAAACAAAACCACTTAGTTGCAAGGGATATATTGAATTTAGAACCTGACAAATGCAAAAACCTACTGGATTCTTTGTGCTGCTGAATAATATCACAGCACAAGTGCCTCCTATAGAAGATTTTTTTTTTAAAAAAAAAACGGATTGGTTAAGTCAGTCTTCCTGAGTATAATATCAGCAAGACAAATTGGGGCAGATTTAACCTATGGCACTTCAAACAGAAATATGCAAGCTCTACAATGGACTGGATGAGTCAGAGCCAACTGAATTTAAATCTAGAAAATATAGAAGTTCTAAAGAGTTCAACCTGTGCTCTTCCTGATTTTTCTGGATTTGGTCATAATTCTCCCTGCCTTGATTGGATTACATATTTACTATTAAAGTGTTCTGTTGTGTACATGTTTTAACTGTTTTATAATTTTAGAACTGTAAGCTTCCCAGAGTCACTTGGTTGATATGGATGGCTATAGGAAATGAATGAATGAATGAATGAATGAATGAATGAATGAATGGGGCTGTCCTTGGAAAGAATCTAGAACTTGCAGGTGGAATAAGTAGGCTGCTAACCAATGAAGTGGACAGTAATCATATGATACCAGTGTTGAAAAAAACTTACCAGTTACTAACTTGACACAACTTAAATGTTGTATGATATTGTACAGATATTTAAAAGCATAAGTTTCATAATGGAAAACTTTTGATATTTAGGCAGGATTGCTCTTCTCGTTATGAACTTTGTTCAGTTTTTAAGATCTTCTGGAGAGTCTCTTGTTGTGAGGGATCTATTTTTATGATACCTGGGAAATGCCCTTTTTGTCCTAGTCCCTGGCTATGGGAGAAGGTGCATTTGGCTTTTACTATCTTAGTGTTCAGTTGATCCTTAAAAATATAATCTTTTCACCTGGCATTTTAATAATTGATGGCTTAGGATTTTTAAAATTCTAATTGCTCTCCATTAAGCCACCCATAGAAATAATATCCTCCACAAATTTGGGGAAAGGTGGACCGAAATCACTTTAAGACCAGAAATCTTGGCATCTTCTCCAGAGAAGGTGGGAAAAGTTAATTAAGCATATAATTGCTTGAAGGTAACAGTGTTGCAAAGATCCTCATTTAAGAACCGCATTATAGGCAGTGTTGATTTAAATCAGGGGTGTCCAACCTGAGGAATTCTGGGAGTTGAAGTCCACAAGTCTTAAAGTTGCCAAGGTTGGACACCCCTGATTTAAATGAACCAATGTTCTTGTTCCTTACAAGTCTCTTCTACCTTTGAAGCATTTTTCATTCCCCAACATTGAAATTAATAACTTCCACTTATTCAAAAAGCAAAACATTCTAAATATTTTTTGTTTCTTTTAACAACGCTGTAATCCCTTTTATGGGGTGGAGTCAGAGTGACTGAATGGAGCTTGAGTGTTTACTGTCCAGATGCTCTTCCTGATGCCTACATTGACCAACAGTTTTTTAGGGGTGTTTCAAACTCTTTCTCTCTGTTATGTACTTTCAGTGGACTTTCCCCATAGCACAAATATGTCGAATATTTGTGCTATGGGGAAAGTCCACTGAAAGTACATAACAGAGAGAAAGAGTTTGAAACACCCCTAAAAAACTGTTGGTCAATGTTGTTGATCACCATCTAAAGCACTGAAACTATAACCTTATTTAGCCTAAAGTGCACAACTAGAAATACAAAAAAGTTATTGTTTGATTATAGTCTTACTGGCTTTATTTATGATGAACTTTTCAGAAAAGAAAAAGAATATGCAATGAAAATTTCTCTCCCTTCCCTCTTTTCATCGGATTAATCAAGCAATTACCTATGCATGGGAAGTGGCAGATAAACTCTACCATATGAAATGCTTTGCAGAATATTCACCATCTTTTTAAGCTAATTTCATTGCTTTATTCTTACCTCAGATCCATCTCTTGTGGCAAGATTCATTCAGATCGGAACCTACATTTATAGACTGTGGCAAGATTCATTCCTATCTGAGCCTACATTTTAGTTTTACCTAGGTCTTGATTCACACAATCTCAGAAACTTCTCATCAGAGGGATTCAATCTTGAGATTTGATTATGAATCTTGGCTACATTCCAAAGCCGTGTAACTAGGAGATGAAACAATGTTGGAAGTCTTTGAGGTTACAATGGCCAGCAGGATCAACATGTAGCCATAGGAGACATTTCACTGAGGGAGACAAAAGTTTCACTGAGGGAGACCTGGTTTCTCCTTCCAATTTGCTGAGGCAGAAGAAGCATGTGGACACAGAGTACTGTTCAGTGAAGAAATCAACAATAGAGGTACACATAGAATGGAAAATATTTAAGTTGGCTGTGTTCATGAAGTCACTTACAGTCAAATCTGATTTGAAAGAGATCTTATCTTTTTAATAAGCAAGAATATTTTGCTGAAATGGCAGTCAAGAAAGCAGTAGAGAATGAGACTCCTGATAAAAAAACAGGGTGAGTTGGATGTCCCTGAAGGAGTGGGGATGATATGGCAGAGATCAGCAGTCAAAGGGTAAGTGCTGGTTAATAAAATCTCTCCAGAGAAAGGATATATCATGGTATCAGCCACATGTACTCCAGAAAGCTGAACCTCATGAGTAGATTGCAGATAGTGAGGTTTTTGTGGTTAGTTGGTGAATTGAATGGCTGGGATTCAAGAGATTCCAACTAAGCTCACAGTTACAGCAAGAAGTTTGGCCAAGCCTCATTTCTCAATCAATTTGGAATTGCTTTGTTACTGCTTTTCAAATATTAAAAACTTTTGGAAAGGCCAGTTGTATGGCATTTGCTAGGTGAGTTAACTTCAATCCTAAGTCTTAGGTATGGACTTAAGAAAAAAAAAATCTTTTTGGAGGTGTTCTGTCCTTAATTAACATACTCGAGATCCCCGCGCTTTGATTGGCCAAAGCGCGGGGCTCTCCGATTGGTCGGGCGAGCCGCGCCGATTGGCTCGCTGAGAATCTCCCACGATTGGTCCATTCGGATCGCGGGAGATTCAAAGCGGTGTCATTGGCCGCGGCCGCGGCGGCGAAAGGAATAAAAGCCGCGGGCTTTTTTCCTTTCGCCAGTTCGGTTCCCACTTCCGAATAAAGAGCTTTGCACTAAAGTCACCGACTCCTGGCATCATTTCGCGGACACAACACTGGCGACGAGGATGGGATCCAGACCCTGAACCGAACCACGTGTCCGACGGAAGCCAGACGAACCACCGAGATGGCGAAAATCGCACCACCCGCACCCTTCAACCCCGCCACCGAGGACTGGGAATTGTTCTCCGACCGATTCCGCATGTACCTCGAGTGCAGCGGCCTGAAGGACGCCACCGGCCCCATGAAACGCGCCGTCTTCCTGACCCACTGCGGGACCGAGGTCTTCCAGATGGCCAAGGTGCTGGCCAAACCCGCCGACGCGACCGCGATGGACTGGGACGTCCTCGAACCCATACTTCGGCGGCACTACGCTCCAGAGGTACCCATCCTGATCTGGCACAACGAGTTCTACCGGCGGGACCAGAGGTCGGGTGAGAGCTTCAGCGACTTCGTCGCCGAGCTGCGACGTTTAGGGGGGCTCTGCGAGTTCGATAACCTAAACGACGCCCTGCGAGACCGAATCGTGATCGGGTTGTGGGACCCCGTCCTCCAGAGCCGGCTGATGGCCAAGGGCAACATCAGCCTAGCAGACACCCTCACCGCAGCCGCAGCCGCCGAAGCAACCCGAACTTCCGCCGACCGCATGCGCAGACCGAACACCGGGGACCGCAGCGGAAACAACAACCCGGCGAGGTCGACCGAGCCCAAACCCAAGCCGACCACCCACCAGGGCGATTTCCACTCGGCATTGGGCACTTCCGATGACGAGGAGGACATCCATCGACTCCAGACAGGCCGCGACCCACGGAGCCGGCGAGGTCATAAGTCGAGGACCAACTGTGCCGGCTGCGGCGGCGACCACCCCAGGTCGGAATGCCAGTTTTTCGAATCGATCTGCCGGCATTGCGACAAGAAGGGACACATCGCCCGTGTCTGCCGCCTGAAGAAAAATCGCAGCCCGGCACGATGGGACCAGAACGACCGGAGGAGAGAAAGCACACCACCCCGGACCAGAGATCGCCCCTCGGACAGCCGATGGGACCGGAACGGGCGATCCTCGCGAGGCGGCAACAACCGGCGGAGAGAGGAGACCCACCAGACGGTCACCATTGGCCACGCCATCACCAATGACGCCCGGAAGGTCCACGTGGAGGTAGGCATCGAGGGCCAGCCATGCAAAAAGGAGGTGGACTCCGGGTCCTACCTCTCCATGATTGCATGGCATGAAATAAAGCGCTTGGTGCCTACCCTCCAAAGGAGGAACGTAGACAGCCAGAGACTCAATGTAAAGGACTACCAGGGAAACCGCATCCCGGTAGTTGGAACCAAACACTTCCAAATCACGTATAAGGGGCGCACCGAACGACTTCCTCTAACAATCGTCGACCGCGACCGCCCAAGCCTACTGGGACTTCAATGGTTCGCCCCGCTCGACATCGCACTCACGGGAGTCGACCACGTCACCGACGACAGCTGGGAGCAGCAACTGGCCCGGGAGTTCCAAGAGGTCTTCGACGGAAACCTAGGCAAGTACCGAGGGCCCCTTATATCTTTCGACCTAGACCCTAACGTCCCCCCAAAATGCCTGAAACCAAGGCGGGTGCCATTCGCACTGAAACCCAAGATAGACGAGCAAATTGACAAGCTCGTCAAACAAGGGGTTCTACAGCCCATAGACCACGCCCGGTGGGAGACCCCCATAGTCACCCCGATCAAGCCCGATGGGTCGGTGAGGATCTGTGGGGACTATAAGGCCACCCTAAATGGCGCGCTGCAACAAAGCGCCTACCCCGTCCCAGTAGTGCAACACCTACTGCACTCACTGGGAGGGGGCAAGGTTTTCGCCAAGCTCGACCTCGCCCAGGCATACCAACAGTTGCCGGTCGATGAGCAAACGGCAGAAGCGCAGACCATAGTCACCCACCGGGGGGCATTCAAATTCAACCGACTCCAATTCGGAGTCAGCGTGGCACCGGGCATATTCCAAAGCCTAATGAAGAGACTATTGCAAGGTATCAAGGGGGTGGTACCCTACTTCGACGACGTCCTAGTGTCGGCAGCCAACCAAGCCGAACTAGAGGGTCGACTAAGGGAGGTCCTAACCAAATTTAAAGAGACCGGACTAAAAGTCAAGAGGGAGAAATGCCAGCTATGCACGGAACGAGTAGAATTCCTGGGCTACCTCCTAGACCGTCACGGCATTCACCCCACAAACAAAAAAATCAAGGCCATCAAAGAAGCCCCCACACCCAAGTCAAAGACTGAGCTACAAGCGTTCTTGGGGTTACTGAACTTTTACAATGTTTTCCTACCCCAAAAGGCGACGGCAGCGGAGCCCTTGCATAGGCTCCTGGACAAGGCGGCGACCTGGACTTGGGGGAAACGCGAGCAAGCCGCCTTCCAAAGAATGAAGGACCTCCTCACCTCCGATGCCGTCCTCATACAATTCAACGAGACTCTACCTCTGGCAGTCACATGCGACGCATCACCCTTCGGCATCGGCGCTGTCCTCAGCCATACCCTTCCCGACAGAAAAGAAGCGCCCATCGCATTCTTTTCAAGGACCCTCACCAAACCGGAGCGGAACTATAGCCAACTGGACAAAGAGGCTCTGGCTATAGTTGCCACCGTAAAACGATTCCACGAATACCTCTACGGCCGGACTTTCACCATCATAACGGATCACAAGCCGCTGCTGGGAATCCTTGCAGGAAACCGGGCCACCCCGAACATTCTGTCTCCCCGAATGACAAGGTGGTCCGAGTTCCTGGCAGCCTACAACTACGAACTCATACACAGACCGGGTAAGACGATCTCCCATGCAGATGCTTTAAGCCGCTCGCCGCTACTGGAACCCGACACCGACCCAGCACCCACGACGACCACCCTCAGCATAGAGACTCTACCCAACCTGCCCATAACCGCGTCAGACATTGCCCGAGAGACTAATAAAGACAAACGTCTGGTGCGGATGCTGCATTGGGTGGAGAAAGGGTGGCCGGAAAGGGACAACGACGAGTCCGTCAAAACGTTCCGAAACCGCCAAACGGAACTCTCCTTATTAAAAGGGTGCATACTATGGGGGGATAGGGTGGTCATTCCGGAAAAGCTACAGGGGAAGGTTTTGGAACTGCTACACGAGGGGCACCCTGGCATCGTTAGGACTAAAGCCCTGGCCAGAAGTTACGCTTGGTGGCCAGGGATGGACAAACAAATAGAGGCCTGGGTAGCTAGGTGCCAACGATGCCAGGAAACTAGACCAAGCCCACCCACAGCACCCGTCCTAGAGTGGGAAACCCCAAGGGGACCTTGGTCTAGGATCCATATAGACTTCGCCGGGCCCACAAAAGGACACACCTTCCTCATAACAGTTGACGCTTACTCCAACTGGCTGGAGGTAAGCAACATGAAGACGACAACCACGGAGGCCGTGATCAAGGAACTCTGCAAACTCTTTGCAACACACGGCCTCCCAGACGTCGTCGTCTCCGACAACGGGCCCCAGTTCACCTTGCAGGAATTCGAAAAATTCCTAGTGGAAAGGGGCATCCGCCACGCGCTGACAGCACCGGCGCACCCGGCAGCGAACGGTAGGGCGGAACGGATGGTCCAATTCACTAAAAAGACCATCCGGAAAATAGACCACGGGGAGATCCAGGAGAAAATAAACAAACTACTCTTCACCCAACACATAACCCCAAATACCACAACGAATAAAAGCCCAGCCGAACTATTAATGGGCAGAAAGCTAAGGTCCCCACTCGACAGGTTACACCCCACGTATAACCCGGAGAGGCCCCCAGACTCAAACACCAAACACCGAACCTTCGCACCCGGCGACCCCGTATATGCAAAGAACCTGACGGGAGACCCACTATGGATTCCAGCCGTTATCACACAAGCAACAGGCCCACACTCGTACCGGCTACAAACAGCAGACGGACGAGCGTGGAAACGCCACATCGACCAACTAAGGTCGAGGACTACCAACCAACAAACCACCGGCGCACAAACAGGCGAAACCAACCCCCACAACACAAACCAAGGGTGGAGGGAATACCCAGGGGACCAAAACCAAAGAAGAATAAACCAGCAGTACTCACCGGAAAGCAGCCATCACGACCCCTCGCCAGGAAGGAACAGCCAGGCCAGCTCGACCGACCCGGAAAGACCGAGCGGGAGCGGCGAAACCCGCAGCTCAACCAACCCGGAAGGCCCAGGAGGGAGCTACGGAAAAAGGACCGGCCCGATCGACCAGCTGGTTCCCACGACGGCAGCAGGAGCAGCAGAGATCCCGACCGAACCGGCCGGGATCCAGCCTACAACTGAGTTGCGCAGGTCAAGTAGGACCAGACAGAGCCCCGCCTACCTACGTGACTACGCAACATAAGGACTGAACCAAGAGGGGAGGGGTGTTCTGTCCTTAATTAACATACTTGAGATCCCCGCGCTTTGATTGGCCAAAGCACGGGGCTCTCCGATTGGTCGGGCGAGCCGCGCCAATTGGCTTGCTGAGAATCTCCCGCGATTGGTCCATTCGGATCGCGGGAGATTCAAAGTGGTGCCATTGGCCGCGGCGGCCGCGGCGAAAGGAATAAAAGCCGCGGGCTTTTTTCCTTTCGCCAGTTCGGTTCCCACTTCCTAATAAAGAGCTTTGCACTAAAGTCACCGACTCCTGGCATCATTTCGCGGACACAACAGGAGGGAAGAATAAATGGCGACTAATAGACTGTTGTTTATTTATTTGTTAAAATGGACTAAGGGTCTGGATGGATTTGAAATAAGATTTTGAGATTAATTATAAGAATCATTGCCATGGGAAATGGCTGTTGTTTTGAATCCTGAAAAAAAGAAAGGATAGGATTTTGAAGTTTGGGCACAAGGGGGAATCAGGAGGAAATAAATGAGAAGAGTCCCTTACATTCATCTTGCTAACAGAGAATGAAGCAAAATACAGTGGTATTGAAGGATATTTTTCAACAAGGGACTCAGAAGTTAATTTTAAGAATGTTAGCACAGATAATCTCTGTGTAAATGATTTTAACGGAAGTAGAACAAATTATTCCAGAGATGACCGAAATTGATTTAAATGTGCAATTAAAATATGACAGGCTTTTTTTTCTAACCCACTGAAGGAATTCAGCTCTTCTCTCCACGTGGATGGAAATTATTTTGCCAGAGTGCAGAAATAGCAATAACATTTAGATTGACATACTGCTCCATAATGTCTTGTAGCATTCTCTGAGCAGTTTACAAAGTCAGCATATTGCCCCCAACCATCTGGGTCCTCATCTTGGAAGGACAGAAGGCTTGAGCCTGTCAGGATCAAACTCCTGGCAGTGGGCAGAGTTAGCCTACAATAGTGCATTCTAACCACAGCACTCAAATTATCAGGCTCTGAACTACATTCCCCCCCCCCACCTCTGAAGGAGTTCAGTTCCCCTTGGCAGGCATTTCTTTCATCCAGCTCCCAAAGACAAGAGGGAATCCTCTTTTTTAAAAAATAAAATAAAATTTATTTAAGATTCATACATTTAAAACATTTAAAAACAAACAAACATATAAACAAATATATATACAGTTTGCAGCAGGTGTTGAGCAATGGTTATACATTTTTTTCCCCCTAACATTGATGTGATCTACCTTGTTACAGTTCTTTTAATGCTTTAATTTCACAGAATATTTTATCGTCTTCCATAATTTCATAACTTATCCAGTTGTCAAATATTGCCTTTTCTTTAACCATTCATACCAGCAATTCCATGTTTTATAATAATCACTATCTTGGTTATTTTTTAGTAATTTAGTTAGGCTATCCATCTCTGCGCACTCATGAATTTTTTTGATGACCATCTCCTCTGAAGGGATAGTAGACAATTTCCAATTTTGTGCGTAGTTTATTCTGGCTGCCGTTATAATGTACAAGATTAAATATTGATTTTTTTTCCATTTTTGAATCTATCATACCTAGCAGAAAGGTTAGTCTGTAATTTATTTTCCAAATATGTTCCCACTTGTCTAATTCAATACTGTGGTGAGGGAATCCTCTTTGAATTGTTAATTTTTATTAAAGTTTTTTTGAAGTATAAAATACAAATGAAAATAAAAATAGTGGGAAAATAGAGGGGAAAAAGGGAAAGAAAGATGTGTAGATGATGATAGATAAATGGAGTATTCTGGATTTAGATTTTTTCCTGATAACTACTCCCCCTTATCTTTTGATATTAATATTGAATCACATTCAATATGTCTTATACTGCTTAACTCAGATGATTGTCAGAATCTCATATAGCTGTACATGGATTCTATTGTTGCAACAGGATGAATAAGAGCTTTGCTCCATGCACTGGTTAAATTAAGTCAACCCTAAATAAGACCTCTATTCATGGACCTAAGAATGATGAAAGACAGAGGGAAGAGAAGACACAGAGCTGGCAGCTGAAGCTTGTCTCTGCTCTCTTAGCCAGCAAAGCTGACAAGTAGATTGCCCAGGACAGGCACTTACAGGTTAGCCTGTCAGCTACTGGAATGCCCTATTTTTTTATCTGCCACCTTCATGGAAGCCTTTACAGAAAAAAAGAAAGAGAGGGGATCTGTGCCCATCTGATGAGCTGGCTCATACTGGCATGTCATCAGCTTTTGCAGATGAACACAGAGAAGGCAAAAAATTACAGTAGGATCTTTTATATCCTTGTCGGATTTGTTCCTCTGTCTGCAATCTTTGATGTTTACTGAAAAATACAGAGCAGAATGTATGGCTATAAAAGCAGTGCAGGCAGCAGTGAACATAAAATAAAACAAGGGTCAATAGAATTCCAACATTATTAGTGGACTTGTTATACCTCTGGTTCTGGAAAATAAAAACACAGAATCAATTTTAGGACACTACCCCAATGCCACTGTTTTCAGCCTCCGACCCTAATAGGAACAATGGGAAGGCGATCTGTAATGGCTTTTCTTTCTACCAACTAGCGATGCTGAGTAAAAGTAGCAAAACTCAGTGTTCATACCAAGTTACTATCATGTCTATATATAATATGTTTGGATTGGATGTGTGCAGATCTCAGTTTGGAGGTCTGGAGACTGGAGAAAGTCTGAAACAAAATTTCCTCCAGCGGGAAAATGGAAGGAAGGAAGGAAGGAAGGAAGGAAGGAAGGAAGGAAGGAAGGAATTCCTTGTGAATTGCATAAGTGGAGGAATGTATTGCATTCAATTAAAATATATTAATGGCAGAAGATCCTAATGAAAAAGAAGGAAGAATTGAAACAGAAGCAACAGAGAAGCCATTTTGTTGTTTCAAGCTGGGATAAAGATGAACACACCAAACTTGCCCTCCTTGACCTGCTTTTCTTGGGAGGAGGAGGAGGCTCTCAAATGGAGACCTTCTCCATCTATATAGGCTCTTCACCTGGATGAAGCCTGGAGGAAAATGTAGGCTTCTCAATCGGTTGAAAGTCACCATGGACAGAGAGTGGCATTACTGCAAAAACTCAGCCTGAGTAATTGGGAAAGATGGGACATAGCAAGAGGAGAACAAACTTTGCATGGTGATTAAAGAGGACTATAATTTGTCAGCATTCTTTTCTGGGAATTGGAGCTACGGAACATGTAAGAGTAAGGTTGTAAAGCAAGTGTAGTTTCCCTTGGGTCTGTAGCCCAACACAAATCCTAGAAACAGGCCTTTACCAACTGCAATATATTTCTTTTTCCTAACAGAAGGAGAGGAAACAAAACAACTGATCAAACTCAAGAACCTTTCCCCAAGTTTCAATCCCAGCTTCCAATACGTCATTCTAAACAGATCTATTCTATTTTATTTATTTGATTTGTCAATTGCTTACAAGATAATAGTTATAAGAATAAACATGAGTATGAATACAGGAAATAGGTATGAATAAATGGGGACAATAGGACAGGGATGGTAGGCACAATGGTGCACATGCACGCCCCTTATAGACCTATCTCCAGCAATGCAGCAGAATAGATATACTAATTTGGGATTAAGAAATTCTGGTTTCAGTAGGGCTTACCACAGGAAAACTTACTTCCATTTATGCTCATTTAGCCCAAAATGTTAAATTTCTGTGTGTAAGTATATGATGCTTTTGTGTACAGTATGGGCAAGTGTGTGAGACAGTTTTCTATGGGGGGGTCACTTAAATTTGAGGTGCCTTACTTTTGAAGGAATTTTATTTAACTGGTAAGATTTCTTTTTTCCCCTGCTGTGTAAAAATGGTTCTTTGCCAAGTGTGCAAAAAATATGCATTTGTGTGCATGTGTCCATACAACCACATATATACAGAGATTTGTTTATCATATGCACACACACTTCTTGATGAGTGGGATTAAAAAGTGTAAGTGATTTTAATGGAAATTGAGAGCCTTAATAGATAAGATAGGGGTAGCTGGGCTGCATACAGAATTTGTGTTTTTATCATTAATTTTTTTTCAGGAGAAATCAGCTGAAATTCAGGGTAGGCTTCCTTTCAGGTGAAAACAGAAATTCAGATATAAAAATAAGCTCATGATGTCACTTGGCCATGATTAGAACAATATATTGTTCTACGGCTATTTTTGTGACTGGATAAAAAAATCACCAATAAGAACAGGAAGCTATCACAAGATATCTTCAAGCTAGTCAAGTCAGACCCAGCACTGCAACATGAGATCCACTGGCTAATGTGAGTAGAACCTATTAGTATACTTTACAGCAGGGGTGGGCAAACTACGGCCCGCGGGCCACATCCGGCCCGTTGGTCTTTTTAATCCGGCCCACCGAAGATTGGTGCAGAATTAAGGTTTGATGTGAATGATTGAATGATTGCATTCATTTGATTTTGACTTGTAATGACAGGCATTTCGACACCAGGTGGCGGCCCGTCTGTCAAATTTTAAAAGTCAATGAGGCCCCCGAGCCAAAAAGTTCACTTTACAGTGTGCTTGCATCTGATGTTATAAAGTATGAACATAATGGTATAATACACGCGGTAATATAATTATACATTTGCCGCTATTCTGGTATCCTTGTGGTTTATTACATATGCTGTTGCATGAACTACTCCTAGGTAGACAATGGATAATTTAATTAGCAGTTTAGCTGGCATTTTGTATGCAGAAACCACTGACTTCAAACAGATATGTAAGAGTGTCCTTCCTTCCTTCCTTCCTTCCTTCTTTCCTTTTGTGTTCAACTTTACTTTGGCCTTATGAAGATTCATGAAAGTCAAAAACTTTCAACAACATTAACAATGCTGGCTGTTAAAGAGAAGATACCATCTCATCATTTCATGTCTTGATTTCAACAAGTTATGGAGCATTTTTTTAAAAAAAGCCCCACCTAAATGTAGTTTTAGAGGAAAATTCCTCCCTAAGGATGGTGTATACAGTGTTTATACATTATGTCAGCAGAAGATGTGCAAGATATAAGGCTTTGCAGATTAGTTAATGGCTATGATATACTTTGAAATTTGAAAGTGCGATGTAAATGTTAAGTACGATTACAGTGATGATATATTTGTGGTCCCTAACTTACTCCTACTATTGCAGTAATTACCGATAAATTCTTCAAAGCCTCAATAGGTACTTTATAATTAGCCTTTCTGAAGAAACATCTACCGCACAATCAGGTGATTTTTCTCAGCTATAATACACACAAGTAGCTAATCTTTGTTCTTTCAGGCAATTGTTGCCACCATATATTCATGGGAGTGGAATCAAGTAAGATTCTACCTGATTTAAGCATTCAATCATATATTATTCCTAGATTCACACGCCAAGGTAAGGCAGAATGTAGTTTGTTTGGCTTTGGTTTAGCCTATTAGCCACTGTAGTTTTAAAGCCATTGCTTTTGGCTTAATATATTGTGGAAATTAATATTGTGGTTTATAAAATATACTTTATGGCTTAATATGTGGGGGGTGGTTGTGATTGATCACACAAACTACAGTTAAATCAAGTCTGGCATGATTGTGAATCGTGTGTACATGAGATTGTGCTATATAATGCAGCAGCATAACTCAGCTTTATATATCAATTGTTCACTTTCCAAAAAGCTACTACTGTTAATGTAGAGGCATTTAGTTTCCAGAATCTCAAAAAAGCCCCCTACCATTGCTTGTATGCAAAATTTCATATCACTGCCAGAATTAAAAGTATTTATAGACGCTTTGAATACTACCAAAATTTGATATGGATTGTGTTGATTCTTTGGGGACAAACCAGAATGGTCCTGCTGGATCAGCTGTGAAATCAGATATTGTTCCTATCAACTGTGACTAACATTCCATCAAGATGGGTTGGTATATGGACATTGGTGGCATAATGAAAGCTAGTTTTTTTTTAACTTAAACGGGGATAGAAAAAATAGGTAAATAAGGACCCGTCTGTTTTAAAGGCATGAATGAAACAAACAAAATGTTAAGAAGTTATGATATTTATGTAACTGACCAAGCACATCTAAATTATATTAAAGTAACCAAAATATCTTCACAATCCCCAAGGCATGTCACAACTTTTGAGCGCCCCTAATGTTTGGAAACTGAAAGTTGAAAAATGGAGGTGCTGAAGGACACTTAGTTCTAAACCACCATTGGAGGATTTCATGATCTCTTCTTTCTCTCTTATGTGTTGCCAGGTGGAATGAGATAAAATTGAAAGCATTGTTGAAAAAAAAGAAAGCGACAGGAATATAGGTAGTCCTCCACTTACGACTACAGAGCCCAATATTTCTGTTGTGAAGCAAGTGATTTGTTTAGTGAGATTTGCCTCATTTTACAACCTTTCTTGACACAGTGGTTAAGTGAAGCATTGCAATTGTTAAGCTAGTAACACAATTGTTAAGTCAATCTTGCTTGTCAGAAGGTCGCAAAACATTACCATATGACCTCAAGACACTGCAATCGTCATAAATATGAGTCAGTTGCCAAGTGTCTGAATTTTGATCACTTAATCGTGGAGATGCTACAATGGTTATAAGTATGAAAAATGGTTATAAGTCACTTTTTTCAGTGCTGTTGTAACTTTGAAAGTTTACTAAATAAACTGTTAAGTCAAGAACTATCTGTAAACAGAAGAATTTCAATAGATCTGTCAGCTGAGTCTTAAATTAATCAGGAGACCATGTCTGGATTGACCAAAAAAAAGGAGGGAGCCACAAATGGGCATGTGGATTTCATTATATTTCCCACATGTTTCCTTCTACTATAATGGAAGTACATGAAGAACTGCCACGTGAGAGAAAAAACTAGTTACGATATAGACATAAAGCATACAGGAAGCTGCACATTCATGTTTTTCCATAGACCTTTGGAGAGAAAGAAAAAAGGAAGAGAAAAAGAATTGGGTATCAATGATTATGTCTACAAAGGCCCAGTGAAATGAATGGATCTTGTGCTAGGAGTGTCACTTGCCGAATTGAACCAGGCATTGTTAGCATTTGAAAAGAACTGAAACATGCAGGCATGCCTAGCTGAATTTATGAGAAAAGCTTGTTTGTTTTTTATACACTGGATAAACTGTCTAAAAATAGTTCATCTTTGTGAAAACATTTCTCCTGGAATGTTACCAAGGGCAACAAGGACTTGAATTATCAGCCTTGTTAATGTTCACATAAATCCAGCCTGTCAAGCATTAACTTGTTCAGTTCAGATTTTATAAAAGGCCTTCCTTTTCCTGCACTTTTTTTGGAAATTCCCCTCTTCCTGGCCGTTGTGTTTCAGAAGTAGGCTTGCTCTTCTAGCATTCAGGCACCAACCTGTGAACTGAATGTTGAGTCCACAAGTCTTAAGTAAAGGAATCACACTTGCCTATTTTCTTTATCAGAAGTGAAAGCATATTTTCTTAAAAATAAGATTTTTTAGAATTTCTGTTTGATTCTGAAAATCAAAATGGCCTTTAAGATTAATGGCCTTCTGCTGTTCCTTAGATGAGAAAAATAAACCAGCTAATGCCAGCACAAGGCCTCTGGTTTTAATTGTACATGTTAAAGAGATTGGTCTAATATCGATATAGCATTTTGTTCATATGGGGTGAATTCACAACTCTGTGTAATTTGTCTTTATCAGTGTCTTTTTAAATTTTTGAATCTTAAGCATAAAAAATGGTCAAACATATAAAGATGGGTAATTAAGGGAAATATTAACCTCCCATCTCCCTCACACAACCCCTCAGTGAGGGAGATAGGCAGTTAAGAAATCTGATGATATAAATAGTTGAAATATCTAGGTAGAGACATCTGTGGGGAAAGGATTTAAAAAGTCAAGACTGGGGCCCCTTGTTTACATGCATCACATGTGAAATGCACATAAAAAAGAGGTAGGCCTTTAATCGTACAATCATGGCTACCATCTTATCTTTTTTACCACGCCCCTCCAATTTGTGATTTTTCAAAATCTAGTCTTAATGTGTGTATTTTCAGAAATAAGTTCCAATGCATCAAATACAGTTTACAAGTTCATATGTGCTTATAGTACAATTGCCACAGTGACCAGGTAAATTTTCCAATATCAGAATTCAAGCTGAGAATTCAAACTGAGAAACAGAATTCAAACTCTCTCTTTTCAATGTATCATCTGTTCAAGGGTTGGATTAATTACTATCAAAATTACATTTTGAATTCATCTGAAATTTGATGAGAAATATGGGGTTTTACTTTTCAGGTATTTCAATTGCCCAAGTTTGATTTTGGGAAATGTACTTTTAAAATATCTTTTCAGTGACAATGTTTAGCTATAAAGTTTTACACACCTAATTTAAATGTGAAAAGCATTTGAAGAGAGTTAATGCTTCTTTTTCCTTACAAACTGAGTCATTCAGTATTAATAATTTAAATATTGTCATTGTTTGTTTGGCAGTTTGTTTTACTTAAACCAAAAAATAAACCAAAAGACCCAGCAGTGCCAGAATCAAAACCAGGAGTCATCTGCAACATACAGTGTAATGATTGCAACAGCCACTATGTAGGATAAACAGGCAGAAGATTAGCATCCATGTTCACCAACTAGCAGTGAGAAGACATGATGAGAACTCTTTAATTTCACAACTTATGTGCAGACTTAACTTTACGGTAGTTTCAAGTGGGAAACTGTGGCCATCCTAGATCAAGCCAAGTCCAAACACCTAGAGCAGGGGTGTCAAACTCACATCGTCATGGCGGTGTCACATGATGTATCAAGACTTCCCCCCCTTTGCTAAACCAGGCGTGGGCATGGCCAGCATGTGGCCATCCAGCAGAGGTGGTATTCAGCAGGTTCTGACCATTTCTGAAGAACTGGTAGCGGAAATTTTGAGTTGTTTGGAGAACCAGCAAATGCCCCCTCTGACTGAAGATTTTACAGCCTCCTTCCCCTGCCACGCCCACCAAGCCACGCCCACAGAACCGGTAGGAAAAAAAATTGAATCCTACCACTGGCATCTGGCTCGTGGGCCAGGAGTTTGACAGCCCTGACCTAGAGAATTTCTGGAAGCCTGGCACTGACAAATTAATCATTAGACATAAAGAACACCTGTATACTGTGCAAAAGAAACATTCAATGAGCCAAAAAGGGAATAAAAGACCAAATAACTCCCCACCAACAATCAACACCCATATGAGCACAATTAACACCAAGATTAACATCAGATCAAGATTCAAAAAGTAAACAATACTCTAATCAAGGAACTGACAAATAAGCTTAACAGTAAACAGCTTAAGCAAAGAACTTCAAGAGCACTCTCAGTAACACCGACAGGGCAAGCCACTAGAATATAAACTGAGAGGAAACCAAACTCCATGCTACCACTGATGATATTACCTAGTTTGCTTTAATGAAACATCTGCAAGAAAACAACCAAGCTCAAAGAGCAGCAAAGACCCCTCATTTAAACCTAGAGCTACAAATATTCTGTTTTATCGAAACCTGGTTTTCGGATATGACTAAAGAAATTCCTAGCATCATTAATTTACTTGAAATACAAAAATAAATATAATAAAATAAATAGATTAACATTAATTAAGATCTGGATTTCTTCAATTGTGCTGTGTTTCAAATTAAATTTAAAAACATGCTCAGAATTGCATCTGAACACTGAAGCCATCTGCAGATATCCAGCCATATCTTTTTCCATGATCACATAACATTTGTAGAAAGCTACTTAGGTCTAATAATTAGAATTGCATATTTATTAAATAGCTTGTGTAGTAGTGGAGTGGCTGTTATAAAAATATATTTATAGAAATTTTACATCTGTTGCCACATGGTTCCTTGAAGGGTATCTGAGGTGTAAATAGGATGCTTCAAAAAAACCCCACATCCTTCTTTTCTTTTTCTTGGAAAAGGAACTCTGTTATTATAAAACTCTCTATTGTTCCCTGCTAACCTGCATTAGTTGCTAACCTGCAAACCTGCAACCGTTTGCTAATTCCAGTGTTAAAATTCTTTCCTTTTTTGTCATATCAACCCAATGACTATAATTTACAGACCAGTACTTACGCCTCAGATGCGCAGCCTCAGCCCCTGCAACAAAGAGTAAAATTATTAAGTACATAATTGTAGAGCATCCATATTAGTTGTTGAATTTAATTACATTTTAGTGTAGGTTGTAGGTTAGGTCCTGCACCACCCATTGATTTTTGGAATGTGGTCTTAAGCTCAGAAACTGTATGACTTTTTGCAATTATCAAATGCAGCCAATTATTGTTTATTCAGTAAACAGACTATGATTAGGTTTCCTGTATGTGGACCTGGATACAAACAAAATCAAACAGTGCTGTTACTGCATTATAGCCATTTTTCTTAAGCAAAACAAAAAACAAAAAAAAAACCCAAACCCCAAATCACTGTTGCTAAGATATGCTTAATACCAAATTCTGATAGTCCTTGATTTACGACTGTGACTGAGCCCACAATTGAGGTGATAAATTATGGTAGTCCTAAAGCATGTCACCACATAATCTGACCTGATTTTATGACATTTTGTGGCAATCAATAAGTGAACTCCTAGTTTGCAATAGGACAGTTTTTGCCCAATCTGAATTTTGCTTGGAGTTCCTGATTTCCAGCAAAAACATTGTAAATCATGGTCACATGATCCTGAGGTGGAAACAGTCATAAATGCAGGCCAGTTGCCAAATGCCAAAATGTGGCCATGTGGTTGCACTAGAGGGGGGGGGGACATTAAAACTTCGAAATTCATGTCCCATTTTCGAGATCATCCATAATTTCAAACTTTGGTTGTAAATTTAAAAAGTATCTGTATGTAGATTATTGCTGCAAAATTTTCCCCCCAGATCTTGAAATAGCATTGCAGGATTATAGTAGAATGTGTGCTTCCAAAGTTGTATGGTGCAGCACAAATATGGTTATGTCTCTTATGACAAAATGGTTGCAGTTTCCATCTTTCCTCTTTCATCTTAAGGAGTCCCGGGATGTATGGCAAATTTACTAATGTACTGCATAGTCTTTTTTGTGAATGGATTTATGTTCTAAGTATTTGGGCATCTCAAATATCAATCTGTGTAGATTCTCTTATTATTATTTTAAGCCTGGTGGTTAGAGAAGCTTAACTATAACATGAAGCAAAAAAGCCTCTCTTTCTACAAGTCTAAAATCTCCAAAGTCTCATAAGCCAGCATGACATATTGATTTAATAGAGCAGTTTCTTCTTCTTCTTTTATTCAGAAAGAATCCCCCAATTCTCTGATTAGACTGATACCTAGATTTTCCAGAGATTAGCAAAATCTGAAAGGAATTAAAATAATTCAGTGTGACAAAAGAATTTTGGCACCCTAAATAAATGTGTTGGGATCATAAATAAAATCCAAGTAAAATATAGTTATTATAACTATTGAAATAACCCTTCACTAGTTACTGACTTTCTTGGGTCCCTAGAAAGCTGGGCGCTGCTTTGTCTTTTAGTACAAGGTTTTCCTTGTGTTACCACTCTTATTATAGACAGCAGAAATTATTTCAGCTTTGGGCATTTTTGCATACTGTCTGTTGCCAGAAGATCAGGAGAAAAAGACCATAGTTTCATTTTGCTTTGTAAGAGACAGGAATCTAGATAAAGGGGAGGGTCTAAAGAAAATATGTGATTGACTGCATGAACCATCTTTCTTGAGTTTAAACCCTGGCCAATCTAGTCCAAATTTGCCCTTAAAGGCTTCAGGTGTTTTGTTATGTCTTGAATTGGTATACTCGAAATCCCCGAGCCTTGATTGGCTAAGGCGCGGGGATTTCTGATTGGCCAGGCGAGCCGCGCTGATTGGCCCGATTGAAGTCTCCCGCGATTGGTGCAAACCAAGAGCGGGAGACTTGAATCGCTGCCATTGGCCGCGGCCGCCGCTGCGAAAGGTATAAAAGCCGCGGGCTTTTTGCCTTTCGCTGGTTCGGTTCTCCCATTGTTAATAAAGAGCTTTGAATGAAAGTCACCGACTCTGAGCTTCTTTTGCGGACACGACACTGGCGACGAAGGTGGGATCTCGCCCCTGAACCGAACCCCGTGTCCACCCAAGAACCAGCTCCAGCGCAGAGATGGCGAAGATAGCACCGCCCGCCCCCTTCAACCCCGCCGCCGAGGATTGGGAATCATACTCGGATCGGTTCCGGATGTACCTGGAATGCGCCGGAATGAAGGACGCCCCGGGCCCGCTAAAACGCGCCGTCTTCCTTACGCACTGCGGACCAGAGGTCTTCCAGATGGCCAAAGCATTGGCCAAGCCGGCAGACGCAACCGCCATGGACTGGGACGTCCTCGAACCTATACTGCGGCGCCATTACGCCCCCGAAGTCCCCATCCTGATACGGCGCAACGAGTTCTACCGCCGAAACCAGAAACCAGACGAAAAATTGAGCGACTTCGTCGCAGAGCTATGGCGCCTAGGAGGACTCTGCGAGTTCGAAGGTCTGAACAGTCTCATAAGAGACCGCTTCGTACTCGGCTTATGGGATCCTACACTCCAGAGCCGACTTATGGCCAAGGGCGACATCAGCCTAGCCGATGCCCTTACCGCAGCTGCAGCCGCTGAAGCAACCCACACGTCGGCAGACAGCATGCGAAGATCTGACACAAAGGGCGGAAACAACAACCCGGCAAGGTCGGCCGACACAAGAAACGAAGCAACCGCACACTACGGTGAATACCAATCAACCTCCAGCACGTCGGAAGACGAGGAGGACATACATCGCGTGCAGATGGGACGCGGCGACCAACGAAGTCAAAAAGGTCGTAGGTCGAGGACCAACTGCGCCGGGTGCGGCGGCGATCACCCCAGGTCAGAATGCCGATTTTTTGACTCTATCTGTAGGCATTGTGAACGACGGGGTCACATCGCCCGAGTTTGCCGCCAAAAGAAGACCCGCAGCCCGCCCAAATGGGAACAGCACGACAGACGGAGAGAAAGCTCCCCGCCCAGAACCAGAGAGCGCGAGCCAGACGGTCGGTGGGACCGCACTCAACGATCTCAAAGAAGCGGCGACGGTCGGCGAAAAGAAGAAACCCACCAGACGGTGACCATCGGCCACGCCATCTCCGACGGCGCCAGAAAGGTACACGTAGAAGTCCATATCGAAGGCCAGCCATGCAAAATGGAAGTGGACTCCGGGTCCTACCTTTCCATGATTGCATGGCGCGAAATCAAAAGACTGGTGCCTACACTACAAAAAAGAAAAGTGCATGCCCAAAAGATCATCATTAAAGACTACCAAGGGAATCGCGTCCCGGTAGTGGGCACCAAGAACTTCAATATAACTTACAAAGGCCACACCGAACAACTGCCACTCACAATCGTCGATCGCGACCACCCAAGCCTACTGGGTTTACAATGGTTCGCCCCGCTAAACATCGCGCTGACAGGTGTCAACCACGTCACCATCGAAGCTTGGGAACAGCGGCTAGCCCAGGAGTTCCAGGAGGTCTTCGATGGAGGCTTGGGCAAGTACCAGGGGCCCCTTATCTCGTTTGACCTAGACCCAGGGGTTCCCCCTAAGCGGCTTAAACCTAGAAGGGTACCATTCGCCTTAAAGCCTAAAATTGACGAGCAGATAGACAAGCTCGTCAAACAAGGGGTATTGCAACCGATAGACCATGCCAGATGGGAAACCCCTATAGTGACCCCAGTAAAGCCAGACGGGTCCGTGAGAATCTGCGGGGACTATAAGGCCACCCTAAATGGCGCGTTGCAACAAAGCGCCTACCCAGTCCCAATAGTGCAACATTTACTGCACTCACTGGGAGGGGGCAAAGTCTTTGCCAAGCTCGACCTCGCCCAGGCATATCAGCAGCTACCTGTGGACGAGAAAACGGCGGAAGCCCAAACAATCGTGACCCATTGGGGGGCTTTCAAGTGTAACCGACTCCAATTTGGAGTCAGCGTGGCACCAGGCATCTTTCAGAGCCTGATGGAACGTTTGCTGCAGGGCATCACGGGGGTGGTGCCCTATTTCGATGACGTATTAGTGGCGGCGCCAAACGAAGCCGAATTAGAAAACCGACTCAGACAAGTCTTAACAAAATTTAAAGAAACAGGATTTAAAGTCAAACGAGAAAAATGCCAACTATGTACAAAGCAAGTAGAGTTTTTGGGCTATCTCCTAGACTGGCATGGCATTCACCCTACGACTAAAAAAGTGAAAGCCATCAAGGAAGCCCCCACCCCAAAGTCCAAAACGGAACTACAAGCGTTCCTAGGCTTACTAAATTTTTATAATGTTTTCCTACCTCAAAAGGCAACGGCGGCGGAACCTTTACATAGACTCCTAGACAAGAAGGCAGCCTGGACTTGGGGGAGACGAGAGCAAGCCGCCTTTCAAAAAACCAAAGACCTCCTCACCTCCGACGCCGTCCTGATGCAATTCTGCGAAACCTTGCCCTTAGCTGTCACTTGCGACGCATCACCCTTCGGCGTCAGCGCTGTCCTTAGCCACACCCTCCCAGACCAGAGAGAAGCACCCATCGCTTTTTTCTCCAGGACTCTGACTAAACCGGAACGGAACTATAGCCAGCTGGACAAAGAAGCTTTGGCTATAGTTGCCGCCGTTAAACGTTTTCACGAATACCTGTATGGCCGCCCGTTCACCATCGTGATGGATCATAAGCCATTGCTGGGCATCCTCGCTGGAAACCGAGCCACACCAAACATCTTGTCACCCCGGATGACAAGATGGTCCAAATTCCTGGCAGCCTACAGTTACGAACTGCTACACAAGCCAGGTAAGAAAATTTCGCACGCGGACGCTTTAAGCCGCTCGCCTTTACCTGACTCTGAACCTGACCCAGCACCAACAACAAACACCCTAAGTATCGAGAGTTTACCTATTACCGCATCAGACATTGCCAGAGAAACCGTTAAGGACAGGCGTCTGGCGCGAATCTTACACTGGTTAGAAAAAGGCTGGCCGGAGAAAGACAGTGACGAGACTTTTAAAACATTCCGTCAGCGCCAGACTGAACTTTCACTACTAAGAGGGTGTATTCTGTGGGGTGACCGGGTGGTAATTCCGGACAGATTGCAAGAGAGGGTATTAGAGATGCTACATGAGGGTCATCCTGGCATCGTCAGGACTAAAGCCCTGGCCAGGAGTTACGCTTGGTGGCCGGGGATGGACAAGCAAATTGAAGCATGGGTCGCCAAATGCCACCGATGCCAGGAGACCAGATCCAGCCCACCCGCAGCACCTATCCGGGACTGGGAAACACCACGGGGGCCCTGGTCCAGAATCCATCTAGATTTTGCTGGCCCCACAAATGGGCATACTTTTCTAATCACAGTTGACGCGTACTCCAATTGGTTGGAAGTAAGCGACATGAAATCCACTACCACAGAGGCCGTCGTTAAAGAACTGTGTAAACTGTTTTCCACACACGGCCTCCCAGACGTCGTCGTCTCAGACAACGGGCCCCAGTTCACTTCCATCGATTTTGAACGGTTCCTGGCGGAGAGGGGTATCCGCCACGCATTAACAGCACCGGCGCATCCGGCGGCGAACGGTAGGGCGGAACGGATGGTCCAGTTTACGAAAAAGACCCTCCGGAAAATGGACCACGGGGAGATCAGCGACAAAATCAACCGACTGCTCTTCATACAGCACATCACTCCCAATACCACAACTAACAAGAGCCCTGCAGAGCTTCTGATGGGCAGAAAGCTGAGGTCCCCACTCGACAGATTGCACCCGACCTATAACCCGGAGCGGCCCCCAGACTCCAGCTCCAGGTACCGGACATTTGACCCAGGTGACTTAGTCTATGCAAAGAACATGACGGGGGACCCCCTATGGATCCCAGCCGTCATAACTCAAGTCACTGGTCCACGGTCGTACCGGCTCCAAACCATTGATGGGCGAGCCTGGAAACGACATATCGACCAGCTCAGGTCACGAACAGCGACTGACCTCAACCCCCAAGACACGATCCAAGGGGGGAGGGAATACCCGGAGAGACAATCGCAGGAAAAAATAAACCAAAAATACTCACCGGAACACAGCCATCGCGAGTCCCCTCCGGAGAAGAACCACCTGGCCAGCTCTACCGACTCGGAGAAGCCAAGCGGGAGCGGCGAAATCCGTAGCTCAACCGACCCGGTAGGCCCAGGCGGGAGCCACGGCGAAAGAACCGGCCCGATCATCCAGCCGGTTCGCACAGAGGCAGGAGCAGCCAAAAAGATGACTGCTCCGGCCGAGTTACAGCAAGCAAGTGAGTTGCGCAGGTCAACTAGGACTTGACGGAGCCCCGCCTACCTGCATGACTACACCACGTGATGGACCATACCAAGAGGGGAGGGGTGTTATGTCTTGAATTGGTATACTCGAAATCCCCGAGCCTTGATTGGCTAAGGCGCGGGGATTTCTGATTGGCCAGGCGAGCCGCGCTGATTGGCCCGATTGAAGTCTCCCGCGATTGGTGCAAACCAAGAGCGGGAGACTTGAATTGCTGCCATTGGCCGCGGCCGCCGCTGCGAAAGGTATAAAAGCCGCGGGCTTTTTGCCTTTCGCTGGTTCGGTTCTCCCATTGTTAATAAAGAGCTTTGAATGAAAGTCACCGACTCTGAGCTTCTTTTGCGGACACGACATGTTTGATGTGTGGTAAGGACACCTCTTGGAATCCTTCAACTTGAGATGCTGAGATGGAACCTGGAATTCTCTACATGCCAAACCTGATGCAATTTCACAAGAGTTTGAGGGACAACTAGACTTACTGAACACCAGCAAATGGTGTGGGGTTCAATTTTCAACTCTAGTGTTGAAAAAGTTTAAATACGATTAGCATTATCTTTTCCCTGGACATTTCTGTGGTTTTTAAGACCTCCAATAAGTACATGCTACATAACAGTTAATACAAATGGTACTAGAATTCTGAAGGAATTGCCTTCCCCTTAAATGACTATGCCCATAATGCTCAGAGCAGCTGGTTGAATGGTAGGCCATTAGGGATAGACCATTCCTTCTGATAATTAGATAGGATTACATGGTATTCCCAGCTATTTTTCAAGAAAGCTGCCCAAATGTATTTTTTTTCCTGAGAAGTTAGTTAGGGAATAAAATTCTCAGACTCTTGCTTTCACTTTTATTCAGTTACTCCTGCTTTTGTAAATCTGAATATAATTCTGTCCTTTATTCCTGCTTAGTTATCTCTCTGTCTAAAAAAGGTATTTAAATGTTTTGAATTGAAGAAGAAAAGTCATTGCTCCTTGTAGTTTTCCCGTGGAATTCCAACGAGCACGTATGATTTTCTCCATTAAAGTTTTATGGTCATAAGAATGCCATGGGATTTGTTGTCATGGGATCTCAGACTGAACCAAGTATTTGTTTTGGAGACATCTTTCAGAAATCCTAGTCTCCATCCATACACCACCTCTCCATCCACCTCCCTCCCTCCCTCTCTCCCTCCCTGCTTATCTATCTATCTATCTATCTATCTATCTATCTATCTATCTATCTATTCCCTTGAAACCAATGAGAATGGAAAGTTTGCCTTTGGTAAGGTTGCACCATTCACATTCAGCCTTATGAGCAAAACATCCATCAATTTGCAAATATAGATTTTCTGGGGCAGTAGTTATGATTTGAAAATGTTTATAATATTGAAAGGCCATATTTTCAATTAGAAACAATTCAGTAAGCCACCCGACTTTACAACTCTGAGGTGTACAGTAAAAGCAATTTTAAAACACAACTAAGAAACCCAAATGCTAAAGGAAAAATAACCATAAAAATGCAGAGGGCTAGCCATCAACCTAATTCAGGTGTCCCCAAACTTGACAACTTTAAGACTTGTGGACTTCAATTCCAAGAATTGTCCAGCCAGGCTGGAGAATTCTGGGAGTTGAAGTCCACAAGTCTTAAAGTTGCCAAGTTTGGAGACCTCTGCCCGAAACTCAAGGCTGGAAAAAAGAGCCAGGTTTTCAGAGTTCTTTTAAACATGGCCAGATCAAGGTTTAGATATATCTCATGGAGGACAGTGCCCCAGAGGGCAGGTGTTGAGTCATAAAAGGCACACTTTCTACGTCTCATCACGTGGCACTGCTTGATGAATGAGATCTTAAGCATGCCTTGATCAGTTTCCAAATGTAAATCATCTGGGGTAGTGGTTATGATTCTGAAAGAAAAAAAAAAATGAGAATTTTGTCTATGAATCCTGCCCAATTAATTTTTTCTTAACATTATTGTAAAGTTTAAAAAAATAGCAGCTGGTTGCTATGTGACTCATCTGTGTGTCTTTACCAACACCATGGAAAAGAAAGGTTCCACCAAAGCAGGCAAAAGCAATTAAATTTTTGGTAGTAAGTCTGTGGAGATTCTCAGTCATCCAGGTCATGGTTGTCTCAAAGGTGCTTTTACAAGGGGCAACAATTGTGAAGAACCGAAGAAGCTTCTTGGATGAGAAGCAAAACACCATTCAAGGAAAAAAAAAAAGAAAGTTCAATTGCCTCTTGAAAATGAACCTTTGGGAACACTGGGCATATTTGTAACCTTGAGTTCTTTCTAAAAATGGTAAAGGTGGAATATAAATAAAATAATAAAACAAAAATATTCACAATGTTGTCTTCACTAATTTGTTAGCTCTCCTACTACTTGCAAATAATAAGAGTTGCAGGCCAAGCCCTTTCCCAGAAAGGGCTTTAAGGATAGAACACACGATTAAGAAGCCTTTAAGGATAGAACACACTATTATGCCCAGGTTAAACACACTACAAATAAGTACAATTAACAAAGAAGCAAAGATTATGGGATGAACCTACATAGAAAACACATGCTCTGACATTAAGCAATGGCCTCTCCCATTTCCTTCTCGCCATTTTTTAAATCCCTTCTCAGTTAAGAAAAAAAATTACAAGTGGTCAGTTTTTAAAAAGAGTCTTATCCACTTCTGTGTGACCTCAGAAAGTCATCTAATGCTATACTGGCAAAAGCGAGTCAGTTGAGCTTACAGTACTATTTAGTAATAAAATTGCACTGGAATGGAATCTCTGAACTCATACACAACTATTTAGATCTAACAGCTTCCGAATGGTCTGCTGTTCAGCCCTCAAGGATGAAAGAAATAAAAGTCATCTGTTAAGAGTCTTAGGATATATAGAATTCAAAGCACTGCGGTTGCCACCACCTTGTTCCAGAGCATACAAATATTCAGCAATTTGTAGCCGCTACACCTGGAAAATGTTAGAAATGGAAGTTGCAAAAAGAGAGGAACTAAGCATGGCTGTGAAATAAGAGTCCCTCTCATTGCTTTAATTTGTCCGCCTGGAAAATCTAATTTCTGGGATTTTGAAATCGAAAAAAAAGTACTGAATGCAGAAAGGCTTGCTGACCCTATAGGAAACAAGGGTTGTGAGAAAATAGGTATACAGGTAGTCTTTGACTTGTGGCACTGAAAAATGTGACTTTTTACAGTTATGACTTCTGCAGCATCCCTATGATCATGTGATCAAAATTTAGGTGCTTGGCATATTTACGACTCTTGCTGTGTACCAAGGCCATGTGATCACCTTTTGCAACCACCTGGCAAGCAAAGTCAGTGGGGAAGCCAGATTCACTTAACAATCAGGTTACTAATTAATCAATTGCAGTGATTCACTTAACAACTGTGGCATGAAAGGTCATCAAATGGGGCAAAACTCACTTAACGAATGTCTCACTGACAGAAATTTTAGGCCCAATTGTAGTTGTACCAGAGGTGGCGTTCAGCAGGTTCTGACCGGTTCTGAAGAACTGGTAGTGGAAATTTTGAGTAGTTCAGAGAACTGGCAAATTCCACCGCTGACTGGACATTTTACGGTATCCTTCCCCTGCCATGCCCCCCCAGCCACGCCTACAAAACCGGTAGTAAAAAAAGTCTGAATCCCACCACTGGGTTGTACTTGTATTTCAACTGTAATGGAAATGTGGGAATGACCTTGAGAGGCAGAAGGAAAAGCTATAGTTTACCTTTAGGCAATGATCTGATAAATAAAGACTGGAAGCAGGAAGGCTTCAACATCCCAGAAAGGGAACTTTCTTAGTTTCAGGGAAAGTAAAAGTGAAGGGGTTCCTTCAGACTTGCAAGATTCTGTTAAAATTCTGTTAAGATTATGTTAATGTAACCTTAAAATAAAAGTGGAGCTAGTACTCTTGGTTGTTATTCTGGCTTGTGTTAAGTACTTGGACATGGGTTAGAGTAAATGGAGACAGCCTCTGAGTGTGAACTTTCAGCTCTTTATTGCATAGTGACTTCTCAAAACAACAACAGTGAACTCTGCCTTATATAGGCAACCCTTGTGAGAGTTGTCCAATAGTGAGCTATGAACGCTAGCTCTTTTAACCAAAAATAATCCTCTGTGAAGGGCCAATCGGATTCCTAAGAACTAACCAATCTGATCTGGCCGCTAACAGCCAATCAGAAGTGCAGGGCCAGAACTCTGCACTTTACCTCAAGCTCATACTTTATTAACTATGGTACATACACAACACCCCTTCCCCCTGGCTTCTTAATTACGGTGTAGTTATATAGTCCTTTAAATAAGACGGTTGTCTTTTAAGTCTTTCGGATTTTCGTTGGATTGGTTGATTGCAATTCTGTTGAGGTAGATTGTTGTTTGGCAGTGGATCTGCTTCTTGCTCAGGTGCAATTTCTTGCGGTGCAAACAATTCTCCTTCCTGCTCCATTTCCTGAGTCTCACTTAATTCGTCGCTCCCTTTGAGCAGGTTCCCTGGAACGTCATCTTCTTCTGTACCTCCCCCCCTCGGTTGGTCATGGGGGAGTTGTTGACTGGCCGTTGTGAGTCGTGACCGTAATTGGTCGATATGTCGTTTCCACAGTCTATTGTCACAGCATTTCACTACGTAGGATTTGGGGCCGGTCACTCGTACTACCGTTGCCTCTATCCATAACGGATCGCCTGATAAGTTTCGTGCGTAAACATGGTCTCCTACCTGGAAGGTGCGATAGCGGCCACTGGATCCTATTGGCTTTTCTGGTTCGTAAGCAGGGTACAACCGGTCGAGGTGGGAACGGAGTCTTCGTCCCATCAGTAGTTCGGCGGGAGTTCTGCCGGTGACGCTATGTGGAGTTATGTGTTGCAAAAAGAGAATTTGGTTGACCTTGTCATTGATATTGTCATAGTCCATTTTTTGCAAAGTCTTTTTAACAAATTGGACCATGCGTTCCACTCGGCCATTGGTCGCAGGGTGTGCAGGCGAGGTGAGCACATGGTGGATGCTGCGGTCAACGAGGTACTGCTCGAACATTAGTGCCGTAAACTGTGGCTCGTTATTGGACACCAGGACGTCAGGCAATCCGTGGGTTGCAGAGTCTATTTAGGATCTTAATCACTGCCTCGGAAATTGTAGCCGTCATACGATGAATTTCTAACCAATTGGAGTATGCGTCGACTGTCAGCAGGAAGGTATATCCTTTGGTTGGCCCCGCGAAATCCAGGTGGATTCTGGACCAGGGTCCACATGGCGTCTCCCATTCAGTAGGCATGGCTTTTGGTGCGGCGTTGCTGGCTTGTTGGCAATTGGTACACGCTTTGACCCACTGCTCGATTTGCCGGTCCATGCCCGGCCACCATGCGTAGCTTCGTGCAAGCGCTTTCATCCGCACGATGCTGGGGTGGCCCTCGTGCAGAATTTGTAGCAGCGTCTTCCGGAGTCGTTCTGGGACAACGACTCTATCGCCCCAGATGATATAGCCTTTTTGGGAAAAAAGTTCAGTCTGTCGAGATTTGAATGGCGCAAAGTCATCTGGTACTTGGTCCAATGGCCATCCGCGTTCTACCCAGCCTAGGACTCGAGCTAGGGTGTGGTCTCATTTGGTTTCTCTTGCGATGTCTCGGGTGGTCATAGGCGGCGAGTTGAGTGTTTCGATCTGCAATGTGGTTGCTGTTGGTGCTAGATCATTGAGAGTCTTTGGAAGTGGTGCTCGGCTTAATGCGTCGGCGTGGGGAATGGCTTTCCCCGGGTGATATTGTAGGCGATAATTATAAGCAGCTAGGAATTCTGACCATCGGGTCATTCTAGGGGATAATATGTAGGGGGTTGGGTTGTCCCCGGCTATTATCCCTAGCAACGGTTTGTGGTCAGTTATAATGGTAAATGTCCTTCCATACACATATTCATGAAATTTCTTTACAGCTGAAACGATTGCGAGAGCTTCTTTATCAATTTTTCCATAGTTCTGCTCTGCTTGTGAAAGAGTCTTCGAAAAGTATGCAACAGGGGCTTCGTTCCCATTAGGCAGTACATGACTCAAAATGGCGCCCACCCCGAAGGGCAATGCATTGCAGGTTATAACTAATGGTAAAGTCTCGTTATACTGCATAAGTACAGAGTCAGATGTGAGCAGTTTTTTAACATTCCGGAACGCTTGTTCTTCCCGGTGACCCCATACCCACAATGCTTTTTTATCTAATAACTGGTGTAACGGTTCAGCAACAGTTGCCTAGTGCGGTAAAAATACATTAAAGAAATTAATGAGGCCTAAGAACGCCTGGAGATCGGCCTTGTTTCGTGGCCTGGGAGCATTTTTTATCGCCTTTAATTTACTTTCGGTAGGATGAATGCCCTGGCTATCAATCCGATACCCTAGAAACTCAACACTGTCAGTATATAAGTGACATTTATTTTTTTTCACCTTCAGTCCTGACTCTTGGAATTTTTTAAGAACACATTTCAAATGATCCTGCAAGATTTTTTTGGTAGGGGCTGCAATTAATATGTCATCAAAATACGGAACCATGCCCTTGATTCCCTGTAACAACCTTTCCATGAGGCTTTGGAATATCCCCGGGGCTACACTAACCCCAAATTGCAATCGGGTACATTTAAAGGCACCTCTGTGCGTTACAATTGTTTGGGCTTGGGCCGTCTTTTCATCCACTGGTAGTTGTTGATAAGCTTGAGCTAAATCTAATTTAGCGAAAACCTTTCCGCCCCCCAAGGAATGAAGGAGGTGTTGCACCACCGGAACTGGATACGCATTCTGCTGTAGGGCGTGGTTTAAAGTGGCCCGGTAGTCCCCACAAATTCGGATTGACCCGTCTGGCTTAATGGGTGTTACAATAGGGGTTTCCCATGGAGAGTGATCGATGGGCTTCAACACCCCTTGAGCAATTAGCTTGTGGAGTTGTTCGTCGATCTTTGCTTTAAGAGCGAATGGAACTCGACGGGGCTTCAAGCGAATAGGGGCTACTTTTTGATCTAGACTAAATGAGATTGGGGTCCCTTTATACTCGCCTAAGCGGTCCGCGAAGACGTCGCTGAACTCAGAAATAAGGTCTTCCTCCCAGTCACAACCACCGACTCGATTTACGCCGGCCACTTCGATGCCGAGTGGCGCGAACCATTGGAGGCCTAATAGACTAGGCCTATCTCTATCGATGATCGTTAGAGGTAAGTACGCTGTATGCTTTTTGAAGGAGACTCGGACTCGGCAGGACCCGACAACGGGGATTCGATTTCTTTGGTAGTCCTTGAGGATGAGGCGTTGAAATTGGAGGTCTTGGCATTGGATTGTGGGGATAAGTTGCTTGAGTTTCTTCCAAGACACCATCGAGAGGGACGATCCCGAGTCGACCTCCATGTGGCAAGGCTGGTTCTCGATGGCTACCGTGACTCGAATTTTCTTAGTGTCCAAAACTGAGGCGTGACCTATAGTGATAGTATGGTGAGCCTCTTCTTTTTGCAAAACTCGATTTCTATAGGAGTGGTTTACTGGCTCTCGCCTTACAGGACGGTTTCCTGTCGATTGGCGATAGTTGGCCCCTTTTGAGGCCTGGCTGGGTCCTGGTAAGCTGCGGCAGACCCGGCTGATGTGGCCTCGTTTCCCGCACTCATGGCAGAGTGTGTTGCGGAATTTGCATTTGGCCCTGGCATGGTTTGCTCCACAGCCAGCGCAAGGGCGTAAGGGCTTAGGGCGAGGGTCCCGGTCGGACCGCAGTCGATGGAGCCCTTCTTCGTTGCTGTCTGACGACGAAGAGAGGTCCTCGTGGTGCATTGTTGAGAGCTGCCCTTCTGAGTTGGGTAAGATTTCGCCGGTTGGTGGTGTTGCCAGAGTGCGGCTTCGCCGTAATTGTGCAGCCGACTTTTTGGTCGCCTCCGCAGCCATGGCTTCGGCGATGGCGTCAGCAAGGCTGATGTCGCCTTTCGCCATCAGCTTGTTTTGCATGCCTAGCACATCTAATCCCAGAATTACTCGATCTCTTAGTGCTTCTTCTAAATCGGCGAACCCGCAGAGGCCCCCTAAATTTCGGAGGTTCGCCACAAAATCGGCCAAGCTCTCTCCTTTTCGTTGGTTTCTCTGATAAAACTCATGGCGTCTCACGAGTGTAGGCATGGTTGGCGCCTAATGGTCTCTCAGGATGGGTTCGAGATCGTCCCAGCTCATGGCTTTCACTTCTCGAGGTTTGGTGAGTGCTTTAGCCATCTTAAATACAGCTGGGCTGCAATGCGTCAGGAACAGTGCCCGCTTCTTTGCTGGTGTGGCGTCCTTCAAATTATTCGTCTTGAGAAACATTTGGAAGCGATCCATGTAGGATTCCCAATCCTCTTGGTTTGGATCGAACGGAGCGGGTGGTACGATGCCACCGGACATGGTTCCGTTGTTGGCGTCGTCTTATCACGTGCTCAGTATTACTTCCTGGCTTCTTAGGTTCAGAGGTCTCCACATCCCACCTTCGTCGCCAGTGTTAAGTACTTGGACATGGGTCGGAGTAAATGGAGACAGCCTCTGAGTGTGAACTTTCAGCTCTTTATCGCATAGTGACTTCTCAAAACAACAACAGTGAACTCTGCCTTATATAGGCAACCCTTGTGAGAGTTGTCCAATAGTGAGCTATGAGCGCTAGCTCTTTTAACCAATAATAATCCTCTATTAAGGGCCAATCGGATTCCTAAGAACTAACCAATCCAATCTGGCCACCTAACAACCAATCAGAAGTGCAGGGCCAGAACCCTGCACTTTACTCAAGCTCATACTTTATTAACTATGGTACATACACAACAGCTTGGATTACCTTGCAAGGCAAACATTTCTTGATGTGTTTAGCCTTGCTTTCCCTTATGCCGTTTGCATCCCATGCCTTGCCTGCTGTATGTGAAGTACTTGGACTATATTTCCTATGGAAGGGAATTATTATCTACTCTGTCTTTATTAAGGAATCATTCATGCCTTGATCCCGATAACAACATGTAACAGTTCACAAGGCAATATCAAATGTTTTCTTTCAGTCCTTCAACAGGCTTTGCAGATAATATGACAGGCTAATATAGAGTTTGATGAATGCGTCTAGAGGAAAAGAAGGGGGGGGGAAGGAGACCAGGGTTTTTTTTTTAGTCATGGCCATGTCTTTAATGGATTCCCTAGATTAAAGTAATCCCTCTGGGAATCCATTATGACAGCAGTGCTTATATAGATTTTCCAGTCACTGCTTCTCTGCGACAACAGTTCTTTGAAAATGTTTACAGTACTAAAAGGCCACGTTTTCAATTAAAAACAAAAAAGTTCAGTTGTTTCTTCAAGCTGGAATGTACCCAAGTATTCTACCTTTTTGTAATCTGATTCTGGACAGAGCCTATTACTTCTATTTTCATTAAAAAGAGAATCTTCACCTATACATTTAAACACAGTTTTAACAGAATTTCAAAAAAAATCTGTAGAGATTTTTTTTTTAATATATAAGATTGCCCAACTCTGCAACAACTCTGCAAAGTACAATAAAAGCAATCATAAATATAATTAAAAACCTAGAGGCTGAAGAAAAAGAATTATTAAAAAACAGGCAGAGGGTTTAGCCATCACCCTAAATAAGGCTGGAGAGACAGCCAGTTTTCATAACTCTTTTAATCGTAGCCAGGCCATGGATTAGACACATTTTATGTTGGATAGTGCCAGGCACGATTTGTATCACAAAAAGTATACTTACTAGGTCTCATCAAACCAAACTTCTGAATATAACTTTCTGATTTTGTCTAGAATGATTTGTGGTTCTGGTTACTTGGATTTCTTAGAGAATATGAGTAAAAATGTATGCCTTTTAAAATTAAAAACTTTAAAATGTTAAAGCTGAAAAAAATTCCATCTCTGTATGATAATCATAGCAGATATATTTTTTAAAATCTAGCGGTTAGTCCTTTATGCAAAACTTTCTTAATTTTGTATCAAGTTATTACTATCATTTGAATAGCAATATTGTATAATATTAATATTCTTTTCATCAGGTCTTTGGAATTTTAATTACCGATATTAATTAAACAGTTCAAATATTTTCATATGTAAACAAAGATATTTTCTTTGGGATAATTACTTGAGATAATTATTCCAAAATAGTTAAAAGAATTCACATACCAAATAAAACCCCATCTTTTAAAGATTTTGATAATCACATCAGAGCTTATAGGAAGTACATGAGAACTACTTCAGTTAGTTGAATAATCAGATCAAAGTGTTGCACTATTTTAGTATAGAACATTCATAATTAATAACATTCATAATTACCAATGACTAAATTATCAATGACAAAAGAGACTGGAATTGAACGTAAATTATTGAGCATGTAAAACATTCTTTTTTATTCCAGTTCTTTTAATAACTAATAGGGTAGGGCAATATCAAATTAAATACAGAAGGAGATAAAAAATCTTTTTGATGAAGTTCATATAAATTTCATGTCACACGCATGCCCAAAAGAGGTGGAGGTTGGGGGAAATGGCGTGTAGCCAACATACGGGATTTTGGTTTAGAATGCATTGTGGCATTCAAGGCAAACCTTACTTTTTTCATGTATTATTACCATGCCATACACATGTCCCAAAGGGGCGGAGCTTGGAGAACAATGGTATGATTCTGACTTTGTCAGAATGATGAAAGCAATGAGTTCCCATGGATACCATAGCTTAGAAGTTTTGAATTTCCACTAATATATATACTTGACTGAACCATGTTTTAGAAAAAAGGCAAACTTTCTGATGGGGAATAGGAGGGCTTGTTGTAAAAACAAGAAAAATGTTTTATGTTTCAAATTGCCCATTCATGTAAGCATTTTGCCTTGTTGGAAAGGCATCTAAAGGTCTTTTACATTCCACAACTAAAATCAACCAAATTTTTTTTTTAAAAAACCCTGATCATATCCTTCCAATATTTCACTAGGTCAAGGAAAAGAAAGAGAAAAATAATATAATTAATACTAACAATTTAAAGAGCTATGAGTACAAAAAATGAAAAACTACAAAAAGAAAACTACAGACTACATTGGATTAGAAACATAAGGTCTTAAAAAAAAATAAAAGCACAAAGCAAACACTAAAACAAGAAAAATATTAAATATGAAAAGACTGGAGCAATTCACTCTTCTGCAGATTCTGGATAAAGGGAAAGAATTCAATCCAGCTGTAAACAAAAATGCTTTAAAATATATTATTTAAAAATATAATCTTAACCCTAAAGATATATTTTTTTCTGCCTAACAAGCTTTACTTTTGAATAGCTTCCACTTTTGAACTGATAGCAGAAACAGGTACAGAAAAATAATTTTAGGGAGTATTCCATTTTCATTAAACTAGGACTTAGTTTCTGTACCGAACAGAAACTAATAACCCCCCACAAGAAGTAATTTAAATTATTCATTTATATCCTGGTTACAGTGAAAAAAGCTATTGTGATAAATATCTGCTGGTCTTATTCACCTTGTTCAGCACTGTAAGGAATAGTTTAAAAGTTTAAAAATCATAACTTAAATTGTCCTACAGTGAATTACTGTATTTTTCATCTTATAAGACTCACTCCCCCTACCCCTTGAAAGTGGGTGCAAATCTCTGTGTCTTATGGAGTGAATATTGCGGTGGGGGGAGAGGGGATGGTGTGGTGGCGGTATTTGCCACTGCCGCCGCCGCCGCACTTCATCACAGTCAGAGAACACTGGAGCCTTCGCTGCCGAGCAGCTGATTGGCAGTATTCTGGGAGGGTGATCCAACCACCAATCAGCTACTCGGCAGTGAAGACTCCAGCATTCCCAATGGAGGCAGCAGACAGAGGCAATGGCAGCGTTTCCGGTTGGCCAGCCCACTGATTGGCAGAGCTATGCTGTTGCTCAGCTGACCGGTGGTGGGCACAACGAAGCAGAGTCCCGACGAGCCACATGCTGGGGCTACAATAATATGCTGAAGCTGACCAGGCTGTTCGCTGTTTGCTGCAAGGATGCTAGCCAGATGCATACTGGATGGATGCTGGGAGGCAGATTTTTTTTCTTGTTTTCCTCCTCTAAAACTAATGTGCATCCTATGGTCTGGAGTGTCTTATAGACTGAAAAATATGGTAGTTTGCCAGTCATTGCTGAAGAGTGTACTGTATAGCATAGTGAACAATCTCATTTCTGTCTCTCTTGACTAATCTATTAAAGACTGTCTGCTCACAAAGGTAAAATAAAGAGCAGATGAGGCTACGCTCACCATTTTCTTTCTGATATTGTTTTTCTCTGACTAGGCTGTAAATTCAACACAGATAGTTCTTGTCAGAGGCCTCAAGTGATTGATGAAGATTGATGGTCTCAGCCCTGTCCTCTCTTGATACAGAAAGGCTAACATGGATGGCTAAAATGAACACTAAAGGGAATGCATCCAAAATAAGCAACTGTTACAAGTGTAATTGATTTCTTTACAAACCATACTTTATAGATATAACTGTACATGGGCAAGAGAGAAAAGAAGGCATTAAGTGGTCAATATAATGTGGGAAGTGTCCATGGAGATTCTCAGTCATGCAAGTCATGGTTGTTCCAAAGGTGCTTTTTAAAGAGGCAATTGGACTTTCTGGTTTTCTTTGAAGACATTTCGCTTCTCATTCCCAAGGAGCTTCTTCAGCTCTTCCATTCTGACTTCCATTCCCCACCGTTCAGTCAGAGCTGAAGAAGATTTTTGGATGAGGACCAAAATGTTTTCAAAGAAAAACCAGAAAGGCCAGTTTCCTCCTGAAAAAGAAACTTTGGGATAATGTGGGGAGTATTCTTACATTATTTGGATTCCACTTTTTGTCAAACCCGATTAGCCTATTGCTCACTGACTCATTCACAGGAATCCTACAAGCTACCAAGATAAGTATGGGAAACAGAGCCAGCAGCAATGGATTAAGCAGATTTGTCATTAGGAGAGGCAAAGTGAGCAAGTAGCATTTAATCACAATACCCACCAAAGACGTTTTGGCATGCAACAACTTTCTCTGTTCCTCTGATCTGAACATTATCCGCTAGTTAAAAGTGCGGCTTTATAACCACATTATGTCACTACTTCTGTTTGAACTGTCTTGCCTAAAAAACATTTTGTGTAAGTGTAAGCCTAACTGGAGCCAATGTAAAAATGCAGTTTGTTTTGAAGCATTTGAAAGATCAACATCCTAAATTCATTTTCTCCCAGAGCTGTCAAACTGAAAGCCCTCACGAGATACTTCACAACTTGAATCTCTTATTCTCATTTGTCTTTCTACTTTCCCACATACCACTGACACACACCCTTTGACCAGGGCAAAAAAGTGACCCACTCATTAATTTGAGGTCCCCAGATCTGGTTATAACCTCAAAGGCATAGTGACAAAAAGAACACCACTTCATATATGTTCATATTTAGACCAACTCCCCTCCCACCAAATAGTTTTAGAACTGTGCAAATCATAGGAAATAATTACTGCTTTTGGCAATTTCTTCTTGAAAATCCTGATGTCATCTACAGTACTCTAAAAGTTGGTATGAAGTTATGCATTACATCTACTGGGAAAATGGCCTAGGGTTAGCAAAATAAATTCATTTGTGCAATGCTTGTCTACAAGAATGACATTTTAAGCAACAACTACACTATAATTCATCACAACAAACCAACCAATTCATATACTTTCCTATAAAAAAAGACAGGAAACTGACTAAATGTTGAGAAAACATGGCAGAATTTAGATGCTGATATACAGTTTTGGGACCAGAATCTCCCACTCAGACTTCAGATGAACACAATACCCGAAGCTTCCTTTTCCTTCCCATTCAGTTTTCCTGCTGATATCCATTCCTACTCTTTCTGGCTAAGTTCCTAGCATTAAAATCAATGAAGGGCCACCTGTGGCCAATCAGGCCTTCTAATCAGACTCATTGTCCTTGATGTGAGGACCTCCCTTTGTCAGGAGATTATCTTCTTGGTGAACTTCCATTTCTCAGTTTCCTGTCTTTTCTTCTTTCTTCAGAACAACCATCTCTATCCACTTCTCACAGTATTATCACTGTGATTCCAAGCCGAGTAAGGTATTTGAAGGAGACTCAATTGAATCATCTCATCCCCATCAATTCTATTTTCAAATTGATTTCCTCAGGAACTTTGGAGAGATTGGAAAGAAATCCAGTGGAGTTTTTTTTTGGCTCAAGTGTAATTGCAACTTTCCTTTAATATATGGATAAAGCTGAGGAGTGTGATGCTGCTGACCGAGTTTGTTATCTTTGCAAAGGTGACAATTTGCCCTACCAGAATAATTTAGTGCCACATTTAGTGCCAAAAGTGGGAAAGCCCCACTTTTTTGGTGCGTCACTTTTCTACTAAAATTAGGTGAGCCTGAAATAGCATATTTGTTGTTAGACTACTGCAAACAATGTACAATCTTTATAACACTGTAATAGATGTTATACTAATATTGATAATGCACACCCTTCTTAGTGTTATCTAAATTTGAAAAATGCTAATTTCTCATGACTGCCAATCAGCCACAAAGCAGCAAGACCACCAGCACAGGCCCATCCACATTGATGAATACATAAGAGGTCTAGAAAAGCCAGGATATATGTTGCTCTAGCTGCCTGGAACAAAGACAAAGCCCAGGACACAGCATAATACTTCCCAGGAAGAAGCTGCAAACAGAAACAGATAACCATACCAAGGAAATAACATAACCACCTTCTAGGATTGATTACACTGTGAAGAGGTATAGAAGAGGAGAGAAGGCACCCTGCTAGAAAAGAAGGGACTGGGAGATATATACAATAACTTTCACCTCTAAAATAATTTGCTGCCTATAGATGTGGCTATAGGTCTCCCCAAGAAATCCAGCTGTCTGCAGTGGTGGGATTCAGATTTTTTTTACCGCCAGTTCTGTGTGTGTGGCTTGGAGGGTGCACTTTGCACCCATGCACCAAATGTGCGCTTTGCGCATGCTCGGAAGTTTTGCTACTGACCTTCTCCTGCAATCCTGCCCTCTCTCCGTGTCTTCAACAGCTGATGCACAGCAATCTGTTGTGCTGAGCAAAGCAGTTGAGCTTCAAAACCAGGAAATGAAGGTCAGAGTAGTGGGCCCAGCAGCTGATCGTCAGAGCAAACTGATTCACTCACAGATGATCCTTGGAGCTACTGGTTTGGCCAAACCGGTAGAATACCACCACTGGCTGTCTGTACTACATTTCCTGAACGTTCATTAGCAGCAGCAGCAAAAGAGATGTAATGGGTGGACAGTAGTTTAGGCACATCTAAAGAGGCATTCAGATCTCCCTTGTTGCACAGCAGAACAATAAGAGTGGGTGGATGAGAGAGTCAGTGCTAGCTTTCTTTTCTAAACAAAATCTAACAACCAGTTGGGCAGACCAGGACTAAACCAGCTGGATAAGACCACTGCCTCAGACATCTCTTTAAAAAAAAAAACACACAATTACACAAGCAACACCCCCCCATACACAATTGCACAAGCAATACAGAATATAATACTCCCCCCCCCCCCCCAGAAGAGGTTGAGGTACATTCCAAGGGAAATAAGTCTTGGGAGGCCTGCAGCTGAAAGAGCTTTTGTTAGTGTGACCCAAGGTAGGTAGGCTTTGTACCAAGGTTGTCACAGCAGATGCTAGTTCAGAGCTGATACAGGGGAGGTTATTGCAAATGTATTATCAGCAATTAAGATACCACAAATTCTTTGGTATTACAGGAAACAGTGTCTTGACAGCAGACTTCTTCAAGGACAGGATTATCTGCTTAGATACAGAGCTGATAATAGCTATTTGCATTATTCAGAGCACCTTGGAGCATTCCACATAAAACTGCACAATGCCCATATTTTCATTTGGGGAATTCTCTTTTCTTTCTAACATTAAAACTTCTCAGGTCGTTAGCCAATCTAGCAATCTTTGGGCATTTAAGTGATTTTGGAAATGAAGTGCAACAGAAAGTTGGAAGGCTGGGGAGTAGAAATGCTATTGTTTAGTTTACATGTTGCTAGAGTCAAATTAGACATCACTAGTTATATCAGTTAAAAGAAAGGCATTGCTAGCAGGCACAGGAAGAAACGTTTTAAACTCTGGGAGTCACGATGTGCTATATCCTCAAGCTATTATTAGCCAAACTAGCCCCTGATACTGTAAATACATTCTTCTTGTGGCTGATAACAAATCTTGGGGAGAGTGTCTAGGAGAGGAGGTACATTAGGACCACTTTGGCAAAGGGCTAATCTCGTAGGTATCCAGTAGAAGCCATGAAGACGTCAAAATGATGCCATGTGTATCATGATGCAGAATTCATGCATAATGACAAAATGCAGGCCTTGCCCTGCAGTAGTACATCACCATCCTCTATAGCCATGATGGCAAACCTATGGCACGCATGCCACAGATGGCATGCAGAGCCTTTTGTGCCGGCACGCAAGCTGCAGGCAAACTTACCTCACTGCGCATGCATGCTCCTCATAGCTGATTTTCAGCCGGTTGAGGTCTTTTTCGGCCTCCCAAAGGCTTGAGGAAGACTTCTGCAGGCTTTGCAGGTCAAAAACTAGGCCCGTTTCATCACTTCCTGTTTTTCTGAAAATACCAGAAGTGATGAAACAGGGCTAGTTTTTGGCCTGCAAAGCCTGCAGAAGCCTTCCTGAAGTCTCTGGGAGGCCAAAAAAGGCCTCAATAGGCAGAAAATCAACTGTGAGGTGCAATGTAGGTAAAGTGGTGGCCAGGGGTGGTGGTGGCTGGCTGGCTGGGTGGGGATTGTGCACGCATGCATAGGGCACATGGGGGCACGCACATTGCCTTCTGGGTGCTGGCACATGAGCACAAGCATGGAAGTGTGCACACAATTTTTTGGCACAGGAGCCCAAAAAGGTTAGCCACCACTGTTCTATAGTCTTGATAAAAATATTTCTCTACATTCTCCTTTTACTTAAAAGAAATTAATTGAGCTACAAGCAAGTTTAGGGTTGACACTGCATTTAGAGTAGTCAAGAGAACCAGACTGGTGATGTTCCGCACCAAATTCCCATTTGGTTCTCAGGTTCACCAGCTGGGCCAGCCATGCTACAGTTTTCTATAATTCTCCTTTTCCTATGAGTAGAGAAAGGAGCTTATTGGAATGGCTTGATTGTTAAGTGAAGAAGGTCACTAAATGATGCTATTCTTATACTTTTATTTCAGCTTTCCTTTGATTGACAGACCTGCAAAGATTGTAACTGGGAGGACTGATCATAAAGTTTTTCATCACTGTCGAACCTGCAGACTGACACTAAATGAGATAGTTGTTAAACATTGTTGGTGTGTTCCTTCAAATAACTTAAAACTAGGGAAGATTGCCATTTCAAGCCAGTTTAATTTAGGCACCAAACCAGAAATGAATTCTAATTGTGAGGATGTCTTAAGGGAACACTTTGCACGAATATATGTAGCAAAGCAATTTGCTTAATAAAAGAGAAAGTAAGAAAAAAAAAGAGTGACAATCACTTTTGTTGAAATAAATGTTGTGGACTAGAATGTAGTTGTAGTTGTTTAGGTTGCCAAATATTCTAGATGAACAGCTCCACTGCCTCGCTGTACAAAGGCTTTTATCATCTTATACATTGCAATGTCAATGCAATATATTGCATTGACAATATATGCATACTCACCTGTCAATGAATACTTCAGCTTCAGCCATAACAACAGAAAAGCAAACAATAGATATAAACTCAAAGTTAATCGCATCAAACTTGATTGCAGGAAATACGACTTCAGCAACAGAGTGGTCAGTGTCTGGAATACTCTACCTGACTCTGTGGTTTCTTCCCCAAACCCCCAAAACTTTAACTTTAGACTGTCTACTACTGACCTCACCCCTTTCCTAAGAGGTCTGTAGGGGACGTGCATAAGCGCAGCAACGTGCCTACTGTCCCTGTCCTATTGTTTCTTTTTATTTTTCTTATATGTATCCATTTCATGTATTCATAACTATGTTTATACTTATACCTGTTATCTTATAATCACTTGACAAAATAAAATTAATAAATAAAATCTTTCATTTCTCAGGGAGGTGATGAAGCTAGGACACAATGGGTATAGATTTGAGATTCCCTCATCCCAGGGGTGGGATTATTCCGGTTTGGATTGGTTCGGGTGAACCCCTTGTCCCTACAATCAGCTGGGTTTGAATCGGTTCACTGCAACGAGCATGTGGGTCTGCCCACTTACCCACCCACCCGCCCGTGCTCTTTGCTGTGCTTTATGTCTTTTTGTTGGAGCATAGCTGATTCATGTGGCAGAGGCTTTGCTCTGCCTCAGCTGTTTTCTTCAGCTGCAGTTGAAGGTAAGTATTAGCTTTCTTAATGTGGAGCACTCACACAGAGCGCGCGCTCACCAAATCAGTTGTTATGCTGGTTGAATCACACCCCTGCTTCACTCGCCGCAATTTCTTAAATTTTCTCAAATCTATTGAGAAGAAATTAATGATAGCAGAAGCTAGATTCACTTTTGTAAGACTTTTCTAGCCCTGCAACAATCCACAAAGGTCTGTTTCAGTTCATCATTGTCATGTCAGCTGTTCAGTAGTGTCTGACTCTCGGCCATTGTCTGGATCCGCCCTCTCCCTGCCTCTCAGTCTCGCTCTGCCTTCTTCAGATCCGCCATGGTTTTCCTGGTGTCATCCTTTATAGCAGGGGTGTCAAACTCACATCGTCATGGCGGCATCACATGATGTATTGGTATTTCTCTCCCTCTTCATTAAACGAGGCATGGTCAGCACGTGACACATCTGGCCCACGGGCCGGGTGTTTGACAGCCTTGCTTTATCGTGTCCAGCCTATAGGTACTAGGGTAGTCCTTGCTTCTTCTTCTGCTGATCACTCCCAGTATGACTGACTTTTCGAGTGAATCGGTTCACATGACATGTCCAAAATATGATAGCCTTTGTTTGGCAATCTTGGCTTTCAGTGATACGTTTGGTGATGTTCGGTGTAGGATTTCTTTGTGATCCTGTTTCAGTTCTTCTGCCCCAAATGTATAAAAGAATCTCCAAAAGGGTATTCTTATACCTTCCATCTAAGCAAACGTGTCCTTATGATTTGTAGGAACCCAAGTCTTTGGCCCACATGTTCCTTTGGTGTCCTTTCTCTGGAAACTTATGCCCCATTCTTATAACTCCATTGGAAATTCCACTTTTCATGAGACTGATTTTATTTATTTTTATACTGTATTATTGAACCAGAACTTAACAGCCTTATAAGAGTTGTAGCATTTCTTTTGGCTGCAGGTGCTTTTCACAGGAAAATATTGACCTAATTTTAGGATTTTGTGCCTAATTAAAGCAAATCATGCTTTTTATGTTGATGTTGTTTTGTCATAAGTGATTGGTCACTGACCACAATAAAGCTATACACATCTGCAGATGAGCCTGCCATGTTAAATATACTGGCCAATGGTTGACTTTCAGATTTCAGAACTGCTCTTTAATGAGGACAAGATGACCCAGAGAGCAGCCTGCTACTGTAGATTTTATAGACAGCAGTGGAAGATTAATGTCACATGCTGGGCTGGCATGTTTGCTTTCTCCATGGCAGCCAGATTTGGGAAATAATTGCTCTCTCTGTTTGTGTGTGAAATCTCACCGAAGGTGAATAAGAAGCAAATAGCCAATGCCTGACTACAGACATCATATTCCGATCCTCACATACTTCAGGCTTGTCCAACTAAGTTTCAAGAAGGAAATTTTTACAAATGACGAAAACATCTGATATTTTAGGGGTAACCTTATGTAGGCTACTTGTGAGCAGGCAGGCCTTGAAAAGGAACACCCCAGAGAACAGAATATCCTTCCGATTGAACCCAAATCATCTACAAGGAGGAACCAACTGGAAAAAAAACACAGCCAACATGTGTTGATTAATATCTGTGTTATGTTTTGAGCATGGGTGAAAGAATGGAGACAAGCCTCTGAACGGTGAACTTCAGCTCTTTATTTACATTGTGACTTCTTCTTCAATAGCAGTTAAAGCCGCCTTATATAGGCAAACCCTGTAACTTTTAACCAATAACGAGCTAGGAGCGCTAGCTCTTATAAACAATAGGAACTCTTTGTTAAGGGCCAATCGGATTCCCCGGAACGGGCCAATCCGATCCGGCCGCTTAACAGCCAATCAGAAGTGCAGGGCCAGAACTCTGCACTTAACTCCAAGCTCACACTTTATTAATCTTTATTGCATACACAACACCCCTTCCCCCTGGCTTCTTATTTGCAGGACGCAGTTACATAGTCCCTTAGGTAGGACGGTTGTCTTATTAGTCTCTTTGATTTCCGTTGTATCGGCTGGCTGCAATCACGCTGAGGTAGATCGTTGTTTGGCAGTGGGGCTGTTTCTGGTTCAGAGTTCACTTCTACGTCGTTGCCCACATTCTCTGCAATTCCCTGAGGTGCAACCATTTCTCCCTCCGGCTCCGCTTCCTGAGTCTCTATCAAGCCGTCGTTTCCTTCGAACGGGTTCTCTAGGAATTCATCTTCTTCCGTACCTCCCCCGCCCTCAGTTTGGTCATAGGGGAGTTGCGGACTGGCTGCTGGAAGCCACGATTGTAATTGATCGATATGACGTTTCCAAAGTTTATCGTCAAAGCATTGTACAAGGTAGGATCTGGGGCCGGTTACACGTACTACTGTCGCCTCCACCCACAACGGGTCGCCCGATAGGTTTTTAGCATATACCAAGTCTCCTCCCTGGAAGGTATGACAGCGGCCGCTGGATCCTAGTGGTTTCTCCGGTTCGTAAGCTGGGTGCAACCGATCGAGGTGGGAGCGGAGCTTTCGTCCCATTAGCAGTTCGGCGGGAGTTTTGTTAGTGATGCTATGTGGGTTGATGTTTTGCAAGAAAAGGATTCGATTGACCTTGTCGTCAATGTTGTCATAGTCTACTTCTGCAAGGTTTTCTTCACAAATTGGACCATGCATTCTGTTTTGCCATTGGTCGCAGGGTGCGCAGGCGAGTTGAGCGCATGGCGAATGCCGCGGTCAGCGAGGTACTGCTCGAACGCTAGTGCGGTAAATTGAGGGCCGTTATTGGATACCAGGACGTCTGGTAATCCGTGGGTTGCAAAGAGTCTGTCTAAGGTTTTGATAACCGCCTCGGAGGTCGTTGTCGTCATGCGATCGATCTCGAGCCAATTTGAGTAGGCGTCGATGGTAAGCAGGAAGGTGTGGCCTTTGGTTGGCTCTGCGAAGTCCAAATTCGGGACCAGGGTCTGCGTGGTGTCTCCCATTCAGTAGGCATGGCTTTTGGTAGGGCGTTGCTGACTTCTTGGCATTTGGGACAAGCTTTAACCCAATGTTCAATTTGCTTGTCAATGCCCGGCCACCATGCGCAGCTTCGCGCAAGGGCTTTCATTCGCACGATGCCTGGGTGGCCATTGTGCAAGGTTCTCAGCAGTGCTTTCTGGAGTCGGTCTGGGATAACGACTCTATCGCCCCAGATGACACAGCCTTTCTGGGAGAAGAGCTCAGTTTGTTGAGTCTTGAATGGTGTGAAGTCATCTGATAACTGGTCCAATGGCCATCCGTGTTCTACCCAGCTTAGGACTCGTGCTAGGGTGTGGTCGCGTTTGGTTTCTCTCGCGATATCTCGGGCGGTTAGTGGCGGCGAGTTGAATGCCTCGATTTGCAACATGGTTACCGTTGGTGCAGGATCGTCGAGAGTCTCTGGAAGTGGTGCTCGGCTCAATGCCTCGGCGTGGGGAATGGCCTTCCCCGGGCGGTATTGCAGCCGATAGTTATAAGCAGCTAAGAATTCTGACCATTGGGTCATCCTAGGGGATAATATGTAGGGAGTCGACTTATCTCCGGCTATTATCCCCAATAATGGTTTGTGGTCAGTCACAATAGTAAAAGCCCGGCCATACACATATTCGTGGAATCTTTTCACAGCTGAGACAATTGCGAGGGCTTCTTTATCGATTTGTCCATAGTTTCGCTCAGTTTTTGAAAGAGTCTTTGAAAAATATGCAACAGGGGCTTCGTTCCCATTAGGCAGTACATGGCTCAAAATGGCGCCTACCCCGAAAGGCGATGCATCACATGTTATAACTAATGGCAAAGTCTCGTTATACTGCATGAGTACAGAGTCAGAAGTGAGCAGTTTTTTCATGTTGCGGAACGCCTGTTCTTCACGGTAACCCCATAGCCAATTTGCTTTTTTATCTAACAACCAGTGTAACAGTTCAGCGACCGTTGCTTTGTGAGGCAAAAATACATTATAAAAATTGATGAGGCCAAGGAACGCCTGGAGATCGACCTTGTTTCGTGGCCTGGGAGCATTTTTGATCGCTTTTAGTTTACTTTTGGTAGGGTGAATGCCCTGGCTATCAATCAGGTACCCTAAAAACTCAACACTGTCAGTACACAATTTACATTTGTTTTTTTTAACCTTAAGACCGGCCTCTTGGAATTTTTTTAGGACTAATTTTACCCGGTCCTGTAAGATGTTTTTTGTAGGGGCTGCAATTAATACATCATCAAAATAGGGGACCACGCCCTTAATTGCTTGCAATAACCTTTCCATAAGGCTCTGAAAAATCCCCGGGGCTACACTAACTCCGAATTGCAGCTGGGTACATTTAAAGGCACCTCGGTGCGTCACAATAATTTGGGCCTGTGCCGTTTTTTCATCTACTGGTAATTGCTGATATGCCTGAGCTAAATCTAATTTAGCGAAGACTTTCCCGCCCCCCAGGGAATGGAGGGGATGCTGCACTACCAGAACTGGATATGCGTTCTGCTGCAGGTCGTGGTTCAAAGTGGCCCGGTAGTCCCCACAAATTCAGATTGACCCGTCTGGCTTAATGGGTGTTACAATTGGGGTTTCCCAAGGGGAGTGATCGATGGGCTCTAACACCCCCTGAGCTATCAGTTTGTTGAGTTGTTCGTCGATTTTTGATTTTAAGGCAAACAGAACTCGACGGGGCTTTAGACGGATGGGAGCTATTTTTGGATCTAGAGTGAATGAAATCAGGGTCCCCTTGTATTCGCCTAAGCTGTCCACGAAGACGTCCCTGAACTCAGAGATAAGGTCTTCCTCCCAGTCACCGCCGCTGACTCGGTTTATGCCGACCACTTCAATGCTGAGTGGCGTGAACCATTGGAGGCCCAGTAGGCTAGGCCTATCTCTATCAATGACCATTAAAGGTAAGTATGCTGTGTGCTTCTTGAAGGAGACTTAGACTCAGCAGGAACCGATGACGGGGATTCGATTCCCTTGGTAGTCCTTGAGGATGAGGCGTTGGGAGCGGAGATCTTGGTGTTGAATTGTGGGGATGAATTGCTTGAGTGTCTTCCAGGACACCATCGAGAGAGACGATCCCGAGTTGACCTCCATGTGGCAAGGCTGGTTCTCGATGGTTACTGTGACTCGGATTTTCTTCATGTCCAAGGCTGAGGCGTGACCGATAGTGATAGTATGGTGAGCCTCTTCTCTCTGCAAAGCTCGATTTCTGTAGGAGTGGTTTACTGGCTCTCGCCATACATGACGGTTTCCTGTCGATTGGTGATAGTTAGCCCCTTTTGAGGCCTGGCTGGGTCCTGGTAAGCTGCGGCAGACCCGTCCGATGTGGCCTCGTTTCCCACACTCATGGCAGAGTGCGTCGCGGAATTTGCATTTGGCCCTGGCATGGTTTGCTCCACAGCCAGCGCAAGGGCGTAAGGGCTTCGGGCGATGGTCCCGGTTGGACCGCAGTTGATGGACCCCTTCTTTGTCACTGTCTGACGACGAAGAGAGGTCCTCGTGGTGCGTTGTTGCAAGCTGCCCTTCTGAACTAGGTGAGATGTCGCTGGCCGGTGGTGGTTCCAGAGCGCGGTTTCGGCGTAGTTGTGCAGCCGACTTCCTGGTTGCGTCTGCTGCAGTAGCATCGGCGATGGCGTCGGCAAGGCTGATGTCGCCTTTCGCCATCAGCTTGCTTTGGACTCCTGGTGCATCTAGTCCCAGAACTATGTGATCTCTCAGTGCTTCTTCTAAACAGGCGAATCCGCAGAGGCCTCCCAAATTTTGGAGGTCTGCTATGAAGTCGGCCACACTTTCTCCCTTTCGCTGGCTCCTCTGATAAAACTCGTGGCATCTCACGAGCGTAGGCATGGTCGGGGCGTAGTGGTCTTGTAGGATGGGTTCGAGGTCGTCCCAATCCATGGCCTTCACTTCTCGGGGTTTGGCTAGTGCTTTAGCCATCTTAAATACGGTTGGACCACAATGTGTTAGGAACACTGCCCGTTTCTTCCCGGCTGTGGCGTCCTTTAAGTTGTTCGTCTCTAAGAACATTTGGAAGCGATCTATGTAAGACTCCCAGTCTTCCAGTGCTGGATCGAACGGAGCGGGTGGTACGATGCCGCCAGACATGGTTCCGTTGTTGGCGTCGTCTGTCACGTGCTCGGTGTTCTTCGAAGTTTCGTTGGTTCAGATATCTCCAAATCCCACCTTCGTTGCCAGTGTTATGTTTTGAGCATGGGCGAAAGAATGGAGACAAGCCTCTGAACGGTGAACTTCAGCTCTTTATTTACATTGTGACTTCTTCTTTAATAGCAGTAAAACCCGCCTTATATAGGCAAACCCTGTAACTTTTAACCAATAACGAGCTAGGAGCGCTAGCTCTTATAAACAATAGGAACTCTTTGTTAAGGGCCAATCGGATTCCCCGGAACGGGCCAATCCAGTCCGGCCACTTAACAGCCAATCAGAAGTGCAGGGTCAGAACTCTGCACTTAACTCCAAGCTCACACTTTATTAAATCTTTATGCATTCACAACAATCTGTAAGAAACAACACATGAAACTCGTAAAGCCCATTGAATGTAGGCAGCAGTTTACAAATTGGGGAAGGTAATGGGAAGCTGCTTCTAATTTTCTTGAAGACTTGCATTTAGTGAACCAACTTAGGAAATTGGGACAAACTCTAGTAAGACCACACCTGGAATACTGCAACTAATTTTGCTCACAGTACTATAAAAAAAGACGTTGAGACTTTGGAAAAAAAAATCAGAGAAGAGCAACTAAGATGATCAAAGGCTTGGAGACTAAACCATATGAAGAACGACTGCAGGTTTTCAGTCTGGCTAGTCTAAAGAAAAGAAGAATTAGGGGTGACATGATAGCAATATTTCAGTGTTTGAGGGGCTGCCACAAAGAAGAGGGGGTCAAATTATACTCCAAAGCACCAGAGGGTAGGACAAGAAACAATGGTTGGAAACTGATCAAAGAGAGAAGCAATCTGGAATTAAGGAGAAACTTCCTAACAGTGAGGACAATTAATCAGTGGAGCAGCTTGCCTTCAGAAATCATGAGTACTGTATCACTGGAGGTTTTTAAGAAGAGACTGGAGAGTCACTTGCCTGAGATTGTATAGGTTCTCCTGCTTAACAAGGGACTGGACTAGAAGACCTCCAAGTTCCCTTCTAGCTCTATTCTGTTCCAATTCTAACTTTGGCATTGATTCTAGAACAGATCCCTTTAGTATACAGTCACATTCTGAGATATTTTTGCCCTGGCAGATCATCACCAGCAACCCCTTTTTCAACGTCTTAAACAAATCCCTTATTGCTAACAAAATAAGAATTTGGCATACACGTACATTTAATCCTCTACACAACACAAATGTCTTCTGGCTTGTGTATGTGTTTTTTCAAAATACACATTTATTGTTGTGGAAAGGCCTTAATGAGGAAGAAAAAAGTATTTAATAAAATAGATCAAATGCCTTTGGGAAAAATTAGTGCACAATGGCTTCTTGTAAAGCCAGTTGAAATAGCAGATGGATGCAGTGATCAACCTTACAGGAAACATTTAAAAAGCACAGATGGCTCAGGTTTACATGTTTACAAAAAGTTAGAAAGGCAGTTAAAGTCTTCAAGTGTGGTATAATTTACTAAAAGGTCATATACTCCATGGCTGAAAATGAACCCAAAGCCTATTGTAAACACACTTATTAGGGTTTTTGAAGGATTAATCCCAGTATATTTAATTTCTCTTTGCAATATTAGACGCCACTGTGTTCATTTCTTGGTGAGAAGAAATCCCTGGAGCATGGAAAAATGTAACTTTTCATTTAAAGGTTTGGAAGAATCAAGTTATTGCCATATCTCCAAGTCCCTTTATGCAACAGCTACTGTTACGATATAATTAGAATACTTCTGACACTAATTTAACTAAATGGCTCCCATGATGTGTCTAAAATATTTTTTTTGGGGGGGGGGTTGGAGTGGGAGTTGAGGGAGGGATTAGAAACCAGGTAAGAGCAGACAGCTGTATGAGAAACACTCAGCAGCCATTTCAGGTTGGAGAATCTTTGTTGCTCCTAAATGGACAGACAACAGCTGGGTCTCAGAGTTGTGTCTGTTTCTCGCCATGCTGTTGAGATCTATTGGCCCATGATCTAGGAACAGTGATGTTATAATCTGCTGGTTAGTCTTTAAGGTTTCAACTGATTCCATATTGTTTAAGGGCATATCCACATTGGGAGTTTGGATTTCTCAGGTAGGAGCCACCAACCCAGAAGTGGTATTCAGCAGGTTCTGACCAGTTCTGGAGAACTGCTAGTGGAAATTTTGAGTAGTTCAGAGAACCAGCAAATATCACCTCTGACAGGCCCTGCCCCCATTTATTCTCTGCCTCCCGAGTCCCAGTTGATCGGTTTGGTCTTCTTTTGTTGCCCTGGACAGGAGAATGGAGCTGGAAAGCAGGTAAGTGGGGTGGGATGGGAATGAAGATTTTATAGTATCCTTCCCCTGCCATACCCACCAAGCCACGCCCACAGAACCAGTAATAAAAAATTTTGAATCCCACCACCGCACCAAGCATTTCAGGAGGGCAAGACTCTTTAGTCTTAAATGACAGGAAAAATGAATAAAAGATGCATGAATGAACTTGGTAAAAAAGTGGTAAAATGGAAAAATAGTAATAAAACTGTTATGGATTAAACCATCGCAGTGATACAACCGAAACAGCTTCATCTTACAACAGGCTTGCAATCCTGCAATTCTTATTGGCCCGTGAATAGCGAGTCGTGATTGGTCAGGCTTGGCCAGTCTGATTGGCTGTTAACGGAAGCCCCTGATTGGACACTTGTGAAAGCGATAGACTCAGTTCATTGGTTGTTTAACGGCAGCAAGCTCTATAAAAGAGCTACTGCTGCCCAGGTTTTCGGCTCCAGTCTTTCTTGTTAAATAAAGAGTTGAAGTCACAGTCCGATGTCTTGTCTCCGTTCTTACGCCCATGCCCAGGACTTAACACTGGCGACAAGGATGGGATGTGGAGACGATAGAGCTGACTAGAACATATCGGACAAAGAAAGAGAAGGTGGCAAAAGAGCACAAGAAACAGACGGCAAGATGACTAGCGGCGCCATACCACCCGCTCCATTCGACCCAGCAACCGAACACTGGGACTCGTATATAGACTGCTTCCAGATGTTCCTGGAGAACAACAATTTAAAAGATGCTACGTCTGGCAAGAAATGAGCGGTGTTCCTGACTCATTGTGGCCCCGCCGTTTTCAAAATGGCTAAAGCACTAGCAAAAAAACCTAGGAATAAGACAGGCCTTCAAGCCTTCCTGGGACTCATTAACTTTTATAACATTTTCTTGCCCCAGAAGGCAACCGTAGCTGAACCCCTACATAGACTCCTTGATAAAAAGGCTCCTTGGGTTTGGGGATGGCGTGAAGAGATAGCGTTCAAAGGGATAAAAGACCTTTTAACCTCCGATGCCGTATTAATGCAGTACAATGAAACTCTCCCCTTGACGGTCACCTGTGATGCTCACCATTTGGAGTAGGAGCCATCCTAAGCCACGTCCTCCCAAATGGAAATGAGGCACCCATTGCGTTCTTTTCTAGAATTTTGTCTAAAACCAAAAGGAACTATAGTCAACTTGATAAAGAGGCCCTCACTATTGTATCCGCAATTAAACGTTTCCATGAATATGTATATGGGAGACCCTTTACCATAATTACAGACCACAAGCTGTTACTTGGGATCTTGGCGGGAAACAAACAAGCTCCCCATATATTATCACCAAGAATGACACATTGGTTAGAATTTTTAGCCGCCGACGATTACCGTTTGCAACATCATCGGGGAAAACCATTCCCCACGCTGACGCTTTGAGCCGCTCGCCACTACCAGACATTATAGAGGACCCTGCTCCAACCATAACCATACTATAAATAGAAACCCTCAAATCGCCACCATTAACCGCTTGAGACATAGCTTTAGAGACAAAAAAGGACCCTATTTTGGCAAGAGTCCTCAGCTGGGTAGAACGCGGTTGGCCGATCAGTGAAACTGATGACACGTTTAAACCATTTAAAAATCGTCAAACAGAACTGTTCTCCCAGAAGGGTTGCATAGTGTGGGGAGACAGAGTCATAGTCCCGGAAAAGCTACAATATAGGGTATTGAAAATGCTGCACGAGGGACATCCAGGCATCGTGTGGATGAAGGCATTGGCCAGGAGTTATGCATGGTGGCCTGGTTTAGATAGACAAATAGAAACTTGGGTAGCAAAATGCAGTAAATGCCAGGAGATTCGCCCTGCTCCTCCAAAGACTCCCCCAACTCAGTGGGAAACACCTCGAGGTCCATGGTCCCGTATCCACATCGATTTTGCGGGACCCACAAGAGGACACACTTTCCTCTTAATGGTGGATGCCTATTCAAACTGGCTTGAAGTCCAAAAAATGGAAAGCACCACCATAGACGCAGTCACTAACGAACTGAATAAACTATTCATTACCCACAGACTTCCGGATGTCCTTGTCTCAGATAATGGCCCCCAATTCACTGCTCTGCCATTCGAACAATACCTGGCTGATCAGGGCATCCGCCATGCCTTAACACCAGCAGCTCACCCTGCAGCCAATGGTAGGGCTGAGCGAATGGTTCAATTTGTAAAACAGACCCTGCATAAAATGGACCATGGCGACATTGACGACAAAATAAACCAAATGCTTTTTATTCAACACATAACCCCAAACAGCACCATGAACAAAACCCCAGCAGAACTCCTGATGGGCCGGAAACTTCGCTCACATCTTGATCGCCTGCACCCAAACTACATGCCAGAACAGCCCCCGGGATCCAGCAATAAGTGTCGGGCATTCCAGGAAGGTGACTTCGTGTTTGCGAAAAATTTCTCGGGTGACCCATTGTGGGTCCCTGCTACCATAATGCAACTTACGGGACTCCGATCATATCGTCTACAAATGGCAGACGGTAAGATGTGGAAACGCCACATAGACCAACTCCGTTCCCAATTAGCACCGGAACCTCCAGCTGGGGGGGAAGGAACATGGAGGAGGACGAAGAAGAAATCGAAACCCAATAGCCCAGGGGATACTCACCATCCGAGGGAGAACCGGACCGGGGAGTGACCTCGCCACGTGACAACACTGTGACGGAGGCAGATCCAGGGGACCCGGAAGACAGCACCAACGAGGGCAACCCGGAACTACAGTCTTCACTATCCAGCCCAGCGAACAGCCCACCGGAGCCAGAACCAGAACCAGAACCAGAATGAAACCCGGTGGAACAGCGCAGGTTGAGCAGACAGGTGAAGCGGCCTGCCTAACTGCATGAATACATCACCCCACCCCTCGGACGGAAACAAGGGGGGAGGGGTGTTATGGATTAAACCATCGCAGCAATACAACCGAAACAGCTTCATCTTACAACAGGCTTGTAATCCTGCAATTCTTATTGGCCCGTGAATAGCGAGTCATGATTGGTCAGGCTTGGCCAGTCTGATTGGCTGTTAACGGAAGCCCCTGATTGGATGCTTGTGAAAGCGATAGACTCAGTTCATTGGTTGTTTAACGGCAGCAAGCTCTATAAAAGAGCTACTGCTGCCCAGGTTTTCAGCTCCAGTCTTTCTTGTTAAATAAAGAGTTGAAGTCACAGTCCGATGTCTTGTCTCCGTTCTTACGCCCATGCCCAGGACTTAACAAAAACAAAGTTTCAGCTGTTACTGTTCTGAAGGCAAATACTGCTACTAGTATGTTAGAGAGAAGTATTCCTTTAATGGTAGTTGCAGTGGACTTATTGAACTAAAACTGGGGAAATGCAAGAAAAGAGATGTTATTTTGATTCTTTTGCCTGCATATATCAAAACTCTCTATCCAGAAGAATGCAGTGCTAGGAACAGCTGAAATCCTACACAGAATCTTCAAACTCTTAGGCCTCTGGTAGAGGACCTGAGATTGAGGAAGACACATGCCACCAGAGGTGGTATTCAGCAGGTTCTGACCAGCTCTGGAGAACCGCTAGTGGAAATTTTGAGTAGTTCAGAGAACCGGCAAATCCCGCCTCTGACTGGAGATTTTACAGTATCCTTCCCCTGCCATGCCTATCAAGCCACGCCCACAGAGCTGGTAGTAAAAAAATTTAAATCCCACCTCTGCATACCACCTATAGAGACGAGAAGGGAATTTTATACACAATTAAATCTAATAATAAATGTTACTTTATGCAACTAGATATGTCAAGTATTTTCCTCTTATTGGAAAAGCACAGCAAGGGATTGTCCAGTGAAAGGTCCTCAAACCTGTTTGTTGGGCATGAACCACAAACGGAATTCCAGAAATAATTTTCTTAGAATAGAGTCCAGTCAGTGGGAAAATGAAACAGGAATTGTTTCAAGATCTGGGGCAGATATGTCATTACAAGGTAGGTAAATTGGCATTAGCTTTTAAAAGCTCTCTCTCTCCTCCTCCCCCTCCCTCTGTAAAATGGAAAAAAAAGATACATGTTAAATATGTTTACATGATGTGCTTACCCTGTTTTCTCAATTTGTAGAATACTGCTGTGGTTGAATGGATATAGCTATTCAAATATGCGGAATCTATACCATTTGAGTACACTTTATTTAATAGTAGTTTTAGATGGTTAATAGTTTTAGATGGTTGCCCTTCTAAATACATGACGCTGGATGACTAAGCAATATCAAAAATGATAAAAGGGACTTTGGAGGTCTTCTAGTCCAACTCAAGCAGGAGACCCTATACCATTCCAGTCTCTTCTTCAAAGCCTCCAGGATGGAGCCCCCACAGCTTCTGAAGGATCATGTTTAATTATAACTAGAAGTGTCATACCAAATGCCAAATTAATTGTCAGCTATTGTTTTGCTATTCAGTTTGGAGAACTAAATGATAGATTCTCATGTTTGCTTTTATTATTGATTTTGCACTGTTACTTACTTTGCAAATTCTGTAAGCCACCTAGAGTTCATTTCGTAATCTTTACCCGCACCAACACCAAACAGCACCCGTTTGATTGGGGCAACACCAAAATTGGCCATGCTAGCACCCACCACACCTGTGAGTTCATCAAAGCCTAGCACTCCACAAGCAACTCTATCAATAGACATTGACCTACAGCCAGCCTAAAAAACCCTTAGAATCCAAATCAATCTTATAGTCAACCAGAGACAGCACCGACCCTCAAACAACCCACTCAGTCCCCTCCCAGCAATTCACCTCCCAATGACTATAACCTGATGTAACCTCCCCATCACAAGACCCTCACTTGACACACCCACACCTGAAGCCCTTATAAACAGAAGAACACTCACACTGACATCTCCTAAACTCTGCTGAAGATGTTACCCAGCCTGGTAATGAAACGTTTGGAAACCAACCCACAAACTCGGGGAACAAACTTTCACCCTCATCCTATGCCCAAGCTACTTCTAATGTTCTGTTCTGTACTGCTTTAACAGATAACAGATAATCAGAGTTGGAAGGGACCTTATAGGTCATCTAGTCCAATCCCCCGCCCAAGTGAGAGACCCTACATCACTTCTGACAAATGGCAGTCTAATTTCTTCTTGTTCATGGTACTCTCTAGCTGAATTTTGATGTAATGAGATGCCATGCAGATGTCAAGGCAAATTGTTCTATATTAACATTCTCCAAATCCTGAACTCTGATTGGTCCGCACGGACCGCAACCTACCGTATATACTCGAGTATAAGTCGACCCGAATATAAGCCGAGGCACCTAATTTAACCACAAAAAACTGGGAAAACTTATTGACTCGAGGAAAAGCCGAGCGTGGGAAATGCAGCAGCAACTGGTAAATTTCAAAAATAAAAATAGATACCAATAAAAACTTTCACTAGGACAGTTGAGAATAAGTTTGATGTTCACAATTTCCTCTTTGAAAGAGACCAGTAAATAGGGAACAAGAAGATGAAGAAAAAGAAGTGTGTTTTTTCACACTTTTCACACTGCAGTGAACAAAAATGGCATCATAGGAACAGGCTTATTCTCAGTCCAAAGGTTTGTTTCTGATTTCTTCCCTGATTTAAGGGAAATTTGGGAAACGATCTCACTATCATGAAAGGTTTAATTGATTTACTAACCCAAAAGATGATGATGGTGACAGTGGGAGGCAGGAGTCACTCTCTCCCTTGCAAGAAAAAAGCAAGAGCCGTTCTTATGATCTCTCCCTCTCTCTCTCTCTCCCCATAATACAGTCAAGCCCTTTCCAGCACGCGCGATCTGCCTTCGCCACTTTGCACCTTGCAAATACAAAATCCTGGGGTTTTTGCATTTGCAAGGTGCAAAGCGGTGGAGCGGATCCCGTGTGCTGGAAAGGGCTTGACTGTATTATGGAGAGAGAGAGGGAGAGATCATAAGAACGGCTCTTGCTTTTTTCTTGCAAGGGAGAGAGTGACTCCTGCCTCCCACTGTCATCAACATCTTCTTCTTTTGGGTTAGTGAATCAATTAATTTGGGAAATGATCTCACTATCAGAAAACAATGCGAGCCGCCACCACCACCTGCTCCTCCCCCTCCTCCCGAGTGGACTGAAAGCAGCTGGAGCTGAGGAAATGAAGCTGAGTGGAGCGACCTCGGCTCGCGTTGTTTTCTCAGCCTAGAGCTCAGAAAACAACACGAGCCGCCACCACCACCTCCTCCCCCTTCTCTCGAGTGGACTGAAAGCAGCTGGAGCTGAGGAAACGAAGCTGAGTGGAGCCGAAGCAACCTCGGCTCGCGTTGTTTTCTCAGCCTAGAGAAAGGGGAAGGGGGCTCCTCTGGACCAAGGGTGAGTCTCTCCCTCAGTTTCCCCTGAAGGATCTTCCGTCGCTTTTGCCTTCTCCCTACATCTTCCCTCTGTTAAAATTCCCCCCCCCCCACACACTTATTTTCGGTCGGATAGATTTTGTGTCTGAGCATTCTCACATGGCGGTGGGTCTTCCCCCCCCTAAAAACAGTTAAAAAAAGAAAAAACAATATATCCTCAAGCAAGAACTTTTCTGCTTTCGATTACCCCCATGCTTAAAAGTTGCAAAGGAAACACGGAAGCAGGGAAGCGGCTGCCCAGCTTCGGAGCTCCACACCATTTTTTTTTCAGAGGGGAATCTGACTCGAGTATAAGCCGAGGAGGTTTTTTTCAGCACAAAAAATGTGCTGAAAAACTCGGCTTATACTCGAGTATATACGGTAATTGGCCGACTAAACAACTGTGATTGGTGCGCTAAGAATCTACCGCGATTGGCCGAGCTGATCGCGGGAGATTCAAAGCGCTGTCATTGGCCGCCAAGCCGCAGGCCGGCTCTATAAGAAAAGCCATGCGGCTCGCAGGTCCTGTACAGAACTGTATACTACAATAAAGACCTGACTGTTCACTTTGGTCTCGCGTCTCTGTGGGAACCGATCTACCCGATCTAACACAAATTGTGATGGGATCCGGTAAAGGAAAATTGCCTTTAATATGGATTCACAGATTATGTTCCCTTGAGCAACATTCCTGAAAAGTAAAAGAAGTACAGCAGTTTTGAAAACATCAAAATATCTGGAAGGTCTGCCTGCAAAGTAACTTCTGAAAAACCAAATCTTTACCTGGAACTTATAGTCCTTTCCCCCTCTGATTAGGGCCCCTGATGAGATTAAAAGCCATCTGATATTTATATCTCATACTCATACACACTATATGAGTTTTGTTTTTAAATGCTACCCAAGTTGTCATAAGGTCATATGCTTTGCCTGAGGCCAAAGAGCAAATACTCTCATTCATGCTGATCCATCAAGTCATGATATACCACTCTCAATATAAAGCAAATTATTTGGAAACTTCAGGCAGCAAATTCCACCAAATGTCTTCTTCCAGTGTGAAAATGCAACAGGAAATTAAATCACTGAACAATATGCTGTCATATGGGTTGAAGCATGACTGGATCCAATCTTGGGTCAGAAAGGGCTCTAGCACTAACTGGAGGACTTGATAGAAATCCAGTGATGTGTCATACTGATATGAAATTACTTGGCATGGACTAGTTAATGCCTATTGAAAAATTCTAACATAGTACATATTCTATAAGAGCAACAAGAAAAAGAAAACAGGCAGGGTAGCAGCTAAAATACCCCTCCTCAACAATTGCAGTCCTGAATCCTGAAACATCTGGGCGGAAAGATACCCCCCTCCTGGTGCAACTTTATAGTATCTAGGATGTGAAGTCCTGATACCAGGAGGAAGTAGGGGCCAAGATAACTAAAAGCTTAATTTGGCTGCAACGTTGGATGTATCATACTTCAAACCTGATCTTTCCAAGCCAAGATGAAAATTCATGGCCTCAAGGCTCAACAATTCATCTTGACATTATGATTTGCAGAGTGCTCTCTCCTCAGTTTCTTAGAAGTGCCTTTTCCCTGCATTGCTCTTGAGATGTTTAGGACTTTAACTCACAGGCTGGGAACGATGGAAGGGCACCAAATGGAGCACATTGTACTAGACCAGTGATGGCTAACCTTTTTGGCAACTAGTGCCCAAAAGGCGTGTACACGCATCCCCAAAATGCAACATGCACACGTGCCCCATGCATGTGAGTGCGACCCCTGTGTGTACTCTGTGCATTCAGGCCCCCATGCATGTGCCCTGCTCACATGCATGTATGTGTGACCCCTATACATGCTCCTTGCCCCACGCATGTGCGTGCTATTCCTGTGCATGCCTCACACATGCGCGACAGAGACCCAAAGATCAGCTGGTTGGTGGGAGGCAAGTGCCTGCATGCGTGGCAGATTTGAGCTGGGGCGATGGCTCGCATGCCCAGAGAGAGGGTTCTGCATGCCACCTCTGGCACACATGCCATAGGTTCGCCAACATGGTATTAGAGCATCGCAATGTTTAATCTACAATGTAGTTTCTCAGCCTTTCAGGAGGGATGAGTGTGAAATCAAAGCACATGGCAGAGTTTCAAACTCTGCACTCAAGTATAAGTGCCAAGAGTTTGACTGGCTTTGTCTTCCTGCTGAATAGCACTGGATGAAATAGATTTCTGCAGGGTTTTGTGATATTCATACAAAGAAACCTTGAACCCGGGTCTTTACAAATCCACTCAAATATTCTCCTGCTTTTAACTTTACTGAAACTCATTGGAGGAGTCAAATCATTTTTATGGTCCCCTATTTTATCATAGTGATTCATTTGTTTGTCCCAGGATGCTCAAGACTGCTAGCAGATGCATATTTTTTTTAAAAAAGCAGGACTTTGGGAACTGAGATAAATGGCACTACAATTTATTTTCCATAAGACATTTTTTTTGTTGGACCATAACTAGATAGAGAAAATGGAGTATCCCAGGTCAGAGAAGATGCTCCGTATAATTCTCTTAGATTGGAATTTTTGTGGGATGGTATCCATGGGATTATCTATCATGTTTGGCATGTCTATTAAGAATCAGCCTGCATTACAGTTTATGAATCTTGAGGTTGGTCTTTCGATGATTGAATGTATTTTTATACACAACATTTTTAGGCATCTTGGGGTCTGTATTTCTGCATCATCCAAACTGACAGAAGCAAACCATAGTTTAGCCCAACTGATTATACACAAAAAAACAAAACAAAAAAACTAAGAATGTACATGAAAAAAATTAAAACATTTAAGTAAAACCCTTGCCAAAACTAAAAAAAAAAAAAAAGAGTCATGCCTGGTTTCAAATGTTGACAGGGTTAGGAGAAATTAACCACGCATACATCCAAGCTGTTAACATCATTTTTATTAAGATGAAGAGTGGCTGCAGTAATATGTTTCATACCTTTCTTCATTCTCATTACCAATTACAACATTATTCTATTTCCTCACACAGTATGTGTGCTTTTTAGTTCTTCTTTGAAATGTCCTAACTCTTCTTAAAATACCTCCTTTGACAAATTCTGTTTCTAGTCAGCAGATACAGCCTAATATATCTTACTAAGCTGTCAATATACGATATAAGGTAAGTCTCTGAATCAAAGCGCTTAAATATTTGAACTCTGTGTTTTCATTTTGACAGTTCCCCAAGGAAATGACTTCTGCCATGTTATTTCCAATGCTAAATCCATCACTGATTTTTTTTTAAAGGAAGTTATTAAGTTGAATTGTCATTAAGTTGTTCTGAAAGAAGCCTTCTCCCAGCCTAAGAACTCATATATACATATATAAATGTGGGTGGTAAGGAATGTCTTAAAGTAGAAAATTCATGTAGCTTTAAAAAATGATTACTGATAAGCCAATAGCACCCTACATGTTTCAAGACTTGCAAGAAGTACTGATGTGGCACTGTTCCCCCATTTTAATGTTTGGGGCACGTCCATACAACCATTATTTTCACTCTTGTAACTTCAGAATGAGAGCCAGTTTGGTGTACAATAGTGGATAAGGCACTACTGGGAGGCCAGACGTTCTATTCCTACCTTAGATATGAAGTCAGCTGGGTGACCTTGCCTGAATCCAGTGGTGGGATTCAGCTGGTTCGCACCACTTTGGGAGAACCAGTTGTTAACTTTCTGAGCAGTTTGGCAAACTGGTTTTTGGAAGAGCTCATTAGGGCAGAGAACCGGTTGTTAAATTATTTGAATCCCACTATTGCCTGAATCCTACACTTCATTTGGTCAACCAGTGTGATCATCACATTTACAGAAGATGTAGGCTGAAAATCTTGCGTGTAATTGGAAGTGTGGACAAAGATCTCCATTATGGCAGGAGGACTACCCAAACTCCAGTATGAATTCATAGTATATTTATCACATTCTTCAATAGTTATCTTCTTTAGTTGGTCTTTACAGAGAAATGGGAATCTGAAAAAGGTTCAAAATGGGTCTTTTGTCCCTGCCTTTGTTTTTCTTCTGCAGCACATGAAAATGGATGACATGGGATAAAGTGAGTGCAAAAATGAGAAGAAGAGAAGCCCAGTTTTCCTTTATCCTGGCTCCAATACAAATGTCCATTAAAAAAAAAAAAGCAGAATTTTTCTTTGTGTTTCTTTTTTCATGTTGCTCTGTCTTTAAGCTGGATAGATCCAATATCGCCCTTAAATAGGAGAAGCCTTCAAAGACAAGTCTGTAGACTGTAAAGTAGAGTACAACACAACTATTAAGGCACCCAGGATAGTGGCCAACCCAGCTTCTAGTGACAGATAATTACTTTTGTTGTTGTTACCTTCACAGTATATTCCTGCCTTTTTTCCAGGAATACAGGTAACACACATGTTTCTGTCAGTCCACAATTTCAGCCTCACAACTCTTATATGAAGTAAAATGAACTGGCAAAAAAAAAAAAAATGATTGGACAAATATGAGCCCACCAGTTGTAATCCAATACAGAGACTACTATCTTGTTCCATATTGGATGAACACATACTTTTCTCTGTCCTAGGTTTGCTGTCCATCCATTCAGGGGTGGGATTCTACCAGTTCACACCTATTCGCTAGAACCGGTTGTTAACATTCTAAGCAGTTCGAAGAACCGGTTGTTAGAAGAAATTACTGGCCTAATCCTGTAAGGAAGGCAAGAAGGAAACATTCTGGTGTTGCTTACAGAAACTGCCTCTCCGTTAACCCTTATTACATTCTTGGCAGGACTAGACTTCCTGTCTCAGGAACTTCTCTGGAGTTTTTTCCCCTCCTTTGCTGGTACCTTGCTTGTGTGGAGTGACCATTTAAAGTTACAATGGCACTGAAAAAAAAAGTGACTTATGACCATTTTTCACACTTATGACTGTTGGAGCATCCCCACAGTCATGAGAGGCCAGGCGAGGAGATGCATGCCTCAATGTGAGTGATATTGAGTTGGTCACACCCAGCCAATAACATGACCACCAAGCCATGCCCACCACCTAAGCCATGCCCACAGAACTGGTTGTTACAAAATTTGAATCCCACCCCTGCATCCATTTCATTGGATGACTGAGTTTTAGGGACTGGGCAGGAGGCAGATACATCCCTATTTCTTCCCAGGTTAAAGAAGGCAAAGGACAGGGTGATGACTAGTCTAGTTTTTTCTCAGTCTATCTTAAAAATTCCATACACAGAAGCTAACTGGAGAGGTAGCAGAACCATAGAACATACAAATATATATTAATGCATCTGTATTAGTCATATTAGTATATTAATATACTGAGAGCAGATGTGGTAAGCCTGCTTGACATTATAACCTCAAATTATGTCCTAGTTTCTATTAGCTAACTCCTTTATTCTGCCAATTGGGAAGGCCAGTATTGTCATGAATAATGGCAGCAGTGGTGAAATGCTACCGATTCAGCCCAGTTCAGATGAACTGGTAGTAAAAATTGTTACCTGTTGAATCAGTAGTAAAAGAAAAGCTCAGATGATCAACTGAGAGGAGAAAGAAGAGAAAAGTGCAGGATAGGTCCTCCTACCTGCCCCTGCACTTTTCTGTTCTTTATCCTCTCAGCTGATTGGTGTGGCAGATCCTCAGCTGGTGTTTGGAAAGCTGTGCACGTGTGTTAGGTGTGCACATGCATGCACAAAGTGTGTGATCACCGAACTGGTAGGGAAACTAGTAGAATCCCACAACTGAATGGCAGCAACAAAAGCCACCTATTTAGGCTGTGACACTGCATAAATAGCTGCCCTTCTTCTCGTTTTGAACAAGGACCTGATCCTGATGTTATGTTTATGTCCCATAAATGTTTTGCTGAAGCTGTTTTCTCTTCACATCTTCTCCAATATTCAGTCAGCTTCTGCTTTAATTCAAGTTGGCCACAGGAAGCCGTTGAGTATCTACAGGCTTTTAAGGACTTATGTTCTTTCCTGTCCACAACATCCATGTCCCAGGGGCCTGAATTCTTAATGAATCAGGCAGAACTCTATAAATCATGATCAAATACATCGTCACCACCACAGTGTGCAATTCATGTGGAGCTGAGGCAAAAGAGGGAGGGAGAAGAAACCTGAGGAAAGACAGGATAAAAGCACCTTCCTGAAAGATTGAGTGTAGATCAGAGATTAGTTGTCAACTTGAGCTGCTGGCACTTTATCTCCTGCACAACAACTAGCAGCCCTGTGAAACCGCTTTCTTCATCACACTTAGAAGTCTCCTGTATCTTTTTTTTTTTAAAACAAGGCTTTGTTTCTACCTATCTGAGAGAAGGTGGGGGTAAGGGTGGGGGAAGGTAACACACCACAAACCCTAAGGGGCATTGTGTCTGTTTCCATAACGTTTTTACTGAACACTTGCCTTGAATTAAAATGTTCTTTGGATGAAAGCAATTAAGTGATTTGAAGAAAGGTGTCGGTGCTTCAGGTCTTTAGAAACTCTATACCCTAAGTTTGCAAAAGTATGTCAGAGGCACAAGGAAAACCCTCAGATTTTGTCAAGGGGGAAAAAGGGCCACGACACAGGAACGGAAACTTGTTTTCAGGTTTTGCTGCCTGCAAAACTCTCTGAAACTTGCTTATGTCAGGCCTCCTTTATGAAATGAGAGAATTCTCAGTTCAAAGAGAGCAATTTATGGAACATACATCAAAGGCTCCCTATTCCAAGTATGAGACTATATAGGCTTATTAGCTATAATTGTAAGCAGCTAATATTGGAGGAGAAAAACCTTAAAGTATTCCATAGCATGGGCTGCTTTCAAACGTCAGGTTAACGGCCATGGAAAGGGATTGCTTTCCATTTTACAGATGCAAAACCGAGACAGAACTGCTGAGTAATCTGAACCCAACTAATAGCTTAGGTAGAACAGAATGAAGATTTAAACATTAAAGCTGAACTAAATATTTTTCATGTTGTCCTTTCAGAAGTAGCCACTGCAAGCCATTTTGTGGATTTTGCAACTCTTTTTGCTCTTCTGGCATTTCTGCTTCACATCTCTCTTAGATATGGCAAAGCTTAAAGTTGTCAGTGAGAAAGTCCTGGCTTCAAATATTAAGTCTGCTGCTAGGGATCTCATTCCAACTTCTGCTTCATCTGCAATGATGGACACAAAACATTTACATATATACATATGTGTGTGTGTGTGTGTGTGTGTATGTGTATTTGGATGGATATCATGAACACAATACAGAACACAATACAGACGAACACAATACAGAAGCCTGATGATGGCAGATGAGATTCTGCTGAAACGTTGCTGACAACTTTAAAAGCACAACTACAATGACATTGGAAAATACCTGAATACCATGCGCGCATAACACACACATATATATATATGTGTGTGTGTGTGTGTGTGTGTTAAGTTTTCGCGGGTACTTACATGTCTGGCATTCAGCTTTGTTCGGGTATTTTCCCACGTCATAGTAGTGGTGCTTTTAAAGTTGTAGCAACATTTCGGCAGAATCTCATCTGCCATCATCAGGCTTCTGTATTGTGTTCGTCTGTATTGTGTTCTGTATTGTGTTCATGATATCCATCCAAATACACATGGTTGCTCCTTCTATTTGTTTGTATTTTTGTCCATTGTAGGTGAAGTATGTATTGGATAGGCAGTGGTTGGTCAGATCTAGGATGTGCTTGGGGGGGTTGTATTTGTTTTGGATGGCTGTCAAGGCTTCTTTTATTGGCACTTGGGTGAAGAGGGATATGACATCGAAGCTCACTAGTAGGTCACTGGGTTGTAAGTTGTTTCTTTATGATCTCAATGAACTGGAATGAGTTTCTCACATGTGAGTTGATGGATTCTGCATAGGGCTGCATAGCAGGATTCTGCATAGCACCCATGGGATCACCCCTCTCACCTGTCATCGCTAACCTCTACATGGAACACTTTGAAACACAAGCTCTAGAAAAATATGATCACAAACCCAAACTCTGGCTCAGATACGTAGATGACACCTTCATAATCTGGCCACATGGGAAAGAAAAACTGAACAACTTCCTCACACACCTCAACAGCCAACACCCCAAAATACAATTCACCATGGAAACAGGAGCTGACAACCAGCTTCCCTTCCTAGATGTCTTGGTACAAAAAATCCAATGGCTCCCTAGGACACACCATCTACCAGAAGAAAACACATACAAACCGCTATCTACACGCACTCTCATACCACCACCCAGCACAGATCAATTCCGTAGCCGAGACACTCATCTCTAGAACAAAATGCTTAGCCAATGAACAACACCTAGAGACCGAACTACACACTCTCACTGGCGTGCTGACAGCCAATGGATTCCAAAGAAAGAAGATCACCCACCTAATCCAAAAAGAAACCCCAGCCAAAATCCAAGACAAAGAACAAGAGAATGGCAAAGCCCTCCTCCCATATATAAAAGGCAAGATCCTCCAAAAACACAACATTAAGACAGCATTCTGCACAAACAGAAAGATATCCACCATCCTAAGAAACCCTAAGGACAGAATCGAGTTGGAAAATCAAGGAGTATACGAAATCCCTTGCACTGCCTGCCCCACCACATACATTGGACAGACTAACAGAAGAATAGGTGCACGCATTGAAGAACATAAGAACTCAATCAAAAAGGAAGAACCGACCTCTTCCCTGGTCCAACACCTCAAAGCCACAGGACATGAGATTGATTTTAAAAATACCAGAACTATCGCCAAAACCGAACACTTCAGCAGCAGAATCATCAGAGAAGCCATAGAGATAGAAAAACGCCCACACAGCATGAATAAACGAGATGATGCCTCCCAACTACCAGCCATTTGGAAACCCGCCCTCATGAACAGACGCGTACCTAACATGAAGAATGACACCAGACCCACACCCCTGAGAGCCACACAAGATGCCACCACCACACTTCCACGTAGAAAGCAGACTCACACCCACACAGAAGATGAAACACGACCACGGACCAGAAGCCGCACTGCAGCTGCATCACTATCCACCTCAAACCCCTCTGAGCCATACATGAAGCGAACTGACCTCCACCATGAAGATGCAGCACGACCACGAACTCGAAGCCTAACAGCAAGATCACAGCTCACCAGCTCAAACCCTCCAGCAACTAAGACTAACCTGAGCACAATCAAGCCCCCACCTGAACAGAACACGCCTCCAGCCAATCAGAACACAGCCAACCCCCCAACCAATCAGAACACAGCCAAACCCCCAACCAATGAGAACACCCCCCCACCCAATCAGAACACAGCCAAGCCCCCACCCAATCAAGTCACACCCCCACTAGCAGTTAAAAGGAAGAAGCAGCTGCAAGCTCACATCACTCTGAGAAGCACAGAGCTGAAGACCAAGCCTGAAGATGATGAATGAGACTTCATCGAAACGTTGCCTAGATACTTCCAATCTTACGCGGGAGAAAACCCGAATAACCAAAGATCCACATACAAATACCCGCGAGAACCTCAGAAAACATATACATATATATATAATACACAAAGAAGGCATACCTCTCAGACCCATAGTCAGCTCCAGAGGAGCACCACTACAAAACCTGGCTAAACTCCTAGCAAAAGAGCTACAGCCCCATGCTGAAACAGCAGCTTCTCATGTACAAAACTCATACCACTTCTTGGAAATGATCAAAGATCTACACGTGGAGCAAGAAGATCTGCTTGTAAGTTTTGATGTGGTTTCACTATTTACTCAAGTCCCGATAAAAGAGACCCTCGAAATCATCAAAAATAAATACCAACCAGCTAAACACCTCATGGAACTAACAGAACACTGCTTAACCAACACATATTTCATATACAAAGGACAAAGATACAAACAAATTGAAGGAGTCCCCATGGGATCACCACTGTCACCTGTCATTGCAAACCTGTTCATGGAAGAATTCGAATCCAGAGCCCTGGCTAATGCCATACTCAAACCCAAACTATGGTTAAGATATATCGATGACACATTCGTGATTTGCCCCATAGACAAGAAAACCTAAACAACTTCCTAACACACCTAAACAGCGCACACCCCAAAATCAAGTTCACCATGGAAACAGAAACAAACAAACAAGTACCATTCCTAGATGTACTAATCTACAAAAAAACAGATGGCACACTAGGACACACCATATACCAGAAGAAAACACACACCAACCGCTACCTCAAGGCCCAATCCCACCACCACCCAGCACAGATAAACTCCGTGGCTAAAACACTAATTACTAGAACCAAACGCCTGGCAGACAAGACACACATTAAGACTGAACTATGCACCCTGACTAAAATATTGACAGCCAACGGCTTCCACAAAAGCAAAATCACCAACTTGATCCACAAAAACACACTGAGACATAATAGAGACCCAGAAGATGAACAGACCTATGGAACAGCTGTCCTACCCTACATAAGAGGCACTACAGACAAAATTAGTAAGATTCTATACAGACACCACATCAAGACTGCCTTCAAAACAGACATAAAAATAGCAGCCATCCTCAGGAACCCCAAAGACAAAATTGACCTGGAAAACCAAGGCATATATGAAGTCCCCTGTGCATCATGCCCGGCCACATACATTGGACAGACCAATAGAAGAATAAGCACCCGCCTGGATGAACACAAAAATGCAATCAAAAAGCTGGAACACACTTCCTCACTCGTCCAACACATGGAAGCCACAGGTCATAACATCAACTTCAATGGCACCAAAACCCTAGCCACCATAGAAAATCCCAGCCACAGAATCATCAGAGAAGCCATAGAGATTAAAAAAAGACCAGAAAGCATGAACAGAAGAGATGATTCCACCAGGCTGTCAATCATTTGGAAGCCTGCACTCACAAACAAAAAAATCTCCACACCACAAGCCAGGCAAACACCTGGGCACAAACAGATCCCCCCTGATACCTCCAGCTCAAACACACCCCAACCAGGCACCCAGATGAAACCCAGCTTCCTAACGAATGATAGCCGTCCATTTACCCGAAGCCAAGCTGCACTAAAGGCCTCCAATAAAGTAATACAATGTTGCCAGCCAATCAAGATACAAAAAGAGCCCCCCCCAAAAAAAACAGACAGAAGATATTAGTAGCAGAACACAGCAAACTCCAAGACCAATAAACACAGACCAAGACTCTCAGCCAATCAGGAGGAAGAAAAAACCATTCTGACACAGCAATAGGCTGCCCCAAATTTAAATCTGAAACCACTGTAAAAGTCTGACTCACAGACAAACAACATACAGAAGCCTGATGATGGCAGATGAGATTCTGCTGAAACGTTGCTACAACTTTAAAAGCACCACGTGGGAAAATACCCGAACAAAGCTGAATGCCAGACATATATATATACATATATATGTATATGTATATGTATATGTATATGTATATGTATATGTATATGTATATGTATATGTATATGTATATGTATATGTGTGTGTGTGTGTATGTATGTGTATGTGTATGTGTATATGTATATGTATATGTGTATGTGTATGTATATGTATATGTATATGTATATGTATATGTATATGTATATGTATATGTATACGTATACGTATACGTATATGTATATGTATATGTATATGTATATGTATATATCATAGATTTTCACGGGTACAGGTATGTAGGTCTAGGTGTGTTTGGATCTTTTCCCATGTAAGATTAAGAGTGTCTTGGTAATGTTTTGTCGAGGTCCCACTTGCCATCCTCAGGCTGGTGCTTTTGGCTTTGTGCCAGTACAAGCATGCCAGTGCCAGTGCACTTCTGCTACACACACACATATATATCCCAGTTATTATGATCCTTATTTAGCCAATCAGGTACTGAGAATGCTGCTTAATATGAGTGGTGTGTTGATGCCACTAACAGAAACAAAGCCTATTTCTAAGGGCAGTGGGTCTTAAATGGGCCTCACGCAGTTCCAGGCAACATATTTATCAAACCCAAAAGGGGATGCATGCAGAGGATTGCTCTGAATAGAATCCATAATGGAAATGAAGCAAAACATCCAGATTCAGTCACAGTTTTGTTCCATATAGTATCAACCTTGTGAAATCTCAAGCTTCCTCTTTCCCATAGGTATTCCAGGTGGACAGTGATTAATGTATGTATGTATGTATGTATGTATGTATGTATGTATGTATCAGTGGTGGGATTCCAAATTGTTTACTACAGGTTCTGTGGGCGTGGCTTGGTGAGCATTGCAGGGAAAGATACTGTAAAATGTATCAGAGGTGGTATTCAGCAGGTTCTGACCAGTTCTGGAGAACCGGTAGCAGAAATTTTGAGTAGTTCAGAGAATGGCAAGTCCCACCACTGACTGGAGATTTTACAGTCTCCTTCCCCTGCCATGCTCACCAAGCCATGCCCACAGAACCGGTAGTAAAAAAAATTGAATCCCACCACCCCTCTGTATGTATATAGCATGTGTATATCTGTGTTATGTATCAGAGGTATTCAGCAGGTTCTGTCCAGTTCTGGAGAACTGGTAACGGAAATTTTGAGTAGTTTGGAGAACCGGCAATAACCTTCCCCCAGGAGTCGAGAGGGAATGGAGATTTTACAGTATCCTTTCCCTGCCACGCCCACAGAACCAGGAGTGAATTTTTTAAAATCCCATTATGTATGTATACACTTTTGAGGGATGGGAACCGAATTTCATTTGTAATATGTGCCAGTGTGCTGACAGTAAAATGGACAAGGTTTATCTGCCTGCCTGCCTATTTCAATGGACAACTTTTTTCAACCAAGAGTCAGTTAAGCCTAACCAAAATAATCTTTCCCTATTACAGGGGATAAAAAATCATTACCATGCCTCACTAACTTTTATGGAACAAGGACTTTTATCCCAAGTGCCAACCCTTAGCACATAACTGCCATTCCTCAGTACCCCTCATTTTATTACCATTTATCCATCTCCAAAAAGAAAAGGAAACCCATGTAGAACCTGCCTTATAAATCTTTACTAATCAGGATGGTCCACCAAACACTTTAACCTCAGTTTGTCTACTGTTGACCTCACCCCATTCCTAAGGGGTCTGTAAGGGGCATGCATAAGCACACTAACATGCCAACTGACCCTGTCTTAATGTCCCCTTTTATTTGTATCTATTTTATGTATTAATAATCATATTTATACCTATATATATTATCACATGCATGCTTGACAAAAAAAGGGGGGGGGGCTTTCTTTTATCTCCCAGAACCCAATTTCTGTCCATCTTTCTTCCTTTTTCCTATTCTACTTGTGTTTGTGATTCCTTAGTTGAGCAGTTTTCTGGGGAGAGAAAGCAACAATCCACATTGCAGTTGTGGTATTGCAAAGCTATAATAGGGCAGTGCCCTCAGAAGAGCACAAGAGGCACAATAAAACACAGAACATTGTTTCAGGAGAGAATGGTATCTAATTCCATCTTCATATCAAAATGCTATTTTCATCAGATCCAAATTAAATATCTCAGTGACTGGAGAGAATTGGAAAAAGTATATATTTTTTTCTTGGTAGTGCTTATTGTCATTTAATGGTCCAAGAGGATATAGTGGAATAAAGTGAGATGACAAATATATCCATGAAAAAGGCATGATGGTCAACCATATGAGTTACTTATAGTCACTATGATTGACAGATTTCCCTAATTCTCACAGGCATTGGCTTATCATATTTCAAAACTCTAGTACAAATCTGCATCTTAGTGAGGTTGAGAGTTAAGCTCCACCTATTTCCTAAAACCTGTGCTTGTATTTAGTTTTAGAATGAATATATGCTAATCAAATCTTACCCAAAGGAACATTCCAAGAGTTGTGAGCTGGAATAGGAAATTGAAAAAAAATACTTCCTGGAAGAAGGCCACAGTATCCTACTTCTATATTGTATTAAAGGAAGCAACATGGATCTGTTCATGAAGTCACCTGGAGTTAATTTTGATTCAAGGGAGTCTTTGTTTTAACAAAATTCAACTACCCAGAGACAGACTTCAAGAAGGGTCTACAGCTCCACAGGCAAAGTGATGGGATCCCTGTGTGGCAAATAAAAATGGAGGCCTCTGTATTGATCCACAAGCAATAGGATAAGTGTATATTGTTGTGAATCAATAAATGCTTAATAAAGATCATTAAGAGCTTGAAGTAAAGTGCAGGGTTCAGGCCCTGCACTTCTGATTGGCTGATAATAGCGACATCAGATTGGTCCGTTCAGGAGAATCTGATTGGTTATTAACGAGCCTCTTCCATTGGTTAATGGAGCTAGCGCTCCCTGTGTTTCATTGGTTAAATAAGTTAAGAGTTGCCTATATAAAGGGGCCCATCGTGGCCATCGGGTTGAGCTGTTTCCACATGTAAATAAAGAGTTGAAGTTCACTGTTTCACTGGCTCATCTCCATCCTTGCACCCATGCTCAGAACATAACACTGGCGATGAGGATGGGATGTGGAGACATCAGAGCTTGCTGAATGACGAAGAACCATAATCGAGCACGTGGCTGAACGCACCAACGGCGGAACCATGTCCGACAGCATCATACCACCCGCTCTATTCGACCCGGCACAAGAAGACTGGGACTCATATATGGATCGCTTCCAGATGTTTCTGGAAACCAACAATTTAAAGGATGCCACTACTGGAAAGAAACAGTATTCCTAACTCATTGCGGGCCAACCGTATTCAAGATGGCCAAGGCACTAGCAAAACCGGCAGAAGTAAAGTCTATGGACTGGGACGTCCTCGCACCACTGCTAAGGGCTCACTACGCACCGACCGTGCCAACGCTCGTGAGAAGGCATGAATTCTATCAGAGAAGTCAGCGGAAGGGCGAAAGCGTTGCTGATTTCATCACGGATCTCCGGAATCTGGGAGGCCTATGCGAGTTTACCGACTTAGAAGAAGCCCTAAGAGACCGAATCGTTCTGGGATTAAATACACCAGGCACTCAGAGTAAATTAATGGCAAAGGGCGCCATTACCCTTAAAGACGCCATAGCTAAAGCTACTGCAGCAGAACCAACCAGGAAGTCAGCTGCCCAAATGTGCCGCACACACGCCATGGTTCGCCAATGAGCCAGCGACATTTCACCTCAGTCAGAGGGACAGCTAGAAACGGCCCACCACGAGGACCTCGACTTGTCAGACAGCGACGAGGAAGAGGTCCATCGACTTTGGTCCAAATGGGACCAATGCCAGAAATCACAGTACCAATGCGCCGGGTGTGGAGCATGCCACCCCCGGTCTGAATGCAAATTCCTCGACGCGCTCTGCCATGTGTGTGGGAAAAGAGGCCATATAGGTTGGGTCTGCAGAAGCAAGCCAGGACCCAGCCAGCCCTCAAGGGGGCTAACTACCACCAACCGATGGGAAGTCATCCCGTGAAGCGAGAACCCGTGAACCATCAATGGAACAACCACTCCTACAGAAACAAAACCCTAAACCACCCAACGAAGTGAGAAGAGGCTCACCAAACGATCACGATCAGTAACGCCTCATCTCTGGATGCCAAAAAGATCCGAGTGAAAGTGGCCATCGAAAACCAGCCCTGCCTGATGGAAGTCGATTCAGGATCGTCCCTCTCGATGGTTTCCTGGAAGACCCTCAAGCAGTTCATCCCCACTATCCGTAGGCAAGACCTCCGGATCCAAAGGCTCATACTTAAGGATTATCAAGGAAATCGAATTCCGGTTGTTGGATCCAGCCAAGTACGGATATCGTTTAAGAACCGTACAGCATTTCTACCCCTGACTGTAATCGACAAGGATCAGCCTAGTTTGTTAGGCCTCCAATGGTTCGCTCCACTTGGAATTGAAGTAGCCGGCATTCACCGAACCTACAGCAGCGATTGGGAAGAAGACCTCGTCCACGAATTCCAGGATGTCTTCGCGGAAAAATTAGGTGAGTACAAGGGGACCCCGATATCATTTAACCTCAATCCTGAAATAGCTCACATCTGCCTTAAGCCTCGTCGGGTTCCCTTTGCCCTTAAACCAAAGATTGACGAGCAGCTTGATAAATTAATAGCTCAGGGAGTGCTAGAACCAACCGATCACTCTCCCTGGGAAACCCCAATCATAACGCCCATCAAGCCGGATGGATCAATAAGAATTTGTGGGGACTACCGAGCCACCCTGAACCACGCCCTTCAACAAAACGCTTACCCGGTACCGGTGCTACAACACCTCCTCCATTCCCTGGGGGGCGGAAAAGTCTTCGCTAAACTAGACTTAGCCCAGGCATACCAACAACTGCCTATTGACAAAAAAACGGCAGAGGCCCAAACAATCATTACGCACAGAGGCGCATTTAAATGTAACTGACTCCAGTTCGGAGTGAGCGTAGCCCCGGGAATCTTTCAAAGCTTAATGGAGAGGCTTTTACAAGGGATAAAAGGTGTTGTTCCATATTTTGATGATGTTTTAATCGCAGCCCCAACCCAGAAAATTCTAAAGGAACGCCTGAGGTTGCTTCTCCAGAGATTTAAAGACTCTGGTCTCAAAGTTAAAAAGAACAAGTGTTATTTATGTACGGATCGTGTAGAATTTTTGGGATATTTAATTGATAGTCAAGGCATTCACCCCACCGATAACAAACTCAGGGCGATCAAGAACACCCCAAAACCCCGGAACAAGGCCGACCTCCAGGCTTTTCTGGGCCTTATCAATTTTTATAACGTTTTCCTGCCTCACAAAGCAACCGTAGCTGAGCCACTACATCGTTTATTGGACAAAAAAGCAACCTGGGCATGGGGACATAGAGAAGAACAGGCGTTTCGACATGTAAAAGATTTATTGACTTCTGATTCTGTCCTGATGCAGTATAACAAGACTTTGCCTTTAACGATCACGTGTGATGCATCCCCATTTGGGGTGGGTGCCATTTTAATCACATTTTGCCAAACGGTAATTAAGCCCCTGTTGCTTATTTCTCAAAGACGTTATCAAAAACAGAACGCAACTACAGTCAACTTGACAAGGAGGCCCTTGCTATAGTATCCGTGGTTAAGAGATTTCATGAATATGTGTATGGCCGAGCCTTACCATAGTGACTGACCACAAACCTTTGCTGGGAATAATCGCAGGAGATAGGCCAACACCGTATATATTATCTCCCAGAATGACCCGCTGGTCAGAATTTTTGGCGGCATACAATTACAAATTACAACATCGCCCAGGGAAGGCCATTCCCCACGCCAACGCATTGAGCTGTGCACCTCTTCCAGAGACTATTGATGAGCCCGCTCCAACGGTCACAATGCTGCAGATCGAGACACTTCAAACACCACCATTAAAGGCCCGGGATATCGCGATGGAAATGAAACGTGACCCCATTTTAGCACGAGTCCTCAGTTGGGTCGAGCGGGGATGGCCGTTAGACCAAATATCTGACGACTATGCCCCATTCAAAAATCGGCAAAAGGGCTGCATTATCTGGGGTGATAGAGTTGTCGTCCCAGAGCAGTTGCGACCAGCAATACTAAGGACCTTGCACAATGGCCACCCCGGCATCATGCGTATGAAAACCCTTGCACGAAGCTACGCGTGGTGGCTGGGTATTGACAAGCAGATAGAGACATGGGTAAAAGCCTGTCGCAAATGCCAGGAAGTAAGCAACGCCCCACCGAAAGCAACCCCAACTGAATGGGAAACGCCAAGGGGACCATGGTCCCGCATTCATCTGGACTTTGCGGGTCCTACTAAGGGACACACATTCTTACTGACGGTGGATGCCTACTCGAACTGGCTTGAAATCCATGAAATGAGGAATACAACGACCGAAGCAGTCATCAGGAAACTGGACAGACTCTTTGCGACACACGGATTACCAGGCATTCTGATATCCGACAACGGGCCTCAATTTACTGCGCTGTCCTTCGAACAGTACCTGGTGGACCGCGGTGTCCGAGATGCGCTGACTTTGCCAGCGCATCCTGTGGCCAACGGAAGGGCCAAGCGCATGGTACAATTCGTCAAGAAAACCTTGCATAAGATGGATTATGGTGACATAGAAGACAAGATTAACTGGATACTCCTTTTACAGCATATCACTCCGCACAGCATCACCAATAAAACTCCCACCGAGTTATTAATGGGACGGAAGCTCCGCTCCCACCTCGACCGCCTACATCCAGCATATGAATCTGAAAAGCCACAAGGTTCTAGTGGGAAATGTCGCAATTTCCAGGTAGGCGATTTGGTTTTCGCTAGGAACTTTTCGGGCGATCCGTTGTGGGTCGAGGCAACTATAGTACAAGTAATTGGCCCTGGATCGTACTGTGTAAAATGTCACGACAATAGAATTTGGAAACGCCATATTGATCAGCTGCATTCAAGGCTACAGTCGGGGATCTCCGAGCCCCCTGATTTCCAAACCGAGGGGGGAGGAGATAGTGAGGAAGCTGAATTCAAAGTGGCAGAAAGTTTAAGCGGTAGTAATGACCGCTCAGAGGCAGCATGTGATGGAATCGGAATGGGGGTGGCCTCGCCTCAAAGAGATGCTGAAAGCAGTAGCGACGACGAAAATTCAAATGCAGAACAGGAGGCACCTTTTTCACCAGATAACGTCCTACCCCAACAAGACTGTAGCCAAATACTGGGAGGACAACGAAAATCTAATAGACAATCGAAACAACCTGCCTACCTCAAAGACTACATGATCGCACCCCTTAAACGGAACCTGGGGGGAAGGGGTATTGTGAATCAATAAATGCTTAATAAAGATCATTAAGAGCTTGAAGTAAAGTGCAGGGTTCAGGCCCTGCACTTCTGATTGGCCGATAATAGCGACATCAGATTGGTCCGTTCAGGAGAATCAGATTGGCTATTAACGAGCCTCTTCCAGTTAAGAGTTGCCTATATAAGGGGGCCCATCGTGGCCATCAGGTTGAGCTGTTTCCACATGTAAATAAAGAGTTGAAGTTCACTGTTTCACTGGCTCGTCTCCATCCTTGCACCCATGCTCAGAACATAACATATATGTTACCTTGTCAAGAAAACTGTAGGGATTTGGCATCTCTGAGAATTGAATGTGACTGAATTGAAGGGGAAAAATGTCATGAAGGTGTGCAATGCTTGTGAGTTTATGGCTGGGAAGACATGGATTTATATTTCTGATTGCCCCGAGAAATTCATTGTCAATATTTATTTTACTTAAAAGTTGGGCAAGTCATAGGCTGTACATATCCCTACTCAACATATAACTGTCTGTTCTAGTAAATGATGTCATCTCTTCTCCTGTGGAAAAATGTATCAGAACTGGACATCCATCTGCATTCCTTCTTCACTCTGCATGAGATTATGAATGATAAAATATATAATTGCTGCTATAAAAACATTAAAGATAAGCAATAGAAATATTCCTAGGTGAATGGGAAATGTACAAGACGTCCATGGAATATAAATAAAGCCATTTACATGGGTGATATAAATAGGACCGCCCTGTTCTATGAAGGAACTTATTTCAGAAAGTTCTGGAAAAGGGGAAAAGCGATGGAATAACTTCAACATTATTTACCCACAGAAAGTGCAATCAATATAGTGCAAATCAGTAATGTTGATGTTGGCATCTACAGAAAGAAAGAGATCAAAGGTGTTTTGGCTGCATAGCTAAAAATGTTTCTTATTAGTTTGTTTGCAGAGTCTGAAAGCAAGATTGCCTTTACCAGCCTATTACTGAAGCAATATTGTTGCCCTGGTCAGTAGGGCTTTGATAGTCAGTAAATCTGCACTCATTTACTTAGCTGCTGGTTTGAAGCTGAGGCCATCGTTTCCTGCATAAATGAGGAAGTTCTCTTCTTTCCTAAGGGACTGATATTTTAAGGAATAAGAGGGAGTGCTGGTTATTTGCTAATGTATAAACGTCCAATCCAGGGTGAATGGAAGAAATATTGCTGTAAACTCTGCAGAAGGGAGAAGATCAGCAAAGGCATTTTAAGATGGTTTTTCTGAATCTGGTGGCCCTTCATCTCTAGATGTGGTAGGTTTGTAGGTCCCCAGACTCATCAGCCACAATGATTATTTTCTTAGCATATTGGGAACCGACTCCAATGCATCTGAAGGGCCCAGTTCAAGAAAGGCCGTTTTAGAGAGAAACAAACACCATCATGAAGCATTCCCCTTTTGATATTTTCAAAACACACTCATGATAATGTGAATGTTATCTGATCTCAGTTCTGATCAGAAGATCTGTAGGTCAGTATGCTGTGCTGCCTACAAAAAAAAAAAAAAGAAAGAATTTTCTTTGAGATTCTTTTTTTTCTAAGTGATCCAGAAGACAACAGAGATGACTAGATGAAATCTAGAGGCAAGCAGATAGACCTGAGCTCTCAGTATTATATCTGGAGTTTTGATGAATTGTTTTGAGATTTTATGTTGTAATGACTTGGTACATATGGAACATTTCCAAACGTTCAAACCAGGTTACAGATAGGCTTTTTCTAGTTTTATAGCAGGTGCAATGGCTCAGCAGTTGATGCTGGGCTTGTCAGCGAGAAAGCTGATAGCTTAGGTTCGAGACCTAACTGCTACGCGATGGGATGAGCCCCTTCACTTGCCCCAGCTCCTGCCAACATAGCAGTTTGAAAACAAGCAAATGCAAACAGATAAATAGATAGTGCTTTAGTGAGAAAGGTTATTGTGTTCCATACTTTCATGCTGGCCACATGATGATGGAAGCATCTCTCAGACAACACAGGCTCCCTAGACCACGGGTTGCCAACTTTTTTTAAAAAAAAAAGTTTTTATTGGTTTTGAAAAACAAACATAAACAAACAAAACATAAAAACATCAAGCGATCTTCCATATGTATGCAAACAGAAGGGCCACCAGATTCAGAAAAAAACATCTTAAAATGCCTTTGCTGATCTTCTCCCTTCTGCAGAGTTTACAGCGATATTTCTTCCATTCACCCTGGATTGGACTTTTATACATTAGCAAATAACCAGCACTCCCTCTTATTCCTTAAAATATCAGTGTGCCGGTTGGTTTACAAATTGTTTTGTGCTTCCATTTCGTAGTCTTCAATTACAATTACATTGCATATAATCTCATAATTTCAATCAAAAATTAAATACCTTAGTATTATTATTAATTAATCATTTGACTATACTTTTATTCATTCATGTTTTACAAGATAATCATAATTTACTTAGTTTTATAACAGTTCATATTATCATCCCAAATCTATCCTAAAATCATTTTGTAGATATAATAAGAAAGAAGTGCATCTTTATATATTTATTATTTTCTAAAAGTTTACATATTTCATTACTGTATTTTATTGTCTAACCATTGATAGAATAGATCCCAAATTTTATAAAATTGTTTATCCTCTTGTTTTCTAATTTCAAATGTCAATCTATTCATTTCAGCACATTCCAATATTTTCTTAATGATTTCCTCCTGTGATGGTGTTTTCTCATTTTTCCAGTTTTTGGCAAATACAATCCTAGCCGCTGTTAATACATTTACAATCAGATATTTCAAGTCTTTACTATATATTTCAGGTAAAATTCCCACTTAAAAATATCTCTGGTTTCAAGTCTATATGTTTTTTTGTCATTTTTTCCAACCACATGTGGATTTTAGTCCAGTACTTTTTAGCATCTGCACAAGTCCACCACATATGGTAATATGAGCCAGGTGTCTGATGACATTTCCAACATTTTTTGGATTTATTCTTGAACATTCTTGCTATTCTTGTCAGGGAAAAATGCCACCTGTAAAACATCTTATACAAATTTTCTTTATGTGCTGTTGACATTGTCATTTTATAATTTTGAGACCACAATTTTTGCCATTTCTCTAAATCAATCCCATATCCAAAATACTTCCCCCAAGCAATCATAGTTTAACTTGTTCTTCTTCTAGTTTAATTTCTAATAAATATCCATACAATTTTTTAATCACCTGTCAAAATCTTATCTAAATCAGTCAATTTATCTAGAAACCTTCCCTTTTAGAATCTTTATCATACCTTGAATGTATTTGCGCATATGAAAATCAATTCATCTTTATACCTTGTTCCTCTAGTTTTTGTATAGATTTGAGTTCACCCTTTTCATTCAATATTTCACCATATGTAACTGTTTGTTCCTTTTTGTATATTATAGGATAAGAAAATGCTTCAATAGTCGATAGCCAGACTGAAATTTTCAAATAACGTTGTCTTTTAATCTTCTCCCAGTTTAACCACAGAGACTCCCGTATGTAATGTCTTCTAAAATACCCCTGTGTTTTAGGTCCTTTATACCATAAAAAAGCATGCCACCCCAACAACAGGTCATGTCCTAATATCAACAATCTAGTATTTCTTAGTGTTATCCATTCCTTAACCCACATCAAATTTGTAGCTTGGTAATACAACTCCCAATTAGGCAAACCAAATCCTCCTCTTATTCTAGCATCTTGCAAAAGTTTTAACTTTATTCTCGCTTTCTTACTTTGCCATATATATTTCAACACAATTTTATTTAAATCTTCAAAGTAATCTTTTCCAAGCCTAATTGGAATTGTTTGGAACAAATATAAAATTCTGGGTAATATATTCATCTTGATTGTTGATATTCTCCCTATTAATGACAGTTGTAAATTTTCCCATTTCGCCAAATCTAGCACTATCTGCTGCTTAAGTTTGATATAATTATTCTCTTTTAGTGCACTGCATCTTGCTGTCAAATATATCTCCAAGTACTTGATCTTATTCGTGACCTGAATTTTCAATAGATTTGCCAGTTCTTCCTTTTGTCTTGATAGCATATTCTTTGTTAAGATCTTCATCTTATCTTTATTTATTTTCAAACCAGCCACCTTTCCATATGTATCTCTTTTCTATCAATTTTGATGCTGTTTCTAGTGGATCTTCTAAAATGAAGACCAGATCATCTGCAAAAGCTTGCAACTTAAATTCTTCCTTTTAAATTTTCATCCCTTTTATATTCTTTTCTTCTCTAATATTTCTGTTTAGCACTTCCAAGGTTAACACAAACAACAGAGGTGATAGTGTCTTGTTCCTTTTTTTATATCAATAGAGTCTGTCAGTTCTCCCTCTATCATTACCTTTGCTGTTTGCTTATGATATATAGCTTCTATTGCTTGAATAATTTTTTTAGCAAAGCCCATCTGTTCCAGCTGTAATAACATGAATCACCAATTCACATTATCAAATGCCTTCTGTGCATCTAGAAATATCAAAGCCATTTGTTTTTCAGGACGTGCCTCGTAGTATTCCAAAGTGTCCAAGATTACTCTCATATTGTCTTTGTCTCTTTGGCAGAAATCCATTTTGATCAGGATGGATAAAATTGTTTCAGTATTTTTTAAGTCTTTCTGCCAATATTGAAGCAAAAATTTTATAATCTGCATTTAATAAGGAAATAGGTCTATAGTTCTTGATTTGTAATGGATTGGCCTCCTCTTTTGGGACAAGTGTAATATAAGCTTCTGACCATGATTTACATATCCTCTTCTTTAACATAACTTCATTCATAACGTCTAGCAATGGAAGGTTCAACGATTCTTGTAATGTTTTATAAAATTGTGCCGGAAATCCATCTGGGCCTGGTGCCTTTCCATTATTTTGTTTCTTGAGTGCTTCAGTTAACTCCATCATCGTTATATTACTTTCTAACATTGTTTTAATCTCTTTAGGTATCTGGGGTAAATTAGCATTCTGTAAATACTTTTTAACTCTTTCCTCATCAATATTCTCTTGTGTGTATAGTTTCCTATAATAGTCTCATATGATTTCCTTCTTCTCTTTACTACCATAGCAAACTTGGGGGAGGGCAGAGTGGCGTCGCGACGATACGGCATGCGATCTTGGAGGTCTGAGATCGCTGTGGATATCTTTGCTCCTGGACGGTCCTATTGGATCTAAACCATCCCGAAGAGATAGTGAAAATGAAGAGCGCATCCTGTCTATCCCAGGGATACCACAAAGTCCCTGGTAGATCCAGGAGAAGCTCTTCTTGCCAGCGGCAAAGAGGCAGCCAGTAAAGCTGCTGAAGTTGGGACAGCTCTGAAACGAAAGAGAACAGAAAGAGAGAGTGTGCCAGTTTGTTGAGAACTTTTTCTTTATTCTAAGATCTGAAAGGACACCCTAAGGAAAAGAAAGAATCTGTAAAAGTTTTGACATAAGTGATTAAGCGGCGATTTTAAACAGGAATGTCAAAATGTTTTTTTTCTCATTGCTGGATTTTCTATACATGATCTTATATTTTGAAACTGGACTGGTTTTTTCTTTTCCATCTATTTTTTTCCTCCTTTTTGATTTTGTAACATTTTAGGCTAGAGACTCCCTTTTAGTAATTTCTTTTTTTAAAATATCTTTTTTAAAATTAATTCTTATTATATTTTGCTTGGAAAAGGAGGGGGAAAGTGAAAGCAAAGAAATTTTGTAATACTACCAACTAGAGGCTTGGAAATATTCTATTTCTCCTGTGACCAGACAAAGTTGAGAAAGAAAGAACTGAGACTTTTTTAAAGGACATTGCTATTTGATAAGATAGAGGGAAGAGCATGGGAGAGTATTATTGCAGGTGCTCTTCTGGGTTTCTATCAACAGCTGGAGTCTGGTGTTGAAACTTAAGGGAAAAAAAGGTGATAAGTTTTTGGAAAAGAGAGTTATAATAAGAGCCTTGGATAATTAAACAAAGTGCAGTGTGCTCTTTTTACTTTTTTTACTTACAAAGTGTTCTTTTTACTCTTTCTAAGTTGTGCTATCCCTCCTCACCAGCTTTATTTTATTTCATTTCATTTCATTTCATTTTTTTTGCAATAGCTATTTAGATCTTTGGCTTTGTTGGCGCTTGTCTTTGTTTTTCTTTTTTTTCTTTGGAAGTCCAATTTCTATGCTTGCTTTTTATTTGAAAGGGAAAGCTTTAGTATTAATGTTTCCTTTTTTTAAAGGGAATAGCCTTTTTTTCTCCTTTCCTGGTATTTTTGTTTTTTCATCTACCTTTCTGGTTTATTTTTATGCACTCCTTTCTATTTGAGACCTCTCAATTGGATTAAGGTGTTGAAGAACCTGAATAATTTTTTCTCTTCTTTTTTTCCCCAAGCCTTTTTCTTCATCTAACTACTGATTGGATTAAGTATACAAGAACCTGAAGAAATTTTGTCCTCCTTTTTTTTTATCATTACTATTTTTATTCTGAACTACAATTGGTTATTTCACAATTGGATTAAGGTTTAGAAGAACCTGAAGATTTTGAATTGCTTAAAATGAGTAGGAAATTTACAGCTTCTGGTTCTTCAACTTCTACTTCTTCCTCTCCACCATCTGGAGGACAATGTTCAATACAGACAAAGCAAGAAAAAGAACAAGAAAAAGTGACTCTGCAGATGATTATGCAAGGAATTCAAAACATTCAAGCAAGATCAGAGAATATTGAAAAGGGAATAGAGAACATTGAACAAAGAACAGAGAACACTGAACAAAGAACAGGGAAAACTGATGAAAAAGTGGAGAACATCCAACAAATGATGTTGAAGTATGATGAGAGATTCCAAAAAATTGAAGAAGAAGACAAACAAAGAGACAAGAAGATTGGAGATATTGATAATAGATTAACGTTGGTTGAACAAGATAAAAGTGGTATGTTGAGATGGGAGATGGATAGATAAGAATTCTATCTTAGATTCCAAAACGTAGAGGAAGAAAAAGGACAAAACTTAGCTGAGATAATGATAGAAATACTGGCTGAAGCTTTGGAAACAACTCAAGAGAAGATGATGGATGGAATAGATGAGGTTTATCGAATTTTCACAAGATATGCAATGAGAAATAGCTTACCAAGAGAAGTTCACATTAGATTTACAAAGAAACCCATTAAAATGCAAATATTGCAAGTGGCAAAAGTGAAAACATTGAAATATAAAGACAAGGAGATTGTGGTCTTGAAACAAGTACCCAGAAGAGTGAGAGAGATGAGAAGAGAATACCGATTCCTGACTAAAATGCTACTTAAAAAAGAGGTGAATTATAGATGGCTGATTCCAGAAGGTTTAATATTCACGTGGCAAGAACAGAGACAGAGAATTGACTCAATTGAGAAAGCGGAATTATTTTATACAGAATTTTTTGGAGGGAAAGAGGAAGAGCCAGAAAAAGAAATCTCAGTAATTGAATTCCAAGAGGACTGCCAAATGGCGATTGAAAACAGTAGGTGGTACAGTAGGTGGAAAGGTGGAAGCCAAAGAACAATGTGAACTAAGATCTACGAGAGCTGCTAAATCTAACTACAAAATATAACCATGGAAGAGAAAAAACTGATTACAATTAATACAAATGGACTTAACTCAGCCATTAAAAGAAGGAAAACCTTTCATAAATTAGAGAAATTAAAATTTGATATAATTTGTCTACAAGAAGTACATATTAAAAAACAATATGAACAATTGTTGATACAGCCCAAACTAGGGAAAATATTTACTTCTTTGACACAATGTAAGAAAAGCAAAGTGGTTTTATATATTAAAGAGACCATCCCAGCAAAATTGATTTATACCGATGATGACAGAAGAATACTAATGGTGGAAATAATGGACAATAATATGAAAACACTCCTGATTGCAATCTGTGCTCCGAAGGACAAACAAGAAGAATTCTACAAAAAATTACATATGAAAATAATTGAACTGGACTGTGCTAATATAGTTATGATGGGAGATTTTAATAGAATTGTAGACAATAAATTGGACTATACAGCACAGAAAACAATAAAGCAAAACAGAAAGACTCTCCCTAAATCTTTTTTTAAAATGGTAGATGAAATAAACTTAAAAGATACATGGAGAGAAAGAAATGCTAAAACTAAACAATACACCTTCTATTCAAATAGACACTTATCACGGTCCAGAATAGATATGATATGGATGTCAACAGAATTAATAACTAATATTCAAGAAATAAATATTGAAACAAGTACTTGGGCAGATCACAATCCAATGACAATTAAATGGAAAGGACAAAAAAGAAGATCTAGGTGGACGTTAAATAATACTATTTTAAAGGAAAAAGACTTCACACAGTGGATGGGCTCACCAAACTTTTGGATCTAACGACCATCAAACTCATAATTTTAGATCCCAGGGACCACTAACTGGTTCTGTGGGTGTGGCCTAATTTGTGGGTGTGGCTTGGTGGTCATGTCACTGGCTGGGCATGGCTTGTATATAAATATTATAAATATTTATATAAATATTGAATTGGCTAGCTCTGTCACATAAAATTTGCTTGCAAAGCAAATTCACAAAATTAACTCACAACACACCATGTTTGTAAATATTGAATTTTTTTAATAAAAAAGAGCAACTTTTACCCAAAATCAGGTAAAGCAGGCAGATTGAGTTGCTCACAGAATCATTCAGTGATCTATCTATCTGCCATTCTCAGTCTCTCAAATTTGCTTGCCATGAGTCTGCACTGAATTTGTTTGCAAGCAAACCTTCAGTCCTAAGGGAGGTTCGGAGCTGAAGATTGAAAGACTAGCTAGAAAGCAAGAAATCCAACCATTTCCTGCTTCCTACCTAATCTAAATCTCCTGGCACAGCAGAACAGATGATGGTCAGAAAAAGGAAAAATAGCAATTTAGCAGGCAAGTTTACTGGGTAAGGAGTGAGTGGGCTGGGAGGGTTCCTGTGGGCCATGTGGGCGGCATAGTCTTGTGTTTCTGCACAGCCTGGATTAATTGCTTTGGTGGGGGTCCTCTGGGGGTTAGATTTCTCTGTAGCCCACCAAAATTTTCTCACGGTCCACCAGTGGGCTGCGGCCCACCGGTTGGCAACTGCTGCCCTAGACTGAGAATTGGAGATGACCCCCCACCTTGTGTTGCTCACGATTGGACGAGGGAAATTTTAAACATTTTTATAGGCCTTATAACAAACTAGCAAGACTGATAAGGTAAATGGTATTCCCAGTCTCCAAATATAGTCAGCTGGCCTGAGAGAAATGAGTATCTGCAGCCACTGAGTGAGTTTGTGCTGTTTTTTGTTTTTTTTTACATATACTTTAGTGGTTGGGTTTCCTTTGCTCGCAGGAAGCTGTCCTGACTGGCATTCGCCAATGAAACATTCTACTTTTCTCTGAAAGAAGATTGCAAGACATATTATGTGTAGCAATTGCACCATTGTGTTGTTATTGTCCTCGAGGTTGCATTAAAAGCTTGAAAAATATTCATCTGCTGTACATTAATGGCACTTGGACGTCCATCTGTGCAATCCTATACTAGCTTATTCAAAAGTGACTCCCTTGAAAATTGCCCTCTGCTTCTGATCCCATACACAGGTTTACCTGGCTTGAAAGAAGACGAGGAGTCTGTGTGCCAGTTCAAAAGCAGGCTAAGACTTCTGTGATCTCTTGATGTTGACAATTTTAAGAGCTGAACTGATTTATTTCCAGCTCAGGTCCAATGATTTGAAACCACAGGAAACCTTGTATTTTCTCTGCTTGAAATGCTGAATTGGAGCTGGGGGCGGGCGGAAAGTATATCTCACCTGGTTTCAGCATTCAAGGCAACCACCTTGAATAAAGCTTCAGTCAAGACCAGAGCTCTGAGGACCTTCCATTCAGGAAGACTTGCTGGAGAAAAAGATAAAATAAAACCCAAGTGCAATATTTTGCAGCTGGTTGGTGCTCTGCCAGACAGAAAGGGAAGGCTTTTTCCATATCTGTTCACTTTCCCAGGGCTACTGTATGCCTGGGAAGAGTTGTTAGGATATGCTCATGTTCAAAACAGCTAGATTGATCCCAGGTGTGTTCCCTACTTCTTCTGATACAGCACCAAAGAACCATCGTTGTTTGGAAAAAAATCAACCCTAACTGGAAATAATTTTGCTGTCCCAGCTCACAGACCTTTGAATAGAAACAAAAGTAATGACACCATTGCAGCTGGGAAGATTCGCCTCCTAGCTCTTTATTTTTTTCTGCAGATATTTACACAATTTTACAAAACATGGGGATGCTTATATGGACATAAAATATGGTACTTTTGTCATACCCACTACAGTGGGGGTATTCTACCAGTTTGGCCTGGTTCGGCTGAACCAATAGTAAAAAAATGCTACCAGTTCAGCTGAACTGGTATTTTCGACTATTAGCTGTGTGACCATCAGCTGTGCCACGTGAAATCATTTGATTTCTTGCTTTCTAGCTAATTTAAATTGGGCAGCACAGCTGATCCCTTCCTTGCTTCAAAATTCTTCTTTTTTCAGTGCTTTCCTGAGGCCCAATAGGCCAAAGACAGGGCATGTTACAAGGAAAACCACAGGCTTCATTAACATCTTTAATTTCAGGGGCAGGTCAAGAAATGGACAATGACATCAAAATGGTAGGCATGAATATGCAATTGAAGGAACACAACTTTTAATTTTGCATGCATGTAAGGTGTTAAAAAGGAGGAATTATTCAGTACCTGGTCACTCCCTACCTACCCCAATTTGGATACAATTGGCTACTTTTTTTTTTACAGACATTACTTGGGTCAAATTCTATTTCAAGTGGTTTTCTTTTTAACATTTACAATATGAATAATGTCTGGAAAATGACAAAGCTATGTAGGATTACTATTATAGATAATCCTCAACTTACAACCATTTGTATAGTGACTGTTCAAAGTTACAATGGCACTGAAAAAAGTGACATGACCATTTATCACATGCCTGTTGCAACTTCCCCATATGCAGGGGTGGGATTCTACCGGTTCAGCCCGGTTCGCATGAACTGGTAGCTCTGAGGATCAGCTGGAACTGGTTCGGTTTGCTCTGAGGAGCAGCTGTGGGGCCCACCCACCCGCCTGGGCTCTAGGTTGTGCTTTATATCCTGTTTTTCAAGCTCAGATGATTCACGAGGCACGGAAGATTGCCGCTCGTCAGCTGTTCAACACACAGGGATTGCTGGAGCAAATGCTCTGCATGCGCTTACCAAACCGGTTGTTACACCGGTTGAATCGCACCCCTGCCCACGTGTACATAATCAAAATTCAGATGCTTGGCAACTGGCTCATAATTATGACAGTTGCATTATCCTGGGGTCAAGTGATTACCTTTTGCAACCTTCTGACAAGCAGTAAATGGGGAAACGAGATTCACTTACTAACCATGTTACGAACTTAACAACTGCAGTGATTCACTTAACAATTATTCATAAAATGGGGCAAAACTCCATTTGACAACTGTCTCCTTTTAGAAACATAAATTTTGAGCTCAGTTGTGGTTTTTAAGTTGAGGACTACCTGTAAACAGTTTTGGTATGCATTTCATAGATGGATGAAGTCTCTGTGATCTTTTGTAGGACTGCCACCAACATATTGTCAAAATATTAACCAGCCTAGGAAAATTGTGGACTTCTGAAACAGATAAAATCTATTAGCTATGTATTATTTCTCTGATGGTAAAAGTTGGCATCAGATTATAGCAGTTGCTAGTTCCAGACTGTGGCCTCTCTCCTTACTACCCTTCCCCGAAATCCTAGATGAAATCTGATTTTGATGAACATGGGGGATGATAAGAGAACTCAAGTTTAGCAATCCACAGGAACTGAAAAGAACTGCTTAGTCTTCCCTGTGAAATTTGGAGTCATCATGCATTTTGGCCAATCTAATGATCTTCCCTTCTCCTTCTAGGACAGGGGTGTCAAACTCAAAGCCCGTGGGCCAGATCCAGCCCATGGGGTGCTTAAATCTGGTCCACAGGGTCAGCCTGGAAATAGCAAAGGACTGAACCTTGGTGCCTCTGGCAGCACCCCATTTTTGGGTCTGGATGGCCTCCTGTAGCACTCTGCCAGCTAAAACGGAGCATGGGAAAGTGGTGCACGGCCCCAACACACCTGGCTTTTGGCCTGAACAGGCCTCCTGCAGCCCTCTGCCAGCCAAAATGGGATGTGGGGGGAGGCTGCACCCCATTTTGGCTGGCAAAGTATTGCAGGAGGACATCCAGGCTAAAAATGGAGCATGGGGGGCACACATCCCTCGCACCCCATTTTGGCTGGCAAAGTGCTGTAGGAGGTATCTGTCCCATTTCCCCCCCCCAGCCGTCCCGTGGAGGAGAACTACAATGGTGATCTGCCCCTCTAAAAAATCAAGTTTGATAGTCCTGTTCTAGGACCTTAGTACTTGCTGAATGCTACTGAAAAACATATCTTCCATCTACCAAATCCACACAGGAGCCCTCCTATTGCTTCCTCTATTCTTTTTTCTATCCTAATAACTAAGCTTCCTAACAGACAGGAAGCAGCAAGAAAGGTGAAGCTAGGCAGAATCACATCCGATACCTGTACAATCAGCACAGGGGCCCCCCAAGGCTGTGTGCTGTCTCCTCTTCTCCCTATATACCAATGACTGTATCTCCAATGATCCATCTGTTAAAATACCGAAGTTTGAAGATGATACAACAGTGATTGGTCTCATTTGAGACAACGATGAATCCACATATAGACAGAAAGTTATACAACTTGCTTCGTGGTGTGACCAGAACAATCTAGGACCAAACACACTCAAAACAGTAGAAATGGTGGTAGACTTTAGGAGAAACCCTCCCATACTACTACCTCTTACAATACACAGTATTAACAGTAGAGACATTCAAATTTCTAGGTTCTATCATATCTCAAGACCTAAAATGGACACCTAACATCAAAAACATCATCAAAAAAGCACAACAAATAATGTTCTTTCTGCGCCAACTCAGAAAGCTCAAACTGTCCAAGGAGCTGCTGATATAGTTCTACAGAGGAATTATTGACTCTGTCATCTGCACCTCTATAACTGGTTTGGTTTTGCAACCCAACAAGACATACACAGACTTCAGAGAGTACAGTAATTAGGTCTGCAGAAAAAACAATTGCTACCAACCTGCCTTCAATCGAAGACCTGTATACTGCACAAGCCAAAAAGAGGGTTGTAAAAATATTTACAGAGCCCTCACATCCTGGATATAAACTGTTTCAACTCCTACCCTCAAAACGACACTATAGAGCACTGCACACCAGAACAACTAGACACAAGAACAGTTTTTTTCCCCAAACGCCATCACTGTGCTAAACAAAAAAATCCTTCAACAACTATTTACAAAGTCTGCACTACTATTACTATTAATTTTCTCATCACTCCTTATCATCCATCCCCTCCCACTTGTGACTGTTTGACTGTAACTTTGTTGCTTGTATCCTTATGATTTATATTGACTGTTTCCTAGTATGATTTGATTGCTTATTGTACCCTTTGATTATTATTAAGTGTTGTACCTGATGATTCTTGACTCTTGATGAATGTATCTTTTCTTTTATGTATACTAAGAGCACATGGACCAAGAGAAATTCCTTGTGTGTCCAATCACACTTGGCCAATAAAGAATTCTATCTATCTATCTATCTATCTATCTATCTATCTATCTATCTATCTATCTATCTATCTATCTATCTATCTATCAACCCAAAGTGGGGAAATATTCAGGTTCTTTGTACAGTTCTGTGTTACTTTCTGCACGCACTAAATGGGACCAGATACATAAGCTGCATGTGTGGAAAACAGATACCAGAGGAGCTCTCTCTCTGTGTGTGTGTGTGTGTGTGTGTGTGTGAACGGAAGGGAGCACTTAAAAAACCTTTAATATCTTTTTCTTAAATGTAAATCTGCAGTTGCAAATTGCAGACAGGTAGCGGCATGTCTGGATCACTATGTATTCCCTGATCAAAGAAATGACTGGTAAATTGATTCAGCAAGAAAGGAAGAGATACTTTAGAAGGACAATCAAAGGAAGGGATTCCCATCTCTGCATGCTACCATTTTGTGAACTGTCTCACATAGTTTGTGTGGATACGAGGGTTCTTAAGGAATATGACATTCTTAACTATCAGCTTAATAACAAAAGGAGAAAAACTGAACAAGTATATTAACCATTGCAAGCATTCATACCTGTCAGTTAGAATTTGGAAGGAACCATCCAACTTGCTTTTGAAAGCTGATGTATGGTAATTGTACCATTGTATGGTAATTGGTAACATGAAACCTCCATTCCTTAGGTACAGAAGATTAATAAGACTTTAAACTGAAATCACGAGACACTGAGATAGCAAAACATGCTTGAAGCACTGCAGTGCAGCACGTGTGCCATAATTTAGGTTACTTTCTTTCCTAGAAAGCAAATGTGCTTGTAAAAAAGTGCTCTCAGGGAAATCCTATAGGTTGGTTTTGCACCAATTCAAAAACAGTTCTAAGCCACTGTGAATCCATGACCTGCTTGTTGATGTTTGAGAACTGAGTTGATTCATCTCTGGTTCAGTTGTGAGGTAAAAGTAGTTTTTTTAAAAAATAAAAATAACTATGGTTCCTTGGACTTGTGAGAAATTATTTTTCAATAAGTGAGAAATTATTTTCCAATTTGTAGAAATTCCTAGCTATCTCACTTCCAGTTTCCTGCATTTTGGGGTCTTTCAAGGACAAAAGTGATTTGATGCCTGTTCAGTTTTTCCTCAGAGGACTTGCTGATATTTAGCTTTTTGTTTTGCATGCAACAAAAACGTTAAGTAATATAGACATAATGTTACAATATTGTGCATGAGGTAAAAGCAATTTATTTCACTTCTTGGGTAAGGCACCCTTTTTTGTTTCTTCATCTCAGTGTTTCGAGGTTTGAAGACAATTGCTGAGGAATGGGGAATGGAAGCAATGGGCGTGTGTCGTACATTGAAAGTCCAACTGAGGTTTAGAAAGTGGGCTCCCCAAAATTCTGAACTGTGATCTATGTCATTTGCTGATCTATGTCACTCATTCAATAGCAAGAAAACAGTCACCAGAGATTTACTGATGTCTACCCACAAGACTAATTGACCAAACTACTACTTTTTTTTTGCAAAAGCAATCTGAAGAAATGATTGTAATAAATTTTGACTTCTATATTCAGACATTTCAATCTACTTCACAGATGTTTCTGACCTGGTCAAATATAAATCCTATGTAGACCATAATTTTTTAACACATGAAGCAAGTATGAACACAAAAGCAGGAGTTCCATTCTTTTGAATGTTTGCCCTCCTTCAGTTATCATGCTTGACTCTGTTTATTTCAAATTTGATTTTTATAGATTATACTCTTTCCTATAAGGCTTCTTTTATCGATAGCATAAATACCAGGCATGGAATTCATATACCATTGAGACCAGGTGCTTTGCTCCTGATGTTTCTACCCAGGAAAACAACTGCAAACATCCATAAATTTCATATAGTATATTCTATGTATTCAGAATGAGATGCATCACATTTTGGGTTATTTGTAAAACTCAGAAATCATACTAATTTCTATAATATTCTAGACACTTAAAGCCTAAGTATAGTATCATTTTGTTGCTATTTCTGTAGCATCTTTCTCCTGGACTCTTCTTGTGTACCTTAAATAGATTACGTTCCTATTCCCAAAGAAAATTAAGAAAGTCAACATTAGAAATTAATTTAGTCTAAAGTCAACATAAATATGAACATTATTTCTAATCTAATAAATCAATCTTATTGTAAGATGCATCAAGATATATCTCAGGGGCTTTCTCCCCCTTGCAGACAACCATTATATCTAAATAATGTTCCTGAAAGAAAGAATGAATGAAAGAAGAAATAATGCAAATATACAAGGTGAATGGCTCTTTTCTTCACTTTTACCCAAAGAAAATGAAGCAGAAAAGAGCTACAATCACCATCTGTCACATCATTTGCATTTTTAAAAAATCAGTGCAGGTATATACAAGAAAAAGCAGCATCAGTATGTTAATTCTTTTTATGTGGAGGGAAAATGATTTTTTATTTAGGAAATAAATCTTTTTTTTTAGAGAATCAGCCAATATCTTGTTCCTAAGGAGGAGCATTCTCCTAGGTCCTAGGCCCTAGGCCAACTCCATGCTGACAGGAGAATTCTGGGAATTTAAATCCAAGATTGAGAAACACTGTCCTAGGTCAAGAAGCTCTGAGATCATGATATCATCTGCTCTGCCCAGGGTATTTTGGCAAGAAACATGATTAACTTTCTCAGAACAGGCGAATGAAGGGAAAAGTTGTATCACTGAATTGATGGCAAACCAAACAAGTATTGCCACAGTGCTTCAGTTCCTACCCCCACTGTGGAACAGTTGAGGGACCTGCTAGAACAAGTTTTCTATGTGAAGGTCCTATTGTTTTCCTATCTGAGGAGAGGTTCAATAAATATCAGGCAATGGCTATTTTAGAGACTTGGAACTCATAGATCTATGCACGATGAGAAACATTTTCTTCATAGATAAAGAGGGCAGTTGGAGACATTAGGGCCCATCTCACTTACCTTCAATAAGACAATGATTGCCTTTTCATTTTCCTTCAGAGTCTGTAGGAGGACACAGTAATCTTCCCCTCTTATTTAAGGGTGATCAGAGTAGGTTCACAACTGCTAGTCTCACTTTTTCAGGCAGACAGTATCAGTATGAGCTCACAATGGCCAGTCTCTTTCTTCCAATGGGCAACTTCAGGATGAGCCTGCAAGCATTATCTGCATTGGGTCAACAATAGCCAATCTCTTTCTTTCCTCAATTCAGTTCAGAAGACAATCTTTTGAAGTGTTTCTCAACCTTTGTAACTTTAAGACGTATGAATTCCCAGAATTCCCCAGCCACCCATACAGCTTAGTGCTAAATAGGGGTCCCCAAACTTGGCAACTTTAAGACTTGTGGACTTCAACTCTGAGAATTCTTGGCTAGAGAATTCTGGGAGTTGAAGAATTCTGGCTGGAGAATTCTGGGAGTTGAAGTCCACAAGTCTTAAAAGTTGCCAAGTTTGGAGACCTCTATGCTAATATGTTGCTAAGGTTGAGAGACACTGCTCTGATGAGTGGGATAACTAATATTGCAACCAACTGAAGCAGGATTTAAGATGATTTTGACAGAAGGGTAAAGGGCTAAACAGATAAATTCTGCACTTCTATTGGAAGAATTGGATATACAGTATCAAGACTGTGTATTGAACATAACATTTGATTTGAACATCAATGGGAAAACAGTCAAATGGATGGAATTAATTTTCAGTGGGGGTATTTACTTCTGCAAAACTTTAACATGTTCTGAGTTCCAAGAGAATATAACAAAATTTCCCCCTTCCCTAAATATTTGTTAGCCAGTCCTCTCTTTATGTGCATTTGAGACAGGACCGGTAGAATGTGTTCTGAGAGAAATGGTTAGGAATATTTTGTTTTTACCCATACTGGAAATGATACTTTTAATAAACTTACAAGCAATAGTTTTAGCAAATGATTTACAATTTTGTCCTGCTTTCTGCACTGATGCAACTGAAACAGAACACATATTCTGCTTTTTCTTGCTTCCTTCTTATTATTTGTGCTGAATTTATAAGTATAAAGGCAGAGTGATATATTTACTACTCTAAACTATAATGAATAGTAGTTTTACTATTCTTTTTACTAATATTAATGTAGACCTTGTGTAGGAAAACTTCTGTAAGGTTAGTGTGGTTCCAATCATTTGTTCAATTACTTGAAAGGGAAAACCATTAACATCAAACTCTGGAAAAACCATTTCCATACGCAAACACTGATTTATAGAATCAGTACTCATATAACTCACTCAATCTCTGTCTTTGCTTTGTGGTTTTTATATAAATAGGATAGTATTATAATTTTTAGAAAGAAATAAAATATCTGGAATAGTGGGAAAAACTGCCTTTGATGTACAAGATAAAGTAGGATACTTTATCACCAAATCCTACCAAAATGGAGCCTCGGTGGTGCAGTGGTTAGAATGCAGTACTGCAGGCTACTTCTGCTGACTGCCGGCTGCCTGCAATTTGGCAGATCGAATCTCACCAGGCTCAAGGTTGACTCAGCCTTCCATCCTTCCGAGGTGGGTAAAATGAGGACCCAAATTTTTGGGGGCAGTATGCTGACTCTGTAAACCACTTAGAGAGGGTCGTAAAGCACTATAAAACAGTATGTAAGTCTAAGTGCTATTGCTAAAATAGCAACTAAATAAACCAGACAAACATGATAAAACCCAGCAATATTTCAGATGATTATGCAGTAGAGGTAAGTAATAGATGCAGTGGATTTAATAGATTAGATTTGATAAACAGAAGAATTCTGTACTGAAATTCATGAGATTATAGAATATGAAGAGATTATAAAATCAAAATGTAGAAAGCAGAAGGAAAATATTTTTTGGCTGATATATTGAAAACTGCTGGACAGAGGTAGAAAGCAAAAAGCAACAGAGAAAAAAAATGCCCAATTAAGCTGTGAATAAAGAAATGAATGAAGAAAGAATGAAGAAATATAAATTGAGGTGCTAAAAATGTTGGGGATAATTTGGTCTGTAAGAAAATAGATCTTACAGGTCTATAAGAAAAGCCTATCCTGGACCAAAAATTCCAAACCCAAAATTCAATACCAGATCAAGGAAAACCAAATGGATTCCTGGAAGGAATAATAATGAAGATAAGCTTAAATATTTTAGATGAATAGTGCAAAGCAAGAGTCACTGAATAACAACATGATGCTTTGGACAGCGAATGTAATTGGAAAAAAAATGACACAAAACTAGATGGCTAGATCAGAGATGGTACCAGCATAAGGTTACTAGAGCTTGAAGAAGCAGTTACAAGAGATAGTTGTGAAGAAATGATGCCCATTGGTCAGAAGGGGTTGGAAGGGATTGAATGATTAAATTAACAACAATGTAATTCTTAGGAACTTAAACTGAACTAGAGTTTATATGCTAGTTAGGGAAGAACATCTGGAGGACACTAAATTAGGGGACTTTGTATTATGGATTTCTATTGCTGACAGAGTTAAAAACAAGAAGCAATGCTGACATTGCCAGGCAGGCATAATCAAGGCCACACTTTTGTAGGTCAATGTGATAACACAAGACAAGACCTTAAGCCCAGAGCAGTTCTTGATAAACTACATTGCTTTTCAGATTGCTTGAATTGTCCATGACCTCAATCTTGAACTGGTCACATAGCATGATGCAGAAGTTTAGGCTTCTGCCAGCACTTGAGAGGATGACATGCCAGCAATCTGTTGACATGCCAAAGACGGTTGAAGAAAATGGTCATGTCCTTTACTAATCAGACACTCCATAACACATCCTCATACAGACAATATCAGCTAATGGCATCTGAGAGACACTTTGAACATACCGTTGCACTTAAGAGATTAAAGCAAATGTACAATGTGTGAAGTACAAAAAGGAAGTAGAGGCCAAGTCTACAAATGGTCACTGGAAGTGGCCAACAAACAATCTGCACACAACCACTTCATATCTGAAATGAAGAAATGAATTGTGGAGATCAAAGGAAGCAATGGATGAATTTTATCGATAAAGCTCATTCTAAGAAACAAATTCTTTCTTCATCTGTATTACAAAATCAACCTGTTCCTACTAGAGATACGCAAATTATAAATATTGGTTTCACTTTATGATGATTCCATTTTATACGGCAATATTTTTTCCTTATTACCCAGATCATTCAATGTATTGTTTTAAAATTGTACAAAAATATGTCTTCTTCACAACCTCTCTAACATACAGAGGTTTTGTTTCAGAAGAAGGGAGTTTATGTTAGAGATATTTGCACAACATCACTCCCCCAGCCAACACACACATTAGGAAAAATTATGTGCAAAAGACTAAGAATGAAAATTAAAATTATTATTCAATAATTCAAGTTACTTGAAAATTTATACTAAGAAAGTGCTCAGAAGAAGAAGGTGTCACCTAGTTTCACAGTCCGCTTCACAGATTAACAGAGTTGGAAGGAACCTCGTAGGTCTCTAGTCCATGAGAAATAAGGGGAATTTTATGAAAGTCCTTTGCAAATAATGGGAGCTAAAAATTATGTTTGACATAAGTAGGTCAGAGACAGTTTGTGTAGTGCTTAAAGGCATCAGGAAAAACCAGGAGATGGTAAATTCTAGTCTTGCTTTAGGCACAAAAACAGCTGGATTACTTTCAGGAAGTCACTCTCCCTCAGCCTCAGGAAGAAGAAAATGGCAAAATTATTTCCAAAATATTGCCAAGAATACTGCAGGAATTCAAGGAATTGCCAAGAATCAGGACAGACTTCAAAGTATGTACATACACGTGCACATGTACACATGCACACACCTGACAATCTTGAAAATCAATGCAAACTGTACATAGGCCTTTTTTGCAGGTGGTCTCTTTCTATAATGTGTTGTATATTTCTATATTAAGTTCACTGTCATTTGAATTTTTATGTTTATGATCACAATACATACATTTTAAAACTGGAAATTACACTGGAGAATTCAGAAATGTTATTTCTGAATTATGAAAAATATGAAATAATAATTTGTGCATTGTTCTAAAATGAAAATTAGACAAGATCATAGATAGAAACCAAATAAGCAAAATTTACAATCTCCTTTCCAGATGTGGTTGTACCCAAGGATTTCAATATAGGAAAACAAATTTTCATTATAATAATTGATGCACAGTCTCTATCTATAAACAGCTTATTTATATATGGCAAGTAATATCAGTCTTTGGTTTGTTGAGTCAATGGGGGCCATACATTTACCTTTCTAATGTTTCTTAGCAATAAAAAGGGTGCAGAGAATCCACTTCTGTTGTCTAGCCCTCGTGTTCCATTTAATAGGTTCAGAAACATGTCGATATTTGGAAATATTAAACCTGTCTCAACATCAGATTGATATATGTAATTATTTCTTCCTAGAACATAACAGCCTTAGGACATTGCAAAAACATGTTTTAATGCAGCGTTATTGCAGTCGTGTTCCCCAACCACAACAATTCACTTATTTCTTTGCTATACAGATTCAAACGGCACAAAAATATGTTTTGTTGAATAAACAATAGCCTAAGATCTACTGAGACTTTTCATAGCACTGTTGAGACAATTTCCCACTGTTTAGACAAACTGGGGTTTTCTAACTTTATTCGCTTACAATTTTCATATCAAATTCATTGACTGCCTCAGTGACAAGACCAAGTGTGGCCTTCTTTTGGTGTGCGTGAGGGGATAAGGTTTCATTATAACATCTAATAATTTAGACTCCAGCAGCCCAGGCTCGTAAACTTCCCAAATGCCTCCAATTGACCATTGTGTGACACAGAATGCCAGATGAGTGTGTGGTCTGAACTAGCAGGGCACTTTTTGATATTCTTTTGATGTGCTGCTGTTTAAAGTGGGGAAAGGAGAACTGGAAGTTTTTTGGGCAAAATGCCTGACTCTCTGAAGTGAATGCTTTGCAAGGAAATTTGAATTTACAGAGTTCGTCAAGATACACAGAACAACAACAAAAAGGAACTACTTCATGACAGTTGTTGACTCTTGTTCTGATAAATCTATGCATCCTAGTAAGTAAACATATGATTATAGAACTATTTGATAAACAAATACCTTGAGCGTTAAGCCCCTTGATTTTTTTTTCCATTTTTTTCAGGTAGGCGCTCTGATCACAAATCCAATAATCTCAGTCTACAGAATTTCAACATAATTTGCAGAAGATTGTACAATGTCATCTTTGTCTCTACCATTTTTTTTCCATGAGCTGGAAGATCTGAGTTTTCTGTAAAAAGCTTTATTGGAGGACAGCAAATTTGCAGAAATGCTACTCTTATTGCCAGAAAGAAAGCAACCTTGCCAGAGATCAAATCAAGTGGTGACACACACACACAAAAAATATGATACATGTGAAAAAGGCTAATTCTTTGTGTTGTGAATGTATAAAGTTTTAATAAAACGTGAGCTTCGAATAAAGTGCAGGGTTCTGGCCCTGCACTTCTGATTGGTTGTTAAACAGCCGGATCGGATTGGCCCACTCCGGGGAATCCGATTGGCCCTTAAACAGAGAGTTCCTATTGGTCTTTCTCGTTGGTTATTGGTTAATAGTTACGGGGTTTGCCTATATAAGGCGGGTTAAAACTGTTATAGATGTTAGAAGTCACTATGTAAATAAAGAGCTGAAGTTCACCGTTCAGAGGCTTGTCTCCATTCTTTCTCGCCCATGCTCCAAATATAACACTGGTGATGAGGGTGGGATGGGAGACATCTGAACCAATGAAACTTCGAAGAACACCGAGCACCTGACAGACGACGCTACACAATGGAACCATGTCCAGCGTCATCGTACCACCCGCTCCGTTCGATCCAGTACAGGAGGACTGGCAGTCCTACATGGATTGCTTCCAAATGTTCTTAGAAACTAACAACTTAAAGGACACCACACCAGGAAAGAAACGGGCGTTCTTAACGCATTGCGGTCCAACCGTATTTAAGATGGCTAAAGCACTAACAAAACCCGGAGAAGTGAAGGCGATGGATTGGGACGACCTCGAACCTCTCCTATGAGATCACTACACACCGACCGTGCCTATGCTCGTGAGATGGCACGAGTTTTATCAGAGGAGCCAACGAAAGGGAGAAAGCGTGGCCGACTTCATAGCAGACCTCTGAAATTTGGGAGGCCTCTGCGGATTCGCCGATTTAGAAGAAGCACTAAGAGATCACATAGTTTTGGGACTAGATGCACCAGGCGTTCAAAGCAAGCTGATGGCGAAAGGCGACATTAGCCTTGCCGACAACATCGCCAATGCTACTGCAGCAGAACCAACCAGGAAGTCGACTGCACAATTACGCCGAAACCGCGCTCCAGTACCACCACCGACAAGCGACATCTTACCCAGGTCAGAAGGGCAGCTTGCAACGACGCACCACGAGGACCTCTCTTCGTCGTCAGAGAGTGACGAAGAAGGGGTCCATCGACTGCGGTCCGACCGGGACCACCACCCGAAGCCTTTACGCCCTTGCGCTGGCTGTGGGCCAACCATGCCAGGTCCGAATGCAAATTCTGCGACGCGCTCTGCCATGAGTGCGGGAAGCGAGGCCACATTGGACGGGTCTGCCGAAGCTTACCAGGACCCGGCCAGGCCTCAAAAGGGACTAACTATTGCCAATCGACAGGAAACCGTCCTGTACGGCGAGAGCCAGTAAACCACTCCTACAGAAATCGAGTTTTGCAGAGAGAAGAGGATCACCATGCTATCACTATCGGTTACGCCTCAGCTTTAGACACCAAGAAAATACGAGTCACAGTAGCCATCGAGAACCAGCCTTGCCAAATGGAAGTCGACTCGGGATCGTCCCTCTCGATGGTGTCCTGGAAGACCCTTAAGCAACTCATCCCCACGATTCAACGCCAAGATCTCCGCTCCCAAAGACTCATCCTCAAGGACTACCAAGGGAATCGAATCCCCGTCATTGGTTACTGCCGAGTCCGAGTCTCCTTCAAGAAGCACACAGCGTACTTACCACTAACTGTCATCGATAGAGACAGGCCTAGCCTACTAGGCCTCCAATGGTTCGCGCCACTCGGCATTGAAGTGGCCGGCATAAACTGAGTCAGCGGAAGTGATTGGGAGGGAGACCTCATCCATGAGTTCAGGGACATCTTCACGGACAGCTTAGGCGAGTACAAGGGGACCCCGATTTCGTTCACTCTAGACCAAAGATAGCTCCCATCCGACTTAAGCCCCGTCGAGTTCCGTTTGCCTTAAAGTCGAAAATCGACAAACAACTCGACAAGTTGATAGTTCATGGGGCATTAGAGCCCATCGATCACTCCCCCTGGGAAACCCCAATCGTAACACCCATTAAGCCAGACGGGTTGATCCGAATTTGTGGGGACTACCAGGCCACTTTGAACCACGCCCTACAGCAGAACGCATATCCAGTGCCAGTGGTGCAGCATCTCCTCCACTCCCTGGGGGGCGGGAAAGTCTTCGCTAAATTAGACTTAGCTCAGGCATATCAGCAACTACCTGTTGATGAAAAGACGGCACTGGCACAAAGGATTGTGACGCACCGAGGTGCCTTTAAATGTACCCGGCTTCAATTCGGAGTTAGTGTAGCCCCAGGGATTTTTCAGAGCCTTATGGAGAGGTTATTACAAGGGATTAAGGGCGTGGTTCCCTATTTTGACGATGTATTAATTGCGGCCCCTACAAAAAAAATCTTACAGGACCGGTTAAAATTTGTCCTAAAAAAATTCCAAGAGGCCGGTCTTAAAGCAAAAAAAAAACAAATGTAAATTGTGTACTGACAGTGTTGAGTTTTTAGGGTACCTGATTGATAGCCAGGGTATTCACCCTACTGAAAGTAAACTAAGGGTGATAAAAACGCTCCCAGGCCACGAAACAAGGCCGATCTCCAGGTGTTCCTAGGCCTCATCAACTTTTATAATGTATTTTTACCGCATAAAGCAACGGTCGCTGAACCGTTACACCGGTTGTTAGATAAGAAAGCAAATTGGTTATGGGGTCACCGAGAAGAACAGGTGTTCCGCAACGTGAAAAAACTGCTCACTTCTGACTCTGTACTCATGCAGTATAACGAGACTTTGCCGTTAATTATAACATGTGATGCTTCGCCTTTCGGAGTGGGCGCCATTTTGAGCCATGTACTGCCTAATGGGAACGAAGCCCCTGTTGCATATTTTTCAAAGAAACTTTCAAAAACTGAGCGAAATTATGACAAATCGATAAAGAAGCCCTCGCAATTGTGTCAGCCATTAAAAGATTTCACGAGTACGTGTATGGCCGGGCTTTTACTATCGTGACTGATCACAAACCATTATTGGGAATAATAGCCGGAGATAAGCCGACTCCCTACATATTATCCCCTAGGATGGCTTGATGGTCAGAATTCTTAGCTGCTTATAACTATCGGCTGCAATACCGCCCAGGAAAGCCATTCCCCACGCCGACGCATTGAGCCGAGCACCGCTTCCAGAGACTCTCGACGATCCTGCACCAACGGTAACCATGTTGCAAATTGAGGCACTCAACTCGCCACCATTAACCGCCCGAGATATCGCGAGAGAAACCAAACGTGACCCCACCTTAGTGCGAGTCCTAAGCTGGGTAGAACGCGGATGGCCATTGGACCAATTATCAGATGACTGCACACCATTCAAGACTCGACAAACCGAGTTGTTCTTCCAAAAAGGCTCTGTCATCTGGGGTGATAGAGTTGTTATCCCAGAACGACTCCAGAAAGCGCTGCTGAGAACCTTGCACGATGGCTATCCCGGCATCGTGCGAAAGAAAGCCCTTGCGCGAAGCTATACATGGTGGCCGGGCATTGACAAGCAAGTCGAACAGTGGGTTAAAGCTTGTCCCAAATGCCAAGAAGTCAGCAACGCCCCACCAAAAGCCATGCCTACTGAATGGGAGACACCACGTAGACCCTGGTCCCGAATTCACCTGGACTTCGCGGGGCCAACCAAAGGCCACACCTTCCTGCTTACCATCAACGCCTACTTGAATTGGCTTGAAATCCATCGCATGATGACTACGACCTCCGAGGCAGTTATCAAAATCCTAAACAGACTCTTTACAACCCATGGATTACCAGACGTCCTGGTATCCGATAACGGCCCTCAATTTACCGCACTAGCGTTCGAGCAGTACCTCGCTGACCGCGGCATCCGCCATGCGCTCACCTCGCCTGCGCACCCTGCGACCAATGGCAAAGCAGAACGCATGGTCCAATTTGTGAAGAAAACCTTGCAAAAGGTAGACTACAACAACATTGACGACAAGGTCAATCAAATCCTCTTCTTGCAACACATCACCCCACATAGCGTCACCAACAAAGCTCCCACTGAACTGAACTGAAAAGACGGTTTGATAGAAACTCAGGAAGCGGAGTCGGAGGGAGAAACGGTTGCACCACAGGGAATTGCAGAGAATGTGGGCAACGATGTAGAAGTGAACTCTGAACCAGAAACAGCCCCATTGCCAAACAACGATCTACCTCAGCATGATTGCAGCCAGCCGATACAACGGAAATCAAAGAGACTAATAAGACAACCATCCTACCTAAGGGACTATGTAACTGCATCCTGCAAATAAGAAGCCAGGGGGAAGGGGTGTTGTGTATGCAATAAAGATTAATAAAGTGTGAGCTTGGAGTCAGTGCAGGGTTCTGGCCCTGCACTTCTGATTGGCTGCTAAGCGGCCAGACCGGATTGGCCCGTTTCGGGGAATCCGATTGGCCCTTAACAGAGAGTTTCTATTGGTTATAAGAGCTAGTATTCCTAGCTTGTTATTGGTTAAAAGTTACAAGGTTTGCCTATATAAGGCAGGGTTTAACTACTGTTAAAACGAGGAAGTCACAATGTAAATAAAGAGCTGAAGTTCACCGTTCAGAGGCTTGTCTCCATTCTTTCTTACCCATGCTCAAAACATAACAATGGAGGTAGGTGATAAGTAACTGCTGCATGGAGAAATTGGATGAGAAAGGATAAAACATATTTGAGTAAAGAAGAGGAAAATGGGAGAAGAAATACAATCGGAAACAGAAGAGAGAATGTTTAGTCCTTATAAAAAGGGTTAAATTCACTAGGCATACAAGCCTTCCCAAGCAGCAGCTATTCTTCAAGCTAATTTCAAAAGAATTAAAAAAAAAGATCTGGAATGAATCCTGTCACTCTCAGAGATGTTTAAGATGTTTAATATCACCTTGGTATAGAATGTTGTAGTGGCCTAATGGTTAAGACTCTTGCCTTCCACTTGAAAGATTTTCAATCCTAGGTAGCAACAGATTATTAACAGATTAACAGAGTTGGAAGGTACCTTGTAGGTCATCTAGTCCAATCCCCCACCCAAACAGGAGACCCTATACCATTTCTGACAGATGGCAGTCCAGTCTCTTCTCAAAAGCTTCCAGATGTTTCTGTCTTAGGGCACAAAGAAAAAAAAAATCTGCTGCAAACTCCTGTGGCTCAAAACCTGTGGCCAGTAAACGCCCAGATCCAGGGGTGGGATTCAATTTTTTAACAACCGGTTCTATGGGTGTGGTTTAGTTGGTGGGCATGGCTTGGTGGTCATGTGACCGGGTGGACATGGCTTGATGGTCATGTTATTGGTTGGGCATGGCCAACTCAATATAGAGGCATGCATCTCCTCGCCTGGCCTCTCATGACTGTAGGGATGCTGCATCAGTCATAAGTGTGAAAAATAGTCACAAGTCACTCTTTTCATGCCATTATAACTTTGAATGGTCACTCCACACAAGCAAAGTATCAGCAAAGGAGGAAAAAAAAACTTGATAGATGTTCCTGAGACAGGAAGTCTAGTCCTCTAAGAATGTAATAAGGGTTAACAGAGAGGCAGTTTCTGTAAACAACACCAGAATGTTTCCTTCCTGCCTTCCTTACAGGATTAGGCCAGTAATTTCTTCTAACAACCTGTTCTCCGAACTGCTTAGAATGTTAACAACCGGTTCTAGCAAATAGGTGCAAACTGGTAGAATCCCACCCCTGTCCAGATCTATTCAGTCGCCTGAATTAAAGAATTATAGGGTTGTAAAAGGGGAGTTTAATATTACCTTAGTATTGAAAAAAATCCAGTATTGTAAATTGTATTTTTTTTTAAATCCATAAACCTCTTTTTTTCCAACTGCTCCAGTAAAACGGCAAGGTGTTAGATGATTTAGATCATCTTTCTAAATATACCAATTAAAATGGGACTCAAAGGAAGCCATTTAGCCTTGTCCTGTTGGTGTCACTTAATGCTTCTTGTTATGAACTAATAAAGCACTTAAATAAAGTTTTATCAAACCTTTAGAATAAGCAGGGTTCTAAACCTGCACTTCTGATTGGCCGATAATAGCGATATCGGATTGGTCCGTTCAGGAGAATCTGATTGGCTGTTAATGAGCCACTCTCATTGGTTAAAGGGGTTAACACTCCACATTTCTCATTGGTTACTAGATCAGCAGCCGGCCCTATAAAAGGGCTGCTGCTGCCCCAGGTTTTTGCTCTGTTCAGAATGATTAATAAAGAGTTGAAGTTCACTGTTCACTGTCTCGTCTCCGTTCCTTGCGCCCATGCGCAGAACTTAACACTTCTGAAATGTGACATTGATGTATCCAAGGTGTTATTATGACAGGGTATCCACTGCAAATCAGGTACCTCCAAAAACTTGTGGATGCTGGGGATGCATGCTGAACTTCTTGCCGATTCAGCTGGCATTATTTTGACACGGTATGCCTCAGCTTTTCACATATTTCCAACTGTTATTCTTGCCTTGCCTCTCATTTGTTAATCAACCCTTTCAAATGGATGGAAAGCATATCAAGAAAAAAAAACTTGCAAAGATGGGTGCAATGAATGAATATTGAATATAGTCGGAGAAAGAATTTGAAGACCACTGACTGAAAACTCTGTAAGACACGAGGCAATCGCTCTGAAAGGGGAAAGACTGCTATGTATTTGTAAAGAATATTAGGGGGTCCTTGGGTCTCTCTGAACTTGCTTGATCTCTTTTCATTACCCAAACTAGATAACATATTCAGTGCTAAGTCATAATGAAGTTACCTAATTTGGTAATGAAACCTCTGCAAAAAAACAAGCAAGCTCAGAAAGCACCAAGGACCCCTCATGTCAACCCTGGACTACAGGGTTGTAGAGCTGTTCTCCTTTACTAGTAAAGAATATTATACATATCTAGCCCAAACAATGCTGACCAGTATTTTTCTTTTTAGAACTGTCATATATAAGTATATGCAATATACATATGTAAGTATATGCATATGCAAGCTGTGTTGGAAATATCTTCTGTGTGGCTCCACTGTCTTTTCCTAGCATGGATTTTCTCCTCCTAGGAGTAAAGAAGTGACTTCAAGGAGGGAGCTGTTGTAACCTGTTACTCTAAAGAAAGGTAGCTAATTATAAGTTTAATTCTGCTTTGTTTTGAAGCACCCAGCTGCCCAATCTTGTATGGCAATCACAACAAAGTTCAATACAGGTGTTGGCAGACAAGATGGCATATTGCTCATCAGGTGATAACCTGGGACTCGATGTCACAATATGCAAAATAGACTTGCTGTAATCGACAGCAAGACTGCCAAAATGGCTGTGTGTAAAAAATCAAACTCATTGAGGCTGGAGGTGTGTGGGTTGGCTGGGGCTGGGACCAAAAAAACCCGCACCGAGACAACTGTCTGTTTTGACTGAATGATTCAGTTGTCAGGGTTTGTACACTGAACTGGAGAAGGAGTGGCGAAGCATATTATGCAAATACCAGGTCCCAGTCAAACATGAGGCACTTTTATAGCCTTGTCTTGTCAGCCTTCCAAGAAAAAAAGATGGTGATAAGATAACGGTTGGAAAAAAACGAGTCAAGCCTGTCATTACACAGCTCACTGGTAATATTCTGGCTACCGCTGAACATACATCCAAGCTCTGATTGACTGCAGCACTGACAGCTCCCTATGTGGCCAATGGGAAAGAGGCTAGTGATGTAACAGAGACTGACGTAAGGTTCATGGAATAACAGGGATGCTGGTATCCTCCAATGGCAGCTTTGGGTTGAATAAAAGTCTCCTAGAATAGCCGATAAGAAGTTACCATTGGAGTTAAGCATGCTGTATGAATGGGGCCAGTTGAATTAGAAAGAAACCAAGGGGAAAAATAGGGTACCCTGATGTAGCCGATTGTTTTCTGTGATCCTTACTTTGCCAGTGAATATGAGTATAGTGGACATCCCCGGGAGAAACAAGTTTTGGGGATTTGAAATACTTCATTACAAAATATTGTAATTCTTTGACTTTTTCTCTGGTTAGGATTAATTCCCAACTATTCTAGTATCCCACTCAGCTAACACCAAGTTATCCTACTTCTTTTCCTTTGTGATATGTAAAATTATACCTGTGAAAATATAAAGCAACGGTAACACCATCTTTAGCCTCCGTGTTAACTTAAAACAATTTACTGGAAAATTATGTGAGAATTTTCTATTGTTTTGTATCAATAAATCTTCCTCTTCTGGGGCACCAAATATAGAAGTAATGGCTCTCTTTCCCCTCTTTTGCCTTTGTGGAATATTCCTGGTGAGCAACAGAAGGGACTTTCAGTGCCCTGATGCGTCCATGGAAGAGAGGTAGGTTTATTTCAAAACCTGCAACCACCTTTCAAAAAAAAAAAAAAAAAGACAGGAAATATTCAATTTCTCTCTCCCTCCCCCCCAGTGATTGCTTCACCAGTGGATGTGTGTTATATGGGAAATTAAAGGAGATAGGGGAAATCCATAAAAGAATAGTGAGTGGATTGATTTGGAAAGGAATCCCATCAGAGGTGGCATTCAGCAGGTTCTGACCAGTTCTGGAGAACCGGTAGTGGAAATTTTGAGTAGTTTGAACAACCGGCAAATACACCTTCTGACTGGAGATTTTACAGTATCCTTCCCTTGCCATGCCCACCAAGCCACGCCCACAGAACTGGGAGTAAAAAAAAAAATTGAATGCCACCACTGAATCCCATCCAATTCAACCACCAGGTGGGTGGGAGTTTGCCCATCTCTTAAAGTACAACAACTCTTTTGATTTTTAGAACGTTTTTTAAAGATTTCACTGCAACTAGTGAGGGTGGGAAGAAAAGAAAAGTAGATGCATTGTGACTCAGCCTAAAAATGTGAGATTAACCTTTCTTCTATGCCCTTTTTCTAATTAAACCTCTGCCAAACAACACTTTGTTGTAGGAGAAAACTAAAGAGATGTCACCCATGTCAGAAACACCAAAGTGCCACTGTAAGAAAAGGACACCCCCAGGGATGGGATTCTACCAGTTCACACCTATTCACTAGAACCAGTTGTTACTATTCTAAGCAGTTTGGAGAACCGGTTGTTAGAAGAAATTACAGGCCTAATCCTGTAAGGAAGGCAGGAAGGAAACATTCTGGTGTTGCTTACAGAAACTGCCTCTCCGTTAACCCTTATTACATTCTTGGCAGGACTAGACTTCCTGTCTCAGGAACTTCTCTGGAGTTTTCCCCCCTCCTTTACTGGTACTTTGCTTGTGTGGAGTGACCATTCAAAGTTACAATGGCACTGAAAAGAGTGACTTATGACCATTTTTCACACTTACGGCTGTTGCAGCATCCCTACAGTCATGAGAGGCCAGGCGAGGAGATGCGTGCCTCGATGTGAGTGAAATTGAGTTGGCCATGCCCACCAACTAAGCCACGCCCACAGAATCGGTTGTTAAAAAATTTGAATCCCACCCCTGGACACCCCACTGTAATATGTGACAACAGATAAAGCACTGCAGCAATTATCCAGCAGCATTAATGCCTTGATCCTGACCAGGAAGACCAAACAGCTCATGTTCTAATTCTCAACCATGGCAAAATATTCCTTCCTAGCCTAAGAACTGATATACATCAGTGGTGGTATTTGACCGGTTCTGCCCGGTTCTGGAGAGCTGATAGCGGTGATGAGCAGTGGAGAGAGAGAACTGGTTCTCTCCACTGCTCTGTGTTTGGCCTACCTACCTGCCCGGGCTCCCATACTCACTTTTATGGCCAGAATTCGAAATGCAGCTGCTTTGTGCAATGCAGAATAGCATGGCGTGGCAGCTGCTGCAGCGACCGGCATTGTGCAGGCTTGCAGAAGGTGAGTTAGAATGCCTCTGCACCTGCACAAATGCCTCTGTGCTGTGCAAAGTGCGCATTCGATGCGTGTGCGCACGCAAAGTGCGCCCACCAAGCCACACCCACTGAACCAGTGGCAACTTTATCTGTATACCGCCACTGATGTACGTAACAGCTCTTCTTCATGCATGCCAAATAGTCTTCGAATCACAGGTGAGTCAGAATCATTGAGCCTGAAACCCAATTGAGAGTTCCATTATGTTCCATGGCTGGGGCAAAAAAAAAAAAAAAATCAAAAGTAGATTTTCTTCCAATTTTTTTACAAGCTCCTCTTTCCAAAGAGCTCACAGTGCCTAGGGAATAGGACTAGAGACAGATTTGCCAAGTGAATTCTTGGGTCACAGGAACACCCTCATTTATTTCCTGGCACTATTTTTCCCGCCTCCACTCCCACATATCTTTGGCATGAAGGTTTCTTTTCCTTTTCCTTTTCCTGGAGACAGCTTTATCCTACTTGCTGTCTCTGTTATGTTTGGAGCATGGGTGAGAAAGAATGGAGACAAGCCTCTGAACGGTGAACTTCAGCTCTTTATTTACATAGTGACTTCTAACCTCAATAGCAGTTTTAACCCGCCTTATATAGGCAAACCCCGTAACTATTAACCAATAACCAACGAGGAGCGCTAGCTCTCATAACCAATAGGAACTCTCTGTTAAGGGCCAATCGGATTCCCCGGAGCGGGCCAATCCGATCCGGCCGTTTAACAACCAATCAGAAGTGCAGGGCCAGAACCCTGCACTTTACTCCAAGCTCACGCTTTATTAAACTTTTATACATTCACAACACCCCTTCCCCCTGGCTTCTGTTTGCAGGGCGCAGTTACATAGTCCTTTAGGTAGGACGGTTGTTTTATTAGTCTCTTTGATTTTCGCTGTGTCATTTGGCTGCAATCACACTGGGGTAGATTGTTGTTTGGCAGTGGGGCTGTTTCTGGTTCAGAGTTCATTTCCCCGTCGTTGCCCATGTTCTCTGTAATTCCCTGAGGTTCAACTGTTTCCCTCTCTGGTTCTACTTCCTGAGTCTCTATTATACCGTCGTTCCCTTCGAACGGGTTTTCTTCTTCTTGGAATTCATCTTCTTCCGTACTTCCCCCCCCTCTCAGTCTGGTCATAGGGGAGTTCAGGAATGCCCGCCGGAAGCCACGATCGTAATTGATTGATATGGCATTTCCATAGTCTATCGTCAAGGCATTGTACAAGGTAGGATCTTGGGCCGGTTACACAAACTACTGTCGCCTCCCCCCACAATGGGTCGCCCAATAGGTTTTTAGCGTATACCAAATCTCCTACCTGGAAGGCATGACAGTGGCCGCTGGATCCTAGTGGTTTTTCCGGTTCGTAAGCTGGGTGTAACCGGTCGAGGTGGGAGCGCAGTTTTCGTCCCATTAGCAGTTCGACGGGAGTTTTGTTGGTGACGCTATGTGTTGTGATGTGTTGTAAAAAAAGGATTCGATTGATCTTGTGGTCAATGTTGTCGTAGTCTACCTTCTGTAAGGTTTTCTTCACAAATTGTACCATGCGTTCTGCTTTGCCATTGGCCGCAGGGTGCCCAGGCGAGATGAGCACATGTCAAATGCCACGGTCAGCGAGGTACTGCTCGAACGACAGTGCTGTAAATTGGGGCCCGTTATCGGATACCAGGACATCTGGTAGTCCATGGGTTGCAAATAGTCTTTTCAAGGTTTTGATAACCGCCTCGGAGGTTGTAGTTGTCATGCGATGAATCTCGAGCCAATTTGAATAGGCGTCGACGGTTAGTAGAAAGGTGTGGCCTTTGGTCGGCCCCACGAAGTCCAAGTGAACCAGGGTCTGCGTGGTGTCTCCCATTCAGTAGGAATGGCTTTAGGTGGGGCGTTGCTCACTTCCTGGCATTTTGGACAAGCTTTAACCCAATGTTCGATTTGCAGTTTATAAGCAGCTATGAATTCTGACCATCGAGTCATCCTAGGGGATAATATGTAGGGAGTCGGCTTATCTCTGGCTATTATCCCCAATAATGGTTTGTGGTCAGTCACGATAGTAAAAGCCCGGCCATACACGTACTTGTGGAATCTTTTAACGGCTGACACAATTGCGAGGGCTTCTTTATCGATTTGTCCATAATTTCGCTCAGTTTTTGAAAGTGTCTTTGAAAAATATGCAACAGGGGCTTCGTTCCCATTAGGCAGTACATGGCTCAAAATGGCGCCCACTCCGAAAGGCGAAGCATCACATGTTATAATTAACGGAAAAGTCTCGTTATACTGCATGAGTACAGAGTCAGAAGTGAGCAGTTTTTTCACGTTGCGGAACGCCTGTTCTTCTCGATGACCCCATAACCAATTTGCTTTCTTATCTAACAACCGGTGTAACGGTTCAGCGACCATTGCTTTATGTGGTAAAAATATATTATAAAAGTTGGTGAGACCTAGGAACACCTGGAGATCGGCCTTGTTTTGTGGCCTGGGAGTGTTTTTTATCGCCCTTAGTTTACTTTCAGTAGGGTGAATACCCTGGCTATCAATCAGGTACCCTAAAAACTCAACACTGTCAGTACACAATTTACATTTGTTTTTTTTTTTGCTTTAAGACCGGCCTCTTGGAATTTTTTTAGGACAAATTTTAACCGGTCCTGTAAGATTTTTTTTGTAGGGGCCGCAATTAATACATTGTCAAAATAGGGGACTATGCCCTTAATCCCTTGTAATAACCTCTCCATAAGGCTCTGAAAAATCCCCAGGGCTACACTAACTCCGAATTGAAGCCGGGTACATTTAAAGGCACCTCGGTGCGTCACAATCGTTTGTGCCAGTGCCGCGTTTTCATCAACAGGTAGTTGCTGATATGCCTGAGCTAAGTCTAATTTAGCGAAGACTTTCCTGCCCCCCAGGGAGTGGAGGAGATGCTGCACCACCAGCACTGGATATGCGTTCTGCTGTAGGGCGTGGTTCAAAGTGGCCCGGTAGTCCCCATAAATTCGGATCGATCCATCTGGCTTAATGGGTGTTACGATTGGGGTTTCCCAGGAGGAGTGATCGATGGGCTCTAATGCCCCTGAGCTATCAGCTTGTCGAGTTGTTTGTCGATTTTCGACTTTAAGGCAAACGGAACTCGATGGGGCTTAAGTCGGATGGGAGCTATCTTTGGGTCTAGAGTGAACGAAATCGGGGTCCCCTTGTACTCGCCTAAGCTGTCCGTGAAGACGTCCCTGAACTCATGGATGAGGTCTCCCTCCCAATCACTTCCACTGACTCAGTTTATGCCGGCCACTTCAATGCCGAGTGGCGCGAACCATTGGAGGCCTAGTAGGCTAGGCCTGTCTCTATCGATGACAGTTAGTGGTAAGTATGCTGTGTGCTTCTTGAAGGAGACTCGGACTCGGCAGGAACCAACGATGGGGATTCGATTCCCTTGGTAGTCCTTGAGGATGAGTCTTTGGGAGCGGAGATCTTGGCGTTGAATCGTGGGGATGAGTTGCTTAAGGGTCTTCCAGGACACCATCGAGAGGGACGATCCCGAGTCGACTTCCATTTGGCAAGGCTGGTTCTCGATGGCTACTGTGACTCGTATTTTCTTGGTGTCTAAAGCTGAGGCATGACCGATAGTGATAGTATGGTGATCCTCTTCTCTCTGCAAAACTCGATTTCTGTAGGAGTGGTTTACTGGCTCTTGCCGTACAGGACGGTTTCCTGTTGATTGGCAATATTTAGTCCCTTTTGAGGCCTGGCCGGATCCTGGTAAGCTTCGGCAGACCCGTCCAATGTGGCCTCGCTTCCCGCACTCATGGCAGAGCGCGTCGCAGAATTTGCATTCGGACCTGGCATGGTTGGCCCCACAGCCAGCGCAAGGGCATAAAGGCTTCACAGTCAGTGAAGTCCACTGGTCGGACCACAGTCGATGGACCCCTTCTTCGTCACTGTCTGATGACGAAGAGAGGTCCTCGTGATGCGTCGTTGCAAGCTGCCCTTCTGACCTGGATAAAATGTCATTTGTCGGTGGTGGTACTGGAGCGCGGTTTCGGCGTAGTTGTGCAGCCGACTTCCTGGTTGCTTCTGCTGCAGTAGCATCGGCAATGGCGTCGGCAAGGCTGATGTCGCCTTTCGCCATCAGCTTGCTTTGAACGCCTGGTGCATCTAGTCCCAGAACTATGCGATCTCTTAATGCTTCTTCCAAATCGGCGAATCCGCAGAGGCCTCCCAAATTTCAGAGGTCTGCTATGAAGTCGGCCACGCTTTCTCCCTTTCTCTGGCTCCTCTGATAAAACTCGTGCCGTCTCACGAGCGTAGGGATGGTTGGTGCGTAGTGATCTCGTAGGAGAGGTTCGAGGTCGTCCCAATCCATCGCCTTCACTTCTCGGGGTTTTGCTAGTGCTTTAGCCATCTTAAATACGGTTGGACCACAATGCGTTAGGAACACTGCCCGTTTCTTTCCTGGTGTGGCATCTTTTAAGTTGTTGGTTTCTAAGAACATTTGGAAGCGATCCATGTAGGACTCCCAGTCCTCCTGTACTGGATCGAACGGAGCGGGTGGTACGACGACGCCGGACATGGTTCCGTTGTGTAGCATCGTCTGTCACGTGCTTGGTGTTCTTCGAAATTTCATTGGTTCAGATGTCTCCCATCCCACCCTCGTTGCCAGTGTTATGTTTGGAGCATGGGCGAGAAAGAATGGAGACAAGCCTCTGAACGGTGAACTTCAGCTCTTTATTTACATAGTGACTTCTAACCACTATAGCAGTTTTAACCCGCCTTATATAGGCGAACCCCATAACTATTAACCAATAACCAACTAGGAGTGCTAGCTCTCATAACCAATAGGAACTCTCTGTTAAGGGCCAATCGGATTCCCCGGAGCGGGCCAATCCGATCCGGCCGTTTAACCACCAATCAGAAGTGTAGGGCCAGAACCCTGCACTTTACTCCAAGCTCACGCTTTATTAAAATTTTATACATTCACAACAGTCTCCACGACAGGTGTTTCACAAAAGCCAGCTATCACTCTATCCATTTCGATGCCAAAGGTTCTGCAACATAAGAGTGTACTAGACTAATCTCTGCTTTTCATAAGCAGCCTCTTTTGTTCCAAGTGTTGTAATTGGGTTCAGAGAAACCAACATTGTCTTAGGGGCACTGTGGAGCCAAAGTGGGATAAATGCAGAATAGGGATGGGGTGGGAAAAGTTGTAACACCAGTTGTGGTCATTTCATTTCATTCCAGTGGAAATCTATAGTTATCAAAGCACCAAGCTGCACAAAAACCATTTGATTCAAAGCATGGTTGTCAATGGAGGAATTGGAGGAGTAGTGCGTGAATATAAATGTAGACAATTGTAAACAGAGGAGGAGGAGGAGGAGTTCCAGTTGATTATGTATAATAGACAAAACCAAGCATAGATAACCAAGGCAGTGTGTGTGTGTGTGTGTGTGTGTGTGTGTGTGTGTGTGTGTGATAGAACTCTGAACACAGATGTAATGAAAGAACATAAGCCTTCATTGTTACCTCTAAGCTCTGCTTTGTTCATTTTCTTCCTGCATCTAACATTTGTCAATGCTAAGGCAAGTTGGCCTAGTTCACAACTACTGATGGATATTCAGGATCCAATCTGGGTTGGTCAGTGGGACTAGAGGTTTTGTCTTCCGAGCTTTCAGACTCGTGCTGGAACTTATCTTCAGGGAACTTTGGTCTAGCAGAGTATGTGCTGTTTTCTCTGTGTGTGGCACTAGTGCCTGTTGTAACTGGCTTTTTAGATGTTGATTTGGGGTGTGTTAATTTTTAAGTCATTAGCTGTCATTTTCTTATGCTCCTCAGCCCTTGTCTTCAAAGTACTTAATGGCTGGAGGTAAATCAGCACTCCTATTCACTGAAAAGGGGCCTGTTTCCTAGGCTTCAATCACTTCCCTGGCTGTTTTTGTGCCAGCTCATCCAACAATCTTAGTAGCTGCAAATTGAATGTGTGTCCTTGTTCATTGTAATCTGAGGCTACCAATATGAATTTGAATCTGACCACTCCCTTGCGTTCTTGCAATCTGGTGGATAGCTTCTTCCCTGTCTGTTCTACATAGTCGCAGGGGCAATCTATGCAGGGGATTCGGTAGTTTACATTGGAAATATCTCCCACCTCCAAGTGATCTTTACAATGCAATACAATATCCTTCAATGTTATTATAATTAAGGATTCTTTTTACATAATGTGATCTCAAGTTGTTTGGGATTTGATATATTAATAGCAACAGCTTACTTTCAGTGCACCATTTCAGATGCAACGGAGACCTCACTCTAGAACTGAAGCAATGAGGTGCTAGAGAAGGCTAGTCTAAAACTCTCTTTATCAAGATGTCAGTTTTCTGCATGAAAAGAATCTTTTTTTTTATTCTTTTTCCCATAAAAGAAACATTCAGCCTTGCTACCTGCATTCAGACATAGTACTTTTCAAGAAGCAAGGTTTCTAGTTCATCTAGTTCATCTAACCTTGACTCTAATCCAGTTTGCTATACTGAACAAAGTAATTCCTTGTCTTACTGTGATATGTTTTCTAACTGACCTCCTAAGATTATCAAGATAGGAAGCATAAAAAAACCACACAAAATTTGGGGATCAATTAAAAACACCCCACTATCTCAGCTTTGTAAATTGAACTTTGCCCCTATAATAAAATCTATTAAAATGAAAATCAAGAAATGAAAAAAAATGAAGTTATCATGGGGGAATAATTGCAGTCATTAGGATGATTTTACTACTTAAAGTTTTATTTTTATTTCAAGTTTTACCAATTCATTCATCTTCATTAATTTTGACAATGGCAACAAATATTAATTTTATACTTGCTGGGAAATGATTGAGGTTTTGTAAAAAGTGTTATATTTAAAAACATCTCAGGTTGGGTTTGGAATTAAAAATTCATACTTTTCTTATGAGATTTTCCATTGTTGAAATATTATATGGTTATTAACAGAGGTGAAAACCAAAATCTGGATTGAAGTGAATGTCCCAGAAGAGAGTGCCATTGGGATATTAAAAATTCCTTAATTTGATACTGTTAAAAGATTTAAAGCTGATGATAATAATCCTTTTTAGAGTGCTAATTTCAAAATCTGGAAAAAATGTCTAAAACTTTCACTACCCCTTGATCTCCTCTTTTTTCTATTTTTAGCCATTCTACATTTCTTGTATCTGAGACTGCATTTTATAAATCAAAGATCAATCAGAATATATACAGATTGAAGGATGGTTATCATTCTGGCAATCCTGTTAATTTAGAGTTGATAATTAATGAGCTAACTTTTCTAAACCTGTATTTCAATTACAGTTTAGATCCTTTCTTTGTATTTTGTATTTCAATTACAGTTTAGATCCTTTCTTTTTAATTCAGAAATAAAAGCTCAGACAAAGAGACCCCTCTCCAACCAAATTTGAAGCAGAGGTATTGAAGCTAAAAGGTGTATCACTAAATTATGTAATATCATCACAGAGAAAGCATAGCAGCCTTTAACTGGTTTGAAAATGGCTTTGGGGAAAAGAAATCAAGACTCAAGTGGAATAACATATGAAAATGGAAACCAGTGTCATCATCCAAATTAATGAGAATTTACTTAAACTATTCCATAAATGATGTATTCCTCCTTTAAACTAATATGCATGAACACAATTAGCTCCTGTTTTGTTGGAACGGTTGTGAGGAAAAGGGAACTTATTTCTACTTGTGATTATCTTTTCCTTCAGGTTTGAGTTGTTTTTGGAGAACAGTAAAGTTATAAATCAAAGAATTAATATGTGTCCATGACTTGCTGAATATATTTTTAGAGTTCAATGCAAACATTTACTCTAAAAAATTAGTGCTATTTTTTATTCATGTTTATTGAGAATTTTACCATTAAAAAAAAAGAAAAATTAAAAAAAGAAAAAGGGATGAAAAAGTGCAAAAAAATGAAAAAAAAACAACCCTAAAGAAACATGACATCTAGCTTTCTTTTCAACAGTTACAATATTATAATCCCCCCTTCCTTCTTACATATTACATGTCCCTTCAGCGTCTCATTCAGTCCAGTCTTCAAAATCGTAAATCATCATTTCATTCCTTTCTTCTTTGAGCAAAAAAGTCCATACTATAAGGTTTCTAATCTTTCAGAAAAGTTTTTTTCTCTCTGATCAAGGAGGTTGGTTTTGATATTTCCATAAATTCTAACGTTTTCACAATCCATTCCTCCACTGTAGTGATTTCATTATTCTTCCAATGTTGTGCATGCACTAATTGTTGCTTGCTCAATCTACCATGAATTTTTTTATAATTCATTGCCCATAAGTCCCAATGGAAGGAGTTGCCCATGGCCTCTGAGGAATGAGGGTTGTTTTTGAGATTGTATTGGCATGTGGAAAGCATAGACCATATGATTGATGACATCAGCAAGTATTGCGGGCCCAATTGGCAAAAGAGAAAGCTCAGGACCGTATTGGTTGGAAACTTATGGAAGAGTATTGAATGTAATTACATAAATCACAAGATTTGCATCATGATGCCATGATACATTTTTCATCCTTCTTACCCCCTCCCCCCAATCAATAGTTGTCTCCCGGGGAGGGGAAATGATGAAACGTGCACACTACTGTTATATACAAATGCCAATCCTATATGCTTGCATCCATGACATGTTTATAATCCTGTCACTTGTCTGGATAATTTCCCTGAGTGTGTGTTGTCATTTAGCATCTTCATATCTTGTTTTGGAAACCAACAAGCATAACCCTAGATCAACGATGGCAAGCCTTTCAGATATGATGTGTCAAAAATGCAGAAAATGCTTAACTTAATTCTGCTGGTGTGTAATCCTCCTCACCAAACAAATGTTAAACAATTCTCTATCTACCCTCCTCCATCTAAGCTGCCCTGAAAAGCAGCATTCAGCAGCAGCATCTGGGTTGCTCATGGAGCCTTGACTTCAGCCCTGGGGCCACTGATGCCACTCAAAGCTACCTTGTACTGTTCCCCAAGGCCTGTGAGTCTCAGGAAATGGTGTGAGTTCCCCTGCAGCTCAGCAGTCTCCAGGATCTGTCATGCACTGCCCACCTTCTGGCAATGTTCGCTTTCTGTTGACAAGGCCCTGCGTCTACCTGAGGCTGCTCTGGCTTGAATGACACTTTCGTTCTTGAAGTGGTTTCAGAGAATGCTCTTTGCAGCCTCTGTGGTCTCCAAAAACCATGCAAAACCATCTTCATTTTCAGAGGCTCCAAAGGGTGCATGAGAATTGGGGTTCTTGTGTGGTATCTGGGATTTGTACAAAAGAACCATGTTCTCATGTGATTTCTGGAGGGTTGGAGGCCATCAAATCCTCCAAAAATTGTGTAAGAGTGTGGTGTAATTTTGAGAATAGTTCTCAAGTATTAGTGAACATTGGCATATTTCCCAAAACATTGTAGAATGTCATCTTTGACACATGTCATAGGTTTGCCATCACTACCCTACATATTTACATGCATTAGTAGATTCTAACTAAAGAAATGAATCCTCCAATTTCACTTTGCTTTTTTAACTGAATGAAACTTGACTGTAAAAGTTTCCATATTATTTTAAATTCTCTTTCATCGCAGTGCCCAGAATTGTCCAATCATACAGAGGAAACTCAAGGTAGATTTGATCCTTTCCTTCTGAAAGCAGTGTGAATTCTATGGATAAATTGTACTGGCTTATTTTATTGTGCAAAATAATTTTATTTTTCAATCCATAAATCATTTTGAGAGGAAATGTCATGTTAACTAAATAAACAAGTGGAAGTTTAATTAAACATGTTTGCAACTGTTTGGCTGCAAACATTGACTTAGGAAGTAAGCACTGTTGGGCTCCAGGATTCTATTATTATGATGATTATGGTTATGATTATGATTATGATTATGACCACCACCATCATTAATATTATTAACATTATCATTATTATTAATTCAATTTCCTTTGTCATATATAACATTTCCATATCCACAATGGCAGTGTACTGTCTGGGTACAATCTCTTTTAAATACAGATAATAAACCTTATACACACAATAGTTGTAACCATTATTCTCAAAGTCTTCACTTATCCTTTTTAAACATTTTCTGTTATTTAATTAAACAGTCTGTTCAGTTTTGACTATAATTAGTTAATAATAGCAAACCTTATAAATGTCACATTTGTAACCATTATCCTCCAAGTCTATTAATCATAATGTTTACTTATTGTAATTATTCAATATTCATTATCTAATCACACACTTACTTCATTTCTGTTTACATACCCTCTTTGATTTTACAATTCTAACTCCAGGATTCTGAGTAGTCAAAGGATATTGCTATTGAAAAGACAATCTGGACCCTAATTTAGAAACAAGCAAAAACTATGGGCTGATGATAGAGGCATTAAGACCTCTATCATTGTGGATAAATGCAACATCTTTCTACTCTGGTCAGAACATAAGGATGTTTGAACTCTAGCCAAGCTGATCAGGGCCCATAACTTGCATTGCTTGCTGTGTATCATAGTCTAGATAGCTAGCACTGACAGATTACATACTGAATTGCAGATTACATACTGTTTTTAAAATTATTATAGGGGCGTCAGAGATAAAAGAACCCTTATGCTATATCGGCTGTACAAACAGTACCTGCCCCAAAGGCCTTGCAATCTAGGCATCCAACACAGACAAAGGGCCCATTGTCACCTTGATTTTATAGAGGGGGAATGAAGGCCCCAGAGCAATGAGGTAAAAAATTCCAAGATGATAGTGCCAAGCAACCTCTCCAGCCTTGGTGGGCGAAGCATGTGGCTTGAATGAACAGAGGAACCCAGAGAGATGCTGAAGGACAAAATGATCTTACTGTCAAGGTTGGATGATCAGAAACATACATCCACAATGATGGACCATAACTACTGATAAATATGAATTAATATGAAGATGGGAGAGCTGAGAGAAATTTTCTCTGGAATCTGCCAAATAATAGGGCTAATTCACAACTCTTGGTTTCTCTATTTTGGATACTAGATTTTGAGGGCACTCAAGAGTCTGCTACATAGAGTTCTTATGTACAAACAAAACTAATGTTCATCTTTCTACAGCTGGATTGAGCCAAACCTTCCTGAATTTGGACTGTCAATGGAGAATCTCCGAGAATCGGTTAGGCAATAGAATGGTGACTTTCAACATTCTTGTGTTTTTGTTAAGCTGACCTTGTTCATAAAGTAGGTGCAGCAACTACTTATTCTCAGAAGGAAACTTGACACAAGCATGTAGAGCATTTGAGAAAAACTGGTTCTCTCTATGTACTTCCAAAAATCACAGTTTTGTCATTTGGGGAACTTGAGTTGGCTAAATCCTGGAGAACTGCGACTTCTCGCTTCTATAGCAAGGGTCTTCAAACTTGACAGCTTTAAGACTTGTGGACTTCAACTCCCAGAATTCCTCCTCCAGTCATGTTAGCTCAGGAATTCTGGGAGTTGAAGTCCACAAGTGTTAAACTTGCCAAATTTGAAGATTCTTGTTCTATAGTACAGAAAGAAACAGCTGAGAAATCCTCTATATCTGACCCACCATCCCACTAAAATCACAAGCTGTTGCATAATCCTGAGAAGAGTGGTAATGGAAAGTTTAGCATGGTAGAAAATATTTACAAATAGGACTGGGGATTGTAAAACTGCAGATGAATGTTAAATGCAAACAGATGTTAAAGACAAGACTTACCCAGAACACGCCTGTACACATTGCCTTTTGTTCTTCTGCAATGCATTTGCCAAGTCATTGGACTGAAACATGTGCGGACCAGGTGTGAAAGACAGATGGAGATCTTCACATGTAGAATGTGGGAGGGCAGATACCACAGAGAGGAGCACACTCTAAAGCAAAATACGGACATATTGAAATTTTTAATTCATGACTACATTTTGGAAGAGCTTAAAATATGAAATGGTTTTCCCTGATAATTTTCATTAAAAAAAAAATCAACCAACCAAAAACAAGTATTCTACAAAGACTAAGTTATACAGTATATATCTTCCAAAGAGAAACTATACTATTATAATACTGTAGCCAAGTATTTTAGCTTTTTAGCTCAGGATGACAAACCTATCGCTCTGAAAGGCTTTAATATGGTTAAATTCACTGAGATATGAGAAGGAGAAGTGGCCAGCTAATGTTGCATCATAGAGAGAAGACACCTATTTTGCTTATTATAGGGCAATTCTTAGCAGAGACATTAGATTGGCCAAAGTCAGCGTCAGTCGTGGGATTCAAATTATTTTACTACAGGTTCTGTGGCTGTGGCTTGGTGGGTGTAGCAGGGGAAGAATACTGTAAAATCTCCAGTCAGAGGTGGGATTTGCCAGTTCTCCCAGCTACTCAAGATTTCCATTACCGGTTCTCCAGAACTGGTAAACCTGCTGAATACCACCTCTGGTCAGCGGCAGAAATTAAGTTTCCTAGAATATATGTTTCTTATCAGGATGATCCAGTTTGTTGTGTATGCAATATGATTAATAAAGTGTGAGCTTGGAGTAAGTGCAGGGTTCTGGCCCTGCACTTCTGATTGGCTGTTAAGCGGCCGGATCGGATTGGCCCATTCCGGGGAATCCGATTGGCCCTTAACAGAGAGTTCTTATTGGTTATAAAAGCTAGCGTTCCTAGCTTGTTATTGGTTAAACATTACAAGGTTTGCCTATATAAGACAGGTTTTACTGCTGTTAAATTAAGCAAGTCACGATGTAAATAAAGAGCTGAAGTTCACCGTTCAGAGGCTGGTCTCCATTCTTTCTCGCCCATGCTCAAACTTAACACTGGCGACGAGGGTGGGATGTGGAGAAATCTGAACCAACGAAACTTCGAAGAACACTGAGCATGTGACAGACGACACCAACAACGGAACCATGTCCGGCGGCATCGTACCACCCGCTCCGTTCGATCCAACACAAGAGGACTGGGAGTCCGACATGGATCACTTCCAAATGTTCCTAGAGATGGATAACTTAAAGGACGCCACAGCCGGGAAGAAACGGGTGGTGTTCCTAACGCATTGCGGTCCAACCGTATTTAAGATGGCTAAAGCACTAGCCAAATCCCGAGAAGTGAAGGCCATGGATTGGGACGACTTCGAACCTATCCTGCGAGACCACTATGCCCCGACTGTGCCTACGCTCATGAGACGCCACGAGTTTTATCAAAGAAGCCAGCGAAAGGGAGAAAGCGTGGCTGACTTCATAGCAGACCTCTGAAATTTGGGAGGCCTCTGCGGATTCACTGATCTAGAAGAAGCACTAAGAGATTGCATAGTTCTGGGACTGGATGCACCAGGCGTCCAAAGCAAGTTGATGGCGAAAGGCAACATCAGCCTTGCTGACGCCATCGCCGATGCTACCGCAGTGGAAGCAACCAAGAATTCGGCTGCACAACTACACCGAAACCGCGTTCTGGTACCTCCACCGACAAGCGACATTTTATCCAAGTCGGAAGGACAGCTTGCGACAACGCACCACGAAGACCTCTCTTCGTCATCAGACAGCAACAAAGAGGGGGTCCATCGACTGTGGTCCGACTGGGACCACTACCCGAAGCCCGTACGCCCTTGCGCTGGCTATGGAGCCAACCATGCCAGATCCGAATGCAAATTCTGCGACGCACTCTACCATGAGTGCGGGAAACGAGGCCACATTGGATGGGTCTGCTGCAGCTTGCCAGGACCCAGCCAGGCCTCAAAAGGGGCTAACTATCGCCAATCGACAGGAAACCATCCTGTAAGGTGAGAGCCAGTAAACCACTCCTACAGAAATCGAGCTTTGCAGAGAGAAGAGGCTCACCATGCTATCACTATCGGTCACGCCTCAGCCTTGGACACTAAGAAAATCCGAGTCACGGTAGCCATCGAGAACCAGCCTTGCCACATTGAGATCGACTCGGGATCGTCCCTCTCGATGGTGTCTTGGAAGACACTCAAACAACTCATCCCCACAATTAAACGCCAAGATCTCCGTTGCTAACACCTCATCCTCAAGGACTACGAGGGGAATCGAATTCCCGTCGTCGGGTCCTGTAGAGTCCGAGTCTCCTTCAAGAAGCACACAGCGTACTTACCTTTAACGGTCATCGATAGAGATAGGCCTAGCCTGCTGGGCCTCCAATGGTTCGCGCCACTTGGCATTGAAGTGGCTGGCGTAAACCGAGTCGGTGGCTGTGACTGGGAGGAAGACCTTATCTCTGAGTTCAGGGACGTCTTCGCGGACATCTTAGGCGAGTACAAGGGGACCCCGGTCTCATTCAGCTTAAATCCAAAAATAGCTCCAATTTGCCTAAAGCCCCGTCGAGTTCCATTTGCCTTAAAATCGAAAATCGATGAACAACTCGACAAACTGATAGCTCAGGGGGTGTTGGAGCCCATCGATCACTCCCCGTGGGAAACCCCTATTGTAACACCCATTAAGCCAGACGGGTCAATCCGAATTTGTGGGGACTACTGGGCCACTTTGAATCATGCCCTGCAGCAGAATGCGTATCCAGTTCCGGTGGGGTGGGAAAGTTTTCGCTAAATTGGATTTAGCTCAGGCATATCAGCAATTACCAGTAGATGAAAAAACGGCACAGGCCCAAACTATTGTGACGCACCAAGGTGCCTTTAAATGTACCCGGCTGCAATTCCGAGTAAGTGTAGCCCCGGGGATTTTTCAGAGCCTTATGGAAAGGTTATTGTAAGGGATTAAGGGCGTGGTCCCCTATTTTGAAGATGTATTAATTGCAGCCCCTACAAAAAAAATCTTACAGGACCGGTTAAAATTAATCCTAAAAAAATTCCAAGAGGCCGGTCTTAAGGTTAAAAAAAAAAATGTAAATTGTGCACTGACAGTGTTGAGTTTTTAGGGTACCTGATTGATAGCCAGGGCATTCACCCTACCGAAAGTAAATTTAAAGCAATCAAAAACGCTCCCAGGCCACGAAACAAGGCCGATCTCCAGGCGTTCCTAGGCCTCATCAATTTTTATAATGTATTTTTACCGCACAAAGCAACTGTCGCTGAACCGTTACACCGATTTTTTAGATAAAAGAGCAAATTGGTTATGGGGTTACCGTGAAGAACAGGCGTTCTGAAATGTTAAAAAACTGCTCACTTCTGACTCTGTACTCATGCGGTATAACGAGACTTTGCCGTTAATTATAACCTGTGATGCATCGCCTTTTGGGGTGGGTGCCATTTTGAGCCATGTACTGCCTAATGGGAATGAAGCCCCTGTTGCATATTTTTCAAAGACTCTTTCAAAAACGGAGCGGAACTATAGACAAATTGATAAAGAAGCCCTCGCAATTGTCTCAGCTGTGAAAAGATTTCACGAATACGTGTATGGTAGGGTTTTTAATATTGTAACTGACCACAAGCCTTTGTTGGGGATAATAGCCGGAGATAAGCCAACTCCCTACATATTATCCCCTAGGATGACCCGATGGTCAGAATTCTTAGCTGCTTATAACTATCGGCTGCAATACCACCCGGGGAAAGCCATTCCCCACGCCGACGCATTGAGCCGAGCACCACTTCCAGAGACTCTCAACGATCCGGCACCAACAGTAACCACGTTGCAAATCGAGACACTCAACTCGCCACCACTGACCGCCCGAGATATTGCGAGAGAAACCAAACGCAACCACACCCTAGCACGAGTCCTAGACTGGGTAGAACACGGATGGCCATTGGACCAGTTATCAGATGACTTCACACCATTCAAGTCTCAACAGACCGAACTCTTCTCCCAGAAAGCTGTGTCATCTGGGGCGATAGAGTCGTTATCCCAGAACGGCTCCGAAAAGTGCTGCTGAGAACTTTGTACAATGGCCACCCTGGCATCGTGCAAATGAAAGCCCTTGCACGAAGCTACGCATGGTGGCCGGGCATTGAGAAGCAAATTGAACAGTGGGTTAAAGCTTGTCCCAAATGCCAAGAAGTCAGCAACACCCCACCAAAAGCCATGCCTACTGAATGGGAGACACCACGTGGACCCTGGTCCCGAATTCACCTGGACTTCGCGGGGCCAACCAAGGGCCACACCTTCCTGCTTACCGTCGATGCCTACTCCAATTGGCTCGAAATTCATCGCATGATGACTACGACCTCCGAGGCGGTCATCAAGATTTTAAACAGACTCTTTGCAACCCATGGATTACCAGACGTCCTGGTATCCGATAACGGCCCACAATTTACTGCACTAGCATTCGAGCAGTACCTCGCTGACCGTGGCCTCCGCCATGCGCTCACCTCGCCTACGCACCCTGCGACCAATGGCCGAGCAGAACGCATGGTCCAATTTGTGAAGAAAACCTTGCAAAAGGTAGACTACAACAACATTGACGACAAGGTCAACCAAATCCTCTTCTTGCAACACATCACCCCACATAGCGTCACCAACAAAACTCCCACTGAACTGCTAATGGGACGAAAGCTCCGTTCCCACCTTGACCGGTTGCACCCTGCTTATGAACCGGAGAAACCACTAGGATCCAGCGGCCGCTGTCGCACCTTCCAGGTAGGTGACCTGGTTTATGCAAAAAACCTATCGGGTGACCCGTTGTGGGTGGAAGCGACAGTTGTACGTGTAACCGGCCCCAGATCCTACCTTGTGCAATGCCTTGACGATAAACTTTGGAAACGGCATATCGACCAATTATGGTCGCGGCTTGCAGCGGCCAGTCCGCAACTCCCCTATGACCAAACTGAGGGGGGGGAGGTACGGAAGAAGATGGAGCCCTAGGAAACCCATTTGAAGGAAACGACGATTTAATAGAAACTCAGGAAGCGGAGCCAGAGGGAGAAATGTTCGCACCTCAGGGAATTGCGGAAAATGTGGGCAACGACGTAGAAGTGAACTCTGAACCAGAGGCAGCCCCACTGCCAGACAACGATCTACCTCAGCAGGATTGCAACCAGCCGATACAACGAAAATCAAAGAGACTAAAAAGACAACCGTCCTATTTAAGGGACTATGTAACTGCGCCCTGAACTAAGAAGCCAGGGGGAAGGGGTGTTGTGTATGCAATATGATTAATAAAGTGTGAGCTTGGAGTAAGTGCAGGGTTCTGGCCCTGCACTTCTGATTGCCTGTTAAGCGGCTGGACCGGATTGGCCCGTTCCTGGGAATCCGATTGGCCCTTAACAGAGAGTTCTTATTGGTTATAAAAGCTAGCATTCCTAGCTTGTTATTGGTTAAACATTACAAGGTTTGCCTATATAAGGCGGGTTTTACTGCTGTTAAATGAAGCAAGTCACGATGTAAATAAAGAGCTGAAGTTCACTGTTCAGAGACTTGTCTCCATTCTTTCTCGCCCATGCTCAAACTTAACACAGTTAGTAACTGATTTGCCAGGCATGATACACATTCAAAAAACCAGGAAGGAGAGAGAGAGAGAGAGAGAGAGAAATTGATATTTATTTTAAAGCTGATCAAAAGGAACTTATGGGTATTGTTGCCATGGAGAAACAGCTGCCTAATTCCAAAGTCAGTCTTGTCCTGAACATAGAATGCTGTCCTTATCCATTGTAGACAGATTTGTTTCCCAGCACTTTAAAGTACAATTGGCACTGACAATTACAAAATTGGCGCTGACAAATATGTCTGGGGTTTTTTTTTGTTTTTTTTTAGTTTTGCTTGGTTTCATTTTCACAACTATCCTGATGTCCCTAGGTGATCCAGTTAATTACATGCTTCTTCACGTCTTATGGAGCTCCTCAATAATTCCCCAGGATTATAAAGCCACAGTGTAATCAGGAATTGGTGAATGAGGAATCATAGTTAGACTGAAGCACCACATGTTGCAATGAAACTGAAACTCTATTCCAGAATAGCTAAATGGCAAAAAGAATCTGTGACAGATTGTGGGGAAGGCTGAAAAAGAAACACAAGAGAAAGCAGATGCAAGTAATCAAGGATGGACCAGTTGACATCTCATAGATAGCCACTTAGTTCAAGTAGGAAGAAAGCTGGAAAGAAGCAATTCAGATCCTTTAAAGCAGGGTTTTTAAGACTTGGCAATTTTAAGAATTGTGGACTTCAACTTCCAGCCATACTGGCTGGGGAATTCTAGGAGATGAAGTCCACAAGTCTTAAAGTTGCCAAAGTTGGGCACCTCTGATTTAAAGCTTGTTAGAACTTACTACAAATGAAAGTGGGAGATTCCTCTTTTTCACAAACTAGCATTAAGGATACCTTACTAAAGCCTGTGTAATTCTTGCTTCCTTGAATTTACTCAGCTGAATCAGGCTTACAAATACAGCTGTTGCTCGATAGCAATTCATTTTCCAATGGTTCTCAGAAAAAATAAATATTGGATGAAATTATTCTCAGTGGTGCTATGTGAATTCCGTACAATATACAGTAAAGACAATTTCTTTCATACATGGATATATAACAGTGAGAATCTTTTGGAAACCAATTTGCAATTACTAATATTTTTGCAGGTATAGTTACCGCTAAATTGCTTACTGAAAAAGGATGAAATGGAGTTGTGTATTTTATACCAAGATAGCAATAAAATTAATCTTCGCTAAGTGCAAGATAATACTAAGTGCAAAAGAAAGATCATTTACCTTGTACAATTCACCAAATATAGCATGTAATACTGTGAAGTAAAAATAATCCAGCTTTCAGTTCCTCTATACTAATGATGTTTTATTATCTGCTTAAATATGGTATTTGTTAACCAATACAGATTTGTGGTTTTGTAAGTCTTGCGTGCTTAAGTTTGTTTCTATTGAATGAAAATGAAATAAATAAATAGACTGATTGAAAAATAAGATGATGTAAGGGATTGTCTTGAGGCTATGCTACATCTGCATATGAATGCATTCTTACAGATTTAATTAGTGTCGACTAGTTAACAGGTTCAGACAGTTTAGAGGAATGCCATCCAATAAAATGAGAAGAAAAGGTATTTCAGAAGTGAAAATCTGATGCAACAGTGTTTTAGAGGGAAAAACTGGGAAAACTCTCTATTTTTCCCATTATGTGCCCAGCCCAAAGGTTTTCCAAATCTTGTTGGATAAGTATTTATTTAGGGCAAACAATCCTGAGTTATGACTTTCAAAGTTTAATTAGTTAGGATCATTTCTAAACTTCATTTGTAGAGATAGAAAAACATCAATGGAATATGAAAACTGTTGTGTATGCAATATGATTAATAAAGTGTGAGCTTGGAGTAAGTGCAGGGTTCTGGCCCTGCACTTCTGATTGGCTGTTAAGCGGCCGAATCGGATTGGCCCATTCCGGGGAATCCGATTGGCCCTTAACAGAGAGTTCTTATTGGTTATAAAAGCTAGCGTTCCTAGCTTGTTATTGGTTAAACGTTACAAGGTTTGCCTATATAAGGCGGGTTTTTCTGCTGTTAAATGAAGCAAGTCACGATGTAAATAAAGAGCTGAAGTTCACCGTTCAGAGGCTGGTCTCCATTCTTTCTTGCCCATGCTCAAACTTAACACTGGCGACGAGGATGGGATGTGGAGACGTCTGAACCAACGGAACCAAGAAGAAACACAGAGCACGTGACAGACGGCGCCAACAACGGAACCATGTCCAGCGGCATCGTACCACCCGCTCCGTTCGATCCAACACAAGAGGACTGGGAGTCCTACATGGATCGCTTCCAAATGTTCCTTGAGAGGGAACAACTTAAAGGACGCCACACCAGGAAAGAAACGGGCGGTGTTCCTAACGCATTGCGGTCCAACTGTATTTAAGATGGCTAAAGCACTAGCCAAACCCCGAGAAGTAAAAGCCATGGATTGGGACGACCTCGAACCTATCCTGCGAGGCCATTACACTCCGACCGTGCCTGCGCTTGTGAGACGCCATGAGTTTTATCAAAGAAGCCAGCGAAAAGGAGAAAGCGTGGCCGACTTCATTGCAGACCTCCAAAATTTGGGAGGCCTCTGCGGATTCACCGATCTAGAAGAAGCACTAAGAGATCGCATAGTTCTGGGATTAGATTCGCCAGGCATCCAAAGCAAGCTGATGGCAAAAGGCGACATCAGCCTTGCCGACGCCATCGCCCATGCTACCGCAGTGGAGGCAACCAAGAAGTCGGCTGCACAACTACTCCAAAACCGCACTCCAGTACCACCACCGGCCAGCGAAATCTCACCTAGTTCAGAAGGGCAGCTTGCAACAACGCACCACAAGGACATCTCTTCGTCGTCAGACAGCGACGAAGAAGGGGTCCATCGACTGCGGTCCGACCGAAACCACTACCCGAAGCCCGTACGCCCTTGCGCTGGCTGTGGAGCCAACCATGCCAGATCTGAATGCAAATTCCGCGACGCACTCTGCCATGAGTGCGGGAAACGAGGCCACATCGGATGGGTCTGCCGCAGCTTGCCAGGACCCAGCCAGGCCTCAAAAGGGGCTAACTATCGCCAATCGACAGGAAACCATCCTGTAAGGTGAGCGCCAGTAAACCACTCCTACAGAAATCGAGCTTTGCAGAGAGAAGAGGCTCACCATACTGTCACTATCGGTCATACCTCAACCTTGGACACTAAGAAAATCCGAGTCACGGTAGCCATCGAAAACCAGCCTTGCCAAATGGAGGTCGACTCGGGATCGTCCCTCTCGATGGTGTCTTGGAAGACACTCAAGCAACTCATCCCCACAATTCAACGCCAAGATCTCCATTTCCAATGCCTCATCCTCAAGGACTACCAGGGGAATCAAATCCCCGTCGTCGGGTCCTGCTCAGTCCGGGTCTCCTTCAAGAAGCACACAGCGTACTTACCTTTAACGGTCATCGACAGAGATAGGCCTAGCCTACTGGGCCTCCAATGGTTCGCGCCACTCGGCATGGAAGTGGCCAGCGTAAACCGAGTCGGTGGCTGTGACTGGGAGGAAGAACTTATCTCTGAGTTCAGGGATGTCTGAGAACTTTGCACGATGGCCACCTCGGCATCGTGCGAATGAAAGCCCTTGCACGAAGCTCCGCATGGTGGCTGGGCATTGACAAGCAAATCAAACAGTGGGTTAAAGCTTGTCCCAAATGCCAAGAGGTCAGCAACGCCCCACCAAAAGCCATGCCTACTGAATGGGAGATACCACATGGACCCTGGTCCCGAATTCACCTGGACTTCGTGGGGCCAACCAAGGGCCACACCTTCCTGCTTACCGTCGATGCCTACTCCAATTGGCTCGAAATTCATTGCATGATGACTACGACCTCCAAGGCGGTCATCAAGATTTTAAACAGACTCTTTGCAACTCACTGATTACCAGACGTCCTGGTATCCGATAACAGCCCACAATTTACTGCACTAGCGTTCGTCCTACCTAAGGGACTATGTAACTGCGCCCTGAACTAAGAAGCCAGGGGGAAGGGGTGTTGTGTATGCAATATGATTAATAAAGTGTGAGCTTGGAGTAAGTGCAGGGTTCTGACCCTGCACTTCTGATTGGCTGTTAAGCAGCCAGACTGGATTGGCCCATTCCAGGGAATCCGATTGGCCCTTAACAGAGAGTTCTTATTGGTTATAAAAGCTAGCTTTCCTAGCTTGTTATTGGTTAAACGTTACAAGGTTTGCCTATATAAGGCGGGTTTTACTGCTGTTAAATGAAGCAAGTCACGATGTAAATAAAGAGCTGAAGTTCACCGTTCAGAGGCTGGTCTCCATTCTTTCTCGCCCATGCTCAAACTTAACAAAAACGACCTTGGGAGAAAGCGATGCTTCCTAGAAAATGATCAGCTAAAAAGGGGAAAGAGCCCGCAACTGAATATCAGGCAGAGAAAGGAACTTAGAAAGGTTCTGCCCTAACTTATCAGCGGGTAAAAAGAGATGGCACAACATTTCTACTTTCAGACTTACAAGATTCTGTTAACGTAGCTGTACAATAAAGTAGAATTATTGTAATTGTACTTTATTAGAAGTAAGAAAATATTGTTTAATGTCCATTCTGTTAACTTGGGAAGCTGGCAAAAACAGCCATGTGAAATCTCCTTATGATAGATGTTTTATGTTGGACTTTCACAATGTTTACCTTTGTCAATTAAAAGAGCATGAATGGAAAAATTAAATGTGCCTTTTTGCTTATCATTCGTTTATAGACTGACAGCATGAAAACTTATTTCCATAGATTCTAAACATTATCTTAACATTATCTGAACAATATCTCAAGGTCTTAATTATGAATTATGAGTCTTTTATAGAGATTGGGTATGTATGTTTATCCAATGCTACCTTAATACCAGGTTTCTCCTGTACCAGGATCATGTTGGCAGTATCACTGATCTCTCAGTTTTGAAAAGGGACAAATTTGCCCAGCAATGCGCATACATGATGACACAAATGCAAGCTTTTGAGAGATCAATTAAAAAAAAAAGAAAATAAACACCCAGCACAAGCAGCATTTATTACTATCCTGGTTGTACAACCGTGACCAAGAATATAAAGCTCAGTGTCGAGAGGAGTTTTCTTCACCAATGTCATTTTTTAATCACCTGCTTTATTATATTTGACCAATTTTTGAATAAATCAGGATGCTGTCAGTGTTTCCTCTTGTCCTTTGCGGCAAAATACTTTAAAAGTGGTGTCATGCATTATTGACAAAACTGAAAGCTTTAGGGAACTGAAATTACCTGTTGGGTGGGGTAAAAAAGCTTGGAAAAACATCCAAACTGATCTCACATCAAGATTGGTACCTTGTTTTAAAAGCAAAAATTCCTCTAAACAAATCCTTATGTGTCTTATAAGTCATTCTATATTTAAATTGGTATTTGGGGCTATAAGTGGGGAAGACGCAGTGGTTAGAATGCAGTACTGCAGACTAACTCACTGCTCACTGACAGAGGTTCGATTCTGACAGCTCAAGGTTGATTCAGCCTTCCCTCCTTCCAAGGTCGGTAAAATGAGGACCCAGATTGTTGGGGGCAATAGGTTGACTTTGCAAACCTCTTAGCAAGGGCTGTAAAGCACCATGAAGCGTTATATAAGTCTAAGTGCTATTGCTATCATGACAGTGAAATGCATTCATTGATTTTCATACATTCTGAGGTACACTCCTGCTGTCACGAAGGAAGGGAACTCTTTAAATAAATATTGGAAAGCTCTGAATGACCTTGCTGGGCCCTTATGCTGGCCAATTTCTAACACATGGAAGCCTACTTTTAACAGCAATTTTCTTCAAGTTATCAGAACTCTGTCAACCAATTAATCACCCTTTTAGTATTCTACAATCTCACTGTTCAATTACCTTATAGCTAAGTAGTGCTAGTTGGCCAGATCTCTTACCCTTGAAGATATGGCATATCTTGAGATTAGCTAAGATCCGCAGTAAGCCCTGATTTAGCAAAGGTGCTAAGAATAGTTTTGACTGCCTGGAAGAAAGCTGACCAAGGCTTGGAAATATTTTATCACAAGCGCAAAAGAAAATCTTGTCATCTGCCACCTGGTTCCTTTCAGTTCACTGCCTCATGTTGAGGCTATTTGACAACTGACCATTTCTGGATGAAGGTTCAAAAGGCTATTGTCAATGGGATGCTGATGACAGACAGTAGCTGTTCTCCCTGATACCTTGTCTTTTGTTAGATTCTTACAATAACCAGTTGATGTGAACAGTTGGGGAGTATAGACGACTGATAAACACATTACGGTCTGGCTGCCCAGCTTAAACTGAGGAAGAATTATTGCCACCCACAAGATTTGGTTTTGGCTTGCAAAACAACAGAAGCAGGGTTGCTAACCAGGTGATTTGCCGGGTTGATCCGCCTGCTCTGCTCAACCAGAGCAGCACAGTCCAGGATGTCATTTTTAGGTCTTGGAAGGGGAGCAACCAGACCTTTTCAGGGGCAAAAATAAATAAATAAATTAAAAAAATAGGAAGTGTTTGAGATTTCAAGGAGTCATTTCTAGCAATTGAAGGGAATGGGTGTTTATTGCTAAGCCAACTTAGAACACAAAACCTCAGATTCCCATTTTTTATACTAACTCTTTAAAAAGAGGGAAGGAAAGACAAGAAATCCAAATGGGAATATATTTTTGTTATGTTTTGAGCATGGGCGAGAAAGAATGGAGACAAGTCTCTGAACGGTGAACTTCAGCTCTTTATTTACATCGTGACTTGCTTCATTTAACAGCAGTAAAACCCGCCTTATATAGGCAAACCTTGTAATGTTTAACCAATAACAAGCTAGGAACGCTAGCTTTTATAACCAATAGGAACTCTCTGTTAAGGGCCAATTGGATTCCCAGGAACGGGCCAATCCGGTCCGGCCGCTTAACAGCCAATCAGATGTGCAGGGCCAGAACCCTGCACTTACTCCAAGCTCACACGTTATTAATCTTTATGCATACACAACAATTTTCTTCAGGGGTGGGCTACTGGGGGTTCTCAGGGGTTCAGGGGAGCCTCTAGCTAAGATTCTGTGCAGTTTGGAGGACCCCCAACCCCCCCTCCTAGCTGGCCCTGCCCACCCTGCACTGCTTCTCTCAGAAGTCCTCATGAAGCCCATTTTGGATGCAGGTAAGTGCAGGGTGCTCATGAGGCTCAGAGAGGGTGAAAAATGGGCCTCCCAGAAGTTCGAGAAGGTCGGAAATGGGCCCATTTCAGCTTCCAGAGAGCTCCCGGAGCCCAGGGAAGGCAAAAACGCCCCTCCTGCCATGGTGCAGGAGGCCGACTTGGCCACGGTTACCCAGCAACCGGGCAGAGAACTCTTTGCTAAAATTTTTGAAGCCCACCCCTGGTTTTCTTCCCCTATGTAGCAAATATCAATTCCGTAAAAGATTATAACCTTTCTTCCTTCTAGAAAGGAAAGAAGGGGAGAGATGCTATAATGGTATCAGAGAGAAGAAGTATTGGGCTGGGATGAGTTCCTCAGTGAGAACCTACATAAGCTTAGAATGAAGTAACTACTGATGGCCAGCAGTCTAACTGAAAGTGTCATGGATTCAGGCATGGGTAGAATGAATGGAGACAGTCTTAGTTGGTGAACTTTCAACTCTTTATTGCATAGTGACTTCTAACTTGTATAACAACAACTCTGCTTATATAGGTAATGCTAATGTTAAATAACCAATAGGAGCTTGTGAAATGCTAGCTCCAGTACCAATAAGAGTCCTTCGTTAAGGGCCAATCAGATTCTCAGAACCCGACCAATCCAATCTAGCCGCTTAACACCCAATCAGAAGTGCAGGGCCAGAACCCTGCACTTTACCCCAAGCTTGCTTTTATTCAATTATTTACATACATAACACCCCTTCCCCCTGGCTTCACAATTAGTTTATGACTATGTAGTCCTTTAAATAGGACGGTTGTCTCTTGGGTCTGTCAGATTTTCTTTGGACTGGCTGCGTGCAGTCCCGTTGAGGTAGGGTGTTCGTAGTGGCTCGGCTTCTTGTTCTGGTGTGATTTCCCTTGGAGCGTACGATTCTTCTTCTTGCTCCATTTCCTGGGTTTCACTTGATTCATCGCTTTCCTGGAACAGGTTTTCTGGCATATCGTCATCTTCTCTTCCTCCCCCCCCCTCAGTTTGGTCGTTGGGAAGTTGTTGGCTAGCAGTTATAAGTCGTGACCGTAATTGGTCAATATGTCTTTTCCATAGTCTCTCATCAATACATTTTACAATATAGGATCTGGGCCCAGTCTCGCGTATTATCGTTGCTTCAATCCAAACTGGGTCGCCCGATAAATTCCTTGCATAAACAGGGTCGCCTACCTTGAAGGTACGGTAGCGTCCGCTGGATCCTGGAGGCTTCTCTGGCTCGTAAGCAGGGTGCAGTCGGTCGAGGCGGGAACGGAGTTTTCGCCCCATGAGAAGTTCAGCGGGAGTTCTGCCGGTTTCGCTGTGCGGAGTGATGTGTTGTAGAAGTAGAATGCGGTTTATTTTTTCATCAAGATTATCATAGTCCATCTTTTGTAAAGTCTTTTTTACAAATTGTACCATGCGTTCCACTCGGCCGTTGGTAGCAGGATGCGCCGGTGAGGTGAGCGCATGGCGGATGCCGTTGTCAGCAAGGTACTGTTCAAACATTAGCACTGTAAACTGTGGTCCATTATCGGACACTAGGACGTCCGGCAATCCATGAGTTGCAAAGAGTCTATTGAGGACTTTAATTACTGCCTCGGAGGTTGTATTGGCCATCCGATGAATTTCTAACCAATTAGAGTATGTATTGACAGTCAACAGCAATGTTTGTCCTTTGATCGGCCCTGCGAAATCCAGGTGGATTCTGGACCAGGGTCCACGTGGCGTCTCCCATTCGGTCGGTGCAGCTTTTGGCGGTGTGTTACTGGTTTGTTGGCACTTGGTGCAGGCCTTGACCCATTGCTCAATGTGTCGGTCCATGCCTGGCCACCACGCGTAGCTCCGTGCAAGTGCCTTCATTCGGACGATCCCGGGATGTCCCTTGTGCAAGATTTGTAACAGCGTCTTTTGGAGTCGTTCTGGGACGACGACTCTATCGCCCCAGATAACGCAGCCTTTTTGAGAAAAAAGTTCAGTTTGTCTTGTTTTAAATGGCGCGAAGTCATCTGGGATCTGGTCCAATGGCCATCCACGCTCTACCCAGCCTAGGACTCGTGCTAGGGTGTGGTCTCGTCTGGTCTCCCTCGCGATATCTCGAGCGGTCATAGGAGGTGAGTTGAGCGTTTCGATTTGTAACACCGATACTGTTGGTGCCGGATCGTCGAGGGTCTCTGGTAGCGGTGCTCTGCTGAGTGCGTCGGCATGGGGAATGGCTTTCCCCGGTCGATGTAACAATCGATAATTATAAGCAGCTAGAAACTCTGACCATTGAGTCATTCTTGGGGACAATATATAGGGAGTTGGTTTGTCCCCAGCGATTATCCCCAATAAAGGTTTGTGGTCGGTTACAATTGTAAATGTCCTTCCATATACATACTCATGGAATTTTTTTATGGCTGACACAATTGCAAGAGCCTCCTTGTCTATTTGTCCATAGTTACGTTCTGCCTGGGATAGAGTCTTCGAAAAGTATGCAATGGGAGCCTCATTTCCATTTGGTAGCACATGGCTCAAAATAGCGTCCACCCCAAACGGTGAGGCATCACAAGTTATAACCAAGGGTAATGTTTCATTATATTGCATAAGTACAGAATCAGATGTAAGTAAATCTTTTACATTTCTAAACGCTTTTTCTTCTCGGTAACCCCAAACCCATAATGCTTTCTTATCTAATAACCGGTGTAATGGTTCAGCCACAGTCGCCTTGTGCGATAAAAACACATTGTAGAAATTGATAAGGCCTAAAAATGCTTGAAGATCAGTTTTGTTACGAGGTCTGGGAGCATTTCTAATCGCCCTTAATTTACCCTCAGTTGGGTGAATACCCTGCCTATCAATGCGATAACCTAGAAATTCAACACTGTCGGTATACAGATGACATTTATCCCTTTTTACTTTCAATCCCGCTTCTTGGAAGTTTTTAAGCACACATTTTAAACGATTCTGCAGAATTTTTTTACTAGGAGCTGCAATCAATACGTCATCAAAATACGGAACCACACCCTTGATTCCCTGTAACAATCGTTCCATTAAACTTTGGAATATTCCCGGGGCCACACTCACCCCGAACTGCAATCGGGTACATTTAAAAGCACCTCTGTGCGTTACTATTGTTTGGGCTTGGGCTGTTTTATCGTCCACGGGCAATTGTTGATAGGCTTGAGCTAAATCTAGCTTAGCGAAAACCTTTCCACCTCCCAGGGAATGAAGGAGGTGCTGCACCACCGGCACTGGATATGCGTTCTGTTGGAGGGCGTGGTTTAGAGTGACCCAGTAGTCCCCACAGATTCGGATTGACCCATCTGGTTTAATGGGGGTTACAATAGGAGTTTCCCATGGGGAATGATCAATGGGTTGCAGTACCCCTTGTTTAATTAGTTTGTCAAGTTGTTCATCTATCTGGGCCTTAAGGGCGAACGGAACTCGACGGGGCTTTAAACGGATCGGGGTGACCTTAGGGTCTAGGCTGAACGAGATTGGGGTCCCCTTATACTCGCCCAGACGATCTGCGAAGACATCGCTGAATTCAGACATAAGATCCTCCTCCCACTCGCAATCACCGACTCGGTTCACGCCGGCTAGTTCGATGCTGAGTGGCGCAAACCATTGGAGGCCCAACAAACTAGGCCTGTCCCTATCGATGATCGTTAGAGGTAAGTATGCCGTATGCTTTTTAAACGAGACGCGGACTCGACAAGACCCGACCACAGGGATCCGATTCCCTTGGTAATCTTTAAAGATAAGGCATTGCATTCGAAGGTCTTGGCGTTGGATGGTAGAAATGAGCTGCTTTAATGTCTTCCACGACACCATCGAGAGGGACGATCCCGAATCAACCTCCATGTGGCAGGGTTGGTTCTCTATGGTTACTGTAACTCGAATCTTCTTAGCGTCCAGGGCCGAGGCCTGACCTATAGTGATAGTATGGTGAGCCTCTTCTTTCTGCAACGCTCGATATCTGTAGGAGTGGTTTGCTGGGTCTCGCCTTACAGGACGGTTTCCTGCCGATTGGCGAAAGTTGGTTCCCTTTGAGGCCGGGCTTGGTCCCGGTAAACTGCGACAGACTCGACCGATGTGGCCTCGTTTCCCGCACTCGTGGCAGAGTGCATCACGGAATTTGCAGTCTGCCCTGGGATGGTTTGCCTCGCAGCCAGTGCAAGGGCGTGAGGTTTTAGGACGAGGGTCCCGGTTGGAACGCAGTCGATGGACCCCTTCTTCGTCGCTGTCTGACAACGAAGAGAGGTCCTCGTAGTGCGTTGTTGCCAACTGCCCTTCTGAGCTGGGTGAGATGTCGCCTGTCGGTGGGTTTGTGGAGTTTCGGCTTCGCCGTAGCTGCGCCGCTGACTTTTTTGTTGCCTCAGCGGCGGTGGCTTCGGCGATGGCTTCAACAAGGCCGATGTCGCCCTTCGCCATCAGCTTGCTCTGCACGTTTAGTGCATCTAATCCCAGAATTAGGCGGTCTCTCAATGCTTCATCTAAGTCTGCGAACCCGCAGAGGCCTCCCAAGTGCCCGAGGTCTGCCACGAAGTCAGCCACACTCTCTCCTTTTCGTTGGCTTCGTTGATAGAACTCGTGGCGTCTCACGAGTGTGGGTACGGTTGGTGCGTAATGGTCTCTCAGGAGAGGTTCGAGGTCGTCCCAGCTTATTGCTTTCACTTCTCGAGGCTTCGCGAGGGCTTTAGCCATTTTAAAGACAGCCGGGCCGCAGTACATCAGGAACAGCGCCTGCTTCTTGGCTGGTGTGGCATCCTTCAGGTTGTTCGTTTTGAGGAACATCTGAAAGCGATCCATGTAGGATTCCCAATCCTCTTGGGATGGATCGTACGGAGCGGGTGATACGATGCCGCCGGACATGGCTTCTGTTGGTGGCGCCGTTTTTTACACGTGCTCTGTTTTTTTCTTCCAAGTTCCTTAAGATCAGATGCCTCCAAATCCCATCCTCGTCGCCAGTGTCATGGATTCAGGCATGGGTAGAATGAATGGAGACAGTCTTAGTTGGTGAACTTTCAACTCTTTATTGCATAGTGACTTCTAACTTGTATAACAACAACTCTGCTTATATAGGTAATGCTAATGTTAAATAACCAATAGGAGCTTGTGAAATGCTAGCTCCAGTACCAATAAGAGTCCTTCGTTAAGGGCCAATCAGATTCTCAGAACCCGACCAATCCGATCTAGCCGCTTAACACCCAATCAGAAGTGCAGGGCCAGAACCCTGCACTTTACCCCAAGCTTGCCTTTATTCAATTATTTACATACATAACAGAAAGGCTGCCGGAGATATCTGAAATATTACTAATTCTGAGTGGTCTCTGGATCTATTGCAATGACTCTATTTGTCTCTCTATAGAGCTGCTTGGTTGGAGGCAAACCAATGTAGTAAGCTGCATCTTTAAAAACTCTGGCATCTCTATAAATTAGAATGGTCTAACAAAAACTATGCTTCCATTTAGTTTTCCTATCTTCTCTTCTACTCTTATCTAAGAAGTAACAAAATGTATATGTGTCACCATAAACAAATTATACTTGAGAAGCATACACTGACTTGCTTTTTATGTACTTATATCTGAGGTGGCCTGAATGCCTTTTCACTTTTATTCATCACCGAAATATCGAGACTACTTTGTTCATTTCAGGATTTCTCAGTTGTTCTTTAACTGGAAGAACAGGGAAAGCTTCCAAATTGGAAAAATAAACAGAAATTGTTACTTTAGCAGTGTTTATTATACACTGGTTTCCCAATTAAAAAACCTTCCAATCCAATCATAAGATTGGAAGAGTCTTGGAAATCTTCTACTAAAACTACTCATCCAGTATAACAATAACAGTAGCACTTAGATTTATATACCACTTCACAGTGCTTCACAGCCCTCTTTAAGTGGTTTAGAGAGTAAGCATATTGCCCCCAACAATCTTGGTCCTCATTTTATGGACCTTGGAAGGATGAACAAATGTCTATCCAAACTTTTCTTGAAAACTTCCAGCGATGAAGCCTCCCACAGGAGACAATTGAAGTCAGAATTTTTAATTTTGGGATTAATAGGTAAGCTGTTAAAATTTGGACTATATAAAAATATTAATATTGAAGATATGATTCACTAATTGTGCAGACATGGAAAGGTTTGACACTGTCCACTGTAGAGGATTGGTTGTAAAATGAGCCTATTTTGCAGAAATGGATAAATTGACTTCTTTGATGAGAGAAAAGTTATTCTCTATCTTAATTGTTGAGAGAAAAGTTATTATCTACCTTAATTGTTGACTGGAAGCCTATAATGGACTTTTTGTGTGAAAATGAACAAAAAATGTGATTTATAGTCTTGATGATTAGATAGGATAAGATTATAGAAAGAACAAGAATATCATGCAACTTTAGCGAGAGAAGTTAAATATGTATTTGTACTTGTAACTGCTGTGAAAAATATTGGAAGCCATTTCTTTATAAAAACATTTGGAAAGAGGATTTGAAAGTCTCTGGGTCTACCTAAGACTTTGGGAACCTTAAGGATTGCACCATTTCTTTGGACTGTAATACCTTGAAATAATTACTTCATCAAAAACATATGTTGCACCACTGAGTTATGGCCTCTCTTTATGTCAGGATATAGCTTCTAATGAATGTTCCAATAAATTCTCTAGAATGTAGAATTGCTGGCTTTTATGATTGCATATTTCAAAGCATGGTAGTTCAGAAAATATTTGTTCTTCTGTGTTATAGAACTGCTGAGAATGTACACTAGGCAAGTCCTGGTTTGAACTTAGTTTGCTTGTTCCAGCTGTCTATCTATTGCCATGCCTCATAATTCTCATTGTTCTTTATGTACTCTTATATACTCTCGTGAGTACATTCTTTCTTCAATTTAAACTATAACAATCCACAACCGAATCAATATTTAATTTATAGATGGACAGTCTCTGGAATAGGGTCCATTAGAAAAATTCTAGAGTTCACACAATATCACTTCCAGGCACTCATAAACATGTTTATGTACTAAGGTGTATGTGTGTATGTTTGTCTCACATACAAATGTGTAGACAGTCAGTTGTTGAGCTCCATTGTGACAAAATATTGGGTTAACTTATCAGTCCATTTTTCTGTAACCAAGTGCATTTGTAGCTAGCAAAAATTATTTACAGTTTTTTTTTAAATTAGGTGATTAGTTATATCTTGCTTCTCATTTTCCTTTTGACATGGGTACATTTCTGCTGCATGGCTTGTTTTTAATGATCTGTCAAGGTGAGTGTGTAACTCTATTGACTTGTAATATAGCTCACTCTAAAATTTTCAGACCTTCTAGTTTCATAGAAAATTTCAGTTAGTGATATGATGAATAACATCACAATCGGTGTAAACATAGAGCTTATTAAGGACAGATCCTTATTTTCTGTTAGCTGTACCAGGTAAAATCTGTCTATTTGTCCCTCCATCCAAAATGTATCTATGTGTCAAATCAATGGATTTCTGAGTAGTGGTACAGAAATTTGAACAGAAATGTTGAAATTTCTGCATGATCGCCCTTTAGAAACCATACTGATTTTTTTTAGATTTCAGCTTTAAAATTTCAGATCCAGCTTGACTGCTGGAGATTAATGATTGGAGATAGTGAGTTCCATCATCGAGAATTATATGTGAAAACACCTCCAAATGGCTGATGGTATTGTATTGGATGAAGAAAACTGTTTTGCACATGGACAAGGAAACCACTGTCATTCCAAAAGGGAGTTTTCCTTTTGCCTTGCATAATTTGGAGGTTATTCAGGGAGAAGTAGATTTATCTTTGCAGGTGTATGCCTCAGTCAATTACTTTCTTGGATGCAATTCAGGCAAACTGAGACATATTTTAAGATTTCATTGGACTATATCTAAGATTTCACTCAGTGACATCCAAGGGAGACTTCAGATTTTGCCAAAGAAATTGCCTCTATATTCAGTTAGTGTCATTCCATTAATTAATTAAATCTGCCATTTCTTTATGTTTCATTTCATTTCAAAATGAAAACTGGAGAAAAGCAATATAGCTGAATGCTGTGCAGTTCTTATAAATAGCAGATGAGATGATGAATCCATTTTGGATATGTTGTCCTTCCTCCTTTTCCCTTCTCTCCCTTAAACCAACATATTAAATCAATAGAGGGTTACCGACCAGCCAAGCCATACACCCACCTATCTGCCTAAAAAAGAAAATCTCCAAATGGTATGAACTGGTCCGATCATATAATAGATTGACTGTATCAGCTACTGTTTGTGAGAACTGCACTTTAAAGACAAAATTACTATTTATTTCCCTATGTACCGTGCTTTGCAAAGGGTTGTCTTTTCCTTTTTCTTCCTGACTTCTTACTTCTGCATGAGAACTGAAGTCTGCTTTCATGTCCAAACTGTTAAGAAAATATTGAGATTATTATGATTACTTCTGAGGCATTTAGCTTCTAGGAACCAAGAAAAACTTCACATCACCCTTGTATAAAATTACATCATCTCAAAAGTCAAATATGCCAAAACACCAGTAGTTAAGTTGTTGTTTTTTCAAGGGGGCTTTAGTGGCTTCAGGCACTTCTGAGGAATCCTGTTTGTCTTCCAACTAACCAATGAAAGGGAACATAGTTAACTATTGCTAGATATAGAAATATGTGTCTGCTACTGTAGCCAGTGCCCACAAACCTTGCACAGTTCTTCTGGCTCAGTGTTTCCATCTTCATTAGTAATTGGGATCATGAAGGACTTTGTGTTTATTTAAGCAAAAGCTGCCTCTCTAATAAAGGATCTATGAAGTCATTCAGAGATTCTTGGTCTTGGGGGTGTTACTGGCTTTTGGGATGAAGGTCATTCTTGGGTTTTGAGTAATTGTGCCAATTGCTGTGCTCCAAAAGCGGACAAAAACATAAAAATAATAGATTTGTTGCAAATTTAATTCTATTCCGATTAATAAGAGTATTCCCCATGTAGTTAATTTTTATCTGAATCACTTTCAGATTTGTTATTCAGCAGAGGTTTATCAAAGTGTTTTTGACATCATTGTGATATCATTAAAATCCTTTCCCAGATGTTATACTATTTATATCAGGGATGTAAATAAAACTGGTGGCCTGCAGGCCAGATGCGTCATGCACAGGCCACGCCCACCCCAGCTACGCAAAGGCAAAAAAGTCACGATAGGTCACGATCTGTTGCATTACGCGATCGAGTTTGACACCCGTGATTTACACCGTTAAACTATCCCTTAAAGCAGTTATCTTCCCTTATTGTATCAGATGAACCATCTTTAGATAAATATTTCATCAGCCCTTCGAGGTAGACCAGCCTAGGATATCAAAGTTATGAATGCAACTGCGACTTTTATTATAAGATTACGGTAACAGAATTTGAGTCGCCATTGCTGAATAGGCGGCAATATAAATTCAATAAATAAATAATAATAAATTTGCAAGTCTAATGCAGCTTCCCTTTCTCTATCTTTATTTTCAGAGAACTAGAAAGAGTCACATCTGAACCTTTTTTTTTTCAATTGCATTTCTGCTATGGACACAAACTTGCTTTATCTGTCTGTTGTTTTGCTTCTGGCTCTTCTTTCTGTTCGTGAAGGTTATCCTTAACAGGATATTCTTAAATCGCGTTGTGACATCACAGTTTGTTCACTCTAGCCAGGTAAATGACATACTAGGTGTAGAAGGATTGTAGTAACCACTGCTCAAGCACTTTAAAAAGATAAATTATTAGATGCACACTATTATATTTTCTATGACCACAGCAAGGATATTGGGGGGGGGGGGTGTCTCAATTACAACTTCATAATTCATGAAGTCAGTAGCCACAGCTCACACTGTCCATTTTCCAGAAACAGCAGTGAGAAGCATCAAATGATGTGAGGTCCTTTTTAGAAAAAATAGGTTTAGCATCTGGATGTGCATGTCCATGTCTTTTGTTAGAGACTAGAATTTGGGTCAAGGTTAACCAACAGGGGTGGGATTCAATTTTTTTAACAACTGGTTCTGTGGACGTGGCTTGGTGCTCATGTTACTGGCTGGGCATGGCCAACTCAACATCACTCACATCGAGGCATGCATCTCCTTGTCTGGCCTCTCGTGACTGTGGGGATGCTGCAACAGTTGCAAGTGTTAAAAACGGTCATAAGTCACTTTTTTCAATGATCACCCCACACAAGTAAAGTACCAGGAAAGGAGGGGAAAAAAACTCCAGAGAAGTTCCTGAGACAGGAAGTCTAGACCTGCCAAGAATGTAATAAGGGTTAACGGAGAGGCAGTTTCTGTAAGCAACACCAGAATGTTTCCTTTCTGCCTTCCTTACAGGATTAGGCCAGTAATTTCTTCTAACAACCAGTTCTCTGAACTGCTTAGAATGTTAACAACTGGTTCTAGCGAATAGGGGTGAACTGGTAGAATCCCACCCCTGTTAACCACTCAGGTGATTACTTATAAAAGGAATAGCAAACTTATAACCTCATGATCATGGATCTCCTACCAAACTCTTAGATGTGGACCCTACACATTTTAACTAACAGCATCCCAAACATTGATTTCTTGATACTGTACCATCCTCCCCATTTTTGATTTGGCTGCCATCCTCCCCATTTTTTATTTGACTTTCACCCACCACATCCCAGTAAAAGTTACTAGCAGTAATCTTGTGTAGCAAGCTAAAAGTTAGGAAAGTGTTTATGTACTATTTTAAGTTGTTTAATAAGAATTCAATTCCCTATTAATAAAAGAAAAAAGAGGCAAAAATAGAATTTCCAAATCAAGAAGGAGCAGAACCAAAGTAACTTTGAGAGGAGCCCCTTGACATTGCAACAGGTTGCACAACAATCTGGATTTGAAGAGCAAAATGTTGCCACAGTGTATTTGGGTGTGGATGTTGTTATGTTTGGAGCATGGGCGAGAAAGAATGGAGACAAGCCTCTGGAACGGTGAACTTCAGCTCTTTATTTACATAGTGACTTCTCAACTCAATGGCAGTTATAACCCTCCTTATATAGGCAACCCCAGTAACTATTAACCAATAACAATCGAGGAGCGCTAGCTCCCTTAACCAATAGGAACTCTCTGTTAATGGCCAATTGGATTTCCTGGAACGGGCCAATCCGATCCTGCCGTTAACAGCCAATTAGAAGTGCAGGGCCAGAACCCTGCACTTTACTCCAAGCTCAGTTCTCTTTATTAAATCTTATGCATTCACAACAGATGTAGCCTGTTGGGAACATCTTACACCAGCTGTGTTTTTCTGGGGTTGGTGCTGGAAAAAAAGTCTGAATTTGGTTTCAGGTACTCCCCATCAGTGGTGGGATTCAAATCTTTTTACTACCGGTTCTGTGGGTGTGGCTCGGTGGGCATGGCAGGGGAAGGAGACTGCAAAATCTCCAGTCAGAGGTGGCATTTGCTGGTTCTCCTAACTACTCAAAATTTCCGCTACTGGTTCTCCAGAACTGATCAGAACCTGCTGAATACCACCTCTGTTCCCCATGTGTGCACCTCTAGGTGTTATGCATACTCCAAATTATGTTTTGTGTTTTTAATCTGGTTAACAGTGATATTGTAGTAATTATGATGTTTGCAACTCATATTCACATAGATTTTGGACAAATTGTAAGGGAATGTTAAGCATTATAGTATTTTAGAAACATTTAAATTCAGTGGCTGGATCTACTTTTACTACTTTAAAGACTGATACAAAATGTGTTTTCAACAACTGCTATTTGTTCTACTATGTGCTCAACAATAAGCCCTTTTAAGAAAAATGAACCACTTATCACAGTAAATTTTAGAGGTGAAACTTTCTGCCTTATCAGATCTTCTAATTCTCCTTATATGGAAATGAAAACCTGGAACACAGCTCTCATTTGATCTGCTTCCGCTGTTTAGTCTAAAATCTGTTGGAGTTACATGTCACGCTCTGGCAACAAATGGACAGGGTTCCAGCATTCACTCTTGTTTTTACTTCATAGCATTTTAATCTAGGAAGATTTTGAAATCTCATATCACAGCTACCTTGTCTAAATAACGAGTTTCCACCTCCAAGGGGTAAGCTGACACTGAACCCAAAAGAAATTTAAGGAAGAAGGTGCTTATTTGTAGCTGAAATATAGTTTGAAAATGGCAATTCGTTTTCTAGAAACAAGAGCAATAACCACCAGGATAACACAAGAAAAGAATGAAAAACTTTGTTCAGTATTCCTACTCAAGCGACTTCCTCTATGCAAGTTTAGTTTCTCTCAACGCAATTACATGCAGATTTAGTAATGCTGTGATGGTCAACCTCCATATAATTAGATTTGATAGTGCCCAGTATTTTAAACAAAGGATTCTGAAAGAGTCGCTCTTTTTTTGAGAACTCACTTGTTCATAATGTTGGTTTGTGTTTGCTCAATGTTTTCTAAATTGAGAAACATGATGGCCACTCTAAATAATGCATATTTTCTCAGGAAAATTACAGAGGGGAATCTACTCCACTACTTAAGCTGTATCTCAAGAACAGATGAACTCCCTCTATCTCTCTGTCTCTCCCCTCCCCCTCTCCATCTCCATCTCTCTCTCCCTCTCCCTCCCTTTCTTTATCTATCATCTCTCCCTGTGAGTCCCTCCCCCCCTCTCCATCTCTGTCTCTCTCCTCTCTCCCCTCTCTCTTCATCTCTCTCTCCCCTTCTCCATCACCCTCTCTCTCCATTTCCATCTCTTTCTCTCTGCCCTCTCTCTCTTTATCTCTCTATCATCTCTATCATCTCACTCCCCTTTCTCCTCTCTCTCCATCTCCCTCTCCCCCTCCCCTCTCTCTTTATCTCTCCCTCTCTCTCTCCCTCTCCCTCTCTCTTTACCTCTCTATCATCTCTCTCTCCCTTCTCTCCCCTCTCTCCATCTCTGTCTCCTTCTATCTATCTATCTATCTATCTATCTATCTATCTATCTATCTATCTATCTATCTATCATCTCTCCAAGTAAAAATGCAATTGTTCAGATTGGTTCAGAACGGTGCAGCCTTCAAGAAAAAGCGGTTGCTTCCATTTTGATCCTTGACAGCAGTAGTTAAAACATAGCTCAGCACACCACTGAAATAAAGATATAACCCAATTCTTAAATTTATGGCTCCACTATACTTCATGTTTATGTAGTTAGTATAGTCTAAATGCCAAGACAGTCTTATAAATCTTAGTGGTGGGCTAATGTCTTGCTGACAGCCATGACACAAAAGCCACATTCTTAAAGTACATATTTCAAGGGATTTCCTCTATGGGAGTGTTTTCATAAATGAAGACGTGGCTCTCCATGTCTCAGCCTACTGAAAATGGCATCACTAAAGGCATATACTTTGTTGTCATTGCCTTAATAAGGAAATTAGAAAAAAAACCCTATGTGGGATACTCTATTAGGCTAAAATATGATCTTCTTGTTTCTATCAACTTGAAAACAATTTCTTTCTTCCCCTACCCTTAATGCCAAGTAAATAGATGCCTAAGTGACTCATCATTGGAAGAGGTAAAGACTTGATCCTTTATTAAATGGGGATTTCCTGATACCTGTTCAGAGAGAATCTATTAGAACCTAACAAAAGATTAACGCTCATGTTGTGGTTTGGACAATGAGCTACTTGCATAATTGTATTCTAAACTGTAGGGTACATGTCATGTCCATCTGACATAAAGTCTACACTCTGATTAGGCATTTGACTGCAATGTAAAGTACTGTATTATCCAAAGACAAAAACTTTTCTGTATATGTGGTGTTGGATCAAGATGACGTCATGGCACATTCTCTATTTTAAGATCTTTTAAGGTAATATAATAAAGGTAATATAATAAAGAGGTCACGGGATAGGTGAGGTGGTGAGAACTCTGATGGAAGCTCTGTTAACAGTTAATTGTCAAGCAGGATTTCATGCCGATTTTAAAGCAATGGGCCTTATGTCATGATTTTAAAGCCAGGGTATGGAAATGTTGCTTTCTTTTGCAATGCTCTGAGATTTGACACAAGAAGTCCAGATTCTAGACTGTGCTATAGGTTCCCAACTGTCCTTTTATATACTAAGGAAACCTCCAAGCCATAGCAACAGGGGTGGGATTCAAAAATCCCAGCAACCGGTTGGTTGCCCAGTTGTTGGGTGGGCGTGGCCAAGGTGGGCATGGCCTGTGGGATCTTCCTGTTTCCAGATTCCGGTGGGCCTCCAGGGCCTGGAGGAGGCCATTTTCACTCTCGCAAGGGTCTGGAGGCCTCTCCCGGGACTCTGGGAGGGCAAAAACAGCCTCTCGGGCTTTGGAGGCCCTCTGAAAGCTGGAAACAGGCCCGTTTCTGGACTTCCAGAAGGCCCATTTTTTCCCTTTCCAGAGCCTCCTCACGGACCCTGCCCTTACCCAAATCACATGGAGACTCCTGGGAGGGGTGGGGTGGAGTGGGCGGGGCCAGTTGGTCGGTTGAAATACCGGTTCGCAAACTAAATGTAACTTTAACATCCAGTTCACCCAAACCAGTCTGAACCAGTAGAATCCCACCCCTGCATAGCAGCTCTTTTCACATAGCACGATGACATTTTTGTTATGTTCTGAGCATGGGTGCAAGGATGGAGACGAGCCAGTGAAACAGTGAACTTCAAACTCTTTATTTACATGTTAAAACAGCTCAACCAATGGCCACGATGGGCCCCTTTATATAGGCAACTCTTAACTTATTTAACCAATGAAAACACAGGGAGTGCTAGCTCCATTAACCAATGGAAGAGGCTCGTTAATAGCCAATCAGATTCTCCTGAATGGACCAATCTGATGTCGCTATTATCGGCCAATCAGAAGTGCAGGGCCTGAACCCTGCACTTTACTTCAAGCTCTTAATGATTTTTATTCAGCATTTATTGATTCACAACACCCCTTCCCCCCGGGTTCCGTTTAAGGAGTGCGGTCACGTAGTCTTTGAGGTAGGCCGGTTGTTTCGATTGTCTATTAGATTTTTGTTGTCCTCCCAGTATTTGGCTACAGTCTTGTTGGGGTAGGACATTATCTGGAGAAAAAGGTGCCTCCCGTTCCGCATTTGAATTTTCATCGTCGCTACTGCTTTCGGCATCTCCGTGAGGCGAGGCCACCCCCATTCTGGTTCCATCACGTGCTGCCTCTGAGCGGTCATTACTACCACTTAAACTTTCTGCCGCTTTGAATTCAGCTTCCTCGCTATCTCCTCCCCCCTCGGTTTGGAAATCAGGGGGCTCGGCGATCCCTGACTGTAGCCTTGATCGCAGCTGATCAATATGGCGTTTCCAAATTCTATTGTCGTGGCATTTTACATGGTACGATCTAGGGCCAGTTACTTGTACTATAGTTGCCTCGACCCACAACAGATCTCCTGAAAAGTTCCTAGCGAAAACCAAATCGCCTACCTGGAAATTGTGACATTTCCTGCTAGAACCTTGTGGCTTCTCAGGTTCATATGCTGGATGTAGGTGGTCGAGGTGGGACCGGAGCTTCCGTCCCATTAATAACTCGGTGGGAGTTTTATTGGTGACGCTGTGCGGAGTGATATGCTGTAAAAGGAGTATCCGGTTAATCTTGTCTTCTATGTCACCATAGTCCATCTTATGCAAGGTTTTCTTGATGAATTGTACCATGCGCTCGGCCCTTCCGTTGGCCGCAGGATGCGCTGGCAAAGTCAGCGCATGTCGGATATCGCGGTCCACCAGGTACTGTTCGAAGGACAACGTGGTAAATTGAGGCCCGTTGTCGGATACCAGAACGTCTGGTAATCCATGTGTCGCAAAGAGTCTGTCCAGTTTTCTGATGACTGCTTGGGTCGTTGTATTCCTCATTTCATGAATTTCAAGCCAGTTTGAGTAGGCATCCACCGTCAGTAAGAATGTGTGTCCCTTAGTAGGACCCGCAAAGTCCAGATGAATGCGGGACTATGGTCCCCTCGGCATTTCCCATTCGGTTGGGGTTGCTTTTGGCGGGACGTTGCTTACTTCTTGGCATTTGCGACAGGCTTTTACCCATGTCTCTATCTGCTTGTCAATACCAGGCCACCACGCGTAGCTTCGTGCGAGGGCTTTCATACGCACGATGCCAGGGTGGCCATCGTGCAAGGTCCTTAGTATTGCTGGTCGCAACCGCTCTGGGACGACAACTCTATCACCCCAGATAATGCAGCCCTTTTGAGAAAATAGTTCTGTCTGCTGATTTTTGAATGGGGCGTAGTCGTCAGATATTTGGTCTAACGGCCATCTCCGCTCGACCCAACTGAGGACTCGTGCTAAAATGGGGTCGCGTTTCATTTCTATCGCGATATCCTGGGCCGTTAATGGCAGCATTGGAAGTGTCTCGATCTGCAGCGTTGTGACTGTTGGAGTGGGGTCATCAATAGTCTCTGGAAGAGGTGCACGGCTCAATGCATCGGCGTGGGGAATGGCCTTCCCTGGGCGATGTTGTAATTTGTAATTGTATGCCGCCAAAAATTCTGACCAGCGGGTCATTCTGGGAGATAATATATACGGTGTTGGCCTATCTCCCGCGATTATTCCCAGCAAAGGTTTGTGGTCAGTCACTATCGTAAATGCTCGGCCATACATATATTCATGAAATCTCTTAACCGCGGACACTATAGCAAGGGCCTCCTTGTCAAGTTGACTATAGTTGCGTTCTGTTTTTGATAACGTCTTTGAGAAATAAGCAACAGGGGCTTCATTACCGTTTGGCAAAACGTTGCTTAAAATGGCGCCCATCCCGAATGGGGATGCATCACACGTGATCGTTAAAGGCAAAGTCTCGTTATACTGCATCAGGACAGAGTCAGAAGTCAATAAATCTTTTACATGTCGAAACGCCTGTTCTTCTCTACGTCCCCATACCCAGGTTGCTTTTTTGTCCAATAAGCGATGTAATGGCTCAGCTACAGTTGCTTTGTGAGGCAGGAAAACGTTATAAAAATTGATAAGGCCCAGAAAAGCCTGGAGGTCGGCCTTGTTCCGGGGTTTTGGGGCGTTCTTGATCGCCCTGAGTTTGTTATCAGTGGGGTGAATACCTTGACTATCAATTAAATATCCCAAAAATTCTACGCGATCTGTACATAGATAACACTTGTTCTTTTTAACTTTGAGACCTGAGTCTTTAAATCTCTGGAGAAGCAACCTCAGGCGTTCCTTTAGTATTTTCTGGGTTGGGGCTGCGATTAACACATCATCAAAATATGGAACAACACCTTTTATCCCTTGTAAAAGCCTCTCCATTAAGCTTTGAAAGATTCCTGGGGCTACGCTCACTCTGAACTGGAGCCGGTTACATTTAAATGCGCCTCTGTGCATAACAATTGTTTGGGCCTCTGCCGTTTTTTTGTCCACAGGCAGTTGTTGGTATGCCTGGGCTAAGTCTAGTTTAGCGAAAACTTTTCCGCCCCCCAGGGAATGGAGGAGGTGTTGTACCACCGATACCGGGTAAGCGTTTTGTTGAAGGGCGTGGTTCAGGGTGGCTCGGTAGTCCCCACAAATTCTTATTGATCCATCCAGCTTGATGGGCATTATGACTGGGGTTTCCCAGGGAGAGTGGTCGGTTGGTTCTAGCACTCCCTGGGCTATTAATTTATCAAGCTGCTCGTCAATCTTTGGTTTAAGGGCAAAGGGAACTCGACGAGGCTAAAGGTGGATGGGAGCTATTTTGGGATTGAGGTTAAATGATATCGGGGTCCCCTTGTACTCACCTAATTTTTCCGCGAAGACGTCCTAGAATTCGTGGACGAGGTCTTCTTCCCAATTGCTGCTGTAGGTTTGGTGAATGCCGGCCACTTCAATTCCAAGTGGAGTGAACCATTGGAGGCCTAACAAACTAGGCCGATCCTTGTCGATTATAGTCAGGGGTAAAAATGCTGTATGGTTCTTAAATGATACCCGTACTCGACTGGATCCAACAACCGGGATTCGATTTCCTTGATAGTCCTTAAGTATAAGTCTTTGGAACCGGAGGTCTTGCCTACTGATAGTGGGGATGAGCTGCTTGAGGGTCTTCCAAGAAACCATCGAGAGGGACGATCCTGAATCGACTTCCATCAGGCAGGGCTGGTTTTAGATGGCCACTTTCACTCGGATCTTTTTGGCATCCAGTGATGAGGCGTGACTGATCGTGATCGTTTGGTGAGCCTCTTCTTCCTTCCTTGGGTGGTTTAGGTTTTTGTTTCTGTAGGAGTGGTTGTTCCATTGGTGGTTCACGGGTTCTCACTTCATGGGACGACTTCCCATTGGTTGGTGATAGTTAGCCCCCCTTGAGGGCTGGTTGGGTCCTGGCTTGTTTCTACAGACCCGTCCTATATGGCCTCTTTTCCCGCACACATGGCAGAGTGCGTCGAGGAATTTGCATTCTGACCAGGGTGGCTTGCTCCACACTCAGCGCATTGGTACTGTGATTTCTGGCGTTGGTCCCGTTTGGACCGAAGTCGATGGACCTCTTCCTCGTCTCTGTCTGACAACGAGTTGAGGTCCTCATGGTGGGCCGTTTCCAGCTGTCCCTCTGACTGAGGTGAAATGTCGGTTGCTTGTTGGCGAAACATGGCGTGTGTGCAGCGCATTTGGGCAGCTGACTTCCTGGTTGCTTCTGCTGCAGTAGCTTCAGCTATGGTGTCTTTAAGGGTAATGTCGCCCTTTGCCATTAATTTACTCTGAGTGCCTGGTGCATCTAATCCCAGAACGATTCGGTCTCTTAGGGCTTCTTCTAAGTTGGTAAACTCGCATAGGCCTCCCAGATTCCGGAGATCCGCGATGAAATCAGCAACGCTTTCGCCCTTCCGCTGACTTCTCTGATAGAATTCATGCCTTCTCACGAGCGTTGGCACGGTCGGTGCGTAGTGAGCCCTTAGCAGCAGTTCGAGGATGTCCCAGTCCATAGACTTTACTTCTGCCAGTTTTGCTAGTGCCTTGGCCATCTTGAATACAGTTGGCCCGCAATGAGTTAGGAATACCGCTTGTTTCTTTCTGGTAGTGGCATCCTTTAAATTGTTGGTTTCCAGAAACATCTGGAAGCGATCCATATATGAGTCCCAGTCTTCTTGTGCCGGGTTGAATGGAGCAGGTGGTATGACGCTGCCGGACATGGTTCCGCCTTTGGTTCGTTCAACCACGTGCTCGGTTATGGTTCTTCGTCATTCAGCAAGCTCTGATGTCTCCACATCCTACCCTCGTCGCCAGTGTGATGTTCTGAGCATGGGTGCAAGGATGGAGACGAGCCAGTGAAACAGTGAACTTCAAACTCTTTATTTACATGTTAAAACAGCTCAACCGATGGCCACGATGGGCCCCTTTATATAGGCAACTCTTAACTTATTTAACCAATGAAAACACAAGGAGCGCTAGCTCCATTAACCAATGGAAGAGGCTCGTTAATAGCCAATCAGATTCTCCTGAACGGACCAAACTGATGTCGCTATTATCGACATCTGAACCCTGCACTTTACTTCAAGCTCTTAATGATCTTTATTAAGCATTTATTGATTCACAACAATTTTGGTTTAAAAGCTGACAATGGCTTTTGTTTTTAACTACCTAAGAATGTTTTAAATGTTTTAAAATACTCTTACATGTGAGAAAGAGTTGGAAGCTGCTAAGGATAACACTTGGTTTCATTTGAATCCACTGAGTTACTGTCCAAGTTACAAAATACATGTCAAATTAGGATAAAATTGCCAAATAAATAAAATGCTATGCCTTGCATAAGAAGGCTCAAGATAGCCTCTGTGGAAGGAATGTTCATATTATCCAGTTTCTAGCAGTTTTTGAGGATATCAGAGAGAACGTACATAGAAGGAAAGTGGCTTTTTTCTTTCTCTTCAAAACTTATTATGGGACATCTTTAAATGGAACTGATTGGAAGCAGATTTAAAACAGATGAGGTAATTAATTTTTGCAGGTGAGTAATGGCTTTAAAGGGGAACCTGTGAAAGACGTCACTATCTGAACTCCTGAACATCAATGTTAAGTCAGGTTTGAGGCTATTTGTCTCCAAATACCATGAACAGAGGAAGACTGATAGGAAGGGGTGTAGCTCCATCCGCAAACAACCCCAAGGGCATCTGTTTGGTTACTTTAGAAACATGTTGAATTAAGAAGGGCCTTGACCTCAACTAGCCAAATCACTTCTACTTCATTTGTGGTCTTCTCTGGATTTTGCTACTGCATGACCAATACTCTGCAGTTCATTTAAAAAATAGACAGGAAAAAGGTGCTTTGAACCGTCAAGCAGATAAGGCCAATCTAACATTGGTAGTTTCTAGGCATTTCCAGTGATATTAAGGGGCTTCATGATAGGATGCAAACCAGTCAAATAAAGATAAATGTTGGAATCCCCCAAGAATCTGTTTTAACCTCCTCCGTGGATCTATATCAGTTTTTTTTTTAAAATGTCTTTATCAGCCCCACTTCCTGAGACAACACAACGAAATCCAGTTGAGTTCAATCCTTTGTTTACATTCTAATGGATAGAATGTTGCCAAACTAGAGCCATAACCTTCTAACTTACTAGATATATCCTGAGAAATTTTAGGATATGGTTATCCTGAACACCTTCTTTCTCCCACCCCCATCCAGCTAGTCACTTTGCAGTTTCTTAATCTGTGTGTCTCCCTAGGAAATCTGTGCTGGCAAAAGTCTCTCTCAGTGTTTCTGCAGGTGGACCTTCCATCATAGTTCTGAATAACTCTAGAGTTCTGTAAGACATTGATGGGTTCTGTGAGACACTAAAGGATTGGATGGGTGAAAAATCACTTGAATGCAACCAGAGACACCCATAATAATTTTTCTCAGGTACAGTGGAAAGGGTGAAAATATGGCCATGACTATTATCCAGGAAATGTCTTAGCTTCGTGATATTTGGGGTAGTGGTGGATATCCATTTTGACATGCTTGCCGTGCCTTCTGCAAAATCTTTGTCTTTGACCCCAACCTACCAACAAGCTTGGAAAGTTTCAGGTGGATGGAGCAGGAACTTCCTTTGGCAGCTGTTACTAATCTGCTTTTTTATTATACACAGGTGGCAATTAGTGCCAATTACCAGTCAACTAATGTTGTTTTATGGACAATTTTCTTTCACTAGAGCTTTTCTCCTTGATTAGAGGATCCAGGAAATTTAACTAACAGGTTCTGTGGCCTGGAAAAAGTTTGAAATCCTCAGTTTTATACTGGTCGACTTCGGTGTTAGGCCAAAGCACCATTTCAGAAGGAAAGAAGGAGTTCATCTGACATAGTGTTCCACCAGTCAGCATAAAGATCAGCAAATCTGTGGTGGGGACAATATCAGGCAAAATGTTCTGTTAAGTCCGCGTGGAAGGAAGCCAGGAGTCGGTGACTTTGTATCAAGCTCTTTATTGCAGTCAGGAACCGAACTGGCTCTTAGAAAAACTTTGCGGCTTTTTATTCCCAAGCTGCGGTGGCCGCGGCCAATGGCACCGCTTTGAATCTCCCGCGATTCGAATCTACCAATCGTGGGAGATTCTCAGCGAGCCAATTGGCGCGGCTCGCCTAGCCAATCCGATTCCCCCGCACTTTGGCCAATCAAAGTGCGGGGATCTCAAGAATTCAAATGAAGGTACAGAACACCCCTCCCCTCTTGGTTCAGTCCTACGTAGCATAGTCCCATAGGTAGGTGGGGCTCCGTCTTTGCCTACTGGACCTGCGCAGCTCAGTCGTAGGTTGGATCCTGGGCGGTTCGGTTGGGGTCTCTGTTTCTCCGGACTCCGTCGTGGGAACCGCCTGGTCTGTCTGGCCGGGCCGCTCTCCGCAGCTCCCTCCTGGGCTACCCGGATTGGTTGAGCTGCGGGTTTTGCCGCTCCCGCTTGGTCTTCCCGGGTTGGTTGAGCTGGCCTGGCTGTCTCTTCCTGGCGAGGTTTCATGCTGGCTGCTTGCAGGTGAGTATGGCTGGTTTCTTTTTTCTGGGTTTTGGTTCCCGGGGTATCCCCTCCCCTCTTGGTTTGTGTTGAGGGGGTTGGTTTTGTTTGGTTGCGTGTCGGTGGTGTCTTGTGTGGCCGTCCTCGATCTTAACTGATCGATGTGGCGTTTCCATGCTCGTCCGTCGGTTGTTTGTAGCCGGTACAAGTGTGGGCCTGTTAGCTGTGTTATGATTGCTGGTACCCATAATGGGTCTCAGTTTAGGTTCTTCACGTAGACGGCGTCGCCTGGTGCGAAGGTTCGGTGTTTGCTGGTGGAGTCTGGGGGTTTGTCTGGGTTGTAAGTGGGGTGTAGTCTATCGAGTAGGGACCTTATTTTCCTCCCCATTAGCAGTTCTGCCAGGCTTTTATTTGTTGTGGTGTTCGGGGTTATGTGCTGTATGAAAAGAAATTTATTTATTTTGTCCTGGATCTCCCCGTGGTCTATTTTCTGGATGGTTTTTTTTGTGAATTGAACTATCCGTTCCACCCTACCATTCACCGCCGGATGCGTGGGGCTGTCAGTGCATTTCGTATGCCCCTTTCCACTAGGAATTTTTCAAATTCTAGCGAGGTGAATTGGGGCCCATTGTCGGACACGAGGACGTCCGGGAGGCTGTGTGTTGCGGAGAGTTTGCAGAGTTCTTTGGTCACGGCTTCCGTGGTGGTTGTTCTCATGTTGCTTACCTCCAGCCAGTTGGAGTAAGCGTCTATGGTTATTAAGAAAGTGTGTCCTTTTGTGGGCCCAGTGAAATCTATGTGGATTCTAGATCCCCTGGGTGTTTCCCACTCTAGGATGGGTGCTGTGGGTGGGCTTGGTCTAGTTTCCTGGCATCGTTGACACCTTGCTACCCAGGCCTCGATCTGTTTGTCCCTCCCTGGCCACCAAGCGTAACTTCTGGCCAGGGCTTTCATTCTAACGATGCCCGGGTGCCCCTTGTGTAACAGTTCCAAAACCTTCCCTTGTAGTTTTTCCGGGATGACCACCCTATCCCCCCATAGTATACACCCTTTTAGTAACGAGAGTTCCGTTTGCCAGTTCCAGAATGTCCTGAAAGTCTCGTCATCCTTTTCCGGCCACCCTTTCTCTACCCAATGCAAAACCCGCGCCAGACGTTTGTCTTTATTAATTTCTCGGGCAATGTCTGATGCGGTTATGGGTAGGTTGGGTAGAGTCTCTATGCTGAGGATGGTCATCGTGGGTGCTGGGTCAGTGTCTGGTTCGGGTAACGGTGAGCGGCTTAAGGCATCCGCATGGGAGATAGTCTTACCGGGTCGGTGTGTGAGCCCATAGTTGTAGGCGGCCAGGAATTCGGACCACCTTGTCATTCGAGGAGACAGAATGTTCGGGGTGGCCCTGTTCCCTGAGAGTATTCCTAGCAGCAGTTTGTGGTCGGTGATGATAGTAAACGTCCGGCAGTAGAGGTACTCGTGAAACCTTCTGAAAAGAACGCGATGGGTGCTTCCTTTCCGTTGGGGATAGTGTGGCTGAGGACAGTGCCGACGCCGAAGGGTGATGCGTCGCATGTGATGGCTAGTGGTAGGATCTCCTTGTACTGGATGAGGACGGCATCCGAAGTGAGCAGGTCCTTGGTTTTCCTGAAGGTGGCTTCCTCGCGTTTCCTCCAAGTCCAGGTAGCCGCCTTGTCCAAAAGCCTATGCAAAGGTTCCGCCGTGGTCGCCTTTTGGGGCAGGAAGACGTTATAAAAGTTAAGTAGCCCCAGAAACGCCTGCAGTTCTGTTTTTGACCTGGGTGTGGGGGCTTCCTTGATGGCTTTAATTTTTTTGTTGGTGGGGTGAATGCCATGTCAGTCTAGGAGGTATCCTAGGAATTCGACCCGCTCTGTGTACAGCTGGCATTTTTCCCTCTTCACTTTAAGCCCAGTTTCTTTGAATCTCGTTAGCACCTCCCTTAGGCGACTCTCTAGTTTGGCCTAGTTGGTTGCCGATACTAGTACATCGTCGAAGTATGGTACCACCCCCTTGATGCCTTCTAAGAGTCTTTCCATGAGGCTCTGGAAAATTCCAGGTGCCATGCTGACTCCAAATTGGAGGCGGTTGCATCTAAAGGCTCCCCGGTGGGTGACTATGGTTTGTGCCTCTGCAGTTTCCTCGTCGACCGGCAGTTCCTGGTATGCTTGGGCCAGGTCGAGTTTCGCGAAAACTTTGCCCCCTCCCAGTGAGTGTAGGAGATGCTGCACTACGGGGACGGGGTAAGCGCTTTGCTGCAAGGCGCCATTTAGGGTGGCCTTATAGTCCCCGCAGATTCTCACTGACCCATCAGGCTTGATTGGGGTGACAATGGGGGTTTCTCACCGGGCGTGGTCTATGGGTTGCAAGACCCCTTGCTTGACAATCTTGTCAATTTGCTCGTCGATTTTCGGTTTGAGTGCGAAAGGTACCCGCCTTGGTTTTAGGCGTTTCGGGGGAACGTTGGGGTCTAGGCTGAAGGATATAGGGGGCCCTCGGTACTTGCCTAGGGTGCCGTCGAACACTTCTTGGAAGTCCTGGGCCAGTTGCTGCTCCCAGTCGGCTTCGGCGATGTGGTTGATGCCCGTGACTGCGATGCCTAGCGGTGCAAAGCATTGAAGTCCCAGCAGGCTAGGTCGGTCTCGATTGACGATGGTCAGGGGAAGTCTTTCGGTGTGTCCCTTGTATGTCACTGTGAATTTTCCTGTTCTGACTACAGGGATGCGGTTTTCCTGGTAGTCTTTGAGGATTAGTCTCTGGTTTTCTAGTTCCCTCCTCTGGATGGTAGGCACCAAGCATTTAATTTCTTGCCACGCTACCATTGAGAGATAGGACCCAGAGTCCACCTCCATTTTACAAGGTTCGCCTTCGATGCCTACCTCCACATAGACCTTTCTGGTGTCTGTGGTAGTTGCGTGGCCGATGGTGACCGTCTGATGTGTCTCTTCTCTCCGCTGGCTCTCGCCCCCTTGTTGGGCTCGTCCATTCCGTTCCCAACGGTTGTCTGCTGGGCGGTTGTCTGCTGGCTCTCTCGTTTCCGCTCGCTCGAGTCCCATCGTCTGGGGCTGTGGGTTTTCTTGAGGCGGCAGACGCGGGCTATGTGGCCTTTTTTGTCGCAGTGCCGGCAAGCGGAGTCAAAGAACCGGCATTAGGATCTGGGGTGGTCACCTCCACAACCAGCACACGCGGTCCTCGACATACGACTTCGCCGGCTGCGCTGGTGCGGCCTGCCTGGAGACGGTGGATGTCTTCCTCCTTGTCTGACATGCCCGAGGTGGAGTGGAGTTCGCCCTGGTGGGTGGTAGTTTCAGGTTGGGCCTCGGTCAACCTTGCAGGGTTGTTGTTTGCGGTGCGGTCCCCGGTGTTCGGTCTCCGCATGCAGTCTGCTGATTGTCGGGTTGCTTTGGCTGCTGCGGCTTCGGAGATCGCATCGGCGAGAGCGATGTTGCCCTTAGCCATTAACCGACTTTGGAGAATGGGGTTCCAAAGGCCGAGCATGATTCGGTCCCACAGGGCCTCGTTCATATTGGAGAACTTGCATAGCCCTCCCAGGCGCCACAGCTCTGCAACGAAATCACTGAAACTCCCGCCCGACCGCTGGTCCCGCCGATAAAATTCGTGTTGTCGGATGAGAATGGGTACAGCTGGAGCGAAGTGTTTACAGAGTAATGGCTCGAGGTCCGCCCAATCCATCGTGGTAACATCGGTGGGTTTGGCTAGCGCTTTTGCCATCTTAAACACTGCGGGCCCGCAGTGCGTTAGGAAGATGGCTCGTTTCTTCGGTCCTGTGGCATCCTTCAGATCGTTGCATTCGAGGAACATGTGGAATCTGTCCATGTAAGATTCCCAGTCCTTGCTGGCGGGGTTGAAGGGGGTTGGTGGCGCGATGCTCACCATCTCGTCGGTTGGCTGGCTTCTGTCGGACACGTGCTTCGGTTCAGGATAAGTATCCCACCTTCATCTCCAGTGTTAAGTCCGGGTGGAAGGAAGCCAGGAGTCGGTGGCTTTGTATCAAGCTCTTTATTGCAGTCAGGAACCGAACTGGCTTTTAGAAAAACTTTGCGGCTTTTTATTCCCAAGCCGCGGCGGCCGCGGCCAATGGCACTGCTTTGAATCTCCCGCGATTCGAATCTACCAATCGTGGGAGATTTTTAGTGAGCCAATCGGTGTGGCTCGCCTAGCCAATCCGATCGCCCCGTGCTTTGGCCAATCAAAGCGCGGGGATCTCAAGAATTCAAATGAAGGTACAGAACATGTTCTAAACCCACTTTTGTGTTTGGATATGTAGAAGTGTCTTGGAAGCGTGTCTGCATAGATTTCCATGCTAGTCATGTAGATTTCCTTTTGGGGAGGCAATTTTATACAAAATGTTTGTAGTTATCATTGTGAGGTCCTTTTTAACTATGGTTCCTCTCTTGCAAATATAATGCAGATAGTCCTCAACCTACAACAGATCATTTAGTAACCGTTCAAAGTTATGATGACATTGAAAAATCATGTGAATTTTGATAACATGGTCAATTTTGATCACATGATCAAAATTCAGATGCTTGGCATTTGATCCATATTTATGACTGTTGCTGTGTCCCAAGGTCATGTGATCACCTTTTGCAACCTTCTCATAAGCAATCTCAATGTGGAAGCCAGATTCGCTTAACAACCAGGCTACTAAGTTATCAACCAGGTTCACTTAACAACTGTGACCAAAAAGGTAGCAAAATGGGGCAAAACTCACTTAACAAATGTCTTGTTTAACAACAAATTTTGGGCTCAATTATGGTTGTAAGTTGAGGAGTAGTTGTACTGCATGTGAAGAACTAGAAAAGTCCTGCAAAGAGCAGCACTTAACCATCAAAACTGGAAATATGACATGACCTTATAATGTTAACACTCCAATACAGAGCCAACTAAAGTAACCACATGTGGCACCCACAATTGAAATGTACAATTTAGCCACATGGATTGGACTTGATGGGAATGGACTTCAACACATTTGAAACTTCTGAGGTTGGGAATAAAACTGTATGCTCGGTTGTCTCATCAGGATTGGATTGGGGAAAGGCATTTCCAGTCGCAGCACGTCTGGGCTAGACATTTATTAAATATTTTGTTTACATAACAAAATGGAGCATTTGTATGTGTTCCTCAGATGGTAGCTTTTGGAGAGGGATAAGGACAAGTTTCAAAGTGAACGAATGAGAAGGAAGTAACAGTGGCCATGCAAAAAACATATACTGCCTAAAGCAATGGTTGCCAACCAGTGGGCCGGGGACTACTGATGGTCCACAAGAAAATTTTGGTGGTCCGCAGAGAAATGTCACCCCCAAAGCTTCCCCCAAAGCAATTAATCCAGGTTGCATGGGAACACAAGGCTGTGCTGCCCACATGGCCTGCGGGAACACAAGGCTTGCATTGCTTGCATTGAGGACAACATGAGGCAGTGAGGGGAGGGGGGAAAGGGCGGAAGGGGGAACCTGTCCCACGCACCCCACGCACCTTGCCTGGCCACTGGGCTTCTTCTGTTCGCTTCTTTTTTCTTCTGCTTTTGGCTGCATGCAAGGAAAGCAGCAGAAGTCTTTCTTTCTCTCCCCCAAACTCCACCAGAAATGAGTCTTTGGGACCCTGCAAGAAATCCTGCTCCAAGAGGCTGCACTGGTGTGACAAGTCTCACAAAGACTCATTTCTGGTGGAGTTTGGGGGAGAGAAAGAAAGACTTCTGCTGCTTCTTTGCTTTACTTGCATGAAGCCAAAAGTCTCTCCCCCCCCCCCGAGAATGGCCTGGAGACGGTTTCCTGCAATCTCAAATAAAGAGTGATCAATCAGTAGGAAAATGGGGTGGGGAATTTTCCTGCAGAGTTTTTTGGGATTTTCCCAGGGTCTCTGGTCCGAGGGGTTTAAAATTATGAGTTTGATGGTCCCCAAGATCCAAAAGGTTGGCGACGCCTGACCTAAAGTATTTATGTTTTGTGTAAGGACAGCATTCAGCATGTCTCAGAATTATGAATAGAAAATAAAAGGCTGGCAAAGAATTCAGAATCAGATATCAAAATTGTTAAGTTCTGCACATGGGCGCAAGGAATGGAGACGAGACGGTGAACAGTGAACTTCAACTCTTTATTATACATTCTGAACAGAGCAAAACCCTAGAGCAAAAGCAGCCCTTTTATAGGCAAGCTGCTGCTCTATTAACCAATAGGAAACGTGGAGTGTTAACCCCCTTAACCAATGAGAGTGGCTCGTGAACAGCCAATCAGATTCTCCTGAACGGACCAATCCGATATCGCTATTATCGGCCAATCAGAAGTGCAGGGCTAGAACCCTGCTATTTTCTAAAGCTTTTGATAAACTTTATTTGAGTATTTTATTAGTTCACAACACCCCTTCCCCCCGGGTTCCGTTTGGGGGGTGCGGTGATGTAATCTCTGAGGTAGGAAGGTTGCTTTGACTGTCTATTAGATTTACCCTGTCCCACCGGTTCTTGTCCGTAAGCCTGTTTCAGCGGGGCGTTTTCGGGCAAGTCGGGTGCTGGTGGTTCTTCGTTGGAAGACTTGGTGCCGCTAATGTTCTTGTCGTTGTCCTCTGGCCCTTGCGGGCTTGCCTCTGTTGGGTTGTTCCTCTGTGGCGAGGCCACCCCCATCCTTGCTCCTTCTTCACTACTTCACTCAATGGCTGACTTCTTTCATTCCTGCTTTCTGCCATCTCGAATTCGGTTTCTTCGACATCCCCTCCCCCCTCAGTTTGGGAGTTACCGGAGTTGCGGAAACTAGGTTGTAGCCTCGAGCGAAGCTGATCTATATGGCATTTCCATATTTTTCCATCGCAGGTTTTCACCCAGTACAACCTGGGTCCAGTGGCTTGAATAATAGTGGCCTCGATCCACAATGGTTCGCCAGAAAGGTTCCTGGCGAAAACTAAGTCGCCTATCTTGAACTATCTTGAACGTAGCATTTTCCGCTAGATCCACAGGGTTTCTCTGGCTCATAAGATGGGTGAAGCCAGTCGAGGTGGGAGTGGAGTTTGCGTCCCATCAATAGTTCCGCTGGAGTCTTGTTGGTGACGCTGTGCAGAGTGATGTGTTGGAGAAGGAGTATTCTATTTATCTTATCTTCAATGTCCCCATAGTCCATTTTGTAGAGGGTTTTTTTCACAAACTGTACCATGTGCTCGGCTCTTCCATTAGCCGCAGGGTGCGCTGGCGAAGTTAGCGCATGGCGGACACCGCGGTCCGCTAAGTATTGTTCAAAAGGAAGTGCGGTAAACTGGGGTCCGTTGTTGGATACCAGAATGTCTGGCAGTCCATGCATTGCGAATAATCTGTTTAACTTCCGGATGACGGACTCGGTTGTGGTACTCTTCATTTCGTGGATCTTGAGCCAGTTTGAGTAGGCATCCACTGTTAATAGGAACGTATGTCCCTTAGTAGGTCCCGCAAAGTCAATATGAATGCGGGACCACGGTCCCTGAGGTGTTTCCCATTCTGTTGGAGTTGCTTTTGGTGGGGCATTGCTAACCTTCTGGCACTTATAACAATTCTTTACCCAGGCTTCGATTTGTTTGTCAGTGCCCAGCCACCACGCGTAGCTTTGTGCGAGTGCTTTCATACGCACGATGCTGGAGTGGCCCTCATGCAGTGTCTTTAGTACCGCTCGTTGTAACCGCTCTGGGACAACGACTCTATCCCCCCACAGGATGCAGTCCTTTTGCGAAAAAAGTTCCGTTTGCTGATTCTTGAAGGGAATGAAGTCGTCAGGGTTTTGATCTACTGGCCATCCTCTTTCAACCCAGCTAAGAACCCGTTTTAAGATAGGATCGCGTTTTGTTTCAATCGCGATATCTCTAGCTATTAATGGCGGTGACTGTAGCGTTTCAATCTGGAGTGTTGTAAGGGTTGGAGCTGGGTCGTCGATGGTTTCTGGAAGTGGTGCACGGCTCAATGCGTCAGCGTGGGGAATGGCTTTCCTTGGGCGGTGCTGCAGCTTATAATTGTACACAGCCAAAAACTCCGACCAGCAAATCATTCTAGGTGATAATATATAGGGGGTTGGCTTGTCTCCCACTATAATTCCTAGCAAAGGTTTGTGGTCGGTAACAATAGTAAAAACTCATCCATAAACATATTCATGAAATCGTTTAACAGCAGATACAACAGCAAGAGCCTCATTATCGATTTGACTATAGTTACGTTCAGCCTTTGATAAAGTTCTTGAAAAATAGGCAATAGGGGCTTCACTATTATTTGGCAACACATGGCTCAAAATGGCTCCTACTCCAAAGGGTGATGCATCACATGTGATTGTTAAAGGCAAAGTCTCGTTATACTGCATTAAAAAAGCATCTGAAGTTAATAGACTTTTCACTTGTTGGAACACATGCTCCTCTTGGTGCCCCCAAACCCAGGTTGCTTTTTTATCGAGGAGCTGATGTAGGGGCTTGGCTACGGTCGCTTTGTGGGGCAGGAAGATGTTGTAAAAATTAATAAGCCCCAGGAAAGCTTGGAGATCAGTCTTGTTTCTGGGTCTTGGGGCATTCTTGATTGCTCTTAACTTGCTATTGGTGGGGTGAATGCCTTGTTTATCGATTAGGTACCCCAGGAACTCTACTTTATCTGTACACAGTTGACATTTATTTTTTTTAACTTTAAGGCCAGAGTCTTTAAATTTCTGGAGAACCAATTTAAGATGCTCCTTTAGTATTTCTCTGTTCGGGGCAGCAATTAAAACGTCATCAAAGTATGGTACGACCCCTTTTATTCCCTGTAATAGCCTCTCCATCAAGCTCTGAAAGATCCCTGGGGCCACGCTAACTCCGAATTGGAGTCGGTTGCACTTAAAAGCGCCTGGGTGCGTAACGATCGTTTGTGCCTCTGCTGTTTTTTTATCTACAGGCAGTTGTTGGTACGCCTGTGCTGAATCTAATTTAGCGAAGACTTTTCCGCCCCCCCCAGGGAATGGAGGAGGTGTTGTACCACCAGCACCGGGTACGCGTTCTGTTGAAGGGCGTGATTCAGGGTGGCACGGTAGTCCCCACAGATCCTTAACGATCCATCTGGCTTGATGGGTGTTACGATTGGGGTTTCCCAAGGAGCATGGTCGGTTGGTTCTAAAACACCCTGGGCTATTAATTTATCAAGCTGCTCTTCAATCTTTAGTTTAAGGGCAAAAGGAACTTGATGAGGCTTAAGGTGGATGGAGGGTTAAGGTTCAGGGTTAAGGTTAAATGATATCGGGGTCCCCTTGTACTCACCTAGTTTGTCTGCAAAAACGTCCTGGAATTCCTGGACGAGGGCCTCCTCCTAGTCGTTGCTGCTGGTTTGGTGAATCCCAAGTGGAGCAAACCATTGAAGGCCTAACAAACTAGGCCGATCACGGTCGACGACGGTCAATGGTAAAGATGCAGTACGATTTTTGAATGAGACCTGGACTAGGCTGGATCCAACGACCGGAATTCGGTTCCCTTGATAGTCCTTGAGAATGATTCTTTGGGCTCAGGTCTTGTCGCCAGACGGCAGGGATTAATTGTTTAAGGGTCTTCCAGAAAACCATTGAGAGGGATGATCCTGAATCAACTTCCATCACGCAGGGCTGGTTTTCGATGGCGACCTTCAGTCGGATCTTGTTTGCATCTGATGATGATGCGTGACCAATCATGATGGTTTGGTGTGCCTCTTCTCATTTCATTGAATTGACCAGTGGTTTATTTCTGTAGGAGTGGTTGTTCCATTGGTGGTTCAAATGTTTCCAACTCACAGGATGATTTCCTGTGGATTGGCGGTAGTTGGTCCCCCTCTGAAGTGGGCTGGATCCTAGCTTGCTTCTACAGACCTTTCCGATGTGGCCTCTTTTCTCACAAACATGGCAGAGCGCGTCGAGGAATTTGCAGTCTGATCGTGGGTGGTTTGCCCCACAACCTGCACATTGGTACTGTAGTCGTTGGTTACACTGGTGGCATTGGTCTCATTTAGACCGGAGCCGGTTGACTTCTTCCTCATCACTTTCTGATGACAATTCGAGGTCCTCGTGATGAGTTGCCATTGCATGTCCCTCAAAACGAGGAGAGGTTTCGCTGGTGAGTTGGCGGAGCGGGGCATTGGTGTGGCGCATTCGGGCAGCTGACTTCCTGGTTGCTTCTGCTGCAGTAGCGTCAGCGATGGTATCTGCAAGGCTGATGTCACCTTTCGCCATCAGCTTACTTTGCACATAAGGTGCATCTAAACCCAGAACTATTCGGTCTCTTAGAGCTTCTTTGAGGTCGGCAAACCCACAGAGGACTCCCAGATTCCGGAGATCCACGATGAAATCTGCAACGCTTTCTCCTTTCCGCTGGTCCCTCTGGTAAAATTCATGTCTTCAGACAAGCGTTGGTGCGGTAGGTGCATAGTGGGCATATAGGAGGGGCTTGAGGACGTCCCAGTCCATGGATTTTGTTAGGTATAACATTGTTTACCCTAACTGGTTTAGGTAAAATAATAAATACGTTATCATAGTTTATTAGTTAAAGTGTCTGCAACTTTAACTGTGGGAATGTAATTAGGGGAGTGGTTGTGAAAGCACTTTAAAAGAAGCAAGACCATAGCTTGCTCTCTCTGGCTTTGATGATCCCTAATTACTGCATGGACTCAAGACTGCCTTACTCGAACGGGAGAGATAAACAAAGGACTGATTTGTAAGTGAACTGACATAAGGATATTCTACACGGACTTTACCTGTGTGCCTATCTGACTAACGCTGCACATTCTGTTTAGCCTGTCTCCTTAACCCTGGTTGGGGAACACAGGCTTAACACTGGTTATGGGCCCAGAGGCTGCAAAGTCAGTTTAACTAGGATAAAACAGATTTATGTAAAAAGTGAGAGTTTGTGTTGTTATACATTACAGTAAACAGACAGCTGTGTTTTATTAATTATAGTTTTATATCCATATAAGAAAACATGGCACAAGTCAATCTACAAAGTTTGTCCCTTATCTCCAAGTTGGATGGAACAAACTATGTATCATGGTCTATGAAATGTAGTCTACTTCTACGAAGAGAAGGTCTGTGGAACATAATTGAAAACCCACCAAACGTACAACAGGTGAATTACCATTTACACTGTGGCATGGTACAAAACCTGATTTAAGTTACATGCACACATTTGGAGCACCAGCATGGGTGCATATCCCTACACAACTTAGACAAAAAGAACAGCATAGAGCTAAAAGATTATTTTTTGTAGGATATAAATCTAATCATAGATCTTATAGATTCTGGGAACCAGGTACATCTAGAGTTTACACCAGTGCTAGTGCTAAATTCCTAGAACATGTAGGATGGAATAGATTAGAGCAAGATTTAAATAACAAAGTAATTATTGAATCCTACAAAAGGCAGAAAGAACAGACTAGTTATAAGAAGAATCCAATTAAAGAAGAAGTCCATGAAGAGCAAATAGGACCAGAACAAGAGGAAACAGTTGATCAGGAAGAGTTAGATAATCAAGAAGAGTTAATAAATGAAAGTCCACCTGTAAGTCCTGTAATACCTAGACGTACTACACGTGTAACTAGACCACCTGATAAGTATCAAGCAAGCATAGTTTGCCAAGTAACTAAAGTTCCAACTAGTATAGATGAACTTAGGATGTATCCTGCTAAGGATCAGGAGAATTGGCAAAAGGCAATGGAAAAAGAACTAAATTCATTAAAGGTAATGAAAGTATATGAAGATGCTAAATTACCTCCAGGAGAAAAATCCATTGGGTGCAAATGGATATTTAAAGTAAAAACTGGAAATGATGGGACTGTTACCCATAAGGCTAGGTTAGTAGCTCAAGGATTTAATCAAACTGCATCTGATTACGATGAAGTTTTCGCATCAAGTCTTAAAGCAACATCTTTAAGAGCAGCTTTAGTGTGGGCAGCTAAGAAAAACTATGTCATTAACCATTTAGATGTAGAAACTGCTTATTTGCATGCACCATTGCAGCACACTATATATTTACAAAAGCCAATTATTATAAAAGACAATAAAGTAAATAGTAATGATTGTTGGAAACTCAAAAAGAGTCTTTACGGGTTGAAACAATCTGGCTTTGAGTGGAACCAATATATTGTGAAAGAATTAAACAATATAGGTTTTAAATCTGGTTTAGCAGATCCATGTGTGTTTAAAAGAGAAAATAATGGAACGGTGTCATTATTGTTATTATTTACAGATGATATTGCTTTGATAACTAAGACTAATAATGAAGCTAATGAGATTATATCATTATTAGTCAAAAAGATAAAATTAAAGCATTTAGGTAAAATTAAAAAGTATCTAGGATTGACAATTAACAAAACTAAAAATGGATTTAAGATATCTCAAGAAGATAAAATTTGCCAATTAATTAAAACGTATAAAATGGAACTTTGTAAACTGGCAAAGACTCCAATGAGTCAGGAAGTTTGCCAAACTAATGATCAAAGTCCCAAATTTGATAAGTCTATATATCAATCTTTGATTGGTAGCTTATCATATATCAGCAATTGGTCAAGGCCTGATATAGCTTATAGTGTAAATCAGCTAGCACGTTTTAATTCGGATCCACATCAATGTCATTGGCAATCATTACAGAAAATTTTAAGATATCTTCAAGGAACAATGAACCATGCATTGTATATAGAACCAAAGGGTGATTTGAGTCTTAGTGCCTATGCAGATGCAAGTTTTGCAACTGACATAAACACTAGAAAATCAACATCTGGGATGGCTATATTATTTGGTAAGACACTAATAGGGTGGAGGTCAATCAGACAACAGCATATTAGCTTGTCCACAATGGAAGCGGAATTTTCATGTCTGTCATTACTATGCACTGACTTGATTTTGTACAAACAGTTATTATTAGACATGGATATAACTGTTAAAGATTCCATTATTGTGTACAAGGACAACCAGGCATCCATAAAGTTAGCTACTAGTATTGCTGTAAAAACTAGATCAAAACATACTGATTTAAGATACTTAAATGTTAGAGAATCTGTAAAGAATGGGCTAATTAAATTGGAATACTGCATGACGGAAGAAAACATTGCAGACCAATTTACAAAAGCTCAAGGAGTAATTAAGTTTAAAGAGAGTTGTAACAAATATGATTTAAAGATGTAAATAGTTATATTTATTATTATTTCCTAAAAGGGGAGAATGTTAGGGATAACATTGTTTACCCTAACTGGTTTAGGTAAAATAATAAATATGTTATCATAGTTTATTAGTTAAAGTGTCTGCAACTTTAACTGTGGGAATGTAATTAGGGGAGTGGTTGTGAAAGCACTTTAAAAGAAGCAAGACCACAGCTTGCTCTCTCTGGCTTTGATGATCCCTAATTACTGCATGGACTCAAGACTGTGTTACTCGAACGGGAGAGATAAACAAAGGACTGATTTGCAAGTGAACTGACATAAGGATATTCTACACGGACTTTGCTAGCTGAATATCCCTGAATGGACTGACTAAATGATACATGACTAATGGACTGTTATTTTGACTATGCTATAAATGGAATAAACTATATTTTTGATAGCACAAGCGTATCTGTTATTTTTACTGTATGTTAATAAATATACAAACATATCTCACTCATTTACCTGTGTGCCTATCTGACTAACGCTGCACATTCTGTTTAGCCTGTCTCCTTAACCCTGGTTGGGGAACACAGGCTTAACACTGGTTATGGGCCCAGAGGCTGCAAAGTCAGTTTAACTAGGATAAAACAGATTTATGTAAAAAGTGAGAGTTTGTGTTGTTATACATTACAGTAAACAGACAGCTGTGTTTTATTAATTATAGTTTTATATCCATATAAGAAAACATGGCATAAGTCAATCTACAAAGTTTGTCCCTTATCTCCAAGTTGGATGGAACAAACTATGTATCATGGTCTATGAAATGTAGTCTACTTCTACGAAGAGAAGGTCTGTGGAACATAATTGAAAACCCACCAAACGTAGAAGAATGGGATCCAGAGGATGATGAAGATAGGCTAAAAATAGAAGAATTTATGCATAAAAATGAACAAGCTATTTGCATAATAGGTTTAACACTGTATGACCAACAACTTGTTCATATCCACGGAGAGCTGTTGGGTGTTGGCAGAAGCTGAAGAGGATTTATGTCCGAAATAACGTTGGTGCTCACATAAATCTAACACGGAAGCTTTTCAGGATGCATCTCCAGATGAATGGTGATATGCTGAGTCATTTGGAAACTATGCAAAGCATTTTTCAAGAACTGCATGAGAAAGAGCTTATTTTCTCTGAACTACACCAAGTCTACATAATTCTATCTTCACTAGATGAAAGTTATGACAACTACGTCACTTCCCTTGAAATATTGCCTAAGGAAAGTTTAATTTTAACTGATATCACTGGCAGATTGATTGAAGAGGCAAGAAGAAGACTTGAAAGATACCAGTTAAGGAGGCAGCAACCTCAAAAAGAAGATAATAAATCTCCTACTGCATACGCAATTAAAAAGTGTTTTAACTATGGAGGAAGAGGACATTTGGCAAGATTTTGTAAAAAGGCAAAGTGCCAGAATGCTGGCCAGAATACTAAAAGTCATCAAAAGATAAATAAAAATTTAGAGTTAGCCATGTATACTAATGGAGCTGTAAAAAATAATTTATGGGTGGTTGACAGTGGAGCATCCCACTGTATAACAAATGATAACAGAAATTTTATTAAAATGTCCAAGAGTACACAGCAGATATCGTTAGCCAATGGCTGGAAACTGAAAGCTAAAGGTCAAGGTATAGCATATTGTTCTTTTATAAAAGAGAATGTAAAAATGTTATATGTACCACAGCTTAAGTTTAATTTAATTTCAGTTAGAATTTTGGTTAAACTAGGATATGTAGTTACCTTTAAAGGAGATAACTGCATAATTGAGAAAGAAGATAAGAAAATTACTCCATCTTTAAGAGGTGAATTATATGTGTTAAATGATAATGGTTTAAAGGTGGCTAACACAGTTTATGATAATAAGAAACCTCATGATGAATGTATTCACTTGTTACACCGACGGCTAGGGCATTTAAATTTTAAAATGCTTAAGAAAACTGTTGAATTATCTAAGGGAATAAGTTTGAAACCTTGTAATAAGTATTTGCAATGTTCTATTTGCAATCAAAGCAAGAGCAAGGTCATACCAGCTAATAGAGTTGATGGATTTACTACCAAAGAGCCTTTAGAAGTAGTATTTGCTGATTTAATAGGTCCGAAAAAACCAAGTGTAGGAGGAGCTCGTTACATACTAAGTATAATGGACCACTATTCTAGATATGGGTTTTGCTATTTAATGAAGAGCAAAACTGAAACGTATCTAAATCTCTTTAATTGGATAAAATTTGCTGAAAGGAAAACTAAAAAGAAATTAGTAACATCTTATAACAGATAATGGTACGGAATTTACAAATAATAAATTCCAGAATAGACTTAGAATTTTAGGTATTCAATATAAAAAGTCTGCACCATATTGGCCTCAACATAATGCATTTATAGAGAGACAAGGCCAAACACTACAGTCAATGGCACGTACTATGATGTCTGATTCAGGATTACCTGACAATTTATGGGGAGAAGCAATAATGTGTGGTAATCATATATTAAATAATGTTGTTAATTCAACAACAGGTGAATTACCATTTACACTGTGGCATGGTACAAAACCTGATTTAAGTTACATGCACACATTTGGAGCACCAGCATGGGTGCATATCCCTACACAACTTAGACAAAAAGAACAGCATAGAGCTAAAAGATTATTTTTTGTAGGATATAAATCTAATCATAGATCTTATAGATTCTGGGAACCAGGTACATCTAGAGTTTACACCAGTGCTAGTGCTAAATTCCTAGAACATGTAGGATGGAATAGATTAGAGCAAGATTTAAATAACAAAGTAATTATTGAATCCTACAAAAGGCAGAAAGAACAGACTAGTTATAAGAAGAATCCAATTAAAGAAGAAGTCCATGAAGAGCAAATAGGACCAGAACAAGAGGAAACAGTTGATCAGAAAGAGTTAGATAATCAAGAAGAGTTAATAAATGAAAGTCCACCTGTAAGTCCTGTAATACCTAGACGTACTACACGTGTAACTAGACCACCTGATAAGTATCAAGCAAGCATAGTTTGCCAAGTAACTAAAGTTCCAACTAGTATAGATGAACTTAGGATGTATCCTGCTAAGGATCAGGAGAATTGGCAAAAGGCAATGGAAAAAGAACTAAATTCATTAAAGGTAATGAAAGTATATGAAGATGCTAAATTACCTCCAGGAGAAAAATCCATTGGGTGCAAATGGATATTTAAAGTAAAAACTGGAAATGATGGGACTGTTACCCATAAGGCTAGGTTAGTAGCTCAAGGATTTAATCAAACTGCATCTGATTACGATGAAGTTTTCGCATCAAGTCTTAAAGCAACATCTTTAAGAGCAGCTTTAGTGTGGGCAGCTAAGAAAAACTATGTCATTAACCATTTAGATGTAGAAACTGCTTATTTGCATGCACCATTGCAGCACACTATATATTTACAAAAGCCAATTATTATAAAAGACAATAAAGTAAATAGTAATGATTGTTGGAAACTCAAAAAGAGTCTTTACGGGTTGAAACAATCTGGCTTTGAGTGGAACCAATATATTGTGAAAGAATTAAACAATATAGGTTTTAAATCTGGTTTAGCAGATCCATGTGTGTTTAAAAGAGAAAATAATGGAACGGTGTCATTATTGTTATTATTTACAGATGATATTGCTTTGATAACTAAGACTAATAATGAAGCTAATGAGATTATATCATTATTAGTCAAAAAGATAAAATTAAAGCATTTAGGTAAAATTAAAAAGTATCTAGGATTGACAATTAACAAAACTAAAAATGGATTTAAGATATCTCAAGAAGATAAAATTTGCCAATTAATTAAAACGTATAAAATGGAACTTTGTAAACTGGCAAAGACTCCAATGAGTCAGGAAGTTTGCCAAACTAATGATCAAAGTCCCAAATTTGATAAGTCTATATATCAATCTTTGATTGGTAGCTTATCATATATCAGCAATTGGTCAAGGCCTGATATAGCTTATAGTGTAAATCAGCTAGCACGTTTTAATTCGGATCCACATCAATGTCATTGGCAATCATTACAGAAAATTTTAAGATATCTTCAAGGAACAATGAACCATGCATTGTATATAGAACCAAAGGGTGATTTGAGTCTTAGTGCCTATGCAGATGCAAGTTTTGCAACTGACATAAACACTAGAAAATCAACATCTGGGATGGCTATATTATTTGGTAAGACACTAATAGGGTGGAGGTCAATCAGACAACAGCATATTAGCTTGTCCACAATGGAAGCGGAATTTTCATGTCTGTCATTACTATGCACTGACTTGATTTTGTACAAACAGTTATTATTAGACATGGATATAACTGTTAAAGATTCCATTATTGTGTACAAGGACAACCAGGCATCCATAAAGTTAGCTACTAGTATTGCTGTAAAAACTAGATCAAAACATACTGATTTAAGATACTTAAATGTTAGAGAATCTGTAAAGAATGGGCTAATTAAATTGGAATACTGCATGACGGAAGAAAACATTGCAGACCAATTTACAAAAGCTCAAGGAGTAATTAAGTTTAAAGAGAGTTGTAACAAATATGATTTAAAGATGTAAATAGTTATATTTATTATTATTTCCTAAAAGGGGAGAATGTTAGGGATAACATTGTTTACCCTAACTGGTTTAGGTAAAATAATAAATATGTTATCATAGTTTATTAGTTAAAGTGTCTGCAACTTTAACTGTGGGAATGTAATTAGGGGAGTGGTTGTGAAAGCACTTTAAAAGAAGCAAGACCACAGCTTGCTCTCTCTGGCTTTGATGATCCCTAATTACTGCATGGACTCAAGACTGTGTTACTCGAACGGGAGAGATAAACAAAGGACTGATTTGCAAGTGAACTGACATAAGGATATTCTACACGGACTTTGCTAGCTGAATATCCCTGAATGGACTGACTAAATGATACATGACTAATGGACTGTTATTTTGACTATGCTATAAATGGAATAAACTATATTTTTGATAGCACAAGCGTATCTGTTATTTTTACTGTATGTTAATAAATATACAAACATATCTCACTCATTTACCTGTGTGCCTATCTGACTAACGCTGCACATTCTGTTTAGCCTGTCTCCTTAACCCTGGTTGGGGAACACAGGCTTAACACTGGTTATGGGCCCAGAGGCTGCAAAGTCAGTTTAACTAGGATAAAACAGATTTATGTAAAAAGTGAGAGTTTGTGTTGTTATACATTACAGTAAACAGACAGCTGTGTTTTATTAATTATAGTTTTATATCCATATAAGAAAACATGGCATAAGTCAATCTACAAAGTTTGTCCCTTATCTCCAAGTTGGATGGAACAAACTATGTATCATGGTCTATGAAATGTAGTCTACTTCTACGAAGAGAAGGTCTGTGGAACATAATTGAAAACCCACCAAACGTAGAAGAATGGGATCCAGAGGATGATGAAGATAGGCTAAAAATAGAAGAATTTATGCATAAAAATGAACAAGCTATTTGCATAATAGGTTTAACACTGTATGACCAACAACTTGTTCATATCCACGGAGAGCTGTTGGGTGTTGGCAGAAGCTGAAGAGGATTTATGTCCGAAATAACGTTGGTGCTCACATAAATCTAACACGGAAGCTTTTCAGGATGCATCTCCAGATGAATGGTGATATGCTGAGTCATTTGGAAACTATGCAAAGCATTTTTCAAGAACTGCATGAGAAAGAGCTTATTTTCTCTGAACTACACCAAGTCTACATAATTCTATCTTCACTAGATGAAAGTTATGACAACTACGTCACTTCCCTTGAAATATTGCCTAAGGAAAGTTTAATTTTAACTGATATCACTGGCAGATTGATTGAAGAGGCAAGAAGAAGACTTGAAAGATACCAGTTAAGGAGGCAGCAACCTCAAAAAGAAGATAATAAATCTCCTACTGCATACGCAATTAAAAAGTGTTTTAACTATGGAGGAAGAGGACATTTGGCAAGATTTTGTAAAAAGGCAAAGTGCCAGAATGCTGGCCAGAATACTAAAAGTCATCAAAAGATAAATAAAAATTTAGAGTTAGCCATGTATACTAATGGAGCTGTAAAAAATAATTTATGGGTGGTTGACAGTGGAGCATCCCACTGTATAACAAATGATAACAGAAATTTTATTAAAATGTCCAAGAGTACACAGCAGATATCGTTAGCCAATGGCTGGAAACTGAAAGCTAAAGGTCAAGGTATAGCATATTGTTCTTTTATAAAAGAGAATGTAAAAATGTTATATGTACCACAGCTTAAGTTTAATTTAATTTCAGTTAGAATTTTGGTTAAACTAGGATATGTAGTTACCTTTAAAGGAGATAACTGCATAATTGAGAAAGAAGATAAGAAAATTACTCCATCTTTAAGAGGTGAATTATATGTGTTAAATGATAATGGTTTAAAGGTGGCTAACACAGTTTATGATAATAAGAAACCTCATGATGAATGTATTCACTTGTTACACCGACGGCTAGGGCATTTAAATTTTAAAATGCTTAAGAAAACTGTTGAATTATCTAAGGGAATAAGTTTGAAACCTTGTAATAAGTATTTGCAATGTTCTATTTGCAATCAAAGCAAGAGCAAGGTCATACCAGCTAATAGAGTTGATGGATTTACTACCAAAGAGCCTTTAGAAGTAGTATTTGCTGATTTAATAGGTCCGAAAAAACCAAGTGTAGGAGGAGCTCGTTACATACTAAGTATAATGGACCACTATTCTAGATATGGGTTTTGCTATTTAATGAAGAGCAAAACTGAAACGTATCTAAATCTCTTTAATTGGATAAAATTTGCTGAAAGGAAAACTAAAAAGAAATTAGTAACATCTTATAACAGATAATGGTACGGAATTTACAAATAATAAATTCCAGAATAGACTTAGAATTTTAGGTATTCAATATAAAAAGTCTGCACCATATTGGCCTCAACATAATGCATTTATAGAGAGACAAGGCCAAACACTACAGTCAATGGCACGTACTATGATGTCTGATTCAGGATTACCTGACAATTTATGGGGAGAAGCAATAATGTGTGGTAATCATATATTAAATAATGTTGTTAATTCAACAACAGGTGAATTACCATTTACACTGTGGCATGGTACAAAACCTGATTTAAGTTACATGCACACATTTGGAGCACCAGCATGGGTGCATATCCCTACACAACTTAGACAAAAAGAACAGCATAGAGCTAAAAGATTATTTTTTGTAGGATATAAATCTAATCATAGATCTTATAGATTCTGGGAACCAGGTACATCTAGAGTTTACACCAGTGCTAGTGCTAAATTCCTAGAACATGTAGGATGGAATAGATTAGAGCAAGATTTAAATAACAAAGTAATTATTGAATCCTACAAAAGGCAGAAAGAACAGACTAGTTATAAGAAGAATCCAATTAAAGAAGAAGTCCATGAAGAGCAAATAGGACCAGAACAAGAGGAAACAGTTGATCAGGAAGAGTTAGATAATCAAGAAGAGTTAATAAATGAAAGTCCACCTGTAAGTCCTGTAATACCTAGACGTACTACACGTGTAACTAGACCACCTGATAAGTATCAAGCAAGCATAGTTTGCCAAGTAACTAAAGTTCCAACTAGTATAGATGAACTTAGGATGTATCCTGCTAAGGATCAGGAGAATTGGCAAAAGGCAATGGAAAAAGAACTAAATTCATTAAAGGTAATGAAAGTATATGAAGATGCTAAATTACCTCCAGGAGAAAAATCCATTGGGTGCAAATGGATATTTAAAGTAAAAACTGGAAATGATGGGACTGTTACCCATAAGGCTAGGTTAGTAGCTCAAGGATTTAATCAAACTGCATCTGATTACGATGAAGTTTTCGCATCAAGTCTTAAAGCAACATCTTTAAGAGCAGCTTTAGTGTGGGCAGCTAAGAAAAACTATGTCATTAACCATTTAGATGTAGAAACTGCTTATTTGCATGCACCATTGCAGCACACTATATATTTACAAAAGCCAATTATTATAAAAGACAATAAAGTAAATAGTAATGATTGTTGGAAACTCAAAAAGAGTCTTTACGGGTTGAAACAATCTGGCTTTGAGTGGAACCAATATATTGTGAAAGAATTAAACAATATAGGTTTTAAATCTGGTTTAGCAGATCCATGTGTGTTTAAAAGAGAAAATAATGGAACGGTGTCATTATTGTTATTATTTACAGATGATATTGCTTTGATAACTAAGACTAATAATGAAGCTAATGAGATTATATCATTATTAGTCAAAAAGATAAAATTAAAGCATTTAGGTAAAATTAAAAAGTATCTAGGATTGACAATTAACAAAACTAAAAATGGATTTAAGATATCTCAAGAAGATAAAATTTGCCAATTAATTAAAACGTATAAAATGGAACTTTGTAAACTGGCAAAGACTCCAATGAGTCAGGAAGTTTGCCAAACTAATGATCAAAGTCCCAAATTTGATAAGTCTATATATCAATCTTTGATTGGTAGCTTATCATATATCAGCAATTGGTCAAGGCCTGATATAGCTTATAGTGTAAATCAGCTAGCACGTTTTAATTCGGATCCACATCAATGTCATTGGCAATCATTACAGAAAATTTTAAGATATCTTCAAGGAACAATGAACCATGCATTGTATATAGAACCAAAGGGTGATTTGAGTCTTAGTGCCTATGCAGATGCAAGTTTTGCAACTGACATAAACACTAGAAAATCAACATCTGGGATGGCTATATTATTTGGTAAGACACTAATAGGGTGGAGGTCAATCAGACAACAGCATATTAGCTTGTCCACAATGGAAGCGGAATTTTCATGTCTGTCATTACTATGCACTGACTTGATTTTGTACAAACAGTTATTATTAGACATGGATATAACTGTTAAAGATTCCATTATTGTGTACAAGGACAACCAGGCATCCATAAAGTTAGCTACTAGTATTGCTGTAAAAACTAGATCAAAACATACTGATTTAAGATACTTAAATGTTAGAGAATCTGTAAAGAATGGGCTAATTAAATTGGAATACTGCATGACGGAAGAAAACATTGCAGACCAATTTACAAAAGCTCAAGGAGTAATTAAGTTTAAAGAGAGTTGTAACAAATATGATTTAAAGATGTAAATAGTTATATTTATTATTATTTCCTAAAAGGGGAGAATGTTAGGGATAACATTGTTTACCCTAACTGGTTTAGGTAAAATAATAAATATGTTATCATAGTTTATTAGTTAAAGTGTCTGCAACTTTAACTGTGGGAATGTAATTAGGGGAGTGGTTGTGAAAGCACTTTAAAAGAAGCAAGACCACAGCTTGCTCTCTCTGGCTTTGATGATCCCTAATTACTGCATGGACTCAAGACTGTGTTACTCGAACGGGAGAGATAAACAAAGGACTGATTTGCAAGTGAACTGACATAAGGATATTCTACACGGACTTTGCTAGCTGAATATCCCTGAATGGACTGACTAAATGATACATGACTAATGGACTGTTATTTTGACTATGCTATAAATGGAATAAACTATATTTTTGATAGCACAAGCGTATCTGTTATTTTTACTGTATGTTAATAAATATACAAACATATCTCACTCATTTACCTGTGTGCCTATCTGACTAACGCTGCACATTCTGTTTAGCCTGTCTCCTTAACCCTGGTTGGGGAACACAGGCTTAACACTGGTTATGGGCCCAGAGGCTGCAAAGTCAGTTTAACTAGGATAAAACAGATTTATGTAAAAAGTGAGAGTTTGTGTTGTTATACATTACAGTAAACAGACAGCTGTGTTTTATTAATTATAGTTTTATATCCATATAAGAAAACATGGCATAAGTCAATCTACAAAGTTTGTCCCTTATCTCCAAGTTGGATGGAACAAACTATGTATCATGGTCTATGAAATGTAGTCTACTTCTACGAAGAGAAGGTCTGTGGAACATAATTGAAAACCCACCAAACGTAGAAGAATGGGATCCAGAGGATGATGAAGATAGGCTAAAAATAGAAGAATTTATGCATAAAAATGAACAAGCTATTTGCATAATAGGTTTAACACTGTATGACCAACAACTTGTTCATATCCACGGAGAGCTGTTGGGTGTTGGCAGAAGCTGAAGAGGATTTATGTCCGAAATAACGTTGGTGCTCACATAAATCTAACACGGAAGCTTTTCAGGATGCATCTCCAGATGAATGGTGATATGCTGAGTCATTTGGAAACTATGCAAAGCATTTTTCAAGAACTGCATGAGAAAGAGCTTATTTTCTCTGAACTACACCAAGTCTACATAATTCTATCTTCACTAGATGAAAGTTATGACAACTACGTCACTTCCCTTGAAATATTGCCTAAGGAAAGTTTAATTTTAACTGATATCACTGGCAGATTGATTGAAGAGGCAAGAAGAAGACTTGAAAGATACCAGTTAAGGAGGCAGCAACCTCAAAAAGAAGATAATAAATCTCCTACTGCATACGCAATTAAAAAGTGTTTTAACTATGGAGGAAGAGGACATTTGGCAAGATTTTGTAAAAAGGCAAAGTGCCAGAATGCTGGCCAGAATACTAAAAGTCATCAAAAGATAAATAAAAATTTAGAGTTAGCCATGTATACTAATGGAGCTGTAAAAAATAATTTATGGGTGGTTGACAGTGGAGCATCCCACTGTATAACAAATGATAACAGAAATTTTATTAAAATGTCCAAGAGTACACAGCAGATATCGTTAGCCAATGGCTGGAAACTGAAAGCTAAAGGTCAAGGTATAGCATATTGTTCTTTTATAAAAGAGAATGTAAAAATGTTATATGTACCACAGCTTAAGTTTAATTTAATTTCAGTTAGAATTTTGGTTAAACTAGGATATGTAGTTACCTTTAAAGGAGATAACTGCATAATTGAGAAAGAAGATAAGAAAATTACTCCATCTTTAAGAGGTGAATTATATGTGTTAAATGATAATGGTTTAAAGGTGGCTAACACAGTTTATGATAATAAGAAACCTCATGATGAATGTATTCACTTGTTACACCGACGGCTAGGGCATTTAAATTTTAAAATGCTTAAGAAAACTGTTGAATTATCTAAGGGAATAAGTTTGAAACCTTGTAATAAGTATTTGCAATGTTCTATTTGCAATCAAAGCAAGAGCAAGGTCATACCAGCTAATAGAGTTGATGGATTTACTACCAAAGAGCCTTTAGAAGTAGTATTTGCTGATTTAATAGGTCCGAAAAAACCAAGTGTAGGAGGAGCTCGTTACATACTAAGTATAATGGACCACTATTCTAGATATGGGTTTTGCTATTTAATGAAGAGCAAAACTGAAACGTATCTAAATCTCTTTAATTGGATAAAATTTGCTGAAAGGAAAACTAAAAAGAAATTAGTAACATCTTATAACAGATAATGGTACGGAATTTACAAATAATAAATTCCAGAATAGACTTAGAATTTTAGGTATTCAATATAAAAAGTCTGCACCATATTGGCCTCAACATAATGCATTTATAGAGAGACAAGGCCAAACACTACAGTCAATGGCACGTACTATGATGTCTGATTCAGGATTACCTGACAATTTATGGGGAGAAGCAATAATGTGTGGTAATCATATATTAAATAATGTTGTTAATTCAACAACAGGTGAATTACCATTTACACTGTGGCATGGTACAAAACCTGATTTAAGTTACATGCACACATTTGGAGCACCAGCATGGGTGCATATCCCTACACAACTTAGACAAAAAGAACAGCATAGAGCTAAAAGATTATTTTTTGTAGGATATAAATCTAATCATAGATCTTATAGATTCTGGGAACCAGGTACATCTAGAGTTTACACCAGTGCTAGTGCTAAATTCCTAGAACATGTAGGATGGAATAGATTAGAGCAAGATTTAAATAACAAAGTAATTATTGAATCCTACAAAAGGCAGAAAGAACAGACTAGTTATAAGAAGAATCCAATTAAAGAAGAAGTCCATGAAGAGCAAATAGGACCAGAACAAGAGGAAACAGTTGATCAGGAAGAGTTAGATAATCAAGAAGAGTTAATAAATGAAAGTCCACCTGTAAGTCCTGTAATACCTAGACGTACTACACGTGTAACTAGACCACCTGATAAGTATCAAGCAAGCATAGTTTGCCAAGTAACTAAAGTTCCAACTAGTATAGATGAACTTAGGATGTATCCTGCTAAGGATCAGGAGAATTGGCAAAAGGCAATGGAAAAAGAACTAAATTCATTAAAGGTAATGAAAGTATATGAAGATGCTAAATTACCTCCAGGAGAAAAATCCATTGGGTGCAAATGGATATTTAAAGTAAAAACTGGAAATGATGGGACTGTTACCCATAAGGCTAGGTTAGTAGCTCAAGGATTTAATCAAACTGCATCTGATTACGATGAAGTTTTCGCATCAAGTCTTAAAGCAACATCTTTAAGAGCAGCTTTAGTGTGGGCAGCTAAGAAAAACTATGTCATTAACCATTTAGATGTAGAAACTGCTTATTTGCATGCACCATTGCAGCACACTATATATTTACAAAAGCCAATTATTATAAAAGACAATAAAGTAAATAGTAATGATTGTTGGAAACTCAAAAAGAGTCTTTACGGGTTGAAACAATCTGGCTTTGAGTGGAACCAATATATTGTGAAAGAATTAAACAATATAGGTTTTAAATCTGGTTTAGCAGATCCATGTGTGTTTAAAAGAGAAAATAATGGAACGGTGTCATTATTGTTATTATTTACAGATGATATTGCTTTGATAACTAAGACTAATAATGAAGCTAATGAGATTATATCATTATTAGTCAAAAAGATAAAATTAAAGCATTTAGGTGAAATTAAAAAGTATCTAGGATTGACAATTAACAAAACTAAAAATGGATTTAAGATATCTCAAGAAGATAAAATTTGCCAATTAATTAAAACGTATAAAATGGAACTTTGTAAACTGGCAAAGACTCCAATGAGTCAGGAAGTTTGCCAAACTAATGATCAAAGTCCCAAATTTGATAAGTCTATATATCAATCTTTGATTGGTAGCTTATCATATATCAGCAATTGGTCAAGGCCTGATATAGCTTATAATGTAAATCAGCTAGCACGTTTTAATTCGGATCCACATCAATGTCATTGGCAATCATTACAGAAAATTTTAAGATATCTTCAAGGAACAATGAACCATGCATTGTATATAGAACCAAAGGGTGATTTGAGTCTTAGTGCCTATGCAGATGCAAGTTTTGCAACTGACATAAACACTAGAAAATCAACATCTGGGATGGCTATATTATTTGGTAAGACACTAATAGAGTGGAGGTCAATCAGACAACAGCATATTAGCTTGTCCACAATGGAAGCGGAATTTTCATGTCTGTCATTACTATGCACTGACTTGATTTTGTACAAACAGTTATTATTAGACATGGATATAACTGTTAAAGATTCCATTATTGTGTACAAGGACAACCAGGCATCCATAAAGTTAGCTACTAGTATTGCTGTAAAAACTAGATCAAAACATACTGATTTAAGATACTTAAATGTTAGAGAATCTGTAAAGAATGGGCTAATTAAATTGGAATACTGCATGACGGAAGAAAACATTGCAGACCAATTTACAAAAGCTCAAGGAGTAATTAAGTTTAAAGAGAGTTGTAACAAATATGATTTAAAGATGTAAATAGTTATATTTATTATTATTTCCTAAAAGGGGAGAATGTTAGGGATAACATTGTTTACCCTAACTGGTTTAGGTAAAATAATAAATATGTTATCATAGTTTATTAGTTAAAGTGTCTGCAACTTTAACTGTGGGAATGTAATTAGGGGAGTGGTTGTGAAAGCACTTTAAAAGAAGCAAGACCACAGCTTGCTCTCTCTGGCTTTGATGATCCCTAATTACTGCATGGACTCAAGACTGTGTTACTCGAACGGGAGAGATAAACAAAGGACTGATTTGTAAGTGAACTGACATAAGGATATTCTACACGGACTTTGCTAATTGAATATCCCTGAATAGCACAAGCGTATCTGTTATTTTTACTGTATGTTAATAAATATACAAACATATCTCACTCATTTATCTGTGTGCCTATCTGACTAACGCTGCACATTCTGTTTAGCTTGTCTCCTTAACAGATTTTACCTCAGCTGGTTTCGCCAGTGCTTTAGCCATCTTAAAAACGGCAGGTCCGCAGTGAGTCAGGAATACCGCTCGCTTTTTTCCAGTGGTGGCATCCTTCAAGTTGTTGGTCTCCAGAAACATCTGGAACCGGTCCATGTATGAGTCCCAGTCTTCTTTTGCCAGGTCGCATGGAGCGGGTGGTATGGTGCTACCAGTCATGGTTTCCTCCGTTGATGCGCCTTCAGCCACGTGCTCTGTTTCGTGCTCTGTAGTGTTCAGTCAGCTCTGACGTCTCCGTATCCCATCCTCGTCGCCAGTGTTAAGTTCTGAGCATGGGCGCAAGGAACGGAGACGAGACAGTGAACAGTGAACTTCAACTCTTTATTATACATTCTGAACAGAGCAAAACCCTAGAGCAAAAGCAACCTTTTTATAGACAAGCTGCTGCTCTAGTAACCAATAGGAAACGTGGAGTGTTAACCCCCTTAACCAATTAGAGTGGCTCGTTAACAGCCAATCAGATTCTCCTGAACGGACCAATCCGATATCGCTATTATCGGCCAATCAGAAGTGCAGGGCTAGAACCCTGCTATTTTCTAAAGCTTTTGATAAACTTTATTTGAGTATTTTATTAGTTCACAACAAAAATAATTTGGAAATATAATAGTAGGATGAGATATTAAATTTTCATGGCACTTGACCAGTAGGGAAAAATGGGTGTTCTTGCAATTTTGGAGAATGCCTTCCATTTATTCACTTGCAGATTTCTCTTAGTATTCATAATGCTCAAGTGCATCATTTGAAGAGGGAGAAGAAGTCTATTCCTAAATCTCAGAGCTTCCTTTTTTAGAGGGGGAAAAAAACCCTGAAAAAAAATCCAGCAGTGCATCTGAACTGTTTTTGATGTTCTGGAGCTACACACATGATATTTCAAAAGAAATTTTCTTCTGGTTTATACCGAGAACAATGTATACAAATTTATATCTTCACTCAAAGTAGGGTCTACTGAAAAATGTGCAGATTATGCTATGAGAAATAGTATACATTCCTCCAGTTATTTGGGTAGCATGATTCACAAAACAACCCCCCCCCCAAAAAAAAAAAACCAAAAAAAACCACACACACCTCCACCACAATCAGGAGAGACAGTTCCAGAGCTGTGGTTTGGATGAACCTATTAAGCCCTGGGCATCGTTAATTATCTAGCATAAACCATCCTTCTTTGATGCAGAATACAGGTATGTTTCCAGCCATTTGGGCTAGACTGTGGTTTGCCCACAACTCTATTGAGCCTATGGCACTCAAAGATCAGGACAGTTGCCCAAAAGTCACACAAAAGCTAGACCTGAACAAAAAAGAAAAGAGAAAAGACCTTCTCTCCCCCAATCAGGCACATTTAGGTGAGTTTCTTTCTGTATATTGCACATTTAAGGTGAAGTTTGCTTTCTTTGGTAAGAGTTCCTAACTCTGAATGGGACATTCATTGAAAGCAAATCTCAAAAGACACATGAACACAATTGCAAGCTAATCAAAAAGGTTTAAATAACTATGCATAAGCTGCCTTCTGCAATATTTCCCAAGCTCTAATTATAGCTGAGAGCAAGAGCTGACTCTCTAAAGTTGCTCCTTGAAGCTGTGCTTGTGGTGATAAGGTATGTTAAGAAAGATAATTATGGTAACAGCTATAGAAGATTATAGTGGGTGGATGATTTGGGCAAAATGCTAATGAAACATGGTGCCTTCCCTATCAGTGACTAATCCAAACCTAGATGAGAAATTGTATTATCTGATGGCTTTTCTACATAAGACAGCTGATGACTATAAGCTATACACCAAATTTGCCTCTGTAAGCAAAGTTCCTCAACCAGTTTGACAGAGACTTTCTTATTTCTGTCCTGCCCACCCCAATCCCCATTGGTAAATTGCACTGTCAAATTGGGGGAAAAAAAATCGGAAGCAGTTGGAGAGTTATATGCCATGAATGATTTTGCACTTCAAAGCCAAAGCTAAAGGCGCAATGAAAAAATGTACAAAAACACTAAGTAGTCTTGGGGGAAAAAAAAGTGAAATAAATTTTGTCCAAAATTGAGTCAGGACAATATTGTATGAACCAGGGTTGCACTTTCATCTCATCTCCAATCATTTCCTGAACCCATAACTTTCTTCTTGAAAAGAAGTATGTGTCTAATAGATAGAAAATAACAATAGTTCTAGCTTTGCTTTGTGCATCAAGACAGCTGGGTGACTTTGGGTCAGTCACTCTCAGCCTTACAAGAGTGTCAGGAGACAATGATAAATCATTTTCAAAAATATTACCAAGGAAACTACAGGGACTTCACCAAGCAGACACCAAGAGTCAACCTTGACTTGAAGACACAAATACACACACAGAGAGAGAGAGAGAGAGAGAGAGATTTACACCCACTTGATCATGTATTCCATCAGTCCTTCATGAATCATTATTGTAGATTTTACTGTTTCATAAAAAATGCAATAAAAGCTAGCAGCAGAGCATTTAGAGGTAGAGCATCTAAACCAGAGGTGGTATTCAGCTGGTTCTGATCAGTTCTGGAGAACCAGTAGCGGAAATTTTGAGTAGTTTGGAGAACCGGCAAATACCACCTCTGACTGCCCCCGCCCCCATCTATTCTCTGCCTCACAAGTCCCAGCTGATTAGCTGGGTCTTCTTTGGTTGCCCTGCACAGGAGAACGGAGCTGGAAAGCAGGTTAGTGGGGTAAGGAGGGAATGGGGATTTTGCAGTATCCTTCCTCTGCCACGCCCACCAAGCCACACCCACAGAGCCGCTAGTAAATTCTTTTGAATCTCACCACCAATCTAAAGCATTTAAGGTTGCTAAGGTAGTCAAAAGTTGTATCTAAAATAAATATTATTTGGGTGTTGTTGTTGTTTTTAGCAAACAATGCTTATATTGCAGCTATTAAATAATATAAAAAAATCTAATCCAATTGAAAGTTCTAAGACAGGATTGCTCAACCCCTGGTCTGCAAACATGTAGCAGGCCACACAAACAAACAAGACCCCTCCATGGGATGTAGGCAGCATGTGAAACCACACCTTCTCCAGCCCAAGAAAAAATCTTCCTCCAACCTTTTGGGCACCAGAAACCGGTTCCTGGTACCCAAAAGGTCGAGGGACACTGATCTAAGATATATACCTGCCCAAGTTCTTCAACAAAAGATAACTTGGGATCATAAAGACTGAACTGGAGTTGGTAAACTATTGCAAAAAACACCTTTCTAATCTAGAAGAAGGGGAAATTCCTTATTAATCCCAATTAATTGCATTCCAATACCTCCAACTAGTAAGAAGTGTTAAATATGCTGATTCCATGATGGTCCATGCCCCTCTCCTTTTAAAATTTAACAAAGAGATTTTGTTTAAAGGCATAAAGGCCACCTCCTGGAGTCTGTACACCAATAAAAATACAATTCGTAGGAGAAGGTAGTAACTATCCTTTTTCAGTTTCTACTCTTTGGTTATGTAATACTTAAATTATCTATGGCAGATGCTTTGCTGCCCCAAGCACAATATAGTATAGATGCCGGTATCTTGGACTGTTTCCAGAAGACAGGAAGGAGCCAGTGAAAATACTATAGTTGTGGGATCATTTATTAAATTTATATCTAGATTTCCACTAAAACTGATTGTGTGGTTCGCCATAAGACATGGATACAATTGGTAATTAAACATTTCAGTTTATCAGAACTATACGCTTGTATAATTCGGCCCACTGCCCACCAGAATACAACCCATTTTAGCACCAAATCCCCTTGGATACTGAGAAACTAACGGAGTAAAACCTATTTTGCTGTGCGCAGAAGGAAAAACAGCAATAAGGAAGTGCAGAGCTTTGGATTAGGCACTATGAACACCCTGTAGCATCACGACAGGCAAGCATTTGCAGGTTCTGCATCAACCCTCAAAGGCACATCGTTTCTGAGTAGCCTCTCTCTGTAGATTTGAATGAACAGTAAAGGGTCTCTTGGCCTGACACCTCAATATGAACACATTTATTTTGATAAGCTTCTATGCGCTACAACCAGGGGTGGGCTTCAAACATTTTAGCAAAGGGTTCTCTGTCCAGCTGCTTGGTGGGTGTGGCCTAGTCAGCCTCCTGCACCACGGCGGGGGGGGGGGTTGCCCTTCCCGGGCTCCAGAGGCTTTTCTTGAGCTTCCGGGAGGGTGAAAACAGTTTCCTGGGGCTCTGGAGGCTCTCTGGAAGCTGGAAACGGGCCCATTTCTGGCCTTCCCAAACTTCCGGGAGGCCCATTTTTCACCCTCCCTGAGCCTCCACACATGCCCTGCACTTACCTGCTTCCAAAACGGGCCACGTGGGGAGTCCTGGGAGGGGTGGGAGGGCCCAACCAGGAGTGGGATTTGGGGGTTCTCGAAACTGCACAGAATCTTAGTTATGGGCTCTCCCGAACCCCTGCGAACCCCCAGCAGCCCACCCCTGGCTACAACACATGTTATTCTGAAATTGTGGGCAAAAAAAGTTCCATAAAACAAATCTATGGACAGTATACTTCCTCTCCAATACAAATTGGATTTCTACGTGCAACCGTGACTCCAAATATACCCAAACTTCAAAGCTTTACACATTCAGGTATGCATTTGAAAAGGGGGGAAGAAAAGATAGTCTGGAGTTTTGGAGGGTCTTATAGGGAAAGTTTGAGAGGGAACCAGGTGAGTTATTCCTTGCATTTAACTGCCTGCGTGCAATCTTTTCAAAAGCAAAGGATCAAATCAATTCAGAGCAATTTGCTCACCTGAGGGTTGCCCTATGCTCTGATCTTCAGAACAAATAAATTATTTTCCTCCAATGCTATTTCCTGCTTAACAATCTCTGTCCTGCTCCATCTCTGACTAGTTTCTAGGCATTGCTTTTTAAGTTGGTTCCCTATCCTATCTGAAGGTACTTAGGTGCTTTCAGCTTAAAGAAGTGTTTTCCTTTTTCACTAGATGGCACTACAAAGTAGCATTAGGCCTGCCCTACCCATTGTATGGAAAAACAGAGCGGAGGTTGCTGCTAAAGAAAACAATGGGCTGCGTGGCGAAGGAAGCTCTTTCTGGATCCTGTTCTATTCCTTCCTGCCTAGTGCATGAGTTGTATAAGAAATAGTGGTAGAAAAACTAGCATACACCACTTTTGGGTTTTGCAATGGGATTTTGGTACATGTTGGGACCACTCCTTTTGAGGGTGAAGCTAATGTAGTAAAATAATTTTCACTAAGTAGATGATAGACATGATGAGTGCAAACCCAAGATAATTAGCCTTTCCAGATGCAATCATTTGCACAGTCCCACCGGCTGTGATTGTGAGCAAGCTCTAATGATAACAACATATAGCATGCATATATTTTATTTATACAGCCACATTTGTGCACTGGAATGTTTTGTTTTCACACAAGATTTTAGGCATGCATAAAAACATACAATGTGCCTACCGTCCCTGTCCTAATGTTCCTTTTTGTACTTATCCATTTCATGTATTAATAATCAAGTTTATACTTATATCTGTTATTTAATAGGTGTTCGACAAATAAATAAAATAAAATAAATATCCAGTCTTTATGCAGACCTGTGGGGAGAACAGGTATGGCACTCTTGTGCATGTGAAAATTGTGTCATCTTAATATGTTCTTTTTTTTTGCCCCAAAGAATTTTTTTTTTTTAGACAAACATACATAAACAAAACATAAAAACATAAAGCCATCTTCCAGTTACATACATATAGTGTGTTGGTTGGTTACAAATTTTTTGTGCATCTTCTCCATAGTCCTCACTTACAATTGTTTGTATATATTCTCATATTATGAAACAGATATTTCTAAATACATTTATTATCATTGTTAATCAATCATTTGACTATACTATTATTCATTCATGTTATGCAAGATATTCCATATTTTAAAATTGATTTATCTTATAACAATTCATATTATCATCCTAAATCCACCCCATAATTATAATATAATAATACATCCTTATATATTCTATATAATTCTATTCTCCTTGTAATTGTAAAATTCAACATATTTCGTAACCACATTTTATTTTCTAATCATTGATAAAATCGATCCCAAATGATATAAAATTGTTTATCTTCTTGTTCTCTAATTTCAAATGTCAATTTACTCATTTCAGCACATTCCATTATTTTCTTAATAACTTACTCCTGAGTTGGTATTTTCTCATTTTTCCAATTTTTAGCAATACAATCCTAGCTGCTGTTAAGCTTAACATGTTCTTAAGGCAGAAAACCAGAAAGCAGAAAAAAAATAGTATGTGCAGTCAATACAATGCAGTTAACACATTTATGCTACAGAAAAAGGTTGAATCTTGCTAGTTTTGGAAAGTGAAGCGCAGATGATTGATACAATACAAATGAATTCCACAAGTTCTCTCTGGAAGACCTAGAACGCACCAATTCTTCGTTCTAGAGTGGACTGCCCCCCGTTTTCTCCAGTGTCTAGGACTGACTGATGTAGGATCTTTACATCAGGTGGCACTGAAGGGTGGTTCTAAAAGTGACTAAATTAGCATGGGGGCTATGGCTATTAGAATAGAGCTGGAAGGGACGTTGGAGGTCTTCTGGTCCAGCCCTGCTCAAGCAGGAGAACTTATACCATTTCAAACAAGTGACTGTCCAGTCTATTCTTAAAATCCTCCAGTGATGGAGCGCCCACAACTTCTGAAGGCAAGCCATTCCATTAGTTAATTGTCCTCACTGTTAGGAAGTTTCTCCTTAATTCCAGATTGCTTCTCTCCTTGATTAGTTTCCATCCATTGTTTCAACTGAGTTTGGCAGTGAAAGCCAAAGTTAATTATGTGATGAGAAGAGGTACTTTCTTTTGTCTGCCCTGAATCTATCTTGAACCACCACAGGATGCTTTTTTTTCTTTGTTATATTTAATTCCTTTCCTTCAGAAATTCAAGATGTCACCCATAGCACATCCTTCCCCAATTTTTCCTCATAGCAATAACAATAAGCTGGACTGAAGGAGACTGACTGAAGGGCCCATGGCTGAGGTGGACTTGAACATAGCTCTCCTTAGTCCTGGCCCAACACCTTGACCATGATATCTTATCTGATCAATACCCCATGCTTATTACTGAAAAGCTCACGACTTTCCAGAGTTCTGCATATCAGTTGCTCTTCCCTCTGCTTTTCTTTTAAAACCATGTGCTTTTCTAATAAGTTCTGCTGTTATGACTGCTGCCTCTTAATTTAATGTCCATTCTCTCTCTGATATTAACATTCTCAGTGCTGAGGTAAATTACCTCAGTACTCCAATTATTTAAAAGCCCCGCCTCTCCAAAACAATATGCGCCATCCCTATGCGCCACTTCATTTCTCTATTGCCCCACACATTTTGCCATTAACAAACAAAACATCAAGCTGGGAATTCCATTGGTCAATCTCAGGCCCACCTTGTGATTCTGAATGCATTCATACCATGTTTACCTAGAGATAGAAAGAAGGATTTGGACTATAGAACTGAAACCATGCCTCACCCCTTTAATGGCTTCACTTCAGTACTTGCCACATGTAGATGCCACAGTGGAGATTAAGCTTTATCTTAATTCTGAACGTCATTTCAGAATATAACGCTGCTTTAAAAGGTCTCAGAAGGAAATCCAGTAAAAAAAAAGATACTTTTCCAATGCAGTCTCGTTCTGACAGTGCCTTTTTAACCATTGCCAGTGTGGTAATCCCCCTTTCTGACTTACATTTCTGCCTTTGCAAGTGATTTTTATCCAAAGCAGGAACAAGGATGCCCCTATTAGTTTCATGGAACCAGAGTATATTTTTGCAAACATTGCAAGTGAAAGAGGTAGATCCACATAGAATGAGCATGGTATTTTTGTTATGAGCATGGGAACCCATTCATACTTAAAAGCTATAATGTAGAGAATGCTGATGGAAATTCTGAATCTTCTTCTAGATAAGATCCCAGAGTGCTATAGCCCCAGGTAAGGAACTTAAAGTCCTCCAGATATTGCTGAACTACCTTTCCCAGCAGCTCTACCTAGCAGGCCCAATGGAGAGGGATGCTAGGACTTGTACTTTGGCAACCCTTTTTATAGACCTGTAGGCTAACTGCTAATGATGATGGCATTCATGCTATCAATAATTGTTTTAACTGTTTGATTATTATGCCTGCCAAAAAGCCTTTGGGTTTTTTTTTTAAGTTGGGGTGGTGGTAGGATCAATTGAAGATTTGCTATTGGACAAATCACACCATGTAAAAACTTCCTTATCAAGCTGAGTCACTTCATTCAGGAACACTATGGCCAATTTTCAAAACTCACAAGATTGCAATATAATTTAATATGAAAATTAGGTGTTTTGCTTAGGAGCCCTTAGCAATTCTTTTTATACTCTCATTGTTACTTTCATGAGTTTTTAAGAGTTCTGCAGCATTTCCCATTTCATGAATCCAGAGGGAGGAAAATTAGCCAATAACTCCTGAGAATGTGGATTCCGGGAATGGATTAAACTTAATATTCTTTCCCTTTGCTGATGTTGGCTGTTCTGTATAGTTAATTTGCCTTCTTGTAAATACGCCTTCCGATTGGCTAAGACGCGTGGCAACCCAATTGGCCAAGCAGGCTGCAGCTGATTTGCCACGATGAATCCCCCGCGATTGGAGGAAACCGATTGCAGGGAATTCAAAGCAGTGTCATTGGCCGCGGCTTGGCCGGCTAGGTCGATATAAACCGCGGTCTAGCCTAGCCGCCCCGAGCTGATCTTGGTACTTAATAAAAGAACTGAACTAAGTCACGGGCTCCCGAGTTTCCTTCCAGTGACGGATTTAACACTGGCGACGAAGGTGGGATCGCGGAATTGAAACCCACTGAGCACGTGGCGCCGCAAACAAAGAAACCAACAAGATGGCCAGCATCGCACCACCCGCACCCTTCAACCAAGCTACTGAGGACTGGGAATCCTACATAGATCAGTTCCTGATGTTCCTAGAAAGCAGCAACCTCAAGGACGCAAACGGACAGAAAAAAAGGGCCATTTTCCTGACATACTGCGGGCCCGCAGTGTTTAAGATGGCGAAAGCTCTCGCAAAGCCCGAAGATGTGAAAGAAATGGACTGGGCCGACCTCGAGCCTTTGTTGTGAAGCCACTACGCCCCTGCCATACCCACCATCATCCGGCAGCATGACTTTTATCACTGGGATCAGAAGGGGGGTTGAGAGTATCGGCGACTTCGTAGCTGACCTCCGAAACCTGGGGGGCATATGCAGCTTCACCGATATGGACGAGGCACTCCGAGACCGCATCATCCTCAGGCTCAGGGACCCGGTTCAACAGAGCCGACTGATGGCCAAGGGCGACATTTCCCTCACTGACGCCATTGCCGAGGCCACTGCCACCAAAGCGACCTGAAAATCCGCGGCCCGAATGCGGAGACCAGGTACCGGGGATCCACCCACGACAACCGAGATGACACCAGAAGCAAGCTGCCGACTCGCCACCACCCACCATGGTGACCTCGACTCCGCCACCAACACCACGGATGACGAGGACATCCACCGACTCCAAACAGAATGAGACTGGCGTGACCAACGGGATCATAAGTCGAGACCCAACTGTGCCAGGTGCGGAGGCGACCACCCATGATCGGAATGCCAGTTTCTCAATGCAATCTGCCAGCACTGCGACAAAAGAAGTCACATCGCCCGAGTCTGCTGGCTCAAGAAAACCTACAGATGGTGAAACAACAGCAACCAGAGACGAGATGGCACCCCCCCCCAGGCCCAGGGACCACCCAACCGAGAATTGTTGGAACCGGGAAGGACAGGGGCGACGGGATGGCGAGAATCAGCAGAGAGTGGAAACCCACCAGATGGTCGTCATCGGCCATTCATCAAGCGCAGACACCCAAAAGGTATACGTAGAAGTGGGCATCAAGGGCAAGCCATGCAAAATGGAGGTGGACTCCGGGTCCTACCTCTCCATGGTTGCATGGTGGGAAATCAAGCGCCTGGTGCCCAACATCCATTAAAGGGGGCTGGAAAGCCAGAAATTAATCCTCAAAGACTACCAAGGAAACCGCATCCCGGTAGTCAGAACAGGACACTTTAAAGTGACCTTCAAGGGGCACACAGCAAGGCTTCCACTAACGGTCGTGGATAGAGACCGCCCCAGCCTTTTGGGACTACAGTGGTTCACGCCGCTTGGGATCGAAGTAATGGGCATTGACCACGTCGCAGAGGCAGACTGGGAAGAACAACTCGCAAGGGACTTCCAGGACGTGTTCAACGGCACCCTAGGCAAGTACCGAGGGCCCCCTATTTCATTCAGCCTAGACCCCAGTGTTCCACCCATAAGCCTAAAACCACGGCAGGTACCTTTCCCACTCCGGCCCAAGATAGATGAGCAAATAGACAAGCTCATCAAACAGGGAGTCCTGGAGCCAACCGATCACGCCCAGTGGGAAACCCCCATAGTCACCCCAGTCAAGCCCAATGGGTCGGTGAGAATCTGTGGGGACTATAAGGCCACCCTAAACTGCGCCTTACAACAAAGCGCCTACCCCGTCCCAGTAGTGCAGCATCTCCTACACTCACTGGGGGAGGCAAGGTTTTCGCGAAGCTCAACCTGGCACAAACCTACCAACAATTGCTGGTTGATGCGGAAACCGCCAAGGCACAGACCATAGTAACCCACCAGGGGGCTTTTCTCTGTAAGAGACTCCAGTTCAGAGTCAGTGTGGCCCCAGGAATCTTCCAGAGCCTCATGGAGAGACTCCTTCAAGGAATCAAGGGGGTGGTGCCCTACTTCGACGACGTACTGGTGTCGGCAGCCAACCAAAAAGAACTGGAGGGTCGCCTGAGGGAGGTACTAACGAAGTTCAAAAACGCGGGGCTAAAAGTTAAAAAAAAAAAAGCCAACTGCACACCGAGAGGGTCGAATTCCTGGGGTACCTTTTAGACCAGCACGGAATTCACCCAACCAAGAAAAAAATCAGAGCAATCAAGGAAGCCCCCAGACCGAAGAACAAAATGGAACTACAGGCATTTCTAGGATTCTTTAACTTCTATAATGTTTTCCTGCCCCAGAAGGCAACCATGGCGGAGCCTTTGCATAGGCTTTTGGACAAGGTGGCCATGTGGAACTGGGGGAAATGCGAGGAAGCCGCTTTCATCAAAACCAAGGCCCTGCTTACCTCGCATGCCATCCTCATCCAATACAACGAGACCCTACCACTAGCAATTACATGCGACGCATCACCTTTCGGCGTCGGCACCGTTCTCAGCCACACTCTCCCCGATGGAAAAGAAGCACCCATTGCCTTCTTTTCCAGGACCCTCTTCAAACCAGAACGGAACTAGTCAACTGGACAAAGAGGCCCTGGCAATCATCGCCGCAGTGAAGAGGTTCATGAGTACCTCTACGGCAGGACTTTCACCATCATCACCGATCACAAGCCGCTGCTGGGAATCCTGGCAGGGAACAGGGCCACCCCAAACATTCTATCGCCAAGAATGACAAGGTGGTCCGAGTTCCTTGCCGCCTACAGTTACCGGCTCATGCACCGACCTGGTAAGATGATCACCCACACAGACGCCTTGAGCCGCATGCCACTACCCGACCTGGAGACCGACCCAGTACCCACAACATCCACCCTGAGCATAGAGACTCTACCCGATCTACCCGATCTACCCGTAACCGCATCAGATATTGCCCGCGAAACTAATAAAGACAAGCGTCTGGTGTTGTGTTACATTGGGTAGAGAAGGGGTGGCCGGAAAAAGATGACAACAAAACATTCAGGACATTCCGGAACTGGCAAGCAGAACTGTCATTACAAAAAGGTTGTTTACTATGGGGAGATAGGGTTGTTATTCCAGAAAAATTACAAGGGAAGGTATTGGACTTGTTACACGAGGGGCCGTTAGAACAAAAGCCCTGGCCAGGAGTTACGCCTGGTGGCCAGGGATGGACAAACGGATCGAGGCTTGGGTGGCAGCATGCAAACGGTGCCAAGAAACCAGGCCGAGCCCTCCCGCTGCACCAATCCTGGAATGAGAAACCCCCAGGGGACCATGGTCCAGGATTCACATAGATTTTGCCAGGCCCACGAAGGGACACACATTCCTCATCAAGGTAGATGCTTACTCCAATTGGTTGGAGGTAAGCAACATGAAAACCACCACCACGGAGGCTGTCACCAAGGAACTTAGCAAGCTGTTCGCAACCCACGGCCTCCCAGACATCATCATATCGGATAACAATCGGGCCCCAATTCACCTCGCTGAAATTCAAAAAATTCCTAGCGGAGCGGGGAATACGGCATGCACTGACAGCACCAGCACTTCCAGCGGCGAATGGGAGGGCGGAGCGAATGGTTCAATTTACGAAAAAAACAATCCCAAAAATAGAAACCGGGGAAATCCAAGAAAAAATAAATAAAATGCTTTTTATACAACACATAACCCCAAACATGACAACCAAGAAAAGCCCAGCAGAACTATTAATGGGGAGGAAATTAAGGTCCCCACTCGACAGACTACACCCCACGTACAACCCAGAAAAAAACCCCAAACTCCTCAAACAAACACCGAACATTTACACCAGGCGACGTGGTATACGCAAAGAACCTTACCGGGGACCCACTCTGGGTACCATCAACCATAACCCAAGTGACAGGTCCCCACTGGTACCGGCTACAGACAGCCGATGGACGAGGATGGAAGAGACACATTGATCAATTAAGATCGAGAACCTACATGGGAAATACAACCAACATGCAAACACACACAGAAGAAGAAACCTCAGGAGGAAGGGGAAACTCAGATATCAACCAAGAGGGGAGGGGGAACCCAGAAAACCAAAACTACCACCCCCCACAAAAAGAAAACCAACCATACTCACCAACAGAACCACCGATGGAGGACCAACTTGAAGCCTCGCCCAGAAGGAGCAGCCCAGCAAGCTCAACCAGCCCGGAAAGACCAGGTGGGAACAGCAGGACCAGCAGCTCAACCAACCCGGGTAGACCGGGAGGGAGCTGCAGCGAAAGGCCGGGCCCAACCTTCCAGGCGGTTCCATCAGGAAGGCAAGGAGCAACACAGAACCCGTCCGAACCGCTCGCAGACCAGACGCCAACTAACCTGCGCAGGTCCAGTAGACAAGTACGGAGCCCCGCCTACTTACGGGACTACGTTACGTAGGACCATACCAAGAGGGGAGGGGTGTTCTGTATAGTTAATTTGCATTCTTGTAAATACGCCTTCCGATTGGCTAAGATGCGTGGCAACCCGATTGGCCGAGCAGGCCGCGGCTGATTGGCCTCAATGAATCCCCCGCGATTGGAGGAAACCGATCGCGGGGAATTCAAAGCAGTGTCATTGGCCACGGCTTGGCCGGCTAGGTCAATATAAGCTGCGGTCTAGCCTAGCCGCCCCAAGCCGATCTCGGGACTTAATAAAAGAGCTGAATTAAGTCAAGGGCTCCTGAGTTTCCTTCCAGCGACAGATTTAACATTGGCTTTTGTTGGGGGGGTTGCATTAGAAGTCTGAGAGCTTTTCACTTTCATAATTCAGAGCTTGTTAACTCTAAACATTAAAAAAAAAACTAGCATCTAGGAAATATTTGGTTTAGAAAGATTTGGTTTAGAAAGTTAAAAGTTACTAAATGGATAATTCTTTATCATCTTAATTGTTTTAAATTGGGCCAACATAGATAACATCTAGAAAGATTATAAAATTCTAGAGCAGTTGTACAGTTCATCAATAAAGTGTTGTAAAGACAATTATGTGCCAATAAAAATCTAAAGCCTTTATCAGAATGAACTTTGTGATATTAACCTAAAGCTTCAAAATGCCCTTATAGCCACTTCCTTAAATAAACTAACAATAGAATTTTATTTTGCACCCACTGAAGACTGCAGTGTTTTCAGTGGGTGTAAAAAATTATATTGTTAGTTCATTTATTCCTTGGTATCTAAGTATATGCGGGAGGAGAAAATAGTTCAGTTTGTGTCCACGGTTATCAATTATCTTAGGACTTCTACAAGCATCCTCTAGCAATACCTGTGCTGATACAACTGCGAATAAAGATAAACTTTATATATAAAATTTAGAAGAGAAGAGAATAGAAGAGAATACTTTATTGGCCAAGTGTGATTGGACACACAAGGAATTTGTCTTGGTGTAAATACTCTCAATATACAAAAAGAAAAGGTACATTCATTAAGAATCAAGAATCATAACGTACAACACTTAATGATAGTCATAGGGTAGAATCAACAATCAAATCATACGAGGAAACAGTCAGTATAAATCATAAGGATACAAGCAACAAAGTTATAGTCTTACAATCACAAGTGGGAGGGGATGGGTGACAAGGAGTGATGAGAAGATTAACAGAATAGTAGTGTACACTTTGTAATTAGTTGAACAGTGTTGAGGGAATTATTTGTTTTGCAGAGTGATGGCTTTTGGGAAAAAAATTGTTCTTGTGTCTAGTTGTTCTGGTGTGCAGTGCTCTATGGCATCGTTTTGAGGGAAGGAGTTGAAACAGTTTATGTCCGGGATGTGAGGGTTCTGTAAATATTTTCTGTAAACCTTATATTATTTTTATAAACCTTATAACTTCATGATGGATGGTGATACTAATAGAGGCTATAAGTCACTAGCAGGTAAATAACCTTAGTGTGCAATGCAGTTGTGTACACATGTGTGCACACCTATACAGAAAACAATATTTTATTGTTTAGTCAGAAAATAGACCCATCATTATTGGATCCATTAGTGGGTCTCTGCTAAAGCTGAAGCATCAGATTTCCTCAAATTGCAACTGTGCAACACCTGTTGTGAATTAAGATGATGGGTTTGTTATGCTGCAAATGGCCAGTTTCTGATAAGACACTTATGAGTAATCCTTATGAACTTACTGCCTACATTTTGATATAGTATTATTGAAAATTTTAAAAACAAGAGTAAAAATTAATGCAAACTAAAATAGAATAAGAAGTCAGTTTGGTCTAGTGGTTAAGGCACCAGAGTAAAAAGCAGGACACTATGAGTTCAGGTTTTTCCCTAGCCATGAAAACTGGCTGGGCCAATTTGGACCAACCATTTTCCCTCAGCCCCATTTGCCTCACAGGGTTGTTGTTGTGAAGAAAATAGGAGGGGAAAGGTGTGCGGGTATGTTCACCACCTTGAATTATTTGGAAAAGTAATAAAAGAAGGATACAAATAAATTAATGTAAAAAGAAAAAGGACGGAATAAAAGAGAATGCTAAAGTGCAAAATGAAAAAAGTTGGAGAAAAATGGAAAATAAATGAAAAAGATATAAAAAAGCAGGTTCCCATCTTTTTTACAGTAGGTATAAGTACAGCTGTAAATTTATCCCTTTCCCTAAGTTTATATCATGACTCTTTCTATAAACTATTGTATACATTCATCAACATCTTAATTCATAAGCACATTTCTTCCATTTCCGCTCAAAAAGTCCATGAGGGTTTTCCAGTCAGTAATAAACAATAGTGTCTTTTCTCTGATCAAACACATAAATTTGGCCCTCTCAACAAGTTCTATCATCTTCACCAACCATTCCTCTATTGTAGGTGTTAGATTTGGGAGAGTGGGTGCAAGAACGGAGACGAGGCATCGAATAGTGACTCCAACTCTTTATTAGTGACTTCAGAACAGAGCAAAAGGCTAGGGCAGCAGCAGCTTCTTTTATAGAGATGGCTGCTGTCACAACATCCAATGATTTGAGTTTGCCGTGCTGTAAAGAGTCCAATAAGCGGCGACCCACTAACAGGCAATCAGATCAGCCGACAACGACCAATCACGATCCGCTATTAGCGGGCCAATCAGAAGTGCAGGTTTACGAGCCTGCTGTGAAAGTAAAACTATTAGAATCGCAAGCTAACGAGTTTGCTTAGTTCGGAACACCCCTCCCCCCTAGGTTCCATCTCAAGGGTGGGGTGATGTATTCTCGCAGGTAGGCAGGTCATCTCACCTGTCTACCTGATCTTCGTTGCTCCACCAGTCTTTGCCCGGACTCTGGTTCCGGTGGGCTGTTGGTTGAACTCGGCAGTAATGGTGAGCTGGCTTCTCCGATGGGCGATTCGGTGTTGTCATCTCTACTCTGTGTTATCTGGATTCTCTGGGGTTGCTGATGCCGCCATGCTTCGTGGAGAGATGGCCATCTGCCCCAGCTCTTCTTTGGAAGATGAATAATCCAGGTTTGGTTGCGCTGATTACTGGTTTTCGAGTACTGGGTCGGGTACAAGTTCATTTTCGGCCCCCTCGATTTCCCTTCCCCCCCTGGTTTGGAGTTCAGGGCTTGTGAAGGGGTAGATGCCAGCCGGGAGCATAGCTGGTCGATGTGGCACTTCCACAGTCTCCCATCAGCAGTTTGTAAACGGTAGGAACAGGGACCCATAAGTTGAGTTATGGTAGCGGGGACCCACAATGGGTCACCGGTAAGGTTTTTTGCAAACACCGGGTCGCCTACCTTGAACGTGCGATACTTGCTGCTGGACCCCAGGGGCTTTTCCGGTGTGTAGGCAGGGTGTAATCGATCAAGATGTGATCAAAGTTCCTGCCCATCAGGAGTTCAGCTGGGGTTTTGTTCATGGTGCTGTTTGGAGTGATATGCTGAAGGAGGAGCATCCTGGTCACCTTGTCGTGGATGTTCCCTTGTTCCATCTTGTGTAAGGTTTTCTTTATGAACTGGACCATTTGTTCAGCCCTACCGTTGGCCGCAGGGTGAGCCGGTGATGTTAAGGCAAGGCGTATCCCCCGGTCTGCTAGGTACTGCTCAAATGCCAAGGCGGTGAATTGTGGGCCATTGTCTGAAACCAAGACATCTGACAAACCATGTGTAGCAAATATTCTGTTTAGTTTTTTAACAACTGTCTCTGTTGTGGTGCTCTTCATTTTGTGGACCTCAAGCCAGTTGGAATAGGCATCCACTGTTATGAGAAATGTATGCCCCTTGGTGGGTCCCACAAAATCGATGTGGATATGGAACCAGGGACCTCGTGGTGCTTCCCATTCCATTGGTGGTGCTTTTGGTGGAGCTGAGCATGTTTCCTGGCATTTGTTGAAGGTACTAACCCAGGTTTCTATTTGCTTATCTATGCCTGGTCACCAAGCGTAGCTCCTTGCTAGTGCCTTCATTCGCACGATGCCCGGGTGTCCATCATGCAATAGTTTTAGGACCTTATGCTGCAGTCTTTCTGGAATGATGACTCTGTCTCCCCATAAAACACATCCTTTTGGGGAGAAAAGTTCTGTCTGCCTGTGTTTGAAAGGCTTGAAGGTGTCGTTGAGTTCGTTGTCGGGCCAACCTCTTTCCACCCAGCTGAGGACCCGTGCTAAACAAGGGTCCTTCCTTGTTTCTGACATGATGTATTGTGCAGTCAGTGGTGGTGATGGAAGTGTCTCGATTTGTAGTGTAGCTAGGGTTGGAGCTGGGTTGTCCAGGACTTCTGGTAGCGGAGAGAGGCTCAGGGCGTCAGCGTGGGGAATGGCTTTCCCCGGTCGGTGTCACAGTTGGTAATCGTATGCAGCTAAAAACTCTGACCAGCGTGTCATTCTTGGTGATAAGATGTGGGGAGTTGGTTTATCCCCTGCCAAGATGCCAAGTAGTGGTTTGTGATCGGTGATTATAGAAAAGGTTCTTCCATATACATACTCATGGAATCGTTTGATTGTAGACACAATAGCGAGAGCCTCTTTATCAAGTTGGCTATAGTTTCTCTCAGTTTTAGATAAAGTTCTAGAAAAGAATGCAATGGGCGCCTCAGTACCGTTTGGCAGGATGTGGCTCAGGATGGCTCCTACTCCAAATGGTGAGGCGTCACAGGTAACAGTTAATGGTAAAGTCTCGTTATATTGTATCAATACAGCATCTGATGTTAAAAGGTCTTTTACTTGCTGAAAAGCTCGCTCTTCTCGATGTCCCCAGACCCAGGAAGCCTTCTTGTCGAGGAGCCTATGCAGGGGTTCAGCAACAGTCGCCTTCTGGGGTAGGAAGATGTTATAAAAGTTGATAAGTCCAGGAAGGCTTGGAGATCTGTTTTATTTCTAGGTCTTGGGGCGTTTTTTATTGCAGCCAATTTTTTCTCAGTAGGGTAAATTCCCTGTTTGTCAAGAAGGTAACCAAGCAATTCAACCCTCTCCGTGCATAGTTGGCACTTGTCCTTCTTGACCTTCAGGCCAGTGTCTTTAAATTTTTGGAGGACCATTCTTAGTCGTTTTTTTAGTATACTTCTAGTGGGAGCAGCTATCAGGACATCATCGAAATATGGCACGACCCCTTTTATGCCTTGTAGCAATCTCTCCATCAGACTTTGGAAGATGCCAGGTGCTACGCTTACTCCGAACTGGAGTCTATTACACTTGAATGCACCTCTGTGTGTAACTATAATTTGGGCTTCTGCAGTCTCTGCATCTACGGGCAGCTGCTGGTACGCCTGGGCTAAGTCCAATTTTGTGAATATTTTTCCGCCCCCAAGGGAATGAAGGAGGTGTTGGACCACAGGCATGGGGTAAGTGCTCTGCTGAAGTGCGTGGTTCAGGGTGGCCTTGTAATCCCCACAAATTCTCAAAGATCCATCAGGTTTTAGGGGGGTTACAATTGGGGTCTCCCATTGGGCGTGGTCAATCGGTTCCAACATGCCTTGGGCTATTAATTTGTCCAATTGTTCGTCAATCTTTGGTTTGAGTGCAAAGGGCACTCGACGAGGCTTAAGGCGAATGGGCGCAATATCAGGGCAGAGGTTAAACAATATGGGGGATCCCTTGTACTTGCCTAGCTTCTTGGTGAAAACTTCCTGGAATTCCTGGACAAGGGCTGCTTCCCAGTCATTGCCTTCGGTCTGGTTGATGCCTGCCAGTTCGATTTCCAGAGGCGCGAACCACTGTAAGCTTAGCAAGCTGGGTCGATCTCTATCGACGATGGTAAGAGGTAGGGTTGCGGTGTGGTCTTTGAAAGAGACTTGGAAGTGGCTGGAACTGGTGACTGGAATTCTATTTCTCTGGTAGTCCTTCAATATAATTATCTGAGTTCTGAGGTCCTGGCAGCGGATGTCAGGGATCAACTGTTTGAGAGTTTTCCAGGAAACCATGGATAGGGACTACCTGGAGTCGACTTCCATAACGCATGGTCGCTTCTCAATGATGACCTTTACTCAGATTTTCCTTGCATCAAGGGATGAAGCGTGGCCGATGGTGATGGTTTGGTGTGCCTCTTCTTGTTCGGTAAAAGTGGCTGGTGCTCAGTTTCTGTAGTAGTGGTTCCATTGGTTGCTTGGGTGGTCCCGATTTACTGGTGGGGTGCCTGTTGTCTGCCAGAAATTTTTTTCTCTTCAGTTCGGGCTGGACCCTCGCTTGCTTCTACAAACCTTTGCAATGTGGCCCCTCTTTCCACAGGAACGGCAGAATGCTTCTAGGAATGTGCAGTCTGATCGTGGGTGGTTTCCCACGACCAGCACACTGGAATGAGGGCTTACGACTCCGTTGATCTCGCTGATCACGTTCTGACCGGAGTCTGTTGACCTCCTCTCCCTCGCTTTCTGATGAGGACTCGAAGTCTTCATGGTGGGTGGTTGTTGCGTGCCTCTCGGGACAAGGCATAGTATTACTGGCGGTGCGGTCCATTTGCTCGGTGCATTCGAGCGGCCGACTTCCTGGTTGCTTCTGCTGCAGTAGCATCGGTGATGACATCTGCTAGGCCGATGTCTCCCTTCGCCATAATCTTGCTCTGGGTTGTGGGGTCTCTTAGACCCAGAACAATTCGATCTCTCATGGCTTCTTCGAGATTGGCGAAGCCACAGAGTCCCCCCAGGTTTCTGAGGTCCGCGATGAAGTCTCTCACACTTTCGTTTTCCTGCTGGTCCCTCTGGTAAAACTCGTGTCTTCTGATGAGTGTTGGCACCGCTGGGGCATAATGGGCTCGGAGGATTGGGGTGAGAGTGTCCCAGTCCATTGTCTTGACTTCCGCTGGTTTTGCAAGTGCCTTTGCCATCTTAAATACGGCTGGCCCGCAATGGGTCAAGAATACAGCTCATTTCTTGCCAGGCGTTGCATCCTTCAAGTTGTTGGTTTCCAGGAACATCTGAAACCTGTCCATATACGAGCGGGTGGTATGGCTCCACTGGTCATGTTGCCGTGATTGGTGTGCTCTCAGCCACGTGCTCTGTTATCGTGCAATGAGTGATCAGTCAGCTCTTATCGTCTCCGCATCCCACCTTCGTCGCCAGTGTTAGATCTGGGAGAGTGGGTACAAGAATGGAGATGAGGCATCGAATAGTGACTCTTAGTGACTTCAGAACAGAGCAAAAGGCTAGGGCAGCAGCAGCTTCTTTTATAGAGCTGGCTGCTGTCACAACATCCAATGATTTGAGTTTGCCACGCTGGAAAGCGTCCAATCAGCGGCGACCCACTAACAGGCAATCAGATCAGCTGACAATGACCAATCACAATCCGCTATTAGCGGGCCAATCAGAAGTGCAGGTTTACGAGCCTGCTGTGAAAGTAAAACTATTAGAATCGCAAGCTAACGAGTTTGCTTAGTTCGTAACAGTAGGTATTACCAAATCTTTCCATTTTTGTGAATACAGTTGTCTTGCTGTGTTTATCTTATACAAAGACAAAGCTCTGTGACTTTTTCCAACTGTTTGTCCATCAGTCCCAAGAGGAGGCCTTCTGGTATTAATTGCATCTTTAAACCTTCTGAATTGGAGTATGTACAGTATTTCAACCCAAAATTTTCTAGCTTTTTTGCGGGTTTGAAGTACCTTTACACTTTCTAGATAATTTTTCTGGTGTCCACCATCACTACAAATTCCCTTTAAGATTATATCATAGGATAAATTTCAAACCATTTAACTACTATTTTTCTGTTGTTCCATTTCTACATTATAACGAAAAATTGTACCCCACTTTATGATACATTCTTTCACTTGTTTGTGTATTTCATATTTCAATTAAAGTTTATATACTTTACAATTACATGTTCATTATTTGTACACAGATCTGTTTCAAAGTCAATACTCAATACCATAAATTCTTTTAATCTTTTAATTTTTCTCCATTACCAAAAATTATGAAACCCATTGATAATTATATCTTTTTCACCAGTTGTTCTCATGATTTAATTTTGCATTCCCTTAACAGAATTCTCATATTTCACCATTTGTTTTTGCCTACTATTTCTCGTCTATAAAACATTTCTTGTGCTGAGTGCCACAAAGATGTTTTGGGCACAACATGGACTTGGATTTATTCCATATTCTCAATATGGCATGTCTAACTTAGTGAGTTTTAACATGTATATTAACTTTAACTTTATCATGCCACAAATATCCATGCAACTCAAATCTCAGGACATGTTCTTCTAACTCTAAAAGTCTATTTCTCACTAACACCCATTCTTTCATTCAAACCAGACATCAAACTGCAGAATAAAGTTTCACATTGGGAAAACCCAATCCTCCTTTCCTTTGTATCTTGTAACATCTTATATCTAAAACTTAGATATATTCTTTTGCCACTGTTTAAACAGTGCATCAATGGTTAAAACAGGTATTGTCTGAAACAAAGACATCATTCTAGGCAAAAATTCATCTTTATTGCATAAATTTTCCGCAACAACAATTATAGTCTCTCCCATTTTAATGTACCTTTTAAAGCTTTGTTCCATGTTTTAATGTAATTATTTTGAAATAGCACACAATTTATATTTGTGCTATCTGTGATACCTAGTTTTTTTACTTTTTTCTCAATCTACTCCTCCAATCTTATGATTCTGGGTGGTCACAAGTCTCTCAAAATGCGATCTCAATGCAATAATATAAGAAGAACAATCTAATCCAACTGTAAAACTGTTAAAGCTCCAAACATATGCTTTCATTTCTGAAAGGCCAAGCACAAGGGACAAGACATTCCATCATGTAGAGGCCTCTACCAACAAGGCTCACCATCTTCCCCTTTGTCCCTCCCCCTATTTCATCCGATGACAACATCTTAAGCATGTCCTCACTTGATGATCTGATCAGATGTTTGGAATTGTTGGCAATGATGCAATGAAAGGAAATAATTGTTATATAACAATTGTTCCAAGCAAAAATTATGGAGGCAAGACGGAAAGAAAGAGAGAACGAAAGATTACTGGATCCCACAGTATATTAATCTATGAATAGGTAGAACAGTCTTTACCAACTTGATAACTTCCAAATCTGCTGAAGTGTTTTTATTTGCAATCAAAACCATCAACATCAGTCCATGAACTTTATCCTCTAATAGCAGGAAGTTTCTAAAATAAACAAGAATGCATAGGCTTGCAATATCCCATGTGATTTCTGAGATCCTGTAAACATCTCCTTTCCTCCTAGTGCAGATATCAATATCAATCTCTACTAGTTTGAAGAATGTGATTGTAGAGAGTAAACTTCCTCTAACCTCAGAATTCACATAACTCAACCTGTTGCGTTATTGCTTCTCACAGAGTAAGATGGTTGTTTTTTTTAAAAGAGAGATTGTGGAATCCATCCCATAAAACCATTATGCTCTCAGAGGAGGAACATCCACTACGTTGGCTGGAAGTACCAACCCCTTTTAACCAGTGGTGGGATTCAATTTTTTTTATTACCGGTTCTGTGGGCGTGGCTTGATGGGTGTGGCAGGGGAAAGGATACTGTAAAATCTCTAGTCAGAGGTGGGATTTGCTGGTTCTCTGAACTACTCAAAATTTCCGCTAACGGTTCTCCAGAACTGGTCAGAACCTGCTGAATACCAACTCTGCTTATTGACAAGGAGGACTGGGCTGTCCTGGTGGCTCACCCCAGGAAGGAGGAATTGCAGCCCCATCCATTCAACAGAGTTGTTGGGAAGCAAAGATAGATCGTGATTCTTTCTTGGGGGCCCTTTCCTCTAAAATAGCCTTTCTCCCTACGCAAAAATCCATTTAGTGTCTGCTTTCTTGCCTTGTTTGTTGTTCTAGTTTGACTTCTGCCTTTCCTTCTAAAGATCAAATCAGCATATAATGTGCCCCTCCTTTCATGTTTTTACCACAACCACCCTGTGAAGTAGGTTAGGCCAAGAGGCAGAGAGAGAGGGAAAGGGAGAGAGTGTCTGTGTGTTCAAAGTCACCCATGGCTTTAGAAAAAGGGTTAAAGAGGGATGGGATTAAAATTTCTTAACAACCGGTTCTGTGGGCGGGACCTAATTTGTGGGTGTGGCTTGGTGGTCACGTGACTAGCTGGGTGTGCTTGTATGTAAATATTGTAAATATATATCTAAAGATTGATTTTTTTTATTTTTTTAAAAAGAGCAACTTTTACCCAAAATCAGGCAAAGTAGGCAGGCAGATTGAGCTGCTTGCAGAATCACAGCTTCACTCCCAGATCTACCTTTCTGCAATCTGCTGCCTGATTCTGCACTGAAAAATAGAAGCTTCAATCCTAAGGAAGGTTCAGCTCTGCTCTCAGGCCACTTCTCCCTTGCCCAACCCCCTGAATACCATCCCTGACTGGGCCTCAGGGAAGCCTCCTGGGTGGGATGGGTGGGGAGGGGAGGGGCCAGCCAGTGGTGTGATTTGCCGGTTCTCCGAACTGCGCAGAATCATAACAACCGGTTCTATAGAACTGGTCCAAACTGGTAGTATCCTACCCCTGGGTTAAAAGTGGGAGCTTTGTTGAACAGAGTCTTTGAAAACTGACTATTCTTATTAGAATGTTGAAAGGGGAGAGGGAAGATTCATTAGGTTATTTTGAAATCATTTTAGTCGTTTTATCAGTTGAAGTTATTTTCCTGTGACATCAGCCAAGAGATGCAAAAGAATTAAAATCAATAACCAATCTGCAACTTGCAGTTCTGTTTTTTGGGTCTCAGGCACGAAGTCTTCTCTGGGATTACTGGTTAAAGGAAAAGGTGCAACTCTATGGTGGTTCTGTTGCAAGGATATATTGGAGGGAGAGCCTGGCCTGTCGCATGCTGCCTTCTGGACCCCTCCGATGTCCATGTCAGGTAAGGAAAGCATCTTCTCTGGCAAATCCTCAAGCCAAACCAAAGGGCACGTCATTTCATTTCGGGCAGAAAGCACCTCCACTTCGTTCCTGTTTAAAAAGAGTTAGTCACCACTTGCAATAGGGCCGCTGCTCCCACTGTGCCTGATCACGTCCAAGTACAAAATGAAGGGAGGCTGAGGAGAGAGGATGATTCACCCCCTCTGGGTGAAATGCCAAGAAGAATGGGTGGGGTCATGTTCTTTAAACTAGGGATTCATAAATGTTTATTCCAATTTGCTGCTTAGTTATACTTAACCTCTGTGGGTTGGCACACCCACTGTTTTATTGCCTTCATACTGACGGCATTGTTGAGAAGACGTTTCCCTCCGTACCTTAATTCTGTGTTTTTTTTTTTAAAGAAAGCCTTGGCATTTCCATGCCCCCAAATAAATATTTAGGCTTTTATGTTTGGCCGTGAGAATATTATGCAGGTCTTTGAAAATAGATGGTTTTTCTAGAATGCCTGGATGCACAAGGTGTTGTCATTTATGGGATTGGAGGTTATAACTCCACATCCATTATCTCTCCTTACACACACACACTCACATACTGTTAGTTCCTCTCTCAAAACACTTCCTTCTGTTAGGATGGAATGTAAAAATGATGGAAAACTTTGGGCAAAGAAGAACTCCCCCCGCCCAATGTGTGTTGAAAACTGTTAGATTGTAGTCCCAAGCAAGACTAAGTGACATTCTTAAATGAAGAAGGCTATTTCAGCTGAGGAAACGCCAAGACTAAAAACTGGAGTGTTTAAACCAGAAATGTATCATCTGGGTGCTTAACTATTGATCTGTAAGTTCTTCACAAAGGGATTTCTAATTCTCATATGATCATTTGTGATGGAAAATCCTTTCACAGCTCATTCATGACAGCCAGTTATTTAGCAGTGAGAGGCAAACTGGGAAGTAAGAGAGTAGATCCATCAACTAAGTTAATCACCCAAATTCACTTACATAACCTGATGCAGCCAGCAGTTTCAGCTGTCTAGCATGAAGGACAAACTAGTTATTACAGGTGTTGCTCAGGATATTAGGCCCTAAAGTTGCACCGTAGTGTGTTAATTGTGCATAATCATGTTTTGCTGACAAATTCTGCCTATCATCAACATAAATTTCATGCATGTTTATTCAGTTGGAAATTCCATTCAGTTCAATGGGTCTTATGACTATGAAACTGGGTGGAGGGTTTCAGCCTAAGTAGTCAGCTTAAGCCTTTTTCTTGAGAAAGCAAACATGATCTACAATGGTGCAGTGGTTAGAGTGCAGTACTGCAAACTACTTTTACTGCCTGCTGCCTGCCTGCAATTTGGCAGTTTGAATCTCACCAGGCTCAAGGTTGACTCATCTTTCCATCCTTCCAAGGTGAGTAAAATGAGGACCTAGATTGTTGGGGGAAATAAACCGCTTATAAAGGGCTATAAAACTATCCCATTCTTTCAATTGAACAACTAAATCAGCATTCAGCTATCAGACCCATCTTTAATATGATTATCTTTGCTATGCTTCCTATACTGGGAGTAACTTCACAATGCATTACTACCAATCTATACTGGCAATTCTTTCCAATTACCAATAAGTTAGGACAAGGTACATGTGAGATGATAAATGCACAATATCACACTGTTTTTGGAGGCCAGCTGTACTCCTCTGCTGCATCTGATGCTAGATGAAAGCAAAAATAAATCTGCTGAATATTAATACATTCCAATTTAATGGATATTCATATAAGAAGCCCCAGTCAACCAATAGGAAGTCAGAGATATACCACACTTTCCTTGTCAAGTCTATTGAAAGGTATGTTGGAGGGGTGTTATTCTGAAAGGAAGATGAGGCTAAGACAAAAAAAAATGGATGAACTTAGGACATGCAAAATTGAATTTTTTAAAAAATTATGATATATTTGAAAGTGTCAATGGGACTCAGCCTATCTGGAGAGGTTGATCCTGGTTCAGAAACTAAACAGGAGGAGATGGGAGACCACCAAATAGTTCCAGGTCTATAGGCCATATGGGCAGGTTGAAAAAAAAATTCTGGATGAAAATAGTGGGCTAACCATATTGACTGTCAAGAATTATACAGATCAGTACATTAAGTCACCAGAAGTTGAACTGCTTTTCAAAGACATGTTAACCTAAAAATGCTAATTAAATGAAATAATTAATACATTTAATATTATTCCACCTTTGCTGCATTACAAATTACAGCCTGGTGTTCAAAAAGCCATAGAATTTAACAGGCAAAGCTTGGAAGAGTATATGCAGTAGTCACAAGGCTTCTTCTGGCTGTGCATGCTGGTGTTGCCTTACTAGCATAGATTCCAGGCTTTGTTTGCTATAATATGGATGGAAAAAGAACACCGACATCATCTTTTTTTCTTAATAGTTTTTCGGTTCTTTCAAATGTGACATTGTCAACACAGTTACTTCAAAACACTTCATTTCTTGACCTTTCAAAGTTATAATGGCACTGATAAAAAGTGACTTATGACTGGTTTCCACACATACGGCCATTGAGTAATCCCCATGGTAACATGGTAACATGACCACTGACTCGTATTAATGACAGCTGCTGTATCCTGGGGTCATGTCAGCATCTTTTGCAACCTTCTCATCAAGAAAATCAATGGGGAAGCCAGGTAACCCTCAACACTGTTCAACAATTTACAAAGTCTGCATTACTATTTCTATAAATCTTCTCATCACTCCTTATCACCCATCTTCTACCACTTGTGACTGTATGACTGTAACTTTGTCACTTGTAGCCTTACGATTTATATTGACTGTTTCCTAGTATGATTTGATTGCTTATTGTACCCTATGACTATCATTAAGTGTTATACAGTACCTGATGATTCTGGACTCTTGATGAATGTATCTTTTCTTTTATGTATACTGAGAGCATTTGCACCAAGACAAATTTCTTGTGTGTCCAATCACACTTGGCCAATAAAGAATGCTATTCTATTCTATTCTATTCTATTCTATTCTATTCTATTCTATTCTATTCTATTCTATTCTATTCTATTCTATTCTACTCTACTCTACTCTACTCTACTCTATTTACTTAACAACTGTGCTACTAACTTAAACAACTGCAGTGATTAACTTAACAACCATGGCAAGAAAAGCCATAAAATGACACAAAACTCAACAAATATTTCATTTTGCAACATAAATTTTAGGCTCCGTTGTGGTCGTAAGTTTAATATACTCCCTTTGGAAGGCTAGTTCCTATGATTTCTAGAATAACAGCCACATGAAGATTGTAACTGCCTAATTAACCTGGGGTGGGGTGGGGTGGCCTAATAATTTTCCTGTGTTGTACCTTAATTTGCATTCATTTCCAAGTAATGAAGAAATCTCTTACCAATAGTGTTTGTTTACATTGTTTTGGCTATTATACTAAACACGAACCACCTTTCAGTTACAACATGATCCAAGAAAAGGAATTTTCTGCTCATGTTGTTATGCTGTTGCAAATGAAACAATCAGTCATGTCTTCATGCTTTCCAATCCCATCCCCTTTGATTTGCTTATGTTCCCTTATTCAAAAACAACATGCTGTAGTTTCCCACATTTTGAGTTTATGTGTGGTTTCTGTTTCAAAATAAGTGACATAGAGAGACATCTTCTGCATAAAATAAGCACAATGATAGAAAAGAAAAGGTACTTCTGATTCTTTGGTTGAAATGCAACCCTGAGCTTTAGTCAAAATAACATTAGCAGTAAATACAAGCTAATGGATCAATCTGCCAGGATGCTGCCATGTGCATAATTTTTGGAATGTGAAAAGACACAGGTACTTGGCAGTGATGGGATTCAATTTTTTTTTTACTACCGGTTCTGTGGGCATGGCTTGATGGGCGTGGCAGGGTAAGGACACTATAAAATCTCCAGCCAGAGGTGGTATTTGCCGGTTCTCCAAACTACTCAAAATTTCTGCTACCGGTTCTTCAGAACTGGTCAGAACCTGCTGAATACCACCTCTGGTGCTTGGTTATTCTAAGCTGAAGTTAAGGCCTGTGCAACAATAAAATCAATTTATCAAAATTTCCTTGCCCCCAAACCAATTTCTTTCTTTCTTTCTTTCTTTCTTTCTTTCTTTCTTTCTTTCTTTCTTTCTTTCTTTCTTTCTTTCTTTCTTTCTTTCTTTCTTTCTTTCTTTCTTTCTATATCTATCTATCTATCTATCTATCTATCTATCTATCTATCTATCTATCAATCATCTATCTATCATCAATCTAACCATTAGAAAAGCAAAAAGAATAATGTAGGAAAAAAATCTGAGAGGCATGAGGTATGGGTGTGGCCTTGACATGAAAAAGACAGAGGTATGTAATTAAACAGCCTTTAGAGTTCTCAAAGAGTAGATCTACACCTTGGGCATGCTAATTTCCTCTTGCAGAGTAGATGATCACAAAAAGAAAATTTGGAGACAGATCTGGCACTTTTGGAATTATTCACGTCACAGCCTGCAATGCTTGAATAGGCCTCAAAAGAATTTCACTATGAATATCTTCAATGAGACTCGCTTTGCTACCATAGTATGTCAATTATATATCTACATCATGCCAGAGAACCCTGGGTTTTTATACGTAATGGGTGTGGTGGGTAAAAGCATCTTTCAAGATAGAATCTTGGGACTTTGTTGATATGTCCATAGAATTTTCTTAGCAAGGGATTTAAAAAAAAAAAAAACCACTATATTTTCATGAAAGCATTAATAAATGGGTCCTTATTAAGTGTAGCAGTTGGCTAATGTAATTAAAAAAAGAAAGTAATACCTTAACTTGAAAACAGAAAATTCAAGGAAGCTTAATTAGTGCCAGCAGTACAATCTGCTTAGTACAAGGTCATTTTTAAAAAATTGCCCAAGAGTTTCACATAGTTTTATCTTCTCTTTCTATTTACTATTGTTCCATGAAAGATATGGTCCTTTTATAAGGTAGTCGTTGCAACTTTGCTTTTTCTCGAATCCCTTGAATGGGGCTTTGGAATTACAAAATAATGTTAAAATATATTCTACCTAGTGTATCCATGTCTGCCAATATATATCTTTGCCTAAAATGAATTGTAAAAGTCATTGACTATAAGCCAAATGCCACAATAATGTCCTCATGCGTGATTCTGGAAAAAGTATCTTGATATTCGGTTTTCATTCAAGGAGTGAATTCTACTGATACAAAGAAAAGAATATACTACCCGTTCAAAGTATTCTATAGCTCGAATGGACCTACTACTCCATTTCTCTGTTTCTGGGTTGAACCATCATTACAGAAATGATGATTAGTTGGGTTAAAGTAGTCCTTTGGGAATATTGAGATTGTATGGTTTGCAAACTCATAAAATAGTTGCAATAAGAAAACTTGCCTACAGCATTCACAAAACAGTCAGTCATGAAACACTGATTTAGCAGGATATGAAGAATCTCCTCAGATGCTGTCTGTCATATCAGTGGGATCAGTAGTATATCAATACATTACTGATGCTTTGCTTTTTCAGCATGAGGGGGGTGTCCTGTTCATTCCTCCCCCCCCAAAATAATCTTTTCAGGATGCTCAGGTATGGCAGTACTACGGGCATCTTGAGGCCCACGAGTACTGCCACTGCTTACCTTTGAACTAGGGCATCCTGCCTTCAATAAATGCATTTTTGAAAATACATTTAATGCATTTAAATATTAATTAGGGAAATTTATGGAACCTTTGATGTTTCCTATGCTGGTGGCAAATTTTAGGCAGGGCTGCTTTAATTTCTTTGGTCCTTTGATATACTTCCTGGGAATAGCTGACTGCCTACCATTGTAACCATGAACCAAATCTGCTCTTGTCTGATCTGGTGATCAGTGTTCAAGGGAAGATTCCTTATACTTCAATCAGAATGACTGAAAGCTGGCTGGCAAACCATTGTCCAACCAATCTGGAGACTTCCAGATAACCAAGTCAGACAGTGATATAATCACAGGCCCATTCTTTGTGTTTACGCCCATGGCAACCAAGCAAATATTCATACTATTGCATTGTATGCTATTTTAAATCCTGATGCCTGCCGTCCAGGAGAACACAGTATACATGTAAAATGTAAAGGTGGAAGCTCCTTTGAGTGGAGATCATCTCTTGGTGACTTCACAGAGAATTCATGGAAACATATACAAATGGTTTGCCAGTTCCTTCTTCTGGGAATTTTTTTTTTCAACCCACAGTCTACTCACGACTTTCAGATTTTCTGATAGTCTCCTTTCTAAGTCCCAACTTGATCCCATCTTCCTTAGCGTGTTTAGATCAACCAGCCTTAGCTGGTTAACTGTGCATAATAATAATAATAATTTTCCACAACTTCCTTATTTGTTCCTGTTCACCCCATTTTCTTCCCGCAACCTCTTACACCAGTGGTTCTCTACCTGTGGTCTGTGGACCTCTGAGGGGGCCATGATGTCATCACAGCGTGTCCTTGAAAGTGTAAAGAAATGTTATGATTTAAATCTTGTATTAGGTCTTGGTGGTCCATGGCCATGATTCGTGGCCACAGAAGGTGTTTAAAGGGAATCCCTGGTGAAGAAAAGGTTTGAAAATCACTGTCCTATACTAAAGGACAGGGACAGATTAAAAAAAAAAAAACCAAATAACCGATGGCTGCTGGCAATTTATTAATTAGAAACTATTACAGAAAAGCAGTCAGATATTGCCAACTTTCTGAATTTATGATCATATAGTTTGTAAATAGATTTTTAAAACCTTGTTTTGTGCCAGGGATCTACTAAGTCAATGCCTGATATTGTTCCCCAGGCCTGTTATATAGGCTTAAAACATATTGATTTTAAATATGGCAAGTGAAATATGAAAAGTAGAACTTACTGATATTCATGAATTTTCTAGGGAGGTGCATAGATATGGATAAAGTGGAACAGAAGGAAGAAGCAGAAGAAAAGAAAATTTGCATACTTCCAGTAACTAAAGCTGAACGTCTGTAACACCTAAATAACATTTCTGCATAGGTTATTGATATTATGCAATACATTTTGCATGCTATATGCATACATATATTTCCAGAACTTTCCATATGTCTGGACCCAATAGTTTTTTTTAAAAAAAGAATCTATAAATAATCATGATAGCTAACAAGTCTTTTCTTATAGAGTTTATAAAAGTTTACATTTTTATTTTATTTATTTATTTATTTTGTCAAGCATGCATTTAATAATATATATAAGTATGAACATAATCATTAATACATAGAATAGTTATCAATAAAAGGGAACATTAAGACAGGGACGATAGGCATGTTGATGCGCTTATGCACACACCTTATAGACCTCTTAGGAATGGAGCAGGGGTGGGATTCAAATTTCTTAATGACTGGTTCTGTGGGTGTGGCCTACTTTGTGTGTGTGGCTTGGTGGTCATGTGACTGGGTAGGTGTGGCTTGCTGATTGGGCATGGCTTAGTGGTTATGTGATTGGGTGGTCATGGCTTGCATGTAAATATTATAACTATTTATGTAAACATTGATTTTTTTAATATAAAAAAGAGCAACTTTTACCCAAAATCAGGCAAAGCAGGCAGGCAGATTGAGTTGCCCACAGAATCACAGATTCACTTAAAGATCTATGATTCTGAAATCTGCTACCTGAGTCTGCACTGAAAAATAGAAGCTTCAGTCCTAGAAGGTTCAGCTCTGCTTTTAGGTTAGCTAGAAAGCAAGAAATCCAACAATTTCCTGCTTTCTAGCTAATCTAAATCTCCCAGCAAAACAGGACAGCTGATGGTTGGGGGGAAAAAAGGAAAAATAGCAACTTACCAAACACAGGCAAGTTTGATGGCGTGCATACCAGGTAAGGAGTGAGTGGGAGGGGAGGGGAGGAGCAGGGCCAGCCAGTGGTGCCATTTGCCTGTTCTCCGAACTGGGCAGAATCATAATATATAGAACTGAACTGACCAGGTAGAATCCCACCCCTACAATGAGTGAGGTCAACAGTAGATAGTCTGAGGCTAAAGTTTGGAGTTAGTGGAAGAAACCACAGAGTCAGGTAGAGTATTCCAGACATTGACCACTCTGTTGCTGAAGTCTTATTTCCTGCAATCGAGTTTTGTGTGGTTTACCCTGAGTTTGTATCTATTTCTGCTTGTGTATTGTTGAGGTTGAAGCTGAAGTAGTCATTGATGGGTAGGACATTGTAATGGATAATTTTATATACTACATTAGGTCAGACTGAAGGTGGCATAGTTCTAAGTTATCTAAGCGTAAAATTTCAAGTCTGGAGCATAGAGTATTCTGTTGCAAGTAGAGGAGTGGAAGACTCTTATCATGGAATATTTGCTATTATCAATTCATTGTAGCATTTATTATTTATTTAATTTATTCAGTTGATATGGCTGCTAAGTATCTGGAAAATGGTATAATGTACTTTGGTGTTTTCATTATAAAACTTAATGCTACCCCTCTCAGAGCTAGGTCCCAATTTGCTACCTCTAAAGTTTCTGTGCTCAGATAAGCTAAATTTTACTATTACTAAATTTTACTATATCTGTTGATATGTGACCATTTCTTAAATATTTGTCAAATTAAATCAATTAAGTTACCCTGGCTGACTTTATAAGATTCATTGATTGGAGCTTTATCCATGATGACCATGTGAAGATCTATCAACAAAGGGAAGGCTTACCATTCCATATAGAATTTGATTATTACTTCCTAATATTTTGTTAATGAAATTGCAATTATACTGATAATTGTGGGTCCACAAGTACAGTGCCTTACACATAAACTTATACAGTATAGGCTGTGAGCAAAGTGACGAAAGGTATACAATACAAATTTCAGGATATCTCTTTCCACTTAATCTATTTTATCTACCTTAAATCCATCAATTTAATTTTAACCAAGTTGGGCAGCGTGTATCCTGCCTGCCTGCTGCTTGTAGTTTGGCAGTTTGATCCTGACTGGCTCAAGGTTGACTCAGCCTTCCATCCTTCCGAGATTGGTAAAACGAGGACCCAGATTATTGAGGGCAATATACTGGCTCTGTAACCGCTTAGAGAGGGCTGTAAAGCACCATGAAGCGGTATGTAGTTTAAGTGCTATTGCTGTTGCTATTGATAGTCTACATCTTTCCTTATTTCTTGCTTTCAGCCATTTTGACTAAGTGTGATCCTAACTGGGGTTATATAAAGGTTAGGGATGAAACATCAGTGGACAAAGTATTGGCTCTCTCTAATGATGTATAGGGCAATAGATCAGGGCATTTGTTTGTTTAAGCTATAACTGTATTGGTGGATAACTACTATAGCAGTGACAAATAGATGCATCCTTATGCTTCAGGTGATTTTTCAAAGAGAACCAAATTCAAACAAACTTTCACAGATCACATTCTTATTATATATATTACTTAGTTTTCTGTTAACTGTGTTAAGGTTTTCATCCAGAAAATGCATGGCAAATCATGGCTGCCAGCACCTCTTACTTTTTGGATTAGTTATCCCATAGAGATACAGAGCTGGACTGCAAAAATCTAGTTGCTTGGTGACAAAAAATATGAAAAATGCCAACTCTGTGATGTCATTAGTGTTGTTGGCATTTGTGCAACTTAGATCTGATAACCAACAACATCTTTAAAGAAATAAAATTCAGACAACAAGAAGAAAACAACAACAATGGCAAACTAGAACACACCTATTGAAAAACAACTCACATTAACTTAGTGCTCCATCACCAAAAAAAACAACCCACCTCTCACATGAAGAGTTGTGTAAGAACATTATTCAGCAATCTAGAAAAAAGAAATAGACTGTTACATCTTATAACAAAATGGATACCTGTGTAACTTTATTAAAAAGGACCTGGTCACTCAATCCACTATAGCACAATTAAAATAATCACTGATAATGCCATACATCATAAATTTCTAGAAACAAACAACTGATTACTACAAGCCCACAGTATCACTGTAGCATACAAACCAACTAAAGCCCTCCAAAACATTTTACATAAATCAAAAGACCCAAGAAAAAAAAAAAGGAGTTATCTATAACATACAGTGTAAGGATTAACAGCCATTATGTAAGACAGACATGCAGAAGACTAGCCTAGCAGGACACATCCATGAATATCAACTGGAAGTAGAAAGAGATGATGAAAGCTCCTCAATCTCACAGCACAATCATAGTTTCAATTGGGAAAGTGTAAACATTCCAAACCAAGTTAAACCCTCAAACACTCAGGAATTCCTGGAAGCTTGACATCCAGACAAATCAGCCATCAATAGACACTTATGGATAAACCACATTTGCACACCATTCAAAACAGACAAAAAACCCAGAAATAATAAGAAAAATTATGGCATGTGCAGAATCAGATAGGTTAACTTTAGAAATAAAAGAAAAAGATGTCTAAACATTATAAAACATGGAATAAATTTTATCAGTGGTTATATAGCAGAAGACAAGGTCAAAATATTGGTAGTTATGATTAGATTAATTCATATTTAATATATTAAGTAAGGAGATTATAAATGATGAAGTAAAATGTATATATGTATAACAAGGCTAAGTTGGATGTATTGTGTTGTATTTTCATAATTAAAATAAAAAAAAGAAAAGAAAAACAGACAATACAAAAACTTAAAAAGAAAACAAAATGACCAGAGCAGCAGCCAACACATAGATAAACAGGGACTCACACCAGACAAACAAATAAAAAGAAAATACCCTAAACAAGGAAGTACCAAGGAGAAAACCACAGCCCACCAACACTGGCAGGGCAAGCTACTATACAGTATATAAACAGGGAGCAAACCCCAAATTCACTAGCACCAATGATGTTACATAGTTGGGTAACGAAATGGCTGCTAGCAAACAACCAACCTCAGAGAGAACCAGTGATTCCACAGTAGATCTGATAGCTACAGGTGAAACTCGAAATATTAGAATATCATACAAAAGTTCATTTATTTCAGCAATGCAACTTAAAAGGTGAAATTAATATATGAGATAGACTCATTACATGCAAAGCAAGATAGTTCAAGCTGTGATTTGTCATAATTGAGATGATTATGGCTTACAGCTCATGAAAACCCCAAATCCACAATCTCAGAAAATTAGAACATTACATGCAATCAATAAAGCAAGGATTGTATATAGAACAATATCAGACCTCTGAAAAGTATAAGCAGGCAGATGTACTAAGTACTTGATTTGGGCCCCTTTTGCCTCAATTACTGCCTCAATGTAGCGTGGCATGGAAGCTATCAGCCTGTGGCACTGCTGAGGCGTTATGGAAGACCAGGATGCTTCAATAGCGGCCTTCAGCTCTTCTGCATTGTTCGGTCTCATGTCTCTCATCTTTCTCTTGGCAATGCCCCATAGATTCTCCATGGGGTTCAGGTCAGGCGAGTTTGCTGGCCAATCAAGCACAGTAATCCCACGGTCATTGAACCAGGTTTTGGTGCTTTTGGCAGTGTAGGCAGGTCCCAAGTCCTGCTGGAAAATGAAGTCAGCATCCCCATAAAGCTCATCCAAAATCTCCGGGTAGGCAGCTGTGTTGACCCTGGACTTAATGAAACACAGTGGACCAACACCAGCAGATGACATGGCTCCCCAAATCAACACAGACTGTGGGAACTTCACACTGGACTTCAAGCATCTTGCAGTGTGTGTTTCTCCATTTTTCTTCCAGACTCTGGGTCCTTGGTTTCCAAATGAGATGCAAAAGTTGCTCTCATCAGAAAAGAGAACTTTGGACCACTGAGCAACAGACCAGTTCTGTTTTTCTTTAGCCCAGGTAAGACACTTTTCATGTTGTTTGTTGTTCAGGAGCGGCTTGACAAGAGGAATACGACATTTAAGGCTATGTCCAAGATCCGTTTGTGTGTGGTGGCTCTTGATGCATTGACTCCAGCCTCAGTCTACTTGTGAAAGTCCCCAACACTTTTGAATGGCCTTTTCCCGACAATCCTCTCCAGGCTGTGGTCATCCCTGCTGCTTGTGCACCCTTTTCTTCCACCCTTTTCCTTTCCACATAACTTTTTATTAATGTGCTTTGATACAGCACTTTGGGAACATCCAACTTCTTTTGCAATTACCTTTTGAGGCTTTCCCTCCTTATGGAGGGTGTCAGTGATGGTTTTCTGCACAACTGTCAGGTCAGCAGTCTTTCCCATGATTGTGACTCCTGCTAAACCAGACTGAGAGACCATTTAAAGGCTCAGGAACCCTTTGCAGGTATTATGGCTTAATTAACTGATTAGATTGGGACACTTTGAGCCTTGAACCTTTTCACAATACTCTTAATTTTCTGAGATTGTGGATTTTGGGTTTTCATGAGCTGTAAGCCATAACCATCACAATTATGACACATCATGGCTTGAACTATCTTGCTTTGCATGTAATGAGTCAATCTCATATATTAGTTTCACCTTTAAGTTGCATTACTGAAATAAATGAACTTTTGCACGATATTCTAATTTTTTGAGTTTCACCTGTATAATATTCCAGAAATCTTTGTGATAGATAGCATTTCCTGTACATTTTTTAAAAGTCTGGAAATTGTCAGTAACGCATGTGTTACAGAAGGTGGACAAAAAAAGAAAAGAAAGTAGAGCAACAGTGATGTTTCTGGATCAGTTCTGTTGTTTGGCCACTCAGGCCAAAAAAAGCAAATGACATAGTAACTCAGCAATTGTGCTTCATTTTTTTGTAGGTAGCAAAAAAAAAAAAAAAAAAAGGATTTAAGAAAAAGTTCATGCTTTAGTGGTGGCTTCTATATTTTAAAAGTGTAAAAAAAAAAAACCTTCAGTTTCCTGTTGAGACTATAATAACAAGGAAGAGAAGAAAAAATACACAGGAATATGCAGTCATCATACTCAGTGGGAACACTTAAAAACATTGGGGAATTAAAAGGAAACCATATAATATGTTTTCTATAGTATCTGAAGCTCTAAGTTATGATATTTGACTCTTGTGACACTTTGTTGACTTAAATGCTTTTAGAACCATTACCAATATTTGTCTGTTAGAGGGTCACCACCATCTCCCTTCGATGGGTAATATTCAGACATGTAGTCATTATGGCACCCCAAATGGGAATCCCAACATTTGTACAAACACAATATGTAGAGAACAAAAACAATCATAAAAGGAATTTGTGGAAAGAAAAAGAGAAAAGAACTGTAACTGACTGAGAGGTTACAGTGGCCCTGATATAGAGCCACTCACAGTGCTATCTGCAACACCAAACTACAATCAGAATATTTATCTGATTCTGATTCTTGCAACTTGTTGTATTCTCCCCAGTTTTAACACCAGGCATCCAGTTTTACATTCCAATTTCATAATAAATAATTGCACAGCAAAGAATAATAATAATAATTTATAATAATATTTGTGAAACATTTTTAAATGTTCAGTTGACCAAGTTTCATGTTTAATGAATAAAGGAGAGATAATAATAAAAACAACAACAACTAAAATCCATTATTTTCAATTTATTTTAACTAATAGAAAATTTAGAATAACAAATTATATTTACATTATTATTGTACAAAGTAATGAAAGCCTATTGAAACAGCCTACTGAAACACAGTCTAACAAAAAGATTGCTTTAAGTAGCAGTTGTAACCTGTGTTATGGATTTTCTCTCTAATGGACTCTAATGGACGGAAGATTTTCCATTCCTTCCTTCCTTCCTTCCTTCCTCCCTCCCTCCCTTTATTTTTTTCTTTTGTTTATGGCATATCTTACATAGACTAACAATATAAATTAACATTTCAACTAGATTAGTAAAACCCAATAAAATAAAAGTGTTAAAAAGATCTATCTTCAAATATCAATGTCCCAACCATCTAACCATTGAAACACATCATCATTTATATTAAAAAAAAATCAGATGCTGGATCGGAATGTGCCCACAGCTTACAGCTTACAACCTGCCATTAATTCATGCCATCTTGACCTAAAGGTTTTTTTCTTGACATGTCTGTGTGTGTGTGTGTGTGTGTGTGTATGTGTATGTGTATGTGTATGTGTATGTGTATGTGTATGTGTATGTGTATGTGTATGTGTATGTGTATGTGTATGTGTATGTGTATGTGTATGTGTATGTGTGTGTGAATCACTCTGTAGAATCATAATCAGGGGTGGATTCTACCAGTTCACACCTATTCGCTAGAACCAGTTGTTAACATTCTAAGCAGTTCGGAGAACCGGTTGTTAGAAGAAATTACTGGCCTAACCCTGTAAGGAAGGCAGGAGAGAAACATTCTGGTGTTGCTTACAGAAACTGCCTCTCCATTAATCCTTATTACATTCTTGGCAGGACTAGACTTCCTGTCTCTGGAATGTCTCTGGAGGATTTTTTTCTTCCTTTGCTGATACTTTCCTTGTGTGGAGTGGTCATTCAATGGTCATTCAAAGTTACAATGGCACTGAAAAAAGTGACTTATGACCATTTTTCACACTTACGACTGTTATAGCATCCCCACAATCATGAAAGGCCAGGCAAGGAGATGCATGCCTCGATGTGAATGATGTTGAGTTGGCCAGACCCAGCCAGTCACATGACCACCAAGCCATGCCCATTGTTAAGTTCTGAGCATGGGTGCAAGGAACGGAGACGAGGCAGTGAACAGTGAACTTCAACTCTTTATTAAGCATACTGAACAGAGCAAAACCCTAGGGCAGCAGCAGCCCTTTTATAGGGTTGGCTGCTGTCCTATTAGCCAATGAAAACATGGAAGTGTTAACCCCTTGAACCAATGAGAGTTGGCCCGTTAACAGCCAATCAGATTTCCCAGAAAGGACCAATCCGATGTTGCTATTATCGGCCAATCAGAAGAGCAGGATTAGAACCCTGCTTTTTACTTAGGGTTGTTAAAACTTTATTAAACGCCTTTATTAGTTCATAACAACCCTTCCCCCTAGGTTCCGTTTGAGGGGTGCGGTAACATAATCCCGTAGATATGCAGGTTGTGTCAACTGTCTATTAGATTTGCTCTGTCCTACCGGTTCCTGTCTGTAGTTCGGTTTCGGTGGAACGTTTTTTGATTTATCTGGTACAGGCAGTTCCGCATCCTCACAGGATGACTCGGCGCCACTGATTCTGTCGTTGTTGTCCTCCAGTCTCTGTGGGCTCGCCTCCATTGAGGTATTTCTCTGTGGCGAGGCAACCCCCATTCCTGATTCTTCTTCAGGTGACTTCCAGGCTGCTGACTTCTTTCGATTTTGTCATCCAGCATCTCAAATTCGGTTCTCTCAACATCCCCCCCCTCAGTTTGAGGGTCACAGGAGTCGTGGGAACTGAGTTGCAACCTAGAGCGAAGCTGATCTATGTGGTGTTTCCATATTTTCCCGTCCCTTGTTTGTACGCGGTACGATCTGGGCTCGGTGGCTTGGGTTACGGTTGCTTCGACCCACAACGGTTCGACGGAAAGATTTTTAGTGAAGACTAAGTCACCTTCCTTGAATTTGCGGCACTTTCCCCTAGATCCACAGGGTTTCTCTGGCGTGTAGGCTGGGTGAAGACGGTCGAGGTGGGAGTGAAGCCTGCGTCCCATCAACAGTTCAGCTGGCATTTTGTTGGTTACGCTGTGCAGGGTGATGTGTTGGAGTAGAAGTATTCTGTTCAGTTTGTCATCAATGTCCCCATGGTCCATCTTGTGGAGAGTTTTTTTAAGAAATTGGACCATGCGCTCGGCCCTTCCATTGGCCGCAGAGTGCGCCGGCGAGGTTAGCACATGGCAGATGCCCCGGTCTGCTAAGTATTGTTCGAACGCCAGGGCCATGAACTGGGGTCCGTTATCGGACACTAAAACATCTGGCAGTCCATGTGTTGCGAATAGTTTATTTAATTTGCGGATGACTGAATCAGTTGTAGTAGTCTTCATCTTGTGGATTTCGAGCCAGTTGGAAAAGGCATCCACTGTTAGGAGGAACGTATGTCCCTTAGTAGGTCCCGCAAAGTCAATGTGGATGCAGGACCACGGCCCCCGGAGGGTTTCCCACTCTGTTGGAGTTGCTCTAGGTGGGGCACTGCTGAGGTTCTTGGCACTTTAGACAAGTCTTCACCCAGGCTTCGATCTGCTTATCGATGCCCGGCCACCACACGTAGCTTCGTGCGAGCGCTTTCATACGCACGATGCCGGGGTGACCGTCATGCAATGCTTTCAAAACTGTTCGTTGTAACTGCTCTGGGACAACAACTCTGTCTCCCCGTAGGATGCAGTCTTTCTGCAAGAAAAGTTCTGTTTGCCAGTTTCTGAAAGGGGTGAAGTCGTCAGGGGTTTGTTCTACTGGCCATCCTCGTTCGACCCAGCTGAGAACTCGCACCAGGACAGGATCTCATTTCTTTTCGATAGCGATGTCTCTGGCTGTTAGTGGCGGTGAATGTAGGGTTTCAATCTGGAGTGTCGTGAGGGTTGGAGCTGGGTCGTCGAAGGTTTCCAGAAGTGGGGCACGGCTCAATGCATCAGCATGGGGAATGGCGTTCCCCGGGCGGTGTTGCAATTTATAATTGTACGCAGCTAAGAACTCCGACCAACAAGTCATTCTAGGTGACAATATATAGGGGGTTGGCTTGTCTCCCGCTATAATCCCCAGCAAAGGCTTGTGATCGGTAATAATAGTAAAAGCTCGTCCATACACATATTCATTAAATCGTTTTATAGCAGGTACAACAGCAAGAGCCTCTTTGTCAATTTGGCTATAGTTGCGTTCAGCTCTCGATAAGGTCCTTGAAAAATAGGCAATAGGGGCCTCTCTACCATTTGGTAACACATGACTTAAAATGGCTCCTACTCCAAACAGTGACGCGTCACACGGAATGGTTAAAGGCAAAGTCTCATTATACTGCATTAAAACAGCATCGGAGGTTAGTAAGTTTTTCACTTGTCGGAATGTGTGTTCCTCTCGGTGTCCCCAGACCCAGGTGACTTTTTTGTCGAGAAGTTTATGTAGGGGCTCAGCTACGGTCACTTTCTGGGGCAAGAAGATGTTGTAAAAGTTAATGAGCCCCAGGAAAGCTTGGAGGTTTGTCCTATTCTTGGGTCTTGGGGCATTTTTGATCGCTCTTAGTTTGCTATTAGTGGGGTGAATGCCTTGCTTATCGATTAGGTACCCCAGGAACTCTACTTTCTCTGCACACAGTTGATATTTATTTTTTTTAACCTTTAGGCCGGAGTCTTTAAATTTCTGGAGAACCAATCTAAGATGCCTCTCTAGTACTTCTCTATTTGGGGCCGCAATTAAAACATCGTCAAAATATGGCACGACCCCCTTGATCCCTTGCAAAAGTCTCTCCATCAGACTTTGAAAAATCCCTGGGGCCACGCTCACTCTGAATTGGAGTCGGTTGCATTTAAAAGCGCCTCGGTGCGTAACGATCGTTTGTGCTTCTGTGTTTTTTTAATCTACAGGCAGTTGTTGGTACGCCTGCGCTAAATCCAATTTAGCGAAGACTTTTCCGCCCCCCCAGGGAATGGAGAAGGTGTTGAGCCACTGGCACCGGGTAAGTGTTTTGTTGAAGGGCATGATTGAGGGTGGCCCGGTAGTCCCCACAAATCCTTAACGATCCATCTGGTTTGATGGGTGTTACGATTGGGGTTTCCCAATGGGCGTGGTCAGTTGGTTCTAAAACACCCTGAGCTATTAATTTATCGAGCTGCTCGTCGATCTTTGGTTTTAGGGCAAAAGGTACCCGACGAGGCTTAAGGCGGATGGGGGCTACTTCAGGGTTAAGGTTAAATGATATCGGAGTCCCCTTGTACTCGCCTAGTTTGTCTGCAAAGACGTCCTGGAATTCCTGGATGAGGGCCTCCTCCCAGTCATCGCTTCTGGTTTGGTGAACGCTGGCTACCTCGATCCCGAGTGGGGTGAACCATTGAAGGCCTAACAAACTAGGCTGGTCGCGATCGACGATGGTCAGCGGTAACAAAGCAGTATGATTTTTGAATGATACTTGAACTTGGCTGGAGCCGACGACCGGAATTCGGTTCCCCTGGTAATCTTTGAGTATAATTCTTTGGGCTCTGAGGTCTTGACGCCGGGCGGCAGGGATTAACTGTTTAAGGGTCTTCCAGGAAACCATCGAGAGGGACGACCCTGAGTCGACTTCCATCATGCAAGGTTGGTTCTCGATGGCGACCCTCACTCGGATCTTCTTTGCATCTAACGATGAAGCATGACCAATGGTAATGGTTTGGTGTGCTTTTTCCGTCTCGCTGAAGTGGCAAGTGTTTTATTTCTGTAGGAGTGGTTGTTCCATTGGTGGTTCAAGTGTTCCCGACTCACAGGATGATTCCCTGTGGTCTGGCGGTTGTTGTTTTCTCTCCGAATTGGGCTGGATTCTCACTTGCTTCTACAGACCTTCCCGATGTGGCCTCTTTTCCCACAGGAATGGCAGAGCACATCGAGGAATTTGCAATTTGATCGCTGGTGGTTTGCCCCACAACCTGCGCATTGGTGCGGTAGTCTTCGGTTCCGCGGGTTGCATTGGTCGCATTCGGACCGGAGCTGGTTGACCTCCTCCTCATCACTTTCTGATGGAGATTCGAGGTCCTTGTGGTGGGCCGCTATTGTGTGCTTCTCTAGGCAAGGTGAAGTGTCGTTGGCGAGTTGACGGAGTGGTGCGTTGGTGCGGCGCATTCGGGCGGCCGACTTCCTGGTTGCTTCTGCTGCAGTAGCATCTTTGATGACATCGGCAAGATCGATGTCCCCTTTGGCCATGATCTTGCTCTGCGCCATTTGGTAATCTAATCACAGAACTATTCGGTCTCTCTGACCTTCTTGGAGGTCTGCAAACCCACAGAGGCCTCCCAAGTTCCGGAGGTCCGCGATGAAATCTGTGACACTCTCTCCTTTCCGTTGGTCCCTCTGATAAAACTCATGTCTTCGGACAAGCGTTGGTACGGTGGGTGCATGGTGGGCCCGTAGAAGGGGCGCAAGGACATCCCAGTCCATGGATTTCACCTCAGCCGGTTTCACTAGTGCCTTGGCCATCTTAAAGATGGCAGACCTGCAATGGGTCAGGAACACTGCTCGCTTTTTCCCTGTAGTTGTGTCTTTCAAGTTGTTGGTCCCCAGAAACATCTGGAACCGGTCCATGTACGAGTCCCAGTCTTCTTGTGCCTGGTCAAATGGAGCGGGTGGTATGGTGCCGCCGGTCATGTTTTCCGTTGTCGATGTGCCTTCAACCACGTGCTCTGTTTGGTGCTCTGTGAGTGTTCAATCAGCTCAGATGTCTCCGTATCCCATCCTCGTCGCCACTGTTAAGTTCTGAGCATGGGTGCAAGGAACGGAGATGAGGCAGTGAACAGTGAACTTCAACTCTTTATTAAGCATATTGAACAGAGCAATCACCTCGGGCAGCAGCAGCCCTTTTATAGGGTTGGCTGCTGTCCTATTAGCCAATGAAAACATGGAAGTGTTAAACCCTTGAACCAATGAGAGTTGGCCCGTTAACAGCCAATCAGATTTCCCAGAAAGGACCAATCCGATGTTGCTATTATCGGCCAATCAGAAGAGCAGGATTAGAACCCTGCTTTTTACTTAAGGTTGTTAAAACTTTATTAAATGCCTTTATTAGTTCATAACACCCACCAACTAAGCCACGCCCACAGAACTGGTTGTTAAAAAATTGAATCCCGCAATTTGAATTGCTGGAGGATACATTGTATCCCTAAGAAGAGCGAAAGCAGCGGAGAAGCTGTTAAAGGGAACTTTCGTTTTTTCTTCACTCTCCCACCCCATGGAAACAGCAGAAATTTTGGATATATTGGACATCGAAAGTGAATTGTTTTGAGAGTTGAAGCTAAGGAACAAAAGGATTTTTGGACATTGAAAAATTTAAGAAATTGGAAAACCCTTGTTGGAGATATGGATTTCTGATTATTTAAAATTGACATTTTAAGTGGGAAGGGAGAGGAAAAAAAAATTGGAGCAGAAGCAGAAAAAGGAGGAGATTGCCTAGAATCCCAAAGAAAGATATATGGTAATTGGACCTCTTTGACTAAACATTAACCCCAGAAAGAGAAAGAGAAGAAGGAAGAAAAGTATTAACTTTTGGAATTTTTTTTTTAATTGTTTTTGATTAAAAATACTTGTGGTTGTTTTGGGAAAAGTTTCTCTTTTCATAATGGCATTGTTTGTGGATGAACTAAAGACTGAATATCAAAAATATAAAAAGGAAGATACTTTGGGCGCTTTGTTTCAATTCTTAGAAATGGCGTTATGTACTTATGAAAAGTTGATTACGCAGCAGAAGGACTGGGACAAGGAAGAAGAGGAAGAAGAAGCCATCTTTGATGAACAATGGGTCCCTTCCGGAGAGGAGGAGAAAAAGGATAAGAAAAAGGGGATTTTAAGAATTATAAAAACAACCAAAAAAGAGAAAAATGAGCGAAAAGGTGGAGGCAAGGTTAGAAAGCAAAGGAAAAGGAGTAAGAAAAGGGAGGAGGAGAGACAAAGGGGTAAAAAGGGCAAGGAGAAGAATAAGCAAGAGAGAAAGGGGGGGAGGAGAAGACTTAATGGGGGGAAGCAAGATCTAAAGAAAAAAAGTTTATTTAGAGACAATGGGTGAATTTAATTTAGGATAAAAGAGGGATTCTGGAGGGTACATAAGTTTGTGTTTTTATATGTGTATTTAGAGTATAAAATTCATTATGTAATTTTAGAATCTTTTAAACAGAATCCCAAGAAAAATTGTTACACGAAGTACTTTTAAGTTAGGGTAATGAGTTATAGATGTTACTCCAATTGGTGTATAGGAGAAGTATAGTAAAAGAAAAAAGATGAATGGATAGTTGGAAATAGAACAGACAAAGAATGTTATTGAAAATGGTAATAAGATATGGAAGGATATATAAAGGCTTTGTTATGTTTTTTTTTTTTTTTTTGGATTTTGTATATTGATAAAAGGCAATAAAATTTTAATTAACAAGAAATAATTTGGATGAAAAGGAGAAGTAGGGATAAGATATGAAGTTAAATAGATAAAGTATTGATACTATAATTTGGAATTGTTATGCTCTATTGGTTTTTTATTATTATTTTTTCCTAGAAAAGAATTTATAAGCTGTTATGCCTTGATTCTTTGTGCATTGTTTTTATAAAAATGGTTTATATATATATATATAAAAAAAGAAAATGATAATAAGATATGGAAGGATATATGGGGTGAATATGATATTTGAATTTGTGTCTGTGTGAAGAGTTTTAACCCGGGATCAGACAATCTTCAGAAAAAATCTTTTAGTTTTGTTTATGTTTTGTGTTTTGTATGTTTGTGTATTGTGTCTTCTGTAAAATTATTAAAATTAAAAAAAAAAAAATTAATAAAACCTTGGAGGAATGTAATTGTAAACAAGTCAGAAAGAAATGAATATGATGACTATAAAATGGATAAATATAGAAAAGAAATGAAATTGAATAAGAGTAAAGAGAAATAATGAGAAATTTGCTGAAAGATATTTATGTGTCCATATGGAAATGGGATAAATTAGAATTATGTTGTATAAAAATAATGTTTTATCCGACTTGTAAAAATTTATAATGTTAAGAGGTTTTATGTACTTAATGGTTAATGATGTGTTGTTTGTCTTTAAAATTAATAAAATTTGTTTCAAAAAAAAAAAAAATTGAATCCCATCCCTGATCATAATCCCTGTGTAAATCTTGCATCTTTCTGATTAAGCAAAAACACAAATCATGGAATGGTTTAGTGTAGAAATTATGTTATTACTGATATTTCTGTGCTGCTCCACTCTAAACAGCACCTACTGAAAATGATGAGAGGCATTCATAAAAGCAATGAAAGTCAGCTAGACAGTTGGAAGCCCTATTAAGAAAGCAAAGCATCAGAATCCAAATTAAGATAACTCACTGAAAAAGTTTCTGTAGTACAATCCTATAAATGATTCCTTGGAGGTTAGCCCATTTATACTGGGTATTGTTTATTCCAAGGTAAATGCACAAAGGATTGCAATTTAATTTTATATTAAATTGAATTGAATTGTAACAAAGTAGATAACTGATTCAGATGAGTAGAGTATTTCTACAATGCTCAGACATGGAGTTCTTTACACATTTTGGGTAGAATAAAAACAATTCCAGTCAGCACATTAGAAGACTGTTGACTGACTTCATTTCACAAAAGAGAAGAGTATCAGTCTAAAATGAAATGCTGAATAAAGGGCATCCTAGTCATATCTATTTGCTCTTCTGACATTAGTGAAGAGGATTTTAGCCATTTGGATTCAAGAAAAAAAAAATAGTTGTCCTACTTCTCTACTTTAATCAGTTCTTTGAATTCCACCATGACATTCTTCAATTTATCTGAGTTGCACCGATGAAGGAACAATCACAAGTTGATTTTAATTTTTATTATCTTAAAATATTCATCTGATCTTTGAATTCCAGAATTGTTACACTTTCATAGTTATGTACTCAGGTAGGTAAAATTATATAAAACTCTTCCCTTTTTTTTAAGCTCCAGCTTTTTAATTTTTCCTTCCAATAGGGGCAAAAAGTTCTTCCTTTCTTTAAACTTAATTCTTATCTGTAAATGGGGTCACCTTGACTGCACAAGAATCAACATTTCTTATTCAGAGGCATCCCCTTTCCTTTAAACATGTATGTCTGAATACAATTCTGCATCATTTGTATATTTAATTCCAGACCTCTGTTTAATGATGGAGTAACAGAGTTGTTCAACAGAATGCATAATAAGATGTTAACATATATGCAGGAAGTGCAAACCTGACCATACAGGATGCATACAAATAAGATCAGTGTAGTTTCCCTGTTACCTTTTGCTCATAAGAAAAATATAAAACATGCCAAACAAGTTCTCAACAATGGTGTAAGAAGACCCTATTCTTGGTGCATATGCATATCTTTGTTTGTGTCATGTTAACAGAGTTATTGATTGAATTTATAACAAGATATTAATGACCTAATAAAGTACTGTGTTCCTAAAGGATTCTTGTCTATATCTTGAGCATTCTGTCTCTTCTCCCTCTTACTCACCATCCTCCGAATTGTAAGGGGAGGCAAGGGTGGATGAAGAAATTGGTAAAGTCCTGAGTTAAGTTCAATTCCAAGAGACTTCATGGGTTCCCATGAGGTACCTCTTAGCCAATTTTTCATTTCCTTCTTTCAGGATATTTTTTGATTTCTCAGTTTATCCTACAGTAGAGAGTGCTTTAATTCAGGGATGGATGGATGGGTGGATGAATAGAGAGAGAGAGAGAGAGAGATTGGGACTGAAAAAAATCCCAATTTGCAGAGATTCTCTCAGTGAAAATCCTTTTCATGATCTTCTTACTTTCTTCTTATTAGGTACTAATAAAAACAATTTGTTCTTATATCAAACTTTATTCAATTTGATACCTCCTTCCCTTGCTCTTTTCTCCCATTGCTCTTCAGAAAAATTCCTTCAGGAGATAGATGTCCTCACCTCTAACCATCTCCAACTTTCATTTAGAGAATTTTCTACCACTCATCTAAGGTCACTTCCACACCCATCACTGTGGTAACACAGAATTCATGCCACACCCCTTTGTCCTTACAATGCTGTTGATGGCAGGGAGATTTTCAACAGCTTATTAATTTCCAGCTAGAAGATTTCTCCAAAGCAAATACTGCAAGAATCTACTTCCTCTGGAGTTTCCGAAGAGCAGAAACTCATCTGTGAATCTCTATTTGCCCTTTTTATGAATTGCATTCAGAAACTTTAAATTTCATTCTTTATAACAAACTTTCAGAAATCAAAATGAGTAATGATTTCACAGAATAGAAAAAGTTATATGTGTATTGAATTGTAATTTGATTACATATAACTCTCTACATGTGTCTGATCTGAGTTGCAATTTTTAGTGTGAACAAATGACTAAATAGCAGGTTTCTTGATAGGCTGTACTTTATTCCTTTCTCCCATTATAGTCTATTTTTTCCTTCATTCCAAACCAGCCAGACCAGTTGATTGTAAATATCATAGCAAGGTATTCATCATTTAATTATTCAGTTGCCTAGGAATTCCCTTGTCAAAAATCTACAAGTCAATGTCACCAATCCCCTAGACAAGGGGTGTCAAACTCAAGGCCTATAGGTTGAATCCACACACACACCCCCGGGGTGCTTAGATCTGGCCCATGGGGCCACCCTGGAAACAGCAAAGGATCGGCCCAGGGTGTGTCTGCTGATGAAAATGGAGAGCCGCATGCTTTCGCTGGCAGAGGGCTTGGGCCACTAAAGGTATTTTGTGTGACCCAATCTTTGTATAATAATTATGAAAATAAGTTTAGAATTTAAAAAGGCAAATAAAATGGAATAAGTTGGATTCCAGAACTAGAAATGCAAAGAGATAGTATCCAATGCTGATCTGAAGTTGACAGATTCCTTCAATATGTCTCTATATGGTTTCCAGCAGCAGTTATTTATTGTGCAACTTATTATTATGGATACTCTTTTATTAAGCCTTCTAGCAGCCTCCCATCATACTGCATGTGTACTAACTTACAATGCAAAACACTTATTGAGAGTGAACAACTGCCTTTGCCAAATAACTATAGAACTTTCATAATATAAGTGGTAGCTATTATCCACCATTTCTCTTCAGTACATGTCCTAACAAGTAGCTGATCTTAGATTTCAGTGTGATTTTGTTAATGCATTACCTGCCAGACATTCAGACCTACCTCTTGCTGTCAAATCAAATCAAGTTTTAGACCTTCAGGAATGATGACTAAACTTCTCCTTTCACACACAAATACTTTTGCATCTACAGTAACCATAGCTGTGGAAATGTCTTTTTTCCCCCCTCTGTTGTATCCCCATGAAGATGGTTCTTTTCCCTAGTCTATGAGAAAGACAGGCTTAACCAATAGAATGTAAGGAGGTCTTCTACTCCAATCCCCTGGTCAAGCAGGAGATCCTAGACCATTTCAGACCAGTGGCTGTCCAATCACTTCTTAAAAACCTCCAGTGATAGAGTACCCACAACTTTTGGAGGCAATCCATTCCAATGGTTAATTGTTCTCATTGTTTGGAAATGTCTGTATTGAAATTGAAATGGTACTAATCCTTAACTACTCCAGTGTTAAAACAGTGCTGAAGGACACCTTACCACCACAGCCTCCAAGTTTATAAAATCTGTTATTCTCTGTCACCTATTATTTGGAGAGAAGGCTTAGATGGCTTAGAACAGCAGCCGACTATGGATCGGCAAATGGCAACAGCAATTTCATGTCAGCATAGTTTTCTTCTGAGTCAAGGATGGGTGGATAGCAGTTTGGCTCAGCAAGTGGGGGGAAGTCATTCCTCCATGCTCAATTGGCAGTGAAACGGTAGCCAGAGCTGTGCTGGTTTGGTTCAGTGTTATAAGCTTCAGATTTTCTCACAGATTCTTTGGCTCTTAATGTCTAAGAGAAAGTACTATGATACAGGACGTTTTTCACTTATATCCTGCCCTTGCTGTTGACTGAGCCTAAGGCAAGGCACTTTCTCCTTCAACCTGTTTTACAGAGTTGTAAAGACTCCAAGCAGAATCCAAATTTTTCAGAATAAGCCTTCCATAATGAATAGAAGTCATCTAACTATATTTCGTTGGTTTCAGTGGGGGAACTACCCTGTTTCTCCAACAATACGGCCTCCCCCAATAGGAAGTCCCAGCATGTTTTATAGGCATGAAATGAAATTAAGCCCCTCCCCTCAAATTAAAGCCTATATTAAAACATGCGAAATGGGGGGGAATGATGGGGGGGCTTGCCATTAGGAAGTACTTTTGTTGCACACCTGGATATGGTGCTGCCTGCGTTGACCCCGATACGAAGTGCCCCACCAACGCCAAGGTCAACATCCAAGCCGTCGCCGCCCACCTGAAGATGCAAGGGGGGGGAATTAAGTCACCCCCGAAAAGACGGCCTAGCCATTTTTTCAGGGCTCAAAAAAAATATGACCCAGCCTTATTATATGAGAAACACAGTATAAGTAGGACTAATTTCTACAGTAAGATCATATCTGCAAAATGTTTTGAGAAATTCTCAATAAATATAGGTATTTATAAATGTAATCTTGTGGGCTACTCTACTTTACCTTACAGGCAATTTTTAAGCATAGGAAAAAACAGGATATACTGCTTTTCTCTTCCTTTCATCACTGCCTCCCATCCTATAAAGTTATCCAACAGCACTGATGCAAAACCTGCTAGCATAGTGAACATTTTAAAACCAGTTTAAGAAAGCTTACTCATTAACACTGTCATGTAAAACACAAAGTCAGCTAAGCATTTATGCTGAAATGATGGATCCATTTATGATGGATGGGTAATTTCAAATCAATGAATTCCCTTTTGTTGGGAGGACTTTTGATCTTTTGCAAAGAACTAGAAACTTCTTTCATATTTCACCACTATTGTCCCCTATTGTCATATTGCTTTTTTCCTCCAAGCATATTTACAATCCAATGGAATGGGAATCTGCAGCAAAAGCAGCTAACAGGGTGCTATTAAAATTAAGGTGACCAGGTGCTGATTCTGGGTTAATACCTCAGCATGATCATAGATGGGATGAAAGGTTCTGGCCTATGAGATGAAATATTTTCTGTCAAGACAAACAAACATTAAAAGTAACGGCCACAGAATGGGATTGTACTGTAAAATAGCAATGGTGTATAATTGTTTTCCAATTGGTATTCCTGTTAATATAATCAGTATAAAAATGGGTCATGATGAAAAATGAATCACATGAAGCTCTTATGTAAGAGGCAAGCAATCTAGAGAAATAGGAAACAGAACCCAGCAGATGGCATTTGTCTTTATTCACAATTTATATATTATATTTTGTTATTTTCTTACATACCATACATGATTCATTTAACCATGTGAGAAAGATTTAGCTGGGCAGCATACCTTATATTTACTTTTGTCTGACCAAATTTCAAGAGTATTTCAGGACTGAATTGAGAAGTTTGAAAAGCTGGTGATGAGTGCATTTACATTTACATTTAGTTGCTCGCTACAATCCTGCTCAATTTCTTATTGAACTTGATAGGACTTTTGAATGGACATGCATACAATTGTTTTGCCAAAGTAGACAAGATTTAACTGCATCTTTACCTGTTAAGCCTTTTGGCAGCTGCCCAAACCTGATAAATTTGATCAATTCAGCATGTAGGCTACTTGGATATTTTAATTATGATCCACTCATTCTGATGTGTAAATTGTTTTGTCTAACTATAATCATTAAAAACATATTGTCTTGGTTCTCACAGTTGCCTAAACTATTTAAATACCACGTATCATTTGGGCCATGATGAGGCTATAGTTTATAAATTCTGAATAATAGCAATTGTCTCCAGTAGAATATATTTCTACCTCATTCAGTGCTATTTTTCCCTCTGGAGTTTAGATAGGCCTGAAGGCTTATTAAATACAATAATTAAATTTAGATAAGGCATAAGAGCTTTTTTCTTCTACTCTCGCTATAAAGAGCGGAAAAGCAAAAATGGCAAATGAGTTTGATATTACATTGGCGCATTTGAACAGGTGTATGTATATGAGAGAATGAAGGATATCATAATGATTTTCTTCTCAAGAGAAAAGATTAGTTCACCTAAACAACCTTTGGACACTTTCAGAAACATTAATTAATATTTGTTTCCAGTTAGAGTTTGGCCCTAAGTATATATAGCCATAAGAATGCATCCTCTAGATTTATTGTTTTCCCTGTTCCATTGGAGGAAAATATTTCTTCAAATCAGTAAACAGTGAGTAATTAATTCTCAACACCTTTCTTACAAAAAGTATTTATCGTTTATCTTTCATTTGTCAGGTGGATAATGCAGAGACAGCATCCAAGACAAGTTAATTGTAGTGTATTCGGATACACCTCAAAGTAGAATTGAGTAATTGATTTCCTGCTAAACCACTCAAATTTTCCAACTAGAATCTTTAGTTCACAACAATAACATTTGGGATAATCAGCATGATCATGAAAAAGACCAAGATCTGAATCTGAACTGACCAAGTAATTTTACAAAATGGTTGTCATTCCAATGGAAAAAGACCTCAGGGAAGCTAAATTATTGCCTCCTTTATCATGTGTTGTTCTATACATAAGCTATCTTAGCATTCTTTACATGCTGAATAACAAATATGAGCTCTATTTTTCAAAAGTATTTATAGCCTCATCTAAAACAGTATTGCACAAAATGATTACAACTCATTTAACGATTTGTTAAATTGTTTCTTTATATCAGATAGTAATAAAACAGATGAGTCAAACTTTAATTTGAGGTGGCCACCCTTCAATGTCATCCCCATCATGTTTATTTGTTTAGGGATTCTTGTAATTTTACAAGGAAACCAAGTCAGGGAGAGACCAGAGGCAAAACCAGGACAGATTGCCCTTGTCATGGGAAAAGATATAACTTTCACAACTGTTTATGGAGATTCTGAGCCATCCAGGTCATGATTATGCAAAAGATACTTTTCCAAAAGGCAACTGGACTATTTTGGTTTTTTTCTTTGAAAACATTTCGCTTCTCATCCAAGAAGCTTCTTCAGTTCTTGGATGAGAATTGAAGAAGCAGAACTGAAGAAGCTTCTTGGATGAGAAATGAAACACTTTCAAAGAAAAAAAAACCCACGGAAGTCTAGTTGCCTTTTGGAAAAAAAAACATTTTGGGGACAACTTTGACAGCTATGTATTTATTGGCAACAATATAGTTTTTATTTTATAAAGTACAATGGGACAGGCTACTTCCCCAAGGATTTTAGAGACTAAAATTGTGTGTGTGGGGTGGGTGGGTGACAGAAAAAGGAGAGATAAATGGGGTTGGGATGAAAAGGGAAGTTGTCTCAAGTAGTTTCAGCTGCATATGAAGGATGGAGGGGAGAATCTGGATCATTTTGTGTCTTATAACAATAGCAGTTAGACTTATGTGCCACTTCACAGTGCTTTACAGCCCTCTCTAAGTGGTTTACAATCTGGGTCCTACACACCTCAGAAGGATGGAAGGTTGAGTCAACCTTGAGCCTGGTGAGATTCGAACTGCCAAATTGCAGGCAGCCAGCAGTCAGCAGAAGTAGCCTGCAGTACTGCATTATGACCACTGCACCACTGATATTATTATTTTCAGAGTAAAAGTTCCCGTTTGGGGATATAGAAGAAACCCATCATAATCCACTGGAAGCTAATTTAGGCATTCCACTTCCCAGAACAAATACCGTGTTTCTCACATAAGGCCGGGCCTTATTTTTTTTTGACCCCCGAAAAAATGGCTAGGACGTCTTTTCGGGGGTGACTTAATTCCCCCCCCCACTTGCATCCTCGGGTGGGTGGGCAGGCGGCAACAGCTTGGATATTCGGGAGACCTTTGGGTTTGAGCCACTGTTGCTTTCCCTTCTCCCTTGCTGCCCTTCTCCCTTGCTGCCGCGGTGTTTGGCGCAGCCACGTGGAGCCAGTCAGGGCTCCTCCTTGCAACCGGAGCCCTGAGGAGACACTTGGCTTCAGGTGCTCCCGTCTTCCCTTTGCTTTCGAAGGTAAAGCAAATTATTTTACAAAGTCTCCCCTGCCCGAGAGGGCAGCCCAACCCCACGTGGGGAGGCTAATTTCCCGGGGCCTCTTCCGTTCCTCCCCGACCTCCCTACACTACGCGCCTCTGACACGCCAGTCCCTTCAGCCCAGTGAGCCTTTCCACCTCAAAGAAAGGCCAGGTGGGCAGCTGCGGAGGAGCAGCAGCAGAAACAGCTACCACCCTTAGCCCGACAAGGGGAGAACGAGCAAGGTTAGTGCCCGCCAGCCCATCCTTCCCACCTCCGCGGCTCAGTTTCCCCTACTGGCGGGTCCTTCCTTCGTGCGGAGGGCTGTGGGGGAAAGCGCTCGCCCAAGAGGATCTCTCCCTCTCTCTCCCTGCGAGGTCAACGTCTGCACTGTGGAGGAGAGGGCTGCAGCCAGTTCCTCCTGCTTGCTGAGAGGTGAGGAAGCCACGGCTCGCCCAGTGAGATTTGGGAACGAGGGGCAGGAGAAGGCCTGCACACACCCGCGGCTCACTTTCCCAGCTCTGCCCAGCCCTCACAGCCCTGGTGGGCAGCGAGCGCCACCCCGCCGGACCCTCCGCTCATCCTGCCGTAAGGCCTGTGCAGAGCTGGGAAAGTGAGCCGCAGGTGTGTGCGTGCCTCCTCCTGCCCCTCATTCCCAGATCTCGCCGGGCGAGCCATGGCTTCCTCACCTCTCAGCAAGCAGGAGGAACCGGCTGCAGCCCTCTCCTCCACAGTGCAGACGTTGACCTCGCAGGGAGAGAGAGGGAGAGATCCTCTTGGGTGAGCGCTTTCCCCCGCAGCCCTCCACACGAAAGAAGGACCCGCCGGTAGGGGAAACTGAGCCGCGGAGGCGGGAAGGATGGGCTGGTGGGCTCTAACCTTGCTCATTCTCCCTGCATCATGCTAAGGGTGGTAGCTGTTTCCGCTGCGAGCGGCTCAGACCCGCTGCTGCTCTGCAGCTGCCCGCCTGGCCTTTCTTTGAGGTGGAAAAGCTCGCTGGGCTGAAGGGATCAGCGTGTCAGAGGCACGCAGTGTAGAGAGGTTGGGGAGGAACTGAAGAGGCCCCGGGAAATTAGCCTCCCCAAGTGAGGTTAGGCTGCCCTCTCAGGCAGGGCAGGCTTTGTAAAATAATTCACTTTACCTTCAAAAGCAAAGGGAAGACAGGAGCACCTGAAGCCAAGTGTCTCCTCGGGGCTCCGGTTGCAGGGAGGAGCCCTGACTGGCCGCACATGGCTGCGCCAAATGCCACGGAGTTGCTTTAAACGTTGCGGCAGCAAGGGAGAAGGGGCAGCAAGGGAGAAGGGAAAGCAACGGTGGAAGGTCTCCCGATATGAAGTGCCCCACCAATGCAGGTAGCACCATATCCAGGCATGCAACAAAAGTACTTCCTAACGGCAAGCCCCCCCCTCTTTCCCCCCCATTTTGCATGTTTAATATGGGGCTTAATTTGGGGGGAGGGGCTTAATTTGATTTTATGCCAATAAAACATGGTGGGGCTTCCTTTTGGTGGAGGCCGTATTGTTGGAGAAACACGGTACTAGAATCAGACCTGTCTCTTAAATGCTCCCTAATCCAAAATCTATAAAACTATGCTTGGAAATATGACTGAAAATAGAGTAAAAGTTTATTGGTGTGTGGGGAGTTTGGTTAAATAAATTACTTATGTAATGGGAATGATCAGGAAACTGTATGTTAACAATGATTTGTATTAAAAAGCTCATTAGCAATTTACATGGATAGTTTTAGAGATTAGAGGAAGATATGGGCAAAGTGCTTTCAGGTAATGTATGTTGAGAATATAACTGATTACTAGATTTTCTTTTTTTAAAAAAAAAATGGGGAAATAGATCTGAAGTTTAGCACAACTGATCACGAGGACCAAAACAGCAGAATTTTAAAGCAAATATACATGCCTATCACCTGCATTTCTCACTACTGATGGGCTGATTTGGACTGCTGAGAAGTAAAATGAAAAAATTCTGGAATACTGTAGCTTCCCACTTCTGCAGTAGGGTAAAGCGAAAAGGGGATGATCAACTAAAGAACATTTTTTTGCTATAGTTCTGATATACAATATTACTTTCCCATATTTCTTTTCTGATTCCATGCCCATACAACCCAATAAGAATAATTCTAGTTTCATCATGATGTTGGTCCGCAGTATCTTTTATATCACTGTATGGATTTTAACCAAAGTAAGTCTTTGCTTTTTCACGTCCTTCTTTATTTTCACACTTCCAATACTGGTTTGGGTATTCCCTTATACATTTTAGGTAGTTTAGCTAGTATCTTATACCATTGGTATATCATTTTATAAAAATTCTATCTTAGATTACAACACAATGTAAATTTAACATTGGCTGTCCACATTTTCTCCCATATGTCCATATTTATGTAATAACAAAGTCTGCAGCCCATGTACTATATAGACTCCTGTTCATCTTCTGTTTCAAACCTTAGTAGAACTTAATACAGTTGAAATGTCATATAACTTTAATGTGTACATAACTGTACTTCAAAGTCAATTTGCCTCTTTTCAATTCCAATTTGTGCTTTATCCATTTTAAGCCTGTCTTTCTTTGCAAAGAATGTCTTTTTGTTGCTAATTGCCTTCCTCTTCCTCTTAATTTATTCCTTATCTTGTATTAATCAGTCCTTACAAATTCTTTATCTGCTGTCTCTCTTCTGTAGAAAGCTTTTTGTGTCAACAATGAGATCTTTGGACAGTGAGGGTTTACTCTGTTGATAATTATTAAAAACTGGACTTGCTTTCAAAGTTCACTTAGGGCTCACACTTTCTGAAGATAACATAGTAACATGCACTGAATCTATAGGCCTGGTCACACTGCAAGAACTTTGCTATAGAGTTCCTTGAACGGTAGGAAGAGGGGGACAAATTTCGACACCGCTCGTCACCGCGCACAAAATTAGAAAAAAATTTGAAAACACGGGCGTTGCTTTAGCGTTGGTTTAACGGTAGGGAACGTTGGTTTAGCGGTGACGCGAGCGTTGATAAAGCGGTGTTCTGCGCATGCGTGCGTTGGCTCGGTGGGGGTTTTATAAGTAATTGCGACGTGCCGCTTTGGACTACCGTAACGGAGCTGTACGGAAGTTCTCAAAGAGTTTTGATAGAAGTTCATCATGGGACGTCCACAAAAGAAGAGGAAGGCTGGAGGAGGAAAGGCAGCAGCCTCCAAGAAGATGCAGGCAGCAGTGGAGTCAGGTAAATATATGTGGCCCACTGGTTGCGTGAAGAAAAATTAGAAACCTCAACCATTCTCTTTATATTCCATTGTTATATTTTGCAGAGACCAGTCAGGCCACACCAGAAGCCACTGCTAGCACAGCCACTGCTAACACAGCCACAACCACTGCTACCATCGCCCAGGCAGGGGTAGCTGCTGATGAAGGTAATCACCAATGAAAATGTATGAAATTTAATATAATTATGATGATAATAATAATAATAACCATAATCTTTCTTTCACGTTAATTGTCATTGCTCATTTATTATTCATGTTGCATATTTTGCAGACTCTGATGATGAGCCCCAGGAGGCCCTGACACAGGACCAGCCTGATGGTGAGGAGCTACCCCCTGGTGATGACCAACCTGAGGAGGGCCGTGCTGCTGCTGAAGGTAATTATAGTGTGATGAATGCAATGAAAAACTAGACTTTCAATAGAGGAGTTTTGTAATGTAGTCAAATTTATTCATGTTTTCCCCAAGACAAAATATGTATTCACCTGTCAAAAGACAACCACATCACAATAGTTAGAAGGCGAATTGCATACATTAGTGTTGCCAAGTCGGACAAACATTGTAGCTTGTCCAACCTAGCAACAAGGACTGCGGGTGACAATAATTCCATCCATTACAATGTTTGAATGTGATTGTTTGTTATCAGGAGAACAACTATTTTCTCATTGAAAATTTAACAAAGATGTGTGCATAAAATGTGACTACATTACGAAACCCCTCTATTCGTCAAGTCGGACGAATTAGGTGATCCGAAGGATATTCGATTATGTAATCAATACAAGTTGATCTAAATAATATATGTTTAATTTATTTATTTATTAATATTATTTTTATTCAATTGCTATATTTGTCAGACTCTGACTCTCAGCACCCATACTTGGAGAAGAACGATAAACAGCGTCAGCCTCAGAAGAAGTCTCGCCGCAAGGCCCTCCTGCTCGACGATGACACTCAGGAGCAACTCATCGAGTGGATCCGGGAGCACGAATTTATTTGGAGGAAGGGGGCCACCGACTACAAGGATACAAAGAAGAAGACGGAGCTTTGGACCAGGAAGGCAAGAGAGCTGGACATTGAGGAGGGAGCTGAAGCTCTCAGGACATGGTGGAAGTCAGTCCGGGACCTCTACACTAAGCTTCTCACCAAGAAGTCTGGCCAGGCTGCAGCGAACTTGACGGAAAGAGAACTGTTCATCCAGAGGAACTGTGCTTTCCTGCACAAGGAGGTGAAGCCCAGGAAAGGTCGGCCACTTAGATGCATACTCCTCACACCGGAACCTGTAGACAGCCAGGCTCCAGCAGCCCAGCCCTCAGCATCGGCCAGCACCTCTTGCCAGCCTTCCCATGACATCGAGGAACAGGAAGGGAATGAGGGCTCACTCTCGCTCATTGAAATGCAAGCAGCAGGCTCGAGGTCCATGGGCAACCCCTCACCAGCTCCCGCCTCCACCACCACCAGACAACGCCGTGGCGCCACCAAAGGCGAGCCTGAAGACTCCCCTGCAATGCTGGAGATGAGAGATTGTATGAAGGCCACCAATGCCCTCATGGAGAGACTGGTCCAAGCCCAAGAGATCAGCCATGCAAGGCAGCCCTTCATCACGTACATGTCCCAGTCTCTCCAACGGCTACCTGAGGCCCAGTACCAGCTCACAGTTGAGAGGATGACGGCCATCCTCCACGAGACGCAGCGACCCATGTCCCACCCCATTCCTCCAGCTCCACCACGTCCAGCATTCGCACTTTCACCCACACACACATTCTACCAGCAGCAGCAGCCGCATTACTTCCAGCCTCAGCATCACGGCTTCCAACAGGAGCCTTTCCACTTTCGGCAACAGTCTCAGCCTCAGCATCAGCCTCAGCTCTTCCAGCAATTGCAGACACCCAGAGTCAGCCAGCCATCCTCCACCCCAAGGAGCTCCAACGAAGGCCTCATGTTGTCAGACATGCCGAACCTTTCCTCCAGTAACCACACCAACATGAGCACCATCAGCGAGGGGGGTATTCTCCAGGACCTCCAGAGGCAGAAGATGAATGCTCCACCCTTATCAATCACCACCTCATCTCAAAGGACTGCTGATGTACTTGCAGAGATAAGGGCCACCACCGAGGAGAATTGAGACTGTTTGAAATGTGTTGAAGGGACTGCTCAGATATTTCATGTGATTTTTGTTTAAAGGTTGAGCTGGTCAGCTGTTTTGATGTTTGTTGTTTATTGTTGTGCACTTTTGTGTTTGGGTGGTCTCAAAAGCTTTGAGCTTTAATAAACAGCATTTTTATTAAATTATTCTTGACTACTTTACTTAATAATGAAAAAAAACCTTTGTAGTTGTAGAATTCTGAGCCAGAGTTGAGGAGCTTTATATGCCACGTGCTTGCCATCAATGACACCAACTGTGTGGGGAAAGTTCCATCGCTGGTATCATTGTTCAGCCAGGTCTCTCCATCCTTATTCAGTTGTTGGGCAAAACAAGAGTTCATCTGTGTACTCCTCAATGATGGCCTTTACCACTTCTTTGACTATCACACTGATGGTGTTGTGATGTTGTTGGTGTTGTGACTCAAGGCCTATTCCAAAAGGGCTACTGGTCCATTTCTGCCCGTATTTATAGGCAAATTCTGGTTCCGCTCCAACACCTCCATACCAACGCCAAACCAAAGTTCATCACTGCAATGGATCGCTGCTTCAACGCCTGACACCGTTCCAGGAATCCCGTGTCCGCTCGTAAAACGCTTACAACCGCTCCACCAAAGTTAGTGCAACGTTTAATCACCGCCCGGGCAAAGCTTGCAAAACAGCGTTGGTCCAGCGTTGAAGATTTCTGCGTTGGCCTAGCGGACCCAAGCGTCCACGAACTTGCGTCTAGCGGCAACAAACTTTGACCGGGCGTTGTTGGAGCGGTGGTGAACTTTGCCGGAGCGGAAAATTGTGCGCTCCTCACCGCTCGCAATATTTTGTGCAGCTCAAAACTTTCGGAGCGGTAGGAGGAACCATCAGCGGAGGCCGAGCGTATATGGCGTTGCCTTAACGGAGGCCAACTTCTGTTAAACGGTGGTGAACGGTTACGAGCGGTGATGATTTTTTTTCAATGTTCAAGGACCGCTATAGCAAAGTTCTTGCAGTGTGACCAGGCCTTATTGCAAAGGCCACTGGAAGATCTCTCTCAATCTCCAGTTATCTCTGATAGCCTATAAGAACCAATTATCCCCACATAGAATTTTGTATTCTTTGGTATTGTCATTTTAGTGAAGATTGGTCCCACAGTATCGAGTAATACTCCAGTCCCTAATGTCTCATTTAAATCTGTCCATTAGAATTTGAGCTACATAACTTATGTTGCTGCTCAACAGGTAACCCCAAAAATAAAACTAATCTTTGAAGCCCTCAGTTAACCTTCAATTATTGTATTTAACATTCACAAATGGCTTTCACTCTCTTATAAACTTGTCTAATCCATTGTCTCTAATCAACACTGTTAATTTCTCCATCTCTGCCAGTTCAGTCAATTTTAAAGTCCATCTTTCAACAATTAATGTCCCCTTTTCTTTCTAAAACTTAGCATAAACAAAAAGCATAAATTACTTTTATTAAATATAATGAATAGGTGGCAGGTTGATTGATAAATAAATAGATTTCCATATTGGTGATATCTTTCTGTGAAACATAGTATTTTTTTTTATTAAATACAGAATGGGGAAGTTATTTGTAGACCTGTTATGTAAGTGGGGGAGAACATACCAGATATTTCTGATATGTTTTTCAGCATTCAACCAGGGTGGACACTTTATGTTTAATCTTAATGATATATTTGTCATTTGTTGTTTTTTCCTACACACTTTTTTAAAAAATACTATTGTTTGGTTGCTCTGTTGATAGTTGATGTTTGGTTTTCTTTCTTTCTTTCTTTTTCTATTTTAGATTTTAACTCTGGAGATAAATTTAAACAAATTGATTAAAAAAGCCATGTTGCTGCTGTTGGGGGTGTGAGCAAATGAAAAAAATGAATATAACTTTGCACAATGCAAGGCACATGAAACAGGCTATGTCTCTATTCCTGAACCTGCCATGTTAACAGGCGTGATGAGGAATACAGTTGGAACAGTGGTGGGATTCAAACTTTTTTTACTACTGGTTCTGTGGGTGTGGCTTGGTGGGCATGGCAGGGGAAGGATACTGCAAAATCCCCATTCCCTCCCCACTCCACTAACCTGCTTTCCAGCTTTGTTCTCCTGTGCAAGGCAACAAAAGAAGATCCAGCCAATCAGCTGGGACTCAGGAGGTAAATAATAGATGGGGATAGGGCCAGTCAGAGGTGGGATTTGCTGGTTCTCTGAACTACTCAAAATTTCCACTACCAGTTCTCCAGAACTGGTCAGAACCTGCTGAATACCACCTCTGGTCTTGTTTCACTTGAATCATCATTGTGTCACACTCTGGTACTTTCTCAGTGGTGGAGTGTCACACTTGTGTAAGCTTGCTTCCAAATGGATCTGTCCCCCTGTTTTTTAGGAATACACCGCTGAATGATCACCCCAAATACATCTGCCACACACAAATACCTCAAACCACAAATGCCAACACACTGAAGGCATTTGAGTTGGCTGACTGGAAGCTTTTGCAGCTAATTTAATAATTACTATCCAACTGCATATCTGAGCTGATTACCTTTTGAAAAAGGTATTTTAATTGCTAACATTTAAATTAGTTCAAGTTTTTAATTTGTATTTTGATACCTCTTTTTATTTTAAAGAAACTTGAAACTGTGGGCTACCTTAAGGGCCTTTTTCTGAGCCAAAAAGGAAGGGTTAAAACAAAAGCAAGGAAAATGAAATAGGTCTTAGTGTCAGTTACATGCTTTTGAAATAAAATGAGTTGTACAAATGCTTCATGGGCTCTAGTTTGCATGATTCTCACTGGTGACTTTTTTGAGTTTAATCAGTGTGATTAAATTAGGTGCAAACCAACCGAAGTGGCTAATGGAGTTTGAAAGAGATAATTTTCATCTCTCTTAAAAGCATTATGTAAAAGAGAAAAGCAAACTGGATTTAGTGCTGGAAAATAGGAAAATTATTGCAGTAGAACCTGATTAGGTGCTGTGTAAGACACACATGTAAGCACTTCTAAATTTGGGAAATGTTTATTTTTTCTCTCCAATGAAATTCAGTGGCAAGTGGTTGCACCACCTCATTCAAGTGCATAGACATTTGGAAAGAGGTCTTTTTCATGGACTGAGAAGTATTTTGGGCTCTGTAGGAGGAGAAAATGAGGCTTCTGCCTCTCATTTCCTTACAAATCTTGATGCAAAAGCTTCAGCACTGTGTCTTTTACCATCATTTCTTACTAATTCATATAAAAGATTCTTGGTCAGGGTTGATGGATTTCTGGGAGGAAATCCTGTCTACCATTATTATGAAAAACACATCTCTGCAGACAGAATTTGCCTGAGCATGGGCAGAGTTGCTGCACACAGCAGCATGGCTGTAGCAGTTAGTGTGATTGATAGGCGATTAAACTTCCTGCAACTACAAACAATTCATAAAAAAATAGAAATAAATGTTGGGGTGCTCTTAATATTTGCAGCCCTCCTGACCTCCCATTTTCATAAACTGAGTAGTAATCCATAATTCCAGGCAGATGTCATCACCTAGTTTCAAACTCTTACTATGTCACTACAGAGGAATTCAAATTTCAGAAACAAGGCTTTGTCTTATGTGTCTTGCCATTTACCCACCCTCCAAAAGGAACGATGATTACATACTCTTTATAATACCAATGGTCAAATGCCAAGTTTTAATTAAAGAGTAAAATATAGAAGACCCAATTCACTTTCCCCACTCTCTTCAAAGGATGATGCCTCTTTTTCTCCCAAAGGATGATTTTCATTGGAGGCTGTGTTAACCATAGAGCATGCCCTAAATTAGCTAGGACAAGGGTTATGTCTCCTATAACGCAAATGAGGTTTGCTTTCCTCTTCAGTCTGACCACAGCTTAATGTTGGCTGATGCACCTTAAAGTCCCAAGGGGCTCTGAGATCTTCAAATAATGAACAGAATGTTTTAATTCTTGGGTTGTAGTTCCCATCCAATAAGCATCGAACATTTCAAAGTAAAAAAGATTAAACAAGAAAAAAAAGGGAGATAGAGAAAGATGAGGATAAGACATAGGGAATAATTGAATAAATTAAAAAAAAAAACATTTTTGGAACAATTCTATCACTTGTAAATTCCCCACTTAAAAGTGATAGAATTGTCCCAAAGGTGCTTTGTTTTTCACCAAAGACATTTTGCTTCTCATCCAAGAAGGTTCTTCAGTTCTCCGAAGAAGCTTCACTTCATTTCACTTCACTGAACTCAAGAAGCTTCTTGGATGAGAAGCGAAACATCTTTGAGGAAAAACAAAGTACAGTTGCTTCTTGAAAAAGCACCTTTGGGACAACTATGACCTGGATGACTGAGACTCTCCATAGATAAATGATAGAATTGCTTATCATTGAATGATCTCATATAAACATGTGTTTCTGCTTGTTTCACCCTGCAGATACTGATGATGTCCAGGAACTGGTAGTTTTCTTCCACAACCTACAGAAATCAGAGAGAGATGATGTGGTAATCTCAAAGGCAAGAAGTACTACTGACAGAATGAGATGAACTTTGCTTTTCCTAGCTTTGAGACTTTGTGCTACTGCACGCACATCCAAGGAATAGCAATGAGTCGTATGCTTGTTAGTATGTACATTTGATTAAAATCTGATTTATCCTTCTAGTTTTTAACAGAAAAGATTTCAACAATATCTGGATGTAAGGGATGAAAGAAGACCCCATGTGATGACCCGGAGTGTAACACAGACGTAACAAAATCCAAAATGTAAATAAATGTCCTTTAATGCCTCCAACTTGGCCCAACTGTTCAATAATTCTCAGTTGGAGATAAAACATACTCAAAAATAATCTTCAAAAGAAAGCAATACAGTCCGAACTTAATGAGCAGATAGAAGTGATATAAAAAACCAAATAAATTACAGAGATGAAATTTCCACATCAGACCAGGATTAGTAATTACCAAATTCAAGGAGATAACAAGGCACAATCTGTTGGAAGGATGCCAACCAAGATAACTTCAGCCCAAAATAACACAATGCTGCGTTGTAATCGTCTCTCTTATATACTAGTCTCCCCAGCTGCAACCAATGAGGGGGATCATGGCCGCTTCTTCTCTCATAAGCCAAATTGCCTTCTCCGTTCCTCCCTGTGTGTCCTAGGATGCAGAGAGGATGGACCTGGTTCTTCCTTTGACTGCCCAGCCGGCCTCTGCCCTTCCCCAGCCCCCTCCACAACCTCTGGAGCCGCACCTCCACTCCCTGTTCCTCCTCTCCCTCAGAGTCCAACTCTACCAAGGGCATGACAACCCATGATGGTTTAGGCCAAAGGCTAACCAACAATAAATTACTATAGGTTAGATATCAGTAGAAAACTCAGGATAAGACATGAGCAGATTAACATCCCACTTCTCCTGTTTCTGTAACTGCTAGCACCTCCAGTACTGGAGATATTGTATAGCAATCATGAATAGTCATAAGTGTTCCTTTAAAATCCATCCAAACTGCCTCAGTACTAGGTTTGGTAGTAAGTAATTCTACAATTTAACTAGGTACTATATAAAAATCATCAAAGCTTCTGCTCAATGCAAAAGTTTGCACTGAAGCATCCTCATTAGACAGCTGCCTCGTCTTTAGGTGAGCATTTTAACTGAAGAGTGGCCCTCCAGTTCTCTGGGCAATTGGTCCCACTGTCAAAATGCCCATATAGTGCGGTAGTTGTTCTGTGTTACTTTATCCCTTTAGAATGGCTTTTTCAATCATGTGAAGGTCCCCACAGATTGTACTACATGCCTCCCCCCGCCCTTTCAGGGTCTGTAAGAATTCAACGTGTGTATAAGATTCTAAAATAATTGCACAATATGTCACTATTTTTACTTTCTTTTCTAATGATCTTCAGCATGAAATTGTCCTCTATTTTTCTTTTACAACAGCTCCACATAAGAATACATTTTCATTGTGCTATTCACTTGAACCAAGAATACATTTCTGGCTAGTCATTGGATCCATATAGCTGGAAGTACAATATATTTTGCCCATGTAGAACAACAATAACTACTTGGAAGCTTTTGGTTGTCCCTTTTTGTTTTGTCTCCAGCAAATCTGGCATCGACATACAGCTGCCCAGCTTCACAAATAGTTTAAAATGCATTGGTTCTCATACAGAATTTTCTGGAATGTACATAATTAATGTACATATTCACAAAAATTCTCTTTATCCCTATTCTGTGCCTTCTGTTCTTCGCCAGTTGCTATGAGGATCTTTATTTACTCGGTCACGGCTAAGTTTCTCAAAATTTCTAAGTGAAAGCCTATGAAGTCTGAAATCTATGTTCACAATGTGCATCATATTGCACCTATGTACATACTTACTGGCACTCTTAAAGAACTCTGTAATTGTAATATCTGTACAATCTTCTTCAGCAATATTTGCACTGTATATCTTTTTGATCCTTGTTAAACAATTAGCAAAATCACAATTGTTTGTTTATAATTGAACCCAATATGATTTCATTGTTTTAAATTTGCCAAAAAGACTAGAGTTCTTTCTCAACAATATCTGACTCAATGTTTAAATATCTGTTCTACAGTCTCTGAAGCAAAATCAGATGTAAATAATTCATTCAGCTTCTTTGCAATCTACTTCCCCTTTACCAATGCTATAATTCCTTTGACATCTGATGGTCCTCCCTACCCAGTTTCCTGCTTGTGTGCATATAAAGTTTTTAAGTTGTCAGTTGTATATAATATTCTCTTTAGTAATATGCACCTCTAAAACTTTTGGCATACTTTATGGATTTCTTTCATGCATGTTTATGTTCCTTTTTTTGGAGGGGGGGTGTTTTTCTTGGAGCAAAATTCTATTTGCTGAAAAGCCCTTTAATTTTGCTTTAATTGTTTCTTAACACACTCTTGATGATTGTTGGTGGTATCTTGACTAGATATGGCCTATGTTACATTTCCTGAGTTTGTAATTATTTACTCACATGTTACTTTATTATCCCACTTTGCCTTCAGATAGTTAGTTGATATACATAAATATCTCTTTTCGATTTTATAATATCTTCACGCAAATCCTAGGAAAACAGATGGGATAAGAAATTGATCAAAGTCATCCAGTGAGTTGCCATACTAAATGTGGATTTGAATTTGGATACACCTAATTCTAGATCTACAAGGGACGCAGTGGCTCAGTAGATGTCAAGCTGAGCTTGTTGACCAGAAAGGTCGGCAGTTTGGCGGTTCGAATCCCTAGCACCGCGTAATGGCGTGAGCTCTTGTTACGTGTCCCAGCTTCTGCCAACCTAGCAGTTTGAAAGCATGTAAAAATTCAAATAGAAAAATAAGGACCACTTTGATGGGAAGGTAAAAGCATTCCATGTGCTTTTGGCATTTAGTCATGCTGGCCACATGACCACAGAGATGTCTTTGGACAGCGCTGCTCTTCAGCTTTGTAACGGAGAAGAGCACCTCCCCCTAGAGCCGGAAACGACTAGCACGTATGTGCAAGGACAACCTTTGCCTTTAATTTTAGATCTAGATCAGTGGTCTAATCCACACACCATATGTCTCCTGGCCACAGGTGGGAAAAATGTCCCCAGTGGACCCTATAAAAATATTTGCGTATCTGTGCAGCTCTTACTGTACACTCTGACTAATTCTTAAGTGCCAACCATCCCTATATTAATTATGCAGAGGAAGACATGAGAAAATATAATGTAAGAGTTGTGACTTCAAAAAACCCTGAGATATAGCCAGTGCTAATTTTCTGGAAAAGTTTATTTTTGCAGGTGGCTGAGTAAATTTTGCCCAGCATAAATCCAGATCCTTTCAGCACTAGTTCCTGTTGGAGCTGGGTGCTCAGTGGATAGGACAGTCTCCATCCTCAACATGATGCTTAGAAACAACAACAACAACACAGAAGTGCGTGTGTGTGTATAATTTCATACTTGGCAATCTCAAAGCTCCAGTTCCACACAATAGTCATGGCAATACCAATTGCGCCCACTGGCAGAAAAACATCATCTGCTCAGCAGCCAAATATTGTAATTTGACTGCTGGGAAGCACTACCTTGAGGGAATAAGTCTAGATCCCCTGCCAATTTTTAAAAGCAAGTGCATATTTATTTGCACAAATGTACAATTGTTTAGAAATGCCACTTTACACACGCAGAGTTAAATTAATCAGTCCTTCAGATCTAGCCCACTGTCTCACTTTAGGAAATGCCATCCTGTATGTCATTAATTATTTCTATCTGATGGACTGATTTCTTTGCTCTCAAACAAGAACTTAGTCAGAAAGAGGGATATGAAGACCACTGCTAAAAAGAAAATATGTTTTGCCTCCTGGACTCATGGTTTCTTTTTGAATGTGTTTGCTTACCTCCCCAGCTCTCCATATTCATTGGATGTGCCTAATGTTGGGACCACAAGCATAAGAAGAATTGGAAACATGTTGGTCTTTCAGACATTGCTGAAATACAGTTCCCAGCAGCACTAGCCAGTTTGGCCAATGGTGAGGGATGCTGGGAGATAGTGTTCAGTATTGTCCAGTTTTCCACCTACACTTTAGAGGATTGTTTCTGATTCCCTGGTCAGTTACCATACACTATCTAAAAGCATGATGTTGTGATTCTACCTTCTCCTTCTTGATGACATTTTCTGGTTTTTTTTAAAGCAACAGGTCTAGTGAGGAGACATGGGATGGTCCCAGGGGAGATGATCTTGTCTGAATATAAGGACTGCACAGGAAAAGTCTCAATGAGATACTCTCTAATTACCATATCTCTACTTATGATGAGATTCATTAGGACAGGCATGGGTTCAGTTTTCTCCAGTTTGAAGATTTCTTGATGTGTTGGATTCCAATGTACATCATCCCTAGTAACACACCCATTGGACATGCTGGCTATGGATGATAGGAGATGTAATCCTATGCATCTGGAAAGTTCCAGGTTAAAGAAAGCTGTTTCAAGTCATACTACTAGCACAACTTGGTCAAACGAAAGATACAGCAAATGATGTCCTAGTAGAAGGCAACACCATGCAACACCTTTGGTTCTTTAAAAGCAAGGAAGGGTTAGATCTCACTAATATACTAGCAAGACCCCCAAGAATCATAGAACTGAAGTCTAAACTAGGAAACTGAAAAACAATTCCTAAAAAAGGCAGTAGTAAATTCTACTGGAAGATCGCCAAGAAAAGTACATGGATATGAAATATGAAGAGTTGTACTCAAAGGAGACTTTATCTTTTTCATATTAAGTGTTCTTTCAGGGGAAAGTTGTTGGATTCAGTTAGGAGACATCTTTCATAGCAACTTGTGAAGTTTTCAAAGACCAGTCCCAAGGCTGTCTCTCCAGAACACCAACCATATTATAATTACAGCACTTACAGAAAATTCGTGTCACAATATTTTGTTCAGTGACAAGGGAAATCGCATTTAATCTATATTTTAGAAAATCAAACAGCTTTTGGAATGATTCTATATGCCTTCTAAACCTTGTTGCATTTTTGAAAAAAAAAAAAATAACAAAGCAAGCCAGAATGATAGAAGTTGATGTAAGATTAAATTACCAAAAGGCAAGTAAATTGACAATAGTCTACTGTGACTTGAAGTTGTGAATCTATGATCTGGCAGCCTTTTTAAAAGGAAAATGTGAGAGGAGCCCTGTCAGCACGTCTTTCAATGTATCATTATACAAGAGATGAAAGTTCATTTGGAATTAGGGGAGCAGACAAGCAGATTCAGATGTAAAGAAACATGGGTGGTAAAATATCAGAAAGATTGTTGCAAAAGAGATCAGACATCAATCTGTTTCTTCTTGGTAGTCATTTTTAATTCTGATTTAATAGGCCATTAAAAATACAGACATCAGTGTTTGACTAAACTAATTCCCACCCCTGTAGGCTTCCCTGGAAAGTTTAAGAAGCTGATCCCTTCTGATTTTAGCATGATAAAATAGGAACAAAAGGATAGGGCATCCTTTGGAATTGATGGACAGATCTGGACCATTGCTATGGAGCAGCTAGAATTGACATGGCTTGTCACAAAGGCTGCTTTACCAGGAGATCTTTGAACTCACTCCTCTTCACCCAACAGCATCTACAGGGGAAGAGTCACAGATGATGGAATGAACATCACAATGCAAGCCACACCCCTTTTGTACCTGCTTTGATGTCACACATTCCGAAGGAACTAAACTTGCATTGTGATACTCCATCTGCCATGTTGCCAGTGCTGAACCTCCCTGCAAACATAACTGCCTCGATCTTTTCAACATGTCATCTACCCCGTTAAGAAAAACTATTTTGTGGCAAGACTTACTTGCCAAGAGAGATGAGAAGGGTTTACAAGTTTAGGATGTGCATATTAATTTTATTGCCTCGGTGTAATTTTAACAATTGCTAGATTTTACTCGTTAATGTTGATTGTGTTTTGACAGTATCCCAGTGAGGGCACATTTTAGACTTTTATTTGTTTGTAAGCAATTTACTTGGCAAAGTGGAATCTTCTCGTTCCCATTAATTTTTTTCAGCTTACCCAGAGACACATGAAGCTGTTATTTAGAATGATGTTGAAGCGGCAGTGTGAAAGCTTGGACACAACCAGTAAGAATGCATTTCCTCTGTAATTTTGGCAGGGATTAATTCACCAATTCAGAATTTGCACAAGACACAAATAGAATTCCAAAACCCAGTCCCGGAATACAGCTGAAACAGACCCTGAAAAAAAATATTTGTACAAGGCACACTTTCCCACATATTATTCCAAAATGGTACTCATTCAATGAGTATCTTACTCCTCGTTTGCCAAAAAGAGAAAATGTATCATTTTGTTTAGTTATATAAAGCCCTTTACTCATTGTGGTTCACTTTGGCTTTGGAACACCTTGTCAGCTCCATGTTTCTTCCTTAATCCCATGAAGTTGCATCATCTAATCCACAGCCTATGATTTAAGCAGTCTTACATTAGTCTTTCCTGTACCAAAAATAGAGGCAATCTTTCTTGTTTAAGCCAACACAAAATAATAGCAAATTGTACTTCTGCTCTTTTTGGAGAAGCATGATCATGTGACCAATTGGGTCAACCTCCCTCAGTCACTGCCCATTCTTCAGCCAATCAGAACTCTCAAGGATTCTGTCCTTCCACTCCCAGCCGGAGGAGATGCTATATTTAACCAGCCAGTCTGTCAACCACAACAGCAAAACAGTACAGTGACATAACAAGCATTAATTTTGATTCCTATTTGCATGAGAGAATCAAGGAATGCCAGGGTGAAAACAAAAGGGAAGGGTCAACAAGACAATCATAGCTGTAACATTTTGGAAGAAGGCAATGGCAATATTCTTCTGTACTGTTGTCAACAAAACAAACATACCAATGTCGCTAAGAATTGAGCGTGACTGGAAGGAATCTTGATTTATCAAAAGCACCCCACCCTGATTACTCAACCATTTGAGATTGACTGTGGCTTTGATTTCTCTCTTCATCTCTCTTTAGATTTTGTATAGCATTGACATCAACGCTCATATAGGGTCAGTTTGGAAAAAAAAAGAAGAAAAGAATTAGGGGAAACAAAAGGGTTGGCTTCAGTTTTGACAGTTGCTTACCTCAACAGTAAAAGTGGATAGACGTCTTTGATATGGCAGTTTACTTATTTTTTCTCCTAAGAGTCCTCACTCTGCAATTAAAGCCAGCCTTGTAGAGCACAGAGAATGAAGGCGGACAATCCCTTTTGAAGTTAGTCCCACCTACTTGATCAGTAATGGCACAAGATCAAAGCAGAGCTGCTGCTTCCTTCTTCAGTTCAGCTACAGTGTCTGTCAAAGTTAGCAAGGTGATCCAGCTAGTCTCCAAGCAATGCAAACTCCTAGGAACAAATCCCTTCCTGAGGTTCTACTTCTAGCACAGGAGTGGGCAATTAATTTTTCCAAGGGGCTGCATGAGAAACTGGGACTGATATGGAGGACCAAACCAATAGGACTGTGAAGATGTGTATGCACAAATAGATGTAAATTGAAAAAAAAATAGCAGTCACCTTCAAAATGAAAGCAATGCAGTTATATTGCATGCAGGATATACACTTATTTACATTTGATTTCTGATTGACCTCATGCAGGCTAGACAGAGAAAGCCAAAGGGCTGGATTTTGCCTGGTGTCCATAAAATGCTCAGATCTGTTCTAGAATAGGCTTCAGCAAAGTCCTTAAAGACATACTTCCCAGGCATGGTCCAGTCACATTTTGGGAGGTGGTGTTACTCAGGCCAGCCTCCTCCTCTCCTTTATTATAGGTCAACAAATAACACTCCCTCCCACAAATACCCCTTTTAAAATGATATTCAATTATATTCAGTGCATTTCCCATAATTTTGTTTAACATACCATCCAACTTGAAGAAGAAGTCATTAAAATTAGAGGTTATTTTTAAATTGCTGTAAGAAAGCTATTGGTTATGCTGAAGTTTTGATTATCCTTTTTAAATTTCCCTACGCAAGTATGTTTAATAAATAAGCTTTTTTTAAAAAAAAAAAATCTGGACTTTTTGTTTGCAATTTGGTAAATGGTTTCCCAAATTCCTCTTGCAATTTCACATTGATAATAAAACACTTAAATGATTTAATTGTTCTTGCCCTATAGTAGCACACCTGCAGTTTTTAATGAGTGCTAAATTGCTGAAACTTCTTTCAGCTTCTGCCAGTCAGAATAGAATTAGGCACATTTGACTGAAAATTATTTGCATTGTTAATGCATTCAATTTAATAAGATGAGAGTATCTCATAGTCTTTCCCAAAAGTAGTCTTGACAGCTGGCTTTAAAAAAAAAAAATCCAATCTAGCATTTCACAACTTCTTTCAGCTTCTGCCAATCATAAGCAAAGTTCAAGAAAATAATTAAAAGTATGAACATTTCTTTGAAAATAATTCACAGTTTTCAAAAATAAATTTTATTTCATAAATGAGAGTATTTTATACTCCTTTCAAAAGTATTTTTCCCAGATGTCAAATAAATCTTTCCAGAGCATTGCCTTCCCAGTCTTTCGGATAAATAACCCTGATTGTTATGAAAAAGAATAGTAGCCTTGTTGACTATGAAGGGGGGGGGACCTCAAAATCTATAGACAATACTTTTATTATATTGCTTTGTCCCTCCTACCAAATCCCAGGCCCTCCTGCTTTTGCTCAAAGGACTCTGGGATAGTCATTTCTGAGAAGTATAAACTTCTAGTCTGACAAGAAAACAAATTTCTGTCTTAGCTTAACAAGCTATTTCTGTAGCTAGAGAAGGACATCAACTTTGACTTCAGCACATTATTAGCACTTATATATTAAGATTTGGATAACAGGCAAGGAAATCAGTTTTTATACTTAATCTTAAGCATGATCTCTAATTCAGCTTTTCTTCAGCCTCTTCAGTCATTCTGGTCTAGTATTAAGGCAAGAACCATGATTTCTGGCTTGCATGAACATGAAGCTAGCTGGATGACCTTGGGCCAGTCACTCTCTCTCAGCCCTAGGAAGGAGACAGTGGCAAGTAATTCTGAAATCTTGGCAAAAGCACCCTGCAAGGATTTATCTGGCAGTTGCCAGAAATCAACATTGACTTAAAAATTTCCTCTCTCTCTCTCTCTCTCTCTCTCTCTCTCTCTCTCGAGAAGAGACCCTGATAAAATATTCCCTTCCATTTCTAATACTAGGACTCTCCTATTCTGTAACTGCAGCTCAAGTGGAGCCAGATTTGTGCATACAAGTGGAGTTACTTTGAAACTTTTACAAGCATAAATGACAATCAGAGAAGTATAGAAAATCTAGCAAACCCAAAGTTTTGAACAATATCAGCAAAGGAACCACTTATGGTCTCTAAGCTGGATTCACTTGCAGATGTTACATTACCCAATTATGTAACATCGTGAGTGCTAGTGAATGTGTGGTTTGCTCTCTATTTATATGCAGCCTGCTAGTGTTGGTGGAGGTGCGGTTTTCTACTTGGCAATTTCTTGATCAGGGTATTGTTTTCTGATTGATGGTTTGTCTCATATAAATTCCTGTTTATCTGTATGTTGGCTCTTGCTCTGGCGTTTTTGTTTTCTTCTTAGCTTTTTATTGTCTCTTTTGAATGCTGTGTATATATGAATTATCTCTATGTATCTATTGATGGGTAATTAGGCTGGATGCCAGACTTCCAGGATTTCCCTTGTGTATTTTTTTTTTTTTTGGGGGGGGGAACAATTGGGTAGTTTAGAATGCAGTGGTGGGATTCAATTTTTTTTTTTACTACCAGTTCTGTGGGTGTGGCTTGGTGCGTGTGGCAGGGGAAAGATACTGTAAAATCTCCAGTCAGAGGTGGGATTTGCCAGTTCTCCGAATTACTCAAAATTTCCACTACCTGTTTTCTAGAACTGGTCAGAACCTGATGAATACCACCTCTGGAATACACATAGTGTCCAAGTTGAAATGATGGCTGATTCTGTCCACATATTGTGAGATTAAGGAGTTTTCATCATGTTCTTTGACTGTTGATTGGCGTTCATGCATGTGCTGTGCTAGTCTTCTGCCTGTCTGTCATATACAGTGACTGCTACAGTCTGTATACAGTGTATGTTGTAAATGAATCCTGTTTTTTCTTCTTGGTCTTTTGATTTATTTAAGGTATTTTGGAGGGCTTTAGTTGGTGTGCATATCCATTTTATTGGAAGATTTGTATAAGCAATCTGTTTCGTTTTTCTGCTATTCTGGATTGTTGCAGTGGATTTAAACTCATCTGAATAATGTTCTTACATAGCTCCTCTTGTAAAATGTTGGGTAATTACTTAGGTAATGGAGCCTTTATTTAGCATGTGTTGTGTTTCAACAGACTTGTATATGCTGTTGTTTCCTCTGCTCTTGAGGATATTCAGAAGAGTAATGTGTCGATTTCTTCTTCTTTCTTTGTGAATTTTATTCCTTGGAAGAAGCTGTTGATTGCTTCATGTGTCTTTTCTAGTTGTTCCTTTTTTGTTATGACAAGGTGTTATCTATATGCTGGATCCATGCTTTTGGTTTTATGTGTGGGAATGCTATAGTTTTTAGATCTGCATTACGTTTCTGCTATTAATTCTAAGAATGGTGATCTATGGGTTTTCATCTGATTTATTGGTCTATTTGGCCATCAAACTGACAGTTGGTCCTGAGGTAAAATGGAGAGGTCTATGATTTTGGATGTTTTGATCTTAGTGTATTTAGTAAGGTGGGTGTGCTGTGTAATATTTCTGCCATGGGTCCTTTTACTAGCCTGGATCTATGGATGTAAAGAATGCAGTGACATTGAATAAAACCTTAATTTCATCTTCTATTTTTAGGTCTTTGATTATTCTGGAGGCATTGTATTGGGGAATTGGCAGAATGTTCGCTCCCCTGTGAGATATCCAAGCTCTTTTGTAAATTCTTTCATTACATTGTATGTTGGAGTCCCTGGTAATGATACAATTGAACAAAGAGGTTTCAGGTTAATACATTTTCGGGCATTTATAGATGAGTGGGAGGATGGATCCACCAGTTTTTATCTACCAGTGTTCAACTTTTGTGATTTGATCTTTCTTAGTCATTCTAACTAACTCAGGTTCTGTTGATTAGATTTTGTCCTCCAGTTTTCTTTGGCTCTTTGTAAATATTGTTCTGTCCATGACAACTGCAGTTGGGCTTTTGTCTGCTAGAAGGATGGTGATTTTTTTTTTTTTTGGCCTTTCTTTAAATTTTGAGGGGTTGCTTTGTCTTCTGCTTTGAGTTGGATCTGATTATGTATTTTCTGGATTTTGCTATGATTGTCTACCTTATGTTTTCTTGGATCTCTGTAGCAAATCCTACGGTTTTAAATGCTGGTGCTATGTCTGTAAAGAATACCAACTGATTTGCATCATCTATGCTGAGGCCTTTCTGGAGGATTCTGCAGTAGATAGTGGATGGGTTGACATGTTGACAACCTATTTAAGTTTAGGTACTTCCTTGTTCCTGGAATTTAGCTTGAACAGTTTGGTTTGGAGGTGTTTTTTTTTTTTCCAGCTTGTCTTAGAGATATTATCTTGATAGGGTTTGTCACCATTTTTATGCATATTGGGGTGATGGTTTGTTCCAGTTATTCCTTGAGGTTATCTATGGTATGCTGGTGTTTGTTTACTTTGAAGTGAGCATCCATGATCATTAACTATATCATTTTTCAGTAGCTTTGTTGAGGTATTTTCCATCTAGTTGTGCAGTATATTGGAGTTTTGCATCTGATGCTAGTAGGTTGGGCATGCTGTTGTGTTGGCATTTGTACAGAAAAAAATAGTTCTTCCTTGGGGGAGGTTGGCCTACATGCAAATTTCTCTCATTGCACGCTTTTTGAAGCATTTCAAAAGCTGATACTGCCAGAGGATACTTGTGTTCACATGCTGAATTAAAATCTTCTTGAGCCTGCAGTGCCATTTTTCTTGCAATCTATGTCAAAAGCCAGAACGCTTCTCTGAGTGTTCATATTTGTCAGGGAACTGTGCAGCAGATGAATGCAGCAACGAAGTCAGAAGCACTGAAGTGAATTTGCAGTTTTATATAAATAAATATATCTAATATTTATATTTACAGCAGACAAGGAACACAGGAACATCATCAGGTAAATCCAAACAGCATACATAGCACACAGAAGAAAAAAGTGGGGGGAAAAAAGAAACTCTGCCTCTACACTCATAGCAACCAATCATAGCGTAGATTGCCTCATGCAAGAGCCAGACTCTCCAACCAATCAATTACAACAGTGTGTTCATGGTACACTTTACTGTTCCAGCTATGAAATTAACATCCTCAACATGCTGTTTAAATATTAGATATATGAGGTCTGGGATGCAACAATGGTGATGACCACTAGATAGAACATGAAGTAATTTGGAGAGATATGTGTGGGAAGCAGCAACATGGACACTCATTCTATAGAAAGCCCTTAACAGATGTACACAGACTGTGGGTCAAAAATCCATTATGTCTCAAGGCTGCACAACTTTAATTAAGAAGGTAGCAGATCTGAGGCAAGCACAGTACCTTTCAGCTATTCCCTAAAGCAGCCGCCTCCTTGCTTTCAAGCTTCTCTATGAGGCTGAAAACAGAGACCCATTAGAGATCCATTCAGTGGTGGGATTCAAACTTTTTTTTTTGGTAAAAATTTTATTGATTTTAACGACAGACAAAAAACATATAAGACATAAAACATAACATTAAAAAAAATAGAATATTTAGAAATTTAGGAAATAATGAATATATAATTTTTCTTGGTTTTGATAATTTTTAAGAATATTTTATTAAGATAGATTTGGTATGATTCTATGATTTGTTATAAAATAATTTAACTTAATTATAGTTATCTCGCTTAAGTATGAATTAGTAAAATTATAGTCAAATGATTGTTCAATAATGATATTGGGATATTTTATTGATGATTGATAATATGAGTTATTATGTAATATAATTATTTTGATGACTATGAAATGGATGCACAAAAGGGAGTGGTAAACCAACTGATACACTGTAAATTTATGAAGAATGATATAATTTTTTTTTTTTTATGTTATGTTTTATGGGATTCAAACTTTTTTTTACTACCGGTTCTGTGGGCATGGCTTGGTGGGTGTGACAGGGGAAGGATACTGTAAAATCTCCAGTCAGAGGTGATATTTGCTGGTTCTCCGAACTAGTCAAAATTTCTGCTACCAGTTCTCCAGAACTGGTTAGAACCTGCTGAATACCACCTCTGGATCCATTGTTTAATGATGCCATTCATGGAGGCAGCAGCATCTATGGTCAGGCTTGTACAAAAGCCTGTGCTATGAGGAATTTCAGAAGTGCGCTGCCTGAATGGTGCTTTAACATCATTTGCAAACTTTTATTTTGCTATACGTGATCTTTTCTTCTCTTAGAATGTGTGGCTGTTGTAGCTTTTATTTGGAAGACAATGTGTAGCATTAGAAAGTTGCTATCATTCTTAATGGGAAGGCAGAGTCATTCACCTGCCTCTGACTGGGTGAACCATGGGTGTAGGCACAATTCTATTTCTGAATTCTGAAAAAGTAGACTTGTGGAGGGTATGAATCTGGCAGCCAAAAACCTCTTTGGTGGCTTGGCAGAAAAGCCCAAGAGAGTTTTTTTCTTCAACCGCCAACCAAATTTCTCACTTAAACCACATGGGTTGGGTTCTCTGCCAGCTAAGTAGAAGTTCCTGCCAGAAATATTTATTTTATTCCCATGATCCAAGTGAATTGGAAGTGTCTGCAGGTGGAAGATAGGGACCTGAATGTCTGCAGGATATATTCATTGTGGGGATATTAATCTTTATGGGTCTCAACTTACAACAGTTCATTTAGTGACTATTTGAAGTTACAATGGCACTGAAAAAAGTGACTTATGACCATTTTTCACTCATATGACCGTTGCATATGTGATCATGTGATCAAAATTCAGCCGCTTGGCAACTGGTTCATATTTATGATGATTGCAGTGTCCTGGGGTGGTGGTGGTGGTGGTGTCATGTGATCCCCTTTTGTGACCTGACAGCCAAAGTCAATGGGAAAGCTAGATTCACTTAATAACTATGTTACTAACTTAAAAACGACAGTAATTCACATAACAATTGTGGCCAGAAAGGTCATAAAAGAGGAGAAAACTCACTTAACTGTTTCATTTAGCAACAAAATGTTTGGGCTCAATTGTGGTTGTAAGTTGAGGACTACTTATACTGCTTGTCCAACTTATCTTCTTAAAACAGGTTCAAACAAACCTAAGCATGCAAAATTTTGATAATATTTACTTGGCTTCTTCAGAAATGGACTCCTCTCATCAGTTTCATGGTGGATCATATACCCTTTTTGTCCTCTCCTCTTTTTCCAGTCAATCAACACATTTTTGGTTGGGTTAATATCTGTCAGCATAGCCCAACATCTTGAGTTGCTTTCTACGATGTCTGGTTGAGGCTTTGCCAGTAGAAACATAATCATGCCATCCACTGCTACAGCCATCCCACTATGTTATAACAATTTCTGCCCCCCAGCTGAATTGTGTTTCATAGTACATTATTTTCCTTTTTGCCCAGCCACATGTGTTTCCTTGGAAAGAAAACTTCATTTACTCTCTTGCCAAAGGACCAAATGGTGCTTTCTCACGCCTTCCTAAGGGAGCAACAGTAAAAAGAAAGAAATTAATGGCTGGATGCACACAGCACTGTTCATAATTATCAGAGGGAAAGCAGCAATTGGGAACAAAGGAGCTTGTGAGAGGGAAGCCTTGCCAGTTTTACTCCTGGGCTCTTGGCTATGCTGATGCACAACTTGTAGAGTTTAATTTTATGTCTGGTCTTCAGTTGCAGTGAAGGCAAACAAGCGCCAATCCATCATAAGGAAGCATTCTCGATGCTCACTACGTTGATTGCTTTTTGGAGGATTAATTCCTTCAGTGACCAATTCCATGTGAAGTATTTAGCTAAAAGTGGGCATACCTGCACAAAGTATTTGTCACAGACCTGTTCAAGGGCAGGGCAAACCAGAAGAATAGAGCAACAAGCATTGAACGTGAATCTTTGGGAAAAGATTCTGGGAGAATTTAACTTGGATCAAATTGAAATTGATTTGACTTGGAACCTGAATCAAAGGAATCAAAGGAAAGATGGACTAGCGAGGGAAAACTGAAAATGGCCCTATTGTTACTTTTGAACAGAAGAGGGTGAAATGGGTTGTCGTAGTAGACACTTTTGAGGAATCAGACTCCCCAATGTTAGAGTCACAAGATTTTTGAGTAGTGCACTGTTGACTGTAGAGAAGTGTGTATATTGCTTCTAAGCATTTTGTATTGGCTATCTTCAAGGACAACTCCATTATGTTGCATTAACACATACAAGAAGACACCCATAAGACCTAAAGTGGTGCTGCAAAAGAGGCATATCATAAATTACAAAGATTTCACTAGAAATGAATCCAAGCTACAAGCTTGGTATTTTTTGGGAGATGCTACCTCACTTCCAGAACAGGTTGAACTCTACTCATACGATAAATAGGTTGAATGACACACCCAGATTGAACTTCAGTTTCTTGGCCCACATCCAGTCCATTATCATGGCCAGACGTCGATTCAGCATTTCCACTGCCTCACCTATATCTGATTAAAAGGAGACACAGTGTTGCATGTTATCAAGATAGTGTTGACACTTTATTATAAATTTCCGTATCATCTCACTCAACAATTTCATGTGGATGTTAAACAGCATAGAAAATAAAATGGACATTTGTAGGATTCCATAGAATAAACCTCATTGACTTGAGCAGAAGTCCTGCAGATCTACTCTCTGGAATGAATGGAATCACTGTGATGTTGCTCTGATCTCATTTAGTTCAAATAATTTCCAGAAGTTTGAATGTCACTTCCAAAGAACATCAGGGTCATCATCCCCCCTTCTCTCATGCAAAGATTATCCCACAGTGCAACCAAAGCAATTCAATGCCCAAACCAGAACTTTGACTGAAATAGATTCAGAAAAACTTTTTTCTGCAAGATGGCTGGAATCCGATCAGCAATCATCCTTGCCCAATAAAGAGATGTTGACCATAGGTCTAGAGTGGTCCAGACCTTCTGGGTCCAATGATGCTGATACTCCGGAATGATGTCTCTTTGGTCTCCTTCAATGTGGCTGGAAGTACCTTTCATATAATAATGAATTTATAATCCCCTAGTTGTCAGGATTATATGCATCAGAGTCAGCCAGCTGTCAGGATTCCGGCAGTTAACCCCATTTAAATCATGAGTCTCAAGCCAAACTTCCAACTTAAAAAGGATTTATTGGGAGTTAAACTGTCAGGGGTGTAGCCAACCCCCTGGGTATATCATAATTCATATTCTTCAGTGGGACACATTCATAGCCAAGAGTCATCAATCATGCTGTCCACAGGGATGGGATTCTGCAAGTTCGCACCTATTCTCTAGAACCGGTTGTTAACATTCTAAGCAGTTCGGAGAACTGATTGTTAGAAGAAATTACTGGCCTAATCCTGTAAGGAAGGCAGGAAGGAAACATTCTGGTATTGCTTACAGAAACTGCCTCTCCATTAACCCTTATTATATTCTTGACAGGACTGGACTTCCTGTCTCTGGAAGTTTTTTTCCTCCTTTGCTGGTACTTTGTTTGTGTGGAATGACCATTCAAAGTTACAATGGCACTGAAAAAAGTGACTTATGACCATTTTTCATACTTGCGACTGTTGCAGCATCCCCACAGTCATGAGAGGCCAGGAGAGGAGATACGTGCCTCGATGTGAGTGATGAGTTGGCCACGCCCAGCCAGTCACATGACCACCAAGCCATGGCCACCAACTAAGCCACACCCACAGAACTGGTTGTTAAAAAATTTGAATCCCACCCCTGGCTCTCCAGTTAGAATTTTGCGCAGGAGAAATGTTAGTCACCTAGTTACTATCTTTGAAAATATTCATGGAATGCAGTTTCGGTTTGCAAGCTACTGCACTGCTCCCCCCTCCCTTTCTGTTGGCAACTCTAAAAAGACCATAGAAATATGAGTTGACATTAGTCCCTGTAGATCCCCTTTCTGTTAGGCCAGGGGTGTCAAACTCACATTGTGATGGCAGCATTATGTGACATATCAAGACATTTTTCCCTTTGCTAAATCAGGCGTGGCTGTGGCCGGCATGTAATGCACCCAGCCTGTGGGCCGGGAGTTTGACAGCCCTGGGCAAGGCCATGAGGGACAAGAGTTGGGTGTTCAAATGATTAAGAGAATTTTAAGAAATTGAATATGATTGATTTTAGCCAAATGAAGAATCTAGCCTAATGCTAATAATAGCTCCATCTAATATGATGCTCCATCTAATAGCTCCATCTAATATGATGTTCTTCTGACCAAATTTCAGAAGAAAATTCCATTGAATAACAATCAGGGAACATAAAGGTGAAGGAGGAAAATTGCCTCTTTATCTCCATCACCACCATAAAGTAGGACCAATAATATAGCCGTCCCCCCAAAAAACCCATTAATTTTTATTAAAAATTTACAAAATAAAACAAGAGAAATAAAGAAAAGTCATAGGTAAATAAAAATTAAATAAAAGAGACAAGGAAAAAAAGAAAAAGGAAAGAAAGAGATATAAAGGAACACTTTCCAATCTTTTTTGCAGCATATAGATACAATTCATATAGGATCTATAACAGGATTTATAATAGAGGAGGTTTCCTCCACATTGTTCTACTGATTTTCCAGTCTGCTTCTCTGTCCTCAGCTGAGTGTAGAAAGGAGCCATTATATCAGAAGATATCAGTTCTGGAAAACAGAAGAAAGTCACTATTTAGGAAAACAAGTCATTTTAAACAACTGCAGCTCTCCTCCAGCCTTTTCCATATACACAGCTACTTACTACACAGCCTTTCCATACTGATGCTGTATATAATATTTGGACCAATACCTGTTATCCTCAGCCTGGAGGCCACTACCTAAATAAGATAGGAATCATTGTCTGATATATCTTTGCCAGCAGGTTGGCAAAGATTAGCTAAACAATCCTTCTTGGGCTTCTTGTTACTGCTCATCGTAAATCTCTGCCCACTGTTAAGAATTCTGCTACTCACCTTCATATACTTACTCTTTTGATCAAGAGACACTGTCATCCAGTGACATTCTAAAAGTTAACCTGGATTATATCTCTTTCCTAGTTTCATCTTTCCTTATGTAAAGGTGGATTAGTAAATATTCTTGTTCTTTCGTGGAATATTACCTTCAGACAATACTCCGGTTTGAGCCCCGATGAGCTGCACAGATGTGCCAACTAAACCACTCATTCCTCAGTCCTTTCCCTCTGCTTCTCCCTTCTTTCTTGTAAGCCTCTCTTTGCAAAAATAGGAAAAAGAAATTGCCATAATGTCATTGGAAAGTGGTGTTCAATAGTCTTTCTCTTGTGCTGTATAAAGATGTATAATTCAAAGATACTTGTTCCTAAGGGGGGTGGGGAGGGGAAGACCATAAAAACAAGTCTTTAAAAAATCAGTGAAATGAGAGCAGAATGTTCACCCTCTACAAAGAGAGAGAATGGACTATTCCAGGACTGCCTGCCACCATAAAAGGGTAATTGGAAGGGCAAAGGGTGAAGAAAGGGTTCCTGCAGAGTCAAGATAGGACATTTGATAGCTCATCGGGGAGCAGAGTCAGGTTTAATAATGTCTCTGCTAAACACAGTTCATAATTGAGGTCAGTGCTCTTGGCAAGAATAACAAGAAGATAGTTTCCCCAAGTGTCGAGTGATGGTGTGAAGGGCAGGCTGTTTGGAAAACACAGGTGGCAGAGACAGCCTTTGCCAGAAGTATATATGGCTCTACAGATAGCTGCTTCGCTGCAGAGGCTTGGCCTCAACTGTTCTTGGGCTTTGGGATGTGCATTAGGAAGACAGGACAGAGCTGGGGCACATGAATTGCTTCCCCATCACCCAAAAATACCAAATCCCATACCATATTGCACATATCTTTTCTTTTATGTACACTGAAAGCATATGCACCAAAGACAAATTCCTTGTGTGTCCAATCACACTTGGCCAATAAAGAATTCTATTCCATACTATTCATACAAATGCCTCTTGGAAGGGACATCACTTTTTTTTTAATGCGATTGTATGTTTTCTTTCAAAAGCAGAATGACACCAGCTCTGTCTTGTTCTCAGAGGGGTAAACATTCCTGGACATTATTATCAACAGCTTAAAACCTCTTCTTAAGAGTTCTTCATATTTCAACTTCCGGTTTGAGCTTCTTCGGCGACAGACTGAAGCCTTGTCTCTGTGAGGCTTCGATCCATGCTTGTCGCTGGAGCGCCCCAAGCTGGCTGGTTTCGGGGCTAAACCATCACGTCGAGGTGGTGAAGAGGGGGGTGACTGCCTGCAGGGTGGAGGAGAGCTGCATCTCTTCTCCCCAGCTGGCCTTTATTCCCTTTCCTGAAGGCGGTTGCAGCGGTGGTCAGAAATGGCCACCACAAAGAAGAACTCGACCGGAAAAGAATGTGCAGGAGGAAGATAAGAAGAGAAAGTTTTGGTTGACTGGATCAAACAGCAAAAGCAACAAATAAGATACCCTGGAATTGAAACTATTAAAAAAAAAATGATAACATTGTTCCCTAAGAAGATTTTTAAGCTGCGAAGGAGAGAGAAAAGGGAAAAGATTTGGTTTTTTTTCCTCCTTTTCCTGTACTGACAGCTAAGAGACTTAAGCAAGAAATTGGAAAAAAATCCACTTTGACATTAATAGGCATTTAAGTCAAACGGATAATAAAGATTTCTGGATAATCAAAAGTTTTTGAAAACAGGAAAGGAGAGAAAAAGAATAAAAGGGCAGGATCTGGAAGGGAGGAGACTGCCTGGAATTAAAAAGAACTTGCAGCAAAATCTTAACAAGACTTCCAAAAGATACATTCTAACTGAAATATCGCAACAAAAACCCCAGGAAGAGAAAGTGGAAAAAGAAATAAGAAGATATAACTCGGGACTATTTGGATTACTTGATGATTTCTGGAATTTTGGTTATTGTTTTGAATGACTAAAATCAATTGGGTGGTTGTTTAAAACTGTTTAAAATGGCACCACTTTTGGAAGAACTGAAAATGGAACTTAAAAAGTACAAAGAAGATGCACAAGAAGGGGGAGGTTCTTTTGGCTTTGTATTTCAGTTTTTAGAAATGGAGATTTGGAATTATGAGAAAAAACAAGAAATGCCTGCAGAACAAGAAGATTGTGACAAAGAAGAAGCCATCTTTAATGAACAAGTAATATTAGGTGGGTGGAAAAAAGGAAGGGGGGGGGAAGAGAATGGAAAGGTTAAGATTGGGAAAAACAACTCCTCCCCAAAATAGAGTGAAAAATAAGTATAAAATCAGAAAGCAACAGAAGAGGGAAATGCAGAAGAGAGAATTAGAAATGGAGAGACAAGGGGGTAAAAGGGAAGGGAGAAGATGAGAGGGAAGAAAGAAAGGAAAAGAAGTTATAAAGGACAGAAACAAAACATAGAGAAACAGGGCCTATTTAGACATAATGGGTGAAAATTTAATGGAAAAAGGGATTCTGCAAAGGTATATAAGATAGTATTGTTATATTAGAAACAGAAATAATTTTAGAAAATATGAAACAATGTATGATTAAAATGCTTGATAAAATAGCTATTGTAATTCAATGGCATGCTTGTCAATAAATAAATGTAACAAAATGAATATTTAATGATTTACAAAACATATGTGAAGAGAAATAAGGGAAAAATTAATTATGGAGATTATATGTGTCTTTAAGGAAGTGTGATATTTAATTGAAAAGAAGTGTTAAAAATGTTAAGATTTTAATGATTATTAATGATAGAACTTAATTGGAATGGAATGAGGGTTTATAATTACATATACTTATAATCCTTTTTTTAAAAAAAGAATATAGTGTGTATTATAAGAATGTACCAAGCAGAATTCGATTGGAAGTTATGTATTATGTATTATATTGAAGGTCAAAACCTTAAGGTATATATTGAAGTTTAAATAAGAGTTGAATGGATGTAATTAAAAGATATAAAGGTGTCATACTCCAATTAGTAATTACAGGAGAAAATCTGTTTAATGAGAAAAGTTAATATGAAATTGAAACAGAACAGATAAAAGTATAAATATAATGATTTGAATTGAGATGAGATGAGATAATCAAAATAAAATTAAGAAAATCAAAAGAGGGGAAAAACTATATAGAAAATGTAGAATAATATAAGATATGGAATAGAAAACAAAAAGGAGCATGAAATTGAGTTTTGTGTCAGTATAAAGAAGTTCTACCTGGGACCATGCTATTTTCAAAAAAGATGTTTTACTTGTATTTTGTGTGTGAAAACCCAAATAAAACTTTATTTAAAAAAAGAGTTCTTCATATTTAAACCTTTCTGGGCTGTACAGTTCCTCAGATACAGGAGTGCAATCTTCACGAAAGGATCCACTGGTGCCCCTAATATATAGCATGGGTTTAAAGCAGAAAATAGATTCATCCAATGGCCAGACGTTCAATTTTTACCTTAAACATTTCCTAACTCACATGTTCTTACGCATTCAAAAGACCAGTTTGCTTATACAGGCAGTCTTCGACAAGGGCCCTGAAAAAAGTGAATTATGACCAATGGTGGGATTCAAATTTTTTTTACTACTGGTTCTGTGGGCATGGCTTGGTGGCCATGGCTTGGTGGGTATGTCAGGGGAAGATTACTGCAAAATCCACATTCCCTTCTCACCCCACTAATCTGCTTTCCAGCTCTGTTCTCCTGTGCAGGGCAACAAAAGAAGATCAGCTGGGACTCAATGGGAAGCGGAAAATAGATGGGGGTGGAGCCAGTCAGAGGTGGTATTTTCCAGTTCTCTGAACTACTCAAAATTTCCGCTATCAGTTCTCCATAACTGGTCAGAACCTGCTGAATACCACCTCTGCTTATGACCATTTTCACACTTTGCAACCTCCCCATGGTCATGTGATTTACATCCAGATGCTTGACAACTGGTTCATATTGATGACGATCGCAGTGCCTGGGGGACATGTGATCCTCTTTTATGAGTTTCTGACAAACAAAATCAATCGGGAAGCCAGATTCACAGAACAACTGTGTTAACTAACTTAACAACTACAGTGATTCGGTTTCCGGTTTCGCGTGGCTTTGGGGCAGCAGGAATTCGCGACAGCTCGCTATTCCTGCTGTGCTAGCCGCTGAGGTACCCCCGATCCAGATGGGTCAGGGGGATATGGCTGCCATGTAGGGACAGCTGAAGAGAGAGGGGAGTCGGACAGGGGGTTGGGGGTGTCGCAGACCCCCTCCTCCTCCGGAAAAACCCCTTTTTCCCAAGGCGGTGGAGCGGCGGTCAGCAATGGCCGCCACGAAGAAGCCAGCAACCGGGTAAGATTGCGCTGGAGGAAGTAAGAAGAGTGAAAGTGCTGTCTGAGCCGGGTCAAGTAACATCTTTCAAATTTGTTGGAACTGAGCTGTTTGAATTGCTGGAGGATACATTGTATCCCTAAGAAGATCGAAAGCGGCGGAGAAGCTGTTAAAGGGAACTTTTTTTTTTTTTTCTTCACTCTCCTATCCCATGGAAACAGCAGATATGTTTGGACATATTGGACATTGAAAGTGAATTGTTTTGAGAGTTGAAGCTAAGGGACAAAAGGGTTTTTGGACATTGAAAAACTTAAGAAATTGGAAAACCCTTGTTGGAGGTATGGATTTCTGATTATTTAAAATTGATATTGCAAGTGGGAAGGGAGAGGAAAAAAAATTGGAGCAGAAGCTGAAAAAGGAGGAGATTGCCTAGAACCCCAAAGAAAGGTATATGGTAATTGGACCTCTTTGATTAAACATTAACCCCAGAAAGAGAAAGAGAAGAAGGAAGAAAAGTATTAATTTTTGGAATTTTTTTTTTGAATTATTCTTGATTAAAAATATTTGTGGTTGTTTTGGGAAAAGTTTCTTTTTTCATAATGGCATCGCTTGTGGATGAACTAAAGACTGAATATCAAAAATATAAAAAAGAAGATACTTTAGGCACTTTGTTTCAATTCTTAGAAATGACGTTATGTACTTATGAAAAGTTGACTACGCAGCAGAAGGACTGGGACAAAGAAGAAGAGGAAGAAGAAGCCATCTTTGATGAACAATGGGTTCTTTCTGGGGAGGAGGAGAAAAAGGATAAGTAAAAGGGGATTTTAAGAATTATAAAAACAACCAAAGAAGAGAAAAATGAGCAGAAAGGTGGAGGCAAGGTTAGAAAGCAAAGGAAAGGGAGTAAGAAAAGGGAGGAGGAAAGACAAATAAAGAAAAAAAGTTTATTCAGAGACAATGGGTGAATTTAATTTAGGATAAAAGAGGGATTCTGGAGGGTACATAAGATTGTGTTTTTTATATGTGTATTTAGAGTATAAAATTCATTGTGTAATTTTAGAATCTTTTAAACAGAATCCCAAGAAAAATTGTTATATGTACTTTTAAGTTAGGGTAATGAGTTATAGACGTTACTCCAATTGGTGTATAGGAGAAATATAATAAAAGAAAAAAGATGAATGGATAGTTGGAAATAGAACAGACAAAGAATATTATTGAAAATGGTAATAAGATATGAAAGGATATATAAAGGTTTTGTTATTATTATTTTTTTTTTTTGGATGTTGTATATTGAAAAAAGGCAAAAAAAAATTTTAATTAATAAGAAATAATTTGGATGAAAAGGAGAAGTTGGGATAAGATATGAAGTTAAATAGACAAAGTATTGATACTATAATTTGGAATTGTTATGTTCTATTGGTTTTCTTCTTTTATTATTTTTTCTTAGAAAAGAACTTATAAGCTGTTATGCCTTGTGCATTGTTTATATAAAATTGATAAAAATGGTTTATATATATAATATAAAAAAGAAAATGATAATAAGATATGGAAGGATATATAAAGTGAATATGATGTTTGAATTTGTGTCTGTGTGCAGAGTTTCAACCCGGGATCAGACAACCTTCAGAAAAGATCTTTTAGTTTTGTTTATGTTTTATTGTGTTCTCTGTAAAATTAATAAAATTTGTTTAAAAAAAAAAACAACTGCAGTGATTCATTTAACAGCTATGGCAAGCAAAGTTGTAAAATGAGGCAAAACTCACTTAACACATTTCTCAATTAGTAAAATATATTTTGGGCTCAATCATGGTCATTAAGTCGAATACTACCTGTAGTAAGCTGTCCCCCTTTTCTTCCACTGTCTGGGGACAACCTGCTTCTGAATGTCCCATAAGCTGTTCTGGAAACCGAATGCGGAGTAAATAGTCCTTTGTTTTTCTGCAGACCAGCCTTCCTGCTTCACAACCATATTTCAGTCCTGACTTTATTTTTAGCAGAAGTTTACCGAATTAGTCAAGATTGGGGCCGCCAATGTATTTCCTTTTCAAGCAAACGTCTTGTCTGGTGTAATCAATCAGACAATGCGGTGAACTTACAGATCAGGCCCAAGTTTATGCAGGCTTGGCCTATCATCAGGGAAACAGAACCAATTCTCCTCTCAACTGTGAAGGGCACCAAATGTCCAGTTTCTGCATCCTCCTTACCTTGAAGGGTTGCTGTGGCTCTGTAATAAATAAGAACACCTTGGCTAAGCATATCCTCTGTTGGTTTAAAGAGGGCTAGTAGTTATGTCTCTGGAAATGGGGAAAAATAAACAATGCCTGCCTCTTAGACTGGGGCAGCAAGTTTAGTTCAATTAAAAAAATGTTATCTAGATTGATGATTGTTGTGGGGAAAATAGGAGGAGGAAGAACAAAGTGACTACAAAAATAAGTTTTTTAAAAGTTATTGGTTTTTAAATTAATTACATTTCTTAGTGCTTAATAAACATTGTGTTGTCTGGGTATTTAATTTGCTTAACAATACTGGTTTTGTTCTTAATCTCCACCCTTTTTTTTCCAGCCACTGGTAAAATAGGTTCCATGTTTGATATTATTCTGTGTCTTCTTTCTGCTTAATTTTCAATGTCAGTCTATCCATTTCTGCACAGTCTAGTCTCTTTTTAATTATCTCTTTATCTCACGGTTTTTCTTCATTTTTCCAAAGTTGCACAAATATAATCCTTGCTGCTGTTACAACATGTAATATTAAATACATACTTTTCTTATCTAATTTTTCTGATATTATACCTAATAAAAACAGTTCAGGTTTAAAATCTACGTGTTTCCCTATCATCTTTTCTAGCCACCTGGGTCTCTTTGCCCAAAATTTTGTTGTTTTAGCACAAGTCCACCACATATGATAAAATGTGCCCGTCTTTTGATTACATTTCCAACATTTGCTAGACAAATTTTTAAACGTTTTAGCTAACCTAGCAGATAGTAAATGCCATCTATATATCTAAAAAATAAGGGTTTGAATGCTGTTCAAAAAAAGTGTGGAATGTTCATCTTTGGATAAGATTTAAGCTTGGCTTAATCATCCTGAGAAAGGTAGGCCCATTTTAGCAGTTGTTACAGATTCCAGTATTGGGCTAGGAACCTCTTTGCAATAGAGGAAGGAGTGGTTCATCTAATAGAGATGTATCAATAGCCTTTGATCTACGTATATGCATATGTGTCTGTGTCTGTGTCTGTCTATGTCTTTATCTTTGTATGTATGTGTATATGTGATTTATATCTTTTAAATATTAAATTAATATTTTTTCTGTATTGTTAAAGTTCATGATTTATTTAATTTTAGTTTTATCACTGAATCTGTCCCTTCCCTTTATGTTTATTCCAACACTCAAGATGGTTTATAAAATTATAAAAAAAATACAATGTATAAAACAAAATTAACATAACGTCAAAATTAATATCTGTTATTAAAATAATTAACCATTAAAAGTTTTGATACATTCTGACTGTCTTCTTATACATTGGGAGCACCTGTCTAGGGACCAATTCTCAATATAGGAGAAGACTGTTTCCCAATCATCAAGTTTCTAAAAGTGGAAGCATTTTCAGAAGGGCCTTAGGTAATTTATGTAATGGGCAAGATTCGTAGCAGGAGAGGTGGTCTTGCAAATAATAAAGCCCCAAGGTATTTAGCCTTTATAGGCCAACTCAGAGAGCCAGATAAGTCTAGTGGTTAAGACACCAGGATAGCCCATGATTTCCAGTCCCACCTTAGACATAAAAGCCAGCTGGGGGACCTTGGATCAGTCAGTGTCTCTCAACCCTATTCAGCTCACAAGGTTGCTGTTGTGGGGAAAATAGGAGGAGGAAGATGTGTTTGATATGTTTGCCAACTTTAGTTATTTGTAAAAATAATAAAAGTGGGATACCAATCTGTTAAGTACTTGGACATGGGTCAGAGTAAATGGAGACAGCCTCTGAATGTGAACTTTCAGCTCTTTATTGCACAGTGACTTCTCAAAACAATAACAGTGAACTCTGCCTTATATAGGCAACCTTTGTGAGAATTGTCCAATAGCGAGCTATGAACGCTAGTTCTATAAACCAATAATAATCCTCCGTTAAGGGCCAATCGGATTCCTCAGAACTAACCAATCCGATCTGGCCGCCTAACAGCCAATCAGAAGTGCAGGGCCAGAACCCTGCACTTTACCTCAAGCTCATACTTTATTTACTATGGTACTTACACAACACAATCAATCAACAAACTCTAGGCTGATTGACAACTGATGGCCAGTGCAGATCATTCAGTAGAGGCATCATACAGTGTCAGCATCTTGGCTATCACATTTTGTAACAATTCCAATTTCCAGGCAATTTTTGAATGTAGCCCTAAGTAAAATGCATGGAAGTACAAATGAATGCATGTAAGTCAAAAGAGGTTATAATTTAAGCATAGAAAACTGTTGCGTAGTTCAACTCTTTCAGGAAAGGTTGTATTTACTGTGCTGATTGTATTTGTACAAATCCTCACCACTGCAAATCCAAGCTGTGGCTGGTGGTGGTCAAGAAGTAATCCCAAACTGCAGATTTCCTTCTTCTACAACCCCATCCAAAACAACATTCTCCTTAATTTTAGACTCCGACTCCATGTCTGTCACATCTGGATTTAACTTCAGTTTGTTCTTTCTTTGTCTGATACTGAGATTAAGCAGTGTTTAAGGTTACAGATTACCTTGTAGGATTTAGAAGGTTGGTGACAACAGGGTTGAATATCATCCATATACTTATAGTATCTCACTCTGGAACTCTGAATGACCTCCGCAGTGCTTTCTTATTGATTTTGAACAGCCATAGGGGACAAGATAAAACACTTCGTCAGTGACCTAGGTGTTGAACAGTAGTCCCCCAGCACCACCTTCTGGGCATGTCCCAACAGGAAGGGATGGAATCACTAAAAGTGGCCCCAAGCCCCAACTCTGTCAGGGTCTTAGAAGGATCCCATAATTAGTGAAACTGAAAGCCACCCAGAGGTCCTCAAGACTTAGCAGAATTTAACTCCCTGCTTGCATCTAATTCTGACATACTGTAAGTCATCCACCAAGGCAACCAAAGCAGTCTTAGTACCCTATCCTATAGAAAACTCTGAAACGGGTTCATAAAATCCATTGTATCCAGAGCTGTGAGGCCACATCTACTTAAGAATGGAATATTTGGGACTTATCATTAGAAAGATCATCTCAGTGAAGTGAGAGACTTTTTTTTCCAAGAAAGGTTTTATAATTGCTTCCACTTAGCAGGCCCTCACACTTAAGACAATATTGATCACTTTTCTGAACTTGTAAGAGCAATCCCAGCCTGTCCAATTTAATCAACCAAAAAGGGCAAGGCTCAAGGAAGCAAGTATACACCATGTCCATGATCTTGATATACATACTGAAAAGAATCTGTGTGAATCTGATAGTTGAGTTGCCGAAGTTACACTTGATTCACCGGATGGCAGTGAATCCAAAGGACATTATCAGCAGAGAATCAAGACACTGATCATAATAAATCTTCAAGTGTTCCATCAACATCTTGACACAAATGCCATCCAGAATAGAAAAATATTTCTGTAGAGATGCAATGGAAGTAGAGAAGTAAGTCCTTTGCATTCAAAAGAGAATGTCAAAGGAGACTGAAAGAGGGCTCCAACCTTTTGTCTGCATCATTCCTCTCAGCTGACTAGAGAACCAAGCAGAGGTGGCATTCAGCAGGTTTTGACCAGTTCTGGAGAACCAGTAGCAGAAATTTTGAGTTGTTCAGAGAACCAGCAAATCCACCTCTGACTGAAGATTTTACAGTCTCCTTCCCCTGCCAGACCCACCAAGCCATGCCACAGAACCAGAAGTAAAAAAATTTGAATCTCACCACTGGAACCATGGTGTCAAATGAACAAGAAGAGGCCTCTTAAGAGTGATACCCTCCGCAAACTGGACCTTCTCTATATTCTACAGATCAGCCAGGGCTTCCTCGGTATCATACAAAGAGGGAAATTCTCCAAGTGCATTCAGAAAATAAAATAGGTCTTTAAAGATCCAAATTCTCAGTTGGAATTCCCCAGTTATTACTAATAAATGTATTGAGTAGTCTTATCTCTGTTTAAACAGAAGAGATTTCAACCTCTTCAATGCACTTCCTCAGAGCAGGCATTCTATTTCTGAAAGATAAATAATTGGAAAACATTTGATTATCACCATTCTTTTAAAGAGCCATTTTAAAGGAACCCCTCAGTTCACATTCTGACAAAAACTCTACTGCCCATGTTGAAGGGAAATTAGATATGACTTTGCATTATTCAAATAGCTTTAAATGTGCACATCTATTTATTTACTGGGCTTACATAGCTGCCTATCTCATATAATGATAGTTGCAACTCATGTAATGATGATGAATAATCCATAAAAAATATGGCTGAAAACAAAAGTGCCCTTCGCCTCAGATGACTTACCAAATATCTCCCCAGTTCAACCCCCAATAAAGCGCAGTGCTTTGGAGAAGAGCCAGGTTTTCATGGCCTTCTGAAAGGCTTACAAATCCCTTGGATCTTAGGTGGAGATGAAGGTCTTCCTCATCTTTTGAGATCAGAAGGCATGCTTGAGAAAGTCTCATAGGAATTCAAAGAAAAGAATTGCCAATTTAGTTTGCTCATTCCTCAAATATTTAACCTTATAGATGTGGAAGGCTACCAGGATGTGGCTGCAATAGTAGGAATGACTACTAGATGGCAGCAAAACTCAAGCTATTCTTTTTTACTGCCATCTGGTGGTTATCTGAATTTTTGCTGCCCAGAGATGATACCCCTATGGTGTGGCCAGTTGCAAAATAAGAGAGTGAAGAATTGTGTGCTGAAACCAGTTTATAGTGGTTCATGAGGGCTGATAAATTTTCTGGAGTCTTGCAGGCCAGTTGAGAGCAGAACTGACCCAATGACAGTGGCGTATCAATGAGTTGTTGATCTGCTAGCAGCATCATGAGTAAGTGCCAATGTTGCCAGCAGTGTTGGTAAAGCCTGAAAGCACTGGAAGTTTTGGGTTTTTTTTAAAGACCCTGTTAAACATTTACTAACACGCAAGAATGCTTTGCATCCAGTATGGGCATTGGACACCCTCATTGTCGCTGTTGGCAGCTTCTTAAAGAAACTATCCCCCCCCCCCAGGGTTTTACAGTAAACAACACCTTGTTGTTTCAGTAATGCCTCTTGTACCTTGGCTTTATGGGGCTACCATGTGAGCTCCAGGAAAAAGTGGTGGCGGCTTTAAACAGCTCCTGGCTGGCCCAGCAAGAGGAGCAACATTGGATCCAAATATTGAACACCTCTACAAAATTTGTGTCTTTGTAGTAACCAGACTGGTTGCTGCCACTGTGCTCTTTCTTCTATGCCAGAGGTCCCCAAACCTTACAACTTTAAGACTTGTGGACTTCAACTCCCAGAATTACTCAGCCAGCATAGCCCTGGCTATATGATGTTCATTAGCCATATCCAGTTTATGCAAGGTGTTTTTTTCTAGGCTCCCAAACCAACCACTGGCATGTGGCTCCTTCTGCTATTCCCCCCACCCCACAAGACTGCCCCGATCCTAGCTGGAGGATGAAAGCAACATTGGAAGCAGAGGTTGATTAAAATGAAATCAATTGGGGAAGAGCAACTAAGATATTCACGACACTTTATTTCACATAGGTCCGTCTTGGTGACTAGGTTTGAATTGTGCAGTGTTTAGTATTTTCTTTCACTTTATAAAAATTAAATCAGAAGTTCATTATGTGGGATTTTTTGAGCCCTTCCAGGTATCCAATATATATTGGGAAGGAAGAGGTTCCTTCCATTCTTGGAAGAACAAGACAGGGAAAGAAGTGACAGGCATTCTCTTTGCCATCTCATTTCCACTTCAGGCCTAACTTGCTAATATGGTATTCATTTCATTTTGGTTTTAAAGGAGAAAATCATTCAGAAATTCTCTACTAGATATTTAACATAGCCTTTTCTTTTCTTTTTCTTTTTTTGCTCTATGCTTAAAAAGAAAGAGCTGAAAGAACAAATAGCTGAAAGCTAGGGGGCAGCATAATCAGAAAAATGTGAAGTCACTTTTGGAAAGTTTTAATGAAAAAAGAAAGGAGATAAATGGCAAGATTGGATGATACTTTTCTCTGTCTATCACAATCTCTCTCTCTCTCTCTCTCTCTCTCTCTCTCTCTCTGTGTGTGTGTGTGTGTGTAATGAGCTTTTCTTCATTTCTCTATAAGCATTCTGAAAGCATGTGCTGTCTACAGCTGTAGTCCATTATATGAACCATAGAATCAGAAAACCATAAAAAAGGAAAAAAAGATTTAATCTCAGGCAGTAGACTAAAACAAAGCAACTTCAAAAATGGGCTAATATAAACTATAAAAAGATTATATCTCTGGGATTTTGTAGTATCCTTCCCCCTGGAGTGGGGTGGAAATGGAGATTTTGCAGTATCCTTCCCCTCCCACGCCAACCAAGCCACGTCATGCCCACCAAGCCACATCCACAGAACCAATAGTAAAAAAAAATGAATCCCACAAGTGTTCTGAATGTTATCTGGCTTTTTTTTTTTGGACTTAAAAAGAAAATGCTCCAGCCCTTTTGCCTAGGCAACAGGTCCTGCATATTTCCATCAAGGGCATCTTTCTTAATTTCTACATCCAGTCACTTAGGGCAAATTGAAAAGAAAAAGGAGACATGATTAAATTGTATTTTTATTTCTTTGTATTTTATATTCTTATATTTGGCTATTTTTTCCCTTTGTATTTAAAATGAGGACTTTTTTTTTTTTTTTAAATCATGACGCCAAGTTTTGTGCAATGGGCAGCATAATAGGAGCACCCTCTCAACTTCTTCTACTAGACGAAGTTAACCAAGATGCGATTATTGCCAACTGAGTAGGCTTTCATGGCCAGTTTTTGAATTAGCATTTTTCCTCCTTAAGCCAATATCCAGTGGCAGCCATAGGATACTTAAAAGCTATGATACTTCACCACTCCTTACAATACATTGGTGTGAATCAGTGATGGGATTCAATTTTTTAAACTATCGGCTCTATGGGCATGGCTTGGTGGGTGTGGCAGGGGAAGGACACCATAAAATCTCCAGTCAGAGGTGGGATTTGCCGGTTCTCCGATTCTCTACTCAAAATTTCTGCTACCGGTTCTCCAGAACTGGTCAGAACCTGCTGAATATCCACCTCTGGTGTGAATTAAAAGGGCCAGTAGCAGATGGGATTCATACTATTTTAAGGCAGAAGTTTCCACACCTCCACCTCCACAAACACACCCCAATGTTCCCCTCTGGTCCCTAGTCAGTTTCATCTTGCACTCTCACCTTCCAAAGAAGAAGGACACAGCAGTATTAGGAATACAAAGGATTGGCAGGATTTGAAAACCCATTCCCCCCCCCATTGACTTCTATGTAGAAAGAAACCTGAAAGTCAGCATCTCTTGCCTAAAAGGGAGAGAAATCTCGAATGATTATTGGGATAGGGGTGGGAAGTGTTGCAACTCAACTTCCAGTATAGTCTTAAAAAACAACAGCAGACCTCAGTTCAGTTTATTACAGTTTGTGGTATGAGAGGAACTGCACAAGAGAAAATACAAAGATAACAGTCAAAGATCTCTGGTCAGACCTGCCCCACTCCTTCTATATCACCCCATGAGTGGTGACTGATGTCCCCCCTCCAGCTAATGTCATGCAGAAGAAGGAAGCCTGACAACTGGTGGCTTAGCCAAGGGCCACACACATGATCAGGACAGCATCGTTTGGCAGCAACTTAGAACAAACCCCATAGAACTAGCAGGATTGGGACTGGCGATGGGGTTGAGAGGAGATCTCTGCAGTGGAGGGAGCTTCAAGAACAGGGACAACCCCAGAGGTAGAAAGCTGCAGAACCTATTAATAGAGCTGCTAGAGCTCAAGGTGAAGAAATGGAAGGCAAATACAATTTTACCTTTGGCAGCTTCGGGGAAAGTTGTATTCAGTGTTAGTCCAAGAATTACTATGCCAAAATATTGGAGACAAATGTCTACTGGAAAGTTTCCAAGAAAACGAAGCTTACAAGCTGTATTTAGTTACTGTTTTTAACAAAAAGTAATTGTACTGAGCTGAGCCAATCCTCAATTATTTCCTGTCCAGAGTATAGAAATGACAGCATACTAAAACAGTTTTATTCATATATAAATTTGTAATAAAACTGCAACTTGCTGACAGGTGAAACGAACAACAACTGGAAAATAATTCGATTTTTCTATTTATACCTTTTTTGTGAGAACCAGCAAAAGAGCATCTGAATGAAAAATGCTGCAATAAAAATAATGGTCCAAGTGGTTCATAGCACAAGTTTATGTCCAAAGAGGCTCATCTCCCCAAAGAGGAACCAGATTGGTTAAATAGCAGTAGCACTTAGACTTGTATACCACTTGCTTTACAGCCCTCTCTAAATGGTTTACAATTGTAGCATATGCCCCCAACAATCTGGGTCCACATTTTACCAACCTCAGAAGGATGGAAGGCTGAGTCAACCTTGAGCCGGCAGGATCGAACTCCTGGAGTGAGCAGTGAGTTAGCCCTGCAGTACTGCATTCTAACCACTTAGCTACCACATATGTTTACATATAGCAATAGCAACAGCACTTAGACTTATATACTGCTTTATAATGCTTTACAGCCCTCTCTAAGCAGTTTACAGAGTCAGTCTATTTGCCCCCAAAAATTTGGGTCCTCATTTTACCCACCTCAGAAGGATGGAAGCAGGGGTGGGATTCTACCTGATCAGATTGGTCCTATAGAACTAGTTGTTGTGATTCTGCGCAGTTTGGAGAACTGGCAAATTGCACCACAAGCTGGCTCCCCTCCCCTCTCCGCCCACTCACTCCTTACCTGGCATGTGCACCATCAAACTTGCCTATGTTTGGTAAGTTACTATTTTTCCTTGTTTTCCCCCTCAACTGTTCTGCTGTGCCAGGAGATTTAGATTAGCTAGAAAGCAGGAAATCATTGGATTTCTTGATTTCTAGCTAATCTAAAAACAGACCTGAACCTTCCTTAGGACTGAAGCTTCTTTTTTTTCAGTGCAGACTCAGATAGCAGATTGCAGAATGGTAGCTCTCTGAGTGAATCTGTGATTCTGTGAGCAACTCAATTTGCCTGCCTGGTTTTCCTGATTTTGGGTAAAAGTTGTTCTTTTTTTAAATAAAAAATTCAATATTTACATAAATATTTACATACAAGCCATGCCCACCCAGTCACATGACCACCAAGCCATGCCCACAAATTAGGCCACATCCACAGAACTGGTTGTTAAGAAATTTGAATCCCACCCCTGGATGGAAGGCTGTGTCAGGCTGCGCTCCTTCTAGATCCCAAGAAAGAAATACTCAGACTCCATGGTGTAGAGCAAAGTTATCCTTTTACTGGGAAATAAAGTGGTAGCTACAAAGCAATTCCGAAACTGAGAAATTGGCGGGTAGAATGCACATACAAAGAAATAGGTTTGCTCCCACCCCCCAAAGTTCAAATGATTCTTCCAATTAAAACTTTTGAAACGGCTCATGTGGTCATCTCCAGATGGTGATGAGACGTCTTGTCAAATGACCTTGACATTTTTGATAAAAGTTCGCAGTTGCGCAAAAGAGGAAAAAGATAGCCAAGAAACGGAAAGTTAAAGACAAGAATCCCCCCTCCCCTTGCTAACCCAGCAAGGAATGCAAACACCTCCAGCTTTCTTCCCATATAAAATCCCCCCTCCCACCGTTGCCATGACAGCCGAGAGAAATAATGAAATAATAGCAGAAAGGTAGAAGGGGAAGGTATCTTAGCAAAAAGGTAGAAGGGGAAGGTATCTTGAGGCTGACATTCGGACCCCCTAGAAGAAGGACATAAGTCCCTGAAAGAAAAAAAATAGTTACATGTTAACATTAATGTACATTTCTATGGTTTATCAGGATATTTGGCATGAAATTTCTTTAACAGTTCAGGAGCCCTAAGGTCCTTTTCATTTACCCACTCAGAATGGGACGGAGGAAAATGTTTCCAAGCTACAAGGTATTGGGTACGACCCCTCCATTTTCTAGAGTCCAGAATTTCTTTAATTTCGAAATGTTGTTCCCCCTCAATTAATATTGGCACAGGGAGATCAGATTGGATCGGTCTCAAGGCACAGGTACGTTCTGGTTTCAACAAACTAACATGGAAAACAGGATGAATACGACGAAGAGTCTTTGGTAAAGCCAGTTGAACAATTACAGGATTTACAATCCTCTCAATGGGGAAAGGTCCTACATACTTAGGACCCAGCTTCTTTGATTTTTGGGTAGTTTGTAAATACTTGGTCGAAAGGAATACTTTATCGCCCACTTGATATGATATCTATGGAGCTCGCTTTCTGTCAGCAAATTTCTTATGAGATTGGTGCGCCTCATCCAAAGCTTTGCGGACAACTGGCCAATTAAGTTGAAGCTGAGATATCCAATCACTCAATGACTGGACAGTTGGGTTTTCACCAGGCAGTTCAGGTATGGGTACAAAATCTTGTCCCATCGCTATTTTGAAAGGGGTGAATCCCGTACTACTGTGAACAGAGTTATTATACGCCACCTCCGCAAAAGGTAACAGATCCATCCAGTTGTCTTGTTGAAAATTTATGTAGCATCGGAGATATTGTTCTAGTACCCCGTTAGTCCTCTCGTAGGCTCCATTAGTTTGGGGATGGTGGGCGGAGCTTAAGCTTTGGGTGGAGCCTATTAACTTCAGAAATTCCCTCCAGAAATTCGAGGTAAATTGGACTCCTCGATCAGAAACTACACGTTCAGGTACACCATGCAATCGGTAAACATGAAGAATGAAGAGTCTGGCCAAGGTTTTCGCCGAAGGGATCTTTGAGCAAGGAATGAAATGAGCTTGTTTGGAAAACAAGTCAGTCACCACCCAAATGACCGTGTGTCCACTGCTTTCAGGTAGATCTACTATAAAATCCATGGAAATTTCCTTCCAAGGGGCAGTTGGTCTGGCCACATTCTGTAACAGTCCTGGTGGCTTACCCGGCGGTCTTTTTGCTGAGGCGCAAATCGGACAACTTGCCACATAAGTCTCAATATCCTTTTTCAAGGAAGGCCACCAAAACTGTCGTTTCACCAAATGTAAGGTCTTCACAAAACCAAAATGACCAGCCACTTTGGAATCATGGGTTTGTTGCAATACATGGCTTCTCAGGGTTTGTGGTACATACAATTTCGCCCCCATCCAGGCTAGGCCATCTCGAATGGTGCAGTTATTCGCATTTGCCAGAAACCACTCATCTGTCTTCAAAGCCTCCTTAAACTGTTCCATCAGATCAGTAGGTAGATCCCTCTCCTGGTTTCTTTTCTGTGCGCGGGTAACTACAGGGGCAGCTAGTTGTGTAGTGGATACGATTGGCCTTATCACTTCTTTTCGGATACTGTTGTATTGAGGCATTCTAGACAAAGCATCTGCCATAAAATTTTTTCCCCCTGGGATATATTTCAAGGAGAAGTTGAATCGCTTGAAGAACTGAGCCCACCTAACTTGTTTAGGGGACAGTTTCCGAGGGGTCTTTAAAGCTTCTAAATTTTTATGGTCGGTCCACACTTCAAATGGGTGTTTCGCTCCTTCCAGAAAATGCCTCCAACCTAATAAAGCCCAACGGACTGCAAATGCTTCCTTCTCCCAAACGGCCCATCTCCTTTCAGTCTCAGTGAATTTACGAGAAGTGTAAGCGCATGGTTGTAGTGTCCCCTTCTCGTTCAATTGGAGTAAGACCGCCCCCACTGCTACATCGCTTGCATCAGCTTGGATCACGAAAGGGGCGTCCATGTCAGGGTGTTTCAGTATTGGTTCTGCAGCAAAAAGTCTCTTAAGTTTTTCAAATGCAGCTTGGCACTCCATAGTCCAATTCAATGGTTGGCTGGGCTTTGGTTTCAATTCCCCTTTTGTTTTTAGGAGGTTGGTGATGGGCATAGCTATTTTTGCAAAAGATGGGATGAATTGGCGGTAAAAATTTGCAAATCCCAGAAAACTTTGAAGCTGTTTACGAGTTTTCGGTGGGGCCCAGTCCAAAACAGCTCGCACCTTTTCTGGGTCCATTTCAATGCCTTCGGGGGAGATACGATATCCCAAGTAGTCGATTTTTTCTTGATGGAACTCACATTTGGATAGTTTGGCGTACAGTTTAGCGGCCCTCAGCTTGTGCAACACAGAGCGTACCAACTTCACGTGGTCGTTTCTTGTCTCCGTGTAGATAAGAATATCAACAAGGTATACCAGAACCCCTTTGTATAAACGTTCGTGAAGCACTTGATTGATCAATTGCATGAAAACAGCAGGCGCCCCCTGTAAGCCGAAGGGGAGAACATTGAACTGGAAACAACCCATTGGGCAGTTGAACGCAGTCTTCCACTCGTCTCCCTCCTTTATCCGGATTCGGTAGTATGCCTCCCTCAAGTCCAGCTTTGTGAAAATCTTCCCCTTTGCCAGGTGGGCTAACATGTCCTTCATCAGAGGGAGGGGGTACATGTTCTCTACAGACACTGCGTTCAGGTTTCTATAGTCAACTACCAGACGTTTGGAGCCATCTTTCTTCTCGCGGAACATCACAGGGGCCGCCACTCGAGGTCTGGCAGGCGTGATGAAACCCCGTTTCAAGTTCTTTTCGATAAACGCCCTCAATTCCTCCAACTCCCCCGGTGTCATCGGATACATCTTCAGTTTCGGGAGCGTCACCCCCGGCAGGAATTCAATGCTACAATCGGTCGACCGATGTGGGGAGAGCTCGTCGGAAGCCTCTTCACTAAACACCTCTCTTAAGTCCCAATACTCCTTCGGGATTTTCTCCTCTCCTTCCATGCGTTCGGCACCCGTAGAAGCTATCTCGGCGGGTGCCTGGGACTTCGGATGGGATTCCTCCTCCCCTTCCGGATAGGGTTGCTCCTCCCCTTCCGGTGGCCGATCGGTGCGGATGCGTATCCACCCCTCTCTCCAGTTTACATGGGGATTCCACTTCCGAAGCCATGGTAGTCCCAATATTAGAGGCTGTTCCATCCCAGGGGCCACAATAAAACACAGGGTCTCATGATGGTTTCCCATAGTCATCTCTAGGGGTTCGGTTACAAAACGTGCGGGGCAACCTCCCGCCACCGACCCATCCAGTTGGCAAAAGGATATGGGCGTTTTTAAAGTTCTCAGTCCAATGCCCATCCCCTTAACCACTTTCATGTTAATTACACACCTCGTGCACCCCGAGTCCAGTAAGGCCATCATCACTCCCTCAGTCCCTGAGGTGGGCCGCCTTAACTTTATTGGGATGGTCATGGGCCCTTGATTAGGACTTACCGGGACGTCATCTTCCGAATCTGTCTCGTTCTTGTCGAGTGGGGTTGGAGGTCCCAGCTCCTCTCCCGCCGAAAGGGCGACCTCTACAACCTCTCCTGTCTTCAGCCCGGTCTCGCGGGGTTTGGTTGAGGGGTTTTTTGGCTTTCTCCCGGGGTCCCGCACTTTCGGTGGGTTCACCTTTACTCGACAATCCACCATCCGGTGGCCCTCCTTTCCACAATGGAAACATGCCGTGGTCTTGGCTCCTGCCGCCATCCCTCTCGGTTGGGGCCCTGAGGTCTCTCAGAGACGGTTTCGGAATAATGTCAGGCTGCGCTCCTTCTAGATCCCAAGAAAGAAATACTCAGACTCCATGGTGTAGAGCAAAGTTATCCTTTTACTGGGAAATAAAGTGGTAGCTACAAAGCAATTCCGAAACTGAGAAATTGGCGGGTAGAATGCACATACAAAGAAATAGGTTTGCTCCCACCCCCCAAAGTTCAAATGATTCTTCCAATTAAAACTTTTGAAACGGCTCATGTGGTCATCTCCAGATGGTGATGAGACGTCTTGTCAAATGACCTTGACATTTTTGATAAAAGTTCGCAGTTGCGCAAAAGAGGAAAAAGATAGTCAACCTTGAGCCTGGTGAGATTCAAACTGGCAAATTGCAAGCAGCCGGCAGTCAACAGAAGTAGCCTGTAGTACTGCATTCTAACCACTGTGCCACCGTGTCTCTTATGCAAATATGCATATGGTTATTAAAAGCTGTTTGACATCAGACAGGGAATGAGATGGCTGATTTTTTTTAGCTTATACCAATATAGTTGTGTGTTTGTTTGTGTGTGTGTGTGTGAGAGAGAGAGAGAGAGAGAATGAGTGAGTGAGTGAGTGATGGGGTCAAAATAGCATTTTACTGTATTCGACATGCATTACATAAGAGGGAGGGAGTTTGAGTACACTAACTTTCAAACTGTAATTCTTTCTGAAACAAAATATTCATCTAACAAAGGCTATGGGGATAAATATTGTGGGCCTCCTGAAGTTTTTGTATGAGACACAATTGTATGTTCCTACATGATACCACGGCCAATGATATTTTCACGGAGATAAGAAAAACGAACTCTCTACGCCAGCAGCCACCTAGATCATATCGAATGAGATGTGAAGCCTGGAAGGCTAACCTCTTGGAAGCACATTTGATCCCCTTGCTCTGAAACCTTGTTTCAGTAACACACCTTGGACAGGATGTGCTGTTAAATGATTCAGGCCAGGAGAGATTTGCAGCCTGGAAAAGTAAAGCTCATATGTTCCCATGAAAGGAAAAGAAGAAGAAAGAAAGAAAGAAACATCACGGCAAAGCATTTAGCAGGAGAAACAAAACCTTCCACTGTCAGTTATTGCATTCCTTACAAGTGGGAGCAAAAAATTAAAATGATGGCAGAGAATAAGGTTTCGGGACAGAAGTATTATTTGTAATTCGTCCCAGTCCTAAATTATGTATCACAATATGTATGGAAATTAAACCCTCAAGTATGACGTACAGTAAATAATTTAGAATGTCCCTTTCATCAAGTGTGAGTTGGCCTCTAAGATATTGATACTTGAATTTTAGCGTAACATCCAGCATGTATGTTTCCTGCTGTCACATGTAACCTCTGAGTTAGCAACTCTGAAGCCTTCTTGGGGCTGGTATTCTCTGAGTACTTATTGTAGACTGATATGGAAGGGAGATGTTTTCAATAAGACATAATATATATTATATTCTGAATCTAATATTCAGAACCACAGAATTACAAAACTGGTCACACAATTCTTTATAGGAATGATTAACCTGGGCCAGGTATGGGAAAATACCTGTTTGTCTGGACAACTGGAGAGCATCTATGGCACCTGGTCTGGCCCATCATTCCTGATTTCAGGCAACAAGAAGAGACAGTTTGAGTGGAAAAAGGCAAACAGGCCATCTACTCCTAGAGATCTCCCAATACATAAAATACTAGACTCTGTACTAGGTTTAAGACTAGGAAACCAATTTTGGGTAAGATACCACAATCATATGATTTAGACAGTGGTGGGATTCAATTTTTTTTACTACCGGTTCTGTGGGCATGGCTTGGTGGGTGTGGCATGGCTTGGTGGGCATGGCTTGGTGGCCATGGGGGGGGGGGGGAAGGTTACTGCAAAATCTCCATTCCCTCCCCACTCCTGGGGGAAGGTTACTGCAAAATCTCCATTCCCTCCCCACCCACTAACCTGCTTTCCAGCTCAGTTCTCCTGTGCAGGGCAACCAAAGAAGACCCAGCCAATCAGCTGGCACTCGGGAGGCAGAGAATAGATGGGGGTGGGGCCAGTCAGAGATGATATAATTTGCCAGTTCTCTGAACTATTCAAAATTTCCCCAACTGGTTCTCCAGAACTGTTTAGAACCTGCTGAATATCACCTCTGGATCTAGATGAAGAACAGCAATTAAGATGGGTAACCTTTAATAACCATAACCAAACAGATCATGCAGATCTAACAAAACCAATTCCAGGAATGCAACAGCCCCAAAAAATACTGAGCCTCCTGAATAGAGTCAGGACATTGGCAATAAACTGTGTTCGAAAGTTGTGGTGCCTCATCACTAGATGCTTTTAAGAAGAAACGGGACAGCCATTTATCAGAAATAATATAGGTCGTCTGAGAGAGCAAGGGGTTGGACTAGATGACCTCCAAAGTCCCTTCCAACTCTGTTACTGGCCAGAGGTCTGGCTTGCTTTGCATAACTGCCAGATGTACTGAAGGGACCAGATGTGCAGGAGGAAGCAAAAGCACAGGCTTGTAAATATTAATGAAATATTACTAAATTATGGTTATCGAACATAAGACATGCTAACAATGACAGTTATATTATAAAAATTGTGGTCAACCTGGGACTTCCGGTTTACAGGGCTTTGGCGGCAGCAGGACTCTGCGATCGTGCATGGTTTCTGCTTGCGTTCGCTGCTGGAGTGCCCCGAGCCAGCTGGCTTCGGGGCTAAGCCACCCCATAGAGGTGGTCGAAGATAGGGGAGACCCGGCAAGGTTTGAAGGGAGCCACACCTCCCCTCCCCAGCTGGCTTAACTCCCTTTTCCGAAGGCGGTAGAGCGGCGGTCAGAAATGGCCACCACAAAGAAGCACTCATCCGGAAAATAATGTGCAGGAGGAAGCTAAGAAGTGAAAATTTTGGCTGACTGGGATAAGAAGCAACATTCAAGATACCCTGGAATTTAAATTTTAAAAAAGGATACATCGCTCCCAAAGAAGATCCGGAAGCAGCGAATGAAAATAAAAAGGGAAAGATTGTTTTTTCTCACTCTCCTTCCTTACGGTGACAGCAGATGAATGAGAAATCAGAAAAACCCACTTTGGCATCAGCAGGTAATTAAACTGGAAAATTAAAGCCAAGGGGACAATAAAGATTTCTGATCATTGAAAAAACGTTTTTTTGCTGTAAGTGGGAAGGGAGAGGAAAAGAATAAGAGTAAGATTTGGCTGGAGGAGACTGCTTGGAATTTAAAAGAATATAAAGTTAAATTGTAACAAGACTTCTAAAAGATACATTTTAATTGGAACTTTGTAACTGAATTGTAACCCCAAGAAGAGAAAGTGAAAAAAGAAGAAAGTGTTAAATGAAACAGCTTGTGTTATTTGGACTACTTGGTGACTCTGGGACTTTTGGAAATTATATTTCAATGATTAAAAACACTTGGGTGGTTGTTTAAATTTTTTTTACAATGGCATCACTTGTGGATGAACTGAAAATGGAATTTAAAAAATATAAAGAAGAGGAACAAGAAGGGAAGGGTTCTTTTGGCTCTGTTTTTCATTTTTTAGAAATGGTGATTTCTACTTATGAGAAACTACAAGAGCAAGAAGATTGGGACAAAGAAGAAGCCATCTTTAATAAACAAGTAACTTTATCTGGGGAAGAAAGGGGAAAGGGGAAAAAGAGAATGGAGAATTTAAGACCTAAAAAAACAACCAAAAAAGGGAAAAATAAGGTGAAAAGTGGATATAATGTCAGAAAGCAACAAAAAAGAGGAATACAGAAGAGGGAAATGAAGATGGAGAGACAAGGGGGTAAAAAGGGCAGAGTGAAGAAGCAAGGGAAGAAGGAATGGAAGAGAAGCTGCAAAGGTTTGAAACAAGATGTAAAGAAACGGGATTTATTTAGAGATAATGGGTAAAAATATAACTGAAAAAGAGATTCTGCAAAGGTACATAACACTGTATTGTTGTATTTGTATTAGAAATAATGTTAGAAAATTGGAATAACATATGATTATTAAATGGGATAAAATATTCAATGTAATTCAGTGAAACGTTTTTTCTTGAACAAAATAAATGAAATGAAATATGAGAGAATCAAATTAAGAAGGAATGGGAACATTTTAATTACATAATGTTTTAAAATATAAGTGAAATGGGGGGGGAAGTAACTACGCAAAATTTATAACTGTTCCCATAGAAGCATGATACCTATTTGAAAAGGAATGTGTAAAATGTTTAAGATTTAAATGAATATTAGTTTTAATGATAGAGTCCAATTGGTATGGATTGTTGTTTTAATTATATTATATATTTATATTTTTTTCTTTTCTTAAAATAGCTTTAGAATGTACTAAGCAGAATCCAAATGAAAGTTATGTATAATATTAAGTGTTAAATTTAGGGGAAAGATATAAAGGCGTCATACTCCAATTAATGATAACAGGAGAAACTTTGTGTTAATGAGAAAAGATAATAGACAGCTGAAACAGGACAGACAAAGGATATAAGTATAATGATTTAAAATTAAGATGAAATAAATAAAATAGAATTAAGAGAGTGAAAAGAGGGGAGAAGCTATATAAAAAATGTAGAATGGTAATAAGATATGGAATGGTATATAAAAGTGAGCATGAACCTGAATTTATGTCTGTACAAAGAGATGTAACCCGGGACAAGCTGCTTTCAAAAAAGATGTTTTATGTTTTTCATTTTTTGTGTTTTGTTTGTATATGTTTGTTTTTTAAAAATTAATAAAAAAATTTGGGTAAAAAATTGTGGTCAACCTATTCACACGTATGCCTAACATTTCAAACTGCTATAGGAGTTTTAGCCATGAAAGGGAAAAGCGGGTAACACTTGACACCAGGATGCTCAGGTTTGTGGGTTTTGTGGTTTCAAGATTTAAAAGATTTGACTGTAAACTGCCATGTTACATGTGCTTTGAGGGAAATCTCCCTGTGTCTTTCTGCACAGAGTAAAGTTGCTTCAGTTTCCATCTTGGTGTGCTCATCTGGGTTTCAACACCCAGGCAAGGACCCAGTGTTGGGCTGGGACATCAAAATACTGATCCAGTCTACTAACTTGGACTCTGGTGTTGCTGAATCAGTAGATTGAGGAAGAAAGTTACGGCTGTGCATTTGGGTAAGAATAGGGAGGATCTATTTGTCTCCCCCAAAGAGCTCCCAGTTAAAATGAAGGTTTGTTGGAGGGAGAGAATTAGTTAATTTTTGAATAGACAATCCGATAGATAATTTTGTGTTCTGTTTTGACTAGCCTTCAAGAAACTCATAGCAATTCAAAGATTCCAATGGTAGGGATCACTAGGAAAGGAGTAGATAAACCGCTTTTGTGACCTATGGAATGTGTCCTCGGAGGCAAGAGACCCAGCCATCAATTTCTGTATATGCCTGAATGGCCGATTCCCCTGCTTGGGTGAGAGAACTTGGGCAAAAGGAAGGCTGAGCTCTCTTTTGACAATGTCAAAGTTATTTTGACTGTGCCCAAGGGGAAGCAGTAGAGAATACAAGTTCTATTGGCATTCCAGTCAGAAATTTTTATGCTTACTCCAGTTGTGGAAGACACTGTAGTCTCTTCAATGTATCTGGCCAAGCCAAATATGCAGTATCAGTTCAGGTCAGTTGGGTGTAATTCCAGGAACAGTATGCTTCCTAAATAGGTAAAAACATTGCTCTTCTTCCTCATTTGGGCTCTTCTTCCTCATTTGGGTGTAGGTTTTAACTACCGAGAAATTTGGTTTTAGGTAACTGGACTGAAGTCATGTTTAACAACACTATAAAATATTATTAAAGGAACTAAAGGAACAGGGACAAATACGCCCAATGTTTTTGCAAAGGCCAGGCCTTGAACATCTTATTGGTTTCCCATGGCAGATAGCCCATTGTTGCATCTCCCTCCCTCCCTCCCTCCCTCTCTCTCTCTTTCTCTTTCTCTCTCTTCCTCCCTCCCTGATGATCTCCTCTCTCTCTCTCTCTCCTTCCTAGCACTGATTAGGAATGATATCTGTTATGAACTAATAAAGGCGTTTAATAAAATTTTAACAACCTTAAGAAAAAGCAGGGTTCTAATCCTGCACTTCTGATTGGCCGATAATAGCGATATCGGATTGGTCCTTTCTGGGACATCTGATTGGCTGTTAACGGGCCAACTCTCATTGGTTCAAGGGTTTAACACTTCCATGTTTCTCATTGGCTAATAGGTCAGCAGCCTACCCTATAAAAGGGCTGCTGCCGCCCTAGGGTTTTAGCTCTGTTCAGTATGCTTAATAAAGAGTTGAAGTTCACTGTTCACTGCCTCATCTCCGTTCCTTGCACCCATGCGCAGAACTTAACAATATCCAATATCAATGGCTACCCCAAATATTAAGATATTTCTCTTGGAAGAACAAACTGAAGAAATACAGCAACATTGAATACTTTAGGGAAAAGAGTGTTATGGTACTTTGCCACTCAGTCAGTGGCAGGTTAAGGCTCACTGGTGCCCTAAGCACTGACAAATCTTGGTGCTCCCCCACCTGTGTACATACAAGATTTTTTTTTACAAATCTTCATTGTTTTTCTTTCTTTCTCAATTTTGTAGTGCCCTCTTTGAGCCTGGTGCCCTTAGCAAGTGCTTAGTCTGCTTTAATGATTAATACACCGGCTGCACTCAATAAATCAACGCTTTACAGTTTGCCAGCAGAACTGCACAAGGAATTCATCGATGAATTTTGCTACACTGAACTGTTCCAGCTAAACAAAAAAGTGAAGCTTAAGATCCTGGTGTCATCTCGAAAAGCTACATTTAAACCTTGCAATTCCCACTTTTAAATGGCCTGGAAGTTTCATCATAGCTAAACTGATATTAAAATGGCCCCATAGCATAATTTTTGGAGAGACAAACCCAACAGTAAAATAAAACCAATCAAGCATTCTATATAAAATCATCTGTAGAAAAAAACTACCTGGTACTAGAACATATTTTACATAAGACTGGGACTATTAGTCTCAGAAATGTCAGAAATCCTCATATTTCCTAGATAAACCACACAATGCATTTCCTTTTGACCTGAAAGGACCTGGCTTGTTCCCATTCTCCTAAGATCTCGTGTAGATGCAGGAGGAAGGAGTGGTTGACAATAACACCAAAGCCCATATTTCCCTGCTTGTATGTAGTTCTGAGTGCAAATATTGGATGCTCACTTTTCCAAAAACCTCTGGTCAAAACTCAAGTCACTCAAGCTTATGCAGCTAATTTATCCCATATAATTACACTTTCTGAGCCTCAACCCTCAACACTAATTGAAACAACCCCCCCCCCCACCACCTCTAGATATCATGGACAAATACCTAGGATTTGATAGCATTTGTTTTATTCACTCAGGGATGGAAGACACAAACCAGAATCATGATGATTAATAATCAGCATGCAGGCAATAGCTTAGGAAAGGGATAATGAGCTTTATGATGGCATGTTCTGTTAAGAGTAACCATCTAAATCGAAGAGCCAGAGTTTTCCAGGAAAGGAAACAAGTTTCCACCAAAGGCTATATTTTTTAACAAAAGGCATACTACATCAAGGCAAGGTGACTCCAGCACAACAGAGCCTGGTTCACAACAAACATTAGGAATTACACTGGAAAAAAATGGCATTTGTTCAACATTAGAATATAGCAGTGTTCCAATATTTGAGGGGCTGCCACAAAGTAGAAGGGTGTCAACCTATTTTCCAAAGCACCGGGAGGCAAGGAAAGAAACAATGGATGGAAACAAATCAAGGAGAGAAGCAAGCTAGAACTAAGAAGAAATGTCCTAACAGTAAGAATAATTAACCAGTGGAATGGTTTGCCTTCAGGCACTGTAGGTGCTCCATCACTGGAGGCTTTTAAAAAGAGACTGGGCAGCCACTTGTCTGGAATTGGTACAGGGTCTCCTGCTTGAGCTGGGGGTTGGACTAGAAGACCACCAAGGTCCCTTCCAACTCTGTTGTTTAATTTAAGTGGAGGTTAGTGTGCCCAAAGGACTCCTTCCACTTTACAATCAATGCTGTAATTCAGACATTTATACAGTCTTTGCAACCTTAGTTTATCTCCTTGCCAAGTCACCTCAGTAGCCAACATCTCTGCCGTTTTCCTGTGCTAACTTTATTTCTATCGTGACCTGGAGAGGAATTTTGAGCTATTATTAACATTACCTTTTTGCAAGCGGCTGTAACTGTGGTGTTTGGCTGGCAATCAAAGCAATAAGTATGATACCAACAGAACTTAGTTCTAAGAACAGTGTTTATATTGTCCTGTGCTTTTGGAGCCTAGTTAGTTGGCTTTTTTTTTTTTTAAACATACTGGAAACTGCTTCAAGGAATGAATGGTTTTAACCTATACAAAGGGAAGGAGGAAAGTTAGTGGAAACATTTATAAATTTATGACAACTGAGAATAGGGAGGAATTTATCCAATTTTATATACGCCTTCCATTTGTTGAAAACATTGCGTAAGTACTTTCAAAATATTCCTGTAACTGTTGTGGTTCGCCAGCAGCAGGTGAGGATGGCTGAGGTCTCTGAGAGCGAGGACTCAGATGAGGGGCCTGCATGTGATGCAGGGATGGGGCCATCAGGGGGTGGAATGTTGCCTTTGGAGATTGTGGAGGCTGGCAACAGTGATGAAGAGGTTCCCGAGGAGCCTGTGCCCAATGTGCGTGCGCGCAGGACTGCTTGAAGGAAAGAGCAGCTGCAGCAGCACGGGCGATTCAGGAGTAAGGCTGCAAGGTAATGGCCCCTCCCTTAAGAGATAAAAGCCAGCTGAGAAACCGGAGTTCTTTGCAGGAAGTAAATAAGTTTTTGCACTCAAGCCTTGTAGACGTTCAGAGTATCTTGGTTGGGGTTTGGAGACGCTTTATGTTTGAAATATTTCTTAGTAACTCTATCTAGTGTTCTTGGCAGCCTTGGACCACCTTGGCAAGGCTCGTTCTTATCAGAGACAATTAGTTTGAAACAGCCTTTTAACCGTGAAGGAACAGAATTCGTAAAGAATCATTAAAAGGTTTTGCTATTGCCTCTGTTTTGTGTTTGTTTCCTTGGAACAAGGTTTGGGCCAGAACATTAACATTAACAAGGATCCTAGGCAAGTGGGCTGGTGGTTCAGGCAAATGCCCCCAATTTAAGATCAGTAGTAACTCTTCTCATTTGCTCACTTTCAGAGGCTTTTAATAGAATACATTTTAATATAATATAATACTTTTTAACGTATAGGTAGCCCTCGGCTTACAACACTTCATTTAGTGATGGTTCAAAGTTACAATGGCACTGAAAAAAAGTGACTTGTGACCATTTTTCACACTTATGACCATTGTAGTATCCCCATAGTCACATGATTTACAGTTGGATGCTTGACAACTGACTCACATTTAGGACCGTTGCTGTGTCCTGGGGTCACGTGATCCCCTTTTGCAGCCTTCTTACGAGCAAAATCAATGGGGAGACCAGATTCACTTAGCAATCCTGCCACTAACTTTATAACTGCAGTGATTCACTTAACAAATGTGGCAAGGAAAGTTGTCAAATGGGGCAAAACTCACTTAATTGATCTCTCACTTAGCAACATAAAACTTGGGGCTCAATTGCCCCAAATTGTAAGTTGAGGACTACCTGTAATGCCTTTTCCCTAATGGATTCCTACCTCCAAAGGGATTGCTATAGAGATAACTTTCACTACAACCTTAAGGAACAGTGAAGATATATGGTCATATTACTTTGCTTTTCCACAAGACATTCTACTGGATCATGTTTTATTTTCAGCTCCAATTGTAGCTTAGGTTATTGTCCTTTTGCGTTAGCATTGTAACTGTTGGTGGTTGTGGACTAGATTTATCTTAGCAGCCTTATTGCTTTGCGGTACTTTAAATGCATGATATTTTTTTAAAAAAACCAAACTACCACTTTAAGTATTTCATTTGTCTTACTTGCTTCATTCTAAGGAAGTATGGAATTGGTTGCACAATCATACTGGTTTCATTGTTCATGACCACAATCATTAAACCAGTGGTAAAACTATTAGTAGCTCATTGTGCTTTGGTTTAGGTGGGTAAATGAGGAGATAAAGCAAGCAACCTTTTGTTCAAACCAACATCTCTCAAGGGGGCTGATAACACAGGGCTTTGTTTGATTTTAGCCAAGAGAGAGAGAGGAATGAATGAGTTGGGAGGTTTAAAATGTGTAGACAGCCCTTGGTTGAGGAAGGAATTATGCAGTTATATGCAATAAGAGGATCTCATGAAAAAGACACCAAACATTATGAGGTTCTACTTTGGTTTCAGTGTTAAATTGTTTAATTGGAAGTAGATCAGAGTTATAAAATATCAGAAACTTACTAAGAAGAATATGAACTAAGAATTTTGTGGCAGTCTCTTGAATGTGTACGGAGCCATGTTTATATTAGAAGATATATCAGTATCCTTCCCTGATGAGAGTCATGCTGATGATCTGCATCATATCCTTTTCTCAAAAGGCACGCTGTCAGTGGTGGGATTCAATTTTTTTTACTACCACTTCTGTGGGTGTGGCTCGGTGGGCATGGCAGGGGAAGGAGACTGCAAAATCTCCAGTCAGAGGTGGCATTTGCCAGTTTTCCGAACTACTCAAAATTTCCACTACCAGTTCTCCAGAACTGGTCAGAACCTGCTGAATACCATTTCTGCACCCTGTACTTTCTGATGTGAATTGCTTTGTTCTGGCACTACAAAAGGAAATAGAGCACATTTCCTTTGCTTCGGGCTTGCCAATCACCAAGTTTGCTGCCCACGTACCCACCTGGGAACTCCCCACACTCCATTGTCTAACAAATAGCCATTTTTCATTTTCTTTCATTAAAAGAAAAAGAGAAAGAACCAGTTAGGTGATTTCCACAATATTCTTCTTAACAGGAGCAGTTGCAGAGGCAACTGCAAGTGAAGATTGAAAAGACATGCCAGAAGAAGGCAACAGTAAATTGCTTCTGTAACACTCCAAATATAATGCATCTGAGCACATAATTCAATCCAAAGATTTTTTACCCAGTATCAAATCCACCTTTGAAAGTATCTACATTTGTGATTATATGAATTATATCACTACCAAAATTGATAATAGTGACTCTAGATCAGAGGTCTCCAAACTTGATAACTTTAAGACTTGTGGACCAACTCCCAGAATTCTCCAGCCAGCTGACCAGGGAATTATGGGAGTTGAAGTCCACAAGACTTAAATTTGCCAAGTTTGGGGATCCCTGTGCTAGACGCTGATATAGTCTCGCACCAGGAATGCCAGAAACAACCTTACAATACAACTGAGGTCAAACCACAAACTTGTTCCCATCTCACCACCATTACCAAATGGACTCATCCAGCACTCTTGCTCAATGCTCAGGGGAGAAATCTGGTTTACAGTACAAGGCCTTGCAAAAGGACATCAGGGTTGTGGTCATCTGAATTCACCATGATCAAAGTGCACAAGCTCTTCCATGAACAAGGAATCCAACTTACAAACAATGTCTCCCGATAACAAGCAAACCAGAAATACCAAGAAGAGCTTTATCCTTAAAGCTCTCTTAAATCATCCACTTTATCACCATAGCAGATATTTGCAAAGGTCTGAACTTCTAACAAATTGTTTGCTGTGATTAACAAACCTCCTGTTTACTCAGTAGATGGTCTCCTGGAAGATATACATAACCCCAAAGTGCAAAGTTAGAGGGAAAGAAGAGAATAGGAAGGCACTGAACATCCATTGTTTGGTTATTGTGAAGGTTCTTGTTGCTCTTTTTCCAAACACACATCCTTTTAGATCAAAGAATTAAACACTGGAACAAATAAAGGCAGGATGCAATACTTCAAAGGGGCGGCCATGTTATTTTGTTACACAGAGAATCTTGTGGCATTTCTGATTATGTATAGCAGTCTTCCTTGCACAGGACTATTAAATTACTCTAAGTTCCAGAATTCCCAGCCAACTAAGAATGGCTTGCTGGGAAGCCTGACAGATGTAGTTCCAGTGCAGAGATATCCAAACTTGGCCATTTTAAGACTTGTGGACTGCAGGCTGTGGAATTCTGGAAGTTGAAGTCCACAAGTCTCAAAGTTGCCAAGTTTGGAGATCCCTGTTCTAGTGCATCTGGACGAGCACAGTTTCTTCCCCATCCCTTATATGGATTGCATCTATTCAGTTTCAGTGGAAACCAAGGAACTGCTATGTCTTTCTAATGTAAAGCTAGCTAGCCCAAGACATACCACCTTGAGGCAAAGTTGTCACTTCCCTATCTCTTGTACAAGATGATATGCATAGCCCACACAATTAGTCAGATTATTTTGATACCTGAAGCTGGCTGTCCCACAAGAGGACTGAAAGCTTTAGAAGCTATATCTTCCAAATCCCTGCTTTTCCTGTCTTTTTATAATATAACTAGACTCGGATTGGACAACCCTTTCAATTGGGGATTGCCCCCCTATCAAAAAAATGTCTCCTCCCAAAAAGGAAAAATAAATCAATGTGAAAAATTAATATATTAAACTAAAACCTCACTCAGGTTTTAGTCATAGGTAGGAACATTACCTGCTAACTAGAATGGCCAAAATATAGGCAATTACTACACCAAGAAATGAAGTTGCAGCTCATGGTAGGGATTTCGGCTCTCACTTTGGGATAAAAAGTAACATATATTATTTTAGAGCAGGGGTCCCCAAACTTGGCAACTTTAAGACTTGTGGACTTCAATTCCCAGAATTCTGGGAGTTGAAGTCCACAAGTCTTAAAGTTGCCAAGTTTGGAGATCTCTATTTTAGAGCATTTTCATATGGCTTGTTCAGTTGGATAAGTGATTAGCTTGGTTCCAATGTTATGCTAAGCTGTAGGTTGCTTGATTTGGTTTTGGGTGTCATCTGAACTCTGCTATTGTCGTTATTCACTAAATTACTACTAAACAAACCATGGTTTGGTGTTGTGCCTAAGTCCAGAAACCCTTTTCTTTCAAATGCCACTGCAAATGAAAACCCATTGCATCAAAAGTCAAATCCATACAATATTTTGCATATATCTAAATATTAACATTAGTGGAAGATAATTTTAATGAGAGATTTTGGGACACAAATTTATCTAAACTTGGATCTCTGGCTGGTTCAGCAGGAAAATGTTCAGCAGTTATGTTACTTTAAGCCACAGTACATATTACATTGTATTGTACAAATAGTACAATAACTACAATTTGGGCTTTCTAAATGATCCATTATTATTATTATGCCAATACATTATGACATCCTAGGTTCTTGAGAAGAACTCAGTGCATATGAAGGCCAACACCAGGTAAACAACTGTCAGCTGTGACTTCACAGCTGTTCATTATTGTGAACAGACAATAATAAAATCTGGATAGTGGACAACTGTAGTACTTGGTGGCAGCAAAATAGAAGAGAAGGAACTGGAGAAAATCGCAACATGCAGACTTCAAATAGAAGTAGAACAATGGTAGCAAAAGAAAGCAAAGAAAGTGCCAATAGTAATTGGGGCCTTGGGTCAAATCCCAAAGAGCACCACTTGAACACCATTAGCATTGACAAAATCAATATGAATCAATTGCAAAAGGTAGCTTTACTTGGAATAGGTTACTGCCTGCAATAATATCTTTAACACCAGCAAACACCACCTGCCTATCCCAATTGCTTGGGAACGACATGACAGGTGGACAAAAATGCCAAATCCAATCTAAACACCTGGTTGAATGTGTGACCAACCAAAATAATAATAAACTGCTCTACCAAGATATTTTTCACCTTTGTATTATTTATTTATTATTTTTTGCTGTTGTCCAGGTATCTGTATCTTACAAAATGGAAGCATCATATTCTTGGGTGCCTTATTATTAAGAAGACCAACTTGGAATTGTAACCACCTTTCATTTTCCATAACAATTTGGTGCCAAAACCAGGCATCTCCAATGCAGCATTGGTAACTTGTAAGAGCTTGATACTTGATTGTCAACACTTGCTTTTTAATCTTCACCATTTCAGGATCTTTGGAAAGATAAAGAGGGCATACAAACTCAGTAGTGAATTCTAAGGCTTTGTTTACACATTACCTGGAGAGATGCGATTGTTACCTTTGCAATTGTGGTTCTGAGGAGTCTATATAGTTGTGTTTGTATCATACATCAGACTACAAACTAGCTAACCACATTCAACCACATAGCACAGTTATAGAATCCAGCTCATGGAACACCCATGAAGATAGGCTCAAGATCCAGATGGATCTTGACAGACTAGAACACTGGGCCGTATCGAACAAAATGAAATTCAATATAGAGAAAAGTAAAGTCCTACACTTAGGCAAGAAAAACCAAAGGTATACATGTAGACTGGTGAAACCAGGCTCAATAGCAGCAACTGTGAGAGGGATCTTAGAGGACAACCAGCTAAATATGAGCCAGCAGTGTGCAGCAGCAGCCAAAAAAGCTAATGCAGTCCTAAGTTGCATTAACAGAGGGATACAGTCAAAATCAAAGGAAGTACTAATACCACTCTATAAAGCCTTAGTAAGACCACACCTAAAGTACTGCATCCAGTTCTGTTCACCACATTACAAAAAAGATGTTGAGACCTGGAACTTCCGGTTTGCGTGGCTTCGGGGCAGCAGGAATTCGCGACAGCTCGCGATTCCTGCTGGCTAGCTGTCGAGGTACCCCCGATCCAGATGGGTCAGGGGGTTAAGGCTGCCCTGTAGGGACAGCTGAAGATAGAGGGGAGCCGGTTAGGGAGGTGGGGGCATCGCAGACCCCCCCCTTCTCCGGAAAAACCCCTTTTTCCCAAGGCGGTGGAGCGGCGGTCAGCAATGGCCGCCACGAAGAAATCAGCAACCGGGTAAGAACTGTGCTGGAGGAAGTGTGAAAAGTGAAAGTTCTGTCTGAGCCGGGTCAAGTAACAACTTTTAAATCTCCTGGAATTGAGCTGCTTGTTGCTGGAGGATACATTGTATCCCTAAGAAGATCGAAAGCGGCGGAGAAGCTGTCAAAGGGAACTTTTTTTTTTATTTTTTTTTACTCTCCCATCCCACGGAAAAAGCAGAAATATTTGGATGTATTAGACACAGAAAATGGATTGCTTTGAAAATTAAGCTAAGAGACAAAGGGATTTTTGGACATTGAAAAATTTAAGAAATTGGAAAATCTCTGCTGGAGGTATGGATTTTTGATTATTTAAAATTGTTATTGCAAGTGGGAAGGGAGAAAGAAAAATTGGAGCAGAAACTGAAAAAGGAGGAGACTGTCTAGAACGTCTTGGTGGATCCCAAAAGAAGATATATGGTAATTGGACCTCTTTGATTAAAAATCAATTTAGAAAGAGAAAGAGAAGAAGGAAGAAAAGTATTAACTTTTGGAACTTTTTTCTTTTTTTCTTTTTTTAATTGCTTTTGATTGTCTTGGATTAAAAATACTTGTGGTTGTTTTGGAAAAAGTTTCCCTTTTCATAATGGAATTGTCTGTGGATGAACTAGAGATTGAATATCAAAAATATAAAAAAGAAGATACTTTGGGCGCTTTGTTCCAATTCTTAGAAATGGCGTTATGTTCCTTTGAAAAGTTGATTACGCAGCAGAAGGACTGGGACAAGGAAGAAGAGGAAGAAGAAGCCATCTTTGATGAACAATGGGTTCCTTCCGGAGAGGAGGAGAAAAAGGATAAGAAAAAGGGGTTTTTAAGAATTATAAAAACAACCAAAAGAGAGAAAAATGAGCGAAGAGATGGAGGCAAGGTTAGAAAGCAAAGGAAAAGGAGCAAGAAAAGCGAAGAGAAAAAGCAAAGGGGTAGAAAGGGCAAGGAGAAGAATAAGCAAGAGAGAAAAGGGGGGAGGAGAAGCCTTAATGGGGGGAAGCAAGATTTAAAGAAAAAAAGTTTATTTAGAGACAATGGGTGAATTTAATTTAGATTAAAAGAGGGATTCTGGAGGGTATTCAAGAGTGTGTTTTTATATGTATGTATATTTAGAATAAAAAATTTATTATGTAATTTTAGAATTTTTTAAACAGAATCCCAAGAAAGATTTATATGTAGTATTTTTAAGTTAGGTAATGAGTTATAGATGCAACTCCAACTGGTGTACAGGAGAAGTATAGTAAAAGAAAAAAGATGAATGGATGTTTGGAAATAGAACAGACAAAGAATGTTGTTGAAAATGGTAATAATGGAAGGATATATATGCTTTTTTTTATTTTGTATATTGATAAAAGGCAAAAAAATTTTAATTAATAAATAATTTGGATGGAAAAGAGAAGTAGGGATAAGATATGAAGTTAATATTATATGAAATATTGATATTATAATCTGGAAATGTTATGTTTTATTGGTCTATCATTATTATTTTTTTTTAGAAAAGAATTTATAAGCTGTTATGCCTTGATTTTGTGTGTATTGTTTTTAGAAAATTGATAAAAATGGTTTTTATATATATAAAAAAGAAAATGATAATAAGATATAGAAGGAGACTTAGGTTGAATATGATGTTTGAATTTGTGTCTGTGTAAAGAGTTTTAACCCGGGAACAGACAACCTTCAGAAAAGATCTTGTAGTTTTGTCTATGTTTTGTGTGTGTATGTTTGTGTATTATGCTTATGATAAAACTAACAAAATTTGTTTTTTATTAAAAAAAAGGGAAAAAAGAATCAATAAAACCTTGGAGGAATGTTAGATGAGAGTAATTTAAACAAGCCAGAAAGAAAAGAATATGATGACTATAAAATGGATAAATATGGAAGAGAAATGAAATTGAATTGGAGTAAAGAGAAATAATGAGAAATTTGATGAAAGATATTTGCGTATCCATATGGGGATGGGATAAATTGGAATTATGTTGTATAAAAATATTGTTTTGTTTGACTTGTAAGGATTTACAATATTAAGAGGTTTTATGTGTTTATGTATTTAATGGTTAATGATGTGTTGTTTTATCTTTAAAATTAATAAAAATTTGTTTCAAAAAAAAAAAAGATGTTGAGACCAGTGGTGGGATTCAATTTTTTTACTACTGGTTCTGTGGGCGTGGTTTGGTGGACGTGGCCATGTGACTGGGTGTATGTGACTTTTTTTTTTGCAGCCCTCACTCATTTTTGGGAGCTTCCTAGCCTCAGAGGAGCCTCTGGGTGGGAGTTTCTGCTCCCCTAAGGCTCCTCTGGTGATCTGGAAGGTAAAAAATGGAGGGGGGGGGCTAAGCTCCTCCCTCCATTTTTTGCCTTACCCTGGGCCTCAGCAAGGACAATCCCGGCATAGCTGATGTATGTCCAGCGGATTGTCGGGAGGGAAAGAAAAGAAATACCTTTGGTGAATGTCAGGCAGGCGGGATAAGTGAGCATTGGGTGGGAGGGCAACCAGGTCAGGGCATGGCCAGCCAGAACTTACTACCCAGTTCGGCCACCCACACCAAATTCTTGCTACCAGTTTGCCTGATGTGGTGTGAACTGGCTGAACACCACCACCGGTTGAGACTCTAGAAAAAATGCAGAGAAGAGCAACCAGGATGATTAGGGGACTGGAGACTAAAACATATGAAGAATGTGTTAAGTCCTGAGCATGGGCGCAAGGAACGGAGAGGAGACATCAAACGGTGACTTCAACTCTTTATTGTAAACTAAGAACAGAGCAAATACTTGGGCAGCAGCAGCTCTTTTATAGAGCTGGCTGCTGTCAAAATAACCAATGATTTGAGTTTACCGCTTTCACAAGCGTCCAATCAGAGGGGCCTGTTAACAGCCAATCAGACTGGCCAAAAACGACCAATCACGACTCGCTATTTGCGGGCCAATGAGAAGTGCAGGATTACAAGCCTGCTGTAAAGTAAAGCTGTTTAGGGTTGTATCGCTGCGTTGGCTTAGTCCATAACAGAACGGTTGCAGGAACTAGCATGGCTAGTCTAGTAAAGAGAAGGACCAGGGGAGACATGATAGAAGTCTTCCAGTATTTGAGGGGCTGCCACAGAGAGGAAGGAGTCAAGCTATTTTCTAAAGCACCCAAAGGCCAGAGAAGGAATAATGGATGGAAACTGAACAAGGAGAGATTTAACCTGGAAACAAGGAGAAACTTTCTGACAGTGAGAACAATCAACCAATGGAACAGCTTGCCCTCAGAAGTTGTGGAAGTGCCATCACTTGAGACTTTCAAGAAGAGATTGGACTCCCACCTGTCAGAAATGGTGTGGGGTCTCCTGCTTGGGCAGAGGGTTGGACTAGATGACCTACTAGGTCCCTTCCAACTCCGATTATCTGATTATCTGTTACCCTTCGAATTGATTTACAGCCAGTAGAGCACAAAACCCAGGCATTCTCTTCTATGGTAGCTCCTGTGTTATGCAAACAGCCCCCATCCCCAGCACCCAGCTGCACTGTATAATGAGGAAATTATGCTTCAAGCTTCTTTGCACCTTGCTTTTGTCTCATTTAAAGATCTCTGAGAATGACAATGTATTAGTGGGATGGGAAGAAAGGCTAAGTTCCAAAAAGGAAAAGAGATTGCTATAAATACTTGAAAACTCTAGAAACAAAACACCAGCTTTGCTCCAGTTTCAAATAAAGGACAGTGGAGTCAGGAAAAACAAACACACACACACACACATACAAACACACAAACAACCCCGCCTCCCCTCCCGACAATCTTGTGTTTTCAAATCCAGTCAATGATGGGTAATCATACAATATAAATTCTTCCATTTTGTGTGGTGTGCCTCCAGCTTATTCTTCTCCAGATACATATTTTATCAACCAAGGTCTAGATCTGGAGTGGCCCTTTTATGACTTGTGGACTTCAATTCCCAGAATTCCTGAGTCAGCCATGCTGGCTGTCAAGTCAAGTCATAAAAGTTCCCCATCTCTAGTCTATATGAATCTCTCACTAATAATGTTTTTTTGTAATGTGTTCAAGATGCCTTATGTGGCTTCCCTTCCCTTCTCTTTCTATCAACCTTGTAGAGTAACCGTTGTATGATCTCCCGTGGGACAAACAGAGCAGACGTAGCTCTTGAGTAAGAGGTGGACTCCACTTTGAAGTGTCCAGGGAGCCACCCATAATGTCACTTTGGGAGTGAGAGCCTTAGTGAACAACAGTGCAGACTGGGTAAACCTATGCCATACATAAGAAATCCACAATCTGGATTTTTATTTTTATTTTCCTAGGATTTAGGATGGTGACTTTTCCCTATTATTTTTAAGACTAGATTAAATCTTCTATAGAATGAAACCCTCATTTGTGGTGTTTCCTGCCTCACACCGATAATCAGTATCTGAAGTTGGAGTACCTATGGGAGACCTGCAAAGAGGTTTGAAGGCCATGAGCCTTTTCCCACCTTCCCTTCCTGTAGAGGACAGGATTAAAAGTAATGGGTGGAAATTGTCAGTCTGGCTCAATGTTCGGAAACATCTGAACAGAATGAGCTTTTGGAGGGTGAACCACTTGCCTTGGAAAATAACAAGCTCTCCTTTCTTGAAATATTCTCCATTGCAGGGGTGCCAAACTCGTGGCATCATGTGATGTATCAGGACTTTCCCCCCCTTCGCTAAACTGGACGGGGGTAGGACCAGCATGTGACACATCCGGCTCGTGAGCCACAAGTTTGACACCCCTGCTCCAGTGGCGGGATTCAAATGGTTTTATTGGTGGGCGTGCTTTGCCTAATGCTGGTGTGCAGCTTTCCCCACACCAGCTGAGACCTGCAGTGCTAATCAGCTGAGAGGATAAAGAAGAGAGCCAATCAGCTAAGAGGATAAAGAAGAGAAAAGCGCAGGGGCAGGTGGGAGAGCGAATCCTGCGCTTTCCTCTTCTTTTCCCTCCCAGCTGATTGTGGGAGGCTTTTTTTTTTTTACTACTGGTTTGGCCGAACTGGTCCGAACTGGTAGCATACCACCACTCAGTGGTGGGATTCCAAAAAAATTACTACCAGTTCTATGGACATGGCTTGGTGGGCGTGGCAGGGGAAGGATACTGTAAAATCCCCATTCTCTCCTCACCCCACTAACCTGCTTTCCAGCTCTGTTCCCCTGTGCAGGGCAACAAAGAAAACCCAGCCAATCAGCTGGGACTCAATGGGAGGCAGAGAGTAGATGGGGGTGGGGCCAGTCACAGGTGGTATTCCGAACTACTCCAAATTTCTGCTACCGGTTCTCCAGAACTGGTCAGAACCTGCTGAATCCCACCTGTGCCACCACTGCCTTGCTCTATTGAAAGGGGTTGGACTGGATATACTAAAACAGCCACTCATTTATATGCTACTAAATTTTTGTTCCTGTAAACTTTAACTAGGCAGCAAAACGATGTGCCACAGGGCAACAATTTTTGAACCAAAGTTCCTGCAATGGATTAATTTACAGAAAGCACCCAAAATCCAAGATCCATGATTTTCTGGAATTAACATTTCACAAAGTTTCTAAACCATTTTATGTTGTAAAATTTATCTTAGAGAATTTTGTGACATAAAACAAAATGTCATAAAAACATTTCCTGTGGTCACCTGCTGACGTTTGACTATGTTGGACAGTTCAGCATAGACTAATTTCAAGGCAGATATCTCTCTGAAGAGCTCCCTGATTTTTTTAAAGGAACTTCTCAAGTATCTTAGAAGCTCTGCCATTGTTGAAGGTTTTGAGGAATCTGCTAAGAAAATATCTTTGAACTGAGGACCCAAGATTGTCTAGTACTCTAGAATTAAGTGCAAAATTGTATTGATAAGAATTTACAGATTATCTTGATGGTCAGTACAGCACCAGTAAATTGGCTACAAAACACCTTTGGCCCTGTCGAACTCATGCAACACGTTGGAAACATTACATAATTAAATATGCTACAGTCATTTAAAATTAATTTCACATTTCTCAAAATTCTTATGTGATACAGTCATTCCGAAGTTATATTTGTGTTCAAATTGAAGGGTTCTATCATAGTCATTAAAAGTTTTTCAGGAAGGAAAAAGTGTGAAAAAAAAAATGTTCACCAGAGAATTTTCAGAGACCTTCTGATCATCATTGGGGTGGGAGCCATCCTCTAGGTTCTCTAGCCTGCTGCTAATCCAAAGGGCAAATGCATGACAGTGAAGGCACCTTCCTGAGATCCAGACAGATTGAGGTGATATAGTGTGTTTCTCCTTTATCCAATGTTACTAGATGGGCAAAATCTATGATAGACGTGCACTCCTTGGTGAGCAAAGTCTATTCCATAAAGGACTTTAATAGGTGGTAACCAGCACCTGGAATTGTACTTGGAAGTTTATAGACAACCAGTGCAGCACGGGGAGTGGTGGCATCACGAGGCACACTGCAGCATCCCCATTATTGCCAATGCTGATGCACTCTGGACCAGATATGGCAAACCAATATAAAGCACATTGCAACAATCAATTTATGAGGTGATTTGAGCATGAGTGACCACCTGAAATATTAATCCTCTTGACTGCAAATATTAGGAGATGCCAGTTAACACAAATCTATGTCTTAAAGGGTATAATATTTGATACGTGTAATTCTCAACTCAGTTAGGACCCTGAATTTCAGTTGCTAAGCAATGCAATTGTTAAATGAGTCATTACATGATCATCAGACCCAATTTTACAACAGTCCTTAAACAAATCACATGGTTATTCAGTGAACCAGGCTTTCCCAATTGACTGAGCTTGTCAGAAGTTGGCTGAGAAGATTGGACATTTGTAATCTTGCAATTGTTGCAAATGCAAACTCATTGCAAGTGCTTGCATTGTGATCATATGATCGTGCATGTGGTGTGACAGTTACAACTTTGAGGACAGTCGTAACTTTGTGAGTACTTTTTCTGAGGCCATCGTAACTTAGAACAAATAATTAAACAAATGGTTGTAATGTCAAGGATTATATGTGTATAATAATTGCATATATGATATATAGAAGACCCGGAATGTGTTTGGGTCCACAATTGTTTGGGTTCTCAACAATACACTTGGGCTGCAAATGACCCAACCAGAGTTTAGCTTGTTGTAGGAATTCAACCATAGACATAGCTGCTTTCCAGATGCCCCTTCAAATTCTAGGCAACAAGAAGGATGCACAATGAATAGACTTTTCAGAATTGGCAAATCAAAATGGCATTCAGAAACAAGGCTCCCTTGATGTTGCAATGTCCTTCATCCCAAAACTGAGTCTTTTCATGGGCTTTCAAGGACCAACAGTAAATTGTTTCCAAAGACTATCTGTTGAAGTAGAATGACATGTTTGCTTTTCTTTTGTTTGAACTGCAAAGTCAACCCACCCCCCAGCTTCTCCCCTTGAGTGGTCTTAAGACAACATGGATAGGTTCATATTTCTCCCCCCCACCAGAATGAAACATATATGATCTGTGATAAAGGGCTAACACTTCTTCCATGAAGATGGGTGTTTCTTAAATGACAACCTTTTTGTAATGTTACCACAGTTCATTATCTGTGGTTCATCTACTTATTGCTTTGGGCATATGCTGGGGGTACCAGCTGAAAGTTTCCTTATTCAATTCTCTTTCCACGATTGCTCATCATAAGTTAAAACGCAATATTATAGCTTAATATCCTTGCATTATCCTAGCACCTGTCCAGGTGTAAACCAGTTATTCTTGTAAAACAGACAATGAAAACAAACCAGTTATAGCCACCTGGGATACTGCCTTATAATAAACCTTGATTTTTCTGAACGAATCAAAGATGTATATAGTATACTGAACCATAAAACCACACACTGGCTAAGTTTGTACATTAAAGATGCCTTTAAAGTTGAATTTCACAACTTCCTGGAGGTGTCCTTATAGTCTTCTCAGAACCAAAATGTAGGCATGCTTTTTTATGGTATAAGGGAACTAAATCACAGGGTTATTTTAGAAGGCATTATATACGGGAATCGTTATGGTTGAATTGGGAGAAAACTAAGAAACAATGTTATTTGAAAATTCCAGTTTGGTTATCAACTATTGAAGCTTTTTCGTATCCTATAACTTATAAGAAGGAACAAACAGTTAGATATGGGGAAATATTGGATGAAAAGGGTGAACTTAAAACAATGCAAAATTTAGAAGAACAAGGTATAAAGATGAATTGGTTTTCATATGCGCAAATACATGCAAGGTATCTTAAAGATTCTAAAACAGAAGAATTTTATGATAAATTGACTGACTTAGATAGGATTTTGACAGGTACTGATGAAAAAGTGATTAAAAAACTATATAGTTATTTGTTGGAAATTAAATTAGAGGAAGAACAAGTTAAAGAAACAATGATTGCTTGGGGGAAGAATTTTGGATATGGGATTGATTTAGAGAAATGGCAAAAATTGTGGTCACAAAATTATAAAATGACAATGTCAACAGCATATAAAGAAAATTTGTATAAGATGTTTTACAGGTGCCATTTCCCCCCGACAAGAATAGCAAGAATGTTCAAGAATAAATCTGAAAAGTGCTGGAAATGTCATCAGATACCTGGCTCATATTACCATATGTGGTGGACTTGTGAGGAGGCCAGGAAATATTGGACTAGAATTCACATATGGCTGGAAAAAATGACAAAGAAACACATAGATTTGAAACCAGAGATTTTTTTATTGGGAATCGTACCTGATATATATAATAAAAATTTAAAGTATCTGATTGTAAATGTATTAACAGCAGCTAGGATTGTATTTGCTAAACACTGGAAGAGTGAGAAAATACCATTAGAGGAAGAAATTATTAAGAAAATATTGGAATGTGCTGAAATGAGTAGATTGACATTTGAAATTAGAGAACAAGAAGATAAACAATTTTATGAAGTTTGGGATCTTCTTTTATCAATGGTTAGATAATACAATATGATAATAGAATATTTAGAAATTTAGGAAATAATGAATATATAATTTTTCTTGGTTTTGATAATTTTTAAGAAGATCTTATTAAGATAGATTTGGTATGATTTCATGATTTGTCATAAAATAATTTAACTTAATTATAGTTATCTCGCTTAAGTATGAATTAGTAAAATTATAGTCAAATGATTGTTCAATAATGATATTGGGATATTTTATTGATGATTGATAATGTGAGTTATTATGTAATATAATTATTCTGATGACTATGAAATGGATGCACAAAAGGGAGTGGTAAACCAACCGATACACTGTAAATTTATGAAGAATGTTATAATTTTTTTATCTTTTATTTTTTTTTATGTCATGTTTTATGTCTTATATGTTTTTTGTCTGTTGTTAAAATTAATAAAACTTTTACCAAAAAAAAAAAAAAAGAACCAAAATGTTAGGTACCATTCCCAATAACAACATAACAGCATAAAGAGCACAATCTTCAGCTCATTTTGATATTTTATTTTAGCCAATCTTACTACATTGATTTTTGCTTGCTTTTTCAGGGTTTATACTATTGCTACGCCACTTTATGGTCAGTCTGTTGGCTGCTTCTTCCCACCAGTGTTCCTTAAGTCAATTAATCCAATTAGCCAGATTAGAAAAGTGGCCGAATCACAAACTAACCATATGAGCTGCATTTGTACAAAAAGGTAAAAGACAAGTGACAAGACTGATTTCTTCTGATTTCTTCTAAGGCAGGGGTGTCAAACTGGATGTGTCATGCGTAGGACATGTCCAGCCCAGCTCCGCAAAGAGAAAAAGACAGCGCAAAACGTCACAACAACAGCAACATGATGCTATGAGTTTGACACCCGTGCTCTAAGGTGCTTTTCAATTTCCCAGTCTAGTACTTTTTTGATAAAATCTCAGGCCTGATTCCACTTAACTTTACAGCCCAGGAAAAATCCTCAATGCACTATTGTCAGCTACAGAACCTCTGGTCTTCAGAGCAGACTTTTGATATGTTTAGTCGTAAACAAGTAGTTCATGACTTACAACAGTTCGAAGTTACAACAGCACTGAAAAAAGTGACATGATCATGTTTCACACTCAGGACTATGGCAGCATCCCCCCTGGTCACATGATCAACGTTCAGATCAGAAGTGGTATTCAGCAGGTTCTGACCAGTTCTGTAGAACCGGTAGTGGAAATTTTGAGTAGTTTGGAGAACTGTCAAATACCACCTCTGACTGGCCCCGCCCCCATATATTCTCTGATTGGCTGGGTCTTCTTTTGTTGCCCTGCACAGGAGAATGGAGCTGGAAAGCAGGTTAGTGGGGTGGGGAGAGAATGGGGATTTTGCAGTAACCTTCCCCTGCCATGCCCACCAAGCCAAGTCCACAGAACCGGTAGTAATTTTTTTTGAATCCCACCATTGCTTCAGATGCTTTGCAACTGACTCATATTTATGATGGTTGCAGTGTCCTGGGGTCACATGAAACCTTTTGTGACCTTCTGACCAGCAAAATCAACGGGGGATTCAAATTCACTGAACAATCATGCTACTAACTTAACAACTGCAGTCATCCACTTAACAACTGTGGCAAGAAAGGTCATTAAATGAGTCCAAAACTCACTTAACCAAACTCAGTCACATAAATGTGGGGCTCACCTGTGATTGTAACCTGAGGACTAGCTGTATACCTTATTGAGCTAGAACAATGATGGCTAACCTTTTTGTCATTGCGTGCTGAAAGTGCATGGGTACAACAGAATGTGCACCTTGCAACCCCCTCATACCCCACTCCCCTGTGCATGCACAAGCAACCCCCTGCACTCCTCCCAGGCACGCGTGCATGACTCCCCCTCCCCACGGCCTGTTTTAGGCCTCCCTGCAGCAAAAACGGGCCATGGGGGGCCATGCTGCACCCCCTGCACCCCATTTAGGGCCAGTAGGCCTCCCTGCAACCTCCCAGGAGCAAAAACAGGCTGCAAGGGGCCGCCCTGCATCCCCGCATGCACCCCGCACTGTGCATGCATGGCAGAGATCCAAAAATCAGCTGACTGGTGTGAGGCACATGTGCAGTGGAGCTGAGCTGGGGTGATGACTTGCAGAGAGGACTCTGCGTGCCACCTGTGCCATAGGTTCGCCGCCACAGAGCTAGAACCTTATTTTGTTGATTGTAGCCTGGCTTACATGCATTTTTTTTTTTTTTTTTGCTCTTTCTACAGCTTATGATAACTGCATTTGCACAGTGTGCTTACCCATGATTAACTCAAAAGGGCTGACTGAGTTAATCCAATTGCCTGTTTTGATACAACAGATTGAACCTACTGTATCATGTGAGCTTGGTCTGTAACAGCATTATAAAGATCTTGAATCAACTTTAGCTCCCGGTGACTAGCGTCTTCTTGACAGCAATCCTGAACACTGAATAATGAAGGGACTTTTCACTGCCTTCTTTTAGGATACTTTTCAATTTAGACAAAATCCTGGAGACCCATGGTGGTCTCCCATCAAGTACTAAGCAGGCCAAATCTCATTCAGCTCCCAAGATTAGATCATTTCAGTAGATGCTGTAGATTCAGTAGATGCTGAGACGTGACTAAAATAAAGTTAGCTTGTGGTTCAGGTGCTAAGTTTTCATCTTGGAAAAAATGAAGAGGACAAGAAGCCAAAGGAATAATGGATGACTTTTAATTAGCAATAGCATTTAGACTTATATACCTCTTTATAGTGCTTTACAGCCCTCTCTAATTAGTGCTGTTAATTTCAGGACAAAACTTCAGGATGCCATTAATCAGCCTGGGAAGATCCCCAAATAGAACTGGCCTATACTGTTCATCTCAACATAAAGAAAGGAATTCTCATTACTTCTGGAGTGAGTGTGTAGGCTGGGAAACCAAAGACTAATAAACCCAGAAATCTGAAATCCAAAATTGCTGAGCAATTTTACTTTCAATTTAATCTAATCTATTTTATCTAATCCAATCCAATCCAATCCAATCACACCATATACCTACACCCACACCCACAGACACACTGATTTTTTTTCTTTTGGTGGCTCATTTTTGATCAGCACGTTTTCTTATGGGAAAGTAAAACAGGAGGGCCATCTTTTGAACATTCTTATCTTCTCATAAACTAAAATTATGCTAGAGATTTATCCAGGTCCACTCAGCAGAATGCTGCAAACGTGGACTATTTTGAAAGTTAAGCAGGAAGCAGGAAAAAAAATAATATAGCAACTTTCTGATATAATAATTAACAATTGGTCCAGGTTTCACATCCTGAATATTAGCTGCAGTCATTGGATTTATCATCCCAATATGGCATCCAGCTTCAATGCAAGGAAAAGAAGCAGAGTTCATGATAAAAGCAGATCAGATATTAAAAACAGTTCTCTCACCTTCTGGCTTAATACATAGCTCAGTAAACTCCGCAAAGGAAGTTAAATCTAGAAATATCTCAGAGTCATGATGTGGATGGATGGATAGATACGATAGAAAGATACATAGATTGATTGATTTCCATTTAATGTGAGTGATGTATGTACATCTGGGCTGCAGAAACCCACATGTAGACATCAAATGTTTTTAGTTATCTACTGCAGAGACAGAACACAGTTACAATGGCTGAGGCTCGTGGAAGTTGAAAGCTGAGTGGGATGTGCAACCTTTCAGATTCCTGTTCCTATCTCCCTTCTAAAATAATCCCCAGGTTAGGGATAATATTCTTTTTAGCAAGTTTCCATAATCTGTTTCAGAATGACAAAGAGATTCCTTCCTTCCTTCTTTGGTTTACCACCAGGCTTGATTTCTACTAAGAGAGCAAAGTCCTTGAGGGAGAAGGCCTCAATGAACAATAATATTTATAAAAATTTTAATAGGATGTAAATATGACATTTAAAAAATCTTGTGCTGGATGATCAAAGCTAAAGATAACATAATACTGTTACCTAATGATTGCTCTAACTGAAACCCTTGGCGAAGATATGTTTTTCTCATTAGAGATGAACGTGTTCCTTCTTTTATTGAACAACCTTGCCAAGCTGTTTTCCTGCAACCAGCTGCCTTAGCTGCCAACTCTCAACACTTTTTTTTCCTTAGAACCTCTCCTCTCCCTTCCTGATGAGAATGAATCTTCACCTTTTACTGGTAGTCATCCACTATCAAAGCCAAAATTCCTAGAGGGCACCAGGTTACCCATCCCTGCCTTACAGCTAAACACAAAATGGCTTTCTCCAAATTTTCTGAGCAGGCTGCTGGTTTAAGTAAGCATGTATTTTGCTTTTTTGCTTATGTTTTTTTTAAAACCTAAGAGAAGATGAAGGCCAAAGATGCCACTTGGAATATACATGCAAGGAACACCTGTCTGGAGAAAATGAACTTGGAGCAGAGTAATTATACTGACAAGCAGCAAGAGTAGTAGCATGTGTTGCCCTAGCAATGAGTTAGAAGAGAGGTTGAGGCAGAAGTGCTCTAGACTCCCAAGACTGCTGAAACTCATTCTCCAATGAAGCTGAAAAATAATTCTCAAGGTGGTGTGGGGGCCCAGAAGGTTGTAGTGGGGAAAATGCTGAACTGGAACCAGAAGTGGGGTTTAGGTCAGAGGTGGTATTCAGCCGGTTTGGACCAGTTCTGGTGGACTGGTAGCAAAAATTTTGACTGGTTCAGAGAACTGGCAAATACCACCTCTGGCTGGGCCTGCTCACTATTCTGTTGTTCATTAGCTCAGCTGATTCATGCGAAGAGTGGATTGCTGGGCCTCAGCTAAGTTAAAAAACATCACAGCTCACCAGCATTGATACAGAGGGCAGTGTTTAAGCCCTGCGCATGCATGCACAAAGCGAGCTCTCCAAACCAGTAGGAAACATTTTTGAAACCCACCACTGGTTCAGGTCCACCCTCAACTGTAGACAGGCATTCAACTTAAACTATTATATGAGGATAAAATGGAAGCAGAGCCACATGAAAATTGCTTCAATTCTGGAGAAACAAAGGATGGATGGATGGATGGATCCTAAGTGTATGCTATACATTTGGCAAGCTGCCATTCCAAGCCCACCCTCATAACCATTAGTATTTTCAGAAGGCCTCTATTTTACTCTTGAGATTGGACATACAGTAGTTCAGGAACATAGAGAAGGCCACAGGCATGAAGTCCAACATCTTTAGCCAAAAACACTCTTCCTGAACTCTTCCAAGTGTTAGAACTTCCCAGTCTCAGAAGAAGGTGGGTTAGGGTTTTTCAAAATCCACAGTGTAAGGCAATTATTTTATGAGGTAAAAGCACATTTTGCCACATGGTATCTCGGGTTTCCTGTCTCAAGAACAGTTTATCAGGCAAGAGAGTTAGAAAGCCTGAACAAAATAAGCAGTAAGGAAAGACAAAAATGTGCTGAGTGTTCCAAACTATGGCTGCACCAAATTACAGTCTTGGTTGGTTCAAGGAAGCTGTCTGCAGATGTGCAAACTGATCTTGAGATGCAGAAAAAGCATTTGATTGCCCCGAAGACTTTCTCAAATATTCCTTGGAAGAAACAAGCAACAATTGGTCTCCTTTTACAACAAACTTGGGTGGTTAAAGTCAAGTCTGTTTCCCTCTATTTACTACCAAACAATTGTAATTTTTTTCATTTTAGAAAAAGGGTTTAGATTGTAGTGGAAATCTAAAAATGGAACCACTTGCTTTCACTGTGAGTTATAGTCACATTAAGCACAGTATGTTAGAGTTTCATTATTAAGAAACACGTGCCCATCTATTTTAAAACAATCCATTGCTATTCCCCGTTATTTTGAGCTTGCAAGGTTTCATGTCAGGAGTTTGTACATTATATTTACAATGATTTCAGGTATAGTTCCAGGTACATAGGAGAAGAGAGCCAGCTTAAAGATTTATTAACCAACAGTAAACCAGTCTTAAACATTTCTAATTGGGACTTTTCTTTCCACAGAGTTGTTCTAGTATCTTCTGCCACAAGAGGGCAGCCATTTCTAAATTTAAAGAAAACTTGATCAAATATAAATTCTGATTCTGGAATGGAAAACGTGAAACTACCCAACACATGCAAAACACAAACAACAACAGCAGCAGAAATATTCACAAAAGGGCACAATCTTTTTAGGATCTCTGCCATTTGGTAGATCTCATATTTAGTAACATACAGAAAGGCACTTCCATTTATAGAAATGTGAAGCTGTGGTTCCCTGTTTCCTCTGCAGAATCCAGAGTGGTAATGATGATGGCCTTTATTCCTAAAAAGCTAGAACAAAACCTAAGCAATTGACTCAAGTTGGTTGGTAGAATAAAAGCCTCACAATATAAGACTCTGCTCCCTCTCATAAGAAAGTGCAGCAAATAATGAACTGTTGAATATAAGACAAATTTCTGCGCTGAAGGTCCTCTCCCCACCCCCAGGTTAGATTTAGACTTTGATAGTCCCTATATTGGGGGAAGTGAATTGTTGTAGATTCCACAGATTTCACAGAAAGAATAGTTTTATGACTCTGCTTTAATATGTAAATGGGATGGTGGTGTTGCTGCTGGTTAGAGATCAGTTATCAAAATGACATATAATGCTGTAATCCTGGAATATAACAACTGGTAACAGGGACGAAAGAGAAGAAAACCATGCAATACAGGCCAGAGGAGAATCATAAACTCAAGAATACTCTTCAAAAACTGTGTTAAGAAGAAACCATCGTATGACTCTGGCTTAATAAATCATTTAATAATGATGATCAATTACCAAAGATCTAAATGGGAGCCGATGTGCGGTGCATGGTTATGTTTGCACTAATATACTGAACCACAGCTAGCTAACTCCATTTTAGTATTGTATAATGGACTGTTGACACTCTACCTTTGCAGGGATCATACAAAACCGGGAAACTGGGTTACAGTAACTCTATAAACCAAGGTTCTTCAAACTTGGCAACTTTAAGGCTGGTGGACTTGAAAAGTCAAGCTGGCTGGGAATTCTGGGAGTTGAAGCCCACAAGTCTTAAAATTGGCAAGTTTGGAGATCCCTGATATAAACCAATAGGGTTGTGCAAACATCCTTGCTATCTTCTCAGCATTTCTGATGCAGCACATAACTTTGACTGATCTATCCTGTATTTCTACGGTATATTGAACTGTCTGACTCACTTTTACAAAGGCTAGCTCTTTTCTCTTCACAAAACCATGTAACTTGTGTGATTTGTAATTTCAAGGTATGGAATCTTTAGAACTGAGGTGCAATTAAGTTATTTTAAACTTTGGATTTACTTCTTTTGTAAACTCTGCCCCACCTTTTTTTCTCTTTTTAAAATCAAATGGCATTCCCTTCTTTTAAACTCTGCTATTTTCAGCCCTTTTAGATCTGAGAAACCTCCCGGGGCCTTGCCAAAGTCCTTTCTCAAAAGCACCACAGTGGAAAAATGTCCTCTACTACATATTGCTAATTGTGGGGGTCATGTGATTAAAAAGAAAATATAACTTCATTGCCTCATTCAAAAGCGCCGTCACAACTAAGATGCTCATACTATCAGGGCTGGCTGTGGCCAGGGGAGAGTTTGTCAGGGGATTCAGGTAACAAATGGGGTCGAGCAGCAGCTGCTCTTATTATTAATTCTGACTATCCTTACTACTCACCATTGCTAGAGGATAGACTGTATGGCAGGATCTATGTTGATCAGGCTTAAATAGTCCCCAGATGCAGGAAAGTCCTCTGATTTATCATGAATGTGATCAGGACATTTAATGGCCAGTCCAGCTCATGCCTTTATGAAGCAGGGAAGCACCACAACGAATGGTAGCCACAAAATGGCAGCCACAAAGAATGGTGGCTACAAAATGGCAGCCACAAAGAATGGTGGCTACAAAATGGCAGCCACAAAGAATGGTAGCCACAAAATGGCAGCCACAAAGAATGGTGGCTACAAAATGGCAGCCACAAAATGACAGCCACCTCTTCTTCATAGCACCCGAAGAACAAGAAACAATGCTTGGAAACTAATGAATGGAGAACCAATCTAGAACTGTCCTGACAGAACAATTAATCAGTGTAATGACTTGCCTGCAGAAGCTGTGGCTTCTCCAACACTGGAGGTTTTTAGGAAGAGATTGGACAACCATCTCTCTGAAATGATAAAGGGTTTCCTGCCTGAGCAGGGGGTTGGATTAGAAGACCTTCAAGGTCCCTTCCAATTCTGTTATCCTGAGTTGTAGGCATACTTTCTTGGGAATAAACACCATAGAATACAATAGGGCTCACTGAACAAAATAGAGGGGAAGGGGGATAAAAATGTCCCCGCATGACTCATTAGACTAGGTGGAATGCTAGAACCACAGTAATAAATGTTGTTTGCAGGAAATGTTATTTATTGCTTGCAGAAAACGAATGTGTTTGCATTTCCTTCAAAAAAACCAAATCATTCTTAATTCAATTGGGGAAGAGACTGGGTTGTGACAAGAGATGGATTGCTTCCAGTCCTTTCCTACTTAGCTCTGGCATTTGATGCTCGTTCTTTGGGAAGACCATTTCCTTTCTTCTTCATAACAGAATGATTGTGAGTATAAGATAGACAATGTGATAAATTAATTTCCCCCTTCAAAGGTGTTAGAATAGACTTTCTATCCCCACACTACATACCAGCAAAAGCTTTTTGGAAAAACTGTGGAAAAACTGTCAGGTGAGCCTAAGTTGTGAGAAAAGGAACAGCCTGAAACCATCCTGATACCTCATTGCCAATTTATAATTAGCCGTTTTTATTTTTAATTGTGCAATATTTATAAACTCCTCCACCAGGGCGACTCTGGGCAGGATTCCAACACTGAAGATCTTTTTATTAGAAGGAGAGAACCAGTCGCTGGTGGATGTTTTTTAGTTCAGAAAAAAAAAAAAGGCAATCAGGTGAATATCTTTTAATAACTTTTTAAAAAGCTCTTTTGAAAAAGGACACCAGTCTCCTACTTTGACCCTTCACACCCTTAAAGCGAGCAAACACTTTAATCCCACTTCTGGGAGCCAAAACTATTTGCGGAAGGCAAAACTAGTAGCATCTCTTTCTCTTCTTTCATAGACAAATGCCAGTATAATAGACCTTTGTTGGCTGCTTCTCTGGCTTGAAACCGCCTGACCCAGCCTTTAGTCACTCACGTCCGAAGTCAAACTTCCCCTCACAGAAGAAAGCGGGCTTTAACCCGAACGCACCTGCAAACATCAACCTCTGTTTGAGAACCTGGCACTTACAACCGCGTTTTGTTCCCGAGAAGAAACCTCTGCGGAATTCCTTTCTCAGGCATTGTAGCACCGCGCCGCGCAAATACACTAGCCGTGCCTAGAACTACACGCGGACACCGTACTTTTCGACACCCCGGATCGACCTCTGTTTCATCCCGCCAAACTGAGCGGGTGCTTGAGCAAGTCACGCCGGCTGAAGCCGGGAGCCTGAGAAATCGACGCCCCGCACCAACCACCACAGTCCCCGCGCCTGTCCTGGCATGCCTCGACTTTTGACCGAAAAACGGGAGGGGAAACAAACCCCGTCTTCCTTTTTTAGAAACCAGCGTTGAATAACCCTCCTCCCCACTCGAATACCCTCCTCCCCACTGTTCGCTGCAAAGAAATAGCGCCGCTTTCGTCCGCCGAGCGGGGCTGTTTGTGGAAAGAAAGAAGTTTTGGCATCACAAGTGAACCTCGGAAGCGGCGGCAATTTCTCCTTCCCTCCTCCCTCCCTCCCTTCCATTCCCTCTCCTCTCGAACTCCTCCCTTCCTCCCTCCCTCCCTCTAAATCCTTCCTTCCTTCCTTCCTTCCTTCCTTCCTTCCTTCCTTCCTTCCTTCCTTCCTTCCCTCCTTCCTCCTTCTCTTCCCTCTCCTCTCTAACTCCTTCCTTCCTTCCTATCTCCCTCCCTCCCTTCCCTCTCCAACTCCTTTCTCCTCCCCCTCCCTCTAAATCCTTCCTTCCTTCCTTCTTTCCTTCCTTCCTCCTTCTCTTCCCTCTCCTTTCTAACTCCTTCCTTTTTTCCTCCCTCCCTCCAACTCCTTCCTTTTTTCCTATCTCCCTCCAACTCCTCCCTTCCTTCCTATCTCCCTCCCTTCCCTCTCCCCTCTAACTCCTTTTTCCCTCCCTTTAAATCCTTCCTTCCTTCCTATCTCCCTTCTGTTCCATCTCCTCTCTAACTCCTTCCTTTCTTCCTCCCTCCCTCCCTCCCTTCCCTATCCTCTCTAACTACTTTCTCCCTCCCTCCCTCTAAATCCTTCCTTCTTTCTTTCCTTCCTTCCTATCTCCCTTCCCTTCCCTCTCCTCTCTAACTCCTCCCTCCCTCCCTCTAAATCCTTCCTTCCCTTTTCCTTCCTTCCTCCCCTCCTCATCCTACCCTAATCCGGAAAAATTGAAGAAAAGAAAAGTAAAGGCTGGGCGGAGGAGGAGGGGAAGTTTCAAAGGGGGCGGCGTTCCCTTTAAAAAGCCGCCCGCCACGCCGCGCTCCCTCGCAGCACTCGAGACGGCTGGCTTCTTGGCTCCCGGTCTCACCCAGGCTTCCCGCCTGTGATTGGCGAGCGAGAGACCTCAGCAGAAGCGGAGCAAGCAAAAGCGCGGAGGGTGGGGGGGGCGGGACGTTCATTAGCAGCAGCAGCAGCAGCACCTCGAGCCTCACTCCGAGCGCCGGCGGAAGCGGAGCCGAAAGAGAAGCATCATCTCTGCGCCCGGCCCGGGGTGCTGGGGTGAAGTTACAAGCCTCCGTACCAACGAACCGAGTGGGGGGAGGCCAAGGAAGGAAGCGGAGGCTGGCAGTCCCCCGAAAGCTGCTCTTTGCACCCGGGAAGGAAGGGGAAAAGTGCAAAGTTGACGAGGAATTCAACGTTTTGCTGCCGCCCCAGGGGAGGCGAAGTCCCCCATCCGAGAGAGAGAAGCGGGGACGGGTGCTTGGTCGGCCTTGAGTCGAGGCACAGCTTGACCTCCTTCGCCCCGGGAGACTCGCTTCCCCTCCCCTCCCCCTCCCGGGAGTCTTCCCGGCTTCCCGATCTTCTCCTTGCCTCCTCGCGAGCAGACATGTTTTCCAGCCAGTCCGGGCCTGGGAGCAGGGCGCCGGCCTCGCCTCCACTTTCCCCACACTCTCCATCAAGGCGGCGCCCTGGGAGCCTGGAGTGATGCGGACGTCGGAAAAGGTTGCCGGGCGAAAGCAGCGAAGCGGGATCGCCGCGTGTCCCCCACTCCTCCTCCTCCTCCTCCTCCCGAGCGTGCCCGGGTTCAAGCGATCGAGCCCCGCCGGGATGTTTTCTCCTCCGAAAAGCCAGCTGGGATTGCGGCGGACGAGACACGACTAGAGCCAAGCGGAGAGCTCCCGTCTCTCCCCCCCCCCCCAAGCCCCGCAGTTCGGACAGGGCAGCGTCGCGTCTGAAGGCGGCTTTGCCTCGACCGCTTCGAAGGTGCCGGCAGAAGAAGTGGGGTCCTTCTCCCTCCAACGTCCCGTGCGCCTCCTTCGCCCCGCGGTCGGGACGCCCGATCCTCTCCCGCTGTCGGACCACAACCACGAGCCGGGGAAGAGGGGCGGCGGCGGCGGCGGGGAGGAGGAGAGAGGCCGGGCCGGAGAGCCGAGGGGATCGCGGGACGCCGCTCGCTCGGCCAGGCGACTTCGATGTGGAGGCTGGCTCGATGGACGTGCCCGAGTGCGTTGCTGCTGTTGCTGCTTAGGCGATCGGCGGCATCCTAAAAGGTAGGGGCGGCGGGGGGAATCGCGGGAGACGGGACGCGGTTGAAGGCAGCACCTGCCAAGGCTGTTCCGAGGGTCCGGTCCGCCTCAGCTCCTTCCCTTTTTGACAGTGACGTCTGTGGCCCTTCCTTGTCCCCTCCCGCCGCTCCTCCAAACCTTCCCTGAAGAAAGAAAGCAGGGCCAGCTCTCCTTTTTATTTCAGGTGATTGTAGGATCGCAGAGGTTCCTCTCCACTCTTCCATTATCTTGGTCTATGCCTCTGTTCCCCCAGTTCTTGATAAGCCACATCAAGGGGTTGTTTCTTCGTCTCTCTGTGTGAAGCAGCCACTTAAAGCACCCCAAGAGTTGGGGGTGAGGGGTGGGATGGTGGTGGTCATGGTGGAGGATGCCTTTGTGCAATACCCTGCACAATGGATGCTCCCCAAGCAGCAGTCCAGCATCCTCTTGAACAACTTTCCCCAGCCTAGTGCATGCCAGAAGTGGATCTACAACTTGCCTCCTTTGCCAACTATCTGGAGAGCGACCAGAAGTTGTTAGAAGCTACTCTAAGTAATTGCCCTGTGTTTTCCCAAGATGAGCTTTCCAGCAAATGTCCGGGTTGAGCCCACTTCCCCAGCACCAGGTGTGTGTGTGTGTGGGGGGGGGGTTCTTTTGTTTTCTTTATACATATCATTAATGTGATACCAATGATCCTGCCTATCCTCTTCATCAGATGCAGAAGGAGTGCTACTGTGCCGTGTCAAACTGAAACCTTCCATTTCCTCTAAAATGTGCTTCCCCTTGTGGATTTGGGTGCGCGTGTGCTTGGTTTCCTCTGGGTTTGACACCAGGCCTTTTTCCTGCACATCTGAGTCTTGCCCTGTGCTTCCCTCCTCCTCCCTTTGCAAATCCTGTTCAATGAACTAATCCCTCTCGCTAGGCTGCAAATGGTTGCGCCGGGATTAGTTACCTTGACTGAGTAAATACAAAGTGTTCAAACCCCTTCACTGGAGCTGAAGCAATTCATCTGTCTTTAAAACTGTATCCTAGATCGTAAAAATAACTTGTATAAACCCTTTGCTTTTTTAAGCAGAGTAAGTAACCCATTCACAAATGATGACTCACACAGATCCATTCAGTTTTCATTCCCTGAATGAACCTAAGCACTCAACAATGTTACAGTAGACTAAATGCCATTACAGTCCAGAAGAGGGCGTGGAGAATGAAAAGAGTCATAGGGAAGAGACGAAGTTAGGTTGCCATGAAGACCTCACTAAATAATGGTTTACCTTTATCTCAAGAAGCAGAAGACACAGTAAGGATGAATATGCACCCTTAATTATCAAAACAGCATCCCAATTATGCACACAGTTAGTTGCACATTCTAATGTACATCTTATGCATTATGCATTCTTACTTTTAGGCTGGATTATGCATGCTTAATTTTATGCTGTCTTTGCCACTTCAGCCTATAATCTGTATTTTAATCAGTAGGATCATGGTTTTCACTGGCATAAGTTGCCTATATCCAGTTCTTAGGTAGCTTTGCTGATTTCCCCTAAGAGTGATGGGAAGTTCCTCCTGCTAATTTTTTTTACAACAGTTTAGAATCTTTCTCCATTAATAATGCTCAAGTTTACTTTAGTTACGAAGTGAGTTTCCCTTTTTATTGATTTTTCTCTTTAAATTCTACGCCTTGTTTTGCCTTCTGGTCTATTGAGAAAGTAGCTTTTCCCTGGTGGAACAAGCTACCGAGCCGCTTTCAGAGATAGCAGTCATACGTTATTGATTCCACCAAAGCCAGCAGTCCATCCAGGAGTGAGATTCAACCAGTTCACACCACTTCAGGAGAACCGGTTGTTAACTTTCTGAGCAATTGGGTGAACTGGTTGTTGGAAGAAAATCTTTAGGGCAGAGAACCGGTTGTTAAATTATTTGAATCCCACCATTGAGTCCCATCATATAGCCTCCCACTCCCAATCCTAAACCCGGGACCTTTGAGTGGTTATCTGTTTCAGGAAATTCTACTTCCTCAGCCCCAACATGTTATAAATATTTGGGGATTTCCCCCATGTCCTAATCATTCCATGTCTCTTTAGTCTCAGAAGTGAACATCTGCTCTTGAGTAAGTTGGAAATCGTGGTCTGGCTTTAGAAAACTCGTTTTGCCAAATCTGGCAATTGGTTGGTTGCTCCCAAGACACATTGTGCCAGGGATTAACAGGGTGGAATCTTACTGCTAAGGCTAATGAGGGGCACTCCAATTTGTCATGAATGAAAGCAAATGTACGTGTCTCAGGATAATGTTGCAGGATCCAATCTGGGTCGGTCACCTGGACCAGAGATTTAATCTTCTGATCTTCCGGATTCATGCTGGAGACCATCTTCACAGAACTCCTCTCTTCCCTGAAGATAGGTTCCCAGCACGAGTCTGGAAGCTCGGAAGACTCAACCTCTGGCTCTGGCGACCATCCAAGATTGGGCCCCAATTTGTGACCGTGGCCTTCTTCTCTCCCGCACCCCTCCAGCTTTCAACAGAGAGTTGAGTGGCATGTTGAGTGAGCCTTGGAAAGCCTCTGCCATTAAACCTCAAATTCATCATATAGTTTAGGCAGACAGTAGCTGCGGATGAGTGGGGAGGAGGACTGGAGATGTTTGGGACTATTTTCACCTCATGTGGCTTTTCCAGAGGAAGAAAATTGAACCTATTCTGAAGTCGAACAGAATATGGACTTACTAGGAGGACCTGTCTGTGGAATGTCACCTCTGTTTGGTCCTTCTGCGTGCTCCCCAAATATGGAGTTAATCATGTCCCCCTCCTTCCATCGGAATCTAACTCCGTCTTTTGATTTTGTGCCTTGCCTATAGGTTGATGACCATGGTGGCCAGGACCTGCTGTCTACTAGTGCTGCTGCTTTATCACACACTGCTAGGGGGCTCTGCCAGCCTCATCCCCGAGGTGGGTGACCGGCGAAGGTTCAGTGCTGATTTGGGCCAGCCGGCTCCGCTGCAGCTTTCGGAAGAAATCCTGCGTGAATTTGAACTGCGTCTGCTCAATATGTTTGGGCTTAAGCGGCGGCCCACCCCAACCCAGAATGCTGTTATCCCTTCCTATATGTTGGAGCTCTACCATCTGCACACGAGTCAGAAGCCAACTTTCATGGACTATAGTCTAGAGAAAGCGAGCAGCAGAGCCAATACTGTCAGGAGTTTTTATCACGAAGGTAAGGAAAACGAGTTATTTATCTGGCTCCCCAAACTTTGATAATCTGATCCAGTTCAAATTAAAATTGCTCTGACTTGAATATTTGCAACCTGGAGCTCCGGTTTGCTAAGGTATATTCTGGCAGTGTGGACACTTCTGATCTGTTATTCGCTCACTTGCAAGGCAATACTTGCAATTTAAATAATAGCGAGAGAGACAGAGGGAGGGAGGGACACACATTTTCCTGATTGAGCATTGACTATCCTTGTGCCCTGCTACAATGGAATCAAACTGAATCTTTAATTTTTCTAGATTTAGACATGTTGAATTTGGCCAGTTTGAAAATGATCCATTTAAATGTAAAGCTTTTTTTTTTTTTTTAAATCCATTTGCGCAAAAGAAACAAGAAATTATTAGAAAATGCAAGTGGGTGAAATGTAATTGTCCCTTTTGATATCATCTTCGATGAAACTTCTTCGTGTGTGGGTAGTACAGCTCTGCTTGAGCAGTTAATGAAATTAACTGGTATTCCAAAAGAGTGTTGGGGAATTGATAGCTTTCCAGATTGTGCTGAGTCACATTCCCACACTATAGGCTGGGGCTTCTGGAAGTTGTAGTTCAGTAACAACTATGGGGCCACTGCTTTCCGAAACGCCATCTGAAAACCAGTGCTAGAGCCTTAATAATGGGTTTATGGACATGCCTCTTAGCTTTTTGTTTTCTGTATAACCTTCCAGTAGGAAATGCCAGCCTGAGTTGGTGTTGGACACTTTCAAGCATATAGACATCAATTTGTTTAAATCAGCATAGAGATAACTCTGGTTGCACCAGTTGTGCTCGGGCCCAAATTATGTGGCGAAAGTGGAATCTTATTGCCGCAGGGTTACAAAATTGCCTGTTGCCAATTTGAGTATCCTAAGTAGAAATCTTGTAAAATATAATATCTGAACAGAGACATGCTATATATCCTTCCCTACCATTCATAATAATAAGCATCATTGTAGTTTGCTTGACAATTAAAACCATCATTCAGTTAGGTGTTCAGGAACTGACCTGTGGTGAATGCTTAAGCTGAGGCACCTCAAATTTCGGGATGATAGGAACTGCTGTCCCTTTTACAGACTAAATTCCTTGTTTTATCCTGCGTGTGGTTGGCTGGTATTGAGGGTGGTCAGTTTGCTTGCGCCGTGGTAGGAATTTCGATTTTGCTGAATTTTGCTCTAAGAGTGTATATAGATTATTTGAAACAGCCTGGAGCAAAATTGGGGAGGAGTAGAAGGAAGCCAGATTTTTCTCCCCTCTATATGGCTAGACATTTTTAGTAAAAATGAAAATTGTGTTTCATTAAACAGGTAGATAGCATAGTTTTCATACAAGTGATATACGGTAATTGTTATGGACCTTTGCATGAATTTCCCTTTGAAATGATTTTATCTGATCCATAGTTGACAAAGAAGGTAGATTTCTTTTTATTTTCAAGCAGAGATTCTGTTGAAATTAGTTTCCACTGAAAACTATTGGAGGCTAAGCAGAAGAAAAGTCCTTCAAATATACAGTTGGCCGTAGGGTCACTTGGAAGGTTTTCTAATCCCTATCTAATCCCCGTGAGAGATCACTTTGACAATCAATTGTATTGTCTCCTCTATGACTTTGTCTTCTGTTTAAATTTTGATTTAGTGTACCTAAGGGTAAGCCCTTTAGAAAAGAAGATTGATAAGTTTTAGAGCAGCTGTCCCCTGATTTTATAGGCAACTAGGGCTTACTGAGATTAAAAGCCACAGGCAAATATACATTTACTAAAGGCAAAACAATTGTGAGTTAAGGCAATACTCTGCCTGTGCAGTCAGATAATTGCTAACAATGTCTTTTAGAACTAATCTGTTTTATTAAATTAAAGACACCTTGCCTGAAATGTTCCGCATATTGGGGTACATAAAACTTGAACAAACTTGTCTACAGCCCTAAGGTGTAAAATATCTTCATTTTTCAAACAATTATTTCTTTTAGCTCCCTGCTTTGTTTATCTATCCAAACTTTCCTGTGTGGTCATACATCTCATTTCTCCTTTCTGTATGTGATTCTAGGCACAATGTATGCAATTTAGTCCAGATGCATATAAACAGCTATTTACTACAATCTTCAAAGAATATAATCTAAGAAAAATATCGGATAGTAATAGCATGAGCAAAATATTAGTTATTTCCAATTTATAGCAAGGGTGGGGAAGGAAGTGGATCTAATTAAATTTACGGATCTTACAAGAACCACAGCAGTGAGCAAGGATTTCTAATAAACCTCTTAACCACGACAGCAACTCCCCACCACTATCTGACATTAAAGGAGTGATGGGGTAACAAAGAACATGGGAGGGTTGATCTTAAGTTAGTTCTGGCACTCAAAGCTATTTTTTTAAATTGTGAGTGTATCTTCAAGATTTGTGGACAATCTTGGGGTTCTACATGAAACACAAGGTAGTTCCTGCAAGCCTGAAATTTGCCCAACCCTAACCTGCAGGTTCCTTATTCACTTGATTTCATCCCACCCACACCTGTGCTAATGCAATACAGATACACCTGCAGAAGCTACTTATTTACTGTTTTTGGCAGCCATTACCAAATCAAAGACTATAAATGCACAGCTGTTCATTTTTACATTAATGCCCTGGATTTACTATAAAAGTAAAGGGAAAAAAAGCAGATTGAACAGGTTATAAAGCTAATATGGCCAACAACAAAAAACCCTCACTCATACATATGTATTACAGGTTTAATTAAATTTCTGTACAAGGGGTGTGGCTATACTGATTATGCTAACTAATAGCAAGTCTTAATGCGGTAAGAGGTTAATGTTGTAATTTAACCTTACACTGTGTTTACACTGCTTTGCGTATAAATATAAAACTAATTAATGGGAGAATGTATATTGCACCATCCACTTGTGCCAAATTGCATTTTAATGCACAGTTACACATCCACATGGTTCAGAGGGAAACTGATGCATATTTCAGGCAGCAAATTTATCCACTTTTATCTGGGAATAAATCCATCTACGTAAATTCCATAGTATTTACTCCTGAGTGAGTGTATATACCTCATTTAATTACTGCCACTCAACTAAGACTTATTGCTGTGAATTTCATTATTTATCTTGAATTAAGCATGGGAAATCTGCTGACTTGGTTTTGAAATTTTTTAGTTCAAATGGACATTTCCAGCCTTTCCGAAGACATGGCTTTTTCCTCTCCTTTTCCCCATCTTTTCTTTTAGTTATGCGTATAGATGTCTAACTAAACTGCGCAGCAGTTCATTGGTGTTCCTGCTAAAGCTCTTAGCTAAAAACTGTCTTGGATTGGCTTTTAATACTTAGTAACATCTGAAGGATTTTGTATCCCAGCCTTACTCTGGAGGGCCCCCGGGAGTGAGACTTTGCATTTGAAAAGTGGATTTGAATCTTCCGCTGAGTTAATTTTCTTCTGCTGCCTATGTAAGATAGCAATTGTCCTTGGAGAACTCTGGTTTAGAAATGCAGTCACTGCCCAGTGATTTTTGGAAGTCCATTCATGACAAGTTTAGTTCACATAACCTCTCAGAATGGCTGATAGAAAGGTGGGAAAATGAAAGAGAAATACAATATAAACGTGCTTTAACAGCAACGTAGAAAGCAGTGTTTCTAAAGAGGGAAGGCAGAATAAAATAGTAAGGATCTAATTAAGGCAGGACAACCTAGGAAAAAGAAAAAGGATGCGACCAAATAGTTTCTGATATGCTTCTGTGGTATTGGAATACATACAGGTAGTCCTTGACTTATGACCACAAGTGAGCCCATAATTTCTGTTGTGAAAAGTGAGACATTAGTTAAGTGAATTTTTCCGTCTTTCACAACCTTTCTTGCCCCAGTTGTTAAGCAAATCACTGCAGTTGTTACGTTAGTGACATGGTTGTTAAGTGGATCTGGCTTCCCCATAGACTTCACTCGTCAGAAGCTCACCAAAGGGGATCACATGACCCCTGGATGCTGTAAACACCATAAATATGAGTCGGTTGCCAAGCAACTGAATTTTGATCACGTGACCTTGGGGATGTTGCAGTGGTTGTAGGTGTGAAAAACGATCATGTCATTTATTTCAGTGCCGTTGTAACTTCAAACAGTCATTAAATGAACAGTTGTAAGTCAAGGACTACCTGTACTATTATTGGGAGGCTATTTTCTGGAATATCCTTCCCGTTTATGTTTCTAGGTCAGATTAGGAGAAATAACCAGAGATGTGGCTCTATGAAACATTTTATGCATGCACCTATGAAGATAAACACGTATATCAGGGTTCCCCAAACTTGGCAACTTTAAGACTTGTGGACTTCAACTCCCGGGGAGTTGAAGTCCACAAATCTTAAAGTTGCCAAGTTTGGAGACCTCTGATGTATACGATGCTGTCTGCTCTTTAGAGAAAATCTAGACATGGCTTCCTGCTCAACTGATGACGATGGGTGGCAAAAGCTGTCGTGCCCTTGATCTGAATAGCCCCAATGATCTGTCCTTATGAGCAAATTTGGCTTCATTACCCTCCAATGTGGCAATCGGGGAGTTCCTTCCACCCAGTCACATGCATCCACAATGAAGGATTGCCAAGTGTCATCAACTTTCTGAGAAACGGCTGCCCTACAGCCGCCACGAAGGATCTTGGAGAGTCAATTATGCATGATTGGCATTTTACTTTAAACGAAGAGCCTCCTTGTTGCATTGAGCAGTGGCAAACCTCTCTGCATTGTTTCATCAGTTGGGGCAGACTCTCAGGGTATGAGATAAAACTTCAGGGTATGAGATAAAACTTCAGTGGGGTAGAGAAATGTAGCATAAGACAGCACAATCCTATACAAATTGAGTTAAAAGTAAGCGCCGTAGAGCTTGGAGGATTTTGCGTAGTTTACAATCCTCTAAATTCTTGAATTGTAGGTGGAAAGGGAACAGTAATTACACAGTACCAAAGTTAGATTAGTGTATTTTTTTTTTAATAAAACGTTTTCACAGTCATTTATAGAACATTTAGACTGGGGTTAGATATACAGGAAAATAAGTTGCCCTGAGCACATATGGTAAGCTCACATTGACAACATACTTGGGATGGAATTTTTGGGGACTTATAAAACAAAATAATAGGCTGTGAAGGTAACCCAGAGATTACAAGAGCATAGAAGGAGAGAGATAAACAGCAGATGTCTGTGGCCTGTTGTTCTGGTGACCCCTCCCTAGCCACTAGGTAAGAGCTGTTGCTCTGACGTGGCCAGGGTGGAAATGGGGAAGCAGAAGGAAAAGAAAGGAGTGAAGACTTAAGAATGAACACCGGGGCAAAAAAACTCCCCAGTTCTGCATGGCCAGACTTTGAGAAAGTTCAAATGGGGAACGTGGGTAAATGTGCTTTCTATAAAAATTGGGAGGTCAAGCAGAGGTGGCATTCAGCAGGTTGTGACCAGTTCTGCAGAACCGGTAGCGGAAATTTTGAGTAGTTTGGAGAACTGGCAAATACCACCGCTCACTGGCCCCCGCCCCCATCTATTTTCTGTCTCCCGAGTCCCAGCTGATCAACTGGGTTTTCTTTTGTTGCCCTGCACAGGAGAGAGGAGCTGGAAAGCAGGGTTAGTGGGGTGGGAAGGGAATGGGGATTTTGCAGTATCCTTCCACTGCCATGCCCACTAAGCCACGCCCACAGAACCGGTAGTAAAAAAAAATTTAAATCCCACCACTGAGGTCAAGGATATTTGTTAAAAGGCAGGATGAGGAAACCCCAGGATTTCTGGGCAATGAGGTTTTAGGAGGTAAAGCTTGAAGATTTGAGGTGGGTGAAATCCACACTCTAAAGCTCCTTTCAGATGGTTGGCAACTTTAAAAGTGCCTACAGGAAAGTAAACCTACCTAGCTTGGAAAGACTTAATTTCTTGAGACAGAACTCAAAAGTCCTATAGTAGATTCTGCTTTGGAAATACATCTTTATATTACCATTCAGACATTAGCAAGTCTGCCTTTAATCTACCTGCACCTTCTACCTCTCATGATACCTCCTGAAACAAGTGTTTTATCCTGTGATGCAGAAAGTCAAGAGCTTTTAAATATTGCAATATGTACCAGCAGGCATGGGGCATTGATACAAAGGGTATAGTGATCAACAAACTAAGAATCAACAGCAGACTTCAAACTAACTAAACCAACTAAAGTAAGCTGGAAAACATGTGCCACTTGTCCCTGCTTATCTGTTCTGCCATGTAAATGCATGTTTCTTTTGAAATTGCATTGCATGGCCCCAAGCTGTGATTCTTTCAGGCATTGGAGAAGGAGGAATTTTTGAACGATGGCCACCTTGCCATAGCTACATTAGTAACACTAATGTTTATTTCATCTAAAATCTAAAAACAAAAATGTAAAGGATTGGAATAATAATAGAGCTATCTAAATCAGAGGTCTCCAAACTTGACAACTTTAAGACTTCTGGACTTCAACTCCCAGAATTCTCAAGCCAGCTGTTGGCTGGAGAATTCTGCGAGTTGGAAGTCCACAAGTCTTAAAATTGCCAAGTTTGGGGACCCCTGATTTAAATCATGAGTGTCCAATCTTTTGGCTTGTCTGGGCCGCAGTGAGTGGAATTGTCTTGGGCCAGATATAAAATATATAATATAGTTAATGTGTATAAAACACATAATGCTAAAAGTTTATGATCCTATAGGGCCACATTACTAGCTGTCCAGGTGGCATGTGGCCCCTGGCTTGTAGGTTGGACATGCCCGATCCAAATAGTATATTTTATGCAGAGGCTCCCAAAAAACAACAACAGTATACTGCATTCAACCACACAAGTTGACCTTACTTAATATCTTGTCCCAAGTGAGTGGAGAAGGAGCCAAGTTTTTAAGGCATTCCTAAAGGCTAACAAGATCAAGGCCATCCATATCTCTGGAGATATATTGCTCCTGAGAAAGCATATCACCTGAGCTCCATTAGATGATCCAGCTTTACAGAAGGGAACTAGTGCATTCCATTCTGCTAGGTCTGATGAGAGACAAACAGAAACAATTGAGATAAGCAGTCGTGCAATACCATGTGCCTTTGCCTTGTAGGATTTCAAAGATGACAACTAGCATCTTGAATTGTACCCAGAAGCCTACTGAGAAACAATGCATTTCATGGAGTGGAGGTATTACATGAGCATATCACAAGGTGCCCAGATTGTGACATTCTATTGTTGCTGAGAATTCCAAATGAATTCCTTGGGATAAAGAATTGGTGCTATGCAGGGGTGGGTTTCTACTGGTTCTGTCCACCTCTGTAGAACCGGTAGCTCTGAAGAGCAGCAGACATAGAACCGGTTCTATGTCTGCTGATGTTTTTGCCCACCCACCTACCTGGGATCTTACCTGACCTTTATTTCCTGATTTTTTCAACTTCAGCTACCGAACGAGGCTCAGCTGCAGTTAAAAAAACAAGAAAAGAGGGCTGTTTCAAAGGCTGTTTCTCTGCAGCAGCATGCTAATGACAATTTATAGGCTCGCGGCTCACAGCGGGCAGGGAAGCTCGTAAATCCCGAACCAGTAGTTAACCCTGTAGTATCCCACGCCTGGCGCTATGCCTAGCTGAGCCATAGCTATAACATTTATGCCTCTGTTATTTAAAAAAGTGCCAGACCCAAGCTTAATTGTCCTTAGAGTCAACCTGCTGAAGTCCATGATACTTTGGCTAATCTTAAATAACTTAAATCCCATTACATTCAGTACAGTAGGTCTGTTTGAAGCAAAACTGTTCACCTAGCCCAGTGTGTTTTGGTTTTGCTGTTGTATAATTCCTTGATTGGCCTGGGCATACTTGCTTCCAGCCTAAACTAGAGATGTTGAGGGGAATGATAATTATGGAATTAGTGTTTATGGAAACACTAATAATCTCTGCCTTTAAAAAAAAATCTCATGTTCAGAATTTCAGTGAAAGAAATCAGTTGGAAGTTTAATGTTTTAATGCTGGTTAGGTTAAAGATCAGGTAAAGGTTAAACAATTGTACAGCAATTCATTTTTTGAGCTGAAATTTTAAAGTAAGTAAAACCTACTCTATAAAATATTTAAGCATGCTTTATTCAGTTTCAAACCCAACCTTTGATTTCATCTCCCACATGAGTTCTGTTTTCCTTTCTATATGTATACGGCTACATAACCTATGTCTGTTTCTCTTCATATAACCTATGTCTGTTTCTCTTCTTCGTGCCCTCTTTTTCTTGGCACTCCATCTTTTTAGTTTACTCCCCCTTAAAAAAAAAAAAAAACCCACAAGAAAATATGGTTTAGGTTTTAGGCTTGCTTTGTTTCACTTGTATTTGAGATTTAGATTCCAGCCAGCACAGCCAAGCTAACAAGTCAGATGACTTGAATTCAGATTTTTGTTTAACTATGAAAATAGGGATGAGGAATATATTGAGAAGATAGATAAGACTTCTGTTCCACTTGCTTGAAATTATGAGAGCTGCCCTCCCAAATCATTTGGAAAGACCTGGGTTGGAGTACACAGGAGGAAATGACACATTGTATACATTGGGAGTCAAAAACTTTCTCAAAACAATTGCATGGTACTCCTAGAGGCTTTTTAACCACTGAAGCATGAACTCCTATGTGCCCCTCAGCTCACAGTCAAAAGTAAGCAAATAGTAGACGGGCAGCCACATGGCTTGATAGACTTGCCCGGCTTGGTAAACACCGGATGCATCTGTTGCAATGAACGTTCACAAGGCTTTCCTTGGACCTTTGCATGGGTTTACTGGACAGAAGGGTTTGGTCACTGTAGGTTCTCCCCCAAGTAAATGTCTAAATTCATCCAAATACTTTTCATTCAGGGCCCTTTTGAGTCAAATCACTGGGTGTGCTTTGCAAAGTTGCCTGTAATTAAGATAACATCTTTTTGGATGGTAAGGTTTGTAAATTATGAAACTTGTAGCATAATGCTTTTGGAACCTTTTGGGGGAGATTGACATGAAAGCTGCAGCTGGGTGGTTTGTTTTTTTTAAGAAATCTCAGAAATGCAATCCCTTTCCTTGATCCTTAGTCACTTTTTAATTACTCTCACAGGGCCTCTGCTAACCACCGTGTTAAAAAAAAAATCTTTAATGCCCTTGAATTCCAGAGCCAATGCCTCACATTTCTTTCCCCTTATTACGACCACCTGGAATTCAGAATGCAATCCGTTGGGATTGAAAGGCAGGACAGCAACCAGAGTAATATGAAGCTTCATGAAAGTGATAAGTAGAAAGACAAGGGGCAGATTCTGGGTATAATTGTGCATTGGTTTATGCAAAGGTGATTTGAGCGTTTCCGTTCAGCAACTCAGGCATTCTGCTGCAGGGTTTAAATTGCTGATTGCCCTTTTGCTTTTCTCCTCCTTCAATCAGAAACCCTGGAAAAGCTTCCAGAAAGAAGTGGGAAGACATCTCGGCGTTTCTTCTTTAACTTAACATCTGTCCCTGACGGGGAGATGATCACTTCAGCTGAACTCCAGATTTTTCGGGAGCACATCCTAGATGCTGCTGAACACAACGGCAGTTCTCATCACCGAATTAATATTTATGAAATCCTCAAACCAGAACGAGAGACTACCAAGGACCCTGTCATAAGCCTCCTGGACACCCGCTTGGTTCATCACAACGCCAGCAAATGGGAAACATTTGATGTCACGCCAGCTGTAATGAGATGGATTGCGCTTGGGCAACCTAACCTTGGCTTTGTGGCAGAAGTGGTACATTTGAACAATGCCAGCAACATCTCCAAGAGACATGTCAGGATCAGCAGGTCATTGCATCAAGATGATGCTAGCTGGTCTCGGATTAGACCCTTACTGGTCACTTTTGGGCATGACGGCATGGGCCACCCGCTCCATAAGAGAGAGAAGCGTCAGGCCAAACATAAACAAAACCGCAGGCGCCATAAATCCAATTGTAGAAGGCATCCTTTATATGTGGATTTCAATGATGTAGGATGGAATGACTGGATCGTGGCCCCTCCAGGTTACAGTGCCTTCTATTGCCATGGAGAGTGTCCCTTCCCATTGGCAGATCATCTGAATTCCACTAACCATGCCATTGTTCAGACGCTGGTCAATTCTGTGAATTCCAAAATTCCCAAAGCTTGCTGCGTGCCGACAGAACTAAGTCCCATTTCGATGCTGTATCTTGACGAGAATGAAAAGGTGGTACTAAAGAACTATCAGGACATGGTTGTGGAAGGATGTGGGTGCCGCTGAGGCAGCAGCAGCTGCAGCAAAATTAAAGAGACAAATGGAACAGAAAAAAAATACACACACACACAACTTGACACTTTAATATTTCCCAATGAAGACCTTATTTATGTTATGATATGGAGAATTAAACACATCTATTTTGAAAATCTATTTATGTCTACAGAAAAAAAGCGAGGAAAGATATTTTAATCAGAGAGTTATTCCTTTTAAAGATTTTAAAACATATTTTAGTTGTACATTTTATATGGGTTTAACCCTTCCCCCACCCTTCCCACAGCACATGAAGTATAAAGGTCAGATTCTTATTTTGTATTTATTTACTATTATAACCACTTTTTAGAAGAATAGCTAATTTGTATTTATATGTGTAATCCAAAACCAGCAGCAGCAGAAAAAAAAAAAACAATATATAGGGTTTTTTTTGTACATAATTTAAAGTGAATGGTAGCTGTTTTCAGTTGTTGTGTATTTAAGTTGAAATGCAGAAGGGCTGTTATGGCAAAGTTGCATATATCCCATTTTGCTTTTTTGCAGTTCTACTGTTAAGGTCACAAGTGTAAACCCAACGAAAAAGGGCTAATCCATCCTGCTGACTCAAGATTATATTGTACAATTCTCAGGAATGCTGCAGGGTGGGCTGTCCATGCCGTGAGAAACTACCATGGTCTCATAGAACCAGGCTTTGCCCAGCAAAGGACAACTGTCCCTGCATGAAGCCCCAGCAGGGCTGCTAGAAAACATCTCTGTCCCTTCGCTTCTTCTCAGCACCTACCGAAAAGCAAGATGTTGATGCTGTTCCTCCTCTTTTGGAATCCATTGTCCTGGCCAAATACTTAATAAAAGACCAGATTTCCTCTGTTTTCTAAAGCTTCTTCCTATTTGCCTTTCCTAAGATGGGGTGTTTTGTAATAGAGCCTCAGAGGGCTGGCACGGGGGAGGGAAACCAAGCTTATTGTTCCTACTTGGGAAGCAAAAGGTATGTAACGCAGCACGGCATCTCAGTGGGGAGAAGCCACATCCACAGAGGGACACACTAGTACTGAAACACAATGTTCATAAATCTCTTGAAAGAGAGATGAAGGTTCCCTTAGATCAGTGATGGTGAACCTTTTTGTTGTGGTGTGCCAAAAGCGCACACATGCGTGATAGATGGAAATACCGGAAGTGCTGAAGCGGGCCCATTTTTTGGCTTCCAGGGGCTGCAGAGGCTTCCCTCGAGCCCCCAGGAAGCCAAAAAAGGCCTTAGATGGGCTGAAAATCAGCTGGGAGTTGTGCGCATGCACAATGCGGGTACGTTTGGCTGGGGCTTGTGTGCCTGCACTAATGGCTCCGCGTGCCACCTGTGGCAGACATGCCATGGGTTTGCCATCACGGCCTTAGATCTTTCCCCACTTTCAGTATAGATTGGTCTGCATGTTACATTCATATCCCACTGCAGTCCAGTTAAGGACTTTTAATGGTTTGCAAATATATAACATAATAACAGAGTTGGAAGGGACCTTGGAGGTCTTCTAGTCCAACTCCCCACTCAGGCAGGAAACCCTATACTATTTCAAAAAAATGGTTGTCCAATCTCTTCTTAAAAACTTCCAGCGTTAGAGCATTCACAATTTCTGAGGTAAGTTGTTCTGCTGGTTAATTGTTCTGTCAGGAATTTTCTCCGTTCTAGGTTGCTTCTCTTCTTGATTAGTTTCCATCCATTGCTTCTTGTCCTGCCTTCAGAAATTTTGGAGACTAGGTTGACAAACACCCTCCCCCTCTTCTTGGTGGCAACCTCTTAGATATTGGAACACTGCTATCATGTCACTCACAGTACATTTCAAATGTCCATGATAAAAAAACAAAAACACACACACACATTAAAAACTGTGGACACTGTGGCCCAAGTCAATTGGTGATCGATCTCAGCAGTTTCATTTAGCTATTAAATGGAGAGGGGAGGCAGAGCACACCTTCATGTAGCCCACACAGAAGCTGTTACAGAGTGGATTGCTGCTACTACCACCAACTGAAACCGGCTTCTGAGGAAAGTGCAGGCCCAGGGCTCTCTAGGGCCCCTAACCTGCACAGACAGTCCGTAATTGATGGTATCAAAGGCCAGGATGGATGTACTCTTGTCCAGGTCACTGGAATGGTCATCCTTTGGTGTAATTGTCATCTCTGTTCCTTGTTTGGGTCTGAACCCTGATGGGAAACAATCCAGATTATTGCTTTCCTGTCTTGTCTTAACAAACTTTTCTAAAAAGGCTGATTTGGAAACTGGGTGGTAGTTAACTAATTTCACTGGATTCTTGTGGGCCCCTTGAGGACTGGGGGCAGAAGCATCTCAGCCTCCTTCAAGTTTGCCAGCTAACACACACACACACACAAACAGACACACAGACACACACACTTCTTCAATGAGACATTTATCACTTTGCAGATACAGGTAACTCTTCCCTGGCCATCCATAGGAACTCAGAAGAGCTAGGATTCAGCCTATGGGAGGTGGAGAATGTGCTGGAAAACATACTATCTATTTCCTCAGATGGGACAGGCCCCAGAGAGGTTCTAGGTAACCTGACAATACAGCATCCCAGTCTTCTTCCTGGACACTGGCCATGCAGAATCAACAAGGAGAGCAACTCTTAAGTGATTTGGTCAGCAAAATGCTGGGCTATCAGTCACAGCAGATAGGCAAGTGCTGTTGATAAATCCTAAAAGCGAATATACCATCCACAACAAGGCTCCTGGATGACAAGTTGCAAATATAATAGAAGAAGAGGGATAAAGTTCCTTTATCACCACAGCTCAGGACCAAATATCAGAAAACAGATATTTGGATATTTGCTCATAAACATATTCTCAATGATATTTCAGTCTGGCCTTCTCCAAACTCAATTTTAGTTGCATTCGAATCATATTGTCTCATGCAGAAGGAAACAGACATTTTAAATGTATTTACACATTTCCTTCATTAATAGCCTTCCTTACTTATACAGAGGTTGACAGTATTCATGGTTATTCTTTTATTCTCACAACCTGACAAAGTAGGTAAGACGAGATGGTCCTGATCAAGCTCCCTGATTGAGTAGGAATTTCTCAATTTTTATTTATATTTTGCTAAAACCTGGGTTGACTTAATATAAAATATTGTGACAAAAATTGCAAATCCAACTTGCAAAACATAAGACAGAGATAAGATTTATGCGGTGCATTTCTATTGCAGTATATATAGTGTCCATAGTTTTTCTTACAAAGATTCAGCTGGCCGTGCTCCTGAATGCAATATTGGCAACATTAATAGCTTTGCTTTGAATTTGCCATATTTTTGCCTATCCTGAGCCTATCAATGATGTCACCTTATTTCAGGAAGAGGCCATTAAAATATACACCCACCCAAATCAGTCTCTTGTTTGCAGCTACTGCTATGCAAGCATAAATCAGCCTTTATTTTAAAATGTAGGCTAGGTAGAAGAAAAACTGAGAACAATCCCTTTCACTGCTTATCCATTCTTGAGATCTCCGATAAGTGATGCTACTTCACCTGAACAATAGTTGCCCACTGTGTCTTCTCATATTCCTTGATTTGCAATGTGCAGCTTTATAGAATCTGATAGAACTCGTGCCATCTCACGAGCGTGGGCACGGTCAGTGCGTAATGAGCTCTCAATAGGGATTCGAGGACGTCCCAGTCCATCGCCTTCACTTCTGCAGGTTTGGCTAGTGCTTTAGCCATCTTAAATACGGTTGGACCACAATGAGTTGGGAATACCGCCCGTTTCTTCCCGGCTGTGGCATCCTTCAAATTGTTAGTTTCCAAAAACATTTGGAAACGATCCATGTAGGACTCCCAGTCCTCTTGCACTGGATCGAATGGAGCGGGTGGTACGATGACGCCGGACATGGTTCTGTCATGTAGCATTGTCAGCCACGTGCTCGATGTTTCTTCCTAGTTCAGTCAGCTCTGACGTCTCCAAATCCCATCCTCGTCGCCAGTGTTAAGTTTGGAGAATGGGCAAGAAAGAATGGAGATGAGCCTCTGGAACAGTGAACTTCAACTCTTTGTTTACATGGTGACTGCTCAAAAAACAAGGGCAGCTAAGGCCCTCTTTATATAGGCAACCCAATAACTATTTAACTAATAATAACCCAGGAGCGCTAGCTCCATTAACCAATACGAAGGCTCCGTTAATGGCCAATCAGATTCTGCCATTTAACAGCCAATCAGAAGTGCAGGGCCAGAACCCTGCACTTGACTCCAAGCTCAAAATAACTTTATTAAACCTTATGCATTCACAACAGATACAATAGGCTCAGTCACCACTTTTAATGTAGCAGTGAGCTGGTAACCCCTTACAAACTGTATTTTCCAACTTGCATTTGTGAAACAAGTTTGTAGCATTCCTCTTGTCATCCAGTTCTGCTAACGAATTTCTTTATATCCTTTTGCTTTTGGGAAATTATTTAAGCTCCAAATACAAGAATTGCTCCTTTATAACCTTTGTTGAAAAGGCAGCTAATCTGGGTTACAGGTTCTCAACATGAATCAGAAGAGATTAATTGCTGATCTGATGTGTATTTTAAAGTGTTAATTGCTAAGAAACTGCTAGTAATTATTTGCAACATTTGGCGTTCATCCTTCAGTGCTTTTCTTTTAGACAGATGTTAAGCTTTGCTTCCAAATGCCCATTATAAAAACTTTGCGCACAGTTGCCACAGAATTTTAGGAACAGTTTTATACTTCCTAGCAATGTTGGTCTGGTTTAATAGTTAGTTTTCATTGCTTACAAGTATAAACCTTTCTGATTCTACATATATTTTTCATTACTCATTCACTGCTTTTGGATTCTGCCAATGAAGTAGCTTTATTTTAGCTATGTGCAAACACTCCAGACATTCGCAGGACAAAATGCTTTTCAATTCACATTCTTCTTTGTCTTTTTGTACCATTTTCTGTTTTTGAAGTGGTTGCATGGCAGCAGAATACAGTATGGTAGTATATTATACAACCACATAGATGAGTTGAATAAAAAATCAAAGGATGCAGTTGTTTAGATAAAATGAATAGCTTTTTATGCTTCTGAACTAGCTTGTAAGTAGATAATTGAAGCCAAATTAAAACAGGTTTCACTCCAAAGATGTAGGAGAGCAAAATGGGTATTCTATTTTTAGAATTGCAATATAACCACTATTGCTATTGATAATAACATCTCTCTCTCTCTAACACACATGTATATATAAAACACACACACACACACACATATATATATCATACACACACACACATATATATATTTGTTTTCTTAAGTTTTCACGGTTATCTATATGTATGGTATTCAGCTTTGTTCGGGTATTTTCCCACGTCATTATAGTTGTGCTTTTAAAGTTGTAGCGACGTTTCGGCAGAATCTCACCAGGCTTCTGTATTGTGTATATATTTGCAGTTTTATCCTTCACCCAAAGGGGGGAAAATACAAAAAACAGAAGACAAGAAAACGGCACATATTTGCATAAAAAATACACGTGCTGATATTTGTGAATAGTGGTCGATTAAGAATCTAGAACAATTCTCATTTGGCTGAAAGCGGTGGGTAGAAAATCTACACGACTGTTCATTCTGTAATTTGCAAGTTCCTCCCAGCTTTGTCATGAACCCAGAGGTTTAATTGAAATTTCTAAAGATCTTCAGAGAAAGGATGCCTTCAAATGGAGAAGTGTGCATTTCATAAAAATTCTTCCTCTCTATTATAGGACTTGTGACTGCTCTGTTTTCCTTTTGGAGTCTAAATCTTGCACAAGATAATGTCCATTATTCCTAAAATCTCTCAAATGGAAAGTAGATTGCCTTTTCAACTCTAATTTTTTCCGTACCGCTTCTGCTTATTTTGAGAAGGTAGACTTCAGACATTTTAGGTTAAACTAAGGCCTAGCCATCTGATGGTTAGTTTCCTGGGAACAGAAATCTTGGAATAGACTACAGCTTCATTTATTATTAGTTGAGATGGTAAAAGATGGTGCAGATGATGATCAAGACAACTGGAATTTGAAGAGCTTTAGATTTGCTGATTTAGTAGGTTTCATACCAGATTCAAATTTTTTTTACTATTGGTTCTATGTGCATGGCTTGGTGGGAGTGGTGTGATGGGTGGGCATGGCAGAGGAAGGATATTGTAAAATCTCCATTCCCACTGCACTCCAGGAGAAGGATACTACAAAATCTTTATTCCCTCCTGTCGTGTCCGCAAAAGACGCCAGGAGTCGGTGACTTCGTTTAAAGCTCTTTATTGTGAAGCTAGGAACCGAACCGGCGAAAAGGAAAAAGCCCGCAGCTTTTATTCTTTTCGCCGCCGCGGCCGCGGCCAATGGCAGCGTTTCAAGTCTCCCGCTCTTGGAGCGAGCCAATCGCGGGAGACTCTCAACGAGCCAATCGGCGCGGCTCGCCTGGCCAATTAGAAATCCCCGCGCTTTAGCCAATCAAAGCGCGGGGATTTCGAGTATGTAAATGAAGGACAGAACACCCCTCCCCTCTTGGTTCAGTCCTTACGTTGCGTAGTCACATAGGTAGGCGGGGCTCCGTCTAGTCCTACTTGACCTGCGCAACTCAGTTGCAAGCTGGCTTTCGGCCGGAGCAGTCGGGTTTTTGGCTGCTCCCTCTTCTGTGCGAACCGGTTGGGTGATCGGGCCGGTTCCTTCTCCGTGGCTCCCACCTGGGCCTTCCGGGTTGGTTGAGCTACGGGTTTCGCCGCTCCCGCTTGGTCTTTCCGGGTCGGTTGAGCTGGCTTGGCGGTTCTTCTCCGGTGGGGGATCGCGATGGCTGCGTTCCGGTAAGTACTGCTGGTTTATTTTTTCTTGCGTTTGGTTATTCGGGTATTCCCTCCCCCCTTGGTTTGTGTTTTGGGGGGTGGGTTCTTTTGCTGTCCTAGACCTGAGTTGGTCAATGTGTCGTTTCCAGGCTCGCCCATCTGTGGTTTGGAGCCGGTATGAGCGTGGGCCTGTGATTTGGGTGATGACGGCTGGGATCCATAGGGGGTCCCCCGTCAGGTTTTTCGCATACACGAGGTCCCCGGGTGCGAATGTTCGGTATTTTGTACTTGAGTCTGGGGGCCGCTCCGGGTTATATGTTGGGTGTAACCTGTCGAGTGGGGACCTCAGCTTCCTACCCATTAGTAATTCGGCTGGGCTCTTGTTGGTAGTGGTGTTCGGGGTGATGTGTTGTATAAAGAGGAGTCTGTTAATTTTGTCTTGGATCTCCCCGTGGTCCATTTTCCGGATGGTTTTTTTGGTAAATTGGACCATCCGTTCCGCCCTACCGTTCGCCGCCGGATGCGCCGGTGCTGTTAATGCGTGGCGGATGCCCCTCTCCGCCAGGAACTTCTCGAAGTCGAGGGAAGTAAACTGGGGCCCGTTGTCGGAGACGACGACGTCTGGGAGGCCGTGTGTTGCAAAGAGTTTGCAAAGTTCTTTGATCACGGCCTCCGTGGTTGTAGATTTCATATCGCTTACCTCCAACCAGTTGGAGTAAGCGTCAACTGTTATGAGGAAGGTATGTCCATTTGTCGGACCGGCAAAGTCTAAATGGATTCTGGACCAGGGCCCCCTTGGTGTTTCCCACTCCAGGATGGGTGCTGTGGGTGGGCTGGGTCTAGTCTCCTGGCATCGCTGGCACCTAGCTACCCAGGCCTCTATCTGCTTGTCCATCCCTGGCCACCAAGCGTAACTTCTGGCCAGGGCTTTAGTTCTTACGATGCCAGGATGCCCCTCATGCAACATTTCTAAAACCTTCCCCTGTAGTCTGTCCGGAATGACCACGCTGTCACCCCATAAGATGCACCCCTTAAGCAGCGAGAGTTCGGTTTGGCGGTTTCTAAATGTCTTAACGGACTCGTCGTTGTCCCTTTCTGGCCAACCTTTTTCCACCCAATGCAAAATCCGCGCCAGACGCCTGTCTTTAACAGTTTCCCGGGCAATGTCTGACGCGGTTATGGGCAGGTTGGGTAGGTTCTCGATGCTAAGGGTGTTTGTCGTTGGTGCTGGGTCAGGGTCGGAGTCCGGTAACGGCGAGCGGCTCAAAGCGTCCGCATGTGAAATCTTCTTACCCGGTTTGTATATAAGTTCGTAGCTGTAGGCTGCCAGGAACTCGGACCACCTTGTCATCCGGGGAGACAGAATGTTCGGGGTGGCCCGATTCCCTGCAAGGATGCCCAGCAACGGCTTATGGTCTGTTACAATGGTGAAGGGGCGGCCGTAAAGATATTCGTGGAACCGCTTAATGGCGGCAACTATAGCCAAAGCTTCTTTGTCCAGTTGGCTGTAGTTCCGCTCTGGCTTGGTTAGAGTCCTGGAAAAGAACGCGATGGGTGCTTCTTTTCTGTCAGGAAGGGTATGGCTGAGGACAGCGCCGACGCTGAAAGGTGATGCGTCGCAAGTGACGGCCAGGGGCAAGGTTTCGTTGAATTGGATCAGGATGGCGTCGGAGATGAGGAGGTCTTTAGTTTTTTGGAAGGCGGCTTGCTCCCGTTTCCCCCAAGTCCAGGTTGCCGCCTTATCCAGGAGCCTATGCAAAGGCTCCGCCGCCGTTGCCTTTTGGGGTAGGAAAATATTATAAAAGTTCAGTAACCCCAAGAATGCCTGTAATTCAGTCTTTGATCTAGGGGTGGGGGCCTCTTTGATAGCTTTGACTTTTTTACTTGTGGGGTGAATGCCGTGCCGGTCTAGTAGGTAGCCCAAGAATTCCACTCGTTCCGTGTACAATTGGCATTTCTCCCTTTTTACTTTAAGTCCCGTTACTTTAAATTTGGTTAAGACCTCTCTGAGTCGGTTTTCTAATTCGGCTTCGTTTGGCGCCGCCACTAACACGTCATCGAAATAGGGCACCACCCCCTTGATGCCCTGCAGCAAACGTTCCATCAGGCTCTGAAAGATGCCTGGTGCCACGCTGACTCCGAATTGGAGTCGGTTGCACTTGAAAGCCCCCCGATGGGTAACGATGGTCTGGGCTTCCACCGTTTTTTCGTCGACCGGCAACTGCTGGTATGCCTGGGCGAGATCAAGCTTGGCAAAGACCCTGCCCCCTCCCAGTGAGTGCAGTAGGTGTTGCATGATTGGGACGGGGTAGGCGCTTTGTTGCAACGCGCCATTTAGGGTGGCCTTATAGTCCCCACAGATTCTCACTGACCCATCTGGCTTGACCGGGGTCACTATGGTTGCAACACCCCCTGTTTGACGAGCTTGTCAATTTGCTCGTCTATCTTAGGTTTTAGGGCGAATGGTACCCGCCTAGGTTTTAGTCGCTTGGGGGGGACGCTAGGGTCTAGATCAAATGAGATAAGGGGCCCCTGGTACTTGCCCAGGCTTCCGTCGAAGACTTCCTGGAACTCCTGGGCCAGCCGCTGTTCCCAGCCGTCATCGGTGACGTGGTTGACTCCCGTGAGAGTGATGTCGAGCGGGGCGAACCATTGTAGGCCCAGCAGGCTTGGGCGGTCGCGATCGACGATTGTGAGGGGGAGTTGTTCGGTGCGCCCCTTATATGTCACATTAAAGTTCTTGGTGCCCACTACCGGGACGCGGTTTCCCTGGTAGTCTTTTACAATAAGTCTTTGGGCGTCTATGTTCCTCCTTTGGAGGGTAGGCACTAACCGTTTTATCTCGTGCCATGCAATCATGGAGAGGTAGGACCCGGAGTCCACCTCCATTTTGCATGGTTGGCCCTCGATATGGACCTTGACGTGGACTTTTCTGGCGCTGTCGGAGATGGCATGGCCGATGGTTACCGTCTGGTGGGTCTCTTCTCTGCGCCGGTTGTCGCCGCCTCTCGAGGGTCGTTGGATCCAGTGCCATCGGCTGTCCAATTGGCGATCTCTGGGCCAGGGCGGTGGGCTTTCCCTTCTTCGGTTGTGTTGGTCCCATCTGGGTGGACTGCGAGTCTTCTTTTGGCGGCAAACCCGGGCGATGTGTCCCTTTTTCTCACAATGCCGACAGATGGAGTCAAAAAATCGGCATTCTGCTCTGGGGTGGTCGCCGCCGCAACCGGCACAGTTGGTCCTCGACCTACGACCTCTGCGGTTCCGTTGGTCGCGCCCCGTCTGCAATCGATGTATATCTTCTTCGTCTTCGGACGTGCTGGATGCAGAATGGAAATCGCCGTGGTGTGTGGTTGTTTCGTTTTTTAGGTCGGCCGACCTTGCCGGGTTGTTGTTTCCGCCGCGGTCTTTCGCGTCTGGTTTTCGCATGCTGTCAGCGGAAGTGCGGGTTGCTTCTGCAGCTGCGGCTGCGGTGAGGGCGTCTGCTAGACTGATGTCGCCCTTAGCCATAAGCCGGCTCTGGAGCGCAGGGTCCCATAGGCCGAGCACGAATCGGTCTCTCAGGAGGCTGTTCAGGCTGTCAAATTCGCAGAGCCCCCCTAGGCGCCGCAGCTCGGCGACGAAGTCGCTCAGTTTTTCACCCGGTCTCTGGTCCCGCCGGTAGAATTCGTTGCGCCGGATCAGGATGGGGACCTCGGGAGCGTAATGTCGCTGAAGGATAGGTTCGAGGACGTCCCAATCCATGGCGGTTGCGTCGGCCGGCTTGGCCAATGCTTTGGCCATCTGGAAAACTTCGGTTCCGCAATGGGTGAGGAAGACGGCGCGTTTTAGCGGGCCCGAGGCGTCCTTCATTCCGGTGCACTCGAGGTACATGCGGAAACGGTCGGAGAACGATTCCCAGTCCTCGGTGGCGGGGTTGAAGGGGGCGGGCGGTGCGATTTTCGCCATCTCGGTGCTTAGTCTGGCTTTCGTCGGACACGGGGTTCGGTTCAGGGTCTGGATCCTACCTTCGTCGCCAGTGTCGTGTCCGCAAAAGACGCCAGGAGTCGGTGACTTCGTTTAAAGCTCTTTATTGTGAAGCTAGAAACCGAACCGGCGAAAAGGAAAAAGCCCGTGGCTTTTATTCTTTTCGCCGCGGCGGCCGCGGCCAATGGCAGCGTTTCAAGTCTCCCGCTCTTGGAGTGAGCCAATCGCGGGAGACTCTCAACGAGCCAATCGGCGCGGCTCGCCTGGCCAATTAGAAATCCCCGCGCTTTAGCCAATCAAAGCGCGGGGATTTCGAGTATGTAAATGAAGGACAGAACACCTCCCCAATCCAGGGGGAAGGTTACTGCAAAATCCCATTCCCTCCCCACCCACTAACCTGCTTTCCAGCTCCGTTCTCCTGTGCAGGGCAACAAAAGAAGACCCAGCCAATCAGCTGGGACTCGGGAGACAGAGAATAGATGGGGGCAGGGCCAGTCAGAGGTGGTATTTGCCCATTCTCCAAACTACTCAAAATTTCTGCTATCGGTTCTCCAGAACTGGTCAGAACCTGCTGAATACCACCTCTGCAAGTAATGGAAGCTCATCCCATTGAGCAGAGTTCAGGTCTCGAACCTGAGCTCTCCAGCTGACAAGCTCAGTGTCTTTAACCACTAAGTCATCATGCCCCCAAATGCATAGGAGAGACATAATATTTTATCATTCTAGAAAAAGTTGTTAATGGATTTTATGAGCAAAAAGTATCAATTTTTTAATAGTTTTTTTTTTAAATAGTTTTTTCTTTAACATCCATGCTTGGTGAATAGTGTATTGTCTGGGTCAATATACTTTATACACATTCGTACTACTACTACTAATATTATTTAGATATACATAGTCATAAACTTTCAACTTCTAACATTTGTGTAAACATGGTAATTATAATGTATTCTTATCAGTATACATAATACTATTTTCCCAAATTCTACTTTCTACTTCTTTTTTCTAACTCTTTATAAAATAGCCACCATATTAAGAAGTATTCTATATCTATCCATCATCTCTTGTTCTTTTTAGAATTTTAACTCTTACTGACTTTTTGGTAAACCTTTCAAGGGGCATCCCTTTTTTGCTAGCCTTGTAAAATCAATATAGTCCCCAAAAGCATTTTGAGCCAATTATAATCTTATTGTTGTTTTGCCCATTCAACAACAAGATGACATTTCTCCTAAAAGAGTACACCAGAAGAATCCTTACTGACAGTAATCCAAAATCAAATACCAGGATGAAAGTTTTGCATTGAACCAAAACTGATTCACGTAGGATATTATGTAAACCATTCTTGTCCAAGGATTAGAATGTCTTTAGGCTTAAAAAAGGGGCATCTTCTGCAATTCAAAGAATCATCTGAAAGATAGCCATCACCAGTTAAATTCAATTTTTTTTCTTGCTTTCATCTCCAGCGTGAACATTTTCTTTTTACCTTTCACACACCCCACTATACAAGTAGGCACGCATTCCCATACTTGGGTGAACCCAATCACCTTAACAGCAGTTCAGAGCAATGAAGGGGCACCATAAAGGTGGGAAATGAATAGGAAACATGTATTACATGGTAGATGGTTTGGAGAGAGAAAGACTCAGGTGCATTGCCTTAGGCTGCATTTTCCTTAAATTAGCATATTGAGAGAAAAGAAGTGGAACAACTCTGCAAGTAGTATATCTTCCTGATGCACTGGAAATCAGGATTTGCACTTTGTCAGGGACTTTGCTATAACTTGGGGAGGACAAAAGAGAGCAAACATTCATATTTTTTCACTACATTAAAATCCAAGCCTAAATAGATGCTCCTAAAAATAGTCTCTGAAGAGGTAATGGAACCAGGTTCCCAAACTACCTATGCCTCTTATTTATATTGGAGTGGGGGTGATATTAGAAGGTACCTCTCCTTTTCCTAGTTTGCAATACCAACCCTGTTTCCCACGTGTAGCTATGGCACTCTTGCAGTATTGTGTTCTATCTGCTAAGAAGTGAAATCCAACGGATATCTCCGGTTTATCTAGGATTGCAACATTCAGACATGGACAGAAACAAGTGCCAGAATTATTCCTGCGCTACATTACAGCATGTACAGAACTTGGAATCCCAACCAATATTTTCTAGTCCTGGCCCAAAATTAGGCAAGCTCCTTCCACCGGAAATTTAGGTAAGGGAAATTCTTCTCTGAGCTGGACTCCTATCAAGAAGTTACATCGATTCATGAACCCGTCCATACAGCTTTCTTGGTAAACTTACAGAGGATGTAAGTCAGTTCTATGGCTGTGGAGGAATCCCACTCAGCTTAGATTTGGAACCAAGCCAAGGTAGCTAGGGGCCCAAATGTCATCTACAAGGACAGCAAAGGTGAATGGCCGGGAGAGGGACTATTGCGGTATAAACCTAATGATGTTATTTGCAAATCAGCCTCAACATTTAATGGGGCTTATTCTCTAAGTAATTAAGTTTTGGTTGACACCGCCATGGCCATCCTGCTTTCCAAGATTTGCCTAAATCCTATAATCTTCTTTGGGCTGCCATGAAAACACTTCATTTGGATTGGGACTGGGTGGCTGGGTTAAGCAAATACAGGGTTCAGTTTTCATTGATTCTGGTTTTTATAAATAGTCAGGAAGCCTTCCTGTGTCAAGGCTGCCTGCTTATATAAAAGGGCCAGTGAGGAAGAATGAGTATAAATCTAGAAAGCTGCTTAGCCATCAGTAAATGAAGAACCCATAGTCAAAGGCTCAGTTGCCATTGCAAAGGATCCAATGTATACTCTGGATGATGCCAAATGGATTTGACCTATTCCAAAGTAAGTGGAGGTCAGTTGCCTTTCAGAAGTATTAAAAAAAAAACCTTGCTGGAGAGCAAACACAATTACAGACAAATGGGCTCTAAACAATCACAGATTGCATTTTCTTCTTTTCAATTATCTTTTGGAACGTGAACCTTAAATTAGTATCGCAATTGTGAGGGAAAATCCAAACATCCTCACGCTAATGCTCTGAAGCACACCTACAGGATATTAATCTATGAATGCAGGAATGACAGATGGCTAAATCCAAGGAGCACAGAAATAATATCAAGATTAATTGTGCTTCTTGTTCAGGGGCAAGAGACATTCTGAGCTTGCACGTATGATAAGCATGAGAGATTATCTAATAAACTCTTATTTTACAGGCCTAAACCAGAAAATCTGTTCAAAAGGGGCTAGGAAAGTAATACATTTATCATTAGTTTAGGCAGAGAACAGAAAGCCCATCCCCTATTCTGGTTTGGCTTTGTGACCTCATCCAAATGTCTATGGGATTACCAGGAGCCAATTCCAAGCGAGGCCGATATCCTCTCTATATTCTGATTGTTATTGTGACATCATTATGCAGCCCAACTTGACCTTCTGCATCACATCAGTATGATTGGAACCAGAGGGTGGTATTCAGCAGGTTCTGACCAGTTCTGGAGAACCGATAGCGGAAATTTTGAGTAGTTCAGAAATACCACCTCTAATTGGAGATTTTATAGTATCCTTCCCCTGCCATGCCCACCAAGCCATGCCCACAGAACCGATAATAAAAAAAAAATGAATCCCACCACTGGTTGGAATTGCATCCTGGAAGAGTCCTTTTGTAACTCTGGTTATCATAAAAATAGGATCACCAGGGGGAAAAAAAACAGATTTATTTGTCCTGATTCTCTCTCTCCAGCCTTTATTCTGTAAGTAAAGTTTTAGTTCAGTCCTAACATAATTATCCTTTTTCTGACTTGAACATATACACTAGAATGGATGGAAACCAATCAATGAGAGAAGCAACCTAGAACTAAGGAGAAATTTTCTCTGATAGTTATTTTCTGACAATTAATCAGTGGAATGACTTGCCCCCAGTAGTTGTGGGTGCTCCAGTATTGGAGGTTTTCAAATAAGAGATTGGACAACCATTTGTCTGAAATGGTGAATGGTTTCTTGCCTGAGAGGAGGTTGGACTACAAGACCTCCAAGGTCCCTTCCAAGCCTATTATTCTATATTATTAATGTGTGCTTAATAGCGTTGTGCCTGGCAACCCAATAATTCCCTTGTGTATTCTACAAATCTCAACCTTTACAATCCAGGGAGAATTTCCCCACTCTACCCCCAATAGTCCTGTTTGCATTTTGAAAACAGCCCCTAAACTTCTCCCTGCTTTGCTCTTTCATTTGTGGCATTTTTGGAGGCTTTCAAGCATACCTCTCCAAACTTGATAAACTCCTTGCTTTTGCATGCCAAATTATTATCTCTATGATCTTTGAGATCAGGCATCTGTTATCTTTTGCCTCAGGTTTGCTTTTAAGGCAAACACAAACCAAAGTGCTAATATATGGAGCCTTCATAAAAACAGGATCACAACATGACCTTTCCTTTCTAATGACTCCCAAAAGCCAACATTGCTGAGGTTGGATAGCTACATCAACAGAAGTGTGGGTGTCTAATCTTGGAAGGCTTTTTCCTACCCTAAAGTGATTTTTACAGTTTGCTGGTACAGGAAGAATCTTTCAGGTGAAAATTTCCATTCTTACCGATCTTATCAAGTTTCCCTCCTCTCCAGAGAAAATTGATCATCAGTCTTTTGTATTGACAAACACCTGTATTGTTCAACATTTGAAGAATCCTCAGCTTGCATCATTTGGTTACCAGCAGGTGGCAACAATCAGCTCAGATAAACAAACAACAAAAAATTTGGGGCCACATTATTGAGAAGAAAGTCATTCTCAGTCAAACTAGTCCTGCATTTTTAAAAAAATTGCTTGATTATGAAAATAAGAAGGATCTCACAGTACCGAGATCTCTCAAAATGTTAGATCTGAGGTTTGATACAGGTGTGAACGATGCATGAAAATTTTTGAAAACATTGGGTGGTGGTCTACTTACAGAAAGGATTTTTCTGTTTGAGGGGGGACATCTTTCAAAGGCTGCCAATCATGCTTAGGAGGTGGATACCCATCCAAGATACCTGGAAGGCTTCAGTTAAAATAAAGCACTTTGCTTTGTGGGGATATACAACAATGCGTTCTGCTTGTGCAACAATGGTGAGGGCTAATCTTGATTTTCAAAGCAATGGGGGAATGTGCAGGGGTGGGATTCAAATTTTTAAACAACCGGTTCTGTGGGCGTGGCTTAGTTGGTGGGCATGGCTTGGTGGTCATGTGACTGGCTGGGTATAGCCAACTCAACATCACTCACATCGAGGCATGCATCTTCTTGCCTGGCTTCTCATGACTGTGGGGATGCTGCAACAGTCATAAGTGTGAAAAACAGTAATAAGTCATTTTTTTCAGTGCCATTGTAACTTTGAATGGTCACTCCACACAAGCAAAGTACCAGTAAAGGAGGGGAGAAAAACTCCAGAGAAGTTCCTGAGACAGGAAGTCTAGTCCTGCCAAGAATGTAATAAGGGTTAACGGAGAGGTAGTTTCTGTAAGCAACCCCAGAATGTTTCCTTCCTGCCTTCCTTACAGGATTAGGCCAGTAATTTCTTCTAAAAACCGGTTCTCCAAACTGCTTAGAATGTTAACAACCGGTTCTAGCGAATAGGTGCGAACCTGTAGTATCCCACTCCTGGGAATGTGCATCTCTACATTCTAAGTAACACATCGAGACTGAAAATGCCCATTTTGCTAATGTGTACATCTGCATTCCCCAACACATGAAATATTAAGAGTTGATATTTCCTGCGATAATGGACCTGGAGCTTCATAGAAGGGTTTCTGCTGTTCTTGAGGAATTAGACAATTGCAAACAGTTCGGCCCATGGCTTCTTTCCCAGAGAAGTATGTTGGCTAGCCATAAAAGTTGAACAGGAATGGGAATGTTTTAAAAAGGTGTTCCCATGAACATCAATGAATTTCTTTATCTGTAAACATCTAACCTCATAAAGGTTTCTTTTTGGCTTTTAGGCCCCAGGTAGGGGGAAAAAAGCTAGTTTCAAAATTGCATGATTTAATTGTAGTTCAAACTTTAGAATTGTTCCCCATTGTAAATGAGCAACTGCTAATTTCAATTTACACCCATACATTTGATAATACTTTTTAATTTTAAGAATGTTGATCTGGACTGCAAACTTCCACACAATCACTAGATGGCAGCAGAGAGGTTTCCATATCCCTTTGCTGCCATCTCATGGCCAACCAGACATTTGCATCCTAAGGATGGCCCTACCTCAATTTCATACCCATGTACGAGAGTAAAAAAGAAAAAAAATACAGTTTTGAGATAAACATCAGACACTTTCAAGTGGCAGTAATCTTGGCAATAAATTTGTGTTTATTAAGCTTCTGAAAGTTTTTCAAAGCAGATGCTGTTTTTTTTTTCCTTTTCTTTCAAGCTTATGTTTAGGGCAAAAGTCCCACTTGATCAATATCACATCATCTTATGATTCATCTATTCCAAATAAACGTTGTGTTTCTTATTAGCTTCTACGTCAAGGTAAACTACACACAAAAGTGTGCAGTGAAGCCCTTGATAGAGCAGAAACACAGTTACAATTTATTTCCTTCACTTGCTCTTAAAAACACTTTTTGTTCCAAAACAGAAGTCTCCTGGGCTTCTTTACATGCTTGAACATAGTTTTTCTTTCTTGGTAATGCTTTTATAACTATGTTACTCAGGTCAGCGTCAGTTAACCAAGGTCCTGTCCCACAGACCTTGCTAGACTGCAGTTGTCATGATTCCCAAGCATTCTGACCACAGTTTATGGAAGTGGTACTCTAAAAACATCAAGAGGTCACTGTGTCACCTATTTTATTTTACTCTGACACTGTCAGGGACTAGGATGAGAGAGAAAGATTATAGCCTTTACAATTATGTCTTTACATGAATGTCTAGTCGGTTGAAAGACTGCTTCTTAATGTAAACCATTACTTTTCAATTAATCAAAACCTCTCTTTTAAGGTAAGACAGAATAATTTTACCAAGTGAAAAAGTATATGGCTTTGGTTTGATATAGTCTGAACTATGAACACATCAGTTTATGTGACTGAACAGGATGACTGCTCATATTAAAACCATGAAGTTTCTTCTTAACTCTTCTTTCTCATTTTTCGTGAACTGAGAAATCATACTTACTGACATTGAAACAAGCCATGATGTCTAATCAATGGTGACTTTAATGCCCAGGCTTTGTGGTTAGCTTTTTGGCTTTGGAACCCCTCTTAACAAAAGCAGGAATGAAAATAACTGAATAGGTAACAAATAAATCTGACACTGATACTTCTGACAATTATTCTATCAAAGAGTCTCTTTATCCAGGATTTGAGGAAGGGTTCAGCTGTGGGCGTAGCAATGATATTTTCTTTCTTGTGATTCCATCCTGCAAGTTCTTCATTCTAGATAATAGGCTATAATTACCAACCAAATGGGGGAGTATGTCCACTCTGAGCTGAGCTTGGAAAAGAGCTATAATTAGAGTTGAACTTTTTTTTTTTTTTTTGCAATCTATATAGTGTTAGAAAGCTTGCTCTGCAAAACTAAGATCCTAGGTCATCCCTAGAATCTCTGGTTGAATTTGAAATAAATTTGAGCTAAAATTCTGGAGACCAGTTGTTAGTTATAATAAAGAATGTCAAGGTAGTTTATGATTTGAGCGACACAAAGATGCCAGTTTCAACACATCAAGGAGTGTTTTCTAGAAGAGGAAGCAAACAATTTAAATGTATCCCATGCATATCTTTCAAGATTTCCAGAGATAGCAATTGCAACAGCACTTAGATTTATATATCGCTTTACAGTGCTTTACAGCCCTTTCTAAGCAGTTTACAGAGTCAGCATATTGCTCTGAACAATCTGGGTCATTTTACCCACCTCGGAAGGATGGAAGGCTGAGTCAACCTTGAGCCTGATGAGATTCGAACTGCCAAATTGCAGGCAGCCAGCAGTCAGCAGAAGTAGCCTGCAGTACTGCGCCACTGCGGCTTGTGTCACTAGTTACCAGTCTTTCCAATAACCTGTTCTCTTGATTTCCCAATGTCCTGCTACTGCCATGGCTCTTCCTTCCCAATCAATTACAGATTAACAGAGTTGGAAGGGACCTTGTAGGTCATCTAGTCCAACCCCCTGCCCAAGCAGACCCTACACCATTTTTGAGAGATGGCAGTCCAGTCTCTTTTTGAAAGCTTCCAGTGATGAATTGCATGCCTGTGTTTGCTTTATATGTTTTTGCTGGTCTATTAACACAATTGCAGGCTACTGTAAATACTGAAACATCTACCCTAAAATGTGATTGTACAGTGGTTACTTTCTATTGCTGCTGCATTTTGCCTGCAATACTGCAACACTTTAGAAATGTTTCCATTACTTATTAGCACCCAAGTAATTTATGTTCCTTATTTCAATTCTGTTAGATATTTATCTCCCCTTCTCTAGTTAGGATGTATTGTCTGAATTGCATCTCCCTTTCCTTTCCTCTTTCTTCTCTGTGTAAAGTTCATTCATCCTACAGTCAATCTTTCCTCCCCTTTCCTCCCTTCTGTTTATTTTTATTTTATTTATTTATTTGTCAAGCGATTGTAAGATAACAGATATAAGCATAAACATAGTTATGAATACATGAAATGAATACATATAAGAGAAATAAAAAGAAACGATAGGACAGGGACGGTAGGCACGTTGGTACACTTATGCACGCCCCTTACAGACCTCTTAGGAAAGGGGTGAGGTCAATTGTAGACAGTCTAAGGTTAAAGTTGTTGGGGTTGGGGAAGAAACCACAGAGTCAGGTAGAGTATTCCAGACATTGACCACTCTGTCACTGAAGTCGTATTTCCTGCAATCAAGTTTGGTGTGGTTGACCTTGAGTTTGTATCTATTCTGTGCTCTTGTGTTGTTATGGTTGAAGCTGAAGTATTCATTGACAAGTAGGACATTGCAATGTATGATTTTATATACTATACTTAGATTGGTCCGAAGGTGGTATAGATCTAGGTTTTCTAGGTCTAGAATTTCAAGTCTGGTGGCATAAGGTATTCTGCAATGAGTAGAGGAATGGAGAACTCTTCTTATGAAATATTTCTAGACTTTCTCAACTGTATTAATATCAGATACATAATGTGGGTTCCAGGCTGATGAGCTGTATTCGAGTATTGGTCTAGCAAATGTTTTGTATGCTCTAGTTAGTAGTGTAATATTACCAGAGAAAAAGCTACATAGGATTAGGTTAACAGCTCTTAATGCCTTTTTGACTATGTAGTTACAATGGGCTCTATACTTAGATCATTAGAGATGAGTACTCCAAGGTCCTTGACAGAGTTTGGATCATCAACAAGGTCTTGATTATTCAGCTTGTATTTTATTTTCTGATTTTTTTGCCAATATGTAAGACAGAGCATTTATTTGTTGAGATTTGAAGTTGCCATTTGTTTGACCATTCTGATACATAGTTGAGGTCTTTTTGAAGGGTAGCAGTAGTGTCTGTGGTGTTGAATAGCTTTACATCGTCAGTGAAGAGAATGCAGTTGCTCTTAATATGATCACAGAGGTCATTTATGTAGAGTATGAAAAGAGTTGGTCCTAGAACACTGCCTTGGGGGACACCACTGTTGGTACAAAATTTGATAGGACGCTCCCAATTTTGACCATTTGTTGCCTGTTTGACAGGAATGCCTCTGTCCAGTTATGTAAGTGTCCAGAGATACCATAAGATTTTAGTTTTAGGAGCAGCTCGTCATGTACCACTGAATCAAAGGCTTTACAGAAGTCTATGTAGATTGCGTCTATTGCTTTGCCCTGATCGAGTTGTGTAATCTATATGTTTTTGCAGTGTAAGAGTTGCAGATTGCAGGATAGTTTTTTCCTGAAACCAAATTGTTTATTAGAGAGTAGGTTGTTTGCTTCTAAGTGGAGGATAATGGATTGGTTAATAATTGATTCCATGACTTTACAGGTGACGCAGCACAAAGAGATTGGTCTGTAATTTTCAACTAGGCTGGTGTCTCCCTTTTTGAAGATGGGGATGACCGTGGCTTGTGACCATAGGTTTGGCAAGGAGATGGTCCTGAAAGATTTTTCAAAGATTATCCTTATTAAAAGTAATTGCCCAAACAATGTGACACTGTTGCAAAGGGGAGTGGGATGAAAGATAGAAGATCAATTAACTTCTAGATAGAAACTCTGCTCCAGGATATCAGCAATTCACTTCTAAATTGGCAGATTAGAACGGTGGCTTGCACAACAGCTTCTCTCTAAGTGTGGGCAGCAAAAGACTTCATTTCCCCATTCAGTGCTCTTTCAAATGCCCTGGAGTCAGGCATACTATATTAGGTTGCCTCTCGATTCATTTAAATAGAAGCCTACTTTTCTTTTTCATGTATTGTTTCTAAATAATATAGTCACAGAAGGCAGAAGAGGAGGAGGAGGATTACAAGAAGTAGTAATGAGACATAATAGACACTTTTTCCTTCCATGAAAGATTAATTTTACTAACAGAAAGAAGAGTTTGATAGTGGAATCACTTATCCAGAATAGTGATGAGTTCCTCTGGCTTTCTTTAAGTAGAAGCTAGATAGCCATATTTGTGAGTTCCTTCCATTTGGATTCCTATACTGAGCAAGGGCCTAAATTTGATTGGTTGATTGATTGATTATGTGTCATCAAATGCATTGAATCTTAGCAACCTCTAAGAATAGCTAGATTTTCCCAGTCTAAATGGCTCCTATGAATTTGTGAGCTCTGCACATGTTCCCCTGCATTGGGGGAAGTTTGCACCTTACATGAACATCCTATTCAGAACAAATAACCCCAAACAGGTAACTCAGAGGGGCTAATGTTTAACCCACACCTTGGATTCGTCTGGGATTAAGGTTACTTTCCCCATTAGCTATTTTTCTTCTGAAGAATGGGAAATGGGTCAGTGTACAAAGAAAAAATAACAAATACACTTTGATCTTTGCATTTGGCCCAGAATAAGTGTTAAAGAGAGAGGAGGAAGAAATATGCATTTGGTTGTCTTCTCTGGGTTATAGTTGACAAATAATAACAAAAATATAATTCCTTCCAATCTGTTTCCAGAGCTCCCTGACATTCTGCTGAAAATATTCTTCCCATACTCTAACAATAATAACAAATACATTTTATATAAATGTTCTAAGTACCTTTTTCAGGAACCTTTAAAAAATATAAATAATTGCAGAGAAAAAGTGATACAGGCTTCTCACACCAGGAAGAACACAAGCCAACATTTTCTTTAAAAAAATACTATGAATAATGGAGATCAAATACTTCTGAGTATTACACCGAGGCCATATGGAATAGAAAGAGAATGTTTCAGGTATAAAGGGGGCTGATAATTCTTTCCAATAGTTCCTTTTTAAATTAAGTGCAGGAAGGTTCTGATCACACATAGAAAGAAACCAAGCAAAAACAACTACTATTAGGTTTTGATGGTTTTTTTTTTTTTTTTGACATTTAAGGTAAATATTTGCAAATATACAAAGTGTATGGGTCACCACAAACCACTGGAAATATGTCATGTGGCCTTAACTATTAAAATGCCAGACTCTATGCTTTCTGGTTCAGGTAAGATATTGGGATTGTACTGCTTTTCTGTTACCTCTGGTTTTACCTAAACAACAATGGTTAGGGATCCTGCTCTTGTTACTGTATCCGCTAGATTTTCAGCTATTTTATTAAGACAAGCTGTTTAGTACAATCTGTTTGCTTACAGGTATATGAGCAATCTAGCCATATGCTGTTTGATTTTCCTGATTTTAATGCGCTGCTTTTTTAAAAAAAAAATAGTAATAATGGCGATGATGATTATGAAAAAATATTTTCTTCGGATATCTTAATCTTTTACATAGGCTCATAGAAACTATTGAAAGTGTTTTTTAAATCTTCTTTGAATATATATATATATATATATATATATATATATATATATATATATATATATATATATATATATCTCCCTCTCTCTCTCTCCCTTTCTCTCCCTCCCTCCCTTTGAAATGGAAGTAAACTCCTGCAGGGTGCTCTGAGATCACTTTCTGGGTGTAGTTGCATTTCACTTCTTGCTGTAGGTGAAATGGCTCATGAGCAATTGCATTAACTCTGTAAGCTCACAAAAAGAGAGAGAGAGAGAGAGAGTGGCAGAAGATTCCCTTGCCTCTTGATTGTAATACCCAACTAAACTTCTATCTAGAGAAGCTGAAAATATTTGGATGTCTAAAAATGCAAGTAACAAAATATCTTATGTAATATGAAGAGAACAGTGGTCAGGAAATTTAATTCTGCCAGAGTTGAATGTGGAGGTGATGGTAGTAAGGGGAAGCATGTCAAAACTTAGCAAACAGTTACCCCTCCCCACCAAAAAAAGGTTTGAGTTAAGCTGTGTAGCTTAACTTCAGAGGATCTCAGCACATGAGCACTCTAACTGCATCTACTTACCTATAACCTGTCAATACAATGGCAAAGTAACATTATGCTGAACCAGGAGAGCTTCCAGCAGATCTCATTTGCCTGGGCACCTGCATGCTGATTCATCAAGCTTTAGAACTGAAGCATAAAGCATCTGGTTAATATTAATCACAAGGATGTTCCCATTGATATTAAATTTTAGTAATACAACCCCTGAGTGATTAAGAAGGCTAGCCCTAGGGGGTGGTGAAGCTGGAGACCTGCCAGAGCCCTAAAACTGGCAACTCACCAATTGCTCCAAAAGGGCGACTTTGTGCTGCTGATTAGAGGCAACGGGAGAGAAACCCGGGGTTGAATATCAACCCTCTCAGGCTCCCTTGCCTGAAGCCCCCCTCTAAACCCTAGAGCCGGGGCTTGCCGGTTAATGAAAATCAACCACTGGGTTTTGAAAGCATACTTAATCCCACCAGCCACAGCTTTCTGTCGTAAAGCTATTTTAGTAATGCACGATGGGTGATTCTTAAGAAGTCCTTTCATGCAGAACACATACCAGGCCTAAATGTGTGCCAGTTGCATAGTTTTCAAAATTGAGTTACATGAAATTTCCAGTTTGCGGGAAAGGGTGAACGAGGTCCATTGCAGAATCTGTGTTTTTTCAAACAGAAAGTTCTGCTTTGACCATTCCAGATTTAAAGGGATCTTGGGGAGAAGAAGCTGGGAGAGAATATTCTGAAAACACAAGAGGCCATGTGTCTAAGCAATTTTCTCCAATCTGATGTCCTCCAAATATCTTAGAGAACAATGTTATGGATGAGATTTATGGGAGCTATAGCCCAAGGACTTTGATCAGGAAAGGCTGTGGTTACATCCAGGGGTGGGATTGAAAATATTAACAACCAGTTCACTGGTTCACTGGTTTGCTGGGTGGGCGTGGCCTACTCGGCTTCCTGCATCATAGCGGTGGGGGGTATTTTCATCCTCCTGAGGCTCTGGAGGCCCTCAGGATGCTGGAAATGGCCCCATTTCTGGACTTCTGGTACTTCTGGTAGGCCCATTTTTCGCCCTCCAGAGGCTCCAGAGGTTTTCCTGGAGCCTCCAGGAGGGTGAAAATGTCCTCCCCCCAAGCACCGGAGGCCAATTTTTCACTCTCCCGGATCCTCCACGCAGTCCCTGCATTTACCTCACATCCAAAACAGGCCACGTGGAGACTCCTGGGAGGGGAGGGGTGGGTGGGGTCAGCCAGTTCTTGTAACTACTGGTTCAGTGAACCAGATTAAAATTAACATCTGGTTCACCTGAACCAGTCTGAACTGGCTGAATCCCACCCCTGGTTACATCCTAAGCTAGGTGGACCAAAACTTTCCATGCAATCATCTCAAAGGTGCTTTTCAAGAGGCAACTAGACTTTTCTGTTTTTTCTTTGAAGATATTTTGCTTTTCATCCAAGAAGCTTCTTCAGCTCTGGTTGAGCTGGAAAAAACGTCTTGGATGAGAAGCAAAATGTCTTCAAAGAAAAACCAGAAAGTCCAGTTGCCTCTTGAGAACCATGACCTGGATAACTGAGAATCTCCTGGATAACTGACAACCATGACCTGGATAACTGAGAATCTCCATAGACATCTCCATGCAAACTAACTCATAGGTTTTGTAGAATTTTCTCTCACAAGGGGAAAAAAATTGACATTATATCATAAAGAGAATTATTCACAATAGCAGATATAGTGTGTTATTTTCACAAAGACTTTCTAACACAAAATAGTTTGTCTACTAGCATAAATTTGCACCATTACCCAAAGCCAGGAGCTGTTTACTGTTGTGTATGCATAAAGATTTAATAAAGTGTGAGCTTGGAGTAAGTGCAGGGTTCTGGCCCTGCACTTCTGATTGGCTGTTAAGCGGCCAGACCGGATTGGCCCGTTCCGGGGAATCTGATTGGCCCTTAACAGAGAGTTCCTATTGGTTATAAGAGCTAGCACTCCTAGCTCATTATTGGTTAAAAGTTACAGGGTTTGCCTATATAAGGTGGGTTTTAACTGCTATCGAGGCAAAAGTCACAATGTAAATAAAGAGCTGAAGTTCATTGTTCAGAGGCTTGTCTCCATTCTTTCTCGCCCATGCTCAAAACTTAACACTGGCGACGAGGATGGGATTTGGAGATATCTGAACCAACGAAACTTCGAAGAACACCGAGCATGTGACAGACGACGCCAACAATGGAACCATGTCCGGCGGCATTGTACCACCCGCTCCATTCAATCCAGGACAGGAAGACTGGGAGTCTTACATGGATCGCTTCCAAATGTTCTTAGAGATGAACAAGTTAAAGGACGCCACAGCCGGGAAGAAAAGGGCGGTGTTCCTAACGCATTGCAGTCCAACCGGATTTAAGATGGCTAAAGCACTAGTCAAACCCTGAGAAGTGAAGGCCATGGATTGGGACGACCTCGAACCTATCCTACGAGACCACTACGCCCCGACCGTGCCTACGCTCATGAGATGCCACGAGTTTTATCAGAGGAGCCAGTGAAAAGGAGAAAGCGTGGCCGACTTCATAGCAGACCTCCGAAATTTGGGAGGCCTCTGCGGATTTGCCGATTTAGAAAAAGCACTAAGAGATCGCATAGTTCTGGGACTAGATGCACCAGGCATCCAAAGCAAGCTGATGGTGAAAGGCGACATCAGCCTTGCCGACATCAGCCTTGCCGATGCCATGCTACTGCAGCAGAAGCAACCAGGAAGTCGGCTGCACAACTACGCCGAAACCGCGCTCTGGTACCACCACCGGCCAGCGACATCTCACCTAGTTCAGAAGGGCAGCTCGCAACAACGCACCACGAGGACCTCTCTTCATCGTCAGACATCGACGAAGAAGGGATCCATCGACTGCGGTCCGACCGGGACCATCACCCGAAGCCCTTACGCCCTTGCGCTGGTTGTGGAGCCAACCATGCCAGGTCCAAATGCAAATTCCGCGACACACTCTGCCATGAGTGCGGAAAACGAAGCCACATCGGACGGGTCTGCCGCAGCTTGCGAGGACCCAGCCAGGCCTCAAAAGGGGCTAACTATTGCCAATCGACAGGAAACCATCCTGTGCGGCAAAAGCCAGTAAACCACTCCTACAGAAATCGAGCTTTGCAGAGAGAAGAGGCTCACCATACTATCACTATCGGTCACGCCTCAGCCTTGGACACTAAGAAAATCTGAGTCACGGTAGCCATCAAGAACCAGCCTTGCCACATGGAGGTCGACTCAGGATCGTCCCTCTCGATGGTGTCCTGGAAGACACTCAAGCAACTCATCCCCACAATTCAACGCCAGGATCTCTGCTCCCAACGCCTCATCCTCGAGGACTACCAAGGGAATTGAATCCCCGTCGTTGGGTCCTGCCGAGTCCGAGTCTCCTTCAAGAAGTACACAGCATACTTACCTTTAACGGTCATCGATAGAGATAGGCCTAGCCTACTGGGCCTCCAATGGTTCGTGCCACTCGGCATTGAAGTGGCCGGCATAAACCGAGTCAGTGGCAGTGACTGGGAGGAAGACCTTATCTCTGAGTTCAGGGACGTCTTCGCGGACAGCTTAGGCGAGTATAAGGGGACCCCGATTTCATTCAGTCTAGATCCAAAAGTAGCTCCCATTCGCTTGAAGCCCTGTTGAGTTCCGTTTGCCTTAAAATCAAAAATCGACGAACAACTCGACAAACTGATAGCTCAGGGGGTGTGAGAGCCCATCGATCACTCCCCTTGGGAAACCCCAATTGTAACACCCATTAAGCCAGATGGGTCAATCCGAATTTGTGGGGACTACCGGGCCACTTTGAACCACGCCCTGCAGCAGAACGCTTATCCAGTTCCGGTGGTGCAGCATCTCCTCCATTCCCTGGGGGGCGGGAAAGTCTTCGCTAAATTAGATTTAGCTCAGGCATATCAGCAATTACCAGTAGATGAAAAAACGGCACAGGCCCAAACTATTGTGATGCACCGAGGTGCCTTTAAATGTACCCGGCTGCAATTCGGAGTTAGTGTAGCCCCGGGGATTTTTCAGAGCCTTATGGAAAGGTTATTGCAAGGAATTAAAGGCGTGGTCCCCTATTTTGACGATGTATTAATCACAGCCCCTACAAAAAAAATCTTACATGACCGGTTAAAATTAGTCCTAAAAAAATTCCAAGAGACCGGTCTTAAGGTTAAAAAAAAAAACAAATGTAAATTGTGTACTGACAGTGTTGAGTTTTTAGGGTACCTGATTGATAGCCAGGGCATTCACCCCACCAAAAGTAAACTAAAAGCGATAAAAAACGCTCCCAGGCCATGGAACAGGGCCGATCTCCAGGCGTTCCTAGGCCTCATCAATTTTTATAATGTATTTTTGCCGCACAAAGCAATGGTCACTGAACCATTACACCGTTGTTAGGTAAAAAAGCAAATTGGCCATGGGGTTACCGTGATGAACAGGCATTCTGAAATGTTAAAAAACTGCTCACTTCTGACTCTGTACTCATGCAGTATAACGAGACTTTGCCGTTAGTTATAACATGTGATGCATCGCCTTTCGGGGTAGGCGCCATTTTGAGCCATGTACTGCCTAATGGGAACAAAGCCCCTGTTGCATATTTTTCAAAGACTCTTTCAAAAACCATCTGTTGTGAAACAATAAAATATTTATGGGGAAAGTGATAATGGTAAATAATAAATGATATTTTATATATTATTATAATTCACACACACACATAAATAATTTCAGTGATAATTAAATTATAACTTATATCTATATATATGATTAAATTATTTGATGCATTAAAATAATATTCATATAAAATATATTATTTTTATTTAGAACAGTAAGTTCTAGCAAGAAATTCAAACTGGGTGACTTTGGGCCACTCACTCTCTCTTAGTCCAGCTCATCTCACAGGGTTGTTGTTGTGGGGAAAATAGGTGCAAGCAGGAATATTAAATGAATTTGCCACCTTGAGTTACATATAAAATGATATTTGTGTAGTAAAAATATTCTAATAAATGAAAAAAACAAAGGAAGGAAACTAATCAAATGACAATGGTCTCTATTGGATCCTATTAATAATATCCTCCATTTGTATCAGGTTGAGCATCAGCTTTTGGCCAAGTTCCCCCATCTCATTGCTTTAATTTATGTGGGGTGCAATCTGCTTTTAATTCCAAAGATGTTTTATAGCACTTAACAATAGCACTTATATACTGCTCCATTGTGCTTTTCCATATTCCCTAAGTGGTTTATAGAGTCAGAAAATTGCCCTGAACAATCTGGGTCTTCATTTTACTGACCCCTGAATGATGGAAGGCTGAGTCAATTTTGAGCCCTGTTAGGATCAAACTCCAGACTGTGGGCAGAGTTTGTCTGCAATACTGCACTTTAAGGACTGCGCTGCCAGGGTTCTACCAATTTTATATTGATAAAAGAATTTTATGTGATATTTTATTATGTTCCATATGACCCAAATGAGAAAGATATGAGAGAAAACATAGCTCTTTGTAAGTTTAGCACAAAATCTCCTTGATTTCTCGCACTAGTCCATTATGTGCTAGATAGCCCATACTTTGCTAGATAGAGCTCAGCTGTAAGACATTCTCAATTGTCAACAATTATTCTATTAGGAATCAATTAAACCCATCTAGGTCTTACAATATGATTTAAGCTTAAAGAAGATCAGAGTTTACTGGCATGGGAAAAGAAGGTAATTTGATGAGTCAGGGAATAGGGCCTTAAATCTACTTATTCTCAGTAGTTTAATTATCTTATTATAGTGGGGAAATCCTGGAATCCTTAAATATATATGTTTTTCCTGCCATCAACAAAGATTCTTGGGGCTTTTCAAAGTACAATAAATGTCCTTTTATGCCACAATACAAAACCGGATAAAATGTTAGACGTCAGTTTAATGACAAAGAGGAGATATTCAAACCTTTTACATTGCTATTTGAGAGAAATGAGGAATGAAAATGGAATGCTAATGTCTCTAAAATATTAAGCACAGAAGCACACTTAATATAAATTGACTTTGAGGAAATATCTGTCAGCGGGATGGTTCTAACTTTACTTTACATATGTGTGCACTGCAGGAAGCTTGGAAACACCAATAATTTTTTGGCACACTGGAGCTCACACTTGACTTTCTGAAACATAACTCATTTAGTCTTTGAAAGATACTTTGATAAATGTTCGCATGTGAGAGAGAGAAACTTCAAAGTCCATTCTGGTTTTCTGCAACCTTTGAAGGCAAAGGCAACTGAAAGTAGCAAGATTAGCATCTAGGTTTTTCACTGGCTGGCTGAGAAGACCACCCAAAGTTTTTAAAAAGGGGATCCATGTCTTAGAGGAGTAATGTGAAACTGATTTCCATTACAAGGAGGTTTTTCTATCCCCTCCAATTCCCTTTCAAGCTGGATAGATGCCATCAACACCAAAGTGCTTGTATTTACATTCTTACCCATGCTTAGGTAGAACAGGTGAGCAGTAGAATCAAAAGTACCATACCCAGAGAGTGAGCTAAGCTAATCGTGGAGTAGCCAATATCTGAGCTAGATTTCACTTTTCAACATAGATCAGCCAACTGCCCTAAATGTGGGGCAGGGTGGAGGGACCAACTCTGACCTCCCTTCAACTGGTTCTCATTTCTTCTATGTCATAAAATTGGCAGGAAGCTGCAGCTGTTTACATGATGCTGTGTTTTTAAAAAATGCTATTTTTTTTCTTTATGGTGTGGATTTTTCAGGCAAAACGCAGAGTGGCTTGCTACAATAGGGATTTTCGTACCTATATACATGCACAGTTCTCTCAAAAAATGGTCCTGAATGTGAGACTTGTTTGGTTTTCAGAAGCTGTTGTGGTCTTCTAGGCTACAAGTATCTGCCTTAGGGGTGTCTTCCAAACTGAAGCTTTTCCCAGCAACCAACTATTTGAGAATGGTTCTGAACAATGGTTTTAGAATGGTTTTACCTATGGAGACTGGGCAGTGGGTCTCGCTGGAAGGAGTCCTCTAAAGATTTACCCTTGTGGTTAGGAGATGCCTGTGCTATAAAAACTTCCAATATTGGGGGTTTCTCTCAATTATTACTCCTTAACTCAATTCACTACTAATAGTACTTCTCTGGCAGTGATGATGGAAGAATTAGTAGCATTGTCTGAGTTGCATTTCATTTAACAAATGCAATTGTAAGAGAGTTCTGTATTACTGTATGTATGAAAAAGACTCAGAACAAGCATATAAAATTTATGTGGGTGATACTGTTAAGTACTTGGACATGGGTTGGAGTAAATGGAGACAGTCTTTAAATGTGAACTTCCAGCTCTTTATTGCATAGTGACTTCTCAAAACAACAACAGTGAACCCTGCCTTATATAGGCAACCTTTGTGAGAATTGTCCAATAGCGAGCTATGAACGCAAGTACTTTAAACCAATAATAATCCTCTGTTAAGGGCCAATCGGATTCCTAAGAACTAGCCAATCCGATCTGGCCGCCTAACAGCCAATCAGAAATGCAGGGCCAGAACCCTGCACTTAACCTCAAGCTCATACTTTATTAACTATGGTACATACATAACAGATACAACATTTGTTTTGGGGTTTTTTTTTGCATTTTTTTACCTCTACGAACAAAAGTGGTACTGGTGGGGAAAAAAATAAAGGCATTGCTTTCTCTAGTTTCACTAAGCACAAGTATGTGAAGCTTTATGGAATGACAAGTTATATGGATACCAACTTCTGATTTCTGTTAAACATGCGAATTGACATATAATCCATTCTTACAGCTTCCACGATTCCTTGTTATCAATCCTTACTAGAGGACTTTCATTATGGCAGGGCTCAACCAAGTTTACTTGCAATCTTTGTGGCCAAGAATCATTTTAATGGGAGGCAGGGAAGAAGGAAAGACATCACTCATTGGGGACAGGCTTTTTTGGAGGATAGAGTTCTTTGTTTTCCAACCACTAAACACTTACTTTAGAGATTAGGTTACAGTTTTTATCTGTTCTCACTTCAGAACGATTAGAGAAAATGAGGGCCATGAAGGAAGAACATGATTATATGCAATCCTATGGACCTCATTTTCTGAGGTACTTCAAGCAAAGAAGAGACCGAGGAGGTTTACTAGAGATACATTGCTCTAGACTCTTGTTTGTTATAATCCAGAATGGTTTGGCTTTCATTTCTATTGAAATTATCTTCCCAAAATGAGAAGTCTCAGCTGGGTCTTTTCACTCCTTGATCTTGACAGGAGGCCCCAGGATAAATTCCAGTAAAGGTGAATGCTGGGAACTGATCCTCCCCATTCCCAAATCTTGTAGTTATATTTGAATTTGGTGGCTCCTTAACAAGAAATCTTCTGAATCCCCAGTTCAGCAGAGAGTCCCTGAGGGGACCAAGGAAGTTCTGGGTGAAACCGAGCAACAAATAGTAGGCATGTATCGCCTTTGGGCACCGACTGACGGGAAGACCAGGCGGCAGGCAGCCTGGGAGTAGGAACTCAAAAGCTGAGAGCCAGACTAGACACGCCTTGTTCCTGGCAGAAGATCAGCAATAACTCTAGACTGCAGGATAGCATGGAAGTTGGTGTTGGGGTGTGTGTGTATGTGGTGTGTGTGGTGTGTGCATACATATAACTTAAAGCAGTTTAGTTGTACTGTGGCAAACTAACCAAGTGGCTGGGCATAAAACTGGCTTTTAAAGTAATTGGATGTATTTACACTTTGCCAAAAAATAAAATAGAAATATAAGAACAGCCCAATTGTTTTACCCTAAAGTTCCTTTTCTAGAAGTTAGCTAGGTGATTCCAAGAGGTTGAACCAAGCAAGGCATGAAAGCAAGCACTGGCCTTACCCAGTAAGGGTATCTTCCTGCCCCTGCCGAAAAATTTCCCTATAGCTAAACAGCCTTTCCCAATCCCCATTTTGCAAAATCACAAGGCAAATGCCAGTATAATTGTTTTGTTTAGACTTATTGTTCAAGCCTTTTGCTTTTGGAATAACATTTTGAAGCTAACCTGCCAAAGAACTTTTGGCTAAGAATTTAGCTTGCAAAACAGTTACCTTCATTGTGCTGTCCAGACGGTTTAGAGTTAGTTAGGAATTGAGAGCTGTTCCCTTAAGGGAATGCAACATGGTAAATGTAGTTAAGGTATCCTGGGAAATATAGTTCATGTCATGTGGCCATATGCAGAACATTCATCTTATTTATTTCTTTATTTATTTAACATATGGCAATGCCCTTATTGAAAACTGTTAAGTAAGACCAAAACAAAAACATTCATGATAAGAATAGGCTAAAGGCCTGTACATTTAGCAACATCTAGAGGAAGTGGCTAAGATGCTCAGCTTGTCAAACAGAAAAGTCAGCAGTTCAGCGGTTCGAATCCCTAGCACTGCGTAATGGAGTGAGTTCCTGTTACTTGTCCCAGCTTCTGCCAATCTAGCAGTTCGAAAGCATGTAAAAATACAAGTAGAAAAATAGGGACCACTTTGGTGGGAAGGTAACAGCGTTCTGTGTGCCTTTGGCATTTAGTCACCGGCCACATGACCATGGAGACATCTTTGGACAGCACTGGCTCTTCAGCTTTGTAACAGAGATGATCATCACCCCATAGAGCCGAAAACAACTAGCACGTATGTGTGTGGGGAACCTTTACCTTTTTAAAGCAATCTCCTGTCCAAATTATAATTTGATGTCCTACAGTACAGTGCTCATTCATTGAGAACCAATGGGCCTGGCATGTAATAATAGGAGCTTCTGGTAGACTTTTTTCCAACTATCTCACAACTGATACACTTTAACCAACATAATCAATTATTAACCAATCCATCATCCTCCACTTAGAGACAAACAACCTACTCTCTAATAAACAATTTGGTTTCAGGAAAAACTATCATGTAATCTGCAACTCTTACAGTGCAAAAACATATGGACTACACAATACGATCAGGGCAAAGCAATAGATGCAATCTACATAGACTTATGTAAAGCCTTTGATTCAGTGGTACACAACAAACTACTCCTAAAACTAAAATCTTATGGTATCTCTGGACACCTGCATAACTGGATAGAGGCATTCCTGTCAAACAGACAACAAATGGTCAAAATTGAGAGCGTCCTATCAAATTCTGTATCTGTCAATAGTGGTGTCCCCCAGGGCAGTGTTCTAGGACCAACCCTTTTCATACTCTATATAAATGACCTCTGTGATCATATTAAGAGCAACTGTATTCTCTTCGCTGATGATGTAAAGCTATTCAACACCACAGACACTACTGCTACCCTTCAAAAAGACCTTGACTATGTATCAGAATGGTCAAACAAATGGCAACTTCAAATCTCAACAAATAAATGTTCTGTCCTACATATTGGCAAAAAAAATCAGAAAATAAAATACAGGCTGAATAGTCAAGACCTTGTTGATGATCCAAGCTCTGTAAAGGACCTTGGAGTACTCATCTCTAATGATCTAAGTGATAGAGCCCATTATGACTTCATAGCCAAAAAGGCATTAAGACTTGTTAACCTAATCTTACATAGCTTTTTCTCTGGTAATATTACACTACTAACTAGAGCATACAAAACATTTGCTAGACCAAAACTCGAATACAGCACATCAGTCTGGAACCCACATTACTTATCTGATATTAACAGAGTTGAGAAAGTCCAGAAATATTTCACAAGAGTTCTCCACTCCTCTACTTGTTGTAGAATACCTTATGCCACCAGACTCGAAATTCTAGACCTAGAAAACCTAGAACTACACCGCCTTCGGTCCAATCTAAGCATAGTATATAAAATCATACATTGCAATGTCCTACCTGTCAATGAATACTTCAGCTTCAGCCATAACAACACAAGAGCAAACAATAGAGACAAACTCAAGGTTAATCGCACCAAACTTGATTGCAGGAAATACGACTTCAGCGACAGAGTGGTCAATGTCTGGAATACTCTACCTGACTCTGTGGTTTCTTCCCCAAACTCCAAAAACTTTAACCTTAGACTGTCTACTACTGACCTCACCCCTTTCCTAAGAGGTCTGTAGGGGGCATGCATAAGTGCACCAACATTCTTACCGTCCCCATCCTATTGCTTCTTTTATTTTTTTTATATGTATCCAAGTATTCATAACTACCATGTTTCTCCAACAATACGCCTCCCCCCCAACAGGAAGACCCAGCATGTTTTCTAGGCATAAAATGAAATTAAGCCCCTCCCCCCAAATTTAGGGCTAGTTTAAAACATGTGAAATTGGGGGGGAGGCAGGGGGAACTTGCCATTAGGAGTGCCCCGTGAGCAGCTGCGCCTCACCATCAGCCTCTCCTAATACCATGGTGGAGCACGGAGGGCTCCCTTACCCCTCCTTACCCAGGTCAGCAGGCGGGCAGCGTCAGCGTGGATGTCCAGCAGCATTTCAGCTGCTTCTCAGGCCTCTGTAGTTTCCATGGTTCCCACCGGTGCTGGTCCTCTCTCGCCAGCACCGTCTCCAACAACAGCATATGAGTCACTCCCGCTTTCCCCAGTCCCCGTAACAACAGGAAAAAAAAGATTTTGAGGTACCTGGGAGTACCGCGCGCTGCATTTTGGTTTAATCCTGAGTGGCTGGATGGGTATGAGAAGAGCCGAGTGAGCGTCTCTGCTGCTGCTACCCTTGGTGCTCCAGCCTTGGGCTCTGCAAGTTTGCAAAAGTCCCGGTGTGCAGCCTGTTCCTGCATTCCAAACGCCCAGGCCAAGCTGTAGCTGTCCCTCTCTTGCCAGCACCATCTCCAATAACAGCGGCAGCAGCGGTGGAAACTGTGGAAGCGTTTCAGCTGCTTCTTGGATAGGGGAGCCACCTCCGTAACTTCCCCGGTTCTCGCCGCTGCTGCCGCTGTTGTTGGAGATGGCGCTGTTGAGAAAGGGACAGCTGCAGCTCAGCCTGGGCGCTTGTAATGCAGGAACGGGCTGCGCACCGGGACTTTTGCAAACTTGCAGAGCCCGAGGCTGCAGCACCAAGGGTAGCAGCAGCAGAGATACTTGCTCGGCTCTTCTCACGCCCACCCAGCTGCTGGGGATTAAACCAAAACTCAGCGCGCGGTGCTCCCAGGTACCTCAAAATCTTTTTTTTCCTGTTGTTACGGGGACAGGGGAAAAGCGGGAGCAACTCAGATGCTGTTGTTGGAGACGGTGCTGGTGCGCAGGCGGGGGGGGGGGGGAGAAATTAATTCACCCCCGAAAAGACGTCCTAGCTGTTTTTGGGGGGCTCAAAAAAAAAAAAGGCCCGGCCTTATTTTGTGAGAAACACGGTATGTTTTTACTTATACCTATTATCTTGTAAGCAATTGACAAAAAATACATAAAATAAATAAAATATCAGGGCTTGATTACAGCCAGAGGGTTGGCTGCCCTTGTTGAAAGACGAAACTACATCCAGAAACCATGCAACAATTTCTAATATTAATTTTATAATTTTGATTAATTTCATATCCTAGCTTTCTTCTAGAAGTTCAAAAAATTTATACATGGCCCTCTCTCCTCCAACTATATCCCCCAAACAGTCCTGTAAAAGAACTTAGGCAGAGAAATAATAATTGTTGCCTAGAATTCGGCACTGGATTTTCTTTCTTTTTTTTGGGGGGGGGGGGGGTAAAAGTTTTATTGATTTTAACAACAGACAAAAAACATGTAAGACATAAAACATAACATAAAAAGATCGTTCTTCATAAATTTACAGTGTATCGGTTGGTTTACCACTCCCTTTTGTGCATCCATTTCATAGTCATCAAAATAATTATATTACATAATAACTCACATTATCAATCATCAATAAAATATCCCAATATCATTATTAAACAATCATTTGACTATAATTTTACGAATTCATACTTAAGCGAGATAACTATAATTAAGTTATTTTATAACAAATCAGAATCATACCAAATCTAGCTTAATAAAATATTCTTAAAAATTATCAAAACCAAGAAAAATTATATATTCATTATTTCCTAAATTTCTAAATATTCTATTATTATATTGTATTATCTAACCATTGATAAAAAAAGATCCCAAACTTCATAAAATTGTTTATCTTCTTGTTCTCTAATTTCAAATGTCAATCTACTCATTTCAGCACATTCCAATATTTTCTTAATAATTTCTTCCTCAAGCACTGGATTTTCATGGCTGAGGTGGGACTTAAACCTGGAGCAATCTAAGCACCACCTCCCAAAGTAGTTGCAAGAGATCAGTGGTGGTATTCTATTGGTTCGGCCCAGTTCAGCTGAACCAGTAGCTCCAAGGATCATGTGTGAGCGAACCGGTTCACTCCAATGATCAGCTGCTGGGCCCTCCCACCTCCCCTAGCTCAATAGTGACCTTTATTTCCTGCTTTTCAATCTCAGCTGCTTCACGCGGCACAGCCGATCTGCTGCGGGTCAGCTGTTTTACACACAGGGCTTGCAGCAGAAGATGAGTTACAAATGCTGCATGTACGCAAAGTGCACACAAAGTGCGCACTCACACTGAACTGGTTGGAAAGCTTTTTGAAACCTTCCATTGCAAGAGATGCCAAGGTGTCTACGGCAGGAGGTTAAAACTATTCAACTAGTAGTTATGACTATGTCATATAAATCACAACTTTTTAGTCTATAAAGGCACAGAGGCAGGACTTCAACTGTACAGTCACAACTGCAATTTTGACATTGCTTTGGTGCATGTCACGTTTTCTTCCATATTGTCTCTTTTCTTAGCATGTAATAATAATAATAATAAAAAACAGGATTGGAAGCTAGCATACTGTAAATCAATCTGTCTTAAGAAAATTACTCACTGCTTTTCTTGCCATTTGCCAAGTGAGTATTTTGTGGCTGGCCACATCAACCATAGCAATCGTTTTGTGAGAGTACCCATAAGACACTTTCAAAGTTTCTGTGGGACCTCAATTCTTTGGATGATGGTGATTCATGTTCTTAAACTCCAAAGTTGGAGTGCACTGCCTTATTTCTCCTTGCCCCTTTAGGTAAGATGAGGGTCAGGTTGATATTTCCTCCCTCCATAACTGGCTTTTCCAGAAACGAATCCTTTTGGAACAGAAAATCCTGCCTAAAATCTGACCAGGACTCAACCCATCTCAAAGGAAAAAGTGACTCAGAGTAAGCTAAGTAAGCAAAGGACTAGATATCTCTTATGCTGTTCCAGGCTGTTTCTGCACCGAAAGCAATGAGTTACTGGAGTTTCTTCCCTGGTTATGACTTCTGTGGGCTGATGAGTAGCTGTCCCTTCAGCCAAGCATGGGATGGTCCCAATTCTTCTTTTCCATCAGCTTCATTTTTCCTTTGCTCTGGAATGGCTCTTATCTGGGGATGAAGGAGATGAGGTATGTGGTGCTTCTTCCCAGCCCAGCTGTAAGTCCCTTTAAACTCAGACAAGGGCAAAGAGGTATAGCTCGTATAGAGAAAAGAAAGACTAGGGATAACATGGCAGCAGTATTCCGGTATTTGAGGGGCTGCCACAAAGAAGAGGGGGTCAACTTATTTTCCATAGCACTAAAACGGAAATTAATCCAGGAGACCTGGAATTAAGGGGAAACTTCTTAATAATGAGGACCATTAACCAGTGGAACAGCTTGCTTTCAGAAGTGTAGGTTCTTTATCATTGGAGATTTTTAAGAAGAGACTGGAGGACAGTCACTTGTCTGAAATGCTTGAACAGGGGGTTGGATTAGAAGACCCGTGGAGTACCTTCCAGTTCTATTCTGATTGAATTTGTTGCTCAGATTCATGGCACACTCTTGCAAGTTACTGACATAGAGCACTGCTGTTCCCTGATATTGTACTAAAATATTCTTTTCTTTGAGAGCACTACGTAACACTTCTAGTGTTGATGCCGTTTGATGGCACCGTCCACCAACAATCATGCTCTCCCTTCCTCCAACAACTGATCTTGGTTTAGTCACCTGACATTCTCCCTTTCATTCACAACGTACATTGGAAAAGGTTGCAGTAGTTGACCCCAACCTCTGCAACACTAGCCAATCAGGATTCTCCAAAGGAGTTCTGTGTATCTCATTCAGAGCAGATAGTCCTTCATTGGTGTTTTTAGAAACAGTGAAATGGCTGAATGAAAATAGCACTTCAAAATAGCGGATGCCCAGCTGCTCTGATAGACTTGGTAGTCTGCCAATTCACTCTGGTAGTGGATTGAGATATAGAAGAAGTTTGAAGGACTCATATACAGCCAATGCCATATCTCAGGAGAACCACAAGCTCATCTGCCAGGACTATAAAACAAGTCTCCAACAAGCTGATGTCACCCAGATTATTTTTTAGCGATGACATCTCTCAGAATTGTCTGCTAATCTTGCAAAATAGCTGGGAATTTTTGGAGCTGTACTGAAGCACCAGGATAGGGAAGGTTGCTAAAAAAAATAATCATTCTGTGTTTTAGATGATCTCATATTAAAAAATAAGGAAGCAGAGCAGCGTTTGCTTCACAGTAAGATAAAAGCTTAACTCACATATTTATTCCCATCTCTGTGACTTCAGGTGATGAGTTACTTTGCAGGAAACTCTCACCACAAACCCGATATGACAAAGAAAGCATATCCTTCCACTAACAGCTTTCCAGGGAAGTAGCTCACATATTCCAATTCAAGTCTGCAAGAGACCAATTACTGATTGATGAGGCACTAATGTGTCATATTTGTGCAGTTATGATTCAGCATGACAAATATTATGACATCAGAAGAATGACAGACAGAAGGAAGTCCTTGTCTGCTAAGGTTTCGTGCCTGGAGCACCAGGCCATGCCCCATGGTCAAGAATCAGGTATTCTGTGTCAGGCTGTTTCCTGGATTCTTATAGCTAAGCCTGCAAAGTTTGTGTGACATTATATAAAGCCATACAGTCTCTGCAGCATGTAAGCAGAATGAAAACCAGCCAGTGCTTTCCTTAGGAGCTGACTACCAGCGTTTATCCTTTTCTCATTATACCATCTGTTGCAAATGCTGTTGAGGTTATGCATTCATTTGAAATATTTCTAAACTGCTTTTGATTGCAAAGAAGCCCAAAACATTGGGCAACAATTTAAACATTTTGGCAAGGGCTCTTTGCATTACAAGACATCAATGGAGATAAATCTCCACAGAGATATCATGGGGGTGGAGTCCAGTACTAGGAGGATGGCCACCAATTTGCAAAGAGAACGTGTCCGCCAACATTATAAACAGGGTTGCTGTCATTTGTCTCCTCCAGGTTAGCAGCTCTTTTTTGGGACTAACTAGATCAGGGATGGGGACCTCCTGTTGGGTTCAAGACATTCAACAGCTCCACCCACATTGAGGCAGGTGGGCTGCCTTCCATTTGCTCACCCCCACAACACCCAGTTCAATTTTCAAATGGTGGTCAGGGAGGTGAACATAAACCACACGTACAGTGCTCATATTCAACAGCACAGTAGTCCTTGGCTTAAAACCACCACTGAGCCCCAAATTTCTGTTGCTAAGCAAGAGGAGAATCTAAGGGCGTTTTGCTCCACTTTTTGACCTTCCTTGCCACAGCTGTTCAGAGAATCACTGCAGTTGTTAAATTAGTCACACGGAGGTGAAATGAATCTGGAGGTCCCACTGACTTGGCTTGGCAGAAGGTCACAAAAGATGATCACAATAGCACAGGGCATTTCATCCATCCTTAAATATACGCCAGTTGCCAAGTATCTGAAATTTGAACATGTGACTTACAACTGTCATCTTGCTTTTTTAAAAAAATGTTGTTGTAATTTTGAATAGCCTCTAAATGGATGATTGTAAGTCAAGGACTATCTGAACAAAAAAGGAGAGACAAGACAAAAAAGTAAAGAAGGCAGGGTGATTGTTTTTTATTCCTGATAGAATAGGATGTCTTGACTGCAATCCTAAATTGTATTAACAGAGGGATACAATCAAGATCAAGGGAGGTACTATACCACTCTATAAAGCCTTAGTAAGACCACACCTAAAGTACTGCATCCAGTTTTGGTCACCACATTATAAAAAAGATGTTGAGAGTCTAGAAAAAGTACAGAGAAGAGCAACCAGGATGATTAGGGGACTGGAGGCTAAAACATATGAAGAATGGTTGCAGGAACTGGGCATGGCTAGTCTAGTGAAGAGAAGGATCAGGGGAGACATGATAGTGGTCTTCCAATATTTGAGAGGCTGCCACAGGGAGGAAGGGGGTCAAGCTATTTCCCAAAGCACCTGAAGGTCAGACAAGGAATAATGGATGGAAACTGAACAAGGAGAGATTTAACCTGGAAATAAGGAGAAACTTTCTGACAGGGAGAACAATCAACCAATGGAACAGAAGTTGCCCTCGGAAGTTGTGGGAGTGCCATCACTTGAGACTTTCAAGAAGAGATTGGACTGCCATTGGTCAGAAATAATGTAGGGTCTCCCACTTGAGCGGGGGGGGGGGGGTTTGGACTAGATGACCTACAAGGTCCCTTCCAACTCTGATTTTCTGTTATCTGTGCTTGATGGTAACTGACCCTTATTATATTCCTTGGGGATTTCCTGGGCTCAGGAGATAAGCTGAGAATGTAAGATAGCTTTGCAAAAAAAATCACCCCCAAAATGAAAATGAAAAGCAGCCCATAGGTCTGTGATGGCAAACCTATGGCACACATCCTGGAAGTGGCATGCAGAGCCACTTTTGCCGGCACGCAAGAGGTTGCCCGGAAGAGCCCCACTGTGCATGCACACGCACCCCTGCCAGCCAATTAATTGTCGGGTATCTGCTGTTGTATGCGCAGAGGCATGTGGCGTGCTGAGGGGGGGGGTAATTGTGTGCACATTGCATCATGGGTGCAGGCCAGGGGTGGGATTCAAATTTTTTAACAACCGGTTCTGTGGGTGTGGCTTAGGTGGTGGACATGGTTTGGTGGACATGTTATTGGCTGGGCATGGCCAACTCAATATCATTCACATCGAGGCACGCATCTCCTCGCCTGATCTCTCATGACTGTGGGGATGCTGCAACAGTCATAAGTGTGAAAAATGGTCATAAGTCACTTTTTTCAGTGCAGTTGTAACTGAATGGTCACTCCACACAAGCAAAGTACCAGCAAAGGAAGGGAAAAATACTCCAGAGGAGTTCCAGAGACATGAACTCTAGTCCTGCCAAGAATGTAATAAGGGTTAACGGAGAGGCAGTTTCTGTAAGCAACTCCAGAATGTTTCCTTCCTGCCTTCCTTACAGGATTATGCTAGTAATTTCTTCTAACAACCGGTTCTCCGAACTGCTTAGAATGTTAACAACTGGTTCTAGTGAATAGGTGCGAACTGATAGAATCCCACTCCTGGTGCAGGCACGCGCATGCACTTTTGGCACGCAATGTGGAAAAGGTTAGCCGTCACTGCCATAGGTTGTTCTGTTCCTCAGCACAGACAGTTGGTTTGGTTTCCAAATGACATCTGCAAAGTGCCTGGACAGAAGCAACATTTGAGCAAATGTGAAAATGAGCTACATTGAGAAGAAAGAACTACTTTCAATGGTAGAAGTCTAAGATGGTGTGTGACATTGAAGGGTATCTACATCAGTCTTGGATTGGATCCAGACATCCTATCCTTTCCTTCATCTTGTCAAACCGAGGGCTGTGGTGGGATTGTGCCCCCTGGGAACAACCAGTGCTGGACGTTATAACTCTCAGCCATAAAATACCATGGCTTCCTGCTCCAAGCTGATGTCTGGGCCCATATATGGTTACAGAAATGGGGATGCTATGCACTCTTGCTGACTGACATCAGCATGGAATTGGTGGGTTTGGCTTGGAAGTACATTCTCTGAATTTTTTTGAGAGAGAGAAGGATAACAAATCAGATAGAACCCAAGATGCTCTACTGCAGATGTATGTTCCATAAACCATTTGAGAGGCTTTTAGTTTCAACTTTGCTGAGTTTCCTAATTCAGTATGGTGTATGCATTATGGTAATGTTTGATTACTGAATTTAGTAGCCTCAAATACAGCTTTGATGTTAATTATTTAAAATCTTGTAAGAACTAAATCACAGATATGCATGGTAGGTCTTTATTACTAGCATCATTAATTCGGATTAGAAGTTAACATTTTCACTTAAGGCAATGCTATATTTCCTGTTGAGACTCCAACACCTGTGTGATATCTCATTTATTTAGTTAAATCTGTTCCTAATTTTATGAGCTAGTGCTCCCAAAGGTTGTCTTTTTTTTAGGTTTTAGATGTCTGTTCAGTGACAAATCTATGTAGTGATCTTGTAGACAAGTCAATAACCAAACCCAGAGCTTTATAAACTTCATAAAAACCTGCATTACAGTATGCACTTCTCAAAGATAATGCAACACAGGACTGTGTAAAAGAATTGGGTGTGCATGTCTATGGAGATTCTCAGTGATTCAAGTCATGGTTGTTCCAAAGGCACTTTTTCAAAAGGCAACTGGATTTTGCTTTCTCTTGAAGACATTTTGCTTCTCATCCAAGGAAGCTTCTTCAGTTCTGACGATGTGCATATTTTGGACTGGCCTATAAAGGCATAGCTCAGGCACCAGTTGGAGGAGCCATATTCCTTAGGCGAAAATATAAATATGGCAACTCTTGAAACACTTTTGCAGCTCAATCTTAAATTACCTGAACAATAAACACTCCTTTCTTTCTACCCTCAATCATCTTGCTGGTATTTCAGAGGTAGTAGTAAGTAGGAAAAAATAGTTGAATTGTTTTTCTAGCAATTTTTATTTAGATTGAAGAGAGAGAAGTTACTAGAGAAATGTATTTCAAACCACAAGAAAATTTTCATGAAATTCTCATGAGTGAAATATAGTGTTCTTGTGTTTGTAGAGTTACCAAGTAGTCTAAGGATGTCTATCTGAATGTTCTAACAGTCATTGTGTAATCATAACTCCAGATAGTAACATCCTCCCTGGGTTTCTGCGTTCAGATTGATTGTAAGAGTAGGCATCTAGGAAGGCTTCAAAATGAAGTCTACGAACACAAGCAATGTCAGCAGAAGTCCCATCGCTTATTGATGGTTACCATTAATAAAATAAGCTAAAAATACCAAGAGAAATTTAAAAGAAATTCTCACTTTCCCTGTGAATAAGAGATAAAAAATAGGTATCGTTGGTGGGGACAGAAAGGAAGGACTTAAGATGGAAAGGAGTGGTTGAGAGGATTTCCATGACTATGAGACTAAAATAATACTAAGAATGTTGGAGGATGTAATTAAGGATGAATAAATACACTTCTCAAAAAAAATAAAGGGAACACAAAAATAAGACATCCTAGATCTAAACGAATGAAATATTCTTATTAAACAAGTTGTTCATTACATAGTTGAATGTGCTGACAACAAAATCACACAAAAATTATCAATAGAAATCAAATTTAGCAACCCATGGAGGTCTGGATTTGGAGTTACACTCAAAATTAAAGTGGAAAAAAACACTACAGGCTGATCCAATTTTGATGTAATGTCCTTAAAACAAGTCAAAATGAGGCTCAGTAGTGTGTGTGGCCTCCATGTGCCTGTATGACCTCCCTACAATGCCTGGGCATGCTCCTGATGAGGTGGCGGATGGTCTCCTGAGGGATCACCTCCCACATTGGACAGACTGCCCCCAACTCCTGGGCAGTCTGTGGTGCAATGTGGCATTGGTGGATGGAGCGAGACATGATGTCCCAGATGTACTCAATTGGATTCAGGTCTGGGGAACGGGCAGGCCAGTCCATAGCATCAATGCTTTCGTCTTGCAGGAACTGCTGACACACTCCAGCCACATGAAGTCTAGCATTGCCTTGCATTAGGAGGAACCCAGGGCCAACCATACCAGCATATGGTCTCACAAGGGGTCTGAGGATCTCATCTGGGTACCTAATGGCAGTCAGGCTACCTCTGGCGAGCACATGGAGGGCTGAGCGGCCCCCTAAAGAAATGCCACCCCACACCATTACTGACCCACTGCTGGTCATGCTGGAGGGTGTTGCAGGCAGCAGAACATTCTCCACGGCATCTCCAGACCCTGTCACATCTGTTACATGTGCTCAGTGTGAACCTGCTTTCATCTGTGAAGAGCACAGGGTACCAGTGGCAAATGCCAAATGTCCTGCATAGTGTTGGGCTGTAAGTACAACCCCCCCCCGTGGACATTGGGCCCTCATACCACCCTCATGGAGTCTGTTTCTGACCATTTGAGCAGCCACATACACATTTGTGGCCCATTGGAGGTCATTTTGCAGGGCTCTGGCAGAGGTGGAGGTAGCAGTCCTGATGCTGGGTTGTTGTCCTCCTACGGCCTCCTCCATGTCTCCTGATGTACTGGCCTGTCTCCTGGTAGTGCCTCCATGCTCTGGACACTACGCTGACAGACACAGCAAACCTTCTTGCCACAGCTTGCATTGATGTGCCATCCTGGATGAACTGTACTACCTGAGCCACTTGTGTGGGTTGTAGACTCCGTCTCATGCTACCACTAGAGTGAAAGCACCACCAGCATTCAAAAGTGACCAAACCATCAGCCAGAAAGCATAGGACCTGAGAAGTGGTCTGTGGTTACCACTCCTTTATTGGGGATATCCTGCTAACCTCCTATGCTTTCCACCTGTTGTCTATTCCATTTGCACAACAGCATGTGAAATTGATTGTCAATCAGTGTTGCTACCTATGGCATTCAGCTTAGTTCAGGTATTTTCCCACGTCATAGTAGTTGTGCTTTTAAAGTTGTAGCAACGTTTCAGCAGAATCTCATCTGCCATCATCAGGCTTCTGTATAGTGTTCATCTGTGAGTCAGACTTTTACAGTGGTTTCAGATTTAAATTTGGGGCAGCCTATTGCTGTGCCAGAATGGTTTTTTCTTCATCCTGATTGGTTGAGAGTCTTGGTCTGTGTTTATTGGCCTTGGAGTTTGCTGTGTTCTGCTTGATTGGTGTTTCTAAGATCTTCTGTCTGTTTTTTGGCTCTTTTTGTATCTTGATTGGCTGGCAACATTGTGTTACTTTATTGGAGGCCTTTAGTGCAGCGTGGCTCCGGGTAAATGGACAGCTATCATTAGTTAGGAAGCTGGGCACCCAGATGAAACCCAGCCAAGCTGCACTGAAGGCCTCCAATAAAGTAACACAATGTTGCCAGCCCATCAAGATACAAAAAGAGCCAAAAAACAGACAAAAGATCTTAGAAACACCAATCAAGCAGAACACAGCAAACTCCAAGGCCAATAAACACAGACCAAGACTCTCAACCAATCAGGAGGAAGAAAAAACCATTCTGGCACAGCAATAGGCTGCCCCAAATTTAAATCTGAAACCACTGTAAAAGTCTGACTCACAGATGAACACTATACAGAAGCCTGATGATGGCAGATGAGATTCTGCTGAAACGTTGCTACAACTTTAAAAGCACAACTACTATGACGTGAGAAAATACCCGAACTAAGCTGAATGCCATACATGTAAGTACCCGCGAAAACTTAAGAAAACATATATATATATATGTGTGTGTGTGTGTGTGCACAAATGTATATAAAATCTATATTATATTAATTACACTAGAATGGTGACCAAAAGTTATGTCAAAACGATTCCACCATGTTCAATATTTTTTAAATGTTATGTTTAATAAAAATTATTTTAAAAAGAGAGGGAGAGATAAAAATAGGATCCTGTTTTGCAAAGACAAAAACATGAATTTTTCCTTTGATCACATGATCAAGGCAGACTTGATCACGGGTCAATCAATCAACAGTTCAGATACAGGATAGCTTCTTACCTATTCCCTGGCACCTCTTAATAATGTTCATGATGATTTAAATGCCCTCAAAATGCTGCTGCCACTCTCCATTTCATTGGTTTACCCACAGAAAAGTAAAGGAATTCAACTATCATAAATAAGTAATACATGGAAGGGTGATGTAAGTAGATATATTTTTTCACCTTCCAGAGAGAGATCTCCCAGCTGGCCAAACCGCAGACAATCACAGAAGCACAAGAAAACCCAAACATGGCAGCGATTAGCTAAACCAGCCTAACGTATACCTTTAAATCACTAGCATAAATGTTGGAAATCCTACTTGGCAGAAGAAATAACACAAGGCAAACTGACTACATTAAATCATTACACAACCATTTTATGGGCTTTAGTCTTTCACAATAGGTGAGACAGTGGGCTAGATCCTTATCGGAAAATGGGCACCGCTCCATCAAATGCAGTTGAATCATGTTTGGATACAGCAAACCAAGTGCTTAGCCAAATTTCTTCTGCAAGAGAAGCAGAAATTGAAGTGTTGCTGCCATCTCCCTTGAAGCTTTATGGAAATAGCCTGAACTGCATATTGCTCTAGAACTTCACAGGCTCATCTTTACAAATAGTTCAACAAAAGCCTTGGAGACCAAAGTGCTGAATCAGTACTTACTGAAGTATGTCACACACCTCTTTACTCCATCCTGTTTTACTGGTACCCTACCTCCTCTCCAGATAGTTGCTGGTTTATAAAGAGTTGGAATCATATCAAACCTACAGTCCCTTATTTCAAAAATTCACCTCCCTGTTTCTCACTAAGTTGTCTTACCTCCCAGTAGGGGCTCGCAGGTGAATGGTTTCAGGGATACAACTTCTTTCTTGTCCTATTAGTGGGGAAGCCACAGCTGTTTCCTCAAAAATAAAAAAGGCTTGGAATTTAGGATGATAAAACAGTATCCAAAGAGAAGAGAAACACTTTCACTACAGTATGCCAATATTGGATGTGACTCATTCTTGATATATAGTGTCAGAAGTTTTCCTGCTCCAGGTCCAAGCATTCATTCCAAGGTCCTTTCCCTTGGACAAGCATTGCATGAACTGTTAGGTCTCTCTCTCTCCTTCCCTCCCTCTCCCCCCCCTCTCTCTGTGCAAAAAGTATTTCCCTTACCAACAACTTAGTTCTGGACTGATTTGAAGTATTAAGTGTAGGTGGCATAGGTATCCAATCTTAATTACAAATGTTGTGTCTTCGGAAATGATGCCAGGAGTCGGTGGCTTCGTATCAAGCTCTTTTATTGATGTAGGAACCGAACTGGCGCTATAGGAAAAGTTCGCGGCTTTTATTCCTTTAGCCGCGGCGGCCGCGGCCAATGGCACCGCTTTGAATCTCCCGCGATCCGAATTGACCAATCGCGGGAGATTCCTAGCGAGCCAATCGGCGCGGCTCTCCTAACCAATCAGAGTGCCCCGCGCCTTGGCCAATCAAGGCGCGGGGATCTCAAGAATGCTAATGAGGAGACAGAACACCCCTCCCCTCTTGGTTTAGTCCTTACGTCGCGTAGTCCCGTAGGTAGGCGGGGCTCCGTCTTAGCCTACTGGACCTGCGCAGCTCAGTCGTAGGTTGGATCCCGGCCGGTTCGGTCGGGGTCTCTGCTTCTCCGGATGCCGTTGTGGGAACCGGCTGGTCGGTCGGGCCGGGCCGCTCTCCGTAGCTCCCTCCTGGGCTTCTCGGGTTGGTTGAGCTGCGGGTTTCACCGCTCCCACTCGGTCTCCCCGGGTCGGTCGAGCTGGCCTGGCTGTCACTTCCTGGCGAGGGGTCGTGCTGGCTGCTTTCCGGTAAGTATGGTTGGTTTATTCTTCTTTGGTTTTGGTCCCCTGGGTATTCCCTCCCCCCTTGGTTTGTGTTGTGGGGGTTGGTTTTGCCTGCTTGTGCGTCGGTGGTCTCTTGGGTGGTCGCCCTCGATCTTAATTGGTCGATGTGGCGTTTCCATGCTCGTCCGTCTGTTGTTTGCAGCCGGTACGAGTGTGGGCCTGTTATTTGTGTGATGACGGCCGGTACCCATAACGGGTCTCCCGTCAGGTTCTTTGCGTACACGGGGTCGCCTGGTGCGAAGGTTCGGTGTTTGCTGGTTGAGTCTGGGGGCTTCTCTGAGTTATACATGGGGTGTAATCTGTCGAGTGGGGACCTTAATTTCCTCCCCATTAACAGTTCGGCCGGGCTCTTATTCATTGTGGTATTTGGGGTTATGTGTTGGGTGAAGAGTAATTTATTTATTTTATCCTGGATCTCCCCGTGGTCTATTTTCCGGATGGTTTTCTTAGTGAATTGCACCATCCGTTCCGCCCTACCATTCGCCACCGGATGCGCCGGTGCTGTCAGCGCGTGTCGGATGCCCCTTTCCGCTAGGAATTTTTCGAATTCTAGCAAGGTGAATTGGGGCCCGTTGTCGGAAACGATGACGTCTGGGAGGCCGTGCGTTGCAAAAAGTTTGCCGAGTTCCTTGATCACGGCCTCCGTGGTTGTTGTTCTCATGTTGCTTACCTCCAGCCAGTTGGAGTAAGCGTCTACTGTTATTAGGAAGGTGTGTCCTTTTGTGGGCCCGGCGAAGTCTATGTGGATTCTAGACCAAGGTCCCCTTGGGGTTTCCCACCTTAGGACGGGTGCTGTGGGTGGGCTTGGCCTAGTTTCCTGGCATCGTTGGCACCTTGCTACCCAGGTCTCAATCTGTTTGTCCATCCCTGGCCACCAAGCGTAACTTCTGGCCAGGGCTTTAGTCCTAACGATGCCAGGGTGCCCCTCGTGTAATAGTTCCAAAACCTTCCCTTGTAGTTTTTCTGGAATGACCACCCTATCCCCCCATAGTATGCACCCTTCTAATAATGAGAGTTCCGTTTGCCGGTTCCGGAATGTCTTGACGGACTCGTCGTTGTCCCTTTCCGGCCACCCTTTCTCTACCCAATGCAACACCCGCGCCAGACGTTTGTCTTTATTAGTCTCTTGGGCAATGTCTGATGCGGTTATGGGTAGGTTGGGTAGAGTCTCTATACTGAGGGTGGTCGTTGTCGGTGCTGGGTTGGTGTCAGGTTCTGGTAGCGGCGAGCAGCTTAAGGCGTCTGCATGGGAGATCGTCTTACCCGGTCTGTGTATGAGTCCGTAGTTGTAGGCCGCCAGGAACTCGGACCACCTTGTCATTCGGGGAGAGAGAATGTTCGGGGTGGCCCGGTTCCATGCAAGGATTCCCAGCAGCGGCTTGTGGTCGGTTATGATGGTGAATGTCCGGCCGTAGAGATACTCGTGGAATCTTTTTACTGCAGCAACGATAGCCAGAGCCTCTTTGTCCAGCTGGTTGTAGTTCCACTCTGGTTTGGTGAGGGTCCTTGAAAAGAACGCGATGGGTGCTTCTTTTCCGTCAGGGAGGGTATGGCTGAGGACAGCGCCGACGCCGAAGGGTGATGCGTCGCATGTGACGGCCAGAGGTAGGGTCTCGTTGTACTGTATAAGGACGGCGTCCGAAGTGAGGAGGTCCTTTGTTCTCTGGAAGGCGGCTTGCTCGCGTTTCCCCCAAGTCCAGGTCGCCGCCTTGTCCAGGAGCCTATGCAAAGGCTCCGCCACCATCGCCTTTTGGGGCAGGAAAACATTGTAAAAGTTAAGTAGCCCCAGGAATGCGCGGGGATCTCAAGAATGCTAATGAGGGGACAGAACAACAAACATGCATAAAATATACATCACAATGTAATGCAAGCTCCACCATTTTATTCTTGCATCATGCCATTGCCATGCAAGTGCTTAAGGGGTGAAGTTTGTGTTGTGAGGCCACCTGTTTTGTTATTCTCTCCCACCACCACCTCACACACTTATGTAGACTAATTCCTAATTTCCTTGTCTGAAATAAGTGTGAATTCTTCTGTTTGTTTTTTAAAGAAAGAAATGAAATATGAAAACTTAACAAACTCAACCATTTTATAACAGCAGAAGTTGAGGTGATATGTCTTATTTTATCCATTCATGATGTCTGTCTAGCTCAATGCCATTTTGTTTGAGGACCATTCTCCTATACATTCATTCTTCTGTGAAAACAATCTCTGGAAGCAAAACTAGAAAATATCTCCACTGAAGCCTTGAAGAATGCCTACCAATATGATTAGACAAGATAATATTTCAAAGGTTATTCTTTTAAAATACAGAAAGAGGAAGGAGAGGAGGAGAAGGACTTCATGCATTGTTGATGTAGTTTCCTTGGTGTCTGTACTGAAGCTGTTTGTCACTGCTTTCTTCTGTATTATTTTTATCCCATTTCCAAATCTTGTAATATCTGGTCTCACCTCCAAATATTGATCATGTAGCATTTTGCAAATAATCTGCACAGATGCTTTGGATCATGCAGAAGCACAACTATAGCAGCTGTCTGTAACCTTTTAAAGCAACTGTCATTTTTGAAAATTACAAGGCTAGTTTTAAACATAGTTTTAAACATGTGCTACTTTAATTGGTTTGCAGACCGCTTCAACATTTATGTCCCATTGTGCTCTAAAGTATCTTTTCCAGATTAATTCCAAAATGACACTAATCAGAGAAATCGAAAATTGAAAAAGTGTTGAAAAATACCAAAAATGGGCTCAACTGTAAAAACACAAAACAAAACCATAGTCCTAACATCTCTGCCCAATGAGATGTTGGCATAGTCTCTGTGATACATGGACTTGAAATTATTTTTCATTCAATGAAGACAAGTTGTCACAAGGTAAAGGGGTTAAGGTTTATGATGCATCTTAAATTGAGCCAGAAGGTAATTGGCAGGTAATGAAGTTAATTTAAGAAATCGGTAACTCAATTTTTCCTAGAAGGGCCAATTAGCAAGCATATCTTGAGCAGATTGCAGTAGTCATGCTAATCTAGTGGTTATGAAAGTTTCTTTCAGAAGACACAGGATTATAACACTTTACAGATACTCCTGGCAGTCTGATACACAACTAAGAAAATGCATTGGAACTTTGTAGTAGGTATCTCTGTTGTGGAAAAAACAAACAAAAACAAAAACAGAACCAGGAGTCTGCTATGTTTGGAAAGCTGCTTCTTCTTTAAAGGCATAATTTAAGACAATAGCATGTGGTGGAAATATTGTAAGTATGGTAGCAATAAATTACATACATCCCAAAATAGAATTTTTGTGAATACAGCAATAGTTCAAACAGAAAAGACTGTAATACTTAGCTTGAGAATCCAGAAAAATAATTAAACAGGTAACAGAAACAGTTTTGAATTTGAAGGAAAATTTGTTTGGGTTCCTGCACGGTTCCTGCAAAACTTCAAGTCTGCGTAACCCCGCCTTTTTTTTGTTTGAAATCTAAAGGGAAATGGTTTCTCTTGTCAGTTAAATCATCTTTCTAAATTTTTTACAGGATCGCTCTTTGCAGTGGTGTCCCCAAGCTGTGCCTTTTAATTCGAGAAAGTCTGCTCACGCTGTGGGTAATGCAACCTCATTGCGTTCATTGAGGTTGAAGCCAAAATTTCCCCATGCTTCCAAAACCATCTGCTTAAATTTGCCACTACCTATTCTGAATTCTAAAAGCATCTTTATGAGGTTTCTCTTCCTTGACTATTTGCCTCCATTAGTCCTCTCTACTATTTGCAGTCCCAAGATGATCCTGGTAGAAGAGAAGATACAATTTGTAAATAGCTGAGTTACAATAGATCCAAAGATGCAAAGTGAAAAGGGGTGGGGATGGGCTTTTAAAAAATGTTTCTGTTCCTTATCAGCCAGGTAACTGATTCACCACACCAATTCCTTGTCTTTGTCACCCATCTGAATCCAAACACTGCTTTGTCCACTTTTCTCTGTTAAATCTTTGGAAGCAGATAACAGATAACAGATAATCAGAGTTGGAAGGTACCTTATAGGTCATCTAGTCCAACTCCCCACCGCCCAAGCGGGAGACCCTACACCATTCTGACCAATGGCAGTCCAATCTCTTCTTGAAAGTCTCAAGTGACGGCGCTCCCACATCTTCCAAAGGCAAGCTGTTCCATTGGTTGATTGTTCTCACTGTCAGAAAGTTTCTCCTTATTTTCAGGTTGAATCTTTTCTTGTTCAGTTTCCATCCATTATTCCTTATCTGGCCAACAGGCACTTTAGACTGTTATGAACTAATAAAGGCGTTTAATAAAGTTTTAACAACCTTAAGTAAAAAGCAGGGTTCTAATCCTGCACTTCTGATTGGCCGATAATAGCGACATCGGATTGGTCCCTTCTGGGAAATCTGATTGGCTGTTAACGGGCCAACTCTCATTGGTTCAAGGGTTTAACACTTCCATGTTTTTCATTGGCTAATAGGACAGCAGCCAACCCTATAAAATGGCTGCTGCTGCCCTAGGTGATTGCTCTGTTCAATATGCTTAATAAAGAGTTGAAGTTCACTGTTTACTGCCTCGTCTCCACTCCTTGCACCCATGCGCAGAACTTAACACTGGCGACGAGGATGGGATGCGGAGACATCTGAGCTGATTGAACACTCACAGAGCACCAAACAGAGCACGTGGCTGAAGGCACATTGACAATGGAAACATGTCTGGCGGTGCCATACCACCCGCTTCATTTGACCCGGCACAAGAAGACTGGGACTCGTACATGGACCGGTTCCAGTTGTTTCTGGAGACCAACAACTTGAAAGACGCAACTACGGGGGAAAAAGCGAGCAGTGTTCCTGACCCATTGTGGGCCTGCCATCTTTAAGATGGCCAAGGCACTAGCGAAAACAGCTGAGGTGAAATCCACGGACTGGGACGTCCTCGCGCCCCTTCTACGGGCCCACTATGCACCCGCTGTACCAGCGCTTGTCTGAAGACATGAGTTTTATCAGAGGGACCAACAGAAAGGAGAGAGCGTCGCAGATTTCATCGCGGACCTCTGGAACCTGGGAGGCCTCTGTGGGTTTGCAGACGTCCAGGAAGCTCTGAGAGACCGAATAGTTCTGGGATTAGATGACCAGATGGCACAGAGCAAGATCATGGCCAAAGGGGACATCGATCTTGCCGATGTCATCAAACATGCTACTGCAGCAGAAGCAACCAGGAAGTCAGCTGCCTGAATGCGCCGCACCAACGCACTGCTCCGTCAACTCGCCAATGATACCTCATCGCGCCTAGAGAGGCACACAACAGCGACCCACCACAAGGACCTTGAATCTCCATCAGAAAGTGATGAGGAGGAGGTCAACCGGCTCCGGTCCAAATGCGACCAACGCAACCCGTGGAATTGAAGACTACCACACCAATGCGCGGGTTGTGGGGCAAACCACCCGCGATCAGATTGCAAATTCCTCGACGTGCTCTGCCATTCCTGTGGGAAAAGAGGCCACATCGGGAAGGTCTGTAGAAGCAAGTGAGGATCCAGCCCAATTCGGAGAGAAAACAACTACCGCCAGACCACAGGGAATCGTCCTGTGAGTCGGGAATACTTGAACCACCAATAGAACAACCACTCCTACAGAAATAAAACACTTGCCACTTCAACGAGATGGGAAGAGGCACACCAAACCATTACAATCAGTCATGCTTCATCGTTAAATGCAAAGAAGATCCGAGTGAGGGTCACCATCAAGAACCAACCTTGCGTGATGGAAGTCGACTCAGGATCGTCCCTCTCAATGGTTTCCTGGAAGCCCTTAAACAGTTAAACCCTGCCGTCAGGTGTCAAGACCTCAGAGCCCAAAGAATTATACTCAAAGATTACCAGAGGAACCGAATTCCAGTCATCGGCTCCAGCCAAGTCCAAGTATCATTCAAAAATCATACTGCGTCATTACTGCTGACCGTCATTGATCGCGACCAGCCTTGTTTGTTAGGCCTTCAATGGTTCGCCCCACTCAGGATCAAGGTAGCCGGCATTCACCAAACCAGAAGCGACGACTGGGAGGAGGCCCTTGTCCAGGAATTCCAGGACGTCTTTGCAGACAAACTAGATGAGTACAAGATGACCCCGATATCATTGAACTTAACCCTGAAGTAGCCCCCATCCGCCTTAAGCCTCGTCAGGTACCTTTTGCCCTAAAACCAAAGATCGACGAGCAGCTCGATAAATTAACAGCCCAGGGTGTTTTATAACCAACTGACCATGCCCGTTGGGAAACCCCAATCGTAACACCCATCAAACCGGATGGATCGTTAAGGATTTGTGGGGACTACCGGGCCACCCTCAATCACGCCCTTCAACAGAACGCTTACCTGGTGCCGGTGGTTCAACACCTTCTCCATTCTCTGGGGGGCGGAAAAGTCTTTGCTAAATTGGATTTAGCGCAGGCGTACCAACAACTGCCTGTAGATAAAAAAAACCGCGGAAGCACAGACAATCGTTATACACCGAGGCACTTTTAAATGCAACCGACTCCAATTCGGAGTGAGCGTGGCCCCAGGGATTTTTCAAAGTCTGATGGAGAGACTTTTGCAAGGGATCAAGGGGTCATGCCATATTTTGACAATGTCTTAATTGTGGCCTCGAATAGAGAAGTACTAGAGAGGCGTCTTAGAATGGTTCTCCAGAAATTGAAAGACTCCGGCCTAAAGGTTAAAAAAAATAAATGTCAACTGTGTACAGAGAAAGTAGAGTTCCTGGGGTACCTAATCGATAAGCAAGGCATTCACCCCACTAATAGTAAACTGAGAGCGATCAAAAATGCCCCAAGAATAGGACAGATCTCCAAGCTTTCCTGGGGCTCATTAACTTTTACAACATCTTCTTGCCCCAGGAGGCGACCATAGCTGAGCCCCTACAAAGACTTCTCGACAAAAAAGCCACCTGGGTCTGGGGACACCGAGAGGAGCACGCATTCCGACAAGTGAAAAACTTACTAACCTCAGATGCTGTTTTAATGCAGTATAACAAGACTTTGCCTTTAACCATTACGTGTGATGCGTCATCGTTTGGAGTAGGAGCCATTTTAAGTCATGTGTTACCAAATGGTAGAGAGGCCCCTATTGCCTATTTTTCAAGGACCTTATCGAGAGCTGAACTCAACTATAGCCAAATTGACAAAGAGGCTCTTGCTGTTGTATCTGCTGTGAAACAGTTTCATGAATATGTGTATGGACGAGCTTTTACTATTATTACCGATCACAAGCTTTTGCTGGGGATTATAGCGGGAGACAAGCCAACCCCCTATATATTGTCACCTAGAATGACTCGTTGGTCGGAGTTCTTAGTTGCGTACAATTATAAATTGCAACACCGCCTGGGGAAAGCGATTCCCCACGCTGATGCATTGAGCTGTGCCCCACTTCCGGAAACCATTGACGACCCAGCTCCAACCCTCACGACACTCCAGATTGAAACCCTACATTCACCGCCACTAACAGCCAGAGACATCGCTATCGAAAAGAAATGAGATCCTGTCCTGGTGCGAGTTCTCAGCTGGGTCGAACGAGGATGGCCAGTAGAACAAACCCCTGACGACTTCACCCCTTTCAGAAACCGGCAAACAGAACTTTTCTCGCAGAAAGGCTGCATCCTATGGGGAGACAGAGTTGTCGTCCCAGAGCGGTTACAATGAACGGTTTTGAAAGCATTGTATGATGGTCACCCCGGCATCGTGCGTATGAAAGCGCTCGCACGAAGCTACGCGTGGTGGCCGGGCATCAATAAGCAGATCGAAGCCTGGGTGAAGACTTGTCTAAAGTGCCAAGAAGTCAGCAGTGCCCCACCTAGAGCAACTCCAACGGAGTGGGAAACTCCCCAACAGCCATGGTCCCGCATCCACATTGACTTTGCGGGACCTACTAAGGGACATACGTTCCTCCTAACAGTGGATGCCTATTCCAACTGGCTCGAAATCCACAAGATGAAGACTACTACAACTGATTCAGTCATCTGCAAATTAAGTAAACTATTCGCAACACATGGACTGCCAGACGTTTTAGTCTCCGATAACGGACTCCAGTTCACAGCCCTGGCGTTCGAACAATACTTAGCAGACTGGGGCATCTGCCATACGCTAACCTCGCCGGCGCACCCTGCGGCCAATGGAAGGGCTGAGCGCATGGTCCAATTTCTTAAAAAAAAACTCTCCACAAGATGGACCATGGGGACATTGACCACAAACTGAACAGAATACTCCTACTCCAACACATCACCCCGCACAGCATAACCAACAAAACACCAGCTGAACTGTTGATGGGACTCAGGCTTTGCTCCCACCTCGACCGTCTCTGCCCGGCCTACGCGCCAGAGAAACCCTGTGGAGCTAGCGGAAAGTGCCGCGAATTCAAGGAAGGTGACTTAGTCTTCGCTAAAAATCTTTCCGGCGAACTGTTGTGGGTCGAAGCAACTGTAACCCAAGCCACTGGGCCCAGATCGTACCGCGTACAAACAAGGGACAGGAAAATATGGAAACGCCATATAGATCAGCTTCGCTCTAGGTTGCAACCCAGCTCCCACGACTCCTGTGACCCTCAAACTGAGGGGGGAGGGGATGTCGAGGGAACCGAATTCGAGATGCTGGATGACGAAATCAAAGGAAGTCAGCAGCCCAGCGCGTTACCTGAAGAAGAATCAGGAATGGGGGTTGCCTCGCCACAGAGAAATACCTCAACAGAGGCGAGCCCGCAGAGACCGGAGGACAATAACGACAGAATCAGCAGCGCCGAGTTGTCCTGTGAGGATGTGGAACCGCCTGTACCAGATAAATAAAAAAACATTCCACCGAAACTGGGCTACAGACAGGAACCGGTGGGACAGCGCAAATCTAATGGACAGTTGAAACAACCTGCATATCTATGGGATTACATCATCGCACCCCTCAAACGGAACCTAGGCGGAAGGGGTGTTATGAACTAATAAAGGCGTTTAATAAAGTTTTAACAACCTTAAGTAAAAAGCAGGGTTCTAATCCTGAACTTCTGATTGGCCGATAATAGCGACATCGGATTGGTCCCTTCTGGGAAATCTGATTGGCTGTTAACAGGCCAACTCTCATTGGTTCAAGGGTTTAACACTTCCATGTTTTTCATTGGCTAATAGGACAGCAGCCAACCGTATAAAATGGTTGCTGCTGCCCTAGGTGATTGCTCTGTTCAATATGCTTAATAAAGAGTTGAAGTTCACTGTTCACTGCCTCGTCTCCGCTCCTTGCACCCATGTGCAGAACTTAACATAGACAATAGCTTCACCCCCTTCCTCTCTGTGGCAGCCCCTCAAATATTGGAAGATTGCTATCATGTCTCCCATGGTCCTTCTCTTTACTAGACTAGCCATGCCCACATCCTGTAACCATTCTTCATATGTTTTAGCCTCCAGTCCCCTAATCATCCTGGTTGCTCTTCTCTACACTTTTCCTAGAGTCTTAACATCTTTTTTATAGTGTAGTGACCAAACCTGGATGCAGTACTCTAGGTGTGGTCTTACTAAGGCTTATAGAGTGATATTAGTACCTCACTTGATCTCAATTATTCTGTTAATGCAATTTAGGATTGCTTTAGCTTTTGGGGCTGCTGCTGCAATTTGCTGATTTTATTTAGCTGGTTGTCCACTAAGATTCCAAGATTCCCCTCGCAGTTACTCAGTTACATATCCTGTTATGGTGAAACTATCAGCTTTGTTTATTGTTCTGTTTCCAGGTTTCGTGCAAGAAGAATGCCATGCAATTCTCTAGAAAAACTGGAATTAGAAGTAACTTACAGCAAGCAGAAGATGGATCTTTTGTACTTGAAGAGCACCTTTGATGTGACATTTTCCAACTGCTTTAAACATGAATATATGCCTGATCCCCACCCAAGAGAGACAGTCATGTCTCATATTAGAGACGGAAACACTGAGAGTAAGACAGAATAATCCTGATGGCCCCCACCACCTGGAGCAAAAGCTAACATGCTACCGTGCCAAACATCCTCTCTTCTCAAGCAGTAACTTAGCGCCTTGGCTCCAGGGTTTCCCTTCCATTACTTCAGCATTAGCAGACTTAAGCTTTCTACTCATGCTAGAAAAACTATAAGAGATATCACATTTTCTTTGGAACATGCAGTAGAATGTATCTGTAGATTTGCCAGTTTGTATTTGATGGTCAAAATGTCCTGAGATAATCTCAGAACTTCAGAGGAGAGATCAGCTCAGGGGTGGGCTTCAAACATTTTAGCAAAGGGTTCTCTGCCCGGGCTGCTGGGTGGGCGTGTCCATGGTGGGAGTGGCCTAGTCGGCCTCCTGCACTATGGTGGAGGAAAGCATTTTCGCCCTCCTTGGGCTCCGGAGGCTTTCCTCGAGCCTCTGGGAGGGCGAAAACTGCCTCCTGGGCTCTAGAGGCTCTCTGGAAGCTGGAAACGGGCCCATTTCTGGCCTTCCTGAACTTCCGGGAGGCCTGTTTTTCACCCTCCCTGAACCTCCACACATGCCCTGCACTTACCTGCTTCCAAAACGGGCCATGTGGGGATTCCTGGGAAAGGAGGGGCAGGGTGGGTAGGGCCAGCCAGGAGTGGAATTTGGGAGTTCTCTAAACTGCACAGAATCTTAGCTAGGGGTTCTCCCAAACCCCAAGCAACCCACCCCTAGATCAGCTGCTTTCCTCTGCTGTTCTAGCCATTCTGAGAGATTTCTGAACTGGAATTTTGAATTCTTGTTTTTTTGTTTTTTGTTTTTAATAAAGAAGCTATTATAGAGCAGAGGAGTTCCATATCCAAAAGGATCTCAAAATTTGGCAGGAGGATTTCACCTCTTCTGGGGGTCTCTCTGGTTGTTTCCTTGCAGATGTTTCATTACCCAACTAGGTAATAGCATCAGTACTAGAAGGGAGTGGGGTTTGCTCTATGCTTAAATGTAAGTGGCCTGCCTTATTGGTGTGGATGGGAGTGATCTTGGCAGTGCCTGGTTTCGTGTATGGTTTGTATTTCAACTCTTCTCTGATGATTTCAGATCAAAATTGCCCTTTGAACCTGTTCTTTGCCCCACAAAAGGAGAAGAGAGAAAGAGGTGAAGTTGCAGGTTCCAGAAGACCTATATGAAAGAGGGGCGAGACCATTAGAACCATTATTTATGTATTTATTTATATATATAGGTTGGTTGGTTGATTGATTTGATTTGATTTGTCAATCGCTTACAAAATAATAGGTATAAAAATAAACATGAGTATGAATACAGGAAATAGGTACGAATAAATGGGGACAATAGGACAGGGACAGTAGGCACGATGGTGCACTTATGCATGCCCCTTACAGACCTCTTAGGCATAGGGTGAGCTCAATCGTGGTTAGTTTGAGGTTAAAGGAGTGGGAGTTAGAGGATGTAACAACAGAGTCAGGTAGTGCATTCCAGGCATTGACCACTCTGTTGCTGAAGTCGTACTTTCTGCAATCAAGTTTGGAGCAGTTTACATTGAGTTTGTGTCGGTTGTGTGCTCTTGTATTTATACAAGAAATTTGTATACACTTTAATCAAAGCTCCACAGCGTTTACACTGACAAGGAGAAAATGAGAACTTATTCTTTACAGAGCAGATGGTGGGGGAAGAGGGGAAAAATGGTACTATAGTCCCATGCTGCTTCTCACTCAGCTTCCCTATTCGTGCCCTTTTGCCATCTACTCATGTTAGAGTAGTTGAAGTGAGATGGACGGTGCAGACATCCAGATATATAAATGAATAAAAATAGCCACAGATGCATTTGAAATGGGAACTCTCTCTCTGAGAGGGAGTCTCTGTCCTCCAGCTCACATAGATATTCATCACCCCTCAGCATAGCAAAATACTTTAAAACCACCCGGTGTTTCTAAAAAGTGCAGTTCCTGCCTAATCTGCCCTCCTTGTAATAGTGACAGTTTGACTTTTGCATACACACACACACAGAGAGAGAGAGAAGCAATTACCAAAAATGTAGCAGGTGTATGCTTTTGCAAGCCTTTTGACACGTACAGGTTTAGCAGAGCTCTGCAAGTGATGGCAAATCAAGCTGGCAGAATTTCAAGGTGGTTAAACAACAAGTCAGCAGATCCATACAGGATCTAACAATACCCACTTTACCCAGAAATTAATCCTCAGATGTCCAAGTAGCCTGCAGGAGAAGGCAGGCAGGAATAAGCTTTTTTTTTGGATTACAGAGCAAAGAGGAGCCCTTTGAAATGAGATTGAAGAAAAGTTCTTGAAGGAAAAGTCAAGATTCCAGGATTCTGGATTTCTTGATAGTCTGGAAGGATTTAAAAGGAATATATATATATATATCTCCCCTTTCCTCTGCTTGATGTTCCTCAGATGGTAGAATGTCCTCCTTTCCTCCATTCCTAAAGGCTCACCCATACACACTGATCACTGATGTACTTTCCTGCCAATTTTAATATTTTTAAATTTAAAAAAAAAATTTTAAAAATTTTTTTTCTCTACTACTCCCTAGTCCTTCTATTATTGTAACTCAAGAGTCAGATCAGTAGCACTGCCATCTGTGCAGAAATTAATCTAGGGTAATTTCTGCTTGGGTAGTGATTGTTTTTTTCTGGGCTGGGGAGAAACCAGTGCCAAGGGACACCTGCCTGTTGATTTTTCCCAGCCCAGTAGAACCAACTCCTGGCTAGAAAAAACATAGAGAAAGAATAACTTCTTCCAGTACCAATCCTGTGCGGTGAGCCTCTTCTGCCACTCTCCTTCTCCTCTTAACCTCCAGTGCAGAATTACTACTGATGGCCTGAGGAGGATGTTCTTTGACAGTTATGATCCTTCCCTGCCTTTCACCCAAATAGATTGTGAATGCTGCCTGGATATTTGGTAAGAGGATGTTGTATTAGTCACATTCTTTTTTTAAGTCATGGGTTGTGTTAGACAGCATTCGTAGTTGGTTAGATTGCTGTCAAATAAATTGCTTGATATGCTAATGCTTGTTTGAAAAGTAGGTCTCCTCTTACTGCTTCTTTACTGCCATAACTTGGAATCATTTTGGACAGCAAACCTCAAGGGAGAAGATACATCCAAAGACATGGTGAAAAACCTGCAAGCTGGAATCCAGCTATTTTTATTTTTTTATTGCTAGGCTCATTGCTATCTAGCCACCATCCCTCTACCTTTCTCTCTTCTTTTCTCTCTTCCTCCTTTGAAATTGAAATGTTGATAGGAAATATTTCCTGATAGATGTATGTCAGTTTTCTGTAAAACTCATTCCCATGAGCAAACCAAACAGAGGTGAACTAAAAATCGACAACACATATACAAAAGAAAAAAAAGAAAGAGAAAAAAGAGAGGAGAAAATAGAAAGAAAAAATAGAAAACAATTAAAAACATTATCTTCTTCAACAGTTTGTAAGACCTCTTTTTTTTATCCTTAATTTATGCCATATACACACACCTAATCCTTACATATATCTGTGTATCACTACTATGGATTTATCCTATCCTCTTTTGCCTTATAGTGTAAAGTCTATCTTTGGTCTATCCATTTATACCAGCAGTTCCAGCTGTTGTAGTATATTGAGGTGTCTTTATTTTTCAATGCCAGTTAATTTGTCCATTTTTGCACAACTTGAAATTTTTTGAATGATCATCTCCTCTGATGGAACAGGAGGCTGCTTCCAACATTGGGCAAAAGCTAATCTGTCCACTGTCAAAATGTATATTATTATGTATTTCGCTTTTTTATATATATGTTTGTCAAAGATCCCTAACAAAAAGGACTTGGCTGGAAGAAATGACAAGAGAACAGATTGAATACAAACCAGAGTCCTTTTTGTTAGGGATCTTTGATAAACAAATATCAAAAAAAGTGAAATGCATAATAATACACATTTTGACAGTGGCCAGATTAGCTTTTGCCCAATGTTGGAGGAAGCCTTCTCTTTCTCTCTCTTTCTCTTCTCCCCCTCCCCCGCTCTCTCACACACAATGAGAACTTTGCCAGACAGCAGAGTAACCACAGGGAGGAGAAGATTTCCCAAGGGCAAATCAGTATTAGGTTGAATAATTAATTAACTTTGACCAAAAAAAAAAACAAAAAACAAAACCCATACTTGGAAATAATGCATGTAAGCAATATTACAAAATAACAATACTTACTACTGCTGCCATCTGCTGTAAGCAAAGCAAACCTAGTTTTGTATAATGTCTGAGAAATCAGGAGTAGCATTTGGTTATTTGTAGCACTGGTTGTATCCCCCCCCCCAATACTTTGGGGGGGGGGGAATCATCAATACTTTGCTGTTGGTATTATTTGGAGAGTAAACCATTTTGAAATTCGTCAACACCACAAAGTATTTAGAAAAATTAAATCATCACCATAACTCCTAAACTCTGGCTTTTGGAGAATGGAATAAGAAGGTCATGGACAAGAATAATGGTACCAAGCAGACCCTTGTGGAGGGTCAATAGAGCATATAAGGGCAGCCGGTGAGCTACCATCTAGATTTTGTCCTCTAGGTACAGCCTGCAGAATCCTAAAGTCACACATAACCTTACTGAGTTGCCTGTGTTATGACCAGTAACTGAAGTAAGACACATCAGCAGGTAATGGCTCAGCAGTTAAGATGCCAGGTTTGTCAGCTGGAAAAGCTGACAGCTTGGGTTCAAGCCCTGAGCATCACGTGGTGGGGTGAGTTCCCAACTTTGCCTGGCTCCTGCCCACCTAACAGTTCAAAAGCATGCAAATGTGAGTAGATAAATAGGTACCCCTTCCGTGGGGAGGAAACAGTGTTCCACAACTTCATGCTGGCCACATGACTGCAGAAATGTCTTCAGACAGTGCTGTCTTGCAGATTTGAAATGACAACACTGCTCTCTGTAGTCAGCAACAACTAGCGGAGCAAAATCTGCAGGGGCTCCTTTCTTATGTTATGAGCGGTCCCTGAAGCAAGACTCATCAGCTCTGGGAGAAAAGTCAATTGCTAACACCTCTCACCTCTTTCATAAAACGTATATGCAGAGATGTAATGTCAGGTATTGAATATAATAGAAGTAAAAAAAAATATGTAAGATGTACAGTACATCTCTTCCCATCTTCCTGTTTTGTTCCTAATTCTAAAATGTTTTCAAAAGAATAGGAAAGAAAAAAAATGCTCAGACATGTCCATATTGAGTCAGATGATGACGCATTTGCTTCTGCTTCCATCCCTTGCCACTCTGGCTCAGGGGTGGGTTTCTATTGGTTCAGAGCAGTCCGGGCGAACCCCTTGTGCCAAAGATCAGCTGGCAGAGAACCAGTTCACTGCAACAATCATGTGGGCCCACCCGCCTGCTTTATTTCCTTTTGTTAGCACACAGCTGATACGCGCGGCAGAGAGCCTTGCCGCACCTCAGCTGTTTTATTCACTGGGACTCATGTAGTAGGTAAGGATTAGAGCTTTTCAAAATGCAAAGCACACAATCACCAAACTGGTTGTATACCAGTGGAATCCCATCCCTACTCTGGCTACATTCACATGCCTCACTGAACCATCAACACTTACTTGCCTGAACCTAACTCTTGTAGTTAGTTGCAGTTTGAAAACAGAAAACTAAATTTGGTAAATGTTAATGGAGATGCTCAGTCATCCAGGTCACCATTGTCTCAAAGATGCTTTTCCAAAAGGCAGCTGGACTGTTTTTGAGGAGGAGGAAGAAGAAGAAGGACTGAAGATTCAAAAGGATTTTGACAGACATGAACATTGGGACCCGTTCAACAAAATGTAATTCAGTGGTGAGAAAAGTAAGCTCCTATACTTAGTCAAAAAAACAAAACAAAACACAGATGGATAGATATTCAAAGAGGTTGCACCTTGCTCAATAGTAGCAACTGTGACAGAGATCTAGGTGTCCTTGGAGACCACCATTTACATATGAGCCAGCAGTGTGTGCTGCAGCTGCCCAAAAGGATAATCAGCAACAGAGGGATAGTGTGAAGATCACTTGAAGTGACAGTACCAGGAGTGGGATTCATGTTAAATTTACATCTGGTTCACCGAACCAGTAGTTGAACTGACCGGATGGCCCCTCCCACCCCATTCCTTCCCTCCCAGGAGTCTCCACACAGCCCATTTGGGATGCAGGTAAGTGCAGAGTCTCCGCGAAGGCTCTGGGAGGGTGAAAAATGGCCCTCCCAAAAGTTCTGGAAGTCTGGAAATGAGCCTGTTTCTGGCTTCCCTAGGGCCTCCGGAGCCCGGGGAGGATGTTTTTGCCCTCCCAGAGACCTGAGGGAAGCCTCTGGACTCTGGGGAAGGTGAAAAACAGCCCTCCTGGAAGTTCCGGTAGGCCATGCCCACCCAGCAACCACACAGAGAACTGGTTGTTGGGATTTTTGAATCCCACCTGTTAAGTCTGGGTGGTGGGTCCCAAGGAGAGACGAGACTCAAAGTAGTGACAACAGCTCTTTATTAGGACATCAGATACTGAGATGAAAACCCTAGCTGAGGCAGCTCTTTTTATAGAGCTGGCTGCGGCTAGGCAGCCTATGACATGCTTTTGAGCTTGCCGCGCTCGGTTTTACCCAATCGTGGCAGCCCGAATATGAACCAATCAGAAACGCTTAATATTGTCCAATCACAGCCCAGCTTTTCCGGACCAATAGGAATGCAGGCCTACAAGCCTGCTAGTATGGAACACCACCCCTTTATACCAATATAAAGTACTGGTTTATATTGCACTGGTGAGACCATCTTTGGAATACTGCACCCAGTTCTGGTCACCATGATACAAAAAAGATCTAGAGATTCTTTAAAGAGTGCCGAGAAGAGCAATGAAGATGATAAGGGCATATACGACGAATCAGATATGTCTAGTCCAGGACTGTTAAACTCAAGGCTTGAGAGCTGGATGTGTCACGTGCTGGCCATGCCCCCACCCAGTTTATCAAAAGGGGGAAAAGGGTCCCTGATACGTCATGTGACTCTTCCATGACAACGCAGGTTTGACAACCTTGGTCTAGTCAAATGAAGAGAAGGACTAAGAGTGATCTGATAGCAGTTTTTCAGTGTTTGAGTGGCTATCACAGGGAAGAAGGGAATCATCCTCTACAAAGCACTTGATGGTAGGACAAGAAATAATGGGTGGAAGATCATGAAGGAGAGATTCAATGTAGAACTAAGGAGAAATTTCCTGACAGTGAGAACAATGAATTGGTGGAACGGCTTACTTTCAGAAATTGTGTGCACCCCATCACTGGAGGTTTTCAAGAACAGACTGAACAGTCATTTGCCTACAATGGTATAGGATCCCCTACCATGAGCAGAGGGGTTGGACTAGAACACCTCCAAGGTTCCTTTCAACTTTATTATTCTAGGTTCCCAACTGAATCAGAATAAATTTAAGATTGTAATATTTCTGATTCTTATATAAAAAGGAAATATAATACAAGGCAGGTGTATTCTTTGGGAAAACTCAGTTCATACATACGATCTAAGAAGGAATGTTTCAAATATTTTTTTTTAAAAAGAACTCCTGGCTATGTTAAAGCAGGAAGCAATATTATAAAGTGGCATGCTTTCAAGTATACAAAACCAACAGATCTTCTTTCATCTTGAAAAGGGCTATGGGACATAAGGTGGACTACTTAAGCTGTTCCACTTTACATTTTGTGTTTACATTTTGGAAAGAGAGAAGGAAAAACCTCAAACATTCTTTAGTTTTTCTTTCTTGGGTCAAATATTGCCAGAAGCATGATAGTTTTGTGATGTGATACCGGACAGCTGGGTGGTTTGACTGTAACTATCTCACTCTGCTTCTGCTAAAGGAGAGGGAGGTGAGCTTTTGGCAAACATAGAGGAGATTTCATTGGAAGCCATTTGTAACTTCATACAACATTCTCAGAAGCAATCATCTTCCTTCCTTGCCATCTGGCAATTATATTTTGGTCAGCCATATTGTTACATGCAGAGAAGAAAAGGACCTTGGTTCCCTACACAGTCGTTCAGTGGAAAAGCCCAAATGTTGATTTTCCTAGAAAAGGAATTTATGGATTCTTCTGTCATGATGAAAGAGAGGAAGGATGACAAACGTTGAGGATAATTACAATAGTTTTGAATTGTAACTCTCTTTATAGTTAGTCCTCAACTTACATTGGTTTAATGACATTTGAACAATGAAACCAATTTCATTGGTTTGAAACTACAATGGCACTAAAAAAAAGTAACTTATTTGAAGTTAACTATGCCACTGGAAAAAGTAACTTATGACCATTGCAACATCCCCATGATCCCATGATCATAATTGGAATGCTTGGTAACTAGTTTATTACATTTATGATGGTTGCAATGCTCAAGTATTGTGTGATCACTTTTTGTGATCTTCCAACAAGCAAATGGGGAAACCAGTTTCACTTAGCAACTGTGTCACTAACTTAACAACTGCAGTGATTCACTTAACAACGGTGGCAAGAAATGTCACAAAATGAGGCAAAATGGATTTAAAACAGTCTCACTTGGCAACATCGCCAACTTTCTGTGATGCCCCACCTGCAGAGCTGTGTTTTCTGGGAGTCCACAAGTCTTAAAGTTGCTAAGTCTGGATATCCCTGAGCATAGTTAATGGCAAAGAATTCATGGTGGTGTAGGGAGCTGGATTAACCTGCCAATCTCTATATACCTGATTATCTCTACAATGGCATGCTTGGATTACAATTCTCAATACTTTGTTAAGTACGGCACAGTGGTTAGAATGCAGGATTTCAGGCTAACTCTGCCCACAGCCAGGAGTTTGATCCTAAAAGTGTTATGTACTTGGACATGGGTCGGAGTAAATGGAGACAGCCTCTGAATAGTGACTTTCAGCTCTTTATTAGCATAGTGACTTCTCAAAACAACAACAGTGAACCCTGCCTTATATAGGCAACCTTTGTGAGAATTGTCCAATAGCGAGCAATGAACGCAAGTACTTTAAACCAATAATAATCCTCTGTTAAGGGCCAATTGGATTCCTAAGAACTAGCCAATCCGATCTGGCCGCCTAACAGCCAATCAGAAGTGCAGGGCCAGAACCCTGCACCTAATCTCAAGCTCATACTTTATTAACTATGGTACATACATAACACCCCTTCCCCCTGGCTTCTTAATTATGGTGTAGTTATATAATCCTTTAAGTAGGATGGTTGTCTTTTAAGTCTTTCGGATTTTCATTGGACTGGTTGATTGCAATCCTGTTGAGGTAGATTGTTGTTTGGCAGTGTCTCTGCTTCTTGCTCAGGTGCAATTTCTTGCGGTGCAAACAATTCTCCTTCCTGCTCCATTTCTTGAGTCTCACTTGATTCGTCGCTCTCTTCGAGCAGGTTCCCTGGAACGTCATCTTCTTCTTCTGTACCTCCCCCCCCCTTGGTTTGGTCATGGGGGAGTTGTTGACTGGCCGTTATGAGTCGTGACCGTAATTGGTCGATATGCCGTTTCCACAGTCTATTGTCACAGCATTTCACTATGTAGGATTTGGGGCCGGTCACTTGTACTACTGTTGCCTCTATCCATAACGGGTCGCCTGATAAGTTCCATGCGTAAACGCGGTCTCCTACCTGGAACGTGTGACAGCGGCCACTGGATCCTATTGCATTTCCGGTTCATAAGCAGGGTGCAACCGGTTGAGGTGGGAACGGAGTCTTCATCCCATCAGTAGTTCTGCGGGAGTTCTGCCGGTGACGCTATGTGGAGTTATGTGTTGCAAAAAGAGAATTTGGTTGACTTTGTCATCGATATTGTCATAGTCCATTTTTTGCAAAGTCTTTTTAACAAATTGGACCATGCATTCCGCTCGGCCATTGGTCACAGGGTGCGCAGGCGAGGTGAGCGCATGGCGGATGCCGCGGTCAGCGAGGTACTGCTCGAACATCAATGCCGTGAACTGTGGCCCGTTATCGGACACCAGGACGTCAGGCAATCCGTAGGTTGCAAAGAGTCTATTTAGGATCTTAATCACTGCCTCAGAAGTTGTGGCCGTCATATGATGAACTTCTAACCAATTGGAATATGCGTCGACTGTCAGCAGGAAAGTATATCCTTTGGTTGGCCCTGTGAAATCCAGGTGGATTCTGGACCAGGGTCCACGTGGCGTTTCCCATTTAGTAGGCATGGCTTTTGGTGGGGCGTTGCTGGCTTGTTGGCAACTGGTACACGCTTTGACCCACTGCTCGATTTGCCGGTCCATGCCCGGCCACCATGTGTAGCTTCGTGCAAGCGCTTTCATCTGCACGATGCCGGGGTGGCCCTCGTGCAGGGTTTGTAGCAGCGTCTTCCGGAGTCGTTCTGGGACAACGACTCTATCGCCCCAGATGACACAGCCTTTTTGTGAAAAAAGTTCAGTCTGTCGAGATTTGAATGGCGCGAAGTCATCTGGTACTTGGTCCAATGGCCATCCGCGTTCTACCCAGCCTAGGACTCGAGCTAGGGTGTGGTCTTGTTTGGTTTCTCTCGCGATGTCTCAGGCGGTCATAGGTGGCGAGTTGAGTGTTTCAATCTGCAACGTGGTTGCCGTTGGTGCTGGATCGTCGAGAGTCTCTGGAAGCGGTGCTTGGCTTAATGCGTCAGTGTGGGGAATGGCTTTCCCTGGGCGATATTGAAGGCAATAATTATAAGCAGCGAGGAATTCTGACCATCGGGTCATTCTAGGGGATAATATGTCGGGGGTTGGCTTGTCCCCGGCTATTATCCCTAGCAACGGTTTGTGGTCAGTTATAATGGTGAATGTCCTTCCATACACATATTCATGAAATTTCTTTACAGCTGCAATGATTGCGAGAGCTTCTTTATCAATTTGTCCATAGTTCCTCTCTGCATGTGAAAGAGTCTTCGAAAAGTATGCAACAGGGGCTTCGTTCCCATTAGGCAGTACATGACTCAAAATGGCGCCCACCCCGAAAGGCGAGGCATCGCAGGTTATAACTAATGGTAAAGTCTTGTTATACTGCATAAGTACAGAGTCAGATGTGAGCAATTTTTTAACATTCCGGAACGCTTGTTCTTCCCGGTAACCCCAGACCCACAATGCTTTTTTATCTAATAACCGGCGTAATGGTTCAGCAACAGTCGCCTTATGCGGTAAAAATACATTATAAAAATTAATGAGACCTAAGAATGCCTGGAGATCGGTCTTGTTACGTGGCCTGGGGGCATTTTTTATCACCTTTAATTTACTTTCGGTAGGGTGGATGCCCTGGCTATCAATCCTATACCCTAGAAACTCAACACTGTCAGTATATAAGTGACATTTGTTTTTTTTCACCTTAAGTCCTGCCTCTTGGAATTTTTTAAGAACACTTTTCAAACGATCCTGCAAGATTTTTTGCTAGGGGCTGCAATTAATACGTCATCAAAATACGGAACCACGCCCTTGATTCCCTGTAACAACCTTTCCATGAGGCTTTGGAATATCCCCGGGGCTACACTAACCCCAAATTGCAATCGAGTATATTTAAAAGCACCTCTCTGTGTTACAATTGTTTGGGCCTGAGCCGTCTTTTCATCCACTGGTAGTTGTTGATAAGCTTGAGCTAAATCTAATTTAGCGAAAACCTTTCCGCCCCCCAAGGAGTGGAGGAGGTGCTGCACCACCGGAACTGGATACGCATTCTGCTGTAGGGCGTGGTTTAAAGTGGCCCAGTAGTCCCCACAAATTCGGATTGACCCATCTGGCTTAATGGGCGTTACAATAGGGGTTTCCCATGGAGAGTGATCGATGGGCTTCAACACCCCTTGAGCAATTAACTTATTGAGTTGTTCGTCGATCTTAGCTTTAAGAGTAAAGCGAATTGGGGCTACTTTTGGATCTAAACTAAATGAGATTGGGGTCCCCTTATACTCGCCTAAATGGTCCGTGAAGACATCGCTGAACTCAGAAACAAGGTCTTCCTCCCACTCACAACCACTGACTCGATTCAGGCCGGCCACCTTGATGCCTAGTGGCGCGAACCATTGGAGGTCTAATAGACTAGGCCTATCTCTGTCGATGATCGTTAGAGGTAAGTATGCTGTATGTTTTTTGAAGGAGACTCGGACTCGGCAGGACCCGACCACAGGGATTCGATTTCCTTGGTAGTCCTTGAGGATGAGGCGTTGAAATTGGAGGTCTTGGCATTGGATTGTGGGGATAAGTTGCTTGAGTGTCTTCCAAGACACCATCGAGAGGGACGATCCCGAGTCGACCTCCATGTGGCAAGGCTGGTTCTCGATGGCTACCGTGACTCGAATTTTCTTAGTGTCCATGACTGAGACGTGACCTATAGTGATAGTATGGTGAGCCTCTTCTTTTTGCAAAGCGTGATTTCTGTAGGAGTGGTTTACTGGTTCTCGCCTTACAGGACGGTTTCCTGTCGATTGGCGATAGTTGGCTCCTTTTGAGGCCTGGCTGGGTCCTGGTACACTGCGGCAGACCTGGCTGATGTGGCCTCATTTCCCGCACTCATAGCAGAGTGTGTCGCGGAATTTGCATTCGGCCCTGGCATGGTTTGCTCCACAGCCAGTGCAAGGGCGTAAGGGCTTAGGGCGAGGGTCCCGGTCGGACCGCAGTCAATGGACCCCTTCTTCGTTGCTGCCTGACGACGAAGAGAGGTCCTCGTGGTGCGTCGTCACGAGCTGTCCTTCAGACTTGGATAAAATGTCGCTTGTCGGTGATGGTACCGGAGTGCGGCTTCGCCGTAGTTGTGCAGCTGACTTTTTGGTCGCCTCCGCAGCCGTGGCTTCAGTGATGGCGTCAGCAAGGCTGATGTCGCCTTTCGCCATCAGCTTGCTTTGCACGCCTAGTGCATCTAATCCCAGAATTACTCAGTCTCTTAGTGCTTCTTCTAAATCGGCGAACCCGCAGAGGCCTCCTATATTTCGGATGTCTGCCACGAAATCGGCCACGCTCTCTCCTTTTCGCTGGTTTCTTTGATAAAACTCATGGCATCTCATGAGTGTAGGCACGGTTGGCGCGTAATGATCTCTCAGGATGGGTTCGAGGTCGTCCCAGCTCATGGCTTTCACTTCTCGAGGTTTGGTGAGTGCTTTTGCCATTTTAAAAACAGCCGGGCCGCAGTGCGTCAGGAACAGTGCCCGCTTTATTGCTTGTGTGGCGTCCTTCAAATTATTCGTCTCAAGAAACATTTGGAAGCGATCCATGTAGGATTCCCAATCCTCTTGGTTTGGATCAAACGGAGCGGGTGGTATGATGCTGCTGGACATGGTTCCATTGTTGGCGTCGTCTTCCACGTGCTCGGTCTTGCTTCCTGACTTCTTAGGTTCAGACGTCTCCACATCCCACCTTCGTCGCCAGTGTTATGTACTTGGACATGGGCCGGAGTAAATGGAGACAGCCTCTGAATAGTGACTTTCAGCTCTTTATTAGCATAGTGACTTCTCAAAACAACAACAGTGAACCCTGCCTTATATAGGCAACCTTTGTGAGAATTGTCCAATAGCGAGCTATGAACGCTAACTCTTTTAACCAATAAGAATTCTCTGTTAAGGGCCAATCGGATTCCTCAGAACTAACCAATCCGATCTGGCCGCCTAACAGCCAATCAGAAGTGCAGGGCCAGAACCCTGCACTTTACCTCAAGCTCATACTTTATTAACTATGGTACATACATAACAAAAAGGTATCAAGGTTGACTCAGCCTTCCATCCTTCTGGGGTCGGTAAACTAAGGACTCAGATTGTTGGGGGCAATATGCTGACTCTGTAAACCGCTTAGAGAGGGCTGTAAAGCATTGTAAAATGGTATATAAATCTAAGTGCTATCGCTATTGTTTTTAGGAATGAAACCCATTCCATCAAATTTAATTAAGTAATTCAACTCCCTCCCCTCTTTATTGTGTGTATGTATTTAATTGTTTAGTTGTTGCAACACCAAACTTGCCTCAGAGGGCCAATATAAAACTCAGAATGACAAATAAAAATGGAAAGAAACAAGCCCATTGAAAACATAAAAGTTAGACTAGAAACTCAACAAAAACATTGAAGACCATATGTTTGGCAGATGGAAACTAAAGGCTTCTCCTGACAGCTAAATACAGTATATGGAGTGGATCTCTCCAGGGTTTGTTCTGTCCTATTCTGCTTTGTACTGGAAATAATTCTAAAATTATTTTTACTTCTGTGCATTGCAGCTGACCCTAATTCTCGGACCACAACTCTTTTTCATTATAAAGAATCCCAATGCCTATAAGTATAGGGGCACATTGATGGTGTCATTATTTTTTTAAAAAAATCACTATTTGAGGACTGACATTTAATCAACAAATGCATGTCAATTGAACCGAAGCACAAAGAGGTGTTGTCACAATATTATATAGGGATGTCTTATGCAGTAGAATATGATTGGGATTCTGCTATAAACTAGATATATTAAAAAAAATCTGCACTTATAGAAACAAGAGGAGAAGGAGAAGGATAGACCACCAATGTGTTAAATTCAGAGGTGGTATTCAGCCAGTTCGGACAGGTTCTGGAGAACCAGTAGTAGAAATTTTGAGTAGTTCAGAGAACTGGTAAATACCACCTCTGACTGGCCTCGGCCCCTTCTATTCTCTTCCTCCTGAGTCCCAGCTGATCGGCTGGGTCTTCTTTTGTTGCCCTGCACAGGAGAACGGAGCTGGAAAGCAGGTTAGTGGGGTGGGGAGGGAACGGGGATTTTACAGTATCCTTCCTCTGCCACGCCCACCAAGCCATACCACACCCACCAAGCCACAACACGCCCACCAAGCCACAACATGTCCACCAAGCTACACCCACAGAACTGATAATTAAAAAAAAATTGAATACCACCACTGGTTAAATTTGTTCAGCTATTTCAAACTCCACAAATTTCAGTCCAGGATTAGCTACTGAATAGTTCTTAAGCATACCAAGATTGGTCCTTGTTCTTATATTGCCTTGACTTAGTTAGAATACTTAGCGAATGGGTACCTCTTTCAAAAGTAGCTTTCTTTCTGATTCAGGATTTCAGGGCAAAAAAAATAAAATAAAACAGATTAAGTTCTTTTCAGTTTACCACATCTGGAAAAACTTGCAATAAACTCCTCCAATGGCATTTGTGGTAAACTGTGTAGATGCCAAAAGTACGGAAAAACAACAACAACCATCAAGTTGCTAATGAGTTTCTGGGATAACAGGCCAAAAATTTAGTCATTTAAAAAAAAAAATCGATAACCAGTGCTTTGGTGTCATGAAGAAAGCTGAATCACAAACGCTTTTCTTTAAGTTTTCCATTGTTTTTCCTAGAGACAACTAATGGCAAATGTTAAGTATCTCCTTTCTGAGTCAGGGATTAGGAAGTGGTGCTCCTACCATTCTACTTTTCTGTTATTCCAATCTTGTCCTAAAGTAAAGGCCATAGAGCTACTTACAGGATTGCTGGCTGAAGAATTTAATACTCTTGCGCAAATCAGATAGTCCCTTCCCAGGGAAACAGCAGCATAACGAAGCCTCTCAGGAACCAGAAAGAAGGAGGAGTCCTCCTCTTATTCTGAAATAGCTAATGTCATTTATTTCTTCAATTTATGTGGACACCATGAGATTCAATGTGCTTACAGAAGATTTTTAAATATCCCAACAGGTTAACAAACAGTAAAGAACAGAGAGTGTAGTGGGAACATTAACTAATCACTACACACTAAAATGGCTTCCATAACTCTTGGCCAAGAGCCAGGGGGGAAGAACCTGGTACTGAGAGACATTTTGTTGGCTCGTATTTGGGGCTATCTAAATTTAACCATTTGATCTTACCCACCACTGGTTACTTATCTTTGCTTCCAAAGTAACACATAACAAAAATTAATAGATTTTAACATCTCCTAGAGATGTTGAACATCCCCTCAAAGTTGTTGGGCCATATCTATACCAAACACAATTCTATACTAATATAATTTTATATCTATAACTGTTAATAAATGTTAAGAATTCCAAATAACTTGAACCCTATTGCTTCTGTGAACTGAAATGCTAGATAGATGAGATACATTCAGTTTTGCTTTCTGTATGTAGAGAAACATATTTGGAAGCAAACCCCATGGAACTAAATAATGCTCTTGTTGCAAAATAGTTATAGGTCAAAAGTGTTGAGGTTATATAGTACTATTGCCATACAATAAACTTCCATCAAATGGAAGTTCCACCAAAGTTAAAGTCACTTACTTGATTATATTTTTGCATATATATTTTATATGGAAAGTGCAAGCAACTTGTAAAACAGTCAGACCCAACATAACAGACCTGGAGAGCCAATATCTTTTAAATTCCAATACCTATCAATCCCAGCTGCAAAGAAGTAAGGAGTTATGGTACACTATCATCTGCTTGCCATGAAAGTTTGGAAGTGCAGCTGAAATGAGCAACTGGGTGAGAGTTTCATTCAGCTTTCTACAGAAATGAGAACGTTGTATTTTGAATATTTTCTTAACTTGATCAAAGCTTATGAAGTACAAGTCAGACAATGAGTCAGGTATATGGGCAAGGGACAAATTTATTTAAATACATTTGTTACCATCAGTGGTTGCATATTGTTTGCTGTCTTGACTTAGGTTGGGTTTGTGTGCTGTACAACTCGTGGCTTCCTACAATTATGTTTTACTAAACAAGCCACAGTGGCTGAATTCATAAGCCACAGACAAAAGCAAACCACAGTTTATCCTACCATGGTACAAGAACCCACACTTCAAGCAGGTTAAAGATTAAAAAGCAAACGACAGTATACAACGTTTCTCAGAATGCTCTACAGTGTGAATGTCAGCTATCATGTGTTGTTGCTGTACTTCACTGTTACACGGTTGCAGAATGTAATGAATGGTTGGGAAGGGGGATGTGGAGTGGGATGCTTGGGAAATCGAAAGTAGAGACTGTACCACCTCTAGACGCTACTCCAAGGGCATCCAGCTCTAAGGAGGGAGCTGCATAGCAAGCTGCACTTCGACTGACTGTTATGAAAACAACTTAATTGGCTACAGTAGGATGGACAGCAAGGGATGGTTAGGAAGAGAAAAATAGAACTTAGGGATTTGGAATTTGTGCAATTCTCAGGCCTTGCTATGCAATACCGCAGTACACTTGATCTCTAATAAAACCAGAGGTGGTATTCAGCAGGTTCTGACCAGTTCTGGAGAACTGGTAGCGGAAATTTTGAGTAGTTTGGAGAACCAGCAAATCCCACCTCTGACTGGAGATTTTACAATATCCTTCCCCTGCCACGCCCACAAGCCATGCCCACAGAACCGGTAGTAAACAAAAAACAAAAAACAGAATCCCACCACTGAATAAAACTATACAATTCTCAGCAAAATGGAGCCATGGATCATTTCTATTTAGAGATTTAAGCTGTGGGCTTTCTGACAGTGAAACCTGCAGCAATGAATAAGCTATGTGGCCTTCTATGGCATTCAGTTTCAAAATTATTGGTTTCTTTAAATTTAATTTTTGTAATCTAATAGCTCTTCCCAGTATGAAGACATTGAGAGACAAAAATTTGCACCTACTTTCAGAGCATAATTTGTACCTCTCCCATTTAAATATAGTACAGTCACCATATTAATTTTCAAAGGCAATGGAGAAATGCAGAACAACCCACCATTCTCAGTTTTAAATTCAAAGAATAATTTAAGTACTGCATCTGTTTTCAGATACGTTTCCATTATAAACCACAACTCAACCCACAGAAGTTTTCAGTGAAACCAGTACTGCTGTAAGAGAACACAACATATTTTTAATTTATTTTTTAATTGGAATCAATGTTGATATCTATGCACCATATATCATTTCATATTTCAAATTTGAAAAAAGGTTTGACCACTGAACGTATATTGGAAATAAGAAATGGTACAGTCTAAGTACTACAATAACATCTGCTTTGAATGCTGAAAAACCTATTAATGTATGACATGTCATTATTTGGATATCTCTTGCTCCTATTAGCATTTAATTTTAGTGATAAAAAGGAAAATCGTTAACAGCCCATTTGAAAGAGACTTTTCAATAATGCTTCCCCATGTGGCTATATTCTGAAGTCTAGAATTATCAGAAGATATTGCAATGAAGACCATAGATTGACCCAAGAAGGATAGATATCTAGATTTGTCTCCATGTGATTGGTGAGTGGTGATCTCTCTGGTGGATCTTGATGGCACTGTTTTGCAATGGTTCTAGTCCTTCCTGTTTTGACTGTCTCCAGAATAGATACAGAACTTATTGTTGGAGATCTAGGACATTGATTGACTCCCAGGATTCCATCTACTTCCTTTGATCTTCAGCAGCTACCTAAAAAAATGGAGCAATATGAAAGACTATATCAACTGTGAAACTTGGCATGGCCAGGGGAAGGGGGACAGGGAAGGAAAGGTAGAGAGAATCAAAATGATGACAATGCTGAGAATGTCAGTATAACCAATTAAGACCTACTGGATAATGTCAAAGGTAGCCTATAAGGGACTTAGACAAGGAAATCCCTTCACTATAACTACATTCATTATTCTTATTGTTCAATAGGAGGAGAAGATATAACAAGGCAATGGCACTCAGGAAACAACCTGTACCCTTAAACAGCAGGTAAGCCTGGCAGATTGAAGAAAAATTGGAACAAGGGGGGGGGGGGTAAACAAAGAACTTCAGAGACAAAGACTCAACCTATTTTAGGGGAGTCTGCTCCTCCCATTACAACAGCAGATCCACAATCTGAGATTACTTGCTGAACTCAGGTGTCACTTAATTCACAGGTAGTGGCTATAGTGAGCAGCATCTTTGCACAATTATGCATAATGCACCATCTGTGGCTCTTTCTGAGCTAGTTGGATTTGACAACAGTTTAGTCATCTTTTGGTTACATCCCATCTAGACTACTGCATCACACCCTTTATGGGGCTATTTTAAAAGTGCCCGGAATCTATGAGTGTTGTAAAATGTAGCCTTGATGTTTCCTCTCATATTGAATAATATTGAATAATAACTTTTCCCAATTACCTCTCTCTCTATGTCAGCTTTGGAAGCCATATTAACATCAGAAGCTTCCATGCTGCCACATTCCTGAACCTGGGAAATTAGAAGGGGGGATTTTTAAAATTATATATTTAATATTAGGAGGGGGGATTTTTAGAGTGTTAGTAGTTAGACATAATAGTATTCTTTTTGGTCAAGGTCATATTATTCCTTCGGAGGAGTGGTTGAAGGGATGTTACAAATTGGGACAGGTGGTATTTAGACCATGTGATGGACTGATGGGTGCAGGGGTTGGATTCAGTGGTGGGATTCAATTTTTTTTGCTACCGATTCTGTGGGCGTGACTTGGTGGGCGTGGCAGGGGAAGGATACTGTAAAATCTCCAGTCAGAGGTGGGATTTGCTGGTTCTCTGAACTACTCAAAATTTCCACTACCGGTTCTCCAGAACTGGTCAGAACCTGCTGAATACCACCTCTGGTTGGGTTTTGATTTTTGATTTACTGAGGGAAAATCCGGAACTCTCAGATTTGGGTTTTCCCAGATGTGCCTGTATGACTTTTCACATAAAAAGAAACTTTGAGAAAATGTCTGTCTCTGAGTTGTTGATTGGGATCTGGTTTTGCTGGAACACTAACACTCTAAGCAGCTCCATATATATCCTACCTTCCTCAGTAATCACCTTTTTACTCTTTTCCCCCAATGTTAGAAGTAAACAATATAGTACTGAAAGCTCAAACATTCAATTCGTAGCACATCAACCACATACCCTAATATATAAGGCTGGTTTAACTAAGATTGGCATTACTGCTTGAAAAGAAATTGATATTTTCATTTTTAAGTTTGTAAACATTTCACATTCCCAAAGAGCAAAATAAACACAACAACATATCAATTTCATAAGTAAAAACTTGAGTCAACTCGTTCTCTGGCATAATGCCTACAAACAAATCAATATCTTCAGGCAAAGTTTGATGTAAGACGTAATGCAGAGCGTGTGGGGCCTTTGAAAACAGTTGCTTTCCCTATCAGATTAATTTATTTGTCCTTTCTTCTTTAACTGCTTATATTATAAAATAATCCAGTCTACCTAGAATCACTTTGTACCAAGCAGTATAATTATTATCAGTCTGGAGAAAGACTTTGGAAATAATTATATTGACATAAGAAACATAATCCCAGGCTCAAATTTATGCCACTAATAGAAGATGAGCAAGAAGTATTACAGCACAAAAAACTAAAAAGTGATATTTATATTTGACTAAAAGGTAAAACGTAAAAAAGAATTTTCCTTGATTATTAAATTCCATTAATTTTCTCAATTTTTATTTAAATTTAAAAGTAAAAACAATTGATTCCCTTGTAGAGTTATTCTAAGGCAAACTTCAGAGGTTTGGTTGGTAAACATTTCATAGTTACATAAATTTTAATCTAGCTGACTTTCCACTGAATAGACCAGGTATGTCAAACTCAAGGCCTGTGGGCCAGATCTGGCTTATGGGGTGCTTAGATCTGGCCCACAGGACCACCTTGGAAACAGCAAAGGACTGGCCTGCGGTGCCCCTACCAGCAAAAACCCATTTTCACTGGCAGAGCACTTGGGCCACCACAGAAGCCCCCGAAACGCCCAGCCTGGCCATGCCCAACCTGGATCCCTGAGGTAAAACACAACCCTGATGTGGCCCCCAATGAAATCAAGTTTGACACCCCTGGAATAGTCCTATCTATTTTATGAATATATTCCATATTTATATCGCCTCATATTTTCCCCCGAATGAATCTGCCATTTAAAAGATAAATTCTCATTTTTATTCATGTATTTATTTATTAAATTTGTGATACCACTTACTATTTACTCTGCAACATCTCCAAATTCTGATTATGAAGATTTTGCTTCTGAGAATAGCAAATTCTTCTATCATTTGTGTCTTGATGAAACCTGTCTTTCTAGTTGGCAAGGAATACTGCATATGCGACACAAGGATTTCTGCCAAGCTTCACTGATACTTGAAGACTCACAGACAGATTCAAGGATCCATCTTATGATATAATGAATTTATTACAGACAATACAAAAACCACTAATTAATAAAATTACTGAGAAACCAATACAGAACAGATTTACTCACCAGGCTGTAACTCATGTTCTCTTGCTTGCCCGTGTGTTACTATGGACTGAAGATGTTGTTTGGAGGAGGAATTAACATTTTTGCATTGCTTTTGTTAAAGGTCCCTTTCAGTGGTGGGATTCAATTTTTTTTACTACCAGTTCTGTGGGCGTGGCTTCGTGGGCATGGCAGGGGAGGGATACTGTAAAATCTCCAGTCAGAGGTGATATTTGCCAGTTCTCAGAACTACTCAAAATTTCCACTACCGGTTCTCCAGAACTGGTCAGAACCTGCTGAATACCACCTCTGGTCCCTTTGCTTCTGACTTATCTGCTGAGGCCCTCATGCCAACTGAAGTGCATCTTTCAAAAGTTATGTAGAAGACTTGATTGGCCAAGACCATTGTGAAATCATTGTTTATGGCTGACAACCATGGCACTTCGAAAATTGAGACTTGGGTGGTAAGTGGGGAAGAGATAAAAGCAAATAAATGAATTAAATGAAACAAAGATAAACAAATATGATGTGTCACTATGAAGCTAAGAGAAAGGGAATGATGTAATTGATCTTATGGAATGGAGCTCATGAATTCAAGGAAGTGAAGGGGTAAATTTAATTATGAGTTAAACGTCTAAATGTATGTTAATTTAATTTTTAATAAAAGGGCTAAAATGTATAAATCGATGTCATCTAGATTATTATGAGTGAGCATTAGAATAGGAATCCATAAATTGGTGATGCTGTTGGATAGTGTTTCTCAACCTCAACATGCTGGCTGGGGAATTCTGGGAGTTGAAGTCCACATATATTAAAATTGATAAGGTTGAGAAACAGTGCTATAGTGAATGGAGATAATGGAAAAACAGAGATGAGACAAGAGGGAAATTGTGCAGGGGTGGGATATGACAGGGTTAACTACCAGTTTGGGATTTACGAGTTTCCCTGCAAGCTGTGAGCCACGCACCTGTAAATCGTCATCAGCACGCTGCTGCTGAGAAGCAGCCTTTGAAACAGCCCTCTTTTCCTACTTTTTTAACTGCAGCTGTGCCTCGTTCAGCAGCTGAAGTTGAAAAATCAGGAAATAAAGTTCAGGTAAGAGACCGGGTGGGTGGACAAAAACATCAGCAGACATAGAACCGGTTCTATGTTTGCTGCTATTCAGAGTTACTGGTTCTACAGAGGTGGACAGAACTGGTAGAAACCTACCCCTGAAATTGTGTAATATTCTGAATGCAAGAAATTTCAGAAAAGTGGCTGAAGAACTCTGAACTGTAGAGTTGTAATTGCAGGAATGTTCCAATCTCGAATGGCAAACCTCAGATAAAGAATGTTTCCAAGCAAATACAACCCAGGCAAACAAAGTCACTAATCTATGGATAAAGGAGGATTGGAGAGGGGAAGTAAACATATGTTAGACTTTAACTAGAGATAATTAATTGTATGGATTACTGTACTAAACAGTAACAAAAGTTAAGCAGTAACCAAAGTTAACCAATGATGGAGGATAACTAAAAATGTATATAAATGCAAGACTATACTCCAATAAAGATCATCATCATAATTTAGTTGTTCATGATCAAACAACTCGACTGCCTCGTCATTACAACACTGAACAAGGAGCTTCCAGCTGACTGAACGGAACTAATAGTTAAAATTATTAAATAGTTTTGGAGGAAAATGAAGTAAAGAAATGCCATTTAAAAGTTGTTTTATTTATTTGTTTGCTTTATCTCAGTTAGAGATTTGTATGGGAACCATAGTAAAATTCTAAGAAGTAAAATTGAAGCAAATAAAACAATAAATAAAATGGTTTGCTCACCTGGAGAAGATATCTTCTGTATTATACAAGGCATATACAAGAAGAAAAGAAGGTCAAAGGACACAAGATCCAGAAGAAGATGGAGAGACAACATTAAATAAATACATGCTACAATAGCATGAAATAACAACGGTTTAGGTCACCGGGAGAGCAAGAACCAGAACTTTATATGTCCCTTGACACCCAAAGTGATAAAAGAGGAGGAGGAGAAAGAGATCAAGACCAAGACCAAGCTCAATAGTTATGTCCAGGATAGAGTATCTGTTAGAAAATTTAAAACATCAAGATATCTGTCAATCCTGGTTTTGTCGAAGGCAGGGGTGTCAAACTCAGGCCATCACATTGTCGTTACATGATGTATCACAACTTTTACCCCTTTGCTAAAACTGGGGTGGGCGTGGCCAGCGTGTAATGCATCTGGCCCGTGGGCCACAAGTTTGACCTCTAAGGTCAATTCCCATAGAAACATTTTCCAAGGGAAATGAATGAAAGCATTATTTATTTATGTACTTATTTTATTATTAAGTTTATATGCTATCCCCATCTCACTGTTAGAGTGACTACATATTTGCAACATCAACAGGATCTTTCAATTCATGGAAATGCCTTTCGGACTGCGCACCACTTTGAAAATCATTTAGAATCTAATGGTTAGAATTTTGGACAATTTTATGATGCCCACCTTGATTTATTGATTAACTAACTGCATGCTGTCCAACTCCCAATGACTCTGATTAGGATCCACTTGGAGCATTGAGAATATTTGGTAAAAGTCATAAACAGTGTTATGGACTAAACCAACATGGCGAATCAACCCTCAACAACTTTACTTTACAGCAGGCTTGTAATCCTGCACTTCTCATTGGCCCGTAGATAGCGAGTCGTGATTGGTCGTTTTTGGCCAGTCTGATTGGCTGTTAACGGGGCCCCCGGATTGGACGCTTGTAAAAGCAGTTAACTCAATTCATTGGCTGTTTTGACAGCAGCCAGCTCTATAAAAGAGCTGCTGCTGCCCAAGGATTTTGCTCTGTTCTTTCCTGTTAATAAAGAGTTGAAGTCACCGTTCGATGTCTCATCTCTGTTCCTTGCGCCCATGCCCAGGACTTAACACTGGCGACGAGGATGGGATGCAGAGACGATAGAGCTAACTAAGAATGCATCAAACAAGACAGAGCACGTGGCGAAAGAGCGCACACAAAAAACGGCAAGATGACCAGCGGTGCCATACCACCCGCTCCATTCGACCCAGCAACCGAAGACTGGGACTCGTATATAGATCACTTCCAGATGTTCCTGGAAACCAACAACTTAAAAGATGCTACGACTGGCAAGAAACGAGCGGTGTTCCTGACTCATTGCGGCCCCACCGTTTTCAAAATGGCTAAAGCACTAGCAAAACTGGCGGAAGTGAAGAACATGGATTGGGATACCCTCGCTCCAATCCTCTGGGCCCATTACGCATCCGTAGTACCTACACTGATACGAAGACACAAATTTTACCAGAGGGACCAACGGAAGGATGAGAGCGTTGGTAATTTCATAGCTGACCTCCGGAACCAAGGAGGCCTTTATGGTTTTGCAAACTTAGAGGAAACCCTAAGAGAAGAAACCTAGTTCTGGGTTTAAATGCACCACACGTGCAGAGTAAACTGATGGCGAAAGGCGACATCAGCCTTACAGATGTCATCACTGATGCTATTGCCGCAGAAGCTACCAGGAAGTCAGCCGCTCGAATGCGCTGAGCGAACGCACCGCTTCACCAACTTGCCAACGAGATCCCACTCGCCACTGAGAAGCACGCTACCACTACCCACCATGAAGACCTCGAGTCATCCTCAGACAGTGATGAAAAGGAGGTCAACCGGCTCTGCTCGGAACGAGAGCAAAGGAACCAGAGACGTCCGTCCAATGTGCTGGCTGCAGGGCAAACCACCCGCGATCGGACTGCAAATTCCTCGATGTACTCTGCCATAACTGTGGAAAAAAGGGCCACATCGCGAAGGTCTGCAGAAGCAGACGAGAGTCCTGTCCCAACCGAAGGGAGAACAACCTCTGTCGGGAGATAGGCAAACCTCCTGAGAACCGGGACCGTCTGAACCACCAATGGAACAACCACTACTACTACAGAAACCAAGTACCTGCCTCTTCAATGAGACGAGAAGAGGCCCACCAAACCATTATCATCAGCCATGCTTCATCATTCAATGCAAGAAAGATCCACGTAAAGGTTACTATTGAGAATCGACCGTGCGTGATGGAAGTTGATTCGAGATCATCCCTATTGATGGTATCCTGGAAAACCCTCTGCCATCTGCCACCAGGACCTCAGCATGCAACGAATAATCCTGAAAGACTACCAGGGTAACAGGATTCCAGTTGTCGGTTTCAGCCATGTCCAAGTATCTTTTAAGGACCACACAGCGATGCTTCCCCTGACTGTCGTCGATCATGACCAACCCAGCTTGTTAGGGTTACAGTGGTTGGCACCACTCGGGATTGAACTAGCCAGCATACATCAAACCAGAAGCGACGACTGGGAAGAGGCTCTCATCCAGGAATTCCAGGACATGTTCACAGGAATGTTAGGCAAGTACAAGGGGACCCCTATATCATTTAATCTCAGCCCCGATGTAGCTCTCATTCGGCTTAAGCCTCGTTGGGTGCCTTTTGCCTTAAAGCCAAAGATCGATGAGCAGCTAGATAAACTGATAGCCCAGGGCGTATTGGAACCAACTGACCACTCCCGCTGGGAAACTCCGATAGTAACGCCCATGAAGCCAGATGGTTCATTAAGAATTTGTGGGGATTACCGGGCCACCCTAAATCATGCTCTTCAACAGAGCGCTTATCCAGTACTGGTGGTTCAACACCTTCTTCATTCCGTGGGTGGCGGAAAAATATTTGCGAAATTGGACTTAGCTCAGACATACCAGCAACTACCTGTAGACGCAGCAACTGCAGAAGCCCAGGCAATCATTACACATAGAGGTGCTTTTAAGTGCAATAGACTCCAATTCGGAGTAAATGTGGTGCCGGGCATTTTCCAAAGTTTAATGGAGAGACTATTACAAGGCATAAAAGCCGGGACGTACCTTATTTTGATGACGTCCTAATAGCTGCCCCCACTAAAGAGTTATTAGTACAACGACTCAGAAAAGTCCTGCAGAAATTCAAAGATGCTGGTCTGAAGGTAAAAAGGGACAAGTGTCAACTTTGTACAGAGAGAATGGAGTTCCTGGGATACCTTCTCGACAGACAGGGAATCCACCCCACCGGAAAAAAACTAACCGCAATCAAAAACGCCACGAGACCTAGGAATAAGACAGACCTCCAAGCCTTCTTGGGACTCATTAACTTTTATAACATTTTCTTGCCCCAGAAGGCAACCGTAGCCGAGCCCCTACATAGATTTCTCAATAAAAAGGCTTCCTGGGTCTGGGGACGGCGTGAAGAGAAAGCATTCAAAGAGATAAAAGACCTTTTAACCTCCGATGCTGTATTAATGCAATACAACGAGACTCTACCTTTGACGTGATGCCTCACCATTTGGAGTAGGAGCCATCTTAAGCCATGTCCTACCAAATGGAAATGAGGCACCTACTGCGTTCTTTTTGAGAACTTTGTCTAAAACCGAAAGGAACTATAGTCAACTTGATAAAGAGGCCCTCGCTATTGTATCCACAATTAAATATTTCCATGAATATGTATATGGGAGACCCTTTACCATAATTACAGACCACAAGCCACTACTTAGTATTTTGGCAGGAAACAAACCAACTCCCCATATCTTATCACCAAGAATGACATGTTGGTCAGAATTTTTAGCCGCCTACGATTACCGATTGCAACATCGCCTGGGGAAAACCATTCCCCATGTTGACGCTTTGAGCCGCTCTCCACTACCAGACATTATAGAGGACCCTGCTCCAACCATAGCCGTATTGCAAATCAAAACCCTCAAATTGCCGCCACTAACCACTCGAGACATAGCCTTAGAGACAAAAAAGTACCCTGTTTTGGCACGAGTCCTCAGCTGGGTAGAACGGGGTTGGCCGGTCAGTGCAACCAATGACACGTTCAAGCCATTTAGGAATCGTCAAACAGAACCATTCTCCCAGAAAGGCTGCATAATGTGGGGAGACAGAGTCATAGTTCCGGAGAGTCAAAGTTCCGGAGAAATTGCAATACAGGGTATTGAAAATGCTGCTCGATGGACATCCAGGCATCGTGCGGATGAAGGCATTAGCCAGGAGTTATGCATGGTGGCCTGGTTTAGATAAACAGATAGAGAACTGGGTAGCAAAATGCAGCAAATGCCAGGAGACTCGCTCCGCTCCTCCAAAGACTCCCCCAACTCAGTGGGAAACGCCTCGAGGTCCTTGGTCCCATATCCACATTGATTTTGCGGGACCCACAAGAGGACACACTTTCCTCCAAACAGTGGATGCCTATTCAAACTGGCTCGAAGTCCACAAGATGAAAAGCACCACCACAGACGCAGTCACTAAAAAACTGAATAAACTATTCGCTACCCACGGACTTCCGGATGTCCTGGTCTCCGATAATGGCCCCCAATTCACTGCCCTGCCATTCAAACAATACTTGGCAGATCGGGGCATCCGCCATGCTTTAACATCACCTGCTCACCCTGCGGCCAATGGTAGGGCTGAGTGAATGGTTCAATTTGTAAAACAAACCTTGCACAAAATGGACCACAGTGTCATTGACAACAAAATAAACCGGATGCTTCTTCTCCAGAACATAACCCCAAACAGCACCACGAATAAAACCCCAGCTGAACTCCTGATGGGCCGGAAACTTCACTTGCATCTCGATCGCCTCCACCCAAACTACAGGCCGGAACAACCCCCGGGATCCAGCAGCAAGTGTCGGGCTTTCCAGGAAGGTGACCTTGTGTTTGCAAGAAACCTCTCAGGCGACCCATTGTGGGTCCCCGCGACAATAATGCAACTTACGGGATCCTGATCCTATCGCCTACAAACCGCAGATGGTAAGATGTGGAAATGCCACACAGACCAACTCCGTTCCAGATTAGCACCGGAACCTCTAGCTGGTGGGGGAAAGGAACACTGAGGAGGCCGAAGAAGAAATGATAATCGAAACCCAACAGCCTATACAACCAACCAGGGGATACTCACCATCCGAAGGAGAACCGAGCCAGGGAACGGCCTCGCCGCATGACAGCACTGCGTTGGAGGCGGATCCAGGAAACCCAGAAGACAGCACTGAAAGCAGCCCAGGGCCACAATCTTCACCATCCAGCCCAGTGAGCAGCCCACCGGAACCAGAACCAAGACAGAAACTGGTGGAACTGCACAGGTCAAGCAGACAGGTGAAGCGACCTGCCTATTTACAAGAATACATCACCCCACCCCTCAAACGGAACCTAGGGGGGAGGGGTGTTATGGACTAAGCCAACACGGTGATTCAACCTTCTACAACTTTACTTTACAGCAGGCTTGTAATCCTGCACTTCTCATTGGCCCGTAGATAGCAAGTCGTGATTGGTTGTTTTTGGCCAATCTGATTGGCTGTTAATGGGGCCCCCAGATTGGACACTTGTGAAAGCGGTTAACTCAATTCATTGGCTGTTTTGACAGCAGCCAGCTCTATAAAAGAGCTGCTGCTGCCCAAGTATTTTGCTCTGTTCTTTCCTGTTAATAAAGAGTTGAAGTCACCGTTCGATGTCTCGTCTCCGTTCCTTGAGCCCATGCCCAGGACTTAACAAACATTATCTTGCATTTGGCATTTCTGTATGCTGAGTAGTCAAGAGATTAAACCTGACATGAGAAAAGTTTAATCCTCCCTACAAACATCAACTTCAGCTTCTAGGAAGGAACCCAGAAGTGGCATTCAGCAGGTTCTGACCAGCTCTGGAGGATCAGTAGTGGAAATTTTGAGTAGTTCTGAGAACCAGCAAATCCCATCTCTGACTGGAGATTTTACAGTATCCTTCCCCTAACACACCCACCAAGTCACGTCCACAGAACCAGTAGTAAAAAAAATTGAATCCCACCACTGATCTATATCTTTATATTTACATCATCTATATCTATGTCTATCTATGTAGATATTCAGCATGCCGTGCATGTGAACTGCTAGTAGAAGGGTTTAAGACAGAGCTGTCAAACTCTTGGCCCAAGAGCCAGATTCATCACATGCTGGCCATGCCCACACTGGGTTTAGCGAAGGGGGATAAAATCCCAATATGTCACGTGATGCCTCTGTGATGATGTGAGTTTGACACCTCTGGTTTAAGACAATCAGACTGGAAACTAGTGCAGGACATTAACTATTCGATTGGTAACTGTTAGATCGTGGGTGGAGTGAAGACGCAGGATGCTCAGATAAGTAAAACTCTTTATTTGTTTCCATACAGGACTGAAGAACTCTAGCCAAGCAGCTCCTTTTAAAGGGGAGCTGTCTGCGGCTTCAGCCATTGACAGATGTTTGCTTTTCCCGCTTCTGCAGTTCAGTCAATTACAGGTCAGTATGCAAATATCTAACATTAACCATTGACAGTTCTCCTGCAACTCAATAGGAGCTACATATTTTGCTACATTATGTGTAAGCTTTGCCCACAGATAATTATTAATAGTTCTTGCAGTTAAAGGATAGTGTTGGAATTACGGTCACAAGTCATGGCAGTCATTAACTGGCATTAAGCAAGTCACCATGTGACCATGCCTGATTTTATGACTTTCTTTGTAGAAGCAATTAAACAAATACCGTGGTTGTTAAATGAATCCATTGTACTCGATAGGTGGGGTGTTTTTGTTTTTGCTAAAAACTGGAAGCAAACACCAGAAACCAGGAAAAAATTCCAAAAATCATGGTCACGTGATTTCAGGATGCTGCAAATGATTGTGAATTCAAGCTGATTGCAAAGTGCCCAGAATCTGATCATGTGACTGCAGGTGTGTGCCCATCTGAACTTTTGAAAATGGTTGTAAGTAGCTCAGTGGAGATCCATCTTAATTTTGAATGGTTGTTAAGCAACCATTTTGAACTGTCACTAAATCTATTGACTTGTACTTGTAGGGGTGAGAAAGTAACTATTTTCAGTCATGGTTTGGTCTAACTTCCATTTGTTACAGTGACCACATTTTCTTGGGCGAAAAAATGACAAAATTTAAAACTTTCCCCCAAAAACTTGTTAATAAAGGAGCAAATATTAAAGATAAACATGATTTATTTGTTTCTGTTCATTACTTTGCTTTTAAAAATACAATTCAATTTCCATATTTTTCTCATGAATATGAAAGACTTTGCATTAAATAGTACCATTTGTATGGTTAAAATGACTGAACTAAAAGACTTTGAAAAATGCACATCTAGATGACATTTTTCTGAAACAAATGACTGTACTTTATAATAAAGAATATATGGTCAGTGTAGTTATGATACGAAGAGTGGTAAAGTGATCACAGCTCATTTAAGTCTGACTATTACAAACTGAAAGTCTCTGTTCTTGGTCATCCTATACACATTTACAACTGCAATACCATCTCTTCATATGATTGTATTGTAACCGAGGGAGTAAGCATCTAATTTATGTTGCTAAAAGAGCAAATTAATCATAAGGTATCATATGGACCAGTTGTTTCTTCTCATTTAGGTTTCATTTACCTCCATGAAATATACTTTTCATATACTTTTCATTAGGACTGTGTCATACTTGGATTGACAGAAAGACCAAGTTTTCAAAGTATTAGTGCTTTGATAAGTTTCAATTTATCCTTCTATATAATTAGGTTAATTCATTTATATTTGGGACTACCTCTGGCTAAATAATCTTGATTGTTTATGTAAATATACATATTAGGTCCAGAATTCAAGAAATGCAGCACTAACACCTGAGCCTTAATGTGCATTTGAACAGAGTTTCATTATTTCTTGCTGACTGAAGATTAAATTTATCTAAAGAAGTGCTGACATCCAAAGTAATTATGCATCATTTTAAGACATACAATATGCCCTTTCCCCATTCAAATACTTTATATGAGATATGGCTGTCTCTTTTCAATATCCTCCATATATAAAAAAGAAAGAAGGTTCTTGAGTTCTTCAGGAAACTCATTAAAATGAAACTGGAGCGTAAGTTTCCTATTTTTACAGGTGGCTTTTTTTCCAGGTTGAGTTGGTTTCATGATTATTTCAAGAACTCCCTCCCTCCTAACTCTTCCAACCATTCTGCATCCAAGAAGAAGAGGGGAAAAGAGGTTTGCTTGGGAAGAGGCAAAGAAAAGCTCCAGCTATCAAACATAATTTTGTGAAACAATAAATTAGCATTAATAATATGATTGGCAGCATTACAATGGTATTTCATTTGCAAAAGGCAAATGAAAACCAGCTGGGCCAGACCAAGTATGAAGTTCTGCAGTTATAAGTAGGATCATTTTGTGCCTTGTAGAACTGGGGGAAAGGGAATTTTGCTCATTCTATAGCAAATTAGGAGTCTGGCAGCATTTGTTTTGACCAACAAATCTTATCAAGAGGCATAAGTTCTCTTGATAATTATAGCTCACTTCATCAGCTGCAGTGGAGTAGCTCCATTGATCTTAGGATTTCAGGTGGGGATAGGGTGGGAGGATAGGTAAATAAATAATGGGCTGGTTAGGCAGACAGATTACAGGTAGTTTATCAATTCACAGTTGTGTTTGCTGCCTGAAAAATTCTCATGTATATGAGTTCACTCAATTCTCGCTCAACTGTGCTATAAAAACTGTGCCATTTAACCAAATCTACTGTAGTTGGTCCTGGTACTACTTTGCCTCAGTTGGGATCCTGATGTCAAAATTGTGTCCCTTAATTCTTTTGTACAAAGTTTGTCCAGTTTGTCAGACCTAAAATCCAGAGTGACATTGCTGGCAGATAATGACATATATCACATTGGATGGCTTGAAACAAGAATAAAGTAATACTTGGAATCTATCTCGCATGTAGCCTGCATCTATGTAATTAAATTGTCTTCTCTTTCTCTGCCATCCCAGTTTAAATCCTTCTTCGGTCTAGTCACCCTGTGCATCTGAGGAAGTGAGCTGTAGCTCACAGAACTTTTTGCCTTTTCGTAACAGCTTTAATAACAATGGTTGGAAAAGGTACCATTTTTCTCACCATAGGCAAACACAGCTGTCCTACAATACTAGAAGCCAAAGAAGTCCAACATCTAGAAAGAAGAGCTCATAACCATCAAGAGCATAAAAGATAAACTTTTTTCACCTGTTCATGATACCCCAATGTGGATACCTATTGGTAAGGCTCAACCAGCATGAGCAATTTTATGATTCTGGTCCACAAGTTTAACATTCACCAGCATAACCCGCCCCCCCTCCCATTGAACCCTGCCTTTCTGCATCCAAGAAGAAGAGGGGATAAGAGGTTTGCTTGGGAAAAGGCAAAGAAAAGCTACAGCTATCAAACATAATTTGGTAATTCTGCAACTTCTTCCTGAGGAGCAGGGAGGTGATTAAAGTAATCCAAGAGCTATTCAGCCAAGAGGCCAAGCTGACTCTTTTAAAATAATGGGCGGACATACCATACACATGTACCAACACAAACAATTCTGCCTTTCCCAACAGTGAAGTCAAATAAAAGGGGCAAGGTAAACCACTGAAGAAATGTGTTGGATGACACCATAAATCTTTCTTGATTTCTGTCCCAGAATTACATACAGTTTCATTTCAAATATTATTTAATTCAATATTTTTTTGTTCCATTCCCCATACAATCTTTTCTAGTAAAACCAGATCTGATACCTTCACTGGCAATGTTAGAATGCTATTTTTTTCTGTTGTTTGATGCTTATCACCTCTCTTGTATAGAAGGAATAATTAGAAAAAGGCGGTTTTGTTTCCATGGCAAAGAATAATAGAAGAACAGAGTTGGAAGGGATCTTGGAGGTCTTCTAGTTGAACCACCATGAAGAAGATCATACACCATTTCAGACAAATTGTTGTCCAAACTCTTTTTAAAAACTTCCTGTGTTGTTTCTCTCCTTGATTAGTTTCCACTCATTGCTTCTTGTCCTGCCTTCAGGTACCTTGGAGAATAGTTTGACTTTGACTCCCTCTTCTTTGTGGCAGCCCCTTAAATATTGGAACACAGCTATCATGTCACCCCAGTCTTTCTTTCCATTAAACTAGACATATCTAATTCTTGCAACTGTTCTTCATGTATTTTTGCCTCCAGTCCCCTAATCATCTTTGTTGCTCTTCTCTGTAAACTTTCTAGAGTCTCAACATCTTTTTATATAGTGGTGACCAGCTGGATGCGATGTTCCAAGTGTGGTCTTACCAAGGCATTATAAGAGGGTACCAACACTTCAAGTGATCTTGATTCTATCCCTGTATTAATGCAGCCTAGGACTGTGTTGGCTCAACCAGAATTATGCAAAGTCACACAATCCACACACAAGTTCATTTTGAATATAACTTTCAAAAATCAAGTTTTTCTAGTGCCCAGATTTAATTCACATTGCCATTTGAAAAATGGGACATTTCCCCCATTACTGAAAACAAGGGTAGGACCCCTACAATTCTTTTTAATGAAAAGTGGCTTGTAGAATTTAAGAAAATAAGGAACAAAACCAAAAGCTAGCTGCTTGTCATTGACTTTATGCCAGCATTTCTTTGGGGTTTGCAGTGATTTTTTCTTAAATACCAACCATCCTACCATTTATTATTCTATGATTTGTTTGTTCCACATACGAAAAAGTCTTATTATGAAATTTAACTCTAACTCACCCTAATGTGCGCTATTAAACATTGAAGAGAATAGTATGGTTAGTCATTGGTTTCCTGAGAACTTCAACAATTTTAAATCAATGAAAAAAATATTTCTAGGTTTAGATTATCAGCTCTTCAATTTAGGCATTGTTTCAATTTTGAAAATACCAAGAACCACTGGTTCAATTGTTGGAAATATAAGTTGTTCGTGTGAAAGCCTTTTGTGTCTAAAATGCATTATTTCTGGAGAGGAATTTTATGATATGTTGAAATCAATGGGTTTTATGTGAGTCCTGATTATTAAGTGCCATTGATCCTTTTTTAATATCTTATGTCTAGTTTCAATCCAATACCTGTGACAAATTTTGTTAACAGTGTTTCTAGGAGATCATTAGACGAGGAAAGCGATGCCATAACCCAAGACTGGGCAAGTCCAAATTATATTTGCTGCTGATCAATCCAGTTTGCACTTGCAAGAATGAAATTTTCCTTCTCAGTGTGCAAAGCTCTGTATTTACTTAAGCATTTATTTAAGCTGCTTGCTTGCAGCTGTTTTAGTCTCCCCACTTACCTCGATGCCCAAAATAAAACCCCATGGAGAACTGCATGTTTCTTCTATGCCTAAGACGACAGAACAAAGAAAAGTCTAATTATGGGCTACAAACAACCACAATAACTTTATGGATTTGACTCCAAGTTGCCTCCATTTTGAAGCTAGTCATAATAGTAATTCTGGGGTTCTGCCAATATCAGACCCAAGATATTCCTTTTCTGTATCTCCCACTAGGGACCCTAACTAATGCATTGTATCTAACACTTATAATTACGGATCCTACCAAACAGAAGTTTTAACCATGAGCCATACATTTAAAGAAGCTGTTGAAGCAGGTGTCAGTGATTCTGATTTCATTTTCATGTAAAACCACTGACAATTATGTTACTTGAGAGATCATCCTCCAAATTATTTGTCCAGACACAATGCAGCAACTCAAGCAACACCCAAGACATTTGCGGTAGGGCTGCACATACTACACGATTACCACTGCTATAATTATAACTATCCTGTGTAAGTGTTAGTGATTTTAAATCACTAGCTAACCATATGCTTTCTATTTATAAAAATGTGTCGATTCTGATTTAATTATTGTAAATGAAGTGATAAAAAGTGAACTGTGTTTGCACCTGAAATGGCAAGCTAACTTTTATTGCAAATTCTGGTTAAAATTATTAATCAGTTTGAAAATGCCTGATTTTTTAGCTTTTTAACAGCACAAATTAGAATTCAAATTTTCAGCATAAAATGTTTTTATTTAATCAAATTGGCATGGAGGAATTATACATACCTTGATCAGTCATTAGGCTGCACCAGACTATATCCATTTAATTGTTAATTAATTTAAGCTGGTGCATTGCTGTTTCAATTGATTCAAATTTTCTAGTTTCTAATCATACAGCTTGTTGGCACATCTTTCATTTGATTGATCTGATTTCTACAGAGATTTCAGGACAGCAAGTGGTCAATAAAGTTCAGTAAGACACTTACCGTATATACTCGAGTATAAGCCGAGTTTTTCAGCACATTTTTTGTGCTGAAAAAAAACCCCTCGGCTTATACTCGAGTCAGATTCCCCTCTGAAAAAAAATGGTGTGGAGCTCCAAAGCTGGGCAGCCGCTTCCCTGCTTCCATGTTTCCTTTGCAACTTTTAAGCATGGGGGTAATCGGAAGCAGAAAAGTTCTTGCTTGAGGATATATTGTTTTTTCTTTTTTTAACTGTTTTTAGGGGGGGGAAGACCCACCGCCATGTGAGAATGCTCAGACATGAAATCTATCCGACCGAAAATAAGTGTGTATGTGTGTGTGTGGGGATTTTAACAGAGGGAAGATGTAGGGAGAAGGCAAAAGTGACGGAAGATCCTTCAGGGGAAACTGAGGGGGAGACTCACCCTTGGTCCAGATGAGCCCCCTTCCCCTTTCTCTAGGCTGAGAAAACAATGCGAGCCGAGGTCGCTCCACTCAGCTTCATTTCCTCAGCTCCAGCTGCTTTCAGTCCACTCGGGAGGAGGGGGAGGAGGAGGTGGTGGTGGCGGCTCACGTTGTTTTCTGATAGTGAGATCATTTCCCAAATTAATTGATTCACTAACCCAAAAGAAGAAGATGTTGAAGACAGTGGGAGGCAGGAGTCACTCTCTCCCTTGCAAGAAAAAAGCAAGAGCTGTTCTTATGATCTCTCCCTCTCTCTCTCTCTCCCCGTAATACAGTCAAGCCCTTTCCAGCACGCGGGATCCGCCCCCGCTGCTTTGCACCTTGCAAATGCAAAAACCCCAGGATTTTGCATTTGCAAGGTGCAAAGTGGCGAAGGCAGATTGCGCGTGCTGGAAAGGGCTTGACTGTATTACGGAGAGAGAGAGAGAGAGGGAGAGATCATAAGAACGGCTCTTGCTTTTTTCTTGCAAGGGAGAGAGTGACTCCTGCCTACCACTGTCATCATCATCATCTTTTGGGTTAGTGAATCAATTAAACCTTTCATGATAGTGAGATCGTTTCCCAAATTTCCCTTAAATCAGGGAAGAAATCAGAAACAAACCTTTGGACTGAGAATAAGCCTGTTCCTATGATGTCATTTTTGTTCATTGCAGTGTGAAAAGTGTGAAAAAACACACTTCTTTTTCTTCATCTTCTTGTTCCCTATTTACAGGTCTCTTTCAAAGAGGAAATTGTGAACATCAAACTTATTCTCAACTGTCCTAGTGAAAGTTTTTATTGGTATCTATTTTTATTTTTGAAATTTACCAGTAGCTGCTGCATTTCCCACCCTCAGCTTATACTCAAGTCAATAAGTTTTCCCAATTTTTTGTAGTTAAATTAGGTGCCTCGGCTTATATTCGGGTCGACTTATACTCGAGTATATACGGTATATGATTTTAAAGCAAACAACATACCATTGAGTAAGCTTTCACTGACATTTTTCCACATGACCTTCAGGACATCAGTACAAAATGGGAAATGAAATGGGAAACCATAAAAAGAAAACTTCAACAGAATGAGTGAAGAATTTGGACGGTCACACAATCTGAATAATAAATATTTTGGTCTCTTCAACAATTGAACCCTGGTCCTCATAAGTGGCATGGTGTCTCAGTGGTTAAGATGCTGAACTTGTAGACTGAAAATTGGCAGCTCAGCTTCAAGACATGAGTGCCATGCAACAGGTTGACCTCCTGTCCTCGCCCCAGCTCCTGTCAATTTAGCAGTTCAAAACTATGCAAATGCAAGCAGATAAATAGGTACCATTTCTGTGGGCAGGTAACAGTACTCTTAGATGATATGCTGGCCACATGAACCCAGAAATGGCCACATGACCCCAGAAATGTCTTCAGATAGTGCTGGCTTAATGGCTCGAAATGGAGATGAGCATCATCCTGTATAGTTGGCAACAACTAGTGGAGTAAAATCTGCAGATATCCCTTTACCTTTTACCTCATGGGTGATGCTCAAAGCTGACTAGGTTTCCAATATAATGACAACTATGCTGCCGGAGGCTTATCCATCTGACATTTATGGGTATAGGCCAAAATACCACATACAAAGCAAAAACAAATAATTCTTAATTCAGGAAACATAAGATACTCCTCTCCTTATGACTGGGCATTCAAATGTAGCGCAATGTGTACTTTCCATTTGGGCAGAATTTTTCTACAAGCAGATGATTTTAAACCACTGATTTACAATTCAGTTGAAGATATAATCCCAAAGGAGAACTGTACAATGATCATTAACTCCTGAGACAGGTTTGAATCAACTAAATTTCAACAATTCTAAAAAAAAAAAAATCTGGCAATTTCTCAATGTACTGCCAATCTACTGCTGGTAAAAACCATGGATTTTTCTGAAATGTTTCAGTTTCAGTTCATTTCATAAAGTTGATTGGGGGCTAATATTAGATAAGACATTTAGATGATGGTAAATTAATATTTACTACTGTATTATAGTCTTACATATTTTTTCCCTTTGTTTAATGCTAGCTAGCTTTTCTCTCCTTCCCTTCACAGACATGACCATGGAAAAAGAAAATAGAAATATTTGATTCTGTTTTCAGCTAACCTTACGGAGGAACCAAACAGGCGACTTATGCTCTGTATTTGCCTACTTTTAGACTTTGGGTCCAAAAGCGCTGAAGCTTCTAGGTCTGAATGTCATAGTTAGGTTTCAGGCTGATTCCCCAGTATTTGGAAGTGTCCTTATGTCTATACCTGGCTGGTTTGATCCAATTCCTAGGTGGGGAGAGGGCTCTCCAGCAGACCCAGGACATGCCCTTTTAACAATCACATCTAGACTTACCTCCTTCCACTAAACCAGCAATGGTGAACCTTTTGAGCCCCGAGTGCCCAAAGTGCGGGCATGTACACACATACCCAAAATGCAAGGCCTGCCGCCCCATGCACGTGCATGTCCCCTTTGCATCCTCATATCCCCACATGCATGCACCCCTGCATGTGTCCCACTCCCACACATGCACCCCACACCTGCACATGCACGGCAGAGACCCGAAGGCCAGCTGGCTGGCAGAAGGCAGGTGAGCATGCATGGTGGAGCTAAGCTGGAGCAAAAGCACATGTGCCCACAGAGAGGGTTCACCACCATGGCACTAAACTGTACTATTCCTTATAGAGGCCATCTAAGCTATTAAGCCCTCCCTCTTGTAGCAGTTAATTCTATATTTTAATGGTGTAATATATAAAGAATTCCTTTTCCTTCTCTCCCCTAAATCTATTTCCATACTGTTTATCTCTTCATCTTTGGAAAACTGCTCTTGAGTTTTCAAGATTGCAGTCCAGGCTCAATAATTTATAGGGGCTCCTTAAGTGCCACTCTTTGAGGTTCTCAGTCAGGCCTTAAGTTGGGCAGCTGTTTATATGCATATTCCTGGACATACATGTAGACTGGCATTAGATAGTTGGACATCTTGTCCCAAAACTCTTGTTTGGAACACTTGATTGACCAAGATATTGTTGCAATGGCATGAAACTTCTGTCCAATGTCATGGCCTGAAGTTTCTCTAGATCAGGGCTGTCCAACCTTTACAACTTAAAGACTTGTGGACTTCAAGCATGAGTGGCTGGGGAATTTGGGAGTTGAAGTCCATAGGTCTTAAAGTTGCTAAGGTTGGGCACCACTGATTGAGATTCACAATCTGATTGGACTTTCTACTTTCCCTGCTCGTCCTCCAGGGAGATTGCTAATTAATTTGATACACATCTGAGTGTATTGTATCCTTTACTCAAGAGTTCCATAATATATGTTATCTGAACAATCCATTTTCAGTGTGGCCTTCTTGGACACCAAGAGGAAAAAAAAAAGATGCTATAAATATTACTGAACTGCCACAGCATTTCTGCCTGTAAAGTTTTCTGAAATCCTTGCCAGAAGTCAGCTGAATTGCCAGGAAACAGAATGCAAAGAATGTTTTTTAAACTTCATTTCCTTCAGCTAATCTCAGAGGCAGCACCATTTGCGAGGATGGAAATCCAGGAAGTATAAATATGCATCCTTGCTTTATGCAGGACATGCTTTATTGCACTAATCTTGTCTAAATTTTCTTAAAAAATCAGGAACCTATAGACCACAGAAGTAAGCAGTCTGAAAGCCATTTTATTTTCTTTAAAGTAGAGCTTGTGTAGCAAATGGCAGGAAGCCATGAACCACAAAAATAAAACCATTCTAACCCTAGTGCTAAGTAAGGAAAACAAAGATGTCTCAGCAATTAGCAGTATTATATATGTTAGACCTAAGTAACAACAGATGTTTCAACCGGAGCCCAGCACATTCCTTGCAGTCTTTCAGAAACCAAAAAGCCTCTTGACATTGCTATACATTACAGTGATCTAGGGCTTTGCAATTATTTGTGCTGTATTTAGAGTTGTAACTATTTTATGAGCATCAGGTAGCTTTTACCTGTATTGACATCAGCCTACCACAAAGGTCTGCTGAATTAACAGAAGAGCAAGCACACCCTGTAAAAACCTGCAGAGGAGCAAGTGCACAAAGCTACTGGGCTTGGCAAAATAGACATGAAATATTTGGAAGATGGACTAAATACAATTCATTATGTAAATCAGTTATTGCTAAAAAGAAAAGCATCCATGATTTGCTTTGCCATGGTGTGGGAAAGTCTTTCAATCTTGCTACGTTGATTAACATTCAAACAGCACAAATATTTACAGGTTTCCTTTATATTATTTCATGCTTGTTTTGGGGGGACCTTAAGTGGGCTGTATATTATAGTATTCACTGGCAAGATGTAAAAAAATATATAGTATTTTCTTACCACCATACATTGTGCAGTTTTAAATTAGAAGAACATTCCAAGAGCATGGAACATTGTTCAATTTTATATTATTAAGTTAATCTTTATATAATTTACCTGACCCATTCAGAAAAATATGGACTACAGAAGTAGGATAATGGTTGTGCAGGGCATAATTATAAAAATTGTACCTGATAACTGAATGTTATAGTAGATTCTTGTTGTTCTCATCCATCATTTAAAGTCCCTATCCAAAAGAATGATATTGTATGCTTTGTTCCCTTGAATTTAGAATAACCAAATGCAACAAAACAATGGAAACTATATCAGTAACCAGGGGTGCTATTCAAAATTTTTAACGAGTGGTTCTGTGGGCGTGGCTTAGGTAGTGGGCATGGCTTGGTGGTGATGTGACCAGGTGGACATGGCTTGGTGGTCATGTTATTGGCTGGGCGTGGCCAACTCAAAATCACTCACATCAAGGCACGCATCTCCTCGCCTGGCTTCTCATGACTGTGGGGATACTGCAACATTCATAAGTGTGAAAAATGGTCATAAGTCACTTTTTTCAGTGCCATTGTAACTTTAAATGGTCACTCCACACAAGCAAAGTACCAGCAAAGTAGGTGAAAAAATATTCCAGAGATGTTCCTGAGACAGGAAGTCTAGTCCTGCCAAGAATGTAATAAGGGTTAACGGAGAGGCAGTTTCTGTAAGCAACACCAGAATGTTTCCTTCCTGCTTTCCTTACAGGATTAGGCCATTAATTTCTTCTAACAACCAGTTCTCCGAACTGCTTAGAATGTTAACAACCGGTTCTAGAGAATAGGTGCGAACCAGTAGAATCCCATCCCTGTCAGTAATCCCAAAAAAGCAAATAACACATCTACACAAATAATATTAGTTGTGAAATCAAACAAAATTTTCCATTGGTTGTTTAAATGCTCAAATAACTTGTTATTTTGTACTACAAATCATGGCAATATGGGATAAGAAAGAGATGGGAAATAAGTAAATTTGATTTTTTGGATAAAACACTTTACCAATGTGCTAGTGATGCATGGACAGATTTGTCATGTGTTTCACTGTCCAACTTAAATGCACAATAGTTATGTTGTTTTAAAAAAATTGGTATTGATTTTTGCTCTTTGCAATCATAGATTTTTCTAGAATATCTGGTCAATCTATTGCACTAAGATTAGCATCCTTGGTTTTGTCTTATTTTTCAAAGATGAAGATGTTTTGATTGGACAACCATTTGTCCAAAATGATATGAGAATTCTTGCCTTGGGCAGGGGGTTGGACCTGAAGACCTCCAAAGTCCCTTCCAGCCCTGTGATTCTATGACTCTATGGTTCTGAGAAAGACACCAAGAATCTGTTCTGACCTAGGCTTCTCCAAAAAGCACTAAGCAGACTTTTTGCTCCGGCAAAACCCCTTTTATTAAACGAAGGTGAATTTTTTGCATTTACATTCAGCCAAAGGCCTGGCAAACAATCTATCAAGGGTCCAATTGGGAGTACACAGCTTATCTAGCCTGAAGAGCTGCCAAGTAAATATTTTCAAAGGCAGTGCTTACAAGGCAAGGTTTGGCACAGTCTCTGAGATACACAGACAGATTTTCTCACTGCTGCAATGAACGAATGAAAGAATTGTTTTGTGCAAAAGCCCCCTCCTCTTTTACTGCTTTTTAAATCCCAATGGGAGGAGCCATTCACTGTTCACCTGTGGCCTTACTCCCACATTGACCCGTAGTTCACAATTCTTCTTTTCTTTTGGCAGGCTGGCAACTGGGTCCATCTACTCCCTCGCCTCACTGCTGTTCAACTCTGAAGGCAGCTGATGACTGCTAGCCTGCCCTTGCTCCATCTCTTCCCCTGATGCAGAGCTCTTGTCCGAACCTTCCTCAGCCTCCAGGATTGGTCCATGTTCTTCCCCAACTTCCTCCCTGTCCAACTCTGCTGCCAGCTTCACTAGTTGCTGGCGGGCCACAACAGAATCTCGGTACAATACCTGACATTTAAAGTTGTGCTCTAATGTCAACTTTCTTGTTACAAAGCACCATTGAGTTCAGTGAATCTTTTTTTAATGAAAAGATATATACAGTTTTGAAGGAAAGGTGTTTTGGCCCCTGTTATGCACTGAACAGGGCGGCGCAGTAGCTCAGCAGTTAAGATGTTGGGCTTGTCGGCTAGAAAGCCAGCAGCTCAGGTTCGAGACCTAAGCACTACATGATGGAAAAGTGAATGAGCTCACGTCCTTGTCCCAACTCCTACCAATTGCAATAGGTACCACTTCAGTGGCAAAGTAACAGTGCTCCATGACATCATACTGGCCACCTGACTGTGAAAATGTCTTCAGACAGTGCTGGCTCAGTGACCTTGAAATGGAAATGAGCACTACTCCCTACAGTCAGCAACGACTAGCAGAGTAAAATCTGTAAGGACTCCTTTCCCTTTATCTATGCTCTGAACAAGAAATCTTAATAAAACTAAATATCCCCCCCCCCCCAAATTGGTAATGTAAAGCCAATTAAATGAATATTTCTCTGTGGTTTTCCCTTCAGTATAATTGTGGCATGACATGTTCTCTAAAAACTAAGATTTAGATTAAAGATATTGGAATCTGGCATATGTCAAATAATCACTGTTTTGCTGGAATCAGCCTCATGTCAAAAGGTTCTGACATCTTTGACTCAAGAATCTGAAAAATTATGAACTTTAGTCAGCAACTGATTTATAACAGCAGTCTCGAAGCCGGAGGGATGATGGTTCAAGTTGAAACTATAGTCTTGGATGGTAGTTCTCAAGCAGAGAAATTTGTGTTAATTTTTCCTCAATGAATGTGGTTTCCAGGGATAAAAGATCAAAGCGATGACAGTGGCCAGAGCTACGGCTAATACAGAGTTGCAACCTGCAATTAAACACTACAGTTAGACTAAAGTCTAGACGGGAAACCAGTCCCTTGCCAGCTGCAGCTCACATTGATAGCAATGTGGCAAGACTAAATGTTATTGTGGTGGGAAAAACAGAAAGAGACAACTACCAGTTGGTAAGAGAAGGGAGACTCGATTAGAGTGACAGCGAGCAGCAGCTTCAAAAATAACCACCCTTTTGACTGGAAATAGTTAATGTTTAATGTAGGAGTTGTTCACCTGCTTTAAACATGGGGATCTGTACATGTTGTTAATTAGGGAAGGAGAGGAGGTGGTGGTTACCCATGGCACTTCTCTTATTTTCTATGAAAAAAACAAAATCTGTGCTAACTCAGCCAATCGTCTGTCTTTGGCTCCATGGATGTAAGGATTGGTATTGGGGCAATATTTTTCAACCAGCAGATAATTTAGGATTTTGAGAGCGCAGGGTGAGTGGTTTCACAAAACAGCTGTCAGAGTGATTTGCCAATCACAGAAAAAACACACATTTACCAACTAATGGGTCTGCTCCAAAGTTTCTCCTTCTATTTACCTTTGTCTTCTTTTTCTTCTGAGCAACTTTCCAAACAAAGCACCGGCTGTGATCACTCTTTCAATTTTTGATTTTCTATTCTTTGCAACCCAATGAAATGTTGGAAAGAAATTGTGTAAAAGGGCTCTGGAATCTCTCTGTCTTTCTTTCTGTCTGTCTCAAGGTAACTTTAAAAAAAAAACATAAAATAAAACAGAGTGGGGACTGTTAAGTACTTGGACATGGGTCGGAGTAAATGGAGACAGCCTCTGAATAGTGACTTTCAGCTCTTTATTAGCATAGTGACTTCTCCAAACAACAACAATGAATCCTGCCTTATATAGGCAACCTTTGTGAGAATTGTCCAATAGCGAGCTATGAATGTAAGTACTTTAAACCAATAATAATCCTCTGTTAAGGGCCAATCGGATTCCTAAGAACTAGCCAATCCGATCTGGCCGCCTAACAGCCAATCAGGGCCAGAACCCTGCACTTAACCTCAAGCTCATACTTTATTAACTATGGTACATACATAACACCCCTTCCCCCTGGCTTCTTAATTATGGTGTAGTTATATAATCCTTTAAGTAGGATGGTTGTCTTTTAAGTCTTTCGGATTTTCGTTGGACTGGTTGATTACAATCCTGTTGAGGTAGATTGTTGTTTGGCAGTGTCTCTGCTTCTTGCTCAGGTGCAATTTCTTGTGGTGCAAACAATTCTCCTTTCTGCTCCATTTCTTGAGTCTCACTTGATTCGTCGCTCTCTTCAAGCTGGTTCCCTGGAACGTCATCTTCTTCTTCTGTACCTCCCCCCCCCTCGGTTTGGTCATGGGGGAGTTGTTGACTGGCCGTTATGAGTCGTGACCGTAATTGGTCGATATGCCGTTTCCACAGTCTATTGTCACAGCATTTCACTACGTAGGATTTGGGGCCGGTCATTCGTACTACCGTTGCCTCTATCCATAACGGGTCGCCTGATAAGTTCCGTGCGTAAATGCGGTCTCCTACCTGGAACGTGCGACAGAGGCCACTGGATCCTATTGGCTTTTCCAGTTCATAAGCAGGGTGCAACCGGTCGAGGTGGGAACGGAGTCTTCGTCCCATCAGTAGTTCTGCGGGAGTTCTGCCGGTGACGCTATGTGGAGTTATGTGTTGCAAAAAGAGAATTTGGTTGACTTTGTCATCGATATTGTCATAGTCCATTTTTTGCAAAGTCTTTTTAACAAATTGGACCATGCATTCCGCTCGGCCATTGGTCGCAGGGTGCGCAGGTGAGGTGAGCGCATGGCGGATGCCGCGGTAAGCGAGGTACTGCTCGAACATCAATGCCGTGAACTGTGGCCCGTTATCGGACACTAGGACGTCAGGCAATCCATGGGTTGCAAAGAGTCTATTTAGGATCTTAATCACTGCCTCAGAAGTTGTGGCCGTCATACGATGAACTTCTAACCAATTGGAATATGCGTCGACTGTCAGCAGGAAGGTATATCCTTTGGTTGGCCCCGCGAAATCCAGGTGGTTTCTGGACCAGGGTCCACATGGCATTTCCCATTCAGTAGGCATGGCTTTTGGTGGGGCGTTGCTGGCTTGTTGGCAACTGGTACACGCTTTGACCCACTGCTCGATTTGCCGGTCCATGCCTGGCCACCATGCGTAGCTTCGTGCGAGTGCTTTCATCCGCACGATGCCGGGGTGGCCCTCGTGCAGGGTTTGTAGTAGCATCTTCTGGAGTCGTTCTGGGACAACAACTCTATCGTCCCAGATGACACAGCCTTTTTGGGAAAAAAATTCAGTCTGTCTTGCTTTAAACGGCGCGAAGTCATCTGGGACTTGGTCCAATGGCCATCCGCGTTCTACCCAGCCTAGGACTCGAGCTAGGGTGTGGTCTCGTTTGGTTTCTCTCGTGATGTCTCGGGCGGTCATAGGCGGCGAGTTGAGTGTTTTGATCTGCAACGTGGTTGCCGTTGGTACCGGATCGTCGAGAGTCTCTGGAAGTGGTGCTCGGTTTAATGTGTCGGCGTGGGGAATGGCTTTCCCCGGGCGATATTGCAGCCGATAATTATAAGCAGCAAGGAATTCTGACCATCGGGTCATTCTAGGGGATAATATATAGGGGGTTGGCTTGTCCCCGGCTATTATCCCTAGCAACGGTTTGTGGTCAGTTATAATGGTGAATGTCCTTCCATACACATATTCATGAAATTTCTTTACAGCTGCAACAATTGCGAGAGCTTCTTTATCAATTTGTCCATAGTTCCACTCTGCATGTGAGAGTCTTCGAAAAGTATGCAACAGGGGCTTCGTTCCCATTAGGCAGTACATGACTCAAAATGGCGCCCACCCCGAAAGGCGAGGCATCGCAGGTTATAACTAATGGTAAAGTCTTGTTATACTGCATAAGTACAGAGTCAGATGTGAGCAATTTTTTAACATTCCGGAACGCTTGTTCTTCCCGGTAACCCCAGACCCACAATGCTTTTTTATCTAATAACCGGTGTAACGGTTCAGCAACAGTCGCCTTATGCGGTAAAAATACATTATAAAAATTAATGAGGCCTAAGAATGCCTGGAGATTGGCCTTGTTACATGGCCTGGGGGCATTTTTTATCGCCTTTAATTTACTTTCAGTAGGGTGGATGCCCTGGCTATCAATCCTATACCCTAGAAACTCAACACTGTCAGTATATAAGTGACATTTATTTTTTTTCACCTTAAGTCCTGCCTCTTGGAATTTTTTAAGAACACTTTTCAAACGATCCTGCAAGATTTTTTGGTAGGGGCTGCAATTAATACGTCATCAAAATACGGAACCACGCCCTTGATTCCCTGTAACAACCTTTCCATGAGGCTTTGGAATATCCCCGGGGCTACACTAACCCCAAATTGAAATCGAGTACATTTAAAAGCACTTCTGTGCGTTACAATTGTTTGGGCCTGAGCCGTCTTTTCATCCACTGGTAGTTGTTGATAAGCTTGAGCTAAATCTAATTTAGCGAAAACCTTTCTGCCCCCCAAGGAATGGAGGAGGTGCTGCATCACCGGAACTGGATACGCATTCTGCTGTAGGACGTGGTTTAAAGTGGCCCGGTAGTCCCCACAAATTCAGATTGACCCATCTGGCTTAATGGGCGTTACAATAGGGGTTTCCCATGGAGAGTGATCGATGGGCTTCAACACCCCTTGAGCAATTAACTTATCGAGTTGTTCGTCGATCTTAGCTTTAAGAGCGAATGGAACTCGACGGAGCTTCAAGCGAATTGGGGCTACTTTTGGATCTAAACTAAATGAGATTGGGGTCCCCTTATACTCGCCTAAACGGTCCGCGAAGACGTCACTGAACTCAGAAACAAGGTCTTCCTCCCACTCACAACCACCGACTCGGTTCACGCCGGCCACCTCGATGCCTAGTGGCGCGAACCATTGGAGGCCTAATAGACTAGGCCTATCTCTGTCGATGATCATTAGAGGTAAGTACGCTGTATGTTTTTTGAAGGAGACTCGGACTCGGCAGGACCCGACCACAGGGATTCGATTTCCTTGGTAGTCCTTGAGGATGAGGCGTTGAAATTGGAGGTCTTGGCGTTGGATTGTGGGGATAAGTTGCTTGAGTGTCTTCCAAGACACCATCGAGAGGGACGATCCCGAGTCAACCTCCATGTGGCAAGGCTGGTTCTCGATGGCTACCATGACTCGAATTTCCTTAGTGTCCATGACTGAGGCGTGACCTGTAGTGATAGTATGGTGAGCCTCTTCTTTTTGCAAAGCGCGATTTCTGTAGGAGTGGTTTACTGGTTCTTGCCTTACAGGACGGTTTCCTGTCGATTGGCGATAGTTGGCCCCTTTTGAGGCCTGGCTGGGTCCTGGTAAGCTGCAGCAGACCCGGCTGATGTGGCCTCGTTTCCCGCACTCATGGCAGAGTGCGTCGCAGAATTTGCATTTGGCCCTGGCATGGTTTGCTCCACAGCCAGCGCAAGGGCGTAAGGGCTTAGGGCGAGGATCCCGGTCGGACCGCATTCGATGGACCCCTTCTTCGTCGCTGTCTGACGACGAAAAGAGGTCCTCGTGGTGCATCGTAACGAGCTGCCCTTCTGAGTTGGGTAAGATTTCGCCAGTCGGTTGTGTTGCCGAAGTGCGGCTTCGCCGTAATTGTGCAGCCGACTTTTTGGTCCCCTCCGCAACCATGGCTTCGGCGATGGCGTCCGCAAGGCTGATGTCGCCTTTCGCCATCAGCTTGCTCTGCACGCCTAGCGCATCTAATCCCAGAATTACTCGGTCTCTTAGTGCTTCTTCTAAATTGGCGAACCCGCAGAGGCCTCCTAAATTTCGGATGTCTTCCACGAAATCGGCCACGCTCTCTCCTTTTCGCTGGTTCCTTTGATAAAACTCATGGCGTCTCACGAGTATAGGCACGGTTGGCGCGTAATGATCTCTCAGGATGGGTTCGAGGTCGTCCCAGCTCATGGCTTTCACTTCTCGAGGTTTGGCGAGTGCTTTTGCCATTTTAAAAACAGCCGGGCCGCAGTGCGTCAGGAACAGTGTCCGCTTTTATGCTGGTGTGGCATCCTTCAAATTATTCATCTCAAGAAACATTTGGAAGTGATCCATGTAGGATTCCCAATCCTCTTGGTTTGGATCGAACGGAGCGGGTGGTATGATGCTGCTGGACATGGTTCCGTTGTTGGCATCGTCTTCCACATGCTCAGTCTTGCTTCCTGACTTCTTAGGTTCAGACGTCTCCAAATCCCATCCTCGTCGCCAGTGTTAAGTACTTGGACATGGGTCAGAGTAAATGGAGACAGCCTCTGAATAGTGACTTTCAGCTCTTTATTAGCATAGTGACTTCTCCAAACAACAACAATGAACCCTGCCTTATATAGGCAACCTTTGTGAGAATTGTCCAATAGCGAGCTATGAACGCAAGTACTTTAAACCAATAATAATCCTCTGTTAAGGGCCAATCGGATTCCTAAGAACTAGCCAATCCGATCTGGCTGCCTAACAGCCAATCAGAAGTGCAGGGCCAGAACCCTGCACTTAACCTCAAGCTCATACTTTATTAACTATGGTACATACATAACAGGGACCAATTCTGGTGTGGCAGCAGAACTCAATGAAAGATAGAGTTGATCTGGGGTTTGGGAAAGAAAGAAAGAAAGAAAGAAAGAAAGAAAGAAAGAAAGAAAGAAAGAAAGAAAGAAAGAAAGAAAGAAAGAAAGAAAGAAAGAAAGAAAGAAAGATTTATGGATGAAAGGATGGAATGAAAGAGAGGGAGGGAAATAAAAAAGAAAGAGAAAGAGAATGAAAGAGAGAAAAAATCACTCTAAAAAAATGACTCAAAATACTCTCAACACTCCTTCTCTCCTTATCATATGACCCAAACCACAGCAAATATACAAGCATTTATACAAATATAAGCACAGACACAACATGAGGGGAAAACAGAATACATACAGCAGCATCACAAATGTACAAATTTGATTAGACCCTCATATACACAAACGCACTCACATAAAAGCAACACATGTGCACCCAGGTGGATAACACGCACACGCACACATGCACGTACACACACACACACACACAAACAAACAACATTTGTTACTTCATATATCCCTATCCTTCAGGTCAGAGAACTTTTACTGGGAGCTAAAATGTAATCTCCCTGAGATTGATGGAGTTGGAGGGGGTTCTCAAAAATTCCTGTCTGGTTTTATCATAGCATGTTTGGCATCCATGTCAGAGTTGAAGTCTCAAATGGTGAGGTGGAACGGGCTAATTACAAGATTTCTCCACAGGTATTCCTACTTTTGTGTTAATCAGGCTTGGACTGCTGCAAGTTATGAAACAGGCTGGACGATGACTTTTATACATAATTTATGTGGCTGTGCCTGTCTTTTGTGGTGGCATAGCATTGTACTTCTTAACCTTCACTACATCCTCAAGTAACTACACAGCAGAGATGTGTGTTTTAACTGGAGAAAAAGCCTGTTTCCTATTCTTTCCATCCATACTGGGAAAGAAAACCCATCAGCTAGTTCATGTGTGGATCAGTCTACCAATATCTTGCTTTTATTTTCTTTTAGGGATTGTTCCTTTCTCCCCTGTGCCTTGCTTTGCCTTTCCCAGATATCGGTATACATGGATGACTTCATGTTCCCTTAATAATAATAATAAAATTTTATAGGCTGCCTGGCTCCCAGATACCCAAATGGGTGGTTTACCCATTTGAAACTTTTAAAAACAAAGAACAGTGTAAAAATGCAAAAACAACCAGAAAGAAAAGAACAACTGTGCCAAAAAACAAAACAAAACAAAAAGAAAAAAAAGAAGGGAACAGTAAAAAGGAAAGAGGCACCAGTTGTCCTCTTCTTCCCTTTGATATTAATGCATAGTCTATCTTTTTCCTTTTGTTTTCCTTAATGGCATCATTGCGGTTCAGGTACTACAAAGCAATATGGAACATATTGTTCTTTCATTCTTTGCAAGTCCTTTCACAGAACAAAGTATCAATGGCCCATCTTGCAACTTAAAAATTGTTTTTAAAAAATAGAGGAAAGAGAGGAGATGCTTTTCAGTACCGTAGGGAAAATAAGGGGGGCATTGCTTTATCCAGCAACAGGCAGAAACAGAAATGGTTCCTGGGTATGGGTTGAATGAAGCAAGGATTTCTAGGGTTGACTTAATGGGCCATCACTGAATCAATTGCAACATTATTTAAAAAATACAGAGAACGTAGCTGCTGAGGACAAAATGGCTGCTGAGGACAAAATGGCTGTCCAGGACAGCAACTAGTCACTAGAGAGAAGGGGAAATTCCAGACACTGCAGCCATTTGGTTCTGGAGCTCCTTCTAGAATGGAACAAAAGCATGGCAGATAATCCACTCTGAAGGACTAATGATAAAAAACCATTGCACTGAAGCTGGGAACTATTAATTAGAACTATTAATTAATTAATTAATTAATTAGAACAATTAATCAGTGGAACAACTTGCCTCCAGAAGTTGTGAATGCTGCAACACTGGAAGTTTTTAAAAATATGTTGGATAACCATTTGCCTGAAGTGGTTTAGGGTTTCCTGCCTAGGCAGAGGGGTTGTGTTGTGAATTAATAAAAGTGTTTAAATAAAGATTATTAAAACCTTTAGAAAAGTGCAGGTTTCTGGCCCTACACTTCTGATTGGCCGATAATAGCGACATCTGATTGGTCCGTTCAGGAGAATCTGATTGGCTATTAGCGGGCCTCTTTCATTGGTTAAGGGAACTAACACTTCCCGTTTCTTATTGGTTATTTGATCAGCAGCTTGCCTATAAAAAGGGCTATTGCTGCCGTAGTTTTTGCTCTGTTCCACAGTGTTAAATAAAGAGTTGAAGTTCACTGTTCATCGTCTTGTCTCCACTTCTTGCGCTCATGCGCAGAACTTAACACTGGTGATGAGGGTGGGATTTGGAGATGTCAGAGCTGACTGAGCACTACAGAGCGCTAAACAGAGCACGTGGCTGAAGACGCACCAATGGCTGAACCATGTCTAGCAGCGTCATACCACCCGCTCCATTCGACCCGGCACAAGAAGACTGGGACTCATATATGGACCGATTCCAGATGTTTCTGGAGACCAACAACTTGAAGGATACCACTACCGGAAAGAAGCGAGCGGTATTCCTAACTCACTGCGGGCCGACCATGTTTAAGATGGCCAAGCCACTAGCCAAACTGGCTGAGGTGAAGTCCATGGACTGGGAAGTCCTCAAGCCCCTTCTACAGCCCCACTATGCACCAACTGTAACAATTCTTGTTCGAAGACATGAATTTTATCAGAGAGACCAGCGGAAGGGAGAAAGCATTGCAGATGTCATTGCGGATCTCCAGAATTTGGGAGGCCTCTGTGGGTTCGCCGACCTCGAAGAGGCCCTGAGAGACCGAATAGTTCTGGGACTAGATGCTCCAGCTACACAAAGTAAGCTGATGGTGAAAGGTGACAATAGCCTTACAGATGCCATCGCTGATGCTACTGCAGCAGAAGCAACCAGGAAGTCGGCTGCACGAATGTGCCTCACCCACGCCCTGCTCCGCCAACTCACCAGCGAAATCTCACCTCACTTGGAAGGACAGGCAACGACAGCCCACCACGAGGACCTCCAATCGTCATCAGAAAGTGATGAAGAAGAGGTCAACCGGCTCCGGTCTGAACGAGACGAACGCCATCAATGTAACCAGAGAGTGCAGTACCAATGCGCTGGTTGTGAGGCAAACCACCCATGATCAGACTGCAAATTCCTTGACGTGCTCTGCCATGTGTGCGGGAAAAGAGGTCACATCGGAAGAGTCTGTAGAAGCAAGCAAGGATCCAGCCCAGCTCAGAGGGGGACCAACTACCGCCAGCCCACAGGAAGTCATCCTGTGAATCGGGAATACTTAACCCACCAATGGAATAACCACTCCTACAGAAACAAACCACCAGCCCAGTCAACGAAACGAGAAGAGGCACACCAAACCATTACGATTGGTCAAGCCTCATCATTAGACACCAAGAAGATCCGGGTGAAGGTCGCCATCGAAAACCAGCCCTGCATGATGGAAGTCGATTCATGATCGTCCCTCTCGATGGTTTCCTGGAATACCCTTAAACAATTAATTCCCACCGTCCGGCGGCAAGACCTCAGATACCAAAGAATCATACTCAAGGACTATCAGGGAAATCGAATTCCAGTTGTTGGATCCAGCAAAGTCCGTGTCTCATTTAAAAATCGTACTGCATCCCTACCACTAACCATAGTCGACAGGGATCAGCTTAGTTTGTTAGGCCTCCAATGGTTTGCCCCACTTGGAATCGAAGTAGCCGGCATTCACCGAACCAACAGTGACGACTGGCAAGAGGCCATCGTCCGGGAGTTCCAGGATGTCTTTGCAGATAAATTAGGCGAGTACAAGGGGACCCCGATATTATTTAACCTTAACCCCGAAGTAGCTCCCATCTGCCTTAAACCTCGTCGAGTTCCATTTGCCTTTAAACCAAAGATTGATGAACAGCTTAATAAATTAATAGCCCAGGGTGTGTTAGAACCAACCGACCACGTTCCCTGGGAAACCCCAATCATAACACCCATCAAGCCGGATGGATCATTAAGAATTTGTAGGGACTACCGAGCCACCCTGAATCACGCCCTTCAGCAGAACGCTTACCCGGTACCGGTTGTACAACACCTCCTCCATTCCCCGGGGGGCGGAAAAGTCTTCGCTAAATTGGATTTAGCACAGGCATACCAACAACTGCCTGTAGATAAAAAAACGGCAGAAGCGGAGAAGGCGGAGCTTCGTTTCGGCGATACAGCTGCGATCTCAGGGCTCTGAGATCGCAGCCGATATTTTCACCCCTGGTTGGTCCCAATGGACCTGAACCGTCCTGTAGAAATGGTGACTGTGAAGGGCACTGTCCCAGGATCCCAGAGATATCGCAAAATCTCTGGTTTGATCCGGGAGAAGCCTTTTTGCTGGCGGCGGAGAGGCAGCCCCCATAGCTGCTGAAGTCAGGACAGCTCCGGAAAGAAAGTGGCTGGAGTGAAAGTGTGTCGGCTGGGTGAGAAACTTCTTTTGTGTTGTAAATTCACTGAGATTTGAAAGGGCATCCCGAATAGAGAAGAAACCTGTGAGATTTTTTTTGACAAAAACTGTATGAGCGGCGCTTTTTAAAGTGACGTCAAATTGAGGCTTGGATCTTTTTTTTCTCTTTCTTTTACTTTTTTTCCTGGGATTTTAGTGTGACTTTGTAGGTAACCGGATTGAATTTTCTTTTACATATATTTTTATGCTCCTTTTGATTTTTTAATTTTCTTTTAGGATAGAGGCTCCCTTTGGCTATTTTTTCTTTATTTTTTTTTGTATAAATTATCCTTTTTTTCTGGCTGGGGGGGGAAGAGCATTAAGAAACCTTGTAACACTGCCAACTAGAAGCTTGAAAATATTTTATTTGAATTGGAGAGAATGGTAAGAAGACTTCTTCTCAAGGACATCTTAATGTGATAAGATAGAGGGAGAGCACAGCAAAATATTATTACAGGTGTTTTCCTGGACTCTTATCAATATTTCAACACTTTGAAGCTGCTCGAGAAGAGAGTCATAATAAGAGCCTTGGATAACTAAACAAAGTGCAGTGTGCTTTCTAGTGGTGCTTTTAAAGTTGTAGCAACGTTTCAGCAGAATCTCATCTGCCATCATCAGGCTTCTGTATGGTGTTTGTCTGTGAGTCAGACTTTTACAGTGGTTTCAGATTTAAATTTGGGGCAGCCTATTGCTGTATCAGAATGGTTTTTTCTTCCTCCTGACTGGTTGAGAGTCTTGGTCTGTGTTTATTGGTTTTGGAGTTTGCTGTGTTCTGCTACTAATATCTTCTGTCTGTTTTTTTGGCTCTTTTTGTATCTTGATTGGCTGGCAACATTGTGTTACTTTATTGGAGGCCTTTAGTGCAGCTTGGCTTCAGGTAAATGGACGGCTATCATTAGTTAGGAAGCTGGGTTTCATCTGGGTGCCTGCTTGGGATGTGTTTGAGCTGGAGGTATCAGTGTGCCCAGGTGTTTGCCTGGCTTGTGGTGTGGAGATTTTTTTGTTTGTGAGTGCAGGCTTCCAAATGATTGACAGCCTGGTGGAATCATCTCTTCTGTTCATGCTTTCTGGTCTTTTTTCAATCTTTATGGCTTCTCTGATGATTCTGTGGCTGGGATTTTCTATGGTGGCTAGGGTTTTGGTGCCATTGAAGTTGATGTTATGACCTGTGGCTTCCATGTGTTGGACGAGTGAGGAAGTGTGTTCCAGCTTTTTGACTGCATTTTTGTGTTCATCCAGGCAGGTGCTTATTCTTCTATTGGTCTGTCCAATGTATGTGGCCGGGCATGATGCACAGGGGCTTCATATATGCCTTGGTTTTCCAGGTCAATTTTGTCTTTGGGGTTCCTGAGGATGGCTGCTATTTTTCTGTCTGTTTTGAAGGCAGTCTTGATGTGGTGTCTGTATAGAATCTTACTAATTTTGTCTGTAGTGCCTCTTATGTAGGGCAGGACAGCTGTTCCATAGGTCTGTTTATCTTCTGGGTCTCTATTATGTTTCAGTGTGCTTTTGTGGATCAAGTTGGTGATTTTGCTTTTGTGGAAGCCGTTGGCTGTCAATATTTTAGTCAGGGTGCATAGTTCAGTCTTAATGTGTGTCTTGTCTGCCAGGCGTTTGGTTCTAGTAATTAGTGTTTTACCCACGGAGTTTATCTGTGCTGGGTGGTGGTGGGATTGGGCGTTGAGGTAGCGGTTGGTGTGTGTTTTCTTCTGGTATATGGTGTGTCCTAGTGTGCCATCTGTTTTCTTGTAGATAAGTACATCTAGGAATGGTAGTTGTTTGTTTGTTTCTGTTTCCATGGTGAACTTGATTTTGGGGTGTGCGCTGTTTAGGTGTGTTAGGAAGCTGTTTAGGTTTTCTTGTCCATGGGGCCAAATCACGAATGTGTCATCGATATATCTTAACCATAGTTTGGGTTTGAGTATGGCATTAGCCAGGGCTCTGGATTCGAATTCTTCCATGAACAGGTTTGCAATGACAGGTGACAGTGGTGATCCCATGGGGGCTCCTTCAATTTGTTTGTATCTTTGTCCTTTGTATATGAAATATGTGTTGGTTAAGCAGTGTTCTGTTAGTTCCATGAGGTGTTTAGCTGGTTGATATTTATTTTTGATGATTTCGAGGGTCTCTTTTATCGGGACTTGAGTGAATAGTGAAACCACGTCAAAACTTACAAGCAGATCTTCTTGCTCCATGTGTAGATCTTTGATCATTTCCAAGAAGTGGTATGAGTTTTGTACATGAGAAGCTGCTGTTTCAGCATGGGGCTGTAGCTCTTTTGCTAGGTGTTTAGCCAGGTTTTGTAGTGGTGCTCCTCTGGAGCTGACTATGGATCTGAGAGGTATGCCTTCTTTGTGTATTTTTGGGAGGCCGTATAGTTTGGGGCATCTGGAAGATTTCTCTCTGGGTATGATCGTGTGTTGGATCTCTTTGCTTATGTGGCTGGTTATAATTTTCTTCTTGGTTAATTTTTCCAGATATGTGGTTGGGTCTGTGTTTATGGGTTTGTATGTGGAGTCTTGGAGTAGGTCTGTCAATTTAGTTTCATAGTCTTTTCTGTCCATTACTACAGTGGCATTCCCTTTATCTGCTGGGAGGATGATTATGCTGCTGTCTCTTTTCAGGGTTTGTAGCGCTTTAATTTCATTTTGCTGTAAGTTGCTTTTGGGTGGTTTGCTTGTGCATAGAATGTTGGTAACTTGGTGTGTTATTTTATCAGCTTCATCTGTATTTAATTTAGTTAGGCTGGATTCTACTGCACATATGATGGATTCTCTGGGGATTTTTTGGGGTGCTATAGCATAATTGAATCCTTTGGTTAGGACTTCTGTTTCTGTTTTGGTGAGTTCTCTGTTGGAAACATTGTACACTAATTGTTTCAGGTGTTGTTGTGAGTTGTTGGGGGTTTTCTTGTCATGTTCTAAATTCTTTAATTTGTTCAAAAGCTTTTCCTGTTTGTAAATGTTTGCAGATTCAGCTCTCCAAGTTGTAAGTTGTTTTATCTTGTCCCAAAGTAGAGGGTGGATTTTGCTGCTCAATTCAGAATGCCAGACATGTAAGTACCCGCGAAAACTGAAGAAAACACACACACACACACACACACACACACACACACACACACACACATATATATATATATATATATATATATATATATATATATATATATATACATATATATATATATATATTTGTGATACCCCTACTTACCAGCCTTTTTGTAAATTTTAATTCTAGCAATATTTTTATTTTTGCTTTTTATTTCAAAGGGAAAGCCTCAGAGCTTTTTCTTTATTTTTCTTTTTTTTCTCCTTATCTTTATTGGGACCCTTTTGCTTTTTCTATTCATGTTTTTGGACCACTCTGTTTTTCTTTTTTGATTATTGAGACTTCTCAATTGGATTAAGGTGTGAAGAACCTGAAGGAATCTCTTCTTTTCTTTTTTATTTTTGTTCTTTTTTTCTCTTAATCAATATTATTATTTTTGGGTTTTTTTTCTTTCTATTTTTTATTTTTCACTACTTCGTAATTAGATTAGGGTCGAGAAGAACCTGAAGATCTTTTCTTCTTCTTTTTTTCCTTTTTTTTCTTTGGTTTTGGGCCTTTTACTATTGGATTTTTCCATTTTGGATTATAATTGGCTATTTTACCAGTTGGATTAAAAGTTAAAAAGAATTTGAAGATTTGGAAGCATTAAAATGAGTAGGAAACCAATATCATCTGGCGTTTCTACTTCTACCTCTGCATCCCCACCAGCTGGAGGACAACGTTTAATTCAGACAACATTGAGGCAAGATAAAGAACAAGAAAAAGTAACTTTACAGATTATTATGCAAGGAATTCAAGATCTCAAGATAAAATCAGACACCATTGAACAAAGAATAGAGAACATTGAACAAAGAATGGAGAAGACTGATGAAAAAGTGGAAAATATTAAACAAATGATGGTGAAGTATGAAGAGAGATTCCAAAAAATTGAGGAAGAAGGTAAACAAAGAGAGGAGAAGATTGGAAATATTGACAGTAGATTAACAGTGGTTGAACAAGAAAAAAGTGAGATGTTGAGGTGGGAGATGGAAAGGTCAGAATTTTATCTCAGATTTCAAAATATAGAAGAAGAAATAGGAGAAAATTTGGCTGCGATAATGATAGAAATTTTGGCAGATGCTTTGGAAATTACAGAGGAAAAGATGATGGATGGAGTAGATGAGGTATATCGAGTGTATACAAGATATGCAATGAGAAATAAATTACCAAAGGAAGTTCAGATTAGATTTACTAAAAAATCCATTAAAACACAAATACTACAAATGGTAAGAGAGAAAAAATTGAAATACAAAGATAAAGAGATTGTGGTTTTAAAACAAATACCCAGAAGAGTGAGAGAGATGAGAAGAGAATATCGATTTCTGACCAAAATGCTATTGGAAAACGAAGTGAATTATAGATGGCTGATTCCAGAAGGATTAATGTTTACGTGGCAAGAGCAGAGACATAGAATTGATTCAATTGAGAAAGCAGAACTTTTCCATGCAGAATTTTTTGGAAGAAGAGAAGAGGAGGCAGAGAAAGAGGTCTCATTAATTGAGTTTCAAGAGGAACAACTGGAGACTGAAAAAGAGAAAGGAGCAGTAGATGGACAGGTGGATAGTAAAGAATGGCATGAAGTGAGATCCACAAGAGTTGTTAGACCTAAATATAAAGCATAATCATGGAAGAAAATAAACTGATTACAATGAATATAAATGGACTCAATTCAGCTGTTAAAAGAAGGAAAACTTTTCATAAATTAGAGAAATTAAAATTCGATATAATTAGTCTACAAGAATTTCATATTAAAAAACATCATGAACAATTGTTAGTACAGCCAAAATTGGGGAAAATATTTACTTCTTTGACTCAATGTAAGAAAAGAGGAGTGGTTCTATACATTAAAGAGGCTATCCCAGTAAAATTGATTTACACGGATGAAGACGGAAGAGTATTAATGGTGGAAATAATGGACAATAATATAAAAATACTCTTGATTGCAATTTATGCTCCGAATGATAAACAAGAAGAGTTTTATAAAAAACTACACATGAAAATAATTGGACTGGACTTTGTTAATATAATTATGATGGGAGACTTTAATGGAATTGTGGACAATAAACTGGACTATATAGCAACAACAACAAAGCAAAATAGAAAGACTCTCCCTAAATCTTTTTTTAAAATGACAGACGAATTAACTTTAAAAGATATTTGGAGAGAAAGAAATGTTAAAGCTAAACAATATACTTTTTATTCAAATAGACATTTATCATGGTCCAGATTAGATATGATTTGGATCTCAACAGAATTAATGTCCAATATTCAAGAAACAAATATCGAAATAAGTACTTGGCCCAATGATAATTAAATGGAAGGGACAAAAAAAAATCGAGATGGACATTAAATAATACTATCTTAAAGGAAAAAGATTTCATACAACGCATGGAGAAGGAATTGGCTTTTTTCTTTAGAGAAAATAAAAAAGAAGATACTTCAATGCAAAATGTTTGGGATACAATGAAGGCATATGCTAGAGGTTTGATAATAGATTATACAAGAAAAAAGAATATTAGGAAAAGGCAAGCTTCTAAGGCCTTGGAAGATGAGCATAAAAGACTTGAAAAAGAATTACAGAAAATGCCATAGAAAAAAGATATTCAATTGAAACTGGATGTAATTAAATATAAAATGGAATTAATAGAGAAAGAAGAACTGGCACAGAAAATTAGAAATTCTAAACAGAATTACTTTGAAGATGCAAATAAACCAGGTAGATGGCTAGCATATAAATTGAGAAAGGAGAAGGAATCAAGAAAAATATTGAAGCTAATAGATGATCAAGGCCAAGTTTGTTATGGTAATAAGGAGAAAAAGGAAATTATTCGAGATTTTTATGGGCAACTATATGAACAAGAGAATATTGATGAGGAAAAAGTCAAACAGTATTTACAGAATGCTCACTTACCGAAGATACCTAAAGAGATTGAAGAAATGCTAGAAAGCAATATAACAATGATGGAATTAAATGAAGCACTTAAGAAACAAAATAATGGGAAAGCACCGGGTCCAGATGTGCTTCCGGCAGAATTCTATAAAACATTTCAAGAATCATTGAGCATCCCACTATTAGAAGTTATGAATGAAGTTATGTCAAGGAAGATGATACCCAAAACATGGTCAGAGGCTTATATTACACTTATTCCAAAAGAAGAGGCTGACCCACTGCAAATTAAGAAGTATAGACCTATTTCTTTATTGAATGCAGACTATAAAATGTTTGCTTCAATTTTAGCAGAAAGACTTAAAAAATATTTAAATAATTTTATCCACCCAGATCAAAATGGATTTCTGCCAAAGAGACAAATCAGAGACAATATGAGAGTAATCTTGGACACTTTGGAATACTATGAGGTACATCCTGAAAAGCAAATGGCTTTGATATTCCTAGATGCTCAAAAGGCATTTGACAACGTGAACTGGAGATTTATGTTATTACTATTGGAACAGATGGGTTTTGCCAGAAAATTTATTCAAGCAATAGAAGCCATATACAATAAACAGACAGTAAAGGTAATGATGGAGGGGGAACTTACAGATTTTATTAATATAAGAAAAGGCACAAGACAAGGGTGTCCCCTATCCCCTTTGCTATTTGTGTTGACTTTGGAAGTGTTGAATAGAAATATTAGGGATGATAAAAGCATAAAAGGAATGAAAATTAAAAAGGAAGAATTCAAACTACAAGCTTTTGCTGATGACTTAGCTTTTATTCTGGAAGACCCGCTAGAAACAGCTCCAAAGTTATTGGAAAAGATAGAGACATATGGTGAGATGGCTGGTTTGAAAATAAATAAAGATAAAACAAAGATTTTGACAAAGAACATGTTACTGAGACAAAGAGAAGAACTGGCAGACCTTTTGAAAATCCAAGTTACAAATAAGGTTAAATATCTGGGGATATATTTGACAGCAAGATGTAGCACATTAAAAGAGAATAATTATATTAAACTCAAACAACAGATAGCTACAGACTTGAAGAAATGGGAAAACTTGCAACTGTCATTAATAGGGAGAATTTCAACAATCAAGATGAATATTTTACCCAGAATTCTATTTTTGTTTCAAACAATACCAATTAGGCTTGGAAAAGACTATTTTGAAGATTTAAATAAAATCATGTTGAAGTTTATATGGCAAGGTAAAAAAGCGAGAATAAAGCTAAAGCTTTTGCAAGATGCTAGAATTAGAGGAGGTTTTGGCCTGCCTAATTGGGAATTGTATTATCAAGCTGCAAGTTTGATGTGGGTCAAAGAATGGATAACATTAAGAAAGCATAGATTGTTGACATTAGAAGGGCATGATTTGCTGTTGGGCTGGCATGCTTTTTTATGGTATAAAGGAACTAAAACACAGGGTTATTTTAGAAGACATTATATACGGGAGTCTTTGTGATTAAACTGGGAGAAGATTAAAAAACAATGTTATTTGAAAATTCCAGTTTGGTTATCGACTATTGAAACACTTTCCTATCCTATAATCTATAAGAAGGAACAAACAGTTAGAAATGGGGAACTGTTGGATGAAAAGGGTGGACTTAAATCGATCCAAAACTTAGAGGAACAAGGTATAAGGATGAATTGGTTTTCATATGCGCAAATACATTCAAGGTATGATGAAGATTCCAAAACGGAGGGATTTTATGATAAACAGACTGATTTAGATAAGATCTTAATGGGTACTGATGAGAAGGTGATTAAAAAATTATATGGTTATTTACTGGGAATTAAATTAGAAGAAGAACAAGTTAAAGAAACTATGATTGTTTGGGGGAAGAATTTTGGATATGGGATTGATTTAGAGAAATGGCAAAAATTGTGGTCTCAAAATTATAAAATGACAATGTCAACAGCATGTAAAGAAAACTTGTACAAGATGTTTTACAGGTGGCACTTTCCCCCGACAAGAATAGCAAGAATGTTTAAGAACAAATCTGAAAAATGCTGGAAATGTCATCAGATACCTGGCTTTTATTACCCTATGTGGTGGACTTGTGAGGACGCCAGAAAATATTGGACTAAAATTCGCATGTGGTTGGAAAAAATGACAAAGAAACACATAGACTTGAAACCAGAGATCTTCTTATTGGGAATTTTACCTGATACATATAGTAAAGATTTGAAATACCTGATTGTAAATGTATTAACAGCGGCTAGGATTGTATTTGCTAAAAATTGGAAGAATGAGAAAATACCATTACAGGAAGAAATTATTAAGAAAATATTGGAATGTGCTGAGATGAGTAGATTGACATTTGAAATTAGAGAGCAAGAGGATAAACAATTTTATGAAATTTGGGATCTTTTTTATCAATGACTAGATGATAAAATACGATAATAGAATATTGACACTATATTTATAAAGGGTTTTTAGGATTGATTTGGTATGATTATATGATTTGTTACAGAATAAACTGGTTAAAGTATTGTTATCTCATAAAGCATGAATGATTAAAAGTATAGTCAAAAATTTCTTTTTTCTTTTTAGTGATACTAGGATATATAAGTTTGGATTGACAATATGAGTTGTTATGTAACATAATTGTAATTGAGACTACAAAATGAATGCACAAAACTGATGAACCAACCGACACACTGGATGAACATATGAGAGTTGATGTTTTAATGTTTTGTTTGTCTTGTTTGTTTGTAGAAAATTAATAAAATCAAAAAAAAAAATGGCAGAAGCACAAATGATCGTTACGCACTGAGGTGCATTTAAGTGCAACCGACTCCAATTCAGAGTTAGCGTGGCCCCAGGAATTTTTCAGAGCTTGATGGAGAGACTACTACAGGGTATAAAAGGGGTTGTACCTTATTTTGATGACGTTTTAATTGCTGCTCCGACTATAGAAATATTAAGGGAGTGCCTGAGGTTAGTTCTCCAGAAATTTAAAGACTGGCCTTAAAGTAAAAAAAAAAAAGTGTCAACTGTGTGCGGATAAAGTAGAATTTTTGGGGTACTTAATCGATAAACAAGGCATTCACCCCACCGATAGCAAGCTAAGAGCAATCAAAAACGCCCCAAGGCCCAGAAATAAGACTGATCTCCAAGCTTTCCTGGGCCTTATCAATTTTTTCAATGTTTTCCTGCCCCACAAAACAACCGTAGCCGAGCCCCTACATCGTCTGTTGGACAAAAAGGCAACCTGGGTCTGGGAACACCGAGAGGAACATGCGTTCCGACAAGTAAAAAACTTATTGACTTCAGATGCTGTTTTTGATGCAGTATAATGAGACTTTGCCTTTAATGATTACATGTGGTACATCACCATTCGGAGTGGATGCCATTTTGAGCCATGTGTTACCAAACGGTAGTGAACCCCCTATTGCCTACTTTTCAAAAACGCTATCAAAAACTGAATGTAACTATAGTCAAATCGATAAAGAGGCTCTTGCTGTCGTTTCTGCTGTTAAACGATTTCATGAATATATTTATGGGCGAGTTTTTACTATAGTTACTGACCACAAACCTTTGCTGGAGATTATAGCGGGGGACAAGCCAACCGCTTATATATTATCTCCCAGAATGACTCGCTGGTCAGAATTCTTGGATGCATATAATTATAAGCTGCAACACCACCCGAGGAAAGCCATCCCCCACGCTGATGCACTAAGCCGTGCACCACTTCCGGAAACCGTTGACGACCCAGCTCCAACTGTCACAATGCTCCAGATTGAGACACTTCAATCACTACCACTGACAGCTCGATATATCGCGATCGAAACCAAATGCGATCCCATTTTGGCACAAGTTCTTAGCTGGGTCGAGCGAGGATGTCCATTGGATCAAATCCCTGACAACTTCAGTCCTTTCAAGAATCGACAGATGGAACTGTTTTCCCAGAAAGGTTGCATCATTTGGAGGGATAGAGTTGTCGTCCCAGAGCGGCTGCAACAAGCAGTATTGAAAACCTTGCATGAAGGCCACCCCGGCATCATTCGCATGAAGGCGCTCGCACGAAGCTATGTGTGGTGGCCGGGTATCGACAAGCAAATTGAGGCCTGGGTAAAGACTTGTTGCAAATGCCAGGAAGTTAGCAATGCCCCACCAAAAGCAACCCCAACAGAGTGGGAAACACCCAGGGGACCATGGTCCCGTATTCATATTGACTTTGCGGGACCTACTAAAGGACACACATTCCTAGTAACAGTGGATGCCTACTCAAACTGGCTCGAAATCCATGAAATGAAAAGTACCACAACCGAATCCATCATCAGGAAATTGGACAGATTATTCGCAACCCATGGACTGCCAGACGTTCTGGTATCCGACAACGGCCCCCAGTTTACCGCACTTTCTTTTGAACAGTATTTGGCGGACCGTGGTATTCGCCATGCACTAACTTTGCTGGTGCATCCTGCAGCCAATGGAAGAGCCGAGCGCATGGTACAATTCGTCAAAAAGACCCTACATAAAATGGACTATGGTGATATCGAAGATAAGATTAACCGGATACTCTTTTTTCAACACATCACTCTGCACAGCGTCACCAACAAGACTCCGGCTGAATTGTTAATGGGACGAAAACTCCGCTCCCACCTTGACCGACTACATCCATCGTACCAACCAGAAAAACCACACGGATCCAGTGGGAAATGCCGCGAATTCCAAATAGGTGACTTAGTCTTCTCTAGAAACTTTTCTGGTGATCCTTTGTGGGTCGAGGCAACTGTAATCCAAGTCACAGGACCCAGGTCGTACCGAGTAAAAAGTTGCGACGGAAGAATATGGAAGCGCCATATTGATCAGCTGCGTTCAAGGCTGCAACCTGGTTTCTGTGACTCCGGTAACTTCCAAACTGAGGGGGGAGGAGATGCTGAGGAGGCCGAGTTCGAAATGGCAGAAAGCACGAGTGGAAGAAGTGAGCATTCGGACTTAACGCATAAAGAAGGATCAGAGAGGGTGGTGGACTTGCCTCAAAGAGACACCTCATCAGAGGCAAGCCCACAAAGGCTAGAGGACAACGAGGACATTAGCGGCACCGAGTTTTTAAATGAAGGACCGGAGGCACCCTACTCGCCAGAAAACGTCCTGCCCAACAAGATTATAAACAAGTACCGGGGGGACAGCGAAAATCTAATAGACAATCTAAACAACCTGCCTACCTCAAAGATTACCTCACCGCATCCCTTAAATGGAACCCAGGGGGAAGGGGTGTTGTGAATTAATAAAAGTGCTTAAATAAAGATTATTAAAACCTTTAGAAAAGTGCAGGGTTCTGGCCCTACACTTCTGATTGGCTGATAATAGCGACATATGATTGGTCCATTCAGGAGAATCTGATTGGCTATTAGCGGGCCTCTTTCATTGGTTAAGGGAACTAACGCTTCCCGTTTCTTATTGGTTATTTGATCAGAAGCTTGCCTATAAAAAGGGCTATTGCTGCCGTAGTTTTTGCTCTGTTCCACAGTGTTAAATAAAGAGTTGAAGTTCACTGTTCATCGTCTTGTCTCCACTTCTTGCGCCCATGCGCAGAACTTAACAGGTTGGACTAGAAGACCTCCAAAGTCCCTTCCAACTTGTTATTCTATTCTGTTCTGTTCTGTTCTGTTCTGCTCTGCTCTGCTCTGCTCTGCTCTATTCTACTCTAACTATGGGCACTGAGTGCATTTGCAATGAGCTGGGAGCGGGATGACATCATTCATTTCTGCACTCAGGAAGTGGTGTCAGGTCAGCCTTATGAATGGGCCAAACAGAAAGTCTATATCTGTCCTACCACTGGGCACTAAGAAATGGGGGGATGAAGGTACAGTGAATCTGTTCAATTATTCTGGTTTTGTAATGCTTTTGTTGCTGCTCTATTTAACGGTACTTATTTTGTATAATCCTACAAGGTTGCTTCTTTGTGGCTTGTTGTTTTAGTAAAACCATGTACAGGAAAACTGCATCAGTTAAAGGCTACTTATCTACTCATAACCTTTGGAATCCATACTTGCTACTTGATCTTATTTCTTAACAGTCTGCTGATCAGTTGATTCAGATAATGTTTTTGCACTGGAACACGGCAGCAAGAACTCCATTTTGTGAAGCAGAATCGTGAGATGGAAGATAGAAGTGGTGTGGCTATCTTGAGTGAGGTGAGCAAGAATGTGTACATAACTGTCCGTGTATCTGTTTCCAAATAACATTAGATAATCTGGTGCTCAAGGCTGAAATAACCTACCTACAATCTACATCAGTCTACTGCATGAGGTCAAAGCAAGAAATATGAAGTAAATTTTATCTACATCTTGATGGCAATCTTCTCTCCATGCCATCTGAGTTCGATAAGGCTGTGCAAGTGGGAACCTCTGTCTGAACTTAACAAGAGGCTGAATGAGAGCTATTAAACAAGTTGAATCCTGATAAGATAGAGGCCCTGTAGGGAGCCAATGCATAATTCAAGAACTGGATGTGAAACTAGTTCTGCCTGAGGTTGTATTCCTTTCAAAAGCAGGTATTTTAGATCCAATGTGGTCTCCTAGGACCCAGATTTAGCTGTCAAGTTACTCTAATATTCAGGTGGTCTCACTTTCCTCCAATAAATGTAAACATTGCCAAGAAAATATTGTAAAACAATGGGCAGGATATTCTTTCTGTATCTGCTAAAGTCCATTGGGTTCTACTGTGTTCCAGAAATCAATCTGAAATAGAAATAATCAAAGAATAAGCACTGAGGAAATTAGATAGTAAGGACATTGGTGAGAGATCAAGGAATAAGAGCAGATGGATGAGATGTGAGAGTAAAAGAGTGCACTTAAAATCTCTGTCCTGAAGTTCAGAGAATTTAGACTTCAGCATAAAGACATCACGTATCTTTCCTTCTCTTCTATATCCACGAAAGACATATTTTAAAATAAAATACTGACAGCCAAGAATTGGCTTCCTAAAAGGCACAAAGGCACAACAGGCACAAAGAAAAAGTGTACAACCCAGGTTTGAAGGAATAAACAGAGAATAAGGGAGCACAAGAACAAAATCACCTGCCTGCAATGGTTCGTTCCATTGTTTATTGTTAGGTTGACCTTATTGTGAATCTAATTCTGAGGCCTAATTCTCATAAACGTATTCAAAAATGCTTCAAATCAGGCCTGATGTTTGTCTTTGTTAGGCGGTTCCAGCTTCATGAAATACTGAAACTGGTGTCCCTTAACAGTGATAACCAAATATATAGTCAGATGAAGTTCTAGGAAAGGTTTCCTGTACATCTGATTCATTTATATGGTCAGATGAGATTCAGCTGACCTTTATTTACCCATGAAGGATATGGAAGATTATTAATATTCACATACCTGCTGGAATGCTGAGAGATTCCCTTAATTAATATTTGGAAAGCTCTTTGAGAAAGTGGGATGAAAGTTGCTCCTGTACCTGAAAGTTATTAAATATATCTCCTAGGCTTTTGCTAAATTAGGGCAGATGCATATAGTTATTAAAAAAATTAAGCGCTAAGCATTGAATGTATGTTCTCTTTATGCATCAGCATCTAGTGGATAAACGATTTCCCTCCTTACAGGATTCAAGATCTCCATGTTTGTCTCTTCCTGCTTACTGCGGCTTGAAAACAGCTACTTCCTTTTCCCCAATATACAGCATAAGAGCACTGTGACAGCATGATTCACTTTCTGCCTATAAATGTTGCAAAACATTTGGATCAAATGTTTTAGAAATTTTTGTTTTCACAGGTTACTGGTACAAATCAGGATGTATCAAATTCTGAACTATGCTTTTAAGTCCCTGACCAGATTGCAAAACAACCCATCTATTAAATTATCAATTTCACCAGCATTAAGTAAATCTGATAGAATGAATTAGGTGACTCCACAATATCTATCTGTCTGTCTGTCTGTCTCTCTCTCTCTCTCTCTCTATCTATCTATCTCTCTATCTCTCTATCTCTCTATCTATCTATCTATCTATCTATCTATCTATCCATCATCTTTCTTTCTTTCTTTCTTTCTTTCTTTCTTTCTTTCTTTCTTTCTTTCTTTCTTTCTTTCTTTCTTTCTTTCTTTCCTTCCTTCCTTCCTTCCTTCCTTCCTTCCTTCCTTCCTTCCTTCCTTCCTTCCTTTCTTTCTTTCTTTCTTTCTTTCTTTCTTTCTTTCTTTCTCAAACTCTATAGCTGTCATTGTGGGTGGTGTACAGCAAAACATAGAAAAAAATAAACATGGCAAAAGCAATCAAATTAAAAGACATAAGATACAGAAGAGATTAGATCAGCAAGAGAGGCATTCATTGGTCCTCTGAGACCACCTAGGCCAGTTTACCTAGCCAGGTCTTGAGGGCCATTGGGAAAATAAGTAGGGATGGAGATGACCTCACTTGAGATGGGAGAATGTCCCATAAAGTGGCACTGAAATAGCAGAGAAGACTTGCAGCACCTGCTTGGGTTTGTCATGTGTAGTTCCCTTATCGATGGGACCCAGGGGTGGGTTTCTACCGGTTCTGTCCACCTCTGTAGAACCGGTAGCTCTGAAGAGCAGCAGACATAAAACCAGTTCTATGTCTGTGGATGTTTTTGTCCAACTGCCCACCTGGGCTCTTACCTGATCTTTATTTCTTGATTTTTCAACTTCAGCTGCCGAACGAGGCACAGCTGCAGTTAAAAAACCAAGAAAAGAGGGCTTTTTAAAAGACTGCTTCTCTGCACGTAGTGTCGCAATGACGATTTAGAAGCATGTGGTTCACAGCGGGCAGGGAAGCTCACAAATCCCGAACCGATAGTTAACCCTGTCATATCCCACCCCTGACGAAGCATGCCTCTCTTCCTGTATCTAATGAGACAAGCAGATATAATCAGGGAAAGGTAGTCTCTCAGATAATCTGGCACCATGCCAAGTAGGCTTTAATGGTCAAAAGTAGCACCTGGAATTGGATCTGGAAGCCAACTGGCAACCATTGCAACCCATGGAGCAGAGGTGTGACAGGAACTGTTGTAGAAATACACATAACTGCCTGCATCACTGCATTTTGCACTAGCTGGAGCTCCCAGATAGTCTTCAAAGGCAGCCCCATGTAGTGTCTTTACCAGATACATGAAATCCTTGTTTGGAACATTGAATATTAAACTGTTGTTTCAATTGGGAAGAGAGGGATCACAAAGCTAACATATTGTGACAGTTCTTTCCTTAAGTTGTAAGAGGTTTTGACATCTTTTCAGGGGATGGCTTAAAAAACCATGAAAATCAGCACACATATATTTCATGTAGCAACATCTGGACTACTAAAATGCTTGTTCCTGTAGCCTTTAACTTGGCAAAATGGTGCATCACAGGGCAAAACCTTTTAAAATAAACTATCTCAAATAAGCTAATTTATAAAATGTGCCCAAAATCTGGGGACCATGACTCCTGTGAAATTAAAATTTGGATAATTTTATAAAATATTTTATGACCTAAAAATCGTAATAGAACAACTCAGAGGTGGTATTCAGCAGGTTCTGACTAGTTCTGGAGAACCGGTAGCAGAAATTTTGAGTAGTTCAGAGAACCAGCAAATCCCTCCTCTGATTGGTCCTGCCACCATCTATTCTCTGCCTCCCAAATCCCAGCTGATTGGCTGGGTCTTCTTTTGTTGCCCTGCACATGAGAACAAATCTGGAAAGCAGGTTATTGGGTGGGGAGGGAATGGGGATTTTGCAGTATCCTTTCCTCCAGGAGTGGAGTAGGAACGGAGATTTTGCAGTATCCTTCCCCTGGGGTGAGAATGGGGATTTTATAATATCCTTTCCATCCATGCCCACCAAGCCACGCTCACCAAGCCATGCCATGCACACAGAACCGGTAATAAAATTTTTTGAATCACACCACTGGAACAACTTATGATGTAATATAAACATTGTCATATGTCATAAAACATTTCCTATGTTGATAATTGACTATGCTATACAGTTCAGTGTGGACTATTTTCAAGTAGACACAGTCCATGATCCACAATTCCAAGGCAGGAATTGGGTATGGCTACCCTAGAGAAAAGAAGGACCAGGGGGTGACATGATAGTAGCGCTCCAGTATTTGAGGGGCTGCCACAAAGAACAAGGGGTCAACTTATTTTCCAAAGCACCAGAAGGCAAGACAAGAAACAATGGATGGAAATTAATCATGGAGAGAAGCAATCTGGAATTAAGGAGAAAATTTCCTAGCAGTGAGCACAATTAACCAGTGGCCATCAAACATTGTGGGTGCTTTATCACTGGAGGTTTTTAAGAAGAGACGAGACACTTATTTGAAATGATATAGGGTTTCCTGCTTGAGCAGGGAATTTGACTAGAAGACCTACAATATCCCTTCCAGCTCTATTCTAATTGATTGATTCATTGATCAAACATCTCTAAATGAATTTCAGCTTTTCTAGGGAAGGCAGTACATTAGAAGCTGTTATTACTGAAAGCATCAATGAATCTGGTAAAGAAATGGATACAGCCACAACTGAGCCAATGAATCTGGTAAGGAAATGGAAGCAGGGACAATTGAGCCAAAATTTCCATTGTTCAACAAGGCAATTGTTAAGTAAATTGTGCCCCAGTTGATAACCATTTTGTGTGTGTGCCACAGTTGTTAAGGGAATCACTGCAGTCATTAAATGTACCCAACTTCCCCCGCTGTTGGAAGCTAACTGGGAAGGTTACAAATGGTGATTAGGTAATTTGGGCCAAGACAACTATCATAAATATATACCAGCTGTCAAGTGCTTGAATTTTAATCATATGACCGTGGGGTTACTGGAATCATCTTAAGTGTGAAAAAACCAGTCTGTCACTTTTTTCAGTGCCATTATAACTTTTTTCACTTAAATGGGTGAGCCTCTGTGTATATACTTGTGTGTGTGCATTCATGCACATACAAACTGATGTTGCACAGTTGCAAATAGAGTGAGCTACAAATTAGAAAGACTATAGTTCAAATCTTCTATCATAAACTTACCAGAGAGTCTATCACTAAAGTGATCTATTTTCTCTCTGCTATAGTTCCCCTATTGCAATATGTATTTATTTTCTTGTTTGACTCATTTTGCTTTCCTTTAGAAGCGCATGTACACAGTGCGACAGGAGAGGAGCCACAAACAAGATAATTGTCATGCAAAATGTATCTCAGCCTAGAAACAGAAGAAATGTAGGAAGCACCTCAGAAGGGATCTTCTCTAGTTTCCAGGAAGAAGAGGAAAGATATACAATACTTCCACACTTGCAAGATTCTGTTATTGTAATCTCACAGTGAAGGTTGTGTTACTACGCATATTTTGTGCTTCTTATCTAAATGGCTTTGAAGAGTCATACCACCTGATACAACTGCCCTGTGACTCAAAGATGTCTTTTGAAAAAAGCACCTTTGGGACAACTATGATCTGGATGATTGAGAATCTCCATAGACAACCATGTGAGATAGATTGGGCTGAAAGAAAGAAATTGGCCAAAATTTACCCAGGTCTCCCCAGGGCCAGTCCAATAGATTAACCACTACATTATCCTAGGATGTGGCCACAAAAACCTTACTCAATTCTTCACCCAAACTACTTTGGACATTTAAAAGTTCCATATATGCATGTTAAAGTTTATTGGACCCCATGAAAATAAAATGCTTCTTTTAAACAGAGCAAATGATTAGTGAGATAGTAAGGTAGCCTTTGGCAGAGATCCGATTGATAACCTTTGGTGAAGATCAGAACTAGCTCCAAACACCAGTCCTAGAACTACAAAGTGGATCACACTGATTTCTACATGAAACACAACAATGTGTGTCATTTGAAACAGAGTCATTTCCATATTTTCACAAATGCCTTCTAGATAAAGAGTCTCTCTGAGAAGAAAAGATCGTGCAAATCAATATTGCATATGCAAAGCATTATATTATAGATCTGCAAACCACCAATATACCTTCTGTAGAAAAATTGAATGGCAATTAAAAGAAGGGGACGTGGTGGCTCAGCAGCTAAGATGCTGAGCTTGTCGATGAGAAAGGCCAGCATTTTGGCGGTTTGAATCCCTAGCATCGTGTAATGGAGTGAGCTCCTGTTACTTGTCCCACTTTCTCCCAACTTAGCAGTTTGAAAGCATGTAAAAATGCTAGTAGAAAAATAGGGACCGTTTTGATGGGAAGGTAACGGTGTTCTGTGCGCCTTCGCTCTTTAGTCATGCTGGCCACATGACCACGGAGACGTCTTTGGACAGCGCTGACTCTTTGGCTTTGTAATGGAGATGAGTACCAGCCCCTAGTGCTAGAAACAACTAGCACACATATGCGAGGGGAACTTTTACCTTTGCCTTTAAGAGAAGTATTTGGGCATTGAAAAGAAATAAGGAAGGGAAATAAGAATACTGAGGTATAAAACTGTAAAACTGTTATTTTTAACTGGCCCATTACTGAATAATTGTTTGGATAATGACTGCAATAAGTGGTGTATGAATGGATGGGAATGCCTAATGAAGCAAATTTTAAATTAGATATATTTCAACAAGTGCTATTATAAAGTGGTAAACAACTGAAGAAGCAGGAAGTAAAGAGTGAAATAGTTTACAACTGCTCACAGGGAACATTAATAGAAAAGTGGTGTGCTTCTTCTTAAGGATCTTTTAATATGTTAATAAATAACCAAGAGCAGGGTTTGATGGCCAGAGATGCTATAAATACCAATTTAGTCCATGTGGTAAAAACAAAAAAGTAATCCCAAAATGATTATAGTCTTTCCAGATTGGATAAGCAAGTGATAAAGTAGTACAATTACAGATAAATATAAAGCACAGCTGAGCAATGAAAAGCAAGAACAAGGAAATTCCCTCAAAACAATGGTGTTTGTTCCAGACATTCACCAAAGTACCCAGTCATATAGCAACAGAAAAAGACACAGCTGTTTTTTATTGGCTAGTTCTGACCAGAAGTAATCTATAGTACGATGTTCGGCACATCTTAAGGCTTAGGAGAACTTGAAAATTGTGGAAGCCATGAAGAGGGAAGTACAGAAATCCAGATGTTGCAAGTCCAAACCTGGCTAACTGTGATATATGCAGGCCAGCTCAGGGGCTTATAGTGCCCTTAGGCCACATTATCTTATGGCATCACCTTCTGCCAATGTGAAAATTTGCATGTTTAGAATGACATGGAAGGAGGGAAGGTATTGGTGTCTCTTGGGTTTGGCAAGTCTCAAACACCTCTATGTGCTGATAAAAGATAAACAACTTCATAGAAGCATTGTCTATTCATGGTTAGAAACATTATGCTATCCTGACTGGGCGCGGGAAGCCCATCAATACCAGGTGTTGAGGACATCTAAAGAAAATTATTCCCTCATAGGATATAAAATCACAGGGCTGGAAGGGACCTCAGAGGTCTTCTTGTCCAACTCCCTACTCAAGGGGGATACTTATACTATCCCAGTCAAATGGTTATTCAGTCTATTTTTGAAAACCACCAGAGATGGAATACCCACAGTTCTGGGAGGTAAGCTATTCAACCGATTGATTGTTCCCATTGTCAGGAAATTTTCCCTCACTTTTGGATTGGATATCTCTTCAATGAGCTTTCACCCATTAGTTCTTGTGCTGCCCCCTGGTGCTTTGGAGAATAAGTCAATCCCTTCTCTGTGACAACGCCTCAAGTGAATGGGGTCAGTTCGTCACTGCCAAGTTGTTGCAGGACAATTCCCCACGGGAACAACTCCCCGCAGGCAGTCGAAGGGAGAGCTGGATGGGTGGGTGAGCAAGCAGAGGGGCAGAACAAAGCAGTGGCAGCAATGGGAGGTGTGTGAAAATGGGACACTCCCTATCCATCACCACCACTCTGTGCTCTGCACACCTGCTTGTTCCCCTGCCCACCCGACTCTCCCTCTGGCTGGCTGCAGAAAGTTGTCTCATTCCAGTAAATTGGCTATGTTGAACTGTCCTGCAACAACTTGGCAGGAGTGAGTTGTTAGAGGCAACTTGGGAGTGTCAAGCTGACATGCCAAGTTGATTGCACCAAGTTGTCCTAGACCCTCCCCACCTCAAATCCTGGAAGACAATTATCATCTCCTCCCTAAGCCTTCTCTTGGATAGGCTACCTCCCTCAATCGTTCATCCTACCATTTAGCCACCATACTACATTTATCATCGGTTGCTCTTCTCTGCACAGTTTCTAAGATCTCAGCATCTTTTATTTTATTGCGGTGAACTGTGTGTAGTATAGCAAGTGTGGCCTCACTAGTGCACTATTATCTTCCTCAGGATTGCATTGGCTTTTTTTGCCAGCTGCAGCACACTTCTGGATCATACAATGGCAGTGGTCCAGTTAAGTCCCTAACAACTTGTTTCTTTCCTCCCCAGAGGCATTTGCTTGGCTAGAAAATGCTGGAATAGCTTAACCTTCCGTGTCTGTTGTTATGAGTAGTTTATTTAACATTATAATCAATCATCTACTGATGAATGAATCTGTTAATTATAGCAATTGCAGGTTTAACTCTCATCAAAAAGGGAGACATTTCTTATGTAGTAATGGCTGCCCAATATTCTCCTTTTATTCACTCTGGCAGGATTGTGGAGCTGTCTGCTCTGGAAGCAGATATGCTCAACACCAAAGGCAGCTTCAGGATTGCCTGTAGCTACAGAGATCAAATACCACAAGTTGCTTACCAGCCAAAAGGAATTCATCTTAAACTCACCACCCACAGACAAAAAGTGGAGACTTCAGCTTTTTAGTTTAGCAGAATCCAACAGTGCATTAGATCGTGTGCAATCTTGCTTTTAAGCCACAGTACCTCATTATTTGAACCACTGCCCTGACAGTCAGTGGCTTAGAAGTCTTCCTTGTAGAACTTTTCCTTTGAAAGGCCTTTTCTTTAATAACAACGATCTATTTAGAGAGTTTGCATACTGTAGAACACATCTAGGTAAACTCATTGCCTTACACATAACAAGCAAACTATCCCTTGAATAAATATATTTATTCAAAAATAAATTAGTTAAGAAGTTTGGACCAAAAATGGGATTATGTATTCAAATTAATATGTGAAAGACTGATGTGGCCACCTACTGATATATATATATTTTGGTCTTAGACTATCCAGATAATAATCCTGCAATGAATAAAAATCTCATTGCTCTGCAATGAAATGTTGTGTATATGCTTTCAAGTCAGCTTGATTCTTGGAGATTGCTTGGATGAGTCCCTGGGAGAGAACATGACTGGTGTTCTCTGGCTTTGTGCCTAAGGCAGGGCTAGAACTCACAGATTTTGGTGTGAATAAACAGTGATGAGGTTTGGGCCAGAGGTGGTATTCAGCAGGTTCTAACCAGTTCTGGAAAAGTGGTAGCAGAAATTTTGGGTAGTTCAGAGAACTGGCAAATACTTCTGACTGGAGATTTTACAGTATCCTTCCCCTGCCACTCCCACCAAACCACGCCCACAGAACCAGTAGCAAAAAAACTTGAATCCCACCACTGGTTTGGGCAGTCAATGAAGTTTGTCCAGTCATTCAAGAGGTCATTAGGTAAACATTCAAGTCTCAATATGCAAGTTATAATCTGCCTTGGAGGGATTTAGCAGCTAGCTTTGACAGACAGGTTGACCAGTGTCACTTTTATTTAATCCCTTAGGACAATTAGCTTGAAGCATTGCAAGTTTGAAGCATTGCAAGTATTTCAGTTAGACTAATAAACAGATTACAGATGTTCTTCATCCAAGCTCCCAGCAAGAAAAATGAAACTTGATCAATAATGACACTGAAATCACATAAATCCATTTGCTCTAGAATATAATTTTAGATTAAGTACACAATTACCAGGATATTTCATTAGCAAAGAAGCAGTGATATTCATCTGCCTAAACATGATTGTACAATGATTAAAGCATAATAGGGAAGAAATAAAGATTCAAAATTGTGGGAGCCATGAAGAGGGAAGTACGGAAAGAACTTGATTGGGAAAGAATTTCCTTGGGGAAATCCTTGTCACAAGTCTATGATAAACAAAGGGTTGCAGGAATACACCAGAATGTGGAACAAGCGTATAAAATTATTAAAACTCTCCTTATTTTTGCACGTAATGTGTAAAAACAAACTAATGGGAACTGATTTTGAACTTCCTCTTTCGAGTTACCTTAAATTAGTATGATTTTCATTAATCATTTGTATATGTTATTCTTCCACACAGAGGAAGAAGGCTGTAAAAATGTTCTTGAGGACTGGGACTAGAATAACAGAGCAGCAGACAAAGAAAGGAAAAGAAAGTTTCTTTTCTTATTGTAATGAGCTACATTTTTAAATGATTGGAAAACTCAATTCAGAACTCTCTAATAACATTCTGGCTGTACAAATGAGGAACAACAGTCCTGAACTATTTCTTATAGCAAGATACATACCACTCTACCATTGGCCCACTTTCTGATTCTCAATGGTAAAACCTATGAAAGGTCCTCCAATCTATAGTCACCTCATTGTGATTCTACACTAAAAGTTTGGACTCCTTTCAGATGAAAATGAGGTTGATTATTAAAGAAGAATCTCATCTTCTTTCTGTTTAGAAAGTCATCCTCCCCATCTGCCTCCATTCAGACATATTACAATAGTCACAGGGCATTCACATACCTTCAGTACAGAGTTGATTCTGGAATGTATAATCCATATCTCTTGATCTAAAAATGAGCTCAAACTTTCAATATTTCTGTGAACAGAAAGGACTTTCTTCTGCTGAATAAGTGATGAGGCATATATAGTGAATATTAGATGCCTGGCCATTACAGATGGATGTAATGCTATAATAGCTACATCTGTTGTATTACTGTATGAAGATGTCCAATTAAGTGTATTATGAGTTCACTAAATTATATCCAAGCACCTCTTGTGTACATAATGTCAACAATTAGAAAGAAATTGATGGAACAATTTATAGCAAAAATAATTATGGGAAAGAGACTATAGAGATCATTGAAGTTAAAAAAGAAGGAAAAATTATACTGGAATCTTTTACAAATAGGTTGGTTTTTATTTATTTGTTACATTTAGGTACCATCCATCTTACCCTCAGAGTGACTTTGAATGGCTTGCAGAATAAAAAAATCAACAAAATCAGTAAGATACTACACAGGCATCACATCAAGACTACCTTCAAAACAGACAGAAAAATAGCAGCCATCCTTAGAAACCCCAAAGATAAAATTGACCTGGAAAACCAAGGCATATACGAAGTCCCTTGTGCATCATGCCCGGCCACATACATTGGACAGACCAATAGAAGAATAAGTATCTGCTGGATGAACACAAAAATGCAGTAAAAAAAGCTTGAACACACTTCCTCAGTAGTCCAACACATGAAAGCCACAGGTCATAGCATCGACTTCAGTGGCACCATCACTCTAGCCACTATAGAAAACCCCAGTCACAGAATTATCAGAGAAGCCATAGAGATTGAAAAAAGACCTGAAAGCATGAATAGAAGAGATGATTCCACCAGACTGTCAATCATTTGGAAGCCTGCACTCACAAACAAAAAAATCTCCACACCACTAGCCAGGCAAACACTTGGGCACAAACAGATCTCCCCTGATACCTCCAGCTTAAACACATCCCAACCAGGCACCCAGATGAAACCTAGCTTCCTAACAAATGATAGCTGTCCATTTACTCAGAGCCAAGCTGCACTAAAGGCCTCCAATAAAAGAACACAATGTTGCCAGCCAATCAAGACATAAAAAGAGCCACAAAACAGACAGAAGATATTAGAAACACCAATCAAGCAGAACAGAGCAAACTCCAAGACCAATAAACACAGACCAAGACTCCCAACCAATCAGGATGAAGAAAAACCATTCTGGCACAGCAATAGGCTAGCCCCAAATTTAAAACTGAAACCATTGTAAAAGTCTGACTCACAGATGAACACAATACAGAAGCCTGATGATGGCAGATGAGATTCTGCCGAAACGTTGCTGCAACTTTAAAAGCAAAATTATAATGACGTGGGAAAATACCCGAACAAAGCTGAATGCCGTATGTATGTATGTATGTATGTATGTACGTACGTACGTATGTATGTATGTATGTATGTATGTATGTATGTATGTATGTATGCAATAGTCTGCTCTGTCCCTGTTGGTGGGAGTGTTGTTATCTCCTTGGTAGCTCATTGATTAAATACTGTTGTTTCCTGTTTGACTGTTTGTTTGAGTTGGTAGTTCCTTGATTAGGGTATTGTTTATTGCTTGTGATGTTGTCTGACATTAATCCTGGTGTTAAGCCCTATTTATCAGGCTTGCTGAAGAGGAAATGTTCTGATTTTTTATTTCCTTTTTTAGGTTTTTATTGCCTCTTTTGAATGGTGAGTAAATGTTGTTTATCTTTATATATCTGTTGATAGTTGATTTGTCTGGGTGCAAAGCTTCCAGGAACTTCCCTATCATTTTTTGGACTTAGCTTGGAGTAGGGTGCTCATAGTTTATCAGTTGAAACTCTGGTTAAATCATATCTTCTGAGATAAAGAAGTTTTCCCCATGTCTTCTGATTGCTAGTTGGTGTTCATGGCTGCACTCTGCTAACCTTCTGTTTGCCCTACATTGTGGCTATTGCAGTCCTTACACTGCATTCTGTACAAGACCCATTTTTTTGCCTTCTTCTTGGGTCTTATGGTTTAATTAAGATGTTTTGGTGGCTTTAGTTGATTTGTATACTATCTATGGGTCAGAGATGGTATTCAGCAGGTTCTGACCTGTTCTGGAGAAGCGGTAGTGGAAATTTTGAGTAATCCAGAGAATCAGCAAATACCACCTCTGACTGACCCTGCCCCCATCTATTCTCTCTCTCCCGAGTCCCAGATGATTGGTTCGATCTTTTTTTGTTGCCCTGCCCAGGAGAACGGAGCTGGAAAGCAGGTTAGTGGGTGGGGAGGGAATGGAGATTTTGCAGTATCCTTCCCCTGCCATACCCACCAAGCCACACCCACCAAGCCACACCACGCCCACCAAGCCACACCCACAGAACTGGTAGTAAAAAAATTTGAATTCCACCACAGGTCATGAGGCACAAACCTATATGTGGAAAGAAGGAGGACAAGGGAATGACTCAGGTGCCTCATAGCAAGTTAGAAATGGCTTGGGGTGGGAGGCATCAGAGATTGACAGGTAAGAGATTCAAACAGGAGTGTGGTTTTCCTCATTGTCTGTGGCTCCACTGGTCCCCCCCTCCTCTCAGCAAAATGGCAGGTAGTTCTGCAGGTCAGTCGAGAAAAAGGTGAAGCTTCACCAAGGGTGTTAGGGATAACATTGTTTTACCCTAACTGGTTTAGGTAAATAATAATATGTAATCATAGTTTGTTATGTTAAAGTATCTGCAACTTTAACTGTGGGACAGTAATTAAGGGAGTGGTTGTGAAAGCACTTTAAAAGAAGCAAGACGACAGCTTGCTATCTCTCTGGCTTTGATGATCCCTGATTACTGCAAGGAAACAAGTCTGCATTGCTCGAACGGGAGAGAAAACAAAGGACTGGCTTGTAAGTGAATTGACAAAGGATATTCAAAACGGACTTTGCTAACTGAATATCCCTGAATGGACTGACTAAATGATACATGACTGTTGGACTGTTATTTTGACTATGCTATGAACTCATAATGGAATAAACTATATATTTGATAGCACAAGCGTATCTGTCATTTTTACTGTATGTTAATAAACACACAAGCTTAGCTCACTCATTTATCTGTGTGCCCATCTGACTAACGCTGCACATTCTGTTTAGCTTGTCTCCCTAACCCTGGTTGGGGAAACCAGGCTTAACACTGGTTATGGGCCCAGAGGCTGCAAAGTCAGTTTAACTAGGATAAAACAGATTTATGTAAAAGTGAGAGTTTGTGTTGTTTTACATTACAGTAAACAGACAGCTGTGTTTTATTAATTATATTTTTATATCCATATAAGAAAACATGGCACAAATCAATCTACAAAGTTTGTCCCTTATATCCAAGTTGGATGGAACAAACTATGTATCATGGTCTATGAAATGTAGTCTGCTTCTACGAAGAGAAGGTTTGTGGAACATAATTGAAAATCCACCAAACGTAGAAGAATGGGATCCAGAGGATGATGAAGATAAATTAAAGATAGAAGAATTTATGCATAAAAATCAACAAGCTATTTGCATTATTGCTTTAACCTTAACTGATATGCAACTTGTTTATATCCACGGAGAAAAAACAGCTGTTGGGTGTTGGCAGAAGCTGAAGAGGATTTATGTTCGAGATAATGTTGGTGCTCACATAAATTTAACACGGAAACTTTTCAGTACACATCTCCATAAGAATGGTGATATGCTGAGTCATTTGAAAACTATGCAAAGCATTTTTCAAGAACTGCACGAGAAAGAGCTTATTTTCTCTGAACTACATCAAGTCTACATAATTCTATCTTCACTTGACGAAAGCTATGACAACTACGTAACTTCCCTTGAAATATTGCCAAAGGAAAGCCTAACTTTAACTGATATAACTGGCAGATTGATTGAAGAGGCCAGAAGAAGGCTTGAAAGAGACGAGTTAAGGAGGCAGCAACCTCAAAAAGAAGATAATGAAACTCCTACTGCATACGCAATTAAAAAGTGTTTTAATTGTGGAGGAAGAGGACATTTGGCAAGATTTTGTAAAAAGGCAAAACGCCAGAACGCTGGCCAGAATACTAAAAGTCATCAAAAGATAAAGAAAAATTTAGAGTTAGCCATGTATACTAACGGAGCTGTAAAAAATAATTTATGGGTGGTTGATAGTGGAGCATCACATTGTATAGCAAATGATAAGAAAAAATTTATTAAAATGTCCAAGAGTACACAGCAGATATCGTTAGCCAATGGCTGGAAACTGAAAGCTAAAGGTCAAGGTTTAGCATATTGTTCTTTTATAAAAGAGAATGTAAAAATGTTATATGTACCACAACTTAAGTTTAATTTAATTTCAGTCAGAATTTTGGTTAAACTAGGATATGTAGTTACATTTAGGGGAGATAACTGCATAATTGAGAAAGAAAATAAGAGAATTACTGCATCTTTAAGAGGTGAATTATATGTGTTAAATGATGATGGTTTAAAGGTGGCTAACACAGTTTATGAAAATAAGAAACCTCATGATGAATGTATTCATTTGTTACATCGAAGGCTAGGGCATTTAAATTTTAAAATGCTTAAGAAAACTGTTGAATTATCTAGGAATAAGTTTGAAACCTTGTAATAAGTATTTGCAATGTAATATTTGCAATCAAAGTAAGAGCAGGGTTACACTGATGATAGAGTTGATGGATTTACTACCAAAGAGCCTTTAGAGGTAGTATTTGCAGATTTAATAGGTCCTAAAAAACCAAGTGTAGGAGGAGCTCGTTACATACTAAGCATAATGGACCACTATTCTAGATATGGGTTTTGCTATTTAATGAAGAGCAAAACTGAAACATATCAAAATCTCTTTAATTGGATAAAATTTGCAGAAAGGAAAACTAAAAAGAAATTAGTAACTCTTATAACAGATAATGGTACAGAATTTACAAATAATAAATTCCAGAACAGACTAAGAATGTTAGGTATTCAACATAAAATGTCTGCACCATATAGGCCACAACATAATGCCTTTATAGAGAGAAGAGGCCAAACATTACAATCAATGGCACGAACTATGATGTCTGATTCAGGATTACCTGAAAATTTATGGGGAGAAGCAATAATGTGTGGTAATCATATATTAAATAATGTTGTTAATTCAACAACAGGTGAATTACCATTCACATTGTGGCATGGTACAAAACCTGATTTAAGTTACATGCACACATTTGGAGCACCAGCATGGGTGCATATCTCTTCACAACTTAGACACAAAGGACAGCATAGAGCTAAAAGATTATATTTTGTAGGATATACATCTAATCATAGATCTTATAGATTCTGGGAACCAGGTATATCTAGAGTTTACACCAGTGCTAGTGCTAAATTCCTAGAACATGTAGGATGGAATAGATTAGCGCAAGATTTAAATAATGAAGTTATTATTGAACCCTACAAAAGGCAGAAAGATCAGATTAGTTATAAGAAGAGTCCAATTAAAGAAGAAGTCCACGAAGAGCAAATAGGACCAAAACAAGAGGAAACAGTTGATCAGGAAGAGTTAGATAATCAAGAAGAGTTAATAAATGAAAGTCCACCTGTAAGTCCTGTAATACCAAGACGTACTACGCGTGTAACTAGACCACCTGATAGGTATCAAGCAAGTATAGTTTGCCAAGTAACTAAAGTTCCAACTAGTGTAGATGAACTTAGGATGTATCCTGCTAAGGATCAGGAGAATTGGCAAAAGGCAATGGAAAAAGAACTAAATTCATTAAAGGTAATGAAAGTTTATGAAGATGCTAAATTACCTCCAGGAGAAAAATCCATTGGGTGCAAATGGATATTTAAAGTAAAAACTGGAAATGATGGGACTGTTACCCATAAAGCTAGGTTAGTAGCTCAAGGATTTAATCAAACTGCATCTGATTACGATGAAGTTTTTGCACCAAGTCTTAAAGCAACATCTTTAAGAGCAGCATTAGTGTGGGCAGCTAAGAAAAACTATGTAATTAACCATTTAGATGTAGAAACTGCTTATCTACATGCACCATTGCAGCACACTATATATTTAAGAAAACCAGTAGGTATAAAAGACAATAAAGTAAATATTAATGATTGTTGGAAACTCAAAAAGAGTCTTTACGGGTTGAAACAATCTGGGTTTGAGTGGAACCAATATATTGTGAAAGAGTTAAACAATATAGGTTTTAAATCTGGTTCAGCAGATCCATGTGTGTTTAAAAGAGAAAATAATGGAACGGTGTCATTATTGTTATTATTTACAGATGATATTGCTTTGATAACTAAGACTAATAATGAAGCTAATGAGATTATATCATTATTAGCCAAAAAGATAAAATTAAAGCATTTAGGTGAAATTAAAAAGTATCTAGGATTGACAATTAACAAAACAAAAAATGGTTTTAAGATATCTCAAGAAGATAAAATTTGCCAATTAATTAAAACGTTTAAAATGGAACTTTGTAAACCGGCAAAGACTCCAATGAGTCAGGAAGTTTGCCAAACTGATGATCAAAGTCCCAAATTTGATAAGTCCACATATCAATCTTTGATTGGCAGCTTATCATATATAAGCAATTCGTCAAGGCCAGATATAGCTTATAGTGTAAATCAGCTGGCACGTTTTAATTCAGATCTACATCAATGTCATTGGCAATCATTAAAGAGAATTTTAAGATATCTTAAAGGAACAATGAACCATGCATTGTATATAGAACCAAAGGGTGATTTGAGTCTTAGTGCCTATGCAGATGCAAGTTTTGCAACTGATATAAACACTAAAAAATCAACATCTGGGATGGCTATATTATTTGGTAAGACACTAATAGGGTGGAGGTCAATCAGACAACAGCATATTAGCTTGTCCACGATGGAAGCGGAATTTTCATGTCTGTCATTATTATGCACTGACTTGATTTTGTACAAACAGTTATTATTAGACATGGGTATAACTGTAAAAGATTCCATTATTGTGCACGAGGATAACCAAGCAGCTACAAAATTAGCTACTAGTATTGCTGTAAAAACTAGATCAAAGCATACTGATTTAAGATACTTAAATGTTAGAGAATCTGTAAAGAATGGGCTAATTAAATTGGAATACTGCATGACGGAAGAAAACATTGCAGACCAATTTACAAAAGCTCAAGGAGTAACTAAGTTTAAAGAGAGTTGTAACAAATATGATTTAAAGATGTAAATAGTTATATTTATTATTATTTTCCTAAAAGGGGAGAATGTTAGGGATAACATTGTTTTACCCTAACTGGTTTAGGTAAATAATAATATGTAATCATAGTTTGTTATGTTAAAGTATCTGCAACTTTAACTGTGGGACAGTAATTAAGGGAGTGGTTGTGAAAGCACTTTAAAAGAAGCAAGACGACAGCTTGCTATCTCTCTGGCTTTGATGATCCCTGATTACTGCAAGGAAACAAGTCTGCATTGCTCGAACGGGAGAGAAAACAAAGGACTGGCTTGTAAGTGAATTGACAAAGGATATTCAAAACGGACTTTGCTAACTGAATATCCCTGAATGGACTGACTAAATGATACATGACTATTGGACTGTTATTTTGACTATGCTATGAACTCATAATGGAATAAACTATATATTTGATAGCACAAGCGTATCTGTCATTTTTACTGTATGTTAATAAACACACAAGCTTAGCTCACTCATTTATCTGTGTGCCTATCTGACTAACGCTGCACATTCTGTTTAGCTTGTCTCCCTAACCCTGGTTGGGGAAACCAGGCTTAACAAAGGGTCTCTTGAAGATCATGAAGGGAGGGGAAATGCCCACATTACATGTGGAAAAAAGAATCACCCAGGGTGCCCCAGGTTGTCTAGTCATACTTAATGTTAAATTCATCCTTTGTCAATATTCTTAAAACATCTCTTCCCAAACAATTTTCAATCCAGATTTTCATTGGGGGTGGAGCAAGTGGTTAATAAAGCAGGCAAGTGTCTTTTTGGCCATTGGAGGAGAATCCATCAAGATTTCATTAGTCCAGCCTGCTTTTGACTTAGCAGTGACTAAACTAGCAAATATTTGTTGCAATACAACGGATTTCCAAGTTAACATTGTGATATCCCTTCCTTTTATGGCTTTTCTCACATATATTTTGCTATATTCCATCCAGTCTGGAGATAGGGAGCCTAAAGATAACGGCTGAGTTTGTCCATTCATTAGTTACTATTTTTGCTTCTGAGCTGATTAATCTCTTTGGAGTTCCCTCCTCCCCTATTTTCTTTCCACATTATGTTGGAGGAGCTGCTTTTCTGATTATTCACCAGGATGCAGGCCTCTCAGTGGACAGTATGGTACCCTTATTGGTGTACAGGGAAATTCTCTTAATTACACTAGTGTCATAATCACACCACATTGATCCGTAAACACCTTATAAGTCCTTGAGAAGTTAGATTTTTGTTGTTTTGCTTTAAATAAAAGCCTTCTGAACTCTTCTGAGTATTTCACAGCTGATTCTTTGAAAGTGAGAGAGAAGACTGAAAGAAAAGCAAAATCAACTCCCCTAAGATAATATCAGACAAACCTACCCCGCAGGAAGGTATTCAAGAAGTATTGTAAAATACCTGGACAATGCTACAAGTGCAGCTGCTTTTAGAGGGAAATTAGCCTTTTGGTGCAAGAAAAGAAAGAGAGAGGGGGGAAAAATGGAAAGAACAGAAAAGGGTTTGGTGTGCTGTCCAGCCTGTTATAATTAATGGGAATTGGATAGTTAGGAATTGAGAACTGTCACCTTAAAGGAATGCATCATGGTAAATGTACTTAAGGTATCCTGGGAAATGTAGTTCATGTCATGTGGCCACATCTATAATCCTGATTGGTCACTGAATTGACCCTTGGTGGGTTGGGGGAGGTTTCTTCACTCTTGCCTGAACACAGCCTCATAGTAGCATCTCTACCCCCTGCTTCTACAATATAGGGTCAAAGGGATAAGAGATAACCATCTTTTTACCCAGAAAGACAGATATGCAAAGGATTGGACATTAAGAAGAATCTCATCATAACTGTGAGTTATCTTGAAAATGCCTGATGAACCAATAAAAAGATTTGTATGGATGCTTTGTGGAGTTATCTATCTGCCCTTGTACATTACAGAATAGTTACAGTGCTCATTGAATGGTACAAATGCAGGGGTGTCAAACTGGGGGCCTCTGGGCCAGATGTGTCGCATGCAGGCCACGCCCACCCCAGCTCTACGAATGGGAAAAATGTCATGAAACATCATGTGACAGCAACATGAGTTTGACACCTGTGCCTAGCGACTAGTAAATTCCAAGTAAGAGCATTTGGGTGCTGTAGTTAGATATTCTCAACAATTTTTCTCCATAAATGGGTGCAGCTGAATCTCCAGCCCAAACTGGCAAAATGTACCCTTGGCTTCAGTTTCTTGCTGACTGTCAAGAGCACACCCAACCTGTTGCAATTGCAGATGATAAACAGTAACTACAATAGATGTAAACAACTAAACAGCAACTACAACATGCCTTCTTCCCACCCACCTCCTGTGTAACTATGGAAAATATTCAGAAGCATCTGAAGATCACTGATAATCTCTTCCTTTTATGATTAGGTTTTTCATTAAGTTTTTCATTTGGACAAGCTTTTCAGTTGCCTGCCTTTCTGCCCCTTGTTTATGACCTTCAAGTCTAGAAGTAGTGGGATACATAATCAGAAGGTGGTTTCGAGCCTGCAGAGCTCAGCTCTAGTTTAAAAGCCTTCTGGAAGCTTCAGATTCTGATTGTATGATACTCGCTGGAATGATACTTTAAAGAAGGGATGGCACATATGAGAAATGATAGGAATTGTTTGCTCTTGCTCCCTAGAAGTCTTGTGCCATTTCTCTGATTCTCTCTCAGCCCAACATGATAAAGGCCTGGGTCAATGGATATATATAGAAATGGCAACTTCTTGATCTTTTTCCTATCCACATTTTCACAGACAGCAACAACTCAATTGGTATTTGTTGTGATTTGTCAGCTGCTTTAAAAAAAAAAAAAAAGCACACACCATGAGACCTGAAAGAAAATATCATCAGGGAGAAAAATATATGTGGTCACTAGAAGTTGAAAACAACTAGATGGCACATAATCAATCGAGCAATCAAAAATATCCAACAGAATAGGCATGTTGCAGGTTCCCTTGATTAAACAGAGCCAAGACTCAGGAAGTGGGCCTTTTCTCTGTAGCACCACTTGTGTCTCTGGAACAAGATCCCTCCTAAGATCTGTACAGCTCCCATCCTGTGGACTTTCAAACAGGACTTGAAACATATTTATCCAGATCATCTTGGGTTAAAGTGGATGGGACTTCCTCCTTTCTATTGTTCTATCTGTTGCTTATATTATCTGAATTACTATCTTGTAATTATTTTGTAGCTATATTTGTACTCCAGTTAATTCTTTGTATTTGTTTTCATTCATTCATTCATTCGTTCGTTCATTCACTCATTTCTATTGCCAACTCAGTCAAGTGGCTCTGGGTGGTTTACAAATCTAAAACAAGTTAAAACAATCTGAAAGACATTAAAACAATCTGAAAGACATTAAAACAATCTGAAAGACATTAAAACAATAAAAACATCCACAAAATCAGTGTGTAAATACAGACAGAAGCTGTGATAATTAACTAGCTAATAATAAAGCCAGGTAACGCAACCCTTCACACATTCTGAGCCCCAGGGCTGGATTCACAGCCAGGTTTTTAGAACTTTGCAAAAAAGCTAACAGGGTTGGGGTCATTCTAATCCCTGAGGGGAAGGATTTTCTATATCGCAGGGAGGTTACAGCAGAAAAATCCTCTCTTCTAGTTCCCACAAGTCAATACCTGGTGGAATCTGCAGCATGCCCAATCTGTTGGATCTGATCAGATGGGAAGAAACTCTTGGAAAAAGACTGTCAGTCAGGTAACTTGGTTCTAAATGATGTAGGGTCTTAAAGGTGACAAATCATGTAGGGTTTTGAAGGTGTTTTCACCTGGAAACACACTGGCAGGCAGTGCAGCTCAGAGAGTAGTGATGTTACACCATGCAGCCACATTTTACACCAGCTGAAATTTCCAGTGTTCTTCAAGGGCAGCCCACATATAGAGCATATTACAGTAATCTAAGCAGGAAGTTACAAAGTGTGGGGTGACAATGAGCAGAGCCTCCCAGGCCAGAAATAGGCCCAAGTGGCACACTACCCAATGGTATACAAAGGCTTTCCTAGCTACAACTGCTACCTGCTTTTCAAGCAGGAGATGTGAGTTTAGATTGCACAGTGAGTCTGTCTGAGGTAAATGTTTATTTTATTTTATTTTATTTTATTTTATTTTATTTTATTTTATTTTATTTTATTTTATTTTATTTTATTTTATTTTATTTTATTTTATTTTATTTTATTTTATTTTATTTTATTTTATTTTATTTTATTTTATTTTATTTTATTTTATTTTATTTTATTTTATTTTATTTTATTTTATTTTATTTTATTTTATTTTATTTTATTTTATTTTATTTTATTTTTTTTGTCAAATGATTGTCAGATAACAGGTATAAGTATAAACATCGTTATAAATACATGAAATGGATAGGAATAAGAAAAAAGAAACAACAGAACAGGGACAGTAGGCACATTGGTGTTTCATACTACTCTTTTCGTTGTGAGCTACCCAGAACTGAGCAGCATCCAAATGTAATAATATCTTTTCCCCACTCCCATTTTTATTAGTAGTGTGACTTCTGAGAGAAGAATGATCTTACGCTTGATTGTACCAAATAGATCTGGACTGTGATCCTACATTATTTTAACCGTAAATTTCAGTAGGACTGCACTGCAAATCAGTGCACAACTAAGTGTGTATATGGTAGTGTGTGAATTGAGCCAGTTGTCCACAAGCAGTAAAAGAAAGAAAGAAAGAAAGAAAGAAAGAAAGCTGGATGGCCTATTTGGGACCAATTTGATGGTAGGATGGTGTCACAAACAAGTTAGGTCTAACATTTTCCCCCCAAAATGATCAGCTTTGCACAGGCAAAACAGGGACCCTATCAAAACTCATATTGGTCATTGTTCCTTTCAGTGCACAAAGCCTGGGAAATAGTTGCAGAACCCCAAGCTTGAGAATCTTTGCAAAATATAACTTAAAGCTGTATGGATAACTTTCTGATTAAAAGCACTTGGGTGGTTGTTTGGAAAAACTTTTTCTCTACACAATGGCATCACTTGTAGATGGACTACTTGTATACCAAAAATATGAAAAAGAAAAGCAAGAAGGGAAAGATGTCCTTGGCACTCTTTTTCAATTTTTAGAAGTGGTGGTTTGTACTTAAGTAAAGCTGAATGAGCAACAGGATGACTGGTACAAAGAAGAAGCCATCTTTGATGAACAAGTGATTTTGGCCGGGGAAGGAAAAAAGAAAGAAAAAAAGGAGAAGAAGACTTTAAGACCTGGAAAAACAATCCAAAAAGAGAAGAATAAGGTGAAAAGGGGATATTATGTTAGGAAACAACAGAAAGGAGGAAAGCAGAATAAAAGGGAGGTGGAGAGACAAGGGAGTAAAGAGGACAAGGAGAAGAAGAAGCAAGAGAGAAAGGAAGGGATGAGAAGCCTTAATGGTGGGGAGCAAGACGCAAATAAGCAAAAGTTTTTTTTAGAGATAATGGATAAATTTTATTGAAAAAGGGATTCTAGAAAGGTACATAAGATTGTATTTCTACATTTGTACTTAGAAATAACCATAGAAAATTGGAAATAATATGCAATTTAAAATGTGATAAAATATTTAGTATAATTTAGTGAAATTCTTGTTAAGAAAAGGTGAGTACTTCAATGAAACAATGATTTAAGATATGTGATGTGGGGGGGGGGGGGGCGGAATAATTTTGGAAAGCATAAGTGTTCCCACAAAGGCATGATATTTAACTGAAATGGATAAAATGTTTAAGATATAAAGGATTGTTAATATTAATGATTAGACTATGTTATCCTAGTGAAACTTTTTGTGAAATAAGAGATTTGAAGTAGGAGAAGGGGGAACATCGTAATGAAATAATGATCTATAATATGTGATGTGGGGGGGGGAATAACTATGGAAAATAGGTGCTCCCATAAAAGTATGTGATTTAACTGAAAAGTAATGTGCTAAATGTTTAAGATATAAATGAATATCAATATTAATGAATAGATTTGTATTGGTTTTGATAATACTGTACCAGACAGAATCCCAATGTAAGCTATGTATTCTATATTAAGTATTATAAATGTAGGGGAAGGAGATAAAGGTGTCATACTCCAATTAGTATACAGGAAAAGTATTTTTTAAAGAGAGAAAAATGGATAGCTGGAAATAGAACAGACAAAGAAAAATAAATATTATGATTCAAATAGAGAGGAGATAAATAAAATAAAACTGAGAAAATTAAAAAGAGACGAGAAGTTATAAAGAAAATTGAAAATGCTAATAAGATATGGAATGGTATGTAAAATGAATATGAATTTGAATTTGTATCTGTACCAAGAGTTTTAACCCAGGACTAAGCAACTTTCAGAAAAGAGATTTTTTATGCTTTTATGTTTTGTGTTTCTGTGTATTTATGTTTTGTATGTCTTTAAAAATTAATAAAATTTGTTTTTTAAAAAAATGCTCTTTCTAGGTTCCTGCCCAGGGCTGTCTTAACAGCATTATGGGCCCTGGGCAAAGCAGTGTCTTGGACCCCCTGTGACAACTACTCACAGGAATAAAAATGCAAATGGTTGATAAAATTAAACATATATTTGTTTGCATGTTAGTATTCATTAAAAATGCAGTAAAATGTAATTAATATGTTTCTGTATTTATATGATACCAGGCGCATTGAAGGCAATAGTGGGATCCTACCTGTGCCACTACTGGTTCGGTGGCTGATTGATCATGCACACCTGCATCCTTAACACGTGCATGCGCCTCTAATGCCCCAATCAGCTGAGAGGATGAAGAAATGAAAAGCTAGGAGCAATCCTCCCTCCCACCCACCCACCCATCCATGTGCTTTTCTCTTCTTTTATCCCCTCAGCTGATCATCAGAGGCTTTTTTCCCTCCTGTCAGCTGATTGGAGGTGCTTTTTATTTTTTTGCTACCGGTTGGATGAACCGGTCCAAACCGAGAACATACCGCCACTGATTGAAGGGTTAGCATATACAGATTAGTATGGGGCCCCTATGCTCAATGAGCCATGGGCAAGTGCCTATCAGGCCCATGTGTTAAGACAGCCCTGTTGCTGCCGCCATTATTAGACAATGTAGAGAGATGCTATAGAACAGGTGGTACAATTCTCTACCCTGCTTCTGCTTCACCCATACTCAAGGCTTTTCTAAGCTGGAGTTCCTTGTTGGGCAAGTTACAACTTCAGTGTTGCAACCCAGGGTAAATGAGGAGGTGAACCAAGCCACCTGGGACGCCAGGATGCTGTAGAGGTTGAACCCACAAAATTTAAAGGCACTGTAGTACTGGAGTGTTGCAAAAGAAGATGACAACCACAGTGAGCCTTTTACCAAACCCACAGAATCCAGGTTCCTCTGTTCTTTACACCACATATTTTGCATATATATTATATACTGTAGGCATATCTCATATCCAGAGATATGAACAGCTGTAATGACAAATGAACCACTTTTGCATCCTTGATTGCAAAATTTGCCTAGAGGGATAGATACATAATGATGCTGGAATTACATATAATCAACTAAGGGAAGATGGTTTGGGAAAAGAAAAAAGAAAAAACACTATCTCAACCACAGCCCCAAAAGCTTCTCCCTAATGGAGTTATTTTATTAAACAAAATGGTTCTGAGATGGAACCCTTTGAAATGTCCCATTAGAATCCATGTACTATAATTTATTTTATAAGACAAAGCTTTTGTGTGAGAGATGGTATCAAACAAGACACCTGCAAAATGTGGAGCATCTTCTCTTTTCCTTCAAAATGAAGGGCTCAATTTCTCAAACTACATAAGGCCAAAAATGTTCACTTGGCTTTGCTTTTTTTCCTTCCATTATTTCTATCCTTGATTATGAGAAAGCACATGATTTCTTTGAAAAGTCGATAATAGTTGCATTGCATAGGAGAAGAGGAGCAAAGTGAAGTGTAAATCCAGATCTTTTTAACTGAAATAAACCTGGGAACTTCCTAAAATGAATTAACATTTTATTTATTTTTATTTATCTCATTTGTATAGCCCCCAATCTCACATACTGGTCGTGACTCTGGGTGACATGAATAATAACCGCAACAGCAGTGGCAGTTAGACTTCACATATCAATTCACAGTCTTTTACAGCCCGCTCTAAGGGGTTTACAGAGTGAACATATTGCCCCCAACAATCTGGGTTCTCATTTTACCAACCTTGGAAAGATGGAAGGCTGAGTCAACCTTGAGCTGGTCAGGACTGAACCTCTGACAGTGAGCAGTGAGTTAGCCTGCAATACTGCATTCTAATCACGGTGCCACCACTATCATGTTTTATTACTGAATAATAAAATAAGATGTATAAAAACAGCCAATGTAAATTTTAAAAGATTAAAAAAATAACAAACGAAACAAAATAAAGAACACTTTAGAAAAGCCCACAAGAGAGAGCACTCAATTAACAATCATATAGCATCAAGTGAGTTGGCAAAACCATGTTTTAAGGCCAACAAGGTTGGGGCCAGCCTCACCTTGGTGGGATCCTGGATAACTTTGGCAGCTGTTATATATTCTCAAGATGGCTGACGTTTAAGCAACAACTGCAAAAGCTTTCAGCTCAAAGGACTTTGCTAGTGCAAAGCAAATCATTCTGTCCAAGAAAATCTATATAGCCAATTGCCTAACACCTGTTGTCCCACATTCCTTCCATAAGATGCCTGACTATATTAGAATCTTATTTACTTACTTTATATTCAGATGCACAATGCATGTTAATTTAATTTTTCCCCACCCAGGCAAAGGACTGATATCTTTTATATGTCTCCCTCATTGTTCCTGGATGGTGAAATCAATGGTGATTCCACATTGAACAGGAAGCCAGACAAACAATCAGTGCTGGAGATACTTGCTTTTTACAACGGCTCCTAAGAAAGGGTGCTTAAGGTAAAATCACAACAAAGCATTTACTATTCTTACTGATTGTGATCAGCAAAGTATGAACACAATCACATTATTGATCAACTGGTAACTAAATGTGGCAGCTATGATAATAGTGTATATTCTAATGGCTTTATTGCTGGATGTAAATCATTAATCAATGAATCTTTGATTAATGGATGAGGAATATTTGATTAGCAAGCAAGATTAAATAAGGAAATATATATTAATTATCTTATTAATTAGGACTTGTGGTTTGGATAATCATTAATCAGACTAAATATTATTTTTTTCTAATGCTAATATTTTTTTAAATGTAGGATTAGGGGAGGTAGTTCCTACAAAAAAGTTGTTAGTACTATCTCAGAAAGGAGGTAACACCCCATTACAAAATTTGCATTCCATAGATAAACTAACTAGCTTTCAGATAGAAGGCTCCTGGCATAGCCAATCAAAAAACAGGGTTTATTGGGTAACTTGCTGTTAAGTCTGGAGCATGGGTGCGAATGATGGAGACGAGCCGGTAGAAATAGTGAACTTCAAACTCTTTATTTACATATTGTGACAGCTCCGAACTGGAGAGCTGCAATAGCCTTCCTTATATAGGCAACTTATTAACTATTCAACCAAAAGCAAACCTGGAGCGCTAGCTCCGTTAACCAATGGGAATGGCCTGTTGATGGCCAATCAGATGCTCCTGAACGGACCAATCCGATCCTGCCATTAACAGCCAATCAGAAGTGCAGGGCCAGAACCCTGCACTTGACTTCAAGCTCAAGATAACTTTATTGGTATTATTCATTCACAACAACCCTTTCCCCCAGCTTCTGCCCACGGGGCGCGGTTACATAGTCCTTAAGGTAGGACGGCTGTTTCGTAAGTCTTTTCGATTTTCGCAAAGTGCCTGGCGGTTGGCTGCACTTCTGCTGAAGTAGATCGTTGTTTATCGGTAGGGGTGCCTCTGGTTCTGAGTTCGCATTCCTGTTGTCACCAATATCACTGGCCACTCCCTGAGGTGAGCTCACTCCGGTCCCTGGTTCCTGTTCCTGCGTTTCAGTCCCATTATCGGTTTCTTCAAAAAGGTTTCCCTCTAATTGCAATTCACTTTCCTCTGTATCTCCGCCCCCGCAGTTTGGTCATAAGGGAGTTCGGAAGTGCGCGACGGTAGCCGCGATCGTAGTTGATCTATGTGGCGCTTCCAAAGTCTGTCGTCAGAGCACTGAACGAGGTATGATCTTGGGCCGGTTACGCGGATTACGGTCGCTTCTACCCACAGCGGATCGCCCGACAAGTTTTTAGCGAATACTAAATCGCCTACCTGAAAGGTACGGTATCGGCTGCTGGATCCGAGTGGTTTTTCCGGTTCGGAGGCTGGGTGTAACCGATGGAGGTGGGAGCGGAGCTTTCATCCCATTAGTAGCTCGGTGGGAGTTTTGTTGGTGACGCTGTGAGGTGTGATGTGCTGTAGGAAAAGGATCCGGTTGATTTTCTCGTCGATGTTGTCATAGTCAATCTTTTGGAGAGTCTTTGACGAATTGTACCATGCGTTCAGCCCTACCGTTGGCAGCAGGGTGTGCAGGTGAAGTGAGCGCATGTCGGATACCATGGTCAGCCAGGTACTGCTCAAAAGACAGCGCGGTAAACTGAGGCCCGTTGTCTGATACCAGAACGTCTGGTAATCCGTGGGTTGCAAACAGTCTTTCCAGTCTTTTGATGACCGCGTCAGTGGTCGTGTTGCTCATTCAGTGAATCTCGAGCCAATTCGAGTAGGCATCGACGGTTAGTAAAAACGTGTGGCCTTTGGTCAGCCCGGCAAAGTCCAGATGGATGCGGGACCAGGGTCCCCGCAGCGTCTCCCATTCGGTTGGGGTTGCCTTTGGTGGAGCGTTGCTTACTTCTTGGCATCTCCTGCAAGTTTTAACCAACAATTCAATTTGTCTGTCAATGCCTGGTCACCATGCGTAGCTTTGTGCGAGGCCCTTCATGCGCACAATGCCATGGTGGCCATCATGCAAGGTTCTTAGCAGTGCCTGTTGGAGTCATTCTGGGATAATGACTCTATCGCCCCAGATGACACAGCCCTTCTGCGAGAACAACTCTGTTTGAAGACTTTTGAATGGTGCAAAGTCGTCTGGTACTTGGTCCAATGGCCATCTGCGTTCCACCCACGTGAGGACTCGTGCTAAGATGGGGTCACGTTTTGTTTATCTCGCAATGTCAGGGGCAGTTAATGGCGGCGTGTGGAGTGTCTCGATCTGCAACGCTGTCATCGTTGGTGCAGGATCGTTGATAGTTTCTGGAAGCGGTGTACGGCTCAGCGCATCGGCGTGGGGAATGGCTTTACCGGGACAATATTGCAGCCGATAATTGTAGGCAGCCAAGAATTCTGACCAGCAGGTCATTCTGGGAGAAAGTATGTAGGGAGTTGGCCTGTCCCCTGTGATGATCCCCAGCAATGGTTTGTGGTCAGTTACAATGGTGAAAACCTGGCCGTACACGTACTCATGAAATCTTTTAACAGCTGATACAATTGCCAGGGCTTCTTTATCGATCTGGCTGTAATTTCGCTCGGTTTTCAAGAGCGTCTTTGAGAAGTAAGCAACAGGGGCTTCATTACCGTTAGGTAACACATGGCTCAAAATGGCGCCCACTCCAAAAGGCGATGCATCATATGTAATATTTATTGGCAAAGTCTCATTGTACTGCATTAGTACGGCGTCCGAAGTCAGTAGTTTTTTCACATTACGGAACGCCTGCTCTTCTTTGTGACCCCATACCCAAATTGATTTTTTATCTAATAGATGATGTAAAGGTGCAGCGACAGTCGCCTTGTGCGGCAAGAATACATTATAAAAATTGATGAGGCCTAAGAACGCTTGGAGGTCGGTCTTGTTCTGGGGTCTGGGAGCGTTTTTTATTGCTCTTAATTTGCTATCGGTAGGGTGAATACCCTGACTGTCAATTAAGTACCCTAAGAATTCAACACGATCGGTACACAGTTTGCACTTATTTCTTTTGACTTTCAAGCCTGCTTCCTGGAATTTTCGTAATACCAGTCTTAAACGCTCCCGTAAGATTTTTGGAGTGGGGGCGGCAATGAGCACATCGTCAAAATCAGGGACAACGCCCTTGATCCCCTGCAATAGTCTCTCCATTAGCCTCTGAAAGATCCCCGGGGCCACACTGACTCCAAATTGAAGCCACATACACTTAAAGGCACCTCGGTGTGTTACGATAGTCTGTGCCTATGCCGTTTTTTCATCAACCAGCAGTTGCTGATAAGCCTGAGCTAAGTCTAGTTTAGCAAAGACTTTTCCGCCCCCCCATGGAATGGAGGAGATGTTGTACCACCGGCACCGGATATGGGTTCTGTTGCAGGGTGTGGTTTAGGGTGGCTCGGTAGTCCCCACAAATTCTAATGGAGCCGTCCAGCTTAATTGGTGTCACAATCGGCGTTTCTCATGGGGAGTGGTCAGTTGGCTTTAACACTCCCTGTGCAATCAACTTATCAAGCTGCTCATCGATTTTTGGCTTTAGAGCGAACAGAACTCGATGATGCTTATGGTGGATGGGAGCTATCTTTGGATTAAGGCTAAAGGATATCGGGGTCCCCTTGTACTCGCCTAGCTTTTCCTTGAAGACGTCCCTGAATTCGTGGGCGAGATCTTCCTCCCAGTCACTGCCGCTGATTCGGTTAATGCCAGCCACTTCAATGCCGAGTGGTGCGAACCATTGCAGGCCTAACAGACTAGGCCGGTCCTTATCGATCACCGTCAGGGGTAAGTACGCCGTGCGGTTCTTGAATGCAACCCGAATTCGACTGGATCCTGCGACTGGAATCTGGTTCCCCTGGTAGTCCTTTAACACGAGCCATGTTAACACGAGTTGCTTGAGGATCTTCCATGAGACCATTGAAAGAGATGATCCTGAGTCAACTTCCATTTGGCAGGGCCGATTTTCAATGTTCATGTTGACCCAAATTTTCTTAGCGTCTCGTGAAGAGGCATGGCCAATAGTGAGTGTTTGGTGGGCCTCTTCCCGTCTCGCTAGACGATTCACGGATCGGTTTCTGTAGGAGTGGTTTACTGGTTCTTGCCTTACAGGGTGATTCCCTGTCGATTGGCGGAGGTTGGTTCCTTTCGAGGTCTGGCTGGGTCCGAGGAGGCTTTTGCAGACCTGTCCGATGTGGCCTCGTTTCCCGCACTCGTGGCAGAGCGCGTCGCGGAATTTGCAGTCAGAGCGGTAATGGTTGGCCCCGCAGCCAGCACACGGTTACTGGGACTTCAGGTAATGGTCCCGATCAAACTGCAGGTGATGGACCTCTTCTTTGTTGCTGTCTGATGACGAAGAGAGGTCCTCATGGTGGGCCGTCTGCAGCTGCCCTTCTGCGTTAGCTGAAACTTCGCCGGCTGGTGGGTGTGCTGGAGCGCGATTTCGGCATAGTTGGGCAGCCGACTTCTTGGTCGCTTCTGCTGCTGTAGCTTCAGCTATGGCATCTTTAAGGGTGATGTCGCCCTTTGCCATTATTTTGCTCTGTACGTTTAGAGCGTCTAGCCCGAGGACTACTCGGTCTCTCAAGGCCTCTTCTAGGTCGGTGAAATCGCAAAGGCCTCCCAAGTTCCGGAGGTCTGCAACAAAATCGGTGATGCTTTCTCCTTTCCACTGTTTTCTTTGATGGAACTCGTGTCATCTTACAAGCGTTGGAACGGTTGGTGCATAGTGGCCCCTTAGTAGCGGTTCGAGGATGTCCCAGTCCATGGCCTTTGCTTCCGCTGGTTTCGCTAATGCCTTAGCCATTGAATACCGTCGGCCCGCAGTGCGTTAGGAATACCGGGTGTGGCATCCTTCAGATTATTCGTTTCCAAAAGCATTTGAAAACGATCCATGTAGGACTCCCAGTCCTCTTGAGCTGGATCGAACAGAGCGGGTGGTACTATGCCGCCGGATATGGTTCCGCCATTGTGCACTTCAGCCACGTGCTTAGTTGTCTTAGTTGGCTCTGATGTCATCCAATCCCATCCTCGTCACCAGTGTTAAGTCTGGAGCATGGGTGCGAATGATGGAGACGAGCCGGTAGAAATAGTGAACTTCAAACTCTTTATTTACATATTGTGACAGCTCCGAACTGGAAGGCTGCTATAGCCTTCCTTATATAGGCAACTTATTCACTATTCAACCAATAGCAAACCTGGAGCGCTAGCTCCATTAACCAATGGGAATGGCCTGTTGATGGCCAATCAGATGCTCCTGAACGGACCAATCCGATCCTGCCATTAACAGCCAATCAGAAGTGCAGGGCCAGAACCCTGCACTTGACATCAAGCTCAAGTTAACTTTATTGGCATTATTCATTCACAGCACTTGCATAATCAGGTGAATTACAGATGCAATGTGTTATGTGATAGTAATAATTCTATCATTGTAGAACAGGGGTGTCAAACTCATGCCCTACGGGCCAGATGCATCACATGCTGGCCCTGCTCCTGCCCAATTTAGTTAAGGGGGAGAGGAAAGTCCCGATACATCATGTGACACCACCATGACAACACAAGTTTGGCCTGTTGTAGAAGAGCAGATACAGCTGGGGGATGCAGCTAGGCATGTTTGGAGTTTTTACATTCCCATAAGCACTCCAAAACTAATCCCTCTTGAATTGCATTGACCCTTACCTGGCACCAATTTAATGTTGAACTTTAGTCGACCAGATTCTTGTGTATAGGTTTGAACAAATCTTCTAAGATTTATGAAGGGTCCTGATTCTTTGCTCCTGACAATGTTTTGGGGACTTGGATCATGCCTCTCTCCTTCCCCCTACCCTAAGCATAATGTTATAATTATCCTGGATGCCATATGCCACCGCAACTTGAAAAAGCTGGCTTGGCCTTCCCTCCAGCCTGCGTGTGAAACCTTTTGCAGCTGTACAAAAAGAGGACTATTCTTCCCCTTTTGCTTCTATTGTGTTTTTCTATTCTCAGTCTTCCAGGTCATGGTTGTCCCAAAGGTGCTTTTTTTTCAAGATTTTTTTTGTTTTTCTTTGAAGACATTCTGCTTCTCCTCTAAGAAGCATCTTCAGCTCCTTCTTCAGAGCTGAAGAAGCTTCTTGGATAACAAGTGAATTGTCTTCGAAGAAAAACAAGGAAGTCCAGTTGCCTCTTGAAAAAGCACTTTTTGTGTTTGTGTCTTTTCACCTTCATCCTGCTGAAACAGAAACCAATGAAAGAGGGTAGAAAGATGGCAATGGCTACACCTCTCTCTCCCCACCCTATTTGCAAATGCACATCAGGGATTTTTTTTTCCCAAACAGGAAACAAATTAAGGAAAAACAAAAACAAACCACCACCACCCTGGAACTGTTAATCACAATACAAGCTTGGATGCCAAGCAAAATAGTTGCTCCCCAATTTCTCAGGCTATCTCTGCTACCAGATCATTGGTAAGTAGCTATCCAAGACTAAGACAAGACTTGGGGCATATCTAGCTTCTCTAAGGCAGGGGTCTCCAACCGTGGCAACTTGAAGCTGGAGGATTTCAACTCCCAGGCTTCAAGTTGCCAAGGTTGGATGATCCTGCTATAAGGAACTGGCTTCTCCCTGTCACATCAATCTATCCCACTTGTTCAGGCAGGGAAGGCATGCCGCAGACCCTATAGAATCACTTTGTACCTTCTCAACTGTATGCAAATCTACAGTTAGGGTTGCTGCCTTTGTCACTACTCTCACCTCATGCTCACAGAAAGGGTGTAAGGTAGGTTTGCTAGATCCACCCAATGTCATGTCACTTCCAATTGACAGTCATTTCATCCTGTTGGGCACAATGGACAACAAAACAACAGGAAATATGGGGATGAGGATTCTATGTTACTATACTCCCCTGGAAGAGGATTACATTCCAAATTAAACAGACCTTACTTTTTATCAAACATTATTTTCAATGTTGACAGATTTCATGATAGACAGCTCTTGATCGTCTACAACAAGGCTCTTCAAAGTTGGCAAGTTTAAGAGTTATGGACTTCAACTCCCATAATTCCTGAGCTAACATGACTGGAGGAGGAATTCTGGGAGTTAAGAGTCCACAAATCTTAAAGCTGTCAAGTTTGAAGACCCCTGATCTACAAGTAAGCCCTGTTAAAGTAACACATATTAGTGGCTCGATTGAGTTAAAGTAGTCCAAGGAAAAGGAAAAAACTTGACCTGGGCAACTAACCCCAGTGGGATTTTTATCCAAAACTAACCTGTTATGCACATGATTAAGATAATTCCATCTTGTCATTTGGATGGATTTACCATTGCCTGCCTCCTAGGTCTGAGAGAGAAAGACTGGCTCAAGGTCAGCCAGGTGACTTCATGCCTAAAACTACAACTAAATTCATGGTCTCATGGCTTTTAGCCTGGTGCAAGCGGAGATGTGCATGCAGACATGCACACATACTGGCCCACCTCTCACATGGGCCAGTATGTTCTGAATGGATATGGCCTGGTATGGACCTCTGGACTAGAAAACCTCCAATGTTCCTTCCATTATTCTGTAAATATAATGCTTGAAGATTTTTTTTAACTCAGGACAATGTCAAAAGAAATATTATTACCTTTTGATTTACAGGTATGAATCCTATCACAAAGCCTAAGAGTTTTATTAGCTTTTTTCTCTTGTCGAATCCTTTATTATTTGAACCAACAATTTGCATAAGTCCAGGCAATTGACTTAATTTGCATACCTAACCAAATAAGAGAAAGAACAGTTTCAAAAAAAAAAAAGAGCCATTACCAAAGGCCTGGAAACATAAAATACAATTCTCCATCATTGGTTATCAGTTGTGCCTGTCAGACTTATCAGGGCTGAACAGCATTGTAGACTCAAAAAGAAATAGGTGTTTGGGGTCGTGTGTGGGGTATTTACATTGCAACTATCAACAACTTATCAAAAGGCTGCTGTAAAATATATTAAGAGCTCTGGTGACACAGTGGTTAGAATGCAGTGTTGTAGGCTAATTCTGCCAGCAGTTCAATTCTCACCAGCTCAAGGTTGACTCAGTCTTCCATCCTTCCGAGGTCGGTAAAATGAAGACCTAGATTGTTGGGGGCAGTAGGCTGACTCTGTGAACCGCTTAGAGAGAGAGCTGTGAAGCACTATGAATCGGTATATAAGTCTAAGTGCTATTGCTATTTGGTTGAAGGAATTGCTTTAAACCATTTTGTTTTAACTGTCTGGAGCCTTTTGGTTTAAGGAATTGCCTTAAATAAAATATATCTATATGCATGCTCAGACAGGGTTGGAAACAACTTTTTCCTTTCCACCCTAAGTTGGTATGTAGCCTTATTGCCTACGGTAGACTTTCCATCAGGGGTGGGATCCTACCAGCATAACAACCGGTTTGTTGTCAGCTGCTCTTCAGAGCTACCGGTTCTGTAGAACCGGGCCGAACTAGTAGAATCCCACTCCTGCTTTCCACCTGACATTGAAGAGGTTAGAGATATTTATGATGCTTTCCCAGTAATTTCTTTGTGTAGTTGCTGATGACATACGAGGGACCTTCAGGAGAAAAGAAACAAGTCACTAAATCACCACATTTGACCCAATTAATGTGATGACCAGTAACAATGATTGGGTAATCAAGCCATGAAGCAAGTTATAAATCAGGAGGAATTATTAACACTGTAAAGATCTTCCCAAAGAGGCTTCTAAGTAATATAAACAATTATAAATAGCTGTGGTGGCTCAGTGGTTAGAATGCAGTATTGCAGGCAAATTCTGCTAACTGCCAGCAGTTCGATCCCGATTGGCTCAAGAGTTGACTCAGCCTTCCTTCCTTCTGAGGTCAATACAATGAAGACCCAGATCATTGGGAGAATATGCCGACTCTGTAAACCATTTAGAAAGGGCTGTAGAGCACTATGAAGTGGTATATAAGCCTGTGTTATTGCTATTGCTATAAATAAAAGCATTGAAATAAATATAATTGAAATAATAAATTATGAATCTTTTGGGATCCTTCCTTCAGGGCAAACTACTGTAGCCCTGAACAAAGAGGAATATTCCAGCTGGACAGTCATGGAAGATGGTCTTATCATACTAGCCTCTACTTTTTTTCTGGAGTCCTTCCAACAGAGCAACTGGTGATTGTCTCTCTTTGAGGTGGGGTGAGGAGAACAGTCTCATTAATGAAAAAGAAGAGGTGTCCATAATTTGAAAGGGAATTAATTGTATGGCTCTCTACGAATATTTTTCAGGGAAAGTGTTTTTTCATCACAAGAACTTACTTTTACTGCCTTTCAAGGCACTCCCTGAGATATATGGCCTGTGGTGCCATCAGGAATTCATTTGAGGGGCAAAAGTTCAAGGGGGCCTTTAGCACAATGAGCAACACTCCCTCAAAATAGGGTCAATCTGATTCACCATAGTGTGAAGTAAATTAAGTAACACATATTACCATATAAATAAGGTTTCCCTCCGGGGAACTATTTGTCGGAAGTGAAGTAATGCACATTAACATCTTTTTAAAAATGTGTGTTGTAGGGGAGGCACAAAGGCCAGAGTCTAAAAACAGGAAAGCCCTGCAAATTTAGGCACAGTCAATCTGTCAGCTGGTGCTCCATTCAAAATCCAAGAAAGAAATACTTAGACTCCGTTAATGAGTGAAAAGATATCTTTTACTGGAACTCAAGTAGTAGCAACAAAAGAATTCTGAATCTGAGAAAATGGGCTCGTAAATCACATATACAAAGTGCTGGCAACGTTCCCACCCCTAATAGTTCAACTGGCTCATCCAATTAAAAGTTGGGTATATCATCTGGAGATGTGGTGATGAGGCCTCTGTCCGTTGACCTTGACATATTTTGATAAAGAGTTGCAGCTGCGCCTAGCATAGGATAGAAGCCTAAACAAGAATCTACCTGCCCCCCCCCCAGTTTATACATTACTGTTTTGTAAAACCTCCAGCTCACTTCCCATAACCCAATCCCCACTCCTCCCCCCGTTACTTATGACAGCCGAAAGATGCAAAGTAAAGGGAGAAAATCTTGAAGGCTGACAATCACATTTATGAAAAACACGAAGGAGCAGCCTCTCCAATTCCTAATTATTCTATATGGAATGCACATTTGGAAGAAGAGGCCCTAATGTATAGAGTGCTCTGTACAAGACATGAATTTGTACATTGTCATAAGGAAAATTATACTTCATAGCCTGACTGATAGTGATTGATGGCAATGACTAAGCTCAATTTAAAGTACAATTTCCAACAGGTATTGGAAGAGTTCCCTTTCCTATTCAGGTGTGTGTTTGGATCCTTTGAATGAGTCACTGGCAAGAAGTATTGGATGCAGATAAAATTGCCACTCCCACACACAAAATTTTTTTTTCTCAGCAGACATTAATCTCTCCCCAAAGCGTTTGTCTCCTTTAGGCAAATCTTGCATTTCAAGGCAGAAACTTCTGGTGAATCTTTTTCCCATCATTTAGGCAAGGTGACTGGGCTTGGTTTTTTTTATATTTTATTTTGCTTTTTTTTTTTTTTTTTCATTTTGTTGTATCCGTCCCAAGCAGTTGCCTCCTAGGGGTCTCTTTTCACTTATGGAAAACCTATCTATTCAAAGGACTAGAATTTGGAAGACCAATAACAAGGCAAAGAATTACCCCCAAAGTAAAAATGGTCTGGGATGCAAGCATGATTCCTAATTCTCAGCAGAGAGTTAAGGAGCACAAGGCAACCCTAGGTTCAGAATGGTTCACCTGGCCCACCCAGGCAAATACTATTTCTAGACTCAAAGAGAAAAATCTAAGCTTTATGGAATGTGATAGTCCCTTTAATCAAACATGAATTAGATGCTGCTAAGCCTAATGTTTAATTTCCAAAAATGACCTGAAAATAGCATTTGGGGAAGTCATGGATGTGTTGAAATCTATACTTTCCCAATGGCCTTTCTGAAAAATACTGTGTTTGAAAGTTGTATCTTATTCCACAAGGCTTCTTAAACTATAGAGTCATTTCTGGACTTCCTCCATGATAAGGGTTGTAATTTGCTTGATTTGAGCAATTAAGTCCAAACAGAAATGTATTATCCAGTTCTTTGTTCAACCCAACATCACCCCTTAGAAGATAATAATGCTATAAAAAGGAAAGAAAGAAAACATGTTTTTAAAAAAGGAGAATCCATTTATTGTTAAAGGAAATTAGATCAGATTTGACTGTTAAAACTTGGTTTTAGTATAGTATATGGCATTGTTAGGGATGCGGTGGCTCAGTGACTAAGACGCTAAGCTTGTCAATCAGAAAGGTCGGCAGTTCAGCGGTTCGAATCCCTAGCACCATGTAACGGAGTGAGCTCCTGTAACTTGTCCCAGCTTCTGCCAACCTAGCAGTTCGAAAGCATGAAAAAAAACAAGTAGAAAAATGGGACCCCTTTGGTGGGAAGGGAATAGTGTTCAGTGCACCTTCGGCATTTAGACATGCCGGCCACATGACCACAGAGACGTCTTCGGACAACGCTGGCTCTTCAGCTTTGTAATGGAAATGAGCACTAACCTCTAGAGCTGGAAATGACTAGCATGTATTTCCAAGGGGGAACTTTACCTTTATGGCATTGTTAATCTGAACTATAATTTCCAATCCAGATCAACCAGTGACGAAATCTAATCTAATACCCATCTCTGCAATATTTACTATACTGATACCACTTTTTCTATAGCTCAGGTCAATGTACCTAGGATTATGTATTTATTTTAAAGATTTTAAAATCAGGTTTGGAGGCAGCTTGATGGAGACCAGAGGTGCATAAAACCAGCTTGGAACAGTTTTCAAGGCCATGAAGCCTGGGAATGGAATGTGGATTGCCAAGCAATTCTCAAAACACCTACGCAGTTATCCATTGATCAGAGTGGGGAGGGCCAGGATGAAGGGAAATGTTTGTAATGTTTTGTGTGGGAACTTTAGTTCTACTTCAGCCAGCAACCTTTAGTAAACAAAAAACCCTTAAACAATTGGAATCGAGGGTCTTTCTTTCCTAAGGGATCTGACTGGGAAAGCTCTGACATTAGGCTAGAACTGCAATAGTGGTCAACCTGAAGAGACATCTCTACCATGGGGACTATGCACATGATTTTGGTGACCAGGAGGAAGTCAAGGCTTCGGGGGAAGCGTCAATGAGACCCCATGGCAGAGTGGACCTCCCTGAATGGCTGGGAGAGGCAGGAGCCTGTGGTGACCAGGGGAAGCCCCAATGGTCAGTCAGTGTCAGTAAGAAGAAAGACTGGGAAGTAAAGCCATCTGGGGTGACTTTAGATTTTGATGTATGATTTTTATATTGCTTTATATTGTTTTTATTGTTCTTAAATCGTTTAATATATTTTTATTGTTTTATTATCCAGAGTCATATAGAATTTAGAATTTTACCTTTATTGTCACTGCATTCCATGAATACAATGAAATTTGAAAACTACTCCAGCACAGTGCCCCAAACACCACATCATAATCACACCACAAGTATTTAAAAATTAATAATAATAATAATAATAATAATAATAATAATAATAATAATAATAATAATAATAATAATAAACCTAGTCTAAAACCTATCTAAAACATTTAGTAAGTTAAATAGTTTAAAAATGCCATTGTATACATAGGACTAGATCACAAATGCGCTGTTTGATTCAAGACAACTATTGCCTTGGAAAAGAAACTGTTTCTCAGTCTATTAGTCCTCATTTTAAGACACCTATAATGACTCTCTGGTGGTATATGAATATGAATATGAATGTGCAGGATGAGAATGGTCTGTAGAGATTTTTAGTGCTCTAAAGAGGAGTCTGGTCTTCGCAATCTCTTCCAAAGAAGAAAGAGAAATATATGCAATGGCCAGCTATATTAATAGAATATGTGTGTGTATAACTCTATCTCTATCTTTATCTCTCTCTCTCTCTCTCTCTCTCTCTCTCTCTCTCTCTCTCTCTCTCTCTCTCTCTCTCTCTCTCTCTCTCTCTCTCTCTCTCTATCATATATCTATCTAATCTTAAATGGAATCAGCATAACTATGCTTCTCAATTTAAATAATGATCTCAAAACTCTATTCATTTTCACAACAGTTATTCTTCCCCACAAAGTCATAAAAAATTTCATCTACCTATTTAATATTTTTGAAATTGGCTGTGGTGGAGAGGACAGTGTTGGACTTCACAGTCTTTCTGGGAAGTAAAAGTCTGATGTGGTGAAGAGGAGCTTAGGGCAGCTGGTGCTGATAAAAAATTGGCCCTGAGAAGTCTAAAATGCAAAGAAATAGAAGCAACAGGCTACAAGTTAAGAGCAAGAAATAATGCCTAAATGGCTAAGATCCTATGAGATGGGTAGGCCATCTTATTATACCTATGTTACAGATAAACGAGAGAATTGTGGTTGCCTGAGGTAGAGGAAATTTGAATAATGGGCTTCATATCTTATAGATACTTAGCCATTGCAGCATAATAGCTGTCTGAGTAAGATTTACATTTTAGCGAAACCTGAGAATTGTGAAATTAAAACGCTGGCAATGTGGGAAAATAAATGAGATCAGTTTTGCATAATAATTTATCCGAAAGTATCATTCATGAGAAAAAAAAACAAGGAAACTCCAGATATAAGTTTCAGGAACACTAGATAATAAAACTAGGTAATAATGTTAATAGAAAAGTGATGAAACTAGTATTAGAAGTGAAAAAACTAATCCTCTGTATGCTTGCATTCAGTTGGATATAATCTCAAAAGGTTCTGTAGGTTCCAAATTGCTGTAAGAAAGTGAAGGAGGTTAAAGATAGACATGAAAAATTAGTTAAAGATGTCTTTATCTTGCTCAATCAACTCTGGCTTGTAGCACACCCTATGAATAACTTGTATTTTGACTGATGCCAACTGAAAAGAATGTTAAATCACCTCAACTCCATTTCCAGTGTTCAGAAATGATTACTGTATTACTGCACTGAAGAAAGAGAGTGATCTCACAAAGGAAGCCAAATATATGTGTCCCAGTATATTGTTGCAGGATCCAATATGGATCCGTCTCTGGAACAGAAATTTAGTCTTCCGAATTTTTGGATGTGTGCTGGGACCCACCCTCAAGGAACTTCTCTCTACAGGAATGTTTGGTTTGGATTATTCTGTGTGTGGTATTTGTGTGGTTCCTAGTTGGATATGGCTTCCTGTTGGTTGATTGGGGTGTTGATGGCCGGCTAAACAACCAACAACTTAATAGATAGCCATCAACACTCCAATCAACTAATAGGAAGCCATATCAACCAGGCACCACACAAATATAACACAGAGAATAGCCCAAAGTCCATATTATAAAAGTTTCCTGAGGATGTGCTCCAGCACAAATCTAAAAGTTCAGAAAACTAAATGTCTGCTCCCAGTGATTGACCCAGATTGGATCTTGCAGACAGTGATCTGTAGGAGTTGAAGAATTACAAAAATAGATTTGTTTACTTATTTGATCTGTATGTCTGTCCATCTCACTGTTACGTTCTGCACATGGGTGCAAGGAACGGAGACGAGGCAGTGAACAGTGAACTTCAACTCTTTATTAAGCATACTGAACAGAGCAATCACCTAGGGCAGCAGCAGCGCTTTTATAGGGTTGGCTGCTGTCCTATTAGCCAATGAAAACATGGAAATGTTAAACCCTTGAACCAATGAGAGTTGGCCCATTAACAGCCAATCAGATTTCCCAGAAAGGACCAATCCAATGTCGTTATTGTGGGCCAATCAGAAGTGCAGGATTAGAACCCTGCTTTTCATCTAAGGTTGTTAAAACTTAATTAAACGCCTTTATTGGTTCATAACACCCCTTCCCCCTAGGTTCCGTTTGAGGGGTGCAGTGACGTAATCCCGTAGATATACAGGTTGTTTCAACTGTCTATTAGATTTGCGCTGTCCCACCGGTTCCTGTCTGTAGTCCGGTTTCGGTGGAACGTTTTTTGATTTCTCTGGTACAGGCGGTTCTGCATCCTCACAGGATGACTCGGCGCCGCTGATTCTGTCGTTGTCCTCCGGTTTCTGCGGGCTCACCTCCATTGAGGAATTTCTCTGTGGCAAGGTAACCCCCATTCCTGATTCTTCTTCAGGTAACGCGCCAGGCTGCTGACTTCCTTCGATTTCGTCATTCAGCATCTCGAATTTGGTTCCCTCGATATCCCCTCCCCCTTCAGTTTGAGGGTCACAGGAGTCATGGGAACTGGGTTGCAACCTAGAGCGAAGCTGATCTATATGACGATCTATATTTTCCCATCCCTTGTTTGTATGTGGTACGATCTGGGCCCAGTGACTTGGGTTATGGTTGCTTCGACCCACAACAGTTCGCCGGAAAGATTTTTAGCGAAGACTAAGTCGCCTTCCTTGAATTTGTGGCACTTTCTGCTAGATCCACAGGGTTTCTCTGGTGCATAGGCCAGGTGGAGACAGTCAAGGCGGGAGCGAAGCCTCTGTCCCATCAACAGTTCAGCTGGCATTTTGTTGGTTACACTGTGTGGGGTGATGTGTTGGAGTAGGAGTATTCTGTTCAGTTTGTCATCAATGTCCCCATGGTTCATCTTGTGGAGAGTTTTTTTAAGAAATTGGACCATGTGCTCGGCCCTTCCATTGGCTGCAGGGTGCGCCGGCAAGGTTAGCGCATGGTGGATGCCCTGGTCCGCTAAGTATTGTTCGAACACCAGAGCCGTGAACTGGGGTCTGTTATCGGAGACTAAAATGTCTGGCAGTCCATGTGTTGCGAACAGTTTATTTAATTTGCGGATGACTGAATCGGTTGTAGTAGTCTTCATCTTGTGGATTTCGAGCTAGTTGGAATAGGCATCCACTGTTAGGAGGAACGTATGTCCCTTAGTAGATCCTGCAAAGTCAATGTGTATGTGGGACTATGGCCCCCGGGGAGTTTCCCACTCCATTGGAGTTGCTCTAGGTGGGGCACTGCTGACTTCTTGGCACTTTAGACAAGTCTTCACCCAGGCTTCGATCTGCTTATCGATGCCCGGCCAGCACGCGTAGCTTCGTGCGAGCACTTTTATACGCACGATGCCGGGGTGACCATCATGCAATGCTTTCAAAACTGCTCGTTGTAACCGCTCTGGGACGATGACTCTGTCTCCCCATAGGATGCAGCCTTTCTGCGATAAAAGTTCTGTTTGCCGGTTTCTGAAAGGGGTGAAGTCATCAGGGGTTTGTTCTACTGGCCATCCTCATTCGACCCAGCTGAGAACTCGCGCCAGGACAGGATCTCGTTTCGTTTTGATAGCGATGTCTCTGGCTGTTAGCGGCGGTGAATGTAGGGTTTCAATCTGGAGTGTCGTGAGGGTTGGAGCTGGGTCGTCGATGGTTTCCAGAAGTGGGGCATGGCTCAATGCATCAGCATGGGGAATGGCTTTCCCCGGGCGGTGTTGCAATTTATAATTGTACGCAGCTAAGAACTCCGACCAATGAGACATTCTAGGTGACAATATATTGGAGGTTGGCTTGTCTCCTGCTATAATCCCCAGCAAAGGCTTGTGATCGGTAATAATAGTAAAAGCTCGTCCATACACATATTCATGAAACCGTTTCACAGCAGATACAACAGCAAGAGCCTCTTTGTCAATTTGGCTATAGTTGTGTTCAGCTCTCGATAAGGTCCTTGAAAAATAGGCAATAGGGGCCTCTCTACCATTTGGTAACACATGACTTAAAATGGCTCCTACTCCAAACGGTGATGCGTCACACGTAATGATTAAAGGCAAAGTCTCGTTATACTGCATTAAAACAGCATCGGAGGTTAGTAAGTTTTTCACTTGTCAGAATGCGTGCTCCTCTCGGTGTCCCCAGACCTAGGTGGCTTTTTTGTCGAAAAGTCTATGGAGGAGCTCAGCTACGGTCGTTTTCTGGGGCAAGAAGATGTTGTAAAAGTTAATGAGCCCCAGGAAAGCTTGGAGGTCTGTCCTATTCTTGGGTCTTGGGGCATTTTTGATCGCTCTTAGTTTGCTATTAGTGGGGTGAATTCCTTGCTTATCGATTAGGTACCCCAGAAACTCTACTTTCTCTGTACACAGTTGACATTTATTTTTTTTAACCTTCAGGCCGGAGTCTTTAAATTTCTGGAGAACCATTCTAAGACACCTCTCTAGTACTTCTCTATTCGGGGCCGCAATTAAAATGTCAGCAAAATATGGCACGACCCCCTTGATCCCTTGTAAAAGTCTCTCCATCAGACTTTGAAAAATCCCTGGGGCTACGCTCACTCCGAATTGGAGTTGGTTGCATTTAAAAGCGCCACGGTGCGTAACGATTGTCTGTGCTTCCATGGTTTTTTTTTATCTACAGGCAGTTGTTGGTATGCCTGTGCTAAATCCAATTTAGCAAAGACTTTTCTGCCCCCCAGGGAATGGAGAAGGTGTTGAACCACCGGTAAGCGTTCTGTTGCAGGGTGTGATTGAGGGTGGCCCGGTAGTCCCCACAAATCCTTAACGATCCATCCAGTTTGATGGGTGTTATGATTGGGGTTTCCCAACGGGCGTGGTCAGTTGGTTCTAAAACACCCTGGGCTATTAATTTATCGAGCTGTTCGTCGATCTTTGGTTTTAGGGCAAAAGGTACCCGATGAGGCTTAAGGCAGATGGGGTGTACTTCAGGGTTAAGGTGAAATGATATCGGGGTCCCCTTGTACTCGCCTAGTTTGTCTGCAAAGACGTCCTGGAATTCCTGGACGAGGGCCTCCTCCCAGTCGTCGCTTCTGGTTTGGTGAATGCCGGCTACCTCGATCCCGAGTGGGGCGAACCATTGAAGGCCTAACAAACTAGTCCGGTCGCGATCAACGACGGTCAGCGGTAACGACGCAGTACGATTTTTGAATGATACTTGGACTTGGCTGGAGCCGACGACTGGAATTCAGTTCCCCTGGTAATCTTTGAGTATAATTCTTTGGGCTCTGAGGTCTTGACGCTGGACGGCAGGGATTAACTGTTTAAGGGTCTTCCAGGAAACCATCGAGAGGGACGACCCTGAGTCGACTTCCATCACACAAGGTTGGTTCTCGATGGTGACCCTAAATCAGATCTTCTTTGCATCTAATGATGAAGCGTGACCGATGGTAATAGTTTGGTGTGCCTCTTCCCATCTCGTTGAAGTTGCAAGTATTTTATTTCTGTACGTTGTTCCATTGGTGGTTTAAGTGTTCCCGACTCACAGGACGATTCCCTGTGGTCTGGCGGAAGTTGTTTTCTCTCCGAACTGGGCTGGATCCTTGCTTGCTTCTACAGACCTTCCCGATGTGGCCTCTTTTCCCACAGGAATGGCAGGGCGCATTGAAGAATTTGCAATCTGATTGCGGGTGGTTTGCCCCACAACCCACGCATTGGTGTAGTAGTCTTCGATTCCGCGGGTTGTGTTGGTCGTGTTCGGACCGGAGCTGGTTGACCTTCTCCGCATCACTTTCTGATAGAGATTCGAGGTCCTCATGGTGCGCCACTGTCATGTGCCTCTCTAGGTGAGGTGAAGTATCGTTGGCAATTTGACGGAGTGGTGCATTGGTGCGGCGCATTCAGGCGGCCAACTTCCTGGTTGCTTCTGCTGCAGTAGCGTCTTTGATGACATCGGCAAGATCGATGTCCCCTTTGGCCATGATCTTGCTCTGCGCCATCTGGTCATCTAATCCCAGAACTATTTGGTCTCTCAGAGCTTCTTGGAGGTCTGCAAACCCACAGAGGCCTCCCAGGTTCCAGAGGTCCGCGATGAAATCTGCGACACTCTCTCCTTTCCGTAGGTCCCTCTGATAAAACTCATGTCTTCGGACAAGCGTTGGTACGGCGGGTGCATAGTGGGCTTGTAGAAGGGGCACGAGGACGTCCCAGTCCATGGATTTCACCTCAGCCGGTTTCACTAGTGCCTTGGCCATCTTAAAGACGGCAGGCCCACAATGGGTCAGGAACACTGCTCGCTTTTTCCCCGTAGTTGCGTCTTTCAAGTTGTTGGTCTCCAGAAACAACTGGAACCGGTCCATGTACGAGTCCCAGTTTTCTTGTGCCGGGTCAAATGGAGCGGGTGGTATGGCGCCACCAGACATGTTTTCCGTTGTCAATGTGCCTTCAGCCACGTGCTCTGTTTGGTGCTCTGTGAGTGTTCAATCAGCTCAGATGTCTCCGCATCCCATCCTCGTCGCCAGTGTTAAGTTCTGCGCATGGGTGCAAGGAGTGGAGACGAGGCAGTGAACAGTGAACTTCAACTCTTTATTAAGCATACAGAACACAGCAATCACCTAGGGCAGCAGCAGCCCTTTTATAGGGTTGGCTGCTGTCCTATTAGCCAATGAAAACATGGAAGTGTTTAACCCTTGAACCAATGAGAGTTGTCCCGTTAACAGCCAATCAGATTTCCCAGAAAGGATCAATCCGATGTCGCTATTATCGGCCAATCAGAAGTGCAGGATTAGAACCTTGCTTTTTACTTAGGGTTGTTAAAACTTTATTAAACGCCTTTATTAGTTCATAACATCACTTAAGTGATTTTGGGCACTTCACACCAGTTAAATTGACCAGAGAGGAATGGTGTTGCTCAGTGATCACAGAATGGAACTGATGGGAGAAGTGCAAACCAGAGGTTCAAAGAAATTGAAAATAAAAGTAAGATATTTGAGTATTAATAAAACATCAGTTAGCCTTTGAGAGCCAACCGCACACCAGGGGTAATATCTCTGTCTCGATATTTACATGCTCTTCTTTTTGCCTAATACTTTAAGAATCATAGTTTTTGATATGGCATCTCAGGGCAATACTCTTATCTTGGAACATGTACGTTCTCAAATGTAGGCTTCTCAAACTAAGAGGAATATGGCTGAGTAAGAGGCATTTTTAGTGGATGGAAAAAGGATCTTCTTGCCAGTTTTCCTCTAGACGACATCATCATCATCATCATCACTATTTTATTCTGCCTTTTAAAATGTATTTAGAACTTGAGGCAGTAAATGCACTTAATTTGCATTTGTCTCCCGAGGATTGGGAATTGTGTATCTTCCACTTAACACATTATTCTGCTCTAAAGCAAAATAGTTGGGGATTCCTACGAATTTTCATAGGAAAGAAAAATAAAACCTATTTACTTTATTGTGTAAACAGAACAATGCACTTTTGATCTCATAGAAACTGCTCTTTATATCTTAACTTTGTATTTAGAGCAAGAGTGAAGAAAATGAAAATATCATTCTAACAGACATTTATTGATCAAGAGAGGTCAATCTAGCTGGATCAGAATCAGAATGCATTTTGGAGCTACAAAATGAGAAAAGTCTAGCAGTATATTACAGATAATCAGAGTTGGAAGGGACCCTATAGGTCATCTAGTCCAACCCTCTGCCTAAGCAGGAAACCCTACACCATTTCTGACCAATGGCAGTCCAATCTCTTCTTGAAAGTCTCAAGTGATGAAGCTCCCACAACTTCTGAGGACAAGCTGTTCCATTGGTTGATTGTTCTCCCTGTCAGAAAATTTCTCCTTATTTCCAGGTTAAATCTCTCCTTGTTCAGTTTCCATCCATTATTCCTTGTCTGGCCTACAGGCGCTTAGGAAAATAGCTTGACCCCCTCCTCTGTGGCAGCTCCTCAAATAATGGGAGAATGCTATCCTGTCTCTCCTGGTCCTTCTCTTCACTAGATTAGCCAAGCCCAGTTCCTGCAACCGTTCTTCATATGTTTTAATCTCCAGTCCCCTAATCATTCTGATTCCTCTTCTCTGCACTCTTTCTAGAGCCTCAACATCTTTTTTATAATGTGGTGATTCAAAAGCAATAATCAAGGGAATCAAATGAAATCTGAGCTAAAGAAAATTCATTCTGAATTCAGAGCCATTAATGAATAAGGATGCTGTACGATATTAGCATACTCCGAAACCCTCGCAACCGATTGGTCCGGATAGGCGGAAACCTGATTGGTCGAAGGCTCGGCCATGATTGGAGCACTAGGAATCTACCGCGATTGGCTGTGCCAATCGTGGGAGATTCAAAGTGCTGCCATTGGCCGCCGAGCCGCGAGCCAGCCCTATATGAAGGGCTGCCGCGGCTCGCATTCCCAGACTATTCTCTATTCATAATAAAGAGCTGAAATCACTTGAATGGTCTCGCGTCTCTGTCGAACCGATCCACCACAGATCTAACACTGGTGACAAGGATGGGATCGTGAGACAAGGAGACCATCCAGCACGTGGTGAGGCGGCACGTAGCAGCAAGCAGGATGGCCGGAATCAACTCACCACCCGCTCCCTTCAACCCTGCTACCGAGGACTGGGAATCCTATACTGATAGGTTCCAGATGTTCCTTGAGAATAGCAATCTTAAAGATGCCAACGGCCACAAGAAATGAGCCGTGTTTCTTACACACTGCGGGCCCGCAGTGTTTAAAATGGCCAAAGCCCTGGCCAAACCAGAGGACGTCAAGATGATGGAGTGGGGTGATCTCGAGCCCCTGCTGCGGAACCATTAAGCCCCCATCATGCCCATCCTTATCCCGTGGCATGAGTTCTACAGGTGGGATCAATGCAAGGGCGAGGGGCTTGGCTACTTCATAGCGGCACTACGAGACCTGGGGGGTCTGTGCAAGTTCGCTAACCTGGACGAGCCACTGCGAGACCATATCATCCTAGGACTCTGAGACCCCGTCCTCCAGAGCCGCATCATGGCAAAGGAAAACATCTCCCTCACCGATGCCCTCACCGAGGCCGCAGCAGCTGAGGTGGCCAAGAAATCAACGGCTCGGATGCGGCAATCAAGCATCATGCCACGACCAACGGCCAAAGAAACAACATCAATCTCCCAGAAGAGACGAGAAACCGAACATTGAGACACAACCACGCACCACGGCGACATCGACTCCTTCTTGGAAACCGAGGACGAGGAGAAGGAAATCCACCACCTCCAATCAGCGCAGGAACCATGGGGGCCACGAGGTCATAAGTCGAGGTTCCAGTGTGCCAGCTGCAGTGGCGAGCACCCCCGGGCGGACTGCTGTTTTCTCAACGCCATTTGCCGGCATTGTGAGAAACAGGGGCACATCGCCAAGGTATGCCGGAACAAAAGACATTACAGCCCGTGACGACGAGAAGGCAGCCCTCGATGGAGAGAGACCACCCCCACCAGAAACTGCGATCGCCAGACAGAGAATCGATGGAGTCGAGAAGGTCGGAACAGGCGACTCCAGGAGACAAGACAAAGGGAGGAGACACACCAAACCGTCGTCATTGGCCACTCCTCCACAAGCGATGCCAGGAAAGTATACGTGATGGTGGGAATAGAAGACCAACCATGCAAAATGGAGGTGGACTCCGGGTCACACTCAAGTGTCTGGTTCCCGCCATCTGCCGCCATGAACTGGAGGACCAAACACTAACCCTCAAGGACTATCAGGGGAACCGAATCCCCATAGCCAGCAGGGGCCATTTTAAGGTCACCTTCAAGGGCCACACAGAAGTGCTCCCCCTGATGATCATCGACCGAGATCGCCCGAGCCTGTTGGGACTGCAGTGGTTCACACCCCTGGGCATCAACGTAACCGGCATACACCACATCGGAGAGGTGGACTGGGAAGCGGCGCTCATGAGGGACTTCTGGGAAGTCTTTGAAGACAGCCTAGGCAAGTACTGGGGGTCCCCTATCTCATTTAACATAGACCCGAGTATCGCGCCAATCCGCCTTAAGCCCAGGCGAGTGCCGTTTGCACTCAAGCCTAAGATCGATGAGCAGCTTGACAAGCTCATCGCGCAAGGGGTGTTGGAACCAATCAATCATGCCAGGTGGGAGACCCCAATTGTCACCCCCATCAAGCCAGATGGGTCAGTGAGAATTTGTGGTGACTACAAGGCCACCCTAAACCACACGCTCCAACAAAGTGCATACCCTGTCCCAGTAGTCCAGCATCTTCTGCAATCACTGGGGGGAGACCAGATCTTCACAAACCTCGACGTGGCACAAGCCTACCAGCAACTGCCACGGTCGACGCCACAACAGCAGAAGCCCAAACCATCGTAACGCACCAAGGGGCTTTCCGCTGCAACCGGCTCCAATTTGGAGTCAGCGTGGCACCCGGGGTCTTCCAAAGCCTTATGGAAGGACTCCTCCAGGGAATAGAAGGGGTTGTGCCCTACTTCGACAATGTCTTGATGGCTGCAAAAAATGAGGAACAACTAGAAGCCAGGTTGAGGGAGGTACTGCAGAAATTCAGAGACTCAGGACTTAAAGTCAAGAAAGGGAAGTGCCAGCTACGGGCCGAAAGGATCAAATTTCTGGGGTATCTCCTAGACAAACAAGGGATCCACCCCACAGAAAAGAAACTGAGAGCCATAAGGGAAGCACCGCGACCAAAGAACAAAATGGAATTACAGGCTTTCTTGGGACTGTTAAACTTTTACAATGTCTTCCAACCTCAAAAGACGACCGTGGTGGAACCGCTGCATAGGCTGTTAGATAAAACAGTCACCTGGACCTGGGGAGCATGGGAGGAGAGCGCCTTCAACAACACAAAGAACCTGCTAAAATCCGACGCGGTACTAATCCAGTACAGCAAAACCCTGCCATTGACGATAACTTGCGACGCATCGCCATTTGGGATCAGTGCCATCCTCAGCCACCAGCTACCAGATGGGAGGGAAGCACTCATTGCTTTCTCGTCAAGGACACTTTCAAAGCCAGAGCGGAACTACAGCCAGCTCGACAAAGAGGCCCTAGCAGTCGTCGCCGGCGTCAAGAAATTTCACGAGTACCTTTACGGTAGGACTTTTACAATCATCACGGACCACAAGCTGCTGCTAGGAATCCTGGCGGGTAACAGGGCCACACCGAACATTCTATCACCAAGAATGACAAGGTGGTCCGAATTCCTAGCAGCATACAATTACCAGCTGATACACTGACCCGGCAAGGACATCGCCCATGCAGACGCCCTCAGCCGGTCACCCCTACTGGACTGGGAAGACGACCCGGCACCCACAACAGAGGTACTCCAAATAGAGACAATATCCAACCCATTCGTGACTGCACCAGACATTGCCAGAGAAACAAATAAAGACAAACGGCTGGCGCGAGTCTTGAGCTGGGTGGGAAAAGGGTGGCCGGAAGGGGACATAGACGAACTATTCAGACCCTTCCGGAACAGACAAACTGAACTCTTTACTGAAAAGGGCTGCATACTTTGGGGGGGACAGAGTGGTAATTCCGGAAAAATTACAGGAAAAGGTATTGGGAATGTTGCATGAGGGGCACCCAGGGATGGTTAAGATGAAAAGCCTGGCCAGAAGCTATGCATGGTGGCCAGGAATGGATAAACAGATAGAAACCTGGATTGCCAAATGTAAACAATGCCAAGAATCCAGATCCAATCCTCCCGCTGCCCCAACCCAAGAATGGGAAAAACCAAGAGGTCCATGGTCTAGGATTCATATAGACTTCACGGGGCCAACCAAGGGACATATGTACCTTATCACAGTAGATGCTTACTCCAACTGGTTGGAGGTAAGCACCATGAAGTCAACCACAACGGAGGCGGTGATAAGGAAACTTTTTGCTACGCACGGCCTGCCAGATGTAATAGTGTCAGACAACGGGCCCCAGTTCACCGCACTAGCATTTGAACAATTTCTGGCAGGCCAAGGGATACGCCATGCATTAACCGCACCGGCAAACCCAGCAGCGAACGGGTGGGCAGAACGCATGGTCCAATACACCAAGAAAGCCATCCAGAAAATAGAAACAACCATTATACAGGACAAAATCAATAAAATGCTCCTCATTCAACACATTACACCTAGCGCAACCATAAATAAAAGCCCGGTGGAACTAATGATGGGCAGGAAACTGTACTCAACACTAGACAGAATGCACCCAACATATAACCCAAACAAACCCCCAGGCTCCTCCAGCAAACACAGAAAATTTAACATAGGGGACCTAGTATACGCCAAAAACCTCACAGGGGAACCACTCTGGGTGCCAGCAACAATCACCCAGATAACCGGGCCCCTATCATACCAACTGGAAACAAGCAACAAGAAAAACTGGAAATAGCATATAAACCAACTTAGGCCAAGAATAGCCGTCACCACCAGCCAGACACCCGAACAAGAAACTAGAAGGGGGGGGGGAATTGGCAAGCGATAGAGAAAGAACCGAAGGGAACCAACTAACGCAAGCAGAACACCCCCCACCAAGAATAGATAAAACAATAAACCGATGCTACTCACCTGTAGAAGCAGGACCAATGGAACACGAAACCCCAGAATCTTCACCTGGAAGGAGCAGCCAAACCAATTCAACCAGCCCGGAAAGATCCGGCAGGAACAAAAACGGCAGCTCAACCAGCCCAGGTAGACCGGGAGGGAGCTACCCAGAGAGGCCCAGCTCAACATGCCAGGTGGTTCCATCCCAAGGAACTGGAGCGACGGAGGAGACGTCCGAACCGGTCGACGACCACACCCGAACTGAACCGCGCAGGTCAAGTAGGCAGGTACGAAGCCCCGCCTACCTGCGTGACTACGTCACGACGCACCCACGGGCGAAACCAAGAGGGGAGGGGTGTATGATATTAGCATACTCCAAAACCCTCGCAACCGATTGGTCCAGACAGGTGGAAACCTGATTGGTCGAAGGCTCGGCCGTGATTGGAGCACTAGGAATCTACCGCGATTGGCTGTGTCGATCGCGGGAGATTCAAAGTGCTGCCATTGGCCGCCGAGCCACGAACCAGTCCTATATGAAGGGCTGCCGCGGTTCGCATTCCCAGACTATTCTCTATTCATAATAAAGAGCAGAAATCACTTGAATGGTCTCACATCTCTGTCGAACCGATCCACCGCAGATCTAACAGATGCAGTTTAAAAATAAGCAAAAAAAAAAAAAAGTTATTGATATGGTGGAACACTTTTGGCCTTTGTCACAATGAACTGTGAGCATATAAACTAACATCAAGATTCATTTGTCCAAATGCTTCTCTTAAAACCTGGGAAATAAGAGGATGGACGAAGGCCTGTGGCTTCAAGAATCAAATATGCTGTCTACTGTAATTAAATAACACAAATTAAACATGTTACACATTTCATACTGAATGTCTTCTGCATTACTCACAGATTAGATGCCTCAAGTGAGGTCCATTATTTTGCCCCACCCCTCTCTGAAAATTGGCACAGTGGTTGTGAATCATACCTGAATTTTTTTCAACTACCGTATATACTCCAGTATAAGTCGACCCGAATATAAGCCGAGGCACCTAATTTAACCACAAAAAACTGGGAAAACTTATTGACTCGAGTATAAGTCGAGGGTGGGAAATGCAGCAGCTACTGGTAAATTTCAAAAATAAAAATAGATACCAATAAAAACTTTCACTAGGACAGTTGAGAATAAGTTTGATGTTCACAATTTCCTCTTTGAAAGAGACCAGTAAATAGGGAACAAGAAGATGAAGAAAAAGAAGTGTGTTTTTTCACACTTTTCACACTGCAGTGAACAAAAATGGCATCATAGGAACAGGCTTATTCTCAGCCCAAAGGTTTGTTTCTGATTTGGGAAACGATCTCACTATCATGAAAGGTTTGATTGATTCACTAACCCAAAAAGATGATGATGATGACAGTGGTAGGCAGGAGTCACTCTCTCCCTTGCAAGAAAAAACCAAGTGCCGTTCTTATGATATCTCTCTCTCTCTCTCTCTCCCCCCCCCAAATAAAGTCAAGCCCTTTCCAGCACGCGCGCCCGATCCACCCCCGCCCCCTTGCACCCCAGGGTTTTTGCATTTGCAAGGTGCAAAGCGGCGGGGGCGGATCGCGCGCGCATGCTGGAAAGGGCTTTACTGTATTACGGGGAAATTTGGGAAATGATCTCACTATCAGAAAACAACGCGAGCTGCCACCACCACCTCCTCCTCCCCCTCCTCCCGAGTGGACTGAAAGCAGCTGGAGCTGAGGAAATGAAGCTGAGTGGAGCGACCTCGGTTCCCATTGCTTTCTCAGCCTAGAGCTCAGAAAACAATGCAAGCTGCCTCCCCTCCTCCTCCCCTTCCTCCCCCTCCTCCCGAGTGGACTGAAAGCAGCTGGAGCTGAGGAAATGAAGCTGAGTGGAGCGACCTCTGTTCGCGTTGCTTTCTCAGCCTAGAGCTCAGAAAACAATGCAAGCTGCCTCCCCCTTCTCCTCCCCTTCCTCCCCCTCCTCCCCCTCCTCCCGAGTGGACTGAAAGCAGCTGGAGCTGAGGAAATGAAGCTGAGTGGAACGACCTCTGCTTGCGTTGCTTTCTCAGCCTAGATCTCAGAAAACAACGCGAGCTGCCTCCCCCTCCTCCTCCTCCCCCTCCTCCCGAGTGGACTGAAAGCAGCTGGAGCTGAGGAAATGAAGCTGAGTGGAGCGACCTCGGCTCGCATTGCTTTCTTAGCCTAGAGCTCAGAAAACAACGCGAGCTGCCTCCCCCTCCTCCTCCTCCCCCTCCTCCCGAGTGGACTGAAAGCAGCTGGAGCTGAGGAAATGAAGCTGAGTGGAGCGACCTCGGCTCGCATTGCTTTCTCAGCCTAGAGCTCAGAAAACAACGTGAGCTGCCTCCACCTCCTCCTCCCCCTCCTCCCGAGTGGACTGAAAGCAGCTGGAGCTGAGGAAATGAAGCTGAGTGGAGCCGAAGCAACCTCAGCTCAGGTTGTTTTCTCAGCCTAGAGAAAGGGGAAGGGGGCTCATCTGGACCAAGGGTGAATCTCCCCCTCAGTTTCTCCTGAAGGATCTTCTGTCGCTTCTGCCTTATCCCTACATCTTCCCTCTGTTAAAATCCCCCCACACACACACACTTATTTTCGGTTGGATAGATTTCGTGTCTGAGCATTCTCACATGGCGGTGGGTCTTCCCCCCAAAAAAAAAACAGTTAAAAAAAGAAAAAACAATATATCCTCAAGCAAGAACTTTTCTGCTTCCGATTACCCCCATGCTTAAAAGTTGCAAAGGAAACACGGAAGCAGGGAAGCGGCTGCCCAGCTTCGGAGCTCCACACCATTTTTTTTTCAGAGGGGAATCTGACTCAAGTATAAGCCGAGGGGGTTTTTTTCAGCACAAAAAATGTGCTGAAAAACTCGGCTTATACTCGAGTATATACGGTAAATACCAGAAACACAAAGAAATTCTGAATTGAACTGAGCCAGCAATTATATCCTAAAATGCTGACTGCAGAAAGCATCAGGCACCTGCATCTCTTTTGCAAGAAGAGGGAAATGTATCCAGAAGATAAATGATAAAGATAAATCTCTCTGCTCCCAGAATACAAGTAGCTAAGAGGAAGTGCTGAAGTCTTGGGCCTTTTTCACAGGGTTTGATGCTGTTGAGCATATTGCTATTTCCATGTCAGTTGAGTGGGAAATGTCATTTATCATTCCTTCCAATTAAGCTGAGAAAATGAACACTCCCCTGGATCTTGCAAAGAAATAGCAGTCCAAATAAGGTCTCCTGCCAGAACAGGCGGTAGGACTAGAACACCTTCAAGGTCCCTTCCAACTCTGTTATTAAGTTCTGTTCTGTATTTTGATCTGGTGAAGGAGAGAGATGGAGTAACTCAAAAGAGAGGGCATGCAAAGCAAAAAAAAAAAAAAAGACACAGACCCATGCAGAATGTTTTCCCAAATAAATCTTGATTAGCTAAAGGTGTTCTAAAATTTTAGCCCTCTGCCAGTAGCTGGAAGAGAATGTTGAATCTTATTAACCCTTCCTTCTATCTTCATAAATGACTGGCAAAAAATGGTAAGCTTGAAAAAACAAAACAAAACAGATTGCTTCTGGCTAAAACTAAAACTTATCTTCAACCCCACTTATCTGAGGTTTCTATAATATAGTAAACCTGTTTTGGTTAAATGCATTATAGGAACAATACAGACTGAGACTTCATTGCCTACCCATCTATATATGTCTTGAAAAGCAAAAAAGAACTAATGAGCAGAATTATCAGCAGGAAAAAAAAGCATTGGAGAATGTGAACAAGGGATGTTTTGGTCTATTTCATGCTATATTTGGTCTGTTTCGTGTTTATAAACTATGGAGCCTATATTTTCCAGTGTGGTATAAGTAATATTTAGCTTCAATTTCACTTTGATTTTCATAATTTAAAATTTTGTTTTGAGGTATTGATTTTATGTCTCATTGCTTCCTGCGTAGATTCTGTAATAGGAACTTTTTTTTCCAAGACAACTTTCCTGAGTTCCTATCTCTAAGACTAGCTGCCAAGGTCTTTAATATTTACTGTTCATTACAGAAATGACTGGTATTTGTCAAGATCACCTGCTTACGGTTTGGCCTACAACTCTTATAATTTTCTAGCCAACATTTCTTCTTCCTCCCCAACTTGAGACCATCCATTCAAAATATATTAGGTAGGCACAATACAGAAAAGTGAGGGAACTAACAGGATTTAGAGCTCAGTTTGATAATATCTGGCCTGTTCAAGGAGAGATCAGAGTTGGATTGGAGAAATGAAAGCAGAAGAATCCCTTACCTGGTTTGAAAACAAAGGGCCCACTTCTCAAGATAGTGATTGAAAAGAGTTTGGGACATTCAGTGGTCTCCTCCCCAAACATTTCTTTCAGCAAGGATGTCATTAGCTGAAATAGTTGTCTATTGGCTACAATTTTAGTCCTTCCAGGCACTGCAAAGGAAATTGGTCATTTTCTTTTGTATTGTTTTACTACTTGAGGATGAAATTAATACACTTGGAGTTGGCATCACTGTGTCAGGAGCTGTGCTGGCAAACCCTCTTCCTACCAACTTCTGTCTCTTTTTCATCACCTGTTGGCCTTTGAAGTTTGAGGGTTGAAAACCAAAAAGTCCACAGACTTTTTGTAATGCTTAGAGAATTCCCTTTTTCACAATGCTTCTCTCAGGCTTTGATTCCATCACAAACATAAGAAGGAACAGTTAATCATCAGGGAAGTAGTTCACATAATATGGGAATAGTTAATGGAGTGAGAGAAGAAGTAAGTTTTCTCTCAAAGCAAAATTAGTCTGGGCTAAAACTGAATCAATAACCTGGATGTTGGATGTGCAATACACCTGTTAGGCTGTTGTTGAAGATACATAAGCATAGCACTGATCTCTCTTCTTTGATAGGATCATCATCCTGAAGTCAGTTTCCCTCCTTTATGTGTGTGGGATTTCCAGGAAACTGCAATGCTCTCTCTTTCAAACCTGCAAAAAGCCACAACTGATCAACTGTTGCCTAAAATGATGACAGTCTCAGTGTGATGTCATAATGGGCCAAATTCATCCAGGGTGGAACATTGGCAATGACATTGATTGGTCAGCATAGAAGTGAGTTCCTAGTAGGTAACACCCATTGGCAAAGTAGAAAAATTGAACTATATTTAATTCAGGTAGGCAACATTATCAATTATATGTAATTCCCACACATCTTAAAACAATGATGGTGGCAGTGATGTCTAGGTCTTGCTTTTTATGAAAGGAAGAATGACAGGAAGGCAAAGAAATAGCAGGACAAAGTATGAGAAAAAAATGAGCAGGAAAACCTTCTAGTTCCTGCAGTAGATATCACTATGGCATTTCCCATACTCTGAGACCAAGTGAGACACAGACAGCACAGAAATTTGGACAGCTGCTCACATGTGTTTAGTGACAGCCTGCAAAAATTTAAAAAAATGTTACGAATAAATAAGTGGAGTCCCACAAGTGAATGCCTCTATCATCCGGAGCATTTTCAAGGGGAGTGGAAAAATGCTACAGCCATGCATTTGAAGTCCTGACTCTCTCTCTCTCTCTTTCTTTCTTTCTTTCTTTCTTTCTTTCTTTCTTTCTTTCTTTCTTTCTTTCTTTCTTTCTTTCTTTCTTTTTTCTCTTTTTTCTTTCTTTCTTTTTCTTTTTCCTTCCTTCCTTCCTTTTTCTTTCTTTCTTCCTTCCTTCCTTTATATGTTTTTATTATTTTTTCCAATATACATTCATATTGTGTGTGAACAGAGTTGGTTCTGGGTATCATTCATATTAATCCAGTTCATCATAACAATATTAGTAACCTCTATTACGTTTGTCAAATTTAAGTAATCCTCATTATATTGTTTAAGCATACAACAACTAAAAAAACCCCTAATTCGTCATCTTTATCTCTATCTTCATTTCTTTCTTTCTTTCTTTCTTTCTTTCTTTCTTTCTTTCTTTCTTTCTTTCTTTCTTTCTTTCTTTCTTTCTTTCTTTCTTTCTTTTGATTTGTCAATTGCTTACAAGATAATAAGTATAAGTATATACATGGTTATGAATACATGAAATGGGTACATATAAGAAAAATAAAAGAAATAATAGGACAGGGACAGTAGGCACATTGGTGCACTTATGCACGCCCCCTACAGACCTCTTAGGAAAGGGGCGAGGTTAATAGTAGACAGTCTAAGGTTAAAGTTTTTGGGATTTGGGGAAGAAACCAGAGTCAGGTCGAGTATTCCAGACATTGACCACTCTGTTGCTGAAGTCGTATTTCCTGCAATCAAGTTTAGTGCAGTTAACTGTGAGTTTGTATCTATTGTGTGCTCTTGTGTTGTTATGGTTGAAGCTGAAGTATTCATTGACAGGTAAGTCATTCAATGTATGATTTTATATACCACACTTAGATCAGATCGAAGACAGCTTAATTCAAGGTTTTCTAGGTCTAGAATTTCGAATCTGGTGGCTTAAGGTATTCTACAACGAGTAGAGGAATGGAGAACTCTTCTTGTGAAATATTTCTGGACTTTCTCAACTGTGCTAATATCAAATATGTAATGTGGGTTCCAGACTGATGAGCTGTATTTGAGGATTGGTCTAGCAAATGTTTTGTATGCTCCAGTTAGTAGTGTGATATTACCAGAGAAAAAGTTACATAGGATTAGATTAATGCCTTTTTGGCTGTGTAGTTACAGTGGGCTCTAGCACTTAGGTCATTAGAGATGAGTATTCTAAGGTCCTTTACAGAGCTTGGATCATCAACAAGGTCTTGACTATTCAGCTTGTATTTTATTTTCTGATATTTTTTGCCAATATGTAAGACAGAGCATTTATTTGAAGATTTGAAGTTGCCATTTATTTGACCATTCTGATACATAGTCAAGGTCTTTTTGAAGGGTAGCAGTATTGTCTGTGGTATTGAACAGCTTTACATCATCAGTGAAGAGAACACAGTTGCTATTAATATGATCACAGAGGTCATTTATGTAGAGTATGAAGAGAATTGGTCCTAGAACACTGCCTTGGGGGACACCACTATTGAGAGGTACAGAATTTGATAGGACGCTCCCAATTTGGACCATTTGTTGTCCGTTTGACAGGAATGCTTCTATCCAGTTATGCAGTTGTCCAGAGATACCATAAGATTTTAGTTTTAGGAGTAGTTTGTCGTGTACCACTGAATCAAAGGCTTTACATAAGTCTATGTAGATTACATCTATTGCTTTGCCCTGATCGTATTGTGTAGTCCATATGTTTTTGCAGTGTAAGAGTTGCAGATTACATGATAGTTTTTTCCTGAAACCAAATTGTTTATTGGAGAGTAGGTTGTTTGTCTCTAAGTGGAGGATAATGGATTGGTTAATAATTGATTCCATGACTTTACAGGTGACGCAGCATAAGGAGATTGGTCTATGTATATTCATCTATGTCTTGTTCAATCTAAACATTTCTTTATATATATAAACCAAATTAATTCTAAGTATCATTCATATTGATCTAATTCACGCCAACAATATTAGTAATCTCTATCACATTTATCAAATTAAGTAATTCTCATATTTGAAGAATACATAAAAGGAAATGCCTAACATCTGTAATTTTTTAGTCTTTTCTATCTATTATTTGTATTCATTCTATAAAAAATATATATTCTAATATTTCCCCTATCTAATTTTATTTCTGCCTCCTTTAGCTTACAATCAGGCTACCTAAATATTTGAATGGTAATTCTTTTTATCCATCATCTGTTCTCCTCCTTAGTCCTTCATTTCTTATCCATTTTTAGACTCTTTCTGATGTGCAATGCATATAAAAAAGTGACAGATATTTGATTGCACATCTTGGTTTTATGAACAACAGAATCTGTGGAATCATAATCTAACAGTTTTATTCTTCCAGAAATCCAGTCAACCACTTTGAGGCTATAAATGGATTTAGACCAGGATTGTGGGGAGGAGATATTTCTTCCTATATTCTAGTTCTTCCAGTTATGTCATATGGATAAATGGCTCAAGTTCATGCATTTTTTAAAACAGTTCTCCTGCTTTTATTTGTTTTGTAAATAAGGACACAAATCTACATAATACTCCTTTCTTTTCTTCCAACAACAACAACAACAATCCTGTATTGGTTGGGCTGAGAGAGTGTGATTGACCCAAAGTTGGGCTAAGGCAGGACTAGAACTAAATCAAATCAGGGATGAAGTAAAGTTGTACAAGTGAACCTTGTGCAAAGATTCCTTCCTTTCCTCTCCAGGCTTGCTTATCCAGGATTCTCAATTTTTTGTAGATGATTTTGAGAGCATATGGGAGTCTTGAGGAGATGTGGAATTGCCTCTTTCCCTGTTGTTGTTCATAATCTTTGTATTACCAGGAATCAATTTGGTTACTCCCCCACTTCCAAATTATGCACTTCCAAATTATTCTTGTTAAGTCCTGAGCATGGGCGCAAGGAATGGAGATGAGACATCGAACGGTGACTTCAACTCGTTATTGTAAAATAAGAACAGAGCAAATACTTGGGCAGCAGCAGCTCTTTTATAGAGCTGGCTGCTGTCAAAACAACCAATGATTTGAGTTTACCGCTTTCACAAGCGTCCAATTAGAGGGGCCCGTTAACAGCCAATCAGACTGGCCAGAAACGACCAATCATGACTCGCTATTCGCGGACCAATGAGAAGTGCAGGATTACAAGCCTGCTGTAAAGTAAAGCTATTTAGGGTTGTACTGCTGCGTTGGTTTAGTCCATAACACCCCTCCCACCTAGGTTCCGTTTGAGGGGTGGGGTGACGTATTCTCGTAAATAGGCAGGTCGCTTCACCTGTCTGCTTGATCTGCGCTGTTCCACTGGTTTCTGTCCTGGCTCTGGTTCCGGTGGGCTGCTAGCTGGGTTGGATGGTGAAAACGGTCCCGCTGTTCCTTCGAATGGCCCTGGGCTGCTATCCCTGCTTATGCCAGTGCTGTCTTCTGGGTTCCCTGGATCTGTTTCCATCGCAGTGCTGTCACGCAGCGAGGCCACTCCCTGGCTTGGTTCTCCTTCTGATGGTGAGTATCCCCTGGTTGGTTGTGTAGACTGTTGGGTTTTGATTGTTATTTCTTCTTCGGCCTCCTCGATGTTCTTTCCCCACCCAGCCAGAGATTCAGGGGCTGAGATAGGACTAGGTGCTAATCTGGAATGGAGTTGGTCTATGTGGCGCTTCCACATCTTACCATCTGCAGTTTGTAGGTGATAGGATTGGGGTCCTGTAAGTTGCGTTATGGTAGCGGGGACCCACAATGGGTTGCCCGAGAAGTTTTTCGCAAACACGAGGTCACCTTCCTGGAATGCCCGACACTTGCTGCTGGATCCTGGGGGTTGTTCAGGCGTGTAGTTTGGGTGGAGGTGATCGAGATGCGAGCGAAGTTTCCGGCCCATCAGGAGTTCAGCTGGGGTTCTGTTCGTGGTACTGTTTGGGGTTATGTGCTGGAGGAGAAGCATCTGGGTTATTTTGTCATTAATGTCACCGTGGTCCATTTTGTGCAAAGTCTTTTTTACAAATTGAATCATTCGCTCAGCCCTACCATTGGCCACAGGGTGAGCTGGTGATGTTAAGGCATGGCGGATGCCCCGATCTGCCAGGTACTGCTCGAACGGGAGGGAGTGAATTGGGGGCCATTATCGGAGACCAGGACATCCGGCAATCCGTGGGTAGCGAATAGCTTATTCAGCCTTTTAGTGACTGCCTCTGTGGTGGTGCTTTTCATCTTGTGGACTTTGAGCCAGTTTGAATAGGCATCCACTGTTAGGAGGAAAGTGCATCCTCTTGTTGGTCCCATAAAATCGATGTGGATACGGGACCAAGGGCCTCGAGGCGTTTCCCACTGAATTGGGGATGTTTTTGGAGGAGTAGAACGAGTCTCCTGGCATTTGCTGCACTTTGCTACCCAGGTCTCTATCTGTTTGTCTAACCCAGGCCACCATGCATAACTCCTGGCCAATGCCTTCATCCGCACGATGCCTGGATGTCCATCGTGCAACATTTTTAATACCCTATGTTGCAATTTCTCTGGGATTACAACTCTGTCTCCCCACACGATGCAGCCCTTTTGGGAGAATAGCTCTGTCTGTCGATTCCTGAATGGCTTGAACGTGTCATTGGGTGCGCTGACCGGCCAACCCCGTTCCACCCAGCTGAGGACTCATGCCAAAACAGGGTCCTTTTTTCTTTCTAAGGTGATGTCTCGAGCGGTCAGCGGCGGTGATTTGAGGGTTTCAATTTGCAATACGGCTAAGGTTGGAGCTGGGTCCTCTATGACATCTGGTAGTGGAGAGTGACTCAAAGCGTCAGTGTGGGGAATGGTTTTCCCTGGGCGGTGTTGCAATTGGTAATCGTAGGCAGCTAAAAATTCTGACAAACGTGTCATTCTTGGTGATAAGATATGGGGAGTTGGTTTGTTTCCCGCCAAAATACCAAGTAGTGGCTTGTGGTCTATAATTATGGCAAAGGGTCTCCCATACACATATTCATGGAAACGTTTAATTGCGTATACAATTGCAAGAGCCTCTTTATCAAGTTGACTATAGTTCCTTTCGGTCTTAGACAAGGTTCTCGAAAAGAACACAATAGGTGCCTCATTCCCATTTGGTAGGACATGGCTTAAAATGGCTCCCATTCCAAATGGTGAGGCATCACAGGTAACGTCATGGGTAGAGTCTCGTTGTATTGCATCAATACAGCATCGGAGGTTAAGAGGTCTTTTACTTGTTGGAATGCCCTTTCTTCATGCCGTCCCCAGACCCAGGAAGCCTTTTTGTTGAGAAGTCTATGTAGGGGCTCAGCTATGGTCGCCTTCTGGGGCAAGAAGATGTTATAAAAGTTAAAGAGTCCCAGGAAGGCTTGGAGGTCTGTCTTATTCCTACGTCTCAGGGCGTTTTTGATTGCGGTTAGTTTTTTTTCGGTGGGGTGGATTCCCTGTCTGTCAAGAAGGTATCCCAGGAACTCCACTCTCTCCCTACAAAGTTGACACTTGTCCCTTTTTACCTTCAGACCAGCGTCTTTAAATTTCTGAAGAACTTTTCTGAGTCGTTGTACTAATAACTCTTTAGTGGGGGCAGCGTCAAAATAAGGCACGACACCTTTTATGCCTTGTAATAATCTCTCCATCAAACTTTAAAAAATGCCAGGTGCCACGCTTACTCCGAATTGGAGTCCATTGCACTTGAAGGCACCTCTATGTGTAACTATTGTCTGGGCTTCTGCAGTTGCAGAATTGTCTGCAGGTAATTGCTGGTACGCCTGAGCTAAGTCCAATTTCGCAAATATTTTTCCACCACCCAGGGAATGAAGAAGGTGTTGGACCACCGGTACTAGGTAAGCGCTCTGTTGAAGAGCATGATTTAGGGTGGCCCGGTAATCCCCGCAAATTCTTAATGAACCATCTGGCTTCATGGGCGTTACTATTTCCAATGGGCATGGTCAATCGGTTCCAATACGCCCTGGGCTATCAGTTAATTCTAGCTGCTCGTCGATCTTCGGCTTGAAGGCAAAAGGCACCGGTCGAGGCTTAAGCCGAATGGGAGCTACATCGGGGCTGAGATTAAATGATATAGGGGTCCCCTTGTACATGCCTAATGTTCCTGTGAACACATCCTGGAATTCCTGGATGAGGGCCTCTTCCCAGTCATTGCTTCTGGTTTGGTGTATGCCAGCTAGTTCAATCCTGAGTGGGGCGAACCACTGTAACCCTAACAAACTGGGTCAGTCACAATCGACGACAGTCAGGGGAAGCATCGCGGTGCGGTCCTTGAAGGATACTTGGACATGGCTGGAACCGACAACTGGAATTCTGTTTCCCTGGTAGTCTTTTAGGATGATTCATTGAGTGCTGAGGTCCTGGCGGCAGATGGCAGGGATCAGCTGTTTGAGGGTTTTCCAGCATACCATCGATAGGGATGATCCCGAATCGACTTCCATTACGCACGGTCGATTCTCAATAGTAACCCTTACGCGGATCTTTCTTGCATCGAACGATGAAGCGTAGCCGATAATAATGGTTTGATGGGCCTCTTCTCATCTCATTGAAGAGGCAGGTGCTCGATTTCTGTAGTAGTAGTGGTTGTTCCATTGGTGGTTCAGGCGGTCCCGATTCTCAGGAGGTTTGCCTGTCTCCCGGTGGAGGTTGTTCTCCCTTTGGCTGGGACTGGACTCTCGCTTGCTTCTGCAGACCTTCGTGATGTGGCCTCTTTTCCCGCAGGTATGGCAGAGTGCGTCGAGGAATTTGCAGTCCAATCATGGGTGGTTTGCCCCGCAACCAGCACATTGGTGCAGATGTCTCTGGTTCCTTTGCTCTCGTTCCGAGCAGAGCCGGTTGACCTCCTCTTCCTCACTGTCTGAGGATGACTCGAGGTCTTCGTGGTGAGTGGTGATAGCGTGCTTCTCAGCGGCGAGTGGGCTATCGTTTGCAAGTTGCTGTATCAGTGTAGGTACTGCGGGTGCACAATGGGCTCGGAGGATTGGGGCAAGGGTATCCCAATCCATGGTCTTCACTTCCGCTGGTTTTGCAAGTGCTTTAGCCATTTTGAAAACGGCGGGACCACAATGAGTCAGGAACACCACTCGTTTCTTGCCAGGCATAGCATCTTTTAAATTGTTGGTCTCTAGGAACATCTGGAAGCGATCTATATACGAGTCCCAGTCTTCAGTTGCTGGGTCGAATGGAGCGGGTGGTATGGCGCCACTGGTCATCTTGCTGTTTGTTGCATGCGCTCTTCAGCCACGTGCTCTGTCTTGTTCGATGTGTAATTAGCTCTATCGTCTCCGTATCCTATCCTCATCACCAGTGTTAAGTCCTGAACATGGGCACAAGGAATGGAGATGAGACATCGAATGGTGACTTCAACTCTTTATTGTAAAATAAGAACACAGCAAATACTTGGGCAGCAGCAGCTCTTTTATAGAGCTGGCTGCTGTCAAAACAACCAATGATTTGAGTTTACCACTTTCACAAGCGTCCAATCAGAGGGGCCCATTAACAGTCAATCAGACTGGCCAGAAACGACCAATCACGACTCGCTATTCGCGGGCCAATGAGAAGTGCAGGATTACAAGCCTGCTGTAAAGTAAAGCTATTTAGGGTTGTACTGCTGCATTGGCTTAGTCTATAACAATTCTATACTTCCAGGGTCCTGCCAATCTTCTCAAAGGTCAAGGCTTACAAGAATTATAATAAAAAAGACACAGAAGTGATTAAAAAAAAACATCAATAACACTCTGAAGAAAGTCCATTCTTTGTCCCTGAATTTTCCAATTTTGATCAATATTCCACAGGACTAGTAATTATTAAGACTGTAGGGCCTTTGCATGATGTTTTAGATATAGTTCTAACATACTCAAGAAGCCCCATTCCTATAATATATTTTCTCTACCAAATGGGATTAGAAGAATACAGTAGTTATGAAGATATCCAATGTTTGCTTTATAGTGAAAAACATAATGATGAAATAAATGTCATATAATAGATGACATTTTCTAAATTGCAGCCCTACATATGAGTTAGAATATTTGATTCAATGTGATCCAGATATGTTGCTTTATATATCATAATCCCTAGCAGGTTTGGCTATAGATTGTATTGACTTGTACTGACTGATGAAGAATAAACTATTACTATTAAAATAATAGGATATCATTTCATACATTATATATTTCAGGGTCTGTCCTATTTTTCAATTAATTTAATTATTTCACATTGCAAAAAGTTAGAATTCCTGAGTGGAAAAATCAGCAAACTGGTTTAGCAGTATATTTGAGTGGCAATATTCTGTGAAATACCTCTAAGAAGTTCTAATTTAATATTAATAATATAAACTATGCTGTAAATGTAATCATATATGAATACAATTGCTAGTACAAAATGCAGAGGATAGCTAAAATTGGTAAGTTAATTTTCCCATGTGATTTTAAAAAATGTGCATCGCAGATATGCATTATCCGCTTGCTAAATTTTTGCTTGAAGCATATATTCTGAAATCTTCAGAAGACAATAGCGATCTCTGAACTCAGTTAAAGGTCCACCCATTGTAGCATGTATTCTATTTTCTTTCAAGCACCTTGAAAATGGAGCGACCATTCAATCAGCTATTTGCAGCAGTGCTGTCCGCATTCCTAATAGAGGGCCATTATGGTTGACAGACTAACTGACTGAACCATTACTTATAACTTAAATTAAAAACAATAGCAGTGAGGTAAAAGTGAGCACTTAATAAAGCGAGGTTACAAAACCAGCTACTGATCAATCAGAACCATCTAAAACAAATAAGATTGGAAAAAATGTTGAAGCTGCAGCAATGTAATTATGAAAATTCAAATAATTAAAGGTGTCAACCAGTTAGGACCATACAATGAAGCAGATATTTTCTTGAATCAATAAAGAGCCATGAAATATATATGTTAAAGATTTGGAACTCAAAATACAAAAAACTCCAAATAATTAAAACTCCAAAGAGGCTACCTATCTAAAATTAACCAAGGTCTGGAACTGGATTAGAGACCTGCCTAGAAACTTCACAATATATTAATTCAAGTTTCATGATTAAAACGAAAAACAAATGAACAAACCCAGAATATAAAATAATCAGCATCTTCCAGAATTAAACCTGAGTATTTAAATCAAGATCATGATGCATTTTCTGGGTGTCATATATTCTGAAGGACAAGATAATTATTGCTCCTGTTTTCCCATTAGAATTGCTCTGGCTTCATTTGAGCCATTCAAAGTTTTCTCCTATAAAGCCAACCCACTGGAATTTTCAGACTGCTGTTAATAAAACCAGCTCACCAAATTTTAAAGCAGATTTCTTAAGCCAGTGTCTTGCAGGTGTTAGCCTACAGCTATGACAAGCCCAGCTAGCATAGCCAGCTGTTGAGTGGAAGATTGTGATTAGGGATAGAGTGATGGCTAAATGTCAGGTTGGAGCAAGCTGGAGTGAGACAAGCTCAGGTTTTGCTTCACAGGCTCTAGAACTGATCCATTACAAAAAGTACCATAAATACAGTAGCTTAAGGGATTGGAAAGGAAAACACGCCAAGTTAAAAACAAGATTGTATACATCTCCCTGTAAATTTACACATTTCTTCAGTTCTGTGTCTGTGCTGAAAGAGAACAGAACATGTTCCATTTTCTGGGCTTTAGGAGGAATCTGAGAAACAATTAGAGATAAGAGGTTCACCACATAAAGGTTACAACAACATTTTTGCAGGTTTGAGTATCTACCACACCCAGTCCCTGCTCTGGGCAAGATCTACATCAAAGATACATTACTTTCAGCTGGTAAGGCGGGCTGAGTATATCAATTTGTCACTAAGACTAAGCTACTTATACTGCATTATTATTAGATATACCCCACCTAGACAAATCCACAGACACCTTGCTAACACATAGGTGTGCAACTACTGGCAGGATGCCATCTTGATTCAAAGATCCCAATGTTTAATTATGCAAATACAAAGTAATTAAATAGGAGTGGCTATATTGATAGCATCAAAACTTCAAAAGGATCTCAGGTTTCATCCAGTTCAACTGCCCAGATGGCAGGCTTCTTCTCTGATCCTTTAAACATGTACCCTTGTGTATCTAAAATTACCACCATCATTGCCCCATTTTTAGCTAGAGTTGATGTTGTGATGAAACAAGTTGCAGCCGCTGCTCAATTTCTTGCTAGTGATTCTGAAACAGCTATGGTAGCAAATTCAATCACTTATGGGATGACAAGCGTAGCCTTGTCCAATCTATTGCTTCCCGCAATTTTTGGATTACAATTCCCATAGTTTCTTGATAGTGCAATCAACTTTGATTTTGACTGAGAATTCTGAAAGGTGACAACTGAATTCATATGTACAGAGCGAAGTATTTCAGCATCCAATGTCTTCTTTGCAGAGTTTCCACTAATGTGGCTTAACATTTAGTATTAAGTGTGGCATTCTATAGATATCCGTTGCCAGTCTTCAGAGCCATGTTTTTCCATGTCATTTTTATTCGCAGTGCATGCATTTACTGTTAAGTCCCATGCAATGTCTGGGAAATATATCCCACCATGTCCATTATTATGTATTCTCTGATAAATATATGTAATGTTACATCATGTAAGGAATCTTAACAAACTTTATGTATGTTATCTTAACAAATGAACATTCTTATACATGCATTTTTTAAAATTCAGTCAAGAAATAAGTCATTACCCATGAAGCAAGAGAAAACCAACCTAAAAACTAGAACCCGACAGGTTCTAAAAATATCTATACATTGCAAGTTTGAAGTTCAGATCCATGCAAAGAATATATTTATGAAACAATCACAAAATGTTGCAAATGCTTGAAAAATCCAAGATGTGCATTGTTAAACTAAGTATTGTAGCAAGGTCCAGTTCAATGCTTTTTGACCTGTATTACTATCTCATGCAGAATATTTGAATATTGGTCTATTTACTTCCCAAGATTCTTTCTGTATGTCCCTTCTTATTGAGACAGACATTTTTCCTAGCCTTGTAAAGTTCTCTATCTTAGAAATGTCTGTTTATCACAATATTTCTCATACTGCTTGACTTTGAGCATATCATAAAATCAACAATACAATCCATATCTACAACAATAAATACAAAGATAATAATGTAACTCTCACAAGTGTTCTTCTCAACTAGAACTATTAAATACTGATCCATCTTTAGTCCCCAAAGCCTTTTTGAAATCGCCAGGACTTTACAAGCTTTTGGAAATTCATGAAGGCCACCTTCTTGCTTCAGAGCAAACACATAGGCTACAATTTGTAAATTCTTAAGTGTCTCCCCCATTTCTTCATAAATCCAGGGATTGAACCATGGCAAGATTTGCCCAGGTAGGACTGTAACCTTTAAGGAATGACTAATTAACCATGCAGTGCTACTGTATATATTATAGTAAGAAGTTAGATTAACTGAATTTAATGGGACATTCCCAGATAAGGAAGTACAATACTGTTATCTAAAATCATCTTTAACTGAGCTGAAGAAGCTTCTTGGATGAGAAGCAGTCCAGTTGCCTCTTGAAAAAAATAGCACCTTTGGGACAATCACAACCTGGATGACTGAGAATCTCCCTAGACTCCCAATTTTCTTATTTATATATTTCTTAACTGCCATTCGTTAGAAAGATACTAGGATTGAAAAGCAGATGGGATAGAGATAGAAATTGAGGTAAAAAATTCTAAGGGAGAGTTTGTGAATTGATTAGAGAAGTCTTGGATAGAAAGTTTATCATGTGAAATTAGAAGCAGAAAATAATTATAGTAAATGATCTGCAGCTTCACAAGTTTTCAATTGTGCCCCATATTCCTCACTGCATTGTAGTTCTTCTGCTACTTTAAAGCTTCTCCTCACCTAATTGTCAGTCTGCCAACTTCTCAGGACAGTTCCTTGCCCATTTAAAGGTGATATGTTCTCTGTATATCTCTTGAGGAATTGCCTGCAGTATGTAATGAACATGCTGCCTTGCATCTATAAATACACTGAGGTTTGTTCTTTCCTATTCCATGACCATAGGGCCATGGTTGCTTTTATGTTGTTCTTTAGCAACATAAGAAAGATGAATGTATATATAAATTATGCTTTTTTTTTTTTTTTAAAGTCACTTCAGAGAGTTATAAAAGAGAAAATGCAGTTAGGAAAAAGATTGCTGGAAATACTACATAATTCAAATTATAAGTATAGCACAGATGTATTTATTTTTCCTGACTGATTGGCAGGGATGGGAAGGTGACCTCAATTCTCTTGCTATGCAGAAGCCATATCTTCTAGTTTCCTGGGAAGTTCATGTGAAGCAGCTGAAATTCTAACTTATACAAAGATATACATATGCATGCTTGATAATGAATCTTTCCAATTCTTTTCTTATTCTATCTGGCAGATGTTTCATCAATCTGATCTTTTGTAGTGGACTTTGGCTCTAGCAATCACTGATTTTTGCACTGAATGGATTCAGGACCTAAATACACACATACAAGAAAAAAACATTAAATACAACCTGAATAATGTTTTACATTAAAAGTTGATTGCTTTTAATTCTTTGCTGTACCCATTTTCAAAATACGTTCTACTCCAGGTCATCTTCAGCATACAGGTTGTAGACATACAAGTTACTTTCAAGATTTACAAAAAGAAAGAAAGAAAGAAAGAAAGAAAGAAAGAAAGAAAGAAAGAAAGAAAGAAAGAAAGAAAGAAAGAAAGAAAGAAAGAAAGAAAGAAAGAAAAGCAGACAGATCTTTTCCGAAAGTTAAGTCCTACTATAGACTTCATCTGTGAAATAGTTAAATTTGCTGGTTGGAGTAAAGGAGTTTGAAAATTGAGGAAAAGTTCCATGTGGAAAAGAGAAGCAGCCTGTTTTTTGGTCAATGCACCTGTACCAGACTTGGACAGCATTCAATGTATTGTGCAACAGTGATATATAATTTGTTCAGGTTGATTAAACAACACAATTACAACTATAAGAGACTGGTTTGTACATGCTGCTGATTTTTTATCTAATTCCCATACTATGGTTATCTAACAATATACAATCTTTCCAAAAGTCATAATAAATATCAATTTATTCTCTGAAATGTTTCAGTGATCGTGCTTTGGCTAATGTTTCTTTGCACTTCACAACACAGCTAGTCTTATTGTACTACTTAGTGATATAGGTTAACAATACTTTAGTAGCATTCTTTCCTTTTTTGGGGGTAAATAACCCTGAAATAGAATTGGAAGCATAAAATATGTATGGATACATAGAAATAACTAAATAAAATTATATCAATGATTATTACTGCTTTAATAAGGTTTTACGTATTATATTATTGCTTACGATTATTTTCCTTGAATGCCTAGGGAAGAAAGACAGGATAAAAGCAGCATAAAGAAGCCAACAAGTAATACAATTAACAAATCTAATCTACATTTAAACCACTAAAATAAAATCCCAGAATCCAGGCTAAAATAGCCATCTCTTTTTCTATCTGCAATTCAAATCAAAACCTGCTATCAATTATCAACCAATAGCTTGAAAAAGAGAGAGATAAGGACAGTAAGGTTTAATTATCTTTATAATTGTTGCTTATAAGCCACTTTTGGAAGGATTGAAATAGGTGCTTTTTCAAAAGGCATTTTTTTTCTTTGAAGACGTTTTGCTTCTCATCCAAGAAACTTCTTCAGTTCTTCTTCAAAACTGAAGAAGCTTCTTGGATGATGAAACGTTTTCAAGGAAAAACAAAGAAAAGTCCAGTTGCCTTTTGAAAAAGGACCAGTGGGACAGTCATGACCTGGATGACTGAGAATCTCCATATACATTCTTATTCCTGTATAGTTATATGCATATATACAGTAATTAGCATTTTATGTTACATAATGGTAGATGTCCAGCACATGTGATTAAACTTCAGTTTCATAGGCAAAAAAATAGTCTTCTTTTTGGTTCCTTGATTATGTGCCATTGTTGATCCTTAATGAATACATAGGTAGATTTTCTCCATGATGATCTGTTTTGTTTACAACCAAAATGCCAAGCTTGGAGTTCAAACCAACCACCTAATCTTCTGTTCTTTAATGTAGTTTGGGTATTGTAACAGAATTTTGAGAGCCTGTTCAAAACTCCTCTCTATTTCAGTTAGGGTGGCAATCAAAGAATCATCAATTCGTTTACAAATTTCATGGGAGGAGAATCTTGTATATTTAAATATACAGGACTCTCCTCCCATGAAATTTGTAAACCAATAGTTGTTCCATGGTGTTATGTCCGGTGCGGCAAGGAGACCAGGACTCAGTGACTTGGTTCAGCTCATTTATTGGTCCCGAGATCGACTCGGGTTCCGGGGGAAAAACTGCGGCTTTTTATTCCCAAGTCGCAGCGGCCGCGACCAATGGCACCGCTTTGAATCTCCCGCAATTAGTTTGCACCAATCGCAGGAGATCCGCAGCGGGCCAATCAGAGCGGCTTGCTCGACCAATTGGATCCCTGTGCGCTTTGACCAATCACAGCACGGCGTCTACAAGAATGTAAATGACTGTACAGAACACCCCTCCCCTCTTGGTTCGGTCCTACGAAATGTAGTCCCGTAAGTAGGCGGGGCTCTGTACTTGCCTACTGGACCTGCGCAGGTCAGTTGTTGCTTGGCTCCGGTTCGGTCGGGTTCTCTGTTGCTCTCGGCCTCGTCGATGGAACTGCCTGGAAGATCTCGCCGGGCCTTTTGTCGCAGCTCCCTCCCGGTCTACCTGGGCTGGTTGAGCTGTGGTTTCTGCCGCTCTCGCCTAGTCTTTCTGGGCTGGTTGAGCTGGCCCGGCTGCTTCTTCCTGGTGAGGCTTCGAGCTGGCTGTCCATCGGTAAGTGTTGCTGGTTTCTTTCTATTGGGTTCTGGTTCCCGGGGTATTCCCTCCCCTCTTGGCTTGTATTATGGGGGTTGTCTGTGTTTGGTTGTGCGTCGGTTGTGTTTCCTGTGATTGTTCTCGATCTTAGTTGATCGATGTGGCGTTTCCAGGCTCATCCGTCGGTTGTTTTCAGCCGGTACGAGCGGGGGCCTGTCAGTTGGGTTATGGTTGCTGGTACCCATAGTGTGTCTCCGGTAAGGTTCTTTGCGTAGTTGGCGTTGCCTGGTGCAAAGGGCCGGTGCTTGCTAGAGGAGTTGGGGGGTTACTCTGGGTTGTATGTGGGGTGCAGCCTGTCTAATGGGGACCTTATTTTCCTCCCCATTAGTAGCTCTGCCAGGCTTTTGTTCGTTGTTGTGTTCAGGGTTATATGTTGTATGAAGAGCATTTTATTTATTTTTTCTTGGATTTCCCTGTGTTCAATTTTTTGGATAGTTTTTTTTGTAAATTGAACCATCCGTTCCGCCCTTCCATTTGCCACCGGATGTGCCGAAGCTGTCAATGCATGTCGTATGCCCCATTCCACAAGAAATTTTTCAAATTCTAGCAAGGTGAATTGGGGCCCGTTGTCTGACACGATGACGTCTGGGCGGCCTTGGGTTGCGAATAGCTTGCTAAGTTCCTTGGTCACGGCCTCCGTGGTGGTGGTTTTCATGTTGCTTACCTCCAACCAGTTGGAGTAAGCATCTACCGTTACAAGGAATGTATGTCCCTTAGTGGGCCCAGCAAAATCTATGTGGATCCTTGACCATGGTCCCCTGGGAGTTTCCCATTCCAGGATCGGTGCCGCGGGAGGGCTCGGTCTGGTTTCCTGGTAGCATTCACATCTTGCCACCCAGGCCTCGATTTGCTTGTCCATCCCTGGCCACCAAGCGTAACTTCTGGCCAGGGCTTTCGTTCTAACTATGCCCGGGTGCCCCTCGTGTAACAACCCTTCCCTTGTAGTTTTTCCGGAATAACAACCCTATCCCCCCACAGTACACACCCTTTTTGTAGCGAGAGTTCTGTTTGCTGGTTCCGGAATGTCTTGAATGCTTCATCGTCGTCTTTTTCTGGCCACCCTTTTTCTACCCAATGTAACACCCACACCAGACGTTTGTGTTTATTAGTTTCTCAGGCAATGTCTGACGCGGTTATGGGTAGATCGGGCAGAGTCTCTATGCTGAGGGTGCTCGTCGTGGGTGCTGGGTTGGTGTCTAGGTCAGGTAACGGCGAGCAGCTCAAGGCATCTGCGTGGGTGATAGTCTTACTGGGTCGGTGTGTGAGCCGGTAGCTGTAGGTGGCAAGGAATTCGGACCACCTTGTCATTCTGGGAGATAGGATGTTCGGGGTGGCCCGGTTCCCTGCCAGGATGCCAGCAGCGGCTTGTGGTCTCTGATAATGGTGAACGTGTGTCCATAGAGGTACTCACGGAACCTCTTCACTGCTGCAATTATGGCAAGGGCCTCCTTGTCCAGTTGGCTATAGTTCCTCTCTGGTTTGCTGAGTGTCCTCAAGAAGAAAGCGATGGGTGCTTCTCTTCCATCCGGGAGTGTGTGGCTGAGGACGGCGCTGATGCCGAAGGGTGAGGCGTCGCATGTGATGGCAAGTGGTAAGGTCTCATTGTATTGGATGAGGACGGCATCCGAGGTGAGCAGGTCCTTGGTTTTCCTGAAGGCGGTTTCCTCACGTTTCCCCCAAGTCCAGGTGGCTGCCTTGTCCAAAAGCCGATACAAAGGCTCTGTCGCGGTCACCTTTTGGGGCAGGAAAACATTGTAAAAATTAAGCAGTCTCAGAAATGCCTGCAGTTCCGTTTTATTCCTGGGTGTGGGGGCCTCCTTAATGGCTCTGATTTTGTTTGCGGTTGGGTGGATGCGTGCCGGTCTAGGAGGTATCCTAGGAACTCAACCCACTCTGTGTAAAGCTGGCATTTTCCTCTCTTCACTTTTAGCCCGGTTTCCTTGAATTTCATTAGCATCTCCCTTAGCCGACCCTCTAGTTCTCACTGGTTGGTTGCCGACACCAGCACGTCATCGAAGTAGGGCACCACCCCTTTAATTCCTTGCAAAAGCCTCTCCATGAGGCTCTGGAAAATTCCAGGCGCCACGCTGACTCCAAACTGGAGTCGGTTACAGCGAAACGCTCCCCGGTGGGTGACTATGGTTTGCGCCTCAGCGGTTTCTGCGTCGACCGGCAGCTGTTGGTATGGTTGTGCCAGGTTGAGCTTTGCAAAAACCTTGCATCCCCCCAGTGAGTGTAGAAGATGCTGCATTACTGGGATGGGGTAGGCGCTTTGTTGTAAGGCGCAATTTAGGGTGGCCCTATAGTCCCCGCAGATTCTTACTGATCCATCGGGCTTGACTGGGGTGACTATTGGGGTCTCCCACCAGGCATGGTCAATTGGTTGTAGGACCCCTTGCTTGACGAGCTTGTCAATTTGCTCATCTATTTTTGGCCTGAGTGCAAAGGGTACCCGCCTTGGTTTTAGGCATATCGGGGGAATGTTGGGGTCTAGGCTGAAGGAGATGGGGGGCCCTAGGGTGCCGTCGAACACTTCCTGGAAGTCCCGTGCCAGTTGCTGTTCCCAATCGGTCTCAGCGGTGTGGTTGATGCCCGTGACTTCGATGCCGAGCAGTGCGAACTATTGCAGTCCCAAAAGGCTGGGTCGGTCTCGTCCATGATCGTCAGGGGAAGCTTTGCTGTGCGGCCCTTGAATGTTACCTTGAATTGTCCAGTTCTGACTACCGGGATGCAGTTTCCCTGGTAGTCCTTGATTATTAGTCTCTGGTTCTCCAGTCCCTTCTTGTGGATGGTAGGCACCAAGCATTTGATTTCTTGCCAGGCGACCATGGAGAGGTAGGACCCGGAGTCCACCTCCATTTTGCATGGCTCGCCTTCAATGCCTACCTCCACGTAGACTTTTCGGGCGTCGGTGGTTAATGTGTGGCTGATGATGACCGTCTGGTGGGTTTCCTCCTTCCGCCAGGTTTCGCCACCTCGTCGGTTCCGTCCGCTCCAGTCCCATCGGCTGTCAGTTTGGCGATCTCTGGCTCTGGGGGGTGTGCTGTCCCATCTCTGCTCGCTGTGGTCCCGCCGTCTGGGGCTGTAGGCCTTCCTCAATTGGCAGACTTGGGCGATGTGACCCTTTTTGTCGCAGTGCCGGCAGACTGCATCGAAGAAACAGCACTCTGCTCGAGGGTGGTCACCTCCGCACCCAGCACATGCGGTCCCCGACTTACGACCCCGCCGATTTCGCTGGTCACGTCCTGCCTGGAGCTGGTGGATCTCCTCCTACTCGTCCGTGGTGTCGGAGGTGGAGTGGAATTCACCATGATGGGTGGTGGTCTCATGGTGACTTGCTTCCGGGTGGGCCTCGGTCACCCGTCCTGGGTCGGCGGTCACGGTGCAGTCTCTGGTGTCTGGTCTCCGCATGCGGTTCACCGATTTCCGGGTTGCCACGGCTGCGGTGGCTTCAGCGATGGCATTGGCGAGGGCGATGTCTCTTTTGGTCATCAGTCAGCTCTGTAGGACTGGGTCTCGGAGTCCGAGTACGACGCAGTCCTGTAAGGCCTCATCCATGTCCGAGAACCCGCACATGCCCCCTAGGCTTCGCAGTTCAGCCACAAAATCGCTGATGCTCTCGCCCGCTCTCTGGTCCTGCCGGTAGAAATTGTGCCGCCTGATGAGGGTGGGCACAGTGGGGGCATAGTGGTTTCAGAGCAATGGTTCGAGGTCGGCCCAGTCCATCTCCTTGATGTCTGTGGGTTTCGCTGGAGCTTTTGCCATCTTGAACACTGCGGGCCCGCAGTGTGTCAGGAAGACAGCTCTTTTCTTTGGCCCAGTGGCATCCTTCATGTTGCTACATTCGAGGAACATGAGGAATCTGTCTGTGTATGATTCCCAGTCCTCGGTAGTGGGATTGAAGGGCGCGGGCAGTGTGATGCTGGCCATCTCGTCGGTCTCGCTTCCTCCAGACACGTGTTGGTGGGGAATTAGCCTTGGGATCCCACCTTCGTCGCCAGTGTTATGTCCAGCGCGGCAAGGAGATCATGACTCAGTGACTTGGTTCAGCTCATTTATTGGTCCCGAGATCGGCTCGGGTTCCGGGGGAAAAACTGCAGCTTTTTATTCCCAAGCCGCCGCGGCCGCAGCCAATGGCACCGCTTTGAATCTCCCGCGATTAGTTTCCACCAATCGCGGGAGATCCGCAGCGGGCCAATCAGAGCGGCTCGCTCGACCAATCGGATCCCTGTGCGCTTTGACCAATCACAGCGTGGCGTCTACAAGAATATAAATGACCGTACAGAACACATGGCTTTGCCCAGCTCATTTTTGGCTACAATATGCTCAAGGATTCAAAACAATTTGGCCTTGGTCATGTTAAGTATAAATTGAAATAGAGAAGAGTTTTGAACAGGCTTTCAAAATTCTGTTACAATACCCTAACTACGTTAAAGAACATTCCAAGATTCTTAATGACTACTGTTTCCTAACCTTGCTTATGTCAGAGATCTGACATTTACATAGATACATATTTACTAGACATTAGTAAGTATCTGCAAAATTTTGAAAAGTTACTTCTCTTGGACAAAACTTCAAATGAAGCATTCTCTAAGTTGTCAGTAGGCATATCTCAAGTTGAGATCCTTCTTTCCAAAATAGACATGAGTTGGTGTCTTTTTGGGTTTATTGATTATGCAGATTTACAACTATCTAATCTTGTGTTCAAGGTGAAGAAAAGAAAATGCCTGCACATAGCAACATTTACTTAAACAGAAACATGGAACAAAAGCCTCATAAGAAAACAGAAAGCAGGGGCTGGTTCATCTTTACAAAGTATTTTCTGCAGGGGAAAAAAAATCACATAATACATTCAAGATGTCAGAGGTTAGCCATAGTGCGCATGAATCATGCTGCGAGTGCTTCACCTTTCACTTTTACAGCTGTAATTAGATTACAGAGTTTTTATTGCCATTTTAAATTCTTCCTTTATAAGTTGCTCGCTACCCTACAATGGGTGTTTCGCCATCCCCCTCCCTCACACTTGGAACCCAATGTATTTAATTTTTGCTTCTATGATGCTGGATTAACTTTGAAGGATTGTTGAAGTCACAAGTCAGTCACCCTTGCCCTCCTAATGGGATCTCACTGCTGGTACATGACCTTGAAGTGTAATATATACAATCAGCTATATTTATTGGTAGTGGGAGTTAGGCGGGAAGTAAGAGCAGCTGGATTGCATAAACATCAAGAGCCCATATGTCCTGCCCACAGTAGCCATGACATGTTTAGACTAGTGCAGCCCAGTCCAGCAAAACCTTCTTCCTACTCCTGGTATGTGATGAACTGATAAGGAGATGGTACCTTTCAGCAGTTATGAGAGAGGAGACAGTGCAGAAAATTTGTTTCTAGATTGTCAGCATTCTGAGGGCTGTGGATCCTAGAACGGCTGCCAGTCCTGATGGTATCTCTGGCCAAGTGTTTAAAGACTGTGCTGATCAGTTGGCTGGAGTCTTTACCAGGATCTTCAATCGGTCTTTATCCCAGTCCACTATTCCATCTTGCTTGAAGGCTTCCACCATTGTTCTTGTTATGTTTGGAGCATGGGTGAGAAAGAATGGAGACAAGCCTCTGAATGGTGAACTTCAGCTCTTTATTTACATAGTGACTTTTAGCTTCTATATCAGTTTTAACCCGCAGGCAAACCCCGTAACTATTAACCAATAACTAACGAGGAGCGCTAGCTCTCATAACCAATAGGAACTCTCTGTTAAGGGCCAATCGGATTCCTAAGAACTAGCCAATCCGATCTGGCCACCTAACAGCCAATCAGAAGTGCAGGGCCAGAACCCTGCACTTTACTCCAAGCTCACGCTTTATTAAACTTTTATACATTCACAACACCCCTTCCCCCTGGCTTCTGTTTGCAGAGCGCAGTTACATAGTCCTTTAGGTAGGACAGTTGTTTTATTAGTCTTTTTGATTTTCGCTGTGTCATTTGGCTGCAATCACGCTGAGGGAGATCGTTGTTTGGCAGTGGGGCTGTTTCTGGTTCAGAGTTCATTTCCCCGTCATTGCCCATGGTCTCTGTAATTCCCTGAGGTTCAACTGTTTCCCTCTCTGGTTCCACTTCCTGAGTCTCTATTATACCGTCGTTCCCTTCGAATGGGTTTTCTTCTTCTTGGAATTCATCTTCTTCCGTACCTCCCCCCCCTCAGTCTGGTCATAGGGAAGTTCAGGACGGCCCACTGGAAGCTGCGATCGTAATTGATCGATATGGCGTTTCCATAGTCTATCGTCAAGGCATTGTACAAGGTAGGATCTTGGGCTGATTACATGAACTACTGTCGCCTCCACCCACAATGGGTCGCCCGATAGGTTTTTAGCATATACCAAATCTCCTACCTGAAAGGCACGACAGCGGCTGCTGGATCCTAGTGGTTTTTCCGGTTCATAAGCTGGGTGTAACCGGTTGAGGTGGGAGCGGAGTTTTCGTCCCATTAGCAGTTCGGCGGGAGTTTTGTTGGTGATGCTATGTGGTGTGATGTGTTGTAAAAAAAGGATTCGATTGATCTTCTCATCAATGTTGTCGTAGTTTACCTTCTGTAAGGTTTTCTTCACAAATTGTACCATGCATTCTGCTTTGCCATTGGTCGCAGGGTGCGCAGGTGAGGTGAACGCATGTCGAATGCCACGGTCAGCGAGGTACTGCTCGAATGACAGTGCTATAAATTGGGGCCCGTTATCGGATACCAGGACGTCTGGTAGTCCGTGGGTTGCAAATAGTCTTTCCAGGGTTTTGATAACTGCCTCGGAGGTTATAGTCGTCATGCGATGAATCTCGAGCCAATTTGAATAGGCGTCAACAGTTAGTAGAAAGATGTGGCCTTTGGTCGGCCCCGCGAAGTCCAAGTGAATTCGGGACCAGGGTCCGTGTGGTGTCTCCCATTCAGTAGGAATGGCTTTAGGTGGGGCGTTGCTCACTTCCTGGCATTTTGGACAAGCTTTAACCCAATGTTCGATTTGCTTGTCAATGCCCGGCCACCATGCGTAGCTTCGCGCAAGGGCTTTCATTCGCACGATGCCGGGGTGGCCATCGTGCAAGGTTCTCAGAAGCGCTTTCTGGAGTCTTTCTGGGATAACGACTCTATCGCCCCAGATGACACAGCCTTTTTGGGAGAACAACTCGGTTTGTCGAGTCTTGAATGGTGTGAAGTCATCTGATAATTGGTCCAATGGCCATCCACGTTCTACCCAGCTTAGGACTCGCGCTAAGGTGGGGTGACATTTGGTTTCTCTTGCAATATCTCGGGTGGTTAATGGTGGCGAGTTGAGTGCCTCAATTTGCAACGTGGCTACCGTTAGTGCAGGATCGTCGAGAGTCTCTGGAAGTGGTGTTCGGCTCAATGCATTGGCATGGGGAATGGCTTTCCCCGGGCGGTATTGCAGCTGATAGTTATAAGCAGCTAAGAATTCTGACCATCGAGTCATCCGAGGGGATAATATGTAGGGAGTCGGCTTATCTCCGGCTATTATCCCCAATAATGGTTTGTGGTCAGTCACGATAGTAAAAGCCCGGCCATACACGTACTTGTGGAATCTTTTAACGGCTGACATAATTGCGAGGGCTTCTTTATCGACTTGTCCATAATTTCGCTCAGTTTTTGAAAGTGTTTTTGAAAAATATGCAACAGGGGCTTCGTTCCCATTAGGCAGTACATGGCTCAAAATGGTGCCCACTCCGAAAGGCAAAGCATCACATGTTATATTTAACGGTAAAGTCTCGTTATACTGCATGAGTACAGAATCAGAAATGAGCAGTTTTTTCATGTTGCGGAATGCCTGTTCTTCTCGGTGACCCCATAACCAATTTGCTTTCTTATCTAACAACCGGTGTAACAGTTCAGCGACCGTTGCTTTATGCGGTAAAAATACATTATAAAAGTTGATGAGGCCTAGGAATGCCTGGAAATCAGCCTTGTTTCATGGCCTGGGAGCGTTTTTTATCGCCCTTAGTTTACTTTCAGTAGGGTGAATACCCTGGCTATCAATTAGGTACCCTAAAAACTCAACACTGTCAGTACACAATTTATATTTGTTTTTTTTTACTTTAAGACCGGCCTCTTGGAATTTTTTTAGGACTAATCTTAACCGGTCCTGTAAGATTTTTTTCATAGGGGCTGCAATTAATACATCGTCAAAATAGGGGACCACGCCCTTAATCCCTTGTAATAACCTCTCCATAAGGCTCTGAAAAATCCCCGGGGCTACACTAACTCCGAATTGAAGCTGGTTACATTTAAAGGCACCTCGGTGTGTCACAATCATTTGTGCCTGTGCCATCTTTTCATCAACAAGTAGTTGCTGATATGCCTGAGCTAAATCTAATTTAGCGAAGACTTTCCTGCCCCCCAGGGAGTGGAGGAGATGCTGCACCACCGGCAATGGATATGCGTTCTGCTGTAAGGCATGGTTCAAAGTGGCCCGGTAGTCCCCACAAATTCGGATCGACCCGTCTGGCTTAATGGGTGTTATGATTGGGGTTTCCCAGGGGGAGTGATCGTTGGGCTCTAACACAACCTGAGCTATCAGTTTGTTGAGTTGTTTGTCAATTTTCGACTTTAAGGCAAATGGAACTCGACGGGGCTTAAGTCGGATGGGAGCTATCTTTGGGTCTAGACTGAATGAGATCGGGGTCCCCTTGTACTCGCCTAAGCTGTCTGCAAAGATGTCCCTGAACTCATGGATGAGGTGTCCCTTCCAGTCACTTCCGCTGACTTGGTTTATGCCGGCCACTTCAATGCTGAGTGGCGCGAACCATTGGAGGCCTAGTAGGCTAGGCCTGTCTCTATCGATGACAGTTAGTGGTAAGTACGCTGTGTGCTTCTTGAAGGAGACTCGGACTTGGCAGGAACCAACGACGGGGATTCGATTCCCTTGGTAGTCCTTGAGGATGAGTCTTTGGAAACAGAGATCTTGGCGTTGAATCATGGGGATGAGTTGTTTAAGGTTCTTCCAGGACACCATCGAGAGGGACGATCCCGAGTCGACTTCCATGTGGCAAGGCTGGTTCTCGATGGCTACTGTGACTCGTATTTTCTTGGTGTCTAAAGCTGAGGCGTGACCGATAGTGATAGTATGGTGAGCCTCTTCTCTCTGCAAAAGTCGATTTCTGCAGGAGTGGTTTACTGGCTCTCGCTGTACAGGATGGTTTCCTGTCAATTGGCGATAGTTAGTCCCTTTTGAGGCCTGGCCGGGTCCTGGTAAGCTTCGGCAGATCCGTCCAATGTGGCCTCGCTTCCCGCACTCATGGTAGAGCGCGTTGCGGAATTTGCATTCGGACCTGGCATGGTTGGCCCCACAGCCAGCGCAAGGGCGTAAAGGCTTCGGGTGGTGGTCCCGGTCGGACTGCAGTCGATGGACCCCTTCTTCATCGCTGTCTGACGATGAAGAGAGGTCCTCGTGGTGCGTCGTTGCAAGGTGCCCTTCTGACCTGGATAAAATGTCGCTTGTCGGTGGTGGTACCGGAGCACGGTTTCGGCACAGTTGTGAAGCCGACTTCCTGGTTGCTTCTGCTGCAGTAGCATCGGCGATGGCATCAGCAAGGCTGATGTCGCCTTTCACCGTCAGCTTGCTTTGAATGCCTGGTGCATCTAGTCCCAGAACTATGCGATCTCTTAGTGCTTCTTCTAAATCGGTGAATCCGCAGAGGCCTCCCAAATTTCGGAGGTCTGCTATGAAGTCGGCCATGATTTCTCCCTTTTGCTGGCTCCTCTGATAAAACTCATGCCGTCTCACGAGTGTAGGCACGGTCGGTGCATAGTGATCTCGTAGGAGAGGTTCGAGATCGTCCCAATGCATCGCCTTCACTTCTCGGGGTTTTGCTAGTGCTTTAGCCATCTTAAATACGGTTGGACCACAATGCGTTAGGAACACTGCCCGTTTCTTTCCTGGTGTGGCGTCCTTTAAGTTATTGGTTTCTAAGAACATTTGGAAGCGATCCAGGTAGGACTCCCAGTCCTCCTATACTGGATCGAACGGAGCGGGTGGTACAACGCTGCCGGACATGGTTCCGTTGTGTAGCGTCGTCTGTCACGTGCTCGGTGTTCTTCGAAGTTTCATTGGTTCAGATGTCTCCACATCCCATCCTCATCACCAGGGTTATGTTTGGAGCATGGGCAAGAAAGAATGGAGACAAGCCTCTGAACGGTGAACTTCAGCTCTTTATTTACATTGTGACTTGCTTCATTTAACAGCAGTAAAACCCGCCTTATATAGGCAAACCTTGTAACGTTTAACCAATAACAAGCTAGGAACACTAGCTTTTATAACCAATAAGAACTCTCTGTTAAGGGCCAATCGGATTCCCCGGAGCGGGCCAATCCGATCTGGCCGTTTAACAACCAATCAGAAGTGCAGGGCCAGAACCCTGCACTTTACTCCAAGCTCACGCTTCATTAAACTTTTAAACATTCACAACAGTTCTGCTGCCAAAGAAGTTCCCTATCAATAACCTCAATGATTACAGACCAGTGGCACTCACTCCTATCATCATAAAGTGCTTTGAGAAATTGGTCTGCTGGCACATCATTTCTGGTCTTCCGCATACATTTGATAAACACCAGTTTGCATACAGAAAAAATAGATCTACAGAGGACACTATAGCCATCACTCTTCACACTGCTCTGACTCATCTAGAACAGCGGGGGGGGGGGGGCTATGTGAGGATGCTTTTTGTGGATTTTAGTTCTGCATTTAACACAATTCTTCCACATAGAATAGTGTCTAAACTTCTGGATCTTGTGCTTTCTAATTCAGTCTGCCTTTGGATTATGGATTTCCTGTCTGGCCACTCACAGAGGGTCAGATTAGGTAATCATACCTCTTCAGCTCTTATTCTTAACACTGGTACACCACAGGGTTGAGTCCCTTACTCTATACTCTTTATGTGCATGACTGCATTCCCACGCTAGTAATACTATTGCTAAATTTGTAGATGATACAACAGTCGTGGGATTTATCTCTGGGGGGGATGAGTCTGCCTACCGAGGTGAGGTGGACTGGTTACTTTCGTGGTGTGGAGACAATAACTTGGTCCTCAACACCAATAAGACCAAGGAGCTTATAGTGGATTATAGAAGGAACAGATCGGAAATCCAGCCCTTGCTTATCAATGGAGACCGAGTGGAGCAAGTGGCCAGTTTTAATTTTCTGGGTGTTACCATAAAAGAGGACCTGCCCTGCCCACATTGTAGCCCTGGTCAAAAGGGCCCAGCAGAGATTATACTACCTGAGACTTCTCAGAAAACAACAACTGAATGAAAAACTGCTGGTGACCTTCTACCGCTGCACTATAGAGAGCATTTTAACATATGGCACCTCTGTATGGTTTGCCAATTGCACAGTGGCAGATAGGAAAGCACTCCAGAGGATTAATGTCATTGCCCAGAAAATCATTGGTTGCCCTCTCCCCTCTTTGGAAGAGCTTTATAGTTCCCACTGCCTTAAGAAAGTTCAAACATTCTCAAAGATCTGTCTCATCCTGGGCACCCTTTTTTTTTTGAACTATTACCATCTGGCAGATGGTACAGAATAATAAAAACAAGGACAAATAGGCTGAAAAACAGCTTCTATCCCAGGGCAGTAGCTCTTTTGAATTCTGCTGTATAGTGCAGTGTTGGTGTGGTTTTTGGGTTTTCGGTTCAATGTGCGAAGGGTGAAGGATGTGTGTTTGTGTTTATTTTCATGGTCATGATGTGCACTGAAGATGGTGTTTGATTTCGTTGTACGAGGTGCAATGACAATAAAAGTAAACTAAACTAAACTAAACAAAGGGGCATTTCAAAGAACTTGAGAAGACTTGCTGGCAGCTTCTCTTAAGTAAACAAGGGCATGTCAAGTAGATTCTAGAACAGGAGCTCATGGAATAACAGTACTACTTTCCCTTTGTGGCTGGGGGGGGGGGGGGCGGTAAATCCTAATGTTTCCATCTGCATATTTACCCATAGGCCCTCAAGCTAGCTAATCCATGACTGGAACTAGCCTTTTCACAAAATAAGGCAAAGCTATAATGGTGCATGCAAACACACATGTATTGAAACATGCATGCATATTGATCACCCAAGCATTTTAGACACTACAAAGATTGTTGTCATAACACCCCCAGGTTTCACTTATTTTTAGTACCATCTATATATACATACAGTGGAAGTCTGAGAATTTCATTAAATTCTGTCAATAAAAGTAGCATGCTTCAAAGGACTAATTTGATAGCATACAGTGGCTCATACTACATCAATGGATTGGGTTCATCCGTTAAAGAAGCACGTTTTAAGTAAATCATAACAAATGGAGTTGTTGAGTAGGCACCCCAATTGTAAAATGGCAAAACCCTATTAGCTTTTATTTCCTGGCATTTTTAGAATAGTCGCAAGGGGTTTAAAGGGTTTTTAGCAAGGTTACTTCTAGGTGACTTCAGCTTGTCAACCCTTGGGGTCATTTGAAGCTGACTTAAAGTAATGTGGACATGCATAGATACATCATACATACCCATTGTGCTGTTTCTTTTGGGATAAGCAATGTTTCTCTGTTTCTGCCAATGTTCCCCCATTTCAATTTATTCCCAGACAAGTTTATCACTATTATTTTTAATTCCATTTACTGAACAGGAATCTCCTCGCTCAGCCCTGCTCCCCCATTTCCAGAACAATTTTATTTTCACCAAAAGTGGTCTATATTTTTATGCCCCTAATAATAAGAGTTGTTCCTTGTTTGGTTTGACCACATTCTTTACAACTATTTTTTGCTGTTTATACTTTTTCTCATATATTCATTTTTGCATTATTTTTTACAGCACTCATTCTCTTTACAGGATCTTTTGTTCATCCCAGCTTCTTTCAACTCATTCTGCCAAGCTTATTTCCCCATAAACATAACTTCACACATAATTCTTTTCCCTATGCTTCAAGCAATTAATTTCCACCTCCCATTAATCCTACTGGAAATTTTTCTAGTTTTTAATACTTTTCCATTTAGGATTTATATTTTTTCCTCTTGTAATTATGCTACTTTCAGTTTAGGTTTTTCTTTCTTTTTCTTCCATTGTGAATATTTCTCAAAATGTTGACACTATTTAAAAAAAAAAAGGTTTGTTTTCCCTACAAGTAGGACCTCCTGTTGCTCTTTTACCCTTCATAATTCTCTCAATCTTTCATCATGAACAAGTAATGATGTTTTCCATTTCATTCAGGTATGCATGAGAAGATATATGCTTGAACCAAGTATTTGATTCCCCACCCTCAAGCATATATTAAATAAATAATCATTATTCTCATGTATCTAAATGTCCTTGAACGGCCCAATCATTTTTTTCTCCATACACTCATCTCATTCTCATCCATTCATGGCACCTTGCATAACAACCCCCCCCCCCCCCTCATTCCCCATTTAATTCATTGAGAATATTGTCAAACTGATTCAAGGATCTTCCATTTATTTGATTATAACATGCTACTATTACCAATCTATGAATTTCCTACTTTCATATGCCTGCAGGGATCTAAATTATATAGTACATACTACATATTTATTTCCTTGCATTTATTCAAGAAAATCAGTTTGGTACAGTGGTTAATGTGCTGGCTTAGAAACCAGGAGACTGAATTCTAGTCCTGCTTTAAGCATGAAAGCTGGTTTAGTGACTTTGGGCCATTCATTTTCTCATCTCAATTCATCTTATAGGATGGTAATTGTGGGGAAAACAGAGCAGGAAGAAATACATTTGCCATATATTGGCAAGATGTGTGTTTGTTATATTGAATAATTTATAAATAATAAATGTGGGATAAAAATCTAATAAAAATTGATTCATCTCATTAAGATCAGGGTTTTTTTCCTGTAATTTATCAGACACACAGACCTCATTTTCTTTCTATTGGCATATGAATGAATAACAAAAATTTCTGGCCCTCCTGCATAAAACAAAAATCTCTTGATATTGAGGCCATTCAAAAGGAAAAAGAGTAGCCATTTTCCATAAAGTCTAGTCCTCTGCTGAAGAGAATGAGGAAGTGTTCAAATTCTTGCCAGTTTTTTTTCTCTCTCTCTCTTGTACACACACACACACACACACACACACACACCAACTACCTAAGTTGAAAATCAGTAAAGTCAGCTCTCCAACACTATGAATGTTGCTGAGACCTGGAACTGCTTTCAAGATAATGAATTCTCTTGAGCAAGTGCTAACTATTTCAGGATAAAGAGTGTTTTCCACCAGTGTTGGAAATTTTCCAATCCATATAAAGGAAAACAAAAAGCATGGTGTTAAGGATTAAGCTAACGCGTTCAGTATAGCAACCCTAATAGCTTTACTTTAACAGCAGGCTCGTAATCCTGCACTTCTCATTGGCCCGCGAATAGCGAGTCGTGATTGGTCGTTTCCGGCTGATCTGATTGGCTGACAGCGGGTCTCTCTGATTGGACGCTTGTTAGAGCAGTAAACTCAAATCATTGGTTATTGTGACAGCAACCAGCTCTATAAAAGAGCTGCTGCTGCCCAAGTATTTTGCTCTGTTCTGAAGTTACTAATAAAGAGTTGAAGTCACAGTTCGATGCCTCGTCTCCATTCCTTGCACCCATGCTCAGGACATAACACATGGCATAGTGATCTGAGAGAGTTTTTAGAATAAGCAGCATTCTGTGCTTGATACCTTGCCTTTTAGAGATTTGGGGTGATCTCTCTCATATTTTCAGTCTGTGTAATCAATGGTCACAATGTGTGTAGGAATTAAACACAGCTGGAAGAAAGAAGGAAAACTGCCATATCCTACAAACAGGTAGTAGATGATAAACTGTTTCTATATTTTTCCCAATAAGTATTTGAATTTGAGCATCTTTGAGCCTCAGTTCTTCATTCAGTCAATCTATGTCTGAAAGAAGTAGACAGCTGAGAAATATATAAGAGCTGTAACAATTATGGCTACATGAAAATATATGTAAATATTCAGAAACAATTATGAAATTAATCAATGTAACTGTTCTTACTGTCAGTGTTCTTACTGAACATTGACTCATGGACCCAGCTCTCTGGAACAAAATAGACGTGTCCTTTTATCTGAAGAGAACCTTCCTGTCTGGAATGTGTGGCGATTAAGATAAAGAATTTCACATGGGCCATAAAATAACCCAGAGTCCTGGTCTTGTAAAACATGCTATTTCCTTCATTAATTGCGTACATGTGGACTTGTAACCAAATAGCTGGAACAAATAAACCTCAACCTTTCCCTAAAAAATAATAATATTTCATTTCATTTGAATAAGAGGGTTGAACTCATTAAAAACTTTATGAACTCAATCAAAAGCTTTTGCTCTTATGATGTAATAAAAGAAACTCAATTAAAATATATTAAAATAAATAAATAAAAGCTTTTGCTTACCTTCCCTGCTCTATCAGCCCCATCTCACATAGATTCAGTCCCACATGGAGCATACGTTAATTCACTAAACCTTTACTATTCTTCCTCAGTGGAACTTTTGTTCTTGAAAGATGTATTTATAGGCTTTGGATAGAAAGAAGTCCAAGTTTATCCTTGACCAGTGAACGAAAACAGAAGTTGAATTTAGTTTTCCAGCAGCTTTAGTTCTCAGTGCACTGATATACTGTGATATGTAGCAGTATGGTTCATTCATTATGCCCTTTTTTTGAGAAGATAAAAGATAAAATTAATGAATTTACTAGTATCTTTTTATTGTCCTCTTGTTGGTACCCAGAAACATATTTTCTTCAATCACATTTCAGAAACAGTATTAATATTGCATTACATTACCCAAGTTGCAGGAGAGAGACTGATTTGTCAGAACATGGATACAGATAGTCCTCATTTAGCAACTTCCTCCTTTAGTGATTGCAATTACAATGGTGATGAAAAAGTAACTTTACAACCAATCCTCACATTCCTTACACACATAATAGTGGACAACATCCAAAATTATTTAAAAGAAAATAACACATTTCCAGTAAACTAGAAGGGAAATAAAAGGAAAAGCAGAGGTACAAAAGATCAACTTCTGATTGATAAAATGGTTTTGAGGAATTGCAAAAACTGAAAAACCAATTTCCATATGGTTTGGATTGATTATAAAAAGGTCTTTAATGCATTGTGAGAAAATCTTTTGGATCATCAAATGTTTGAAAACAACTAGTGTCAATAAAAATGTTAGAATGTTTCTAGATGACAGATTTGTTTGAAAGTGAAATATATGGATTTGTCAATATTAGGAGAGGTCACTTCCATGGTGACTCAATATCACCCTTATTATTTGTCATTGCTATGACCCAATTTCAATGATTTCAAAGGAAACAAACCTGGCCTATCAAAAAGCAAAAATGCTAATAAAATCTCATATCTGCTTTAAATGAATGATCTGAAGTTTTATGAAAAATCAATCATTGACAAATACTGTTTAGAATATTTAGCAAAAATATAGCAGTGGATATAGAAATGTGCTGCACAAACCATAAATCAAGTAGAATAATGAACAGCAATGGAATTGAAATGCTGACTAGCCAAACCATCAAGAGTCATCAAGATGATGCCTCCAAATTTTACATTTTACAGTTGGATAATATCAAGCATACATAAATTAAAAATGTGATTAGTAAATAATATATTCAAAGAACAAGAGAGAAAGTTGCTAAAGGTAAAACCGAAGACAGGAAACACCATCAAAGCTATCAATACCTGGGCCATATCTATGATACAATATATTGCTGGAATTATTAACTGGAGAGCTTGGATTGAAAAAACAAGAAAATTGATCATTATCCATTATGCACAGTAATATTGACAAATTGTTCCTGTTCCATAGAAATGAAGGCAGAGATTTACTTCAAGTCAAACAAACTGGGAAGGAAGAAAAGCATGTATTGGCTGATTATGTAAAAGACAACCGAAAACAACATTGATGCAAGTTAAAAATTGAAACAAACTGAATAGTAGAGGAAGCAAACCACGAATACCAAAATAATGCAATAAATACATGAACAGAATGCTGGCAAGGAAAAGTATTCCATGGTCAATTTCTACAAAAGATCAAGAGGAAAATGGATAAAGATATAACCTGACAAAGGTTTGGAACATTAAAAAAGAAAAAAGAAACTGAAGGCTTGGTTTTGACTGTTCAAGAGCAAGCTATTTGAATGAATGTAATCATGGCCAGAACTGAAAAGTCATCAAATGATCAAAGTGCAGATTGCACATGGAAGCGGAAGAAACCATACACTCAGCTCACGCAAGAAGATTGAATAAACTGATTTCAAGCAATGATGTAATGCAAAGGTCAGAATGACTCATTGGAACATCTGTAAAAATTATCATGTTGTAGCAATGAAAAATTGGTTGGAACATAAAGTTGAAAATATCGTTAAAAAAATGAGGTTATAAAATTGTGGAATTTCCAGATAAAAACTGATAAAGTCTTGACTCATAACGTACCAGTTTTAACTGTGCATAAAAAGAAAAAAGTGTGGATACTTGATGTGGCAATTCCAAGGGACAGTAGAATAGAAGACAAAGAATTGGAGAAGATCACAAAGTATCAAGAGCTGAAAAGTGAAATTGAAAGATTATGGCATAAAGCGGCCATGGTGGTCCCCAGTGGTTATTGGCATGCTAGATACCATAGCAACAGGGATGGGATTCAATTTTTTTAACCAACGGTTCTGTGGGTGTGGCTTAGTTGGTGGGCATGGCTTGGTGGTAATGTGACTGGCTGGACATGGCCAACTCAACATCACTCACATCGAGGCACGCATCTCCTCGCCTGGCCTCTTGTGACTATGGGGATGCTGCAACAGTCGTAAGTGTGAAAAATGGTTATGTCACTTTTTCAGTACCATTGCAACTTTGAATGGTCACTCCACACAAGCAAAGTACCAGCAAAGGAGGGGGAAAAAAACTCCAGAGAAGTTCCTGAGACAGGAAGTCTAGTTCTGCCAAGACTATAATAAGGAGAGGCAGTTTCTGTAAGCAACACCAGAATGTTTCCTTCCTGCCTTCCTTACAGGATTAGGCCAGTAATTTCTTCTAACAACCGGTTCTCCAAACTGCTTAGAATGTTAACAACCGGTTCTAACAAATAGGTCCAAACCTGTAGAATCCCACCCCTGCATAGCAAAAAAGCTTGGACAGCACTTAGAAAACCTGCTCATTGACATAACTAAACTACCATCTGCCATTTACAAAAGGCCACACAGCTAAGATATGCACATTTGCTACACTGATACATTATGACATCCTAAGTTCTTGGGAGAAACGTGATGCATGGCCAATACCAGAGGTGGGCTGCTGGGGGTTCGCAGGGGTTTGGGAGAGCCCCTAGCTAAGATTATGTGCAGTTCAGAGAACCCCCAAATCCAACTGGCCCCACCTACCCCACCCTGCCCCTCACTGGAATCGTCACACAGCCCATTTTGGATCCAGGTAAGTGTAGGGTATGCTGGGAGACTCAGGGAAGGAAAAAAATGGGCCTCACGGAAATTTGGAAGGCTGGAAATAAGCCTGTTTCCAGCTTCCAGAGTGCCTCTGGAGCCCTGGGGAGGCTGTTTTCACCCTCCCGGGGCTCGAGGACAGCCTCTGGAGCCCAGGGACGGCAACCCCCCTCTCTGTGGTGCAGAACACTGACAAGCCACACCCGCCATAGCCACAACCACCCAGCAACCGGACAGAGAACCCTTTGCTAAAAATTTTGAAGCCCACCCCTGGCCAATACCACCAGAGGACTGGTAATTGTGATTTCACATTGTATTATATATGCAGTAATAATAATAGCAGGAGTTATTTATTCAAAGGGAGGCTTAAATGAGGCTTAATGGAATAACTCTGTATTCCATTTTGTTTTCCCATCCAGAATAGAAGAAAAAGGACAAAAGGAAAATTTCCAATGAAGTGCCCCTGTGGTCAGGTAACACAGCACAAAACAAATCTGCAATGCAAATTGAAAGCGAGGTTGGATGTCCCCTGCTGGATTGACCCAATGCCAACAGCACATGAGATTTGGCAAACTCCCAAAGAATGCTAAGCAATGGCCAATACAAAACATTGATTTTTTTTCTCTTGTGGAAAAGGGCAGCATGGACTTAGCAGTTGCCAAAGCTAATAGCTGAGGGATTTGGGGATCATTTTTCCTCTTATGAGGCTTTTGTAGTGAAGACATGTTTTTTTTTTCAAAGAATATTAAAGTGGTTAACAAACAACATTTTTAAAATAATTGTTTTGCAGTGAATCAGCAGAAAATCACATTTTCATGGCACAATGAAAAAAACTTGATTGCAGGAAATACGACTTCAGCAACAGAGTGGTCAATGTCTAGAATACTCTACCTGATTCTGGTTTCTTCCCCAAACACCCAAAATTTTAACCTTAGACTGTCTACTATTGACCTCACCCCTTTCCTAAGAGGTCTGTAGGGGGCGTGCATAAGCACACCAAGGTGCCTACCGTCCCTGTTCTATTGTTTCTTTTTATTTTTCTTATATGTATCCTTGTATTCATAACTATGTTTTCACTTATACCTATTATCTTGTAAACAACTGACAAACAAAATAAAATAAATAAAAATAAATGTTGTAGGCAGGGAGGAAGGCAGTTGAGGGTATATGTAACCCATGAGCGTAGGTTTCCCAGACCTGATTACAATCTTTATGCCTTTTAGAAATCATCTAAATACTGATTTTTGTAATATGATAGAACAGGATAACAGTTAAAATATGGTAACATTAATTTAGCGCTTCAAATTATACTTGAGGTAAATATTGAATGAGCATGCAGCATCAAAACTAGGAGCACCATGAAGAATCTAATTCATTTTGCTGGCAAAGGAAAGAGATCTTGTACCCTATAAATGAAATTTTAAAAACGAATCAATACAGATATTCAGAAGAGAGAGAATTTGGTATAGAGTTCAGGTGCTGTTCTAGAAAGAAGACATACAAGTGAAACTCAAAAAATTAGAATATCATGCAAAAATTCATTTATTACTGTAATGCAACAAAAGGTGAAACTAATATATGACATAGATTCATTACATGCAAAGCAAGATAGTTCAAGCTGCGATGTGTCATGATTGAGATGATTATGGCTTACAGCTCATGAAACCCTAAATCCACAATCTCAGAAAATTAGAATATTGTGGAAAGCTTCAATATTCTAGGCTCAAAGTGTCCCACTCTAATCAGCTAATTAAGTCATAACACCTGCAAAGGGTTCCTGAGCCTTTAAATGGTCTCTCAGTCTGGTTCAGTAGGAATCACAATTATGGGAAAGACTGCTGACCTGACAGTTGTGCAGAAAACCATCATTAACACCCTCCATAAGGAGGGAAAGCCTCAAAAGATAATTGCAAAAGGTATTCAGGTTTGAGCTTCTTCAGCGACAGACCGAAACCTCATCTCTGCAAGGCTTCGATCCATGCTCACCGCTGGAGCGCCCCAAGCCAGCTGGTTTCAGGGCTAAGCTACCCCGTAGAGGTGGTGAAGAAGGGGGAGACTGCCTGCAGGATTGAGGAGAGCCGCATCTCTCCCCCCCAGTTGGCCATTACTCCCTTTCCCAAAGGCGGTTGTAGTGGTGGTCAGAAATGGCCACCACAAAGAAGAACTCGACTGGAAAAGAATGTTCAGGAGGAAGATAAGAAGAGAAAGTTTTGGTTGACCGGGTCAAGCAGCAAAATTAACAAATAAGGTACCCTGGAATTGAAACTATTCAAACAACAACATTGTTCCCTAAGAAGATTTTTAAGCTGTGAAGGAGAGAGAAAAGGGGAAAGATTTGGTTTTTTTTTTTTTCTCCTTTTCCTACACTGACAGTTAAGAGACTTAAGCAAGAAATTGGAAAAAATCCACTTTGACATTAATAAGAATTTAATGCTGAAAATAAAAAGTCAAAGGGATAATAAAGATTTCTGGATAATCAAAAGCTTTTGAAAACAGGAAAGGAGAGAAAAAGAATAAAAGGGCAGGATCTGGAACGGAGGAGACTGCCTGGAATTAAAAAGCACTTATAGCAAAATCTCAACAAGACTTCCAAAAGATACATTCTAACTGAAATGTTGCAACAAAAACCCCAGGAAGAGAAAGTCGAAAAAGAAATAAGAAGACATAACTTGGGACTATCTGGATTACTTGATGATTTCTGGATTCTTGGTTATTGTTTTGAATGACTAAAATCAATTGGGTGGTTGTTTAAAACTTCTTAAAATGGCTCCACTTTTAGAAGAACTGAAAATGGAACTTAAAAAGTACAAAGAAGATGCACAAGGAGGGAGAGGTTCTTTTGGCTTCGTATTTCAGTTTTTAGAAATGGAGATTTGGAATTAAGACAAAAAACAAGAAATGCCTGCAGAACAAGAAGATTGCGACAAAGAAGAAGCCATCTTTAATGGACAAGTAATCTTAGGTGGGTGGAAAAAAGGAAAAGGAGGGAAAGAGAATGGAAAGTTTAAGATTGGGAAAAACAACTCAAAAAAAAATAGAGTGAAAAATAAGTACAAAATCAGAAAGCAACAGAAGAAGGAAATGCAGAAGAGAAAATTAGAAGTAGAAAGACAAGGGGATAAAAAGGGGAGGGAGAAGATGAGAGGGAAGAAAGAAAGGAAAAGAAGTTATAAAGGACAGAAACAAAATATAGAGAAACAGGGCCTATTTAGAGATAATGGGTGAAAAATTAATGGAAAAAGGGATTCTGCAAAGGTACATAAGATAGTATTGTTATATTAGAAACAGAAATAATTTTAGAAAATATGAAACAATGTATGATTAAAATGTTTGATAAAATAGCTATCATAATTCAGTGGAATGCTTGTCAATAAATAAATGTAACAAAATGAATATTTAATGATTTACAAAACATATGTGAAGAGAAATAAGAGAAAAATTAATTATGGAGATTATATGTGTCTTTAAGGAAGTATGATATTTAATTGAAAAGAAGTGTTAAGTGTTAAGATTTTAATGATTATTATTGATAGAAATGAATTGGAATGGAATGAGGGTTTATAATTACATATATTTATAATCTTTTTTTTTAAAAAAGAATATAGTGTGTATTATAAGAATATACCAAGCAGAATTTGATTGGAAGTTATGTAGTATTTATTATATTGAAGGCCATAACCTTAAGGTATATACTGAAGTTTAAACAAGAGTTGAATGGGTTTCCGGTTTCACGTGGCTTCGGTGACACCAGGAATTCGCGACCGTTCGCGATTCCTGCTGTGCTTGCCGCCGAGGTACCCCCGATCCAAATGGGTCAGGGGAATATGGCTGCCCTGTAGGGACAGCCGAAGAGAGAGAGGAGCTGGACAGGGGGTTGGGGGTGTCGCAGACCCCCTCCTTGTCCGGAAAAACCCCTTTTTCCCAAGGTGGTGGAGCGGCGGTCAGCAATGGCCACCATGAAGAAGCCTGCAACCGGGTAAGATTGTGCTGGAGGAAGCAAGAAAAGTGAAAGTGCTGGCTGAGCCGGGTCAATCAACATCTTTTAAATTCGCTGGAACTGAGCTGTCTGAATTGCTGGAGGATACATTGTATCCCTAAGAAGATCGAAAGTGGCGGAGAAGCTGTTAAAGGGAACTTTTTTTCCTTCACTCTCCCATCCCATGGAAACAGCAGATGAAGATTTGAAATTTGTTTGGAAACTGAAGGTGAACTATTCTGAAAGTTGAAGTTAAGGGACAAAAGAGTTCTTGGACATTGGACTTAAAAATTTAAGAAATTGGAAAACCCTTATTAGAGGTATGGATTTCTGATCATTTAAAAATTGATGTTGCAAGTGGGAAGGGAGAGGAAAAAAATTGGAGCAGAAGTGGAAAAAGGAGGAGATTGCTTAGAATCTCAAAGAAAGATATATGGTAATTGGACCTCTTTGATTAAACAGTAACCCCAGAAAAAGAAATAGAAGAAGGAAGAAAAGTATTAACTTTTGGAACTTTTTTTGAATTATTTTTGATTAAAAATACTTGGGTGGTTGTTTTGGGGAAAGTTTCTCTTTTCAGGATGGCATCGCTTGTGGATGAACTAAAGACTGAATATCAAAAATATAAAAAGGAAGAACAAGATGGAAAAGATACTTTGGGCACTTTATTTCAATTTTTAGAAATGGCGTTATGTACTTATGAAAAATTGATTACGCAGCAGAATGACTGGGACAAAGAAGAAGAGGAACAAGAAGCCATCTTTGATGAACAATGGGTTTTTTCCGGGGAGGAGGAGAAAGAGGATAAGAAAAAGGGGATTTTAAGGTTTGAAAAAACAACCAAAAAAGAGAAAAATGAGAGGAAAGGTGGATGCAAGGTTAGAAAGCAAAGGAAAGGAAGTAAGAAAAGGGAGGAGGAGAGACAAAGGGGTAAAAAGGGCAAGGAGAAGAATAAGCAAGAGAGAAAGGGGGGGGAGGAGAAGCCTCAATGGTGGGAAGCAAGATCTAAAGAAAAAAAGTTTATTTAGAGACAATGGGTGAATCTAATTAAGGATAAAAGGGGGATTCTGGAAGGTACATAAGATTGTGTTTTTATATGTGTATTTAGAGTATAATATTTATTGTGTAATTTTAGAATCTACTAAACAGAATCCCAAGATAAATTAAGTGTTATATGAAGTACTTTTAAGTTAGGGTAATGAGTTAAAGGCGTCACTCCAATTAGTGTATAGGAGAAGTATAGTAAAAGAAAAAAGATGAATGGATAGTTGGAAATAGAACAGACAAAGAATGTTATTGAAAATGGTAATAAGATATATAAAGGTTTTGTTATGTTTTTTTGGGGTTTTGTATGTTGATAAAAGGCAATAAAATTTTAATTAACAAGAAATAATCTGGATGAAAAGGAGAAGTTGGGATAAGATATGAAGTTAAATAGATAAAGTAAATATTGATATTATAATTGGGAATCATTATGTTCTATTGGTTTTCTTCTTTAATTATTACTATTTTTTTTAGAAAAGAATTTATAAGCTGTTATGCCTTGATTGTTTGTGTACTGTTTTTGTAAAATTAATAAAATTGGTTAATAAAAAAAAAGAAAATGATAATAAGATATGGAAGGATATATAAAGTGAATATGATGTTTGAATTTGTGTCTGTGAGAAGAGTTTCAACCTGGGATCAGGCAGCCTTCAGAAAAGATGTTTTAGTTTTGTTTTTGTTTTTTTCTATGTTCTGTGTTTTGTATGTTTATGAAAGGCAATAAAATTTTAATAAGCAAGAAATATAATTTGGATAAAAGGAGAAGTCTGGATAAGATATGAAGTTAAATAGATAATGTAAATATTGATTTTACAATTTGGAATTATTTTGTATGTTCTATTGGCTCTTTTCTTTAATTATTATTTTTTTTTTTTTAGAAAAGATTTTTCAAGTTGTTATGCCTGGATTGTGTATTGTTTTTGTAAAATTAATAAAATTTGTTCAAAAAAAAAAGAGTTGAATGCATGTAATTAAAAGATATAAAGGTGCCATACTCCAATTAGTAACTACAGGAGAAAATTTGTTTAATGAGAAAAGATTATATGAAATTGAAACAGAACAGACAAAAGTATAAATATAATGATTTGAATTGAGATGAGATAATCAAAATAAAATTGAGAAAATTAAAAGAGGGGAAAAACTATATAGAAAATGTAGAATAGTATAAGATATGGAATAGAACACAAAAAAGAGCATGAAATTGAGTTTTGTGTCTGTATAAAGAAGTTCAACCCGGGACCATGCTATTTTCAAAAAAGATATTTTACTTGTATTTTGTATGTGTGAAAACCCAAATAAAACTTTATTTAAAAAAAGGTAATTGCAAAAGAAGTTGGATGTTCCCAAAGTGCTGTATCAAAAGACATTAATAGAAAGTTATGTGGAAGGGAAAAGTGTGGAAGAAAAAGGTTCACAAGCAGCAGGGATGTCCACAGCCTGGAGAGGATTGTCAGGAAAAGGCCATTCAAAAGTGTTGGGGACTTTCACAAGGAGTGGACTGAGAGGCTGGAGTCAGTGAATCAAGAGCCACCACACACAGACGGATCCTGGACATGGGCTTCAAATGTTGTATTCCTCTTGTCAAGCCGCTCCTGAACAACAAACAATGTCAGAAGTGTCTTACCTGGGCTAAAGAAAAACAGAACTGGTCTGTTGCTCAATGGTCCAAAGTCCTCTTTTCTAATGAGAGCAACTTTTGCATCTCATTTGGAAACCAAGGACCCAGAGTCTGGAGGAAGAATGGAGAGGCACACACTGCAAGATGCTTGAGGTCCAGTGTAAAGTTTCCATAGTCTGCATGCTTCCTTCCGCAGAGGAGCTTTGTGGGGATGCTGACTTCATTTTCTAGCAGGACCTGGCATCTGCCCACACTGCCAAAAGCACCCAAACCTGGTTCAATGACCGTGGGATTACTGTGCTTGATTGGCCAGCAAACTTACCTGACCTGAACCCCATGGAGAATCTATGGGGCATTGCCAAGAGAAAGATGAGAGACATGAGACCGAACAATGCAGAAGAGCTGAAGGCCGCTATTGAAGCATCCTGGTTTTCCATAACGCCTCAGCAGTGCTACAGGCTGATAGCTTCCATGCCACGCTACATTGAGGCAGTAATTGCTGCAAAAGGGGCCCAAATCAAGTACTGAGTACATATGCATGCTTACTTTTCAGAAATCTGATATTGTTCTATGTACAATCCTTGTTTTATTGATTACATGTAATATTCTAATTTTCTGAGATTGTGGATTTGCGGTTTTCATGAGCTGTAAGCCATAATCATCACAATTATGACAAATCACAGCTTGAACTATCCTGCTTTGCATGTAATGAGTCTATCTCATATATTAGTTTCACCTTTTAAGTTGCATTATTGAAATAAATGAACTTTTGCACGATATTTTAATTTTTTGAGTTTTACCTGTGTTACTGAGCAATAAGGAAACAAAACAGAAGAAATTCTCTAACTCCACATTCTAAATGTAAAATTTGAGAGAAATGTGAAACATTGCTTGGATTGATAGTGTCTTGTTAGAGGCAAAAACAAGTCCTAGGATCATTGATAAAGTCAGTGTAAGAGTTTAGAATCAGAGATTAAATTAGGAAATACATTTAAATCGGGCTGGTAATAGAATCAAAACAGTATATTATTTCTATTTCTCATGAGTTGTTATCAACATAGGTTGTAATAACAAACATTACTATCTAAACATAGTAAGAATAACAATATAACAGAGTGACAGGGTCAGAAAGGACCTTGAATTTTATTTCCATAACTTGTGTATTTTATTTTATTTATTTATATGCTGTGTAACATCTGCAACTTTGGGGCATTTGAAAGTTGTATAGATACATTAACAAACAGCACTCCCACAAGCCATATTAAGAAATTATGTACCACAAGAAAACAATTCGCCTTGCCCTCAAAGGGGTAGAATGTACTTAAGTTTTAGGAGATTAAAGCTTAACTTTTATTTTGTACTTTGATTTTCTAAAGTATTCTGTACTTTCTTTTATCTAAGGCTGCTTGAGATGTACAAATCATACTTTTTGCTGACACATTTCAAGGTTCACAGCAGGGTTTTTGTTTCTTAATACCTTTGGTTTCTATTATTTTACACACAGGATGAACTCTCATCTGAAAGAACCAAGGGCTAAATAAAATAATTAAAGAAAATGTCTCTTTTTGCACAATGCTGTCTACTCTCAGTGGTTGGGAGGTGAGCAATCAATAAATTTTAACACACCTCATTCAATCTGCTGCAATGTATTACTTCTTCTGATATTTTTCTTCTAAGAATCTTTCAGCTGGGATTTTCAGAAAATAATGGAATAACAATTGGAAGGGACCTTGGAGGTCTTCTATTCGAATCCCCTTCTCAGGCAGGAGACCCTATACCATTTCAGACAAAAGGCTGTCCAATCTCTTCTTAAGAACTTCCAATAATAAAGCACCCACAACTTCTGAAACCAAGTTATTCCACTGGTTAATTGTTCTCACTGTTAGGAAATTTCTCCTTAATTCTAGGTTGCTTCTTTCCTTGGTTAGTTTCCATTCATTGTTTCTTTTCCTGCCTTCTGGTGCTTTGGAAAATAGATTGACCCCATCTTCTTTGTGACAGCTCCTCAAATATTGGAACACTGTTCCAATATTTAAATAAATGTCTACAAAAAGGGGGTGAACTTCAGAGTGTTCCAAAACCACAAACCTCATTAAAATGTCTTGTTATTTTCATTAGAAAGAGATGGAGAACAACCATGAGGTAATCTCTAGGCTAATAAGAAGTAGGTTATTTCATTGAGAGAGCAAGGCTGAAATCTCCATTAAAAACCACAGGAAATTATAAATACATCTTAGGGCTTTGCTCTCGGGGAACTCAACTGTCAAACTATCACTTACAAACTTCATGTGAAATAAATCTAAGCATATTTCCTCCTCATCTTTTAAGGCAGCAGTATTGTTTCTACATGCCTTAAATAATCACTGTTGAAACTCATTACATACACATCACTTTCAGCTATGTGATAATCACACTGTGTCCTTTCATATTTTAGTTTTATGGACATGATGGACACTTATTGGAGAGAAACCATTAATAATTTTTTCATAATTTTCCCATGATGTCATTTATGATTACTTTTAATATTTCGGGCCAAGGATGGGCAACCTTTGAGGAATTGGGATAACAATTGAGCCTCCCAACTACAGGGGGCAATTGAGTGATAGGTTTGGGGAGTTTAAGGATGGGATGGGGAACTGGACCTTCTGGAAGGCAAACTGCTATCATTCCAACTCTGCCAACATCTGGGAGAAAAAGGGGTGGAATTTGTGGCAGAGAATGTTTTTCAATCCTCCTCTAACTGGAATGCTCAGATTTTTTCTAGAAACATTTGTTTTTATTTAATACATTGAATTCTCTCGAGTCAAACTTCCTCAGTCATGCATGTTTTAAAAGAAGAAGGGGAGAAGATTGCAGAATGGCTATCCTTCAACAAAATCATGCTCACATTTTTTAAAGTTGTATATAATACCAGGTGGTTACCTTTAAGTCATGAGCCTAATGTAAAGTAGCTGAAAGTAAACCAGGGATGTAATGGTTTCCTAGATATATACTCACTGTGAATAATTTCCTATAAGCATAAATTAACTTAAAATCCCAGTTCCTGCAATGAACCCCAATGTGAGCTCATAACCACTCTTTTCACTTCAAATCCTCCTCCTGTTCTCAAACCCTAGTTAGCATTGAGTTATAGATCTCCTTACCAGTGCAAATGGAAAACCAGATACCAATAGATTTAGCAATAAGGTTCCACCTGCCAGACCTTTGGTAAATTTTGTACCACAGATGTGATTTTTCAGTTAGGTTGGCCAATTATGCAAAGGGAGGGGGGAGGGAGGGAAGAAGACTCGATATGCATGCAAACGTAGACATTCTTTCCTATGTTTTAAAAAAGAAATGCAATTGTATATTACTCAAAGTTATGCAGAAGTTTGATCAGAAAGCTTAATCTGTCTTCCTGATACATTCCAGCACCACTCAATGCTGTGGATCGATGTGGTGGCCCAAAACAGATGCACAGATCAATGTCTTTGTTCTCTTTATGTTTCTGATTTTAGCTAGACATTTCAGCCGGACAGAAGGAGGAAATGTGATGTCTACTACTTTGAATGAAATGCAAGATATATGTATTATAAACGAACAAACAGCTACCTTGTTTCTTACTCTGGAGTCAACTTGTCCCCGAACGCTCTCATTTCAGAGCCAGCTTCTTCCATGAAATAAAGAATTTTCAAACTAGGCTCTAAAACTCAAACAATTCTTTGATGGGGGCATGTTCTACATTGAGGAAATTCCTCCATTTGGGAAATATTTTAGCATCCAAGTTCCTGGGTTTGAAGAGTCAATGAATGAAGTCAATGAACAGGAACTCAAGAATTAGGCCATAAGCATTCCCAGAACAGGAGTGAGATATTTTGGGATAAGCACATATGTATTGGATTTAAATGTATATCCATTCTTTCTTTGTGTGCATACACATGCATAGATTAAGGATACCTGTACAATTTGGAGGGGAAATTGGAAAGGTTAAAATACATTACAGAATGAAAAAAAATCCCATCTTTACTGTTCCTCTTTGAAAACCAAACTCAAAATGCATATCTTTAGCCAGAAAAGAGAGGTACAAACAGGAAGAAAGACATACAGAAATCGATACTTCTTTTTGTCTAAATGTAGCTTGAATAGAATAATTAAATTTACCATAATCAGTAAAATGTGTGACTCGGTTTTATTGGAGCTGCTATTTCCCATTGCCTAATTTCCCTTGTGGGCTTTCAGTTTTAATTTAAAGATAAGTGAACACATAATTTTCTACATACCAGTGTATAGGCTAAAAGACGCATAAGGCTATGACCTATAGAACAGGTGTCAAATTTGATTACATCATGTAACATATTACGATGTATCATGATGTTTTTTGCCTTTGGGAAGTCAGAGTGGGTGTGGCCTGCACATGTCGCATCCAGCCTGTGGGCTGCCAGATGACACCCATGAATAGGTTGTTTTACTATTTATTTTGAGGTTGGAAGTATTTTTGCCCATTATATTAGTCCCAAAATTGAGGTTTACAACAATAACAAGTAAGAGAATGAAATTATCCCTACCTTACCATCTAAAATGAGATGAGACAATGAAACAAGACATCCCCCATTTTTATAATCCCTTGTTGCAGGGGTGGGCTTCAAACATTTTAGCAAAGGGTCCTCTGCCTGGTTGCTTGGTGGGCGTGGTCAGGGTGGGTGTGACCTAGTCAGCCTCCTGCACCATGGGGTTTTTGCCCTCCCCAGGCTCTGGAGGTGTTCCTTCGAGCCTCCGGAAGGGCAAAAACAGTCTCCCCAGGCTCTGGAGGCTCTCTGAAAGCTGGAAACAGGACCATTTCTGGCCTTCCCGAACTTCTGGGTTGACTGGAAGTTTCACCCTCTCTGAGCTTCCACGCATGCCCTGCACTTACTTGCATCCAAAACGGGCCACGTGGGGACTCCTGGGAGGGGTGGGTGGTGTTCCGAACTAAGCAAGATCGTTAGCTTGCAATTCTAATAGTTTTACTTTCACAGCAGGCTCGTAAACCTGCACTTCTGATTGGCCCGCTGATAGCGGATCGTGATTGGTCATTGTCGGCTGATCTGATTGGCTGTTAGCGGGTCGCTGCTGATTGGACGCTTCCAGAGCAGCAAACTCAAATCATTGGGTGTTGTGACAGCAGCCAGCTCTATAAAAGGAGCTGCTGCTGCCCTAGTATTTTGCTCTGTTCTGAAGTCACTAATAAAGAGTTGGAGTCACTATTCGATGTCTTGTCTCCGTTCTTGCGCCCACTCTCCCAGATCTAACACTGGCGACGAGGATGGGATGCAGAGATGATAGAGCTGACTGAACACTCATTGAACGCTAACAGAGTACGTGGCTGAGAGCACACCAATAGCGGCAACATGATCAGTGGCGCCATACCACCCACTCCATTTGACCCGGCTAATGAAGACTGGGACTCATATATGGACAGGTTTCAGATGTTCCTGGAAACCAACAACTTGAAGGATGCTACGCCTGGCAAGAAACGAGCTGTATTCCTGACCCATTGCGGGCCCGCCATATTTAAGATGGCAAAGGCACTCGCAAAACCAGCTGAAGTCAAGACGATGGACTGGGACACTCTCGCCCCAATCCTCCAGGCCCATTATGCCCCAGCGGTGCCAACACTCATCAGGAGACACGAGTTTTACCAGAGGGACCAACAGGAAAGCAAGAGTGTTGGAGACTTCATCGCAGACCTCAGAAACCTGGGGGGACTCTGTGGCTTCACCAATCTCGAAGAAGCCATGAGAGATCGAATTGTTCTGGGTCTAAGAGACCCCACAACCTAGAGCAAGATTATGGTGAAGGGAGACATCGGCCTCGCAGATGTCATCGCCAATGCTACTGCAGCAGAAGCAACCAGGAAGTCGGCCGCTCGAATGCGCCGAGCAAACGGACCGCACCGCCAACTCGCCAGTAATACTATGTCTTGTCCCGAGAGGCACGCAACGACCACCCACCATGAAGACCTCGAATCCTCATCAGAAAGCGAGGGAGAGGAGGTCAACAGACTCAGGTCAGAACATGATCAGCGAGATCAACAGAGTTGTAAGCCCTCATATCAGTGTGCTGGTTGCAGGGGAAACCACCCACGATCAGACTGCACATTCCTAGATGCACTCTGCCGTTCCTGTGGAAAGAGGGGCCACATTGCAAAGGTCTGTAGAAGCAAGTGAGGGTCCAGCCCAAAGTGCAGAGAAAATAATTTCCAGCAGACAACAGGCACCCCACCAGTAAATCGGGACCGCCCAAGCAACCAATGGAACCACTACTACAGAAACCGAGCACCAGCCATTTCTACCAGATGAGAAGAGGCACACCAAACCATCACCATCGGCCATGCTTTATCCCTCGATGCAAGAAAAATCTGAGTAAAGGTCATCATTGAGAAGCGACCATGTGTTATGGAAGTCGACTCCGGGTCTTCCCTATCGATGGTTTCCTGGAAAACCCTCAAATAGCTGACCCCTGACATCCATCGCCAGGACCTCAGCACTCAAAGAATTATATTAAAGGACTACCAAGGGAATAGGATCCCAGTTGCCGGTTCCAGCCACGTCCAAGTCTGCTTCAAGGACCACACCACAACCCTACCTCTTACCGTCGTCAATAGAGATCGACCCAGCTTACTAGGCTTACAGTGGTTTGCGTCACTGGGAATCGAACTGGCAGGCATCAACCAGACCAAAGGCAATAACTGGGAAGCTGCCCTTGTCCAGGAATTCCAGGAAGTTTTCACCGAGAAGCTAGGCAAGTACAAGAGATCCCCCATATCATTTAATCTCTGCCTTAAGCCTCGTCGAGTGCCCTTTGCACTCAAACCAAAGATTGATGAACAATTGGACAAATTAAAAGCCCAAGGCATGTTGGAACCGATTGACCACGCCCGATGGGAGACCCCAATTGTAACCCCCATAAAACCTGACAGATCTTTGAGAATTTGTGGGGATTACAAGGCCACCCTGAACCATGCACTTCAGCAGAGCGCTTACCCCGTGCCTGTGGTCCAACACTTCCTTCATTCCCTTGGGGGTGGAAAAATATTCACAAAATTGGACTTAGCCCAGGCGTACCAGCAGCTGCCCGTAGATGCAGAGACCGCAGAAGCCCAAACTATAGTCACGCACAGAGGTGCATTCAAGTGTAATAGATTCCAGTTTGGAGTGAGTGTAGCACCTGGCATCTTCCAAAGTCTGATGGAGAGATTGCTACAAGGCATAAAAGGGGTCGTGCCATATTTTGATGATGTCTTGATAGCCACCCCCACTAGAAGTCTACTAGAAAAGTGACTAAGAATGGTCCTCCAAAAATTTAAAGACGCTGGCCTGAAGGTCAAGAAGGACAAGTGCCAACTATGTACTGAGAGGGTTGAATTCCTTGGTTACCTTCTTGACAAACAGGGAATTCACTCTACTGAGAAAAAAATTGGCTGCAATAAAAAATGCCCCGAGACTTTGGAAACAGATCTCCAAGTCTTCCTGGGACTCATTAACTTTTATAACATCTTCCTACCCCAGAAGGTGACTGTTGCTGAACCCCTGCATAGGCTCCTCAACAAGAAAGCTTCCTGGGTCTGGGGACATAGAGAAGAGCGAGCCTTTCAGCAAGTAAAAGACCTTTTAACATCAGATGCTGTACTAATACAATATAATGAGACTACCCTTAACTGTCACATGTGATACCTCACCGTTTGGAGAAGGAGCCATCCTGAGCCACATCCTGCCAAACGGTACTGAGGCGCCCATTGCATTCTTTTCTAGAACTTTATCTAAAACTGAGAGAAACTATAGCCAACTAGATAAAGAGGCTCTTGCTATTGTGTCTGCAATCAAACGATTCCATGAGTATGTATATGGAAGATCCTTTTCTATAATCACCGATCACAAACCACTATTTGGCATCTTGGCAGGGGATAAACCAACTCCCCACATCTTATCACCAAGAATGACACGCTGGTCAGAGTTTCTAGCCGCATACGATTACCAACTGTGACACCAACCGGGGAAAGCCATTCCCCACGCTGACGCCCTGAGCTGCTCTCCACTACCAGAAGTCCTGGATGACCCAGCTCCAACCCTTGCTACACTACAAATCGAGACACTTCTATCTCCATCACTGACTGCACAAGACATCGCATCAGAAACAAGGAAGGACCCTTGTTTAGCACAAGTCCTCAGCTGGATGGAAAGAGGTTGGCCTGACAACGAACTCAACGACACCTTCAAACCTTTCAAACACAGGCAGACAAAACTTTTCTCCCAAAAAGGATGTGTTTTATGGGAAGACAGAGTCGTCATCCCAGGAAGACTGCAGCATAAGGTCCTAAAACTATTGCATGATGGACACCCGGGCATCGTGCGAATGAAGGCACTAGCAAGGAGCTACGCTTGGTGGCCAGGTATAGATAAGCAAATAGAAACCTGGGTCGCCACCTGCAACAAATGCCAGGAAACACATTCAGCTCCACCAAAAGCACCACCAACGGAATGGGAAGCACCCCGAGGTCCCTGGTCCCATATCCACATCGATTTTGTGGGACCCACCAAACATTTCTCATAACAGTGGATGCCTATTCCAACTGGCTTGAGGTCCACAAAATGAAGAGCACCACCACAGAGAAAGTTGTTAAAAAACTAAACAGACTATTTGCTACACACAGCTTGCCAGATGTCTTTGTTTCAGACAATGGCCCACAATTCACCGCCTTGGCATTTGAGCAGTACCTAGCAGACTGGGGGATATGCCATGCCTTAACATTGCTGGCTCACCCTGCGGCCAACAGTAGGGCTGAACGAATGCTCCAGTTCATAAAGAAAACCTTACACAAGATGGAACAAGGGAACATCCACGACAAGGTGACCAGGATGCTTCTCCTCCAACATATTACTCCAAACAGCACCACAAACAAAACCCCAGCTGAACTCCTGAAAATTTCGATCACATCTTGACCGATTACACCCTGCCTACACACCGGAAAAGCGTCTGGGGTCCAGCAGCAAGTATCTCACTTTCAAGGTAGGCGACCCAGTTTTTGCAAAAAACTTTACCGGTGACCCATTGTGGGTCCCCGCTACCACAACTCAACTTATGGGTCCCCGATCCTACTGCTTACAAACTACTGATGGGAGACTATGGAAGCGCCACATCGACCAGCTACGCTATAGGCTGGCACCTACCCCCTTCACAAGCCCTGAACTCCAAACCAGGGGGGGAAGGGAAATCGAGGGGGCCGAAAACGAACTAGTACCCGACCCAGTACTCGAAACCCAGAAATCAGCGTGACCAAACCTGGAATATTCACCTTCCGAAGAAGAGCCGGGGCAAATGGTCATCTGTCCACAAAGCAGCACGGCGGCATCAGCAAGCCCAGAGAATCCAGATGACAGCCTTGACGGGAGTAGAGATGACAACCCCGAGTCACCCAACAGAGAAGTCAGATCACCATTACCACTGAGTCCAACAAACAGCCCACCGGAACCAGAGTCTGGGCAAAGACTGGTGGAGCAACGTAGATCGGGTAGACAGGTGAGACAATCTGCCTACCTGCGAGAATACATCACCCCACCCTTGAGACGGAACCTAGGGGGGAGAGGTGTTCCGAACTAAGCAAACTCATTAGCTTGCGATTCTAATAGTTTTACTTTCACAGCAGGCTCGTAAACCTGCACTTCTGATTGGCCCGCTGATAGCGGATCATGATTGGTCATTGTTGGCTGATCTGATTGGCTGTGTTAAGCCTGGTTTCCCCAACCAGGGTTAGGGAGACAAGCTAAACAGAATGTGCAGCTTAGTCAGATTGGCACACAGATAAATGAGTGAGCTAAGCTTGTGTGTTTATTAACATACAGTAAAAATGACAGATACGCTTGTGCTATCAAATATATAGTTTATTCCATTATGAGTTCACAGCATAGTCAAAATAACAGTCCAATAATCATGTATCATTTAGTCAGTCCATTCAGGGATATTCAGTTAGCAAAGTCCATTTAGAATATCCTATGTCAGTTCACTTACAAGCCAGTCCTTTGTTTTCTCTCCCGTTCGAGCAATGCAGTCTTGTGTCCTTGCAGTAATCAGGATCATCAAAGCCAGAGAGAGAGCAAGCTGTCGTCTTGCTTCTTTTAAAGTGCTTTCACAACCACTCCCTTAATTACTGTCCCACAGTTAAAGTTGCAGACACTTTAACATACAAACTATGATTACATATTATTATTTACCTAAACCAGTTAGGGTAAAACAATGTTATCCCTAACATTCTCCCCTTTTAGGAAATAACAATATAACTATTTATATCTTTAAATCATATTTGTTACAACTCTCTTTAAACTTAATTACTCCTTGAGCTTTTGTAAATTGGTCTGCAATGTTTTCTTCTGTCATGCAGTATTCCAATTTAATTAGTCCATTCTTTTCAGATTCTCTAACATTTAAGTATCTTAAATCAGTATGCTTTGATCTAGTTTTTACAGCAATACTAGTAGCTAACTTTATAGCTGCTTGGTTATCCTCGTACACAATAATGGAATCTTTAACAGTTACACCCATGTCTAATAATAACTGTTTGTACAAAATCAAATCAGTGCATAATAATGACAGACATGAAAATTCCGCTTCCATCGTGGACAAGCTGATATGCTGTTGTCTGATTGACCTCCACCCTATTAGTGTCTTACCAAATAATATAGCCATCCCAGATGTTGATTTTCTTGTGTTTATATTAGTTGCAAAACTTGCATCTGCATAGGCACTAAGACTCAAATCACCCTTTGGTTCTATATACAATGCATGGTTCAGTGTTCCTTTAAGATATCTTAAAATTCTCTTTTATGATTGCCAATGACATTGATGTGGATCTGAATTAAAACGTGCCAGCTGATTTACACTATAAGCTATATCTGGCCTAGACCAATTGCTTATATATGATAAGCTGCCAATCAAAGATTGATATGTGGACTTATCAAATTTGGGACTTTGATCATCAGTTTGGCAAACTTCCTGACTCATTGGAGTCTTTGCCGGTTTACAAAGTTCCATTTTAAACGTTTTAATTAATTGGCAAATTTTATCTTCTTGAGATATCTTAAAACCATTTTTTGTTTTGTTAATTGTCAATCCTAGATACTTTTTAATTTCACCTAAATGCTTTAATTTTATCTTTTTGGCTAATAATGATATAATCTCATTAGCTTCATTATTAGTCTTAGTTATCAAAGCAATATCATCTGTAAAAAATAACAATAATGACACCGTTCCATTATTTTCTCTTTTAAACACACATGGATCTGCTAAACCAGATTTAAAACCTATATTGTTTAACTCTTTCACAATATATTGGTTCCACTCAAACCCAGATTGTTTCAACCCGTAAAGACTCTTTTTGAGTTTCCAACAATCATTACTATTTACTTTATTGTCTTTTATACCTATTGGTTTTCTTAAATATATAGTGTGCTGCAATGGTGCATGTAGATAAGCAGTTTCTACATCTAAATGGTTAATGACATAGTTTTTCTTAGCTGCCCACACTAATGCTGCTCTTAAAGATGTTGCTTTAAGACTTGGTGCAAAAACTTCATCATAATCAGATGCAGTTTGATTAAATCCTTGTGCTACTAACCTAGCCTTATGGGTAACAGTCCCATCATTTCCAGTTTTTACTTTAAATATCCATTTGCACCCAATGGATTTTTCTCCTGGAGGTAATTTAGCATCTTCATAAACTTTCATTACCTTTAATGAATTTAGTTCCTTTTCCATTGCCTTTTGCCAATTCTCCTGATCCTTAGCAGGATACATCTTTAGTTCATCTATACTAGTTGGAACTTTAGTTACTTGGCAAACTATACTTGCTTGATACCTATCAGGTGGTCTAGTTACACGTGTAGTACGCCTAAGTATTACAGGACTTACAGGTGGACTTTCATTTATTAACTCTTCTTGATTATCTAACTCTTCCTGATCAACTGTTTCCTCTTGTTTTGGTCCTATTTGCTCTTCGTGGACTTCTTCTTTAATTGGACTCTTCTTATAACTAATCTGATCTTTCTGCTTTTTGTAAGGTTCAATAATAACTTCATTATTTAAATCTTGCTCTAATCTATTCCATCCTACATGTTCTAGGAATTTAGCACTAGCACTGGTGTAAACTCTAGATGTACCTGGTTCCCAGAATCTATAAGATCTATGATTAGATGTATATCCTACAAAATATAATCTTTTAGCTCTATGTTGTCCTTTGTGTCTAAGTTGTGTAGTGATATGCACCCATGCTGGTGCTCCAAATGTGTGCATGTAACTTAAATCAGGTTTTGTACCATGCCACAGTGTGAATGGTAATTCACCTGTTGTTGAATTAACAACATTATTTAATATATGATTACCACAAATTGTCAGGTAATCCTGAATCAGACATCATAGTTCGTGCCATTGATTGTAATGTTTGGCCTCTTCTCTCTATAAAGGCATTATGTTGTGGCCTATATGGTGCAGACATTTTATGTTGAATACCTAACATTCTTAGTCTGTTCTGGAATTTATTATTTGTAAATTCCGTACCATTATCTGTTATAAGAGTTACTAATTTCTTTTTAGTTTTCCTTTCTGCAAATTTAATCCAATTAAAGAGATTTTGATACGTTTCAGTTTTGCTCTTCATTCAATAGCAAAACCCATATCTAGAATAGTGGTCCATTATACTTAGTATGTAACGAGCTCCTCCTACACTTGGTTTTTTAGGACCTATTAAATCAGCAAATACTACCTCTAAAGGCTCTTTGGTAGTAAATCCATCAACTCTATTAGCCGGTGTAACCCTGGCTTTGCTTTGATTGCAGATATTACATTGCAAATACTTATTACAAGGTTTCAAACTTATTCCCTTAGATAATTCAACAGTTTTCTTAAGCATTTTAAAATTTAAATGCCCTAGCCTTCGATGTAACAAGTGAATACATTCATCATGAGGTTTCATATTTTCATAAACTGTGTTAGCCACCTTTAAACCATCATCATTTAACACATATAATTCACCTCTTAAAGATGTAGTAATTCTCTTATCTTCTTTCTCAATTATGCAGTTATCTCCTTTAAATGTAACTACATATCCTAGTTTAACCAAAATTCTTACTGAAATTAAATTAAACTTAAGTTGTGGTACATATAACATTTTTACATTCTCTTTTATAAAAGAACAATATGCTATACCTTGACCTTTAGCTTTCAGTTTCCAGCCATTGGCTAACGATATCTGCTGTGTACTCTTGGACATTTTAATAAAATTTTTCTTATCATTAGTTATACAATGAGATGCTCCACTGTCAACCACCCATAAATTATTTTTTACAGCTCCGTTAGTATACATGGCTAACTCTAAATTTTTATTTATCTTTTGATGACTTTTTGTATTCTGGCCAGCGTTCTGGCTCTTTGCCTTTTTACAAAATCTTGCCAAATGTCCTCTTCCTCCACAATTAAAACACTTTTTAATTGCATATGCAGTAGGAGATTCATTATCTTCTTTTTGAGGTTGCTCCCTCCTTAATTCATCTCTTTCAAGCCTTCTTCTGGCCTCTTCAATCAATCTGCCAGTTATATCAGTTAAAGTTAGGCTTTCCTTTGGCAATATTTCAAGGGAAGTTACGTAATTGTCATAGGTTTCGTTAAGGGAAGATAGTATTATATAGACTTGATGTAGTTCAGAGAAAATAAGCTCTTTCTCGTGCAGTTCTTGAAAAATGCTTTGCATAGTTTTCAAATGACTCAGCATATCACCATTCTTATGGAGATGTGTACTGAAAAGTTTCCGTGTTAAATTTATGTGAGCACCAACATTATCTCGAACATAAATCCTCTTCAGCTTCTGCCAACACCCAACAGCCGTATTCTCTCCGTGGATATAAACAAGCTGGTTATCAGTTAAGGTTAACTCAATAATGCAAATTGCTTGTTCATTTTTATGCATAAATTCTTCTATCTTTAATTTATCTTCCTCATCCTCTGGATCCCATTCTTCTACGTTTGGTGGATTTTCAATTATGTTCCACAAACCTTCTCTTCTTAGAAGCAGACTACATTTCATAGACCATGATACATAGTTTGTTCCATCCAACTTGGATATAAGGGACAAACTTTGTAGATTGACTTGTGCCATGTTTTCTTATATGGATATAAAAATATAATTAATAAAACACAGCTGTCTGTTTACTGTAATGTATAACAACACAAACTCTCACTTTTACATAAATCTGTTTTATCCTAGTTAAACTGACTTTGCAGCCTCTGGGCCCATAACCAGTGTTAAGCCTGGTTTCCCCAACCAGGGTTAGGGAGACAAGCTAAACAGAATGTGCAGCTTAGTCAGATAGGCACACAGATAAATGAGTGAGCTAAGCTTGTGTGTTTATTAACATACAGTAAAAATGACAGATACGCTTGTGCTATCAAATATATAGTTTATTCCATTATGAGTTCATAGCATAGTCAAAATAACAGTCCAATAATCATGTATCATTTAGTCAGTCCATTCAGGGATATTCAGTTAGCAAAGTCCATTTAGAATATCCTATGTCAGTTCACTTACAAGCCAGTCCTTTGTTTTCTCTCCCGTTCGAGCAATGCAGTCTTGTGTCCTTGCAGTAATCAGGATCATCAAAACCAGAGAGAGAGCAAGCTGTCGTCTTGCTTCTTTTAAAGTGCTTTCACAACCACTCCCTTAATTACTGTCCCACAGTTAAAGTTGCAGACACTTTAACATACAAACTATGATTACATATTATTATTTACCTAAACCAGTTAGGGTAAAACAATGTTATCCCTAACAGGCTGTTAGCAGGTCGCTGCTGATTTGATGCTTCCAACGCGGCAAACTCAAATCATTGGGTGTTGTGACAGCAGCCAGCTCTATAAAAGGAGCTGCTGCTGCCCTAATATTTTGCTCTGTTCTGAAGTCACTCATAAAGAGTTGGAGTCACTATTCGATGCCTCGTCTCCGTTCTTGTACCCACTCTCCCAGATCTAACAGGCGGGGCAGGGTGGGGCCAGCCTGGAGTGGGATTTGGGGATTCTCTGAACTCCACAGAATCTAGGAGCTCTCCCGACCCCTGCAAACTCCCAGTAGTTGGGAAGAAAGAAGCTGAGAGAGCCAAATTGAAAAGCCAATTCTAAGTGACAAATAAGGAAAAGAATGACATGGTTGGCTTCACAGTAGGACTGGATGATCTTTGGTCTCGGCTACTCATTCCTTCACCTGAACAGGGCAGCTTTCAAACCAAGGCTAAAAAAATTCCCAACTCTCACCAGGAAACAGATTTAATTCCAAGAAATCTTGCATTTCAGAGGAATCTGGGAAGGAAATACTAAAGATAGATATCAGCTTAAGAATACTTGGAAAAAGGGAGTCATTAGAAAATTAAGTGTCATACCTGGAACAATATGTTCAAAGTTTGAGAGCAAGGGAAGGAGACTGCCCTTTCTTTTCTCTTCCTAGGAAGAATGGTTGTTGTTGTTGTTTTTTTAAAAAATCTTCACAGTTTTCCAGCATTTTTATTTTCAAATTTTGGATTTGGGTTTGCTCAATTCTCTAAGGTGGTGGCTCGACTGGGAAAGCAAAATGAAGGTCAGAAAAAGACAACAAGTGGTTAGTTCTTTAATTCTGCCAAGAAAGTTGTGTTGATACAGTCTTTAGGTGGTGAGCTCAGTTCAAAAGGATTTTTACCTTTTTCTAAATTTCCCAATATATTCAGACACTCCTCCTACAGATGGTGTTATCATGTTTGACTGTTTCTTTTTTTTTTCTGAGTTATTATGCAAAGAATGTGCCATTTCATCCAGTGTATATCTATGAAATACAAAATGAAGAATCAGTGGAAATGGTTGGAATATTTGATGCATTAGTCTTCAGTTTCCTGTAGTTTTATCAAGCCTACTTGGTTTATATTATGGATGGTCAGATATTACACTGGCTGACTTTCAGAGAGAATTAATTATGTGCCAGTCCTCTTGATCCCTGAAATGTAGATGCAGTTCTCAATAATGGGGGGCCAAGGACTCGTTACCTCTCCTTGAGGCATGAAATAGAGACCAAAGATTCTCACATAAATATGAACACCCAAATTGCACTTGTTTTCTAAGTGTAGGCCACTGATTTTACAGACAGTGTTTGCTTCTGCCTAACATTTTATCAGGAAGAGCAAAGGGGAACAATAGGACACAGATGGGGAGCATTACAGAATATTTTGTCTAGCAGTTTTTAAGCATGACTAAATATCCTTTTCCCCAAAAACACAACTCTCTCCTCTCTTAATTATCATTGCCAACTAATTTGAATTTAAACTTGTCAGAGAGGTACAGTTGGCTCTCTTTTGTATGACTTGGTCTAGAAAGCAAGCCATCTTGTAATCCATGTTGAATCTAGACTCAACTGGATTACTGGGGAGCTGCAATGTTTCACAGCCCTGTGGCTGTTGCGGATTTCTCTCTCCAAATGGAGCACAATTGTTTTGGAGTAAGTGATAATTGAACTATGGCCTCTTCCCCCCCCTCCTCTTCAACCACCCATGTTATAGTTTGTAAGATACATCTAGTCTGTTAATCACATTGTTTATAGTCCAATTGTAGTGGAATTTATTATGGTCCATACTGAAGCAGGCTTAAGGACATTTTGTCCTTGCTTCTACACATCTGGTTTGGTGTTTCCCTCTCAGATTAATTTGTACCATACTGTTCTTCACTTGGCCACATTCTAGTCTCACTGATTTCCCTCTATGGCAGCTACAGTGACATCTGTTTACTTACTTGGGAACTCATGGAACTGATACATTGGCGCTGGTTATAAATTAGTAGAATTCTTTCCAGATGCAGATGTCTTTAAGTATTCAAACAACAAGCCAAAAATCACTAAACTGTTTTGGCTATTTGTCTCTTTGCTGGTATCTCTCTCAGATGATGTAAACACAATTACCGGGGCAATGAGCAGAACACTTAAGACATGTTGCTGTACTTGGCCTGGGGTGGAAAGGATCAAGCTGACAGCTCCCTTACAGAGCTGAAGCCAAATCCTGACAGCCCAGAAAGAGAAGGAAAACGGAGGGGAAAATGGACTTATGTTAAAAGCAAGCAGGTGTTTCTTCCAGACCACTCCAAGTCAAGCCAAAAGGCTTTCAGAACAGGGGTTGCCGCAAAACAGACCGGAGGGCTTCCAGATTTCACAAATGGAGTCCACCCAAGTAGCAAGTGCTCTCTCTTGTTTTTTTTTTTTTACAAAAAGCAACATGTCTGCTCCTTAGCCCCATAGAAAACATAGAAAAGTGCCATTTAAGCAAGTTGTAGACAACTGCCTTCTCCGGCATAGGACAAAAACAATTATTACTCTTTTAATACAGGTAGTTCTTCACTTACAACTATTCATTTAGCGACTGTTTGAAGTTGCAACAGCATTGGGAAAAAAAGTTAACCTACAACCGGCCCTCACATTCATGACCATCATAGCATTTCCACATGATCAAAATTTGAGCATCCGGACAACCAGCATATATGTACAATAGTCGAAGCATCCCAGAGTCAATGTAGAATCAAACAGTGCTTCCAAAACTAAATCAATTTCTTCAGGGCAAAAACTATCCCAACTAAGAGGGAGGGTTATTAATGGTTCCTTCAGCTGGGTGAGATGCCCTCTGCCTTTAATGAAGCAATGGTATGTTTCATGTTGACAATGTCATACTTAGATCTATTCCTGATTAACAACTTCAGGTCGGTATTAACCTCCCCTGCCTTGCCAATAAGATTGAGAAGTTAGGTGGCTGCATTGATTGAACTGCTGTCAGGGTTCTGATGGTAGCTTTAATTAATTCATGAGCCTAGAGCCAAGTTTCAAAATAAATCCATTTATTTATTAGGAGCAACATGTCAGCACTTTTCCCAAGTGCAGTCGGCTCTGCCCTATGTAATTTACTGTTCACCTATGACCCTATTTCCCCCCTTCTCCCAGGTGTGTCATAAATCACATTCTCCAATGAAGCACTTTCACGGGCTGTGGAAAACACACCTCTCTGGCTTGGTAACTTGGTAACTTGAGACACAATCTGGAGAAAGGTATGAGCGGAATGTGTTTCTTTTTTAAAAAAAAAATATTGGTTTTTTAAAAACAAACATAAACAAACAAAACATAAAAACATCAAGCTGTCTTCCATAGGTGTACATACAGTGTGCCGGTTGGTTTACAAATTGTTTTGTGCTTCCATTTCGTAGTCTTCAATTACAATTACATTGCATATAATCTCATATTGTCAATCAAAAATTAAATACCTTAGTATCATTATTAATCAATCATTTAACTATACTTTTATTCATTCATGTTTTACAAGATAACCATAATTTACTTAATTTATTGTATAACAGTTCATATTATCATCCCAAATCTATCCTAGAATCATTTTGTAGTTATAATAAGAAAGAAGTACATCTTTATATATTTATTATTTTCTAGAAATCTACATATTTCATTACTGTACTTTGTTATCTAACCATTGATAGAAAAGATCCCAAATTTTATAAAATTGTTTATCCTCTTGTTCTCTAATTTCAAATGTCAATCTGCTCATTTCAGCACATTCCAATATTTTCTTAATGATTTCCTCCTGTGATGGTATCTTCTCATTTTTCCAGTTTTCAGCAAGTACAATCCTAGCCGCTGTTAATACATTTACAATCAGGTAGTTCAAATCTTTACTATATATTTCAGGTAAAATTCCCAATAAAAATATTTCTGGTTTCAAGTCTATATGTTTTTTCGTCATTTTCTCCAACCACATGTGGATTTTAGTCCAGTATTTTTTGGCATCTGCACAGGTCCACCACATATGGTAAAATGAGTCAGGTGTCTGATGACATTTCCTACATTTTTTGGATTTGTTCTTGAACATTTTTGCTATTCTTGTCGGGGGGAAAATGCCACCTGTAAAACATCTTATACAAATTTTCTTTATATGCTGTTGACATTGTCATTTTATAATTTTGAGACCACAATTTTTGCCATTTCTCTAAATCAATCCCATATCCAAAATTCTTCCCCCAAGCAATCATAGTTTCATTAACTTGTTCTTCTACTAGTTTAATTTCTAATAAATATCCATACAATTTTTTCATCACCTTTTCATCAGTACCTGTCATTTCATCAGTACTTCTTATCTAAGTCAGTCAGTTTATCATAGAAACCTTCTGTCTTAGAATCTTTATCATACCTTGAATGTATTTGTGCATATGAAAACCAATTCATCTTCATACCTTGTTCCTCTAGTTTTTGTATAGATTTAAGTTCACCCTTTTCATTCAATATATGTTCCTTTTTGTATATTATAGGATAGGAAAATGCTTCAATAGTTGATAATCAGACTGGAATTTTCAAATAACATTGTCTTTTAACCTTCTCCCAGTTTAACCACAGAGACTCCCGTATATAATGTCTTCTAAAATACCCCTGTGTTTTAGTTCCTTTATACCATAAAAAAGCATGCCACCCCAACAACAGATCATGTCCTTCTAATGTCAACAATCTAGCATTTCTTAGTGTTATCCATTCCTTAACCCACATCAGATTTGTAGCTTGGTAGTACGATTCCCAATTAGGCAAACCAAATCATCCTCCTCCTTTTCCCTGTGACCAGATAAAGCTGAGAAAGAAAGAACTGAGACTCCTTTTCAAGGACATTGCTATTTGATAAGATAGAGGGAAGAGCATGAGAGAGTACTATTGCAGGTGCTCTTCTGGGTTTCTATCAAGAGCTGGAGTCTGATGTTGAAATGTAGAGGGGGGAAAGATGATAAGTTTTTGGAGAAGAGAGCTATAATAAGAGCCTTGGACAATTAAATAAAGTGCAGTATGCCCTTTTTATTTTTCCTAAGTTGTGCTATCTCTCCTCATCAGCTTTATTGCATTTTTAAAAATCTTCTTCTTTGTGATAACTGGTTGGGTTTCTGGCTTTGTTGGAGCTTGCCTTTGTTTTTCTCTCTCTCTTTTTTTGGGGGGGAGGGGAGTCCAACCTCTACGTTTGCTTTTTATTTTAAAGGGAAAGCCTTAAAAGCCTTTTTTTCTCCTTTCCTGGTATTTTTGTTTTTTCATCTACTTTTTTTATTTATTTTTATGCATTTTTTTCTATTCAAGATCTTTCAATTGGATTAAGGCATTGAAGAACCTGAAAAAATTTTCCTTTTTCCTTTTTCTCTTTTTTTTTCTTTTTTTTAAAGCTCTTTTTCTTTATTTTATTTTTGATTGGATTAAGGTATACAAGAATTTGAAGAAATTTTGTCCTCTCTTTTTTTCTCTTCTTTTTCCTTTTTTTATTATTATTACTGGCCTTCTTTTTTTTTACTATTTTTATTTTGAACTACAGTTGGTTATCTCACAATTGGATTAAGGTTTAGAAGAACCTGAAGATTTTGAATTGCCTAAAATGAGTAGGAAATTTACAGCTTCTGGCTCTTCAACTTCTACTTCTTCCTCTCCACCATCTGGAGGACAACGTTTAATACAGACAATGTCAAAGCAAGAAAAAGAACAAGAAAAAGTGACTCTGCAGATAATTATGCAAGGAATTCAAAATATCCAAGCAAGGTCAGAGAATATTGGAAAGAGAATTGAAAACATCAAACAAAGAACAGAGAACATTGAACAAAGAACAGAGAACATTGAACAAAGAACTGAGAGCATTGAACAAAGAATAGGGAAAACCGATGAAAAAGTGGAGAACATCCAACAAATGATGTTGAAGTATGATGAGAGATTCCAAAAATTGAAGAAGAAGATAAACAAAGAGACAAGAAGATTGGAGATATTGATAATAGATTAATGGTGGTCAAACAAGATAAAAGTGGCATGTTGAGATGGGAGATGGATAGATCAGAATTCTATCTTAGATTTCAAAATGTAGAGGAAGAAAAAGGACAAAACCTAGCTGGGATAATGATAGAAATACTGACTGAAGCCTTGGAAATAACTCAAGAGAAGATGATGGATGGAATAGATGAGGTTTATTGAGTCTTCACAAGATATGCGATGAGAAATAGCTTACCAAGAGAAGTTCACATTAGATTTACAAAGAAAGCCATTAAGACGCAAATATTGCAAGTGACAAAAGAGAAAACATTGAAATACAAAGACAAGGAGATTGTGGTCTTGAAACAAATACCCAGAAGAGTGAGAGAGATGAGAAGAGAATACCGATTCCTGACTAAAATGCTACTCAAAAAAGAGGTGAATTATAGATGGCTGATTCCAGAAGGTTTAATGTTCACATGGCAAGAACAGAGACACAGATTTGACTCAATTGAGAAAGCGGAATTATTTTATACAGAATTCTTTGGAAGGAAAGAGGAAGAGGCAGAAAAAGAGATATCATTAATTGAATTTCAAGAGGACTGTCAAATGGTGACTGAAAAAGAAGAAGGCGCAGTAGGTGGAAAGGTGGAAGCCAAAGAACAATGTGAATTAAGATCTACGAGAACTGCCAAACCTAATTATAAAATATAACCATGGAAGAGAAAAAAATGATTACAATTAATATAAATGGACTCAACTCAGCCATTAAAAGAAGGAAAATTTGTCTACAAGAAGTACATATTAAAAAACATGAAAAGGCTAAACATGAAATACTATGTTTTGGATGCAAGATGAGTGGAATGTGCTTCTGATCATAGCAACGAACTGTTCCATCAGATCTCCCTCCGCTTCTTATGGCAAATCAAGTGCAAGCCAGGAATGGTTTACGAGTTGACACTCAGCTCCCCTCACTTACTGAAAGGCAACCTGCACAAAGCAAAAACAATTTGAGTACAGGTATAGAATTTAGGTGTGTGAAACCCTACCCCAGGATTGCTTGGATTTTCTGCATGGAATTTTGCTATAAGGCAATCAGCCTCTTGGATGTTCTTACTCTTTACCCAAGATGCCTCTGATAAGGGATAGCCCTTCCATTTGATTAAGTATTGGAATTGTCTCCCATGCCACCTCGAATCGGGGATTCACTGAACCTTGTAATGGGTTTGGCCCCCTATGACCATGGGGTCTGAGAGCTCATGGAGTAGCGGCCTCAGGGTCGATCCAATCATGGGTTTTAAGAGGCTACTATGGAATACTGGGTATATCTTCCCTAGCAGTCGGGGCAATTTCAATTGCATCGTGACTGAGTTGATGATCTTTACTATGGGGAATGGACCCATAAACTTTGGCCCCAATTTCTTGCTAGGAAGTTTTAACCTCAGATATTCTCCCCCAACTGGAATGGCTGTTGCGGAGCTCGGTGTTTATCTGCCTGTTTCTTCTAGGTTTGTGCCACTTTAGCTAATGGTTTTTTTTTACGTTCTCCCAAATTGCATTCAATTATCTCTAGAACTAGCTGCTCTTTCCGTATACACCCTGCAACCACTTTTAATAAAATCTATTTAACACAATACATTCTTGATGCCAAAGGCAGAGCTTACTATTCCTACAATTTTTAGGAAAAGAGAGAACAGCTTCCAAAATAAAAGAACTACAGGTATCTTAAAATTGCTCTTACACAGGCAGGCTGAGTCTTACATTAATATGCTAACATAAATAGATTACCTCTATTTTTATTTACATTTTCCTTGTCTTTCTCCTCCACAAATATTTCTTTTGGTAGAAACCATTATTTCCTACTTTTGTCCTAAACTCTCTCCTTTCTTTTTATGGATCATAAGAATAAGGAGTATATTCCAGATAAGCTGGTGTTTTTTTTAAAACAACTGGAGTCATGTGATTACTACCTGCGACCTTTCCAACTAGCTTCTGAGAAGCAAAGCCAATGGGGGAGTGATTTGCTTAACAACAGTGGCCAAAAGGTTGCAAAACTGGGTGTGACTCACTTAACAACTGCCCTGCTTAGCAATGGAAATTCTGGTCCTAACTGTGGTCATAAGTCAAGGACTATCTGTACAGTTTTTGCAGAATCATGACACTGACCAGTCAATTTTTGATTTGATCTTCTGTCAGTCAGAAAATCCACCAAGATATTGCCTTATCTCATTGGTTATGAAGTGGAATGTCTTAGACAGCGTTGCATATAATACTGAGATTCTGGCTTACCACAAAACTCTACCGATGCATTCTGTTAAAGGTGTTTTTCCAAAAGGCAACTGGACTTCCTTGGTTTTTTTTTTTCCTTCTTAGAAACTTTTTGCTTCTTATCCTAGAAGCTTCTTCAATGCTACAGAACTGAAGAAGCTTCTTGGATGAGAAATGAAATGTTTTCAAGGAAAGACAACCATGACCTGGACAATTGAGAATTTCCATAGACATTTACTTTTTTATATATGTTTACACATTTTTTATTAGTCTATAATATAAAATACAAAAGCAAATAGTAGGGAAAATGAGGCAGGGAAAGGGGAAGGAGAAGCGTAGAAAAGAAGAGGAAAAAGAAAAAAAACAGGTGTTGACTTCCATTTTCCTCTGGTGCAGTAGAATAAAACAGTAACATCAAATCTCAACTTTTTACACAAATGAAGCTTTACATGCAACAGAGGGCACTTGTGCTATGCACGAAGCCCCACCTATACAGGTGGGATGCTACCAGTTCTTCCCAGTTCTATAGAACCAGTAGCTCTGAAGAGCAGCAGACACCAAACTGGTTCTATGTTTGCTGCTGTTTGGCCCACCCACCCATCCGGGCTCTTACCTGTCCTTTATTTCCTGCTTTTTCAACCTCAGCTGCTTTGCACGGCACAGCTGAGGTTGAAAAAGCAGGGGAAAAGAGGCTTTTCAAACGCTACGTAACTGCTTGCAGTGCTTTTCAGCTGTCCGGTGGCACAGCTTAAGGGCTTTTACATGTGCACGTATGTGAGGGCAAAACATAGTCACCGAACCAGTAGTAACACTGGTTGAATCCCACCCCTGCCCACATAGTGTGAGCAGAGAATACTCAAGCGAGGGTGCTTGGACTCATGCACAAATCTCTATTTGCGCGAATGGAGCTTCGCATGCGAGTGCCCTCCACTCACGCGATGGGAGCTTCTCACATGAGCATAAGTACCATCCGCACAAGTACCTTCCACGTGTGTGTGTAGCTTTGTATATGAGCACAAGGGCCCACTGCTTGTGTGAGTGGAGCTTCACATGTGAGCACTTGCCTACTGCTCAGCAAATAGAGCTTGGCCCACATGTGTGCTTGCCCATTGTTCGTGCGACCCAGTTTCTAACAGGTCATGGCCAGTGGTGGGATTCAATTTTTTTTACTATTGGTTCTGTGGGCCTGGCTTGGTGGGCGTGTCAGGGGAAGGATACTGTAAAATCTCCAGTCAGAGGAGGTATTTGCCGGTTCTCCGAACTACTCAAAAATTATTTATTTTATTTATTTTGATTTGTCAATTGCTTACAAGATAATAGGTATAAGTATGTACATAGTTATGAATACATAAAATGGGTACATATAAGAAAAATAAAAGAAACAATAGGCAGGGACGGTAGGCACATTGGTGCACTTATGCACGCCCCCTACAGACCTCTTAGGAAAGGGGTGAGGTCAATAGTAGACAGTCTCAGATTAAAGTTTTTGGGGTTTGGGGAAGAAACCACAGTCAGGTAGAGTATTCCAGACATTGACCACTCTGTTGCTGAAGTCGTATTTCCTGCAATCAAGTTTGGTGCGATTAACCTTGAGTTTGTGTCTATTGTTTGCTCTTGTGTTGTTATGGTTAAAGCTGAAGTATTCATGACAGGTAAGTCATTGCAATGTATGATTTTATATGCCATACTTAGATCAGACTGAAGACGGCGTAATTCAAGATTTTCTAGGTCTAGAATTTCAAGTCTGGTGACATAAGGTATTCTACAATGAGTAGAGGAGTGGAGAACTCAACTTGTGAAATATTTCTGGACTTTCTCAACTGTGCTAATATCAGATACATAATGTGGGTTCCAGACTGATGAGCTGTATTCGAGTATTGGTCTAGCAAATGTTTTGTATGCTCTAATTAGTAATGTGATATTACCAGAGAAAAAGCTATGTGGGATTAGGTTAACAACTCTTAACGCCTTTTTGGCTATGTAGTTACAGTGGGCTCTAGCACTTAGCTCAATAGAGATGAGTATTCCAAGGCCCTTTACAGAGCTTGGATCGTCAACAAAGTCATGACTATTCAGCTTGTATTTTATTTTCTGATTTTTTTTGTCAATAAGTAAGACAGAGGATTTATTTGTTGAGATTTGAAGTTGCCATTTGTTTGACCATTCTGATACATAGTCGAGGTCTTTTTGAAGGGTAGCAGTATTGTCTGTGGTGTTGAATAGCTTTACATCATCAGCGAAGAGAACTCAGTTGCTCTTAATATGATCACAGAGGTCATTTATGTAGAGTATGAAAAGAGTTGGTCCTAGAACACTGCCTTGGGGGACACCATTGTTGAAAGGTACAGAATTTCTGCTACTGGTTGTCCAAAACTGGTCATAACCTGCTGAATACCACCACTGGCCATGGCCCCATAGTGGGCTGCAGCCCAGGAGTTTGGGACCCCAGAGCTAGTGATCTTCATCATGAACAAAATTTCATCAGGGCTAAAGCAGTCTTTAACTGTGAACTGAATCTGTCCAGTTTAAGAATAAACCTTACTTCAGCAAAATCCTATAAAATTCAGAAAACGTTAGCAAATTTGTTGATACCTCTTACTTAATGTGGATATCTTAAAAATGTTTTCATTTCATCCTTAGATTTCCCAGGCAAGATATAATGCTGTTTCCTTATCACCTATTTAAAGGGGAAACCCTACATTATCTCTTTACTACTGATTGCCAGCAAGCAAATGAAAATTGGATGGGTGTATATTAAGGAAGTAAGAACAGCTTTCCTAAGCATATCCTATTTAAATATCCTGTTGTACATTTAAAAGCAATTGGGGAATTTTCTATTCTGAATTATGCATTGCAGTTATCTGTGCAGTCATTCAAAACAGAAATTTCAAGGGTGACATTAAATGTCAGTATGTTTTTTAATAGAATAGAATAGAATAGAATAGAATAGAATTCTTTATTGGCCAAGTGTGATTGGACACACAAGGAATTTGTCAATGCAAATGCTCTCAGTGTACATAAAAGAAAAGATACATTCATCAAGAGTCAAGAATCATCAAGTACAACACTTAATAGTAGTCATAGGGCACAATAAGCAATCAAATCATACTAGGAAACCGTCAGTATAAATCGTAAGGATACAAGCGACAAAGTTACAGTCATACAGTCACAAGTGGAAGGGGATGGGTGATAAGGAGTGATGAGAAGAGTAACAGTAATAGTAGTGCAGACTTTGTAAATAGTTGAACAGTGTTGAGTGAATTACTTGTTTAGCAGAGTGATGGCTTTTGGGGGAAAACTGTCCTTGTGTCTAGTTGTTCTGGTGTGCAGTGCTCTATAGCATCATTTTGAGGGAAGGAATTGAGAAACATTCATGAGCAAAAGGGATATTTGCAGAAAGGGAGATAAAGAAAAAAACCAAATTCCTTTTTTTCCCTTCCTTCTTCATTGTTGTTTGAAATTTGTGGTCATCAATAAAAGAGATTACCAGAAGCCCTTTATGCTTCCATTTCATTTGATGAAATATGCGACTATAAATCAGGCAGAAATAGGAATATTCAGAATGATCATATTCTCTAAGAAATGTATTATATAACTGTTGAATAAAAATGTTTGGGTGATAATTTACTGGTAGTCTTGTCCAGTTTTTCCATAACCACAAATACCTGTAGTTTCAAAATCTAAACTAATGCCAGTTGAAAAATGAACGTTTTTCATTATTGTTCATTATTAACCACCAATGCCAACTTCTTTCACCAAAATATCTAGATTTTTTAAAAAGTTAATTGTCACTGCTAAGTGCAGTTCTGGCATAGTAGATGTAACATCTGGCCAGAACAATGGCTTTAAACAAAAATAAAGCAGAAAGAAACTGAGAAAATAAGATGGAGGATATGATGATGGTCTTTCCAGACATTAATTAATTAGCTCATTAAAAATGCACCGGACATGGCTCAATAGAAGTTGAACATTAATCCATTTCGAAGATCTGTATTGATATAGCAAGTCACTGGAAAAGTAATTAGTAGATACTTTTCAACTTGCTACACTGACCCCATATGAAAGTGCTCAACATCATAGGCAGGGTGAGTGGGAGGAGAACAGGTGTTCAAGAGATGTGGCAAGTGCAAAGATTCTGCAAGTTTGGACTGTCAAATGCATACCTAGGCAGCTTCACCAATTTGGTTTGGATATTGCATGTAGCCTTGGTCTAGGAAAGTGATTCTCCAACCATCTATGGGATGGATGGATGGATGGATGGATGAGTTAAACTTAGTCTATGATTGGTTTCAGGTGTCCCTTTGGTACAAACTTTAACCATGTAACGGTTCACTGTGACATGTGAATCAGGACAGAATATTAGGTATGTTTGCAGCCTTTGCACTACATATAAATAAGGTGGGATAAAAATCTAATGAAGAAAAGTAAAGGTATTATGAAGTTTTGTGCCAATAACATGCCTATAAAGAACATCGAGATTTTGCCAACATTACTTTAACACTGATAGCTTCCCATGAGTTATTAACAAAGGGAAATTATATTATGGAATGAGTTCATTTCTGAACTTTAGAGCAGAGAATTGCAGACTGTGAATTTGGATCAGATGGAATAGGTAGGTTGGATTAAGTCTGGGTGCTAAAGGCATCTCCACTAGTAATTTGACTTAGCAGCAGCCATATTTTATATTGCACAATGCAATTTTTGGATCGCTTGAACTTTCGAACAATATGAAGGTTTAGGAACGGCACAGCTAGGTTTTCTCTTAAATTGCATATTTTATGACAGGCTTACATTTTAAAGGCCCTGTCCTCTTGTTCAGGCTTAGAAACAGTCCCAAAATGGTACTGCATTTTTATCTTTGCTGAACAATAACTCTGCTACACTCCATCATGTTATCCGCACATTTATGTATCAGGAATAATGCAAAACCTATGCACTTGGAAAAAAAAATACCATACAGCTCCTTTGAACTAACTGCTGCTTCAGTTACAGCATTTTTTGTTCCACTCATTAAGTTCTTTAGGCAGTCTACAATTAATGAAAACCATAAAAGTTATATTAAAAGCACAAAACAAGTAGAAACACATAAGCTCATTGGCTTATCCACAGCTACTTTACTCCTTCTTTGGGTTCCACTATCATGGTTTGGCATCTGAGAATTCAGGTTCATGGTGAAATTCAAGTTCATGCAGTGTTCTTTGGGATCCTGTCCCAAATTTATTTTCAAAGATCTTCCCCTCTACATCTGGAAGGCGTCTTTCCATTTCTGTAACAGCCTTTGATCTGGTGCAAGGATAGGCAGTGAGTGGCCTTCAAAACCGGGTATGATTAAGTCTTTTTGCTTACAGTCTAAGGCCCAATCTCCCCAAAGGCAGATGGGTTAATTTCTCTATATCCACATACCTTGGCAAGTTCTTAGGAGTCCTCCTATAGTAGAAATAATAAATAACAGATTGAGCTTGTATGGCAAATGAGAAAGTAGTGGTTTTCAGAGCTGTTGGTGGAAATCTTTTGTCATATGCCTTTGCTGAAGCAGACATAACAGCTGCTGGCTAGGCTTTAGCAACTTCTCTACACTTTTGTTTGCACAGATGGTTTTTCCCCAAGGCCTGTCATCAAATAGGTGGGTGACATTTAGCTGGGGGTGGTGGTGGAAGCAACCGACCAACCATTTGAAAGCAATTGCTAATAAATCTGGCACTCGCTTAGCCAAAACCAATAAGATGTTGAGCTTGTACTCAACAGGTTGGGTATAAATCTCAATAAATTGAGCACACTTTTTAAACACACCTTTAATGGCCAGAAGGCAAGGAAAGGAAGTACGTAAAAGATAAAAGTCAGATTTTTTACTACAAACACAAATGCTTTACAGTATTAGCTCTAAAGGTGTCTGCTCTTACATTAATAGCTAGTTTGGAACTGAGTTGATTTTATTCATGGCTCTGCCATAGTATCTTTAAAAACCAGAGCTAGGTTTGTTTCCTCCTTTCAGTTGTTATACTTCTGCAAAATTGTAAACAACTTGTTTTTTACTGACATTAACACTTCCTCATTTCTTCCTCCAACCAAAATGTTCCTGTGCTTTTTCTGGTACCGTTCATAGATTCTATTTTTAACCTCAACCTACTCAACCGTTCCATGCCAGCAGCCAGAGCAACATGTAAGTGTGATTACACAACTGTTGGAAAAACCACTGGTTGCAATTTGGCTGATGTGCATCATTTGACGTATCCAGCTTTTAAACAGAGAAGGCAGCTTTGCAGCTTGGAAGTTGCTCCTAATCAGGGATGTCAAACTGGTGGCCTACAGGCCGGATATGTCACACACAAGTCATGTCCACCCCACCTCCACAAAGGGAAAAAATATATGATGGCAATGTGACGCCGTGAGTTTGACACCCATGTCTTAAAGGAATGATCACAGCCACTTATGAGTTCATAGTTCTATTACCCTGCTTTTAGTTTCCTTAGAGTATTGAGCCTGCAAATATTTATCTTTCCATTTTTTATTCACCACTATAACTGCTTAGTTTTATATACTACCTTTATTCTGTCATATTAAATGTTGGTCTTATAAACATTTATTAATATCCTCTTTTTGCTTGTTTTCATGTCATCATTTCAGCCCCTGGTTTTATTCTTTGCTGTCTGCTTCACTTGCAAATAACTATGACCGCCTACTTTCAGGGATGGGATTCTATCAGTTCTGTCTGGTTCTATAGAACCCCTTGTTAACTTTCTAAGCAGTTCAGAGAACTGGTAGTTAGAAGCAATCTCCTTTTGTTTTTTTCCACCCTTATTACATTCTTGCCAGTATGCCTAGACTTCCTGTCTCTGGAGCTTCTGAGGCTTAACTTTCTTAAAAGGGAAGGGTTGTTTTAAGATTTTTACACTGCTGTTGGGAGGAAATACTTCCCTGGACAATCAACACTTTGAAGAAATAATTGAATAATGAAGCAAAGCTTTTAGTGACAAGGAACCAAGATGAGTGACATTCAGTAAGGCTTCTTGGCTAGCCAGAAAGATTGACTTTCAAATGTGAGTTTACATACCCTTTCTGAGTTTTGGTCTAAAACTGGTTTTGGGTGAAGGTTAATTCTCTGCTTGGTAACGTTTAATCCTGTGCTTATTGATGGGATAATTTTCCCTATTCAGCTTCAACAAGCAACAGCTACTGTTGTGATTTAATTATTTGTATTGTGTTTGAATTTTTTCCTACCTCATGGTTTCTTTTTCTATCTGGGGAGGGGGTCTTCCTCACTGCTTTAGTACTATCTGGCATTGCCCTTTTGAGATATACTTCCAAGAGGCAGGATGCAAGCTTGGCACTGATTTTTTTTACTGCCTTTCTGGGGGGCATGTGACCTTTCCTTAAATCTGGATGATTTCCTTAGGATATCTTGTGAGGTGAGTGAGACCAGCTGGTATCTTTAAGTGGTGCAAATGGCTCTAAGGATTGCTTTTCCTGGGTCTGCTTTTTCTGGAGAGCTTAAATGACTTCTCTGCTAAAGGGTTTCACTGTATGAGTAAGAATTGGCTGCTTGATAATTATCACTGCATTTTAACTGTTTTCATTCCTCAAGGTGCTCTGCCTGATTTTTAACTCTGGCTTGCAGGTATTTTTAATCTAATGATTGGTATTTAGGGCAGCTTTTTTCAAGCAAAGAAGCTTTTTGTATTTCTGTACAGGTAATCTTTGATTTACAACAGTTCATTTAGCGACCATTCAAAGTTACAATGGCACTGAAAAAAGTGACATGACCATTTTTCACACTTATGACTGTTGCAGCATCCCCACTGTCATGAGAGGCCAGGCAAGGAGAAGCACCCCTTGACATGAGTGATGTCGAATTGGCCATGTCCACCAGTCACATGACCACCAAGCCACACCCACCAACTAAGCCACACCCACAGAACCGGTTGTTAAAAAAACTGAATCCCATGCTTGCCTACTTTCCTTGGAAAATATAAACAATTTGTGTCACTTTTTGGGTGTGATGCATGGTATTATGATTTTAAGGTTTCAGGTTTTGTGATCTAAAGTATCTAGTTCACCTTGTCTATACTCTGCTGTGTAGCAGGTTACAAAACAAACTTTTGTAACTTGTTTTACATATTCAGAGTTTATTTTATTTTATTTTTCCTTGGGCATGGGTAGGATATTGTTGACTCCTAAAACACCCATTTACTTGTAGCCTTCCTCCACTATCAATACCTTGATTTTAGCATCCTACTATAGCTCAGTTCCATCTTCAGTTTTTCCTTTTTTTATTCCCAGTGTTGCACATTTTTGTTATCCAAATTCCATGTTGATACCACCAAAGATTCATCTGTAATATGGCTCAAAACAGCAATTTTTCTCTGAATGATTTTGCTTCTAGTTTCAACCAATCCACACACAGCAGATTACTGTTGCTGTTTGTCCTACCAAGAGATTACAAGTTCCCCTTCCCCAAACTCAGTGTCCTTTAGAACTGAATCTGGGCTTCCAATTAGCAGCATCTCTAAGAAAAAGGGGTTGACATTTGCTGTTTTCAAATCAGTTTAATGGACACTTAGTTGAGAAAGGCTTATTAAGGCATGTTTGCAGTTATTTGGAACTGATGCATAGTATTCCAAACTTAAAAGCCCCCCCCAAAATGGGCATCTAGTACAGGATATTTACTGTGAGCTCTTGGCTAATGATATGGTTTGAGAATCTATTTTAGGATCAAATTCCAGAAAGAAAAAACATATGTCTACATGATATTTATAACAAATCTGTCAGATTTTTTTTGTTTTAATTTCACATGCAACACTGTTCTGCAAGACCTTATGAACCACAATGGGCAGGAAAATGTCAGTTTTAACTGTTTATATTTTGTTTGTTTGTTTTGTGTGTAATTGTGATGATAAGCTCCAACAAAATAATCTCGTAGACTTGAGAAGAAGGCAGAATTGCCCTGAAATAATGAATACAACCCACTTCCTAAGCATTGCAGCAATTTAATCTTGATTGTAGCTGAAAAAACGAGCTACCCCATGATTCTCCTACTTCTAGACAACACTTCTATGTAATAGTTGATCATAATCATATTTGATCATAATCACAGTTTCTTGAAAGCCAAACCGGCTGTTAATAATGGAACTTCTAGTGTATTAACCACCACATCTTTTCTTTATTTTTAACAACTGACAGGGATACCGTCTCTTAGCTTGCTGGGTTGTTGTGGTGGTGGGGAAAATAGGAGGAAGAAGAGACAGTAGGTCTGTTTGCCACCTTAAAAATAATAGATGATTTAATATAAATAAATATTTAATAAATAAATAAAACAAAAGACTGTCCATTATCTATTCTGTATATTTCTGAATCACGACTGAGCTTCTCATTTATGGAAGTTGCTGGATGGTTAAATAAGAGAACAGAGCAAAATGAACATTGATCCGAATAGCATTCAAAATCTAATATAGAGATCTTAACCCTATTATGCAAGTATCCCACAGGATACCTTTCCCACTGTGCTTCTTCCTTTCAGAAGAATTCATGCATTCATATGCTGATGAAAAAATTAAATATCCAGGCTTCAAGCCAAGCCACAAATGGTACCCAAAGTGCCCACCCATCTTTGATCTATGTAACAGAGATAGACTATACTATTGATATTTTACATCTAAATTCTAGCTCAGAGGTATCAAACTCAAGGCCCGCAGGCTGGATCCAGTCCATGGGATGCTTAGATCTGGCCTGCAGGGCCATCCTTGAAACAGCAAAGGATTGGCCCGTGGTGCTACAGCCAGCAAAAATGGAGCGTGCAGCCCTACCAAACTGGCACAGGATTGAAGGAGGCCATCACAGCTGAAAATGGAGCTTGTGGGGACTGTGCACAGCCCACCTGAGCTCTGTTTTCATTGACAGAGGGTTTTAAGAGACCATCACAGCCGAAAACAGAGCTCAGGAGCCAGTTTTTTCCGGCAGAGCCCTGGGATCATCACAGCCCCCCCACCCCAACATGAGTCACATTGAGCTGGCCACCCCAGGGTTGTTGTAGGGAAAATGGGAAGAGGAAGGTGTGTTGAATATGTGTGTTGCCTTGAGGCATTTGTAAAAAGTGATAAAAGCAGGATTTAAATAAAATAAATAAATAAATGTATCACTTGGTGGCTTTATAGTTTTCACAATTACCTAATGAATAATTCAGAACTTAAAAGTCACAATTACCACTTCTTTGGCCTTCTGAAATTATTTTAATATTTTTGAGCTCAGGGGATTGTTTTAAACAATCCTGGTAACTCAGACTGGATCATTTTAATACAAGTTATCTCTGGGTCAAGGTCAGACCCTCCCCCCTCACATTTTCATCAGACATCGTTTGCATCTCCTTTTCTGGCCCATCAATCTGTAGATCGGTTCCTCTGTACCCTTTACAGATTGCCCAGGATTCCTGAGCTGCCATATCAAGAGCACATTAATCCCCGTTCCCAATTCAATTCATTGTTTTTGTTTGCTTACATGTTCCGTTATACCTTGAGTCATAAATCAAACTTAGCTTATTTTTTTTTATAAATGCACTGAACTGTTGAAGCCAGTTTCCACAATTATAAAAGTCTCAAAATACCATGCATCCTTTAACAGGTGGAAAATGTCTTAAGAGAATCTTGGCTTGGAATGTTTTCCTTGCTTCAAGACAAAGTAGTACTCTTATTTATGACTTAAACTAATTTTAAAGCAAGATGATGATTCCCTGCCTTGAATTATCTCCTTATGATGTTACCTCAGCACCGTATGGTTTTATGATTTGAAATTCAGACTACTAAACCCATTGACAACTCTTAAGCTTATGTAACAGATGGCATTCAAGCCATGTTTCTGAGGAGCTTTGATTTGGGACAGCCCTTCTCATCTCCTTGCCTTGTTCTAGAGGGCAAGTTTTCCAAATTTTTTCTGGAACTCCTGAAAATGGTTCAATTTGGCTGCCTTGGATGCTGAGCTGCTGAATTAGTGAATCGACAATGATCCCAAATAATTTCCAGGAGAACTGGATGTGACCCTAAACACATTTACTCATGGCAAATGCTCAAAGATGACACTTAACAATAAAAAGGAAAGATCTGCTAATATGCAACGCCTATGCACAATCTATTAGTTGTCATCATAAGATTAAATGGTGGATCAGTCTGGCTGTATGAGAGAAATTTCTGAGAGAAAACCCTGCTGTGTTTCCAGCTCAAACCACCTATTACAAAGTTCCTTAAAAATGAAGATCAGTTTTATATGCTGTTCTGACAAGAGTTCTGACAAGAGTTATGTGCCCACTGATTCTCACTGCAAAGCACCCTTAGACTACAAATAGTATTTTATTTATTTATATATGCCTTTTAGCTTTGTAAAGTCTTTATCTTTTATGATTGGAAGCCCTGAGGTAATATGGACAACCAGTACATTTTACAAATGAATAAATAAAATGAATACATCCAAATACCCCTATTGGACCTGACTTAATCAAGAATACTGCAGGTTCACTCTTTTATCCTTTTGCTGTTGGCAGGCCTGCTTTTCCAAGCCTTCATAGATACTTCTGCAGCTCTGTTTTTCCTCTGTACTGGACTTGGGAGACTGCCATAGTAGTCTTTAATGAGATTTGTTAATAGGGTTGGTGATATGCCATCTTGTGGATGCTTTTACCAAAAACAGGACTACAACATTTATTCATAAATAATGGCAATTCATCTCCATCTCCACGAAGTTGACTGCCTCAATGCCAGGATCAACATGTTAAAATAATGTACTCTATCGCAGTGCAGCAGCCAGAATAAATACACACAATTTGAACACTTGCGTACAGATGCAGTTTCCATATTGCAAATACCCAGGCCTCGGTTGGATATAATATTCTCTGATTTATGCTTATGTGAACAAACCACTCCAGTAAAGTCACAAGGAAGTACTGTATGTTTTTTAATATATAAGTAGCTACTATTTTTAATGTCACTATCCAATCCATGCCTAGAAAAACAGTGGTTCATTTTTATTAAGATTTCTATAACAATGAAAATTCAAATGCTTCAAGAAGTTGGCTTGTTTCAATAAACCATGTTGATTAGACAATGCTTGGAGTTTGGATGTAATAAAATGTGATGCATTGAATGCAGGAATGGAAGCGGTTTCCTTTACAGTTTCATCAGAAAAAAAAGAGAATAAATGAATTATAGTTTGTTTATGTAAAGATTTCTTTTTTAATTTCATGCTTCCTAGTGTATGCCAGCAATTGTATGTGCATTGTATACTATTGCATTACAAGAAGAGTATTTTTATCTGATTTTTCTCTGCAACACCATTTTATGCATTCTTACCCCTAAATACATCTCAATGTATTCAATGGAATCTACTTTCAAGAAAAAGTATAAAAGATGGCTATGTTATATGTAAAAGATCAGGCCTATTGAATGATTTTTCCCACTATAATATCCTCAATTATTTCTACTACAGAAGGTTACAAGAAGTCACTTCTTTTCCTGCAAAGAATTTTCACCTTCGTTCAACATTAGTTGTGCATCGTCTGTAACAAGGAAGCATATTCTCAATAGAAAATCACAGAAACAAAACCAGCATTTTGTTTTAACTTATTATGAATCTCTTTTCTTTACATTTTTAAACAGTTTTGAGCTGTTCAGTTTCAGTTATTTCAGTTGTGATAAAAAGAAATTATTTTCAACATATACTCTTATTTTTGTATTTTACAACTGTGCCTGGCCATAGGCTCCAGGTTTGTTTACATTAGTCCAAGGTACAATATATATCTATGCAATCAATACAATCCAAAGTACAATTTATCTATGCAACTTCAAAAGAGCAATTAGCTCTCATTAGTAGATCAATTTCTTCTGAGAATCATGAATAGATTACTTTCATTTCAAGTCTTATATTCTGAAAACCATAATTATAGCACTGTGGTTAGGATTTTAGATTCTGGTACTGTTTAATGGTGACTTGCTGGGAATTTGCATAAAGTAATTTCCTTCTTTACCTAGTGGTCAAATAGCTCTTTGCCCTACCTTATATATAAATATAATTCATTATGATTGAATCCCATCAATTTCTCACATTATCTTTTTATCAACTCATCAGGCAAAAAATTGATAGAAAGTTGAGAAACAATAAGCTTTCCATTCTTCCTGCCTCTCTTTTGTCAAGTGAAAAATAAAAAAAATATTTTTCTTCTGCCATTTCCTAAATAATATTGTCACTACTTACGCAACTCTTAGATAAATAGACAATATTAAAGTTGCACTAAGCTTGCAATTGTTTGCAATATCACTGATATCTTCATTAGACCAGAGATGTTCAAAACTTTTTCAGGCTGTGGAATATGTTAGTTGAAACAATATAGTCTGGAACCCCTGATCAGGGGATAAAGTTCTAGTAACAGAAAACTGGCTGTGTTCAAGAAATCTCTTTTGGTCCTTAATTGCTTGTGAAACCTTAACACATTCTCATAGAACCCTAGAATTGATGGGACATCGTTTGAAAAATCCTAATTTAAACAAACATAATACTGCTTCAAAATTACTTCTATTCATTTCCCTGGTTCCTACTTTCAGCATTTACTGAATCTAGGGCCTTGATGATATCAGTAGAAGTTTAATTTAATTCTGAGTTCCAAATGGAAAAGGTTGCTACAACAATTGCTCACAGCATCTAATAACAGCATCTAATAACAGAAGATGCCTATTTGTAGAATCCAAACTTTTCTCACTTAATAATAATTTCAATTCATATACGTTTAATTATCAAACAAATGGAATGATGTACAGGTGAAACACAAAAAATTAGAATATCATGCAAAAGTTCATTTATTTCAGTAATGCAACTTAAAAGGTGAAACTAATATATGAGATAGACTCATTACATGCAAAGCAAGATAGTTCAAGCTGTGATTTGTCATAATTGAGATGATTATGGCTCACAGATGATGAAAATCCCAAATCCACAATCTCAGAAAATTAGAATATTACATGTAATCAATAAAACAAGGATTGTACATAGAACAATATCAGACTTCTGAAAAGTATAAGCATGCATATGTACTCATTACTTGGTTTGGGCCCCTTTTGCAGCAATTACTGCCTCAATGTAGCGTGGCATGGAAGCTATCAGCCTGTGGCACTGCTGAGGTGTTATGGAAGACCAGGATGCTTCAATAGCAGCTTTCAGCTCTTCTGCATTGTTCGGTCCTAAGTCTCTCATCTTTCTCTTGGCAATGCCCCATAGATTCTTGATGGGGTTCAGGTCAGGCAAGTTTGTTGGCCAATCAAGCACAGTAATCCCACGTTCATTGAACCAGGTTTTGGTGCTTTTGGCAGTGTGGGCAGATGCCAAGTCCTGCTGGAAAATGAAGTCAGCATCCCCATAAAGCTCATCCAAAATCTCCTGGTAGATGGCTGCATTGACCCTGGACTTAATGAAGCACAGTGGACCAACACCAGCAGATGACACGGCTCCCCAGATCAACACAGACTGTGGAAACTTCACACTGGACTTCAAGCATCTTGCATTGTGTGCCTCTCCATTCTTCCTCCAGACTCTGGGTCCTTGGTTTCCAAATGAGATGCAAAAGTTGCTTTCATCAGAAAAGAGAACTTTGGACCACTGAGCAACAGACCAGTTCTGTTTTCTTTAGCCCAGATAAGTTGCTTCTAACATTTGTTGTTTAGGAGTGGCTTGACAAGAGGAATATGACATTTGAAGCCCATGTCCAGGATCCGTCTGTGTGTGGTGGCTCTTGATTCACTGACTCCAGACTTCAGCACAGAGCTGAAGACCAAGCCTGAAGATGATGAATGAGACTTCATCGAAACGTTGCCTAGATACTTCCAATCTTACGCGGGAGAAAACCCGAATAACCAAAGATCCATATATATATAGTACATTACCACCTGTATGTATTTCTCCATTGCAAGAATATATTTATTTTGAACAGACCAGAATCATTACCAAAAATGCTTAAATCAACTATTATCCCCCAATTTAAATGAAGGAAAACTGGGTTGGCCGTGATAGATGACCTTAGTATGATATGAGGATCCAAAAAAGCCTCTCTGACTATCGTGTGTTTTAATCGTATTAATTGTTGTCGTTATCGTCATCATTGTCTATCCACTGCAGGATAACGGCCTCTTCCACATATTTCCAACCCATACAGATAACAGATAACAGATAATCAGAGTTGGAAGGGACCTTATAGATCATCAAGTCCAACCCCCCCCTGCCCAAGTGGGAGACCCTAGACCATTGCTGACAAGTGGCAGTCCTGAACTTTCTTTTGCCAATTGGGCCCACAATACTTGCTGATGTCATTGATTCATCTTGCTTTAGGTCTCTTTCTTCTTGCTATGTGGCCATCTCATTTCCATTTGAATTCTTTTGCTGTCTTGATGATATCGTATACTTTCATTTGTTCTCTAATCCATGTGCAGGTCTTTCTATCTAGTCTTGTAATACCAAGCATGTATCTTTCCATGGCTATTTGTGCTGCTCATAGCTTTTGTATCGATTGGGAGTTTAGCATATGTTAAAGCAGGTAGTACACACTGATTGAAAACTTTTCTCTTTTGGCAAGAATGGCTGCCAACCACATGTCATTCAACTTTCTTTATTGTGTGGCCTTCCATATTATTTTGGTGAAAACCCTGTAGACGACTGAAAAAAAGGTTTATTGGGAAATAGTTCTTTAAATCATCTTGGGCCCATTTCTTATGTATAAGAAACATTTCAGCATTTTCCATGCATTGAGTATTTTTCCTTCTCTGAGGCATCTCAAGTATAGTTTTGCTAAGTATCTTGTGTAAATTGTGACTACCAGCTTTCAGCATTTCAACTGTAACCCAGTCATTAATTAAACCATCATATTAAAATTATATTGAGTATTCCTGCTTTTTAAATAGAGCTCAGTGAGGGATTTAGAAGTGCCCTCTCCCTCCAATCCAATCTGTCTCACAACTTCTTTAGGGAATAAAATGAGGGAAGATATCCTAAGGTAGGGATGGCTAACCTTTTGGGGCTCCTGTGCTGAAAATTATGTGCACGCTCGTGTGCCAGCACCTAGAAGGCAATGCATCCCCCACACCCTCTGCACATTTGTGCATGACCCCCCCCCCCGCATCTCCTCGCCTGGCCTCTCATGACTGTGGGGATTCTGCAACAGTTGTAAGTGTGAAAAAGGGTCATAAGTCACTTTTTTCAATGCCATTGTAACTTTGAATGGTCACTCCACACAAGCAAAGTACCAGTAAAGGAGTGGGGGGGAAACTCCAGAGAGGTTCCTGAGACAGGAAGTCTAGGCCTGCCAAGAATGTAATAAGGGTTAACGGAGAGGCAGTTTCTGTAAGCAACACCAGAATGTTTCCTTCCTGCCTTCCTTACAGGATTAGGCCAGTAATTTCTTCTAACAACTGGTTCTCCGAACTGCTTAGAATGTTAACAACTGATTCTAGCGAATAGGGGTGAACTGGTAGAATCCCACCCCTGATGTGCACCAGATCCTCAACAATCAGCTGCCTGGTGGGTGGCGCCCACATGCATGCACAATTAGGCTCTTCTTAGCAATCTCTCGCCTGCCGGCAGAAGTGGCTCTGCGTGTCACTTCCAGCACACATGCTATAGGTTCGCCTTCATGGTCCTAAGGTATATTAGGAAAGGTGGGGTACAAATGAAATATATAAACAAACTTTATAAAAGGTCATCTTCTGCATATTAACATTCTGTATAGAAAATATGTTTTCCTATATCTATCGATGGGAGTTTTTGTTATAACTTTCAGCATAGAAGAACATTGTTTGCTAGCTAGATGAGTATTAGATTCATCTCTCCTTGTACTGCAGCTCTGATTTGAAATGAATCAGTCCTTGCTTATTATTTGATAATATATGTAACAAATAATCATATAACATGATTCTCCTACTACATACAAAGCATAACCTCATCTCATGCATTAAGGTGTTCAGTTTCTCCAGTAGGCAGAGTCAAAACCAAACTAGCTAGTAAGACCTCTACAGATGTCAACCCTTGACCATGTCATCATCAAGATCATGAATATCTTGTAGAATATGTATTCCTTCAAGATCTTGTCAGGAAAAGACAATGAGCAAATGAGTATCAATATACACATTTGCTATAAATCAATATATGTTATATATAAATCAATATATGTTCACTATCCTGACTCAGAAGCATTGAAATTTGTAGTCCACATATGAGGGCTGAGAATCAGTGGGTTAGGTGGTTCCTATAGATAGAGGGAAGAGATGCAATTGTCCATAAGAATTCAGAATGTCTATATGTAAAGATTAACTCAGGTAAAATCAAAAGCAGAGCGTTAGAAGCCAGCCAATTTTTAACCATAATAATGGAAAGAAGTCAACCGTTTCTCCTGCTAACAAATCATGACTCTCAGCTTATGAGGATACGTAGATGGAAAGAAGAGATATAGAGCTTGAATCTTAGCTCGGCTATATAAAAATTGTTTTACTGTTGCAACACACATTGACTGATACTTTTTTTGCACTAACAAAATTTCTAGAATCTAAAATTACTAGAATTATAAAATAATCTTGGTAAGAAGTTCAATCTTAACCTTACAGCCTTCTAGTTTTAGAATTGAAGTCTGGGTGAGTGAAGGTGGATGTGAATACAGTATGAGTGTACACCAATGTGTGTGTAAAGAAGAATAGAATTCACAGAAAAATAAAGTATTTTCTTCATGGATACAAATTTAAAGAAAGTGAAATGTCAAAATGGATTTGCAAAAGTCCATGTGGCAATTGTTAGTGAAATATATTACAGTTTGTCCAGTGATCAATCTCTGTTTATGGAGTGCTCAATACTCAACTACTCCACACTGGCAAATTATCATAGACTACTATTCTCTATAAATATATAGATTAGTATAGTGATCTCAATGTTAAAAATCAATATCAGACAGGAGAGGAGAAATTTGCAGCATGCAAGAATTATCAAATATTTTACAGTAAGAAAGATGCATCCCAGCTGAAATTACCTTATTCTGTCCAATAAATGAACAGAAACAGTTTAGCTGAAGCCACTTGTGCTACACTTCAACTCTGTTATCAATAGCCAAAGAAAGTGGTACCAAGAAGCACAGTTTCAGAACAGACTAAATAAACAATGCAGAAATAACAATAATGAAAAGGGTTGGGTAGAACATGTAGAATGTAATAGACTAAACAAGACCATTTGAAAGCAAGTAAAAGAAGATATTAGAAAGTACAATTGACAGTTCATGTAGACAACCATTTAAGAGAACAAAAGCTCAAACAAGATGAAACAACAACTAACAGGTGGAAAAATGTTTCAAGATCAAGAAATGTGATGATTCAATCCCAACAAATCAGCAAGAAATCTTAAAATGCATCAAAGATTTCTATTCCCAAGTCTCCAAATACTGTACTGACATCCCTAATCCCATCAGAAGATGCTATTTGCAGTCTTAAATATCACTAAACAGCTGCACAGGACAGAATGTTTCAAGAAATGTTTCAAATCATGAAACACAAATATTGGTAAAAATTATTTACCTGTTGCTTGTAGCAAAGAAATATGCCATCATGATGAAAATATGCCAAACCATTATCACATAGGGAAAATAGATGATCAAGAAGATATAAGAAACTACAGAATTATAAAACTTCTTTTTATTCTTTTCAAACCTTTCACATAAATTATTTCAAAATAGATCAAAATGATTCTGGACTTTGTTCAACCAAAGGAACAAACTGATCTGAAATATCAATTTAATATTATAGATCATGTGCAAGAGGTTCATCTCATTATCAAATATAGCAATAGCAATTTGCCTTTGAAAAATCTTTGCCTCTATTAAACTGAGAGTTATATTTGAAGCTCAACAGAGATAAGAGCCTGAAGTCAATATACTACCAGTATGTCATACTACCATTATGTCTATGTATAACTATGAAATATCATAGTTATTATCCACATAAATGAAAAGATTATCATCATCAATATGCGAAAAGGAGTTTGACAAGATATTATTCAAAGTCTACCAAAATCTTCTTAGAAAGTCTATATCCAAATGACTGAACTGATCAAAAATAAAAATAAGAACAACTTAACAGTCTAATTTTTGGTTCTTTTTTCCAACAATGGTGAAAATCTTCAAACACAAATAACATAATTCAATGATGTCAGCAAGTTATCAAGCTGGAAAGTAAATTTGGACATGACCCAATCATGTTGTACAACTACTTCCAACTGTTACCACTCAAAATGGAAAATGATGAGCTAGAGAAAATCAACACTTACCTCAGTCAAAAGGTTACCGTGGAGGGTGAGGTCACAAAAGAAGCTCTGAATTGGATTGAAGTAGGTTAGAGAGCATTTGCACAATTTCATGTGGTACTCAAAAGCAGCACACCAATGTGCTTAAGGAGAAAAGTGTTTAATCCATGTAAGCAGTGGTGGGCTACAACTGGTTTAACAACCAGTTCTGCACATCATTCAAAAAACACCAATTTGAACCTTTACAGGGCACCCCGATAAGTAGAACAGCTGTGGTCCATGGAAGCCACTATGCTGCACGAATTAATTGAGCTGAAAAAGACAGAAATATAGGACAGGATAGGGTGGGGGTGTTTGGGCGGGGTCAGCTGATCATCAGAACTACTGGTTTGCTAGAACTGTCCGAACCAACAGCAGCCCACTGCTGCATGTAAGTGAGGTAAGGCTGTGAAATTGTATGTTAAACCCAAAAGCAGAACAGAAGATGCAAGTTGCAGAAAGAAGCATGGAATGGCAAATTTTTAACATAATGCAACATGATAACATAAGATAAGAAATAACAGATCTGCCACCAGAATCCACATGAAGAATATGTGACATAATAGTTAAATAGTTAGAATAGTTAGAATTCTTTATTGGCCAAGTGTGATTGGACAAACAAGGAATTTGTCTTGGTGCAAATGCTCTCAATATACATAAAATAAATGATACATTTGTCAAGAGTCAAGAATCATCAGGTACAACACTTAATAATAGTCATAGGGTACAATAAGCAATCCAATCATACTAGGAAACAGTAAATATAAATTATAAGGATACAAACAACAAAATTATAGTCATAAAGTCACAAGTGGGAGGGGATGGGTGATAAGGAGTGATGAGAAGATTAACAGTAATAGTAGTGCAGAGTTTATAAATAGTTGGACAGTGTTGAGGGAATTATTTGTTTAGCAGAGTGATGGCTTTCAGGAAAAACTGTCCTTGTGTCTAGTTGTTCTGGTTGTTCTCTATAGCGTCGTTTTGAGGGTAGGAGTTGAAACTTTATGAAGTAGATAGCTTCCTGGAAATGGCAAAGTCAAGTTTCATGGTGAACATATCACCTCTGAAAAAACAACAGCCCTTGACTGGATACCATTTAACCTTTAAAGACCCACAAAATCTCCAAAGAAAAACTTCAATTGAACATTTTTATTTTAGAATTATTTTTATCATTGTTGCTGCAATTTTTAATAAAAATTATTATGAAACTGTTATTTGATTGTTGTCACTGGGGGAAGGGCTCGTGGGTTTCATACTTGGTGTTTTATTTCTCTAAGCTGTCTGGAATCACCAAGAGCAAGTTGGGCGGTTATGTAAACTTTCTTGATAAATAAATAAAAATATATATTGTTAAAAAAAATAGTTAAATGGTAATAACTTGTGGTACTTGGAAGGAACTGGAAGAGATCTTCAGTCTGCAGAAGATGGAAGATTGAAGGTGACTAAGCAGTTGACTGAAGCGTCACAAAAAGGGCAGCAAATAAATCTTGGTGTTTTTTTTAAATTATTATTGTACTTTATTACTGTATTTTGAATTCTGAGGAGGGGTAGAATTTTGTGTGATTTTCCTACTTCAGGATCAAAAATAACATAACCCTCCTTGAAAATTATGGTGTGTGTGTGTGTGTGTGTGTAAGCATATGGATCAGAGGATCTGACCAGTTCTGGAGAAATTTTGTGTAGTTCAGAGAACCTGCCAATCCTGCCTCTGACTAGAGATTTTAAAGTACCCTTCCCCTGCCACGCCTACGAAGTCACGCCCACCAAGAGACTAATGCTTGTTTACAAAGATTCTCTTATTTAATGTTCCAGGTTGCAGTTAGCTTATGTAAAAAAAATTACCCAATGATATTTGTAAAAAGAGGTGAACTCACATAGAACTTCATCTCTTTCAAAAGAAAAAAGCTTTGTCTACAGGAAAGCAATTCATTTTGACTACCTGTATAGATAAAAATTTCCTTAACAAGATCACCAGTTTGGAAGAGAGCCTTCTTTAAGAACTACAACTCATCCTTTTCATGTCACCAGATCACTTATTAACTGTTACAGTCACTAAGGGATAGTTAGGCCTAACGAATTAAGAAACTGGCTGCTTAATAAAGTCTTCTGTTTGTACTAACATAAGCATCTGTATTTCCACTTTGAAAGACGGCTACTGTAATAACAGAACAGTTGGCCAGTGATGTCATAAAGGGGAATTTCAAAAGTTGACAATCAAAGGTTCTAGAAAACTGACTGAGAAAGATGGAAATATCAGGAAGTGAACTGAATTGTGGGAAAAATGAACGCTATTGCATTTGCCCAGAGACATCATCTCTTAGTTGGAGGTAATGTCAGGGTTCCATGTAATACTCCCAGAGCAAATAAAACTCTGAAGCTGGTAGATTCCTCAAAGAATAGTTTTATTGGATATATCATATTGGCACAGATCTGGTGAAAACCAACTCTGAGAGTTCCTGTGATTTTCACCAAATTAAAAGTAAAAGTTCTTCTTTCTTTTCCCCCAAATATTTAATCACATGGTCCAATCAGGGCACCATCTGGTCGCTTGGTAACATCACTCCTCCTCTCCCTCTGACCAGGTATGAGAATGTCCTTGGTTCCCAAGAGAAAGTATTTTGTTTTGGCTAGAAACCCAGGTTTTCTCCATTCCCCTCCACCCTCCCTATCCCTCAGCTCCAGTGTGGCAATGCTGAAGCTCCAAAATGGCTCCGGTCAGGTCAGCTTCAATGTTGAGAGGGACATTTTCGAAGGAAATGCTGACATGATCATGTTCGCCAATGCATACTTTGAAAAATGAAGAGAGCATTCTTGGGGGCCATACAATCAAGTTGTGAACAATTTTTAAAAATCAACTGAAATATACAGAGCAGGATATGGATAGACTAAATGGTCTTAAGAAACTCTTGGTCTCCTTTCTGGCTTCTCCTGTTTCTATCATCTCAGGGCTGAGTCTTTATAAAGAGGCTTAATCCATTTTTCAAGATGGAGTGAAAAGGGGAGAAAATGTTATTCAAAAAGCCTTCCTCCTCATCTTTTCTGTTATCAGATTTCAGGCCAATAATTTTGAAAATAGTCCTCTCTGCTGTTTCCCCCCCCCCCCCCCCCACCATTTGATTGCAGGTTACTTGCTCTTTGATCCTTTGTGGTGCATAACTACATATATTGACAAAAAAACTTCTTTTTTCTCATCTCATCTCATCTCATCTCACATCTCATTTTATGTTACATTTGATTAATGTAAGATTAACCAAAACTTATTTTTTTTTTTTTAAAATGTCAAAGTCAGGAAAAAAAACCCCACGTGAGCTGATAAATAAAAGGATCCACTGATATTTTCCATGGCTAACATTCACGAGGAAAGAAGAAGTCACCTCATTCTCTGGGGCTTCCAAATAACTTTTAGTTAGTTTATATTGACATAAGAAATAAATTAGCCACAACTGCATGAGAATTACTAATATTTTTTTATTTTTCCAGCTGAGAATTCCTTCATGCATTTGGCCTTCAACTTTCTTTTAAGTTTGCGTCATTTTGAAGTCTGGATAGGCATTTCATGTTTACAGCAGTCATTTCCACAGGTTCAGTTAGTCTTTATTTCAATATTTTCTTGTGTACATGAGACTTAAAAGGAGCTGCTGACTGATGGTGCAGTGTCTTCAATTGTAACTTAAATTCACCCTGTTTTTAGAACGAAATACTGCTGTTTGTGTGGGCCATACTGGTCTTATTTCAAAAAAGCCTTGCATAAGGAAACGGCTGAAAATCCCCTCCAGTAATGGTCACCAGGAAGAAATTTTAAAAATAAGACCCAATGCATCTCTCTTTCCCAGCCTGAAACAGTTACGAATTGTTATGAATAGCAGGTGTGTCTTTAGAAAGCCTGTGAAAATGGTTAAGACGGGTGCTTATTGTGCAGTTGCAGCCATTATCTTGACTTTCTTCCCTTCATCCCAAATACTCCCAGAAAATAGTAAACATTTTGGAATGGAAGTGGAACAAATATGCAGCTATTTGCACCCTCTATTTGCCCTTTATCTGCCCTCTATTTCACCAGTGGCCTCTCTATTTGCCCTCTATTTGACCAGTGGCTGGAGAGGCTACTGGTCTACTTCTTCAAAGAGGGCCTGGACTCTGAGCTGCTAAATGTGTGTGTTTAACCAAGTGGCCCCTGACCAGATCCATGAGTGGTACTGGATGGCAGTAGCGATGGACCTCAAGCTCAAACAATGAAAGCGGCGTGGAGCCACGGAGCTAAAACCTAGAGCCTGAGGTAATTGTGGAGCTGCCGCAGGCGCAGATCTTGGTGGTAGCAGCAAATATTCAAATAAAAACTTTGATGGTGGAGAAGGGTTCCATGTGAACAGCAGTTGAACATTTCCATTAGTTTAAGCAAAAGTGTACTTGAACCAGGCCAAATAACGTCTTTCTATCTTCTTCTTCATCCATTTCTATTTTGCCTAGCTGAGGAGCTCCCTATGTTCTCATCATAGGAAGAACTTTTCCATTACCCACTTCCTTCTTACTGGAGATGCCAAGGAGTGCACCTGGAGACTTCAGCACACAAAACACATGCTCTATCCCATATGATGGTCTCTACAGATTTTAATCCATGTCCTCATCACTTTGACATTAGTCAAAGCTTCCTAACTGGTGGTAAACACCCTGATAAATCCTACAGGATTTCTCCGTGTGACAACAACAATCCAAAACACTACAGAGTCTGAGATTATAGGAAATGTTCATCTATTTGAAAGGAATGTTATTGCATGAAATTTTCCTATCACCTGTAAGAAAAGCAGATATTAATAACATAGAGGAACAGATATATTGATCACATTAATTTTACATCTTATTTATTAAATTTGTATGCTGCTATATCTCTGAGGGCTTCCAGCAGTTACATTACATCATTAAGTACTTCATTTTCTCTCTCATCCCTTTATGCTTCTTCCACAACATACATGCATTACAAACTCTAGTCATTTTCTCCCCTGACTCGCATTATTTCTAAACTGAAAAAAAAAAAAATCCAATGTTTAACTCTTCCATATACAGTATGAAGGTTGTTCCAGATCTTTCTCTGCATCTTACCAAGAACTCTGTGGGAAACATATACTGCATGACTGATCACAAAATAAAACACGGGATCTCTTTGTGAATAATTTATTACCTCATCTTTTTCACAGTCAATATTAGTGAATACACAGTAGCAATGACAGCTTAGAAGTTAAGCAGGGATGGACCTAATTAGTGGATGAGAGATAAGTGAGGAACACCAGTGTGGCAGCTAGATTAAAAAATTATAAATCATCTTGGAAGAAGGCATTAGAAAATCACTTCTGTACTTGCCAAGGAAACTGCATGGATGGGTCCAAGGAGTTGCTTTACTATACCTTAATTCCCCCCCCCCCAATCACTGAGTATTTTACTCCCCTTTTTTGCCTCAGGGGCATCAATTTACACTTACACTGAGTTGTATTTGTTCTTTTAATTGCCCTTCAACTATTTGTGAGAGATCTTTCTGGATTCTTAGCCACTTCTTTTTGTTTTTACTACCTTGAATAATTATAATCCTCAAACTTACTCATACTCACCTCCCTGCTTTTTCTTAAACATGTTAGTTTTGAACCCAGAGCCTTAAGGCATTGCATTCCTTGCATAGTTCATTTTGAAAACTCCCACTTACACCTATTTTCTCTGCCATGCTCATTAACCAATTCATAAGAAATCTTGTCCTTTTATCCCAGGAATTTTCCTCCCAAAATTAAAAAATTAAAAGTTTCAGTCACGGTACTGCTAGCAACATTATAGCACATATTGATGTATGCTTGTTCTTACATTATTTGCTTGAAGGTACAAATAGGTACACAAAAGATGATCCTCCTGAGACTCATTTGATAAAGGTTACAGATTTTGGTAGGTTTCAGGTTATGTAGCATCTGGGTAAATTTCAAACTGAAGATCCCTAAGAATATTCAGCAAGAGACAGATGTCACTGAATGACACTCCTGGGGAAAAGATACAAGGGACATCAGAGAGATGAGAAAAATAATAAGCTGACTTAATTTGGCAGAGGTTACAAATGTAGGTGACAACTATAGTTCTTTGGAGGCATGACCCAAAAGAAGACAGTATGTATGGTTGCTTTCTCACCCTGATTCTTTATAGGAACTCCAACCTGGCCAGCTGTACTTTGAGATGGGCTCTTAAAGTGTTTGCACATGTGTGAACAAAAGATACATAGTTTTTGATTCATAAAGCAAACAATAAAACTTGTAACTCTGGATTTATTTCCAAGTATCCTCAGGCTCTGGATAAATAGGAACAATAGGTAATCCTAGGGGTATTACCTCTTTATGGTCCTCTGTATAGTAATTATCTACCAGATCACACATGTTTGCTGACTTGTAGAGCAAAGGTTTGTTGACCTTTAGAGTTATTTTGAATCTCAAAGATTATTAAGAAAAAAGTTTTGCTGAAATGTTCATTAATATCTAAGAAAATACTTCTTCAGCTTTTGTTGTGAATTAGCCAAATAAAATAATTCAATCAGAACAGAGCTGGAAGGGATCTTGGAGATCTTCTAGTCCAACCCTCTGCTCAAGCAGGAGACCCAATATTATTTCAGATAGGTCCAGTCTTTTCTTAAAAAGCTCCAGTGATGAAGCACCTAGAACTTCTGGAAGCAAGCTGTTCCAATGGTTAATTGTTCTCACTGTTATGAAGTTTTCTCCTTAATTCCAGATTGCTTTTCTCTTGATTAGTTTCCATCCATTGTTTCTTGTCCTGCCCTCAGGTGCTTTGGAAAATAAGTTGACCCCCTCTTCTTTGTGGCAGCCCCTCAAATACTGGAATATTGCTATCATGTCACTCCAGTTCTTCTTTTCACTAGCCATCCCCAATTTGTGCAACCATTCTGCATATGTTTTTGTCTCCAGGCCTTTAATCATCTTTGTGCCTTTTCCAAAGTCTCATCATTTTTTTAACAATATGGTGACCAAAACTGGATCCAGTATTCCAGCTGTGGTCTTACATGTATACATCTGAACTAGACTCTATTTTTTCTCTGTATCATATAATATATGTGGGTATGTGGGTATATGCTTGATTGATTGATTGTCAGGTTTATGTAGTGTATATTGGAGGTGGTGACCCTTTGGGAGTTGTAATGCAATGAAATTTCATTTTAAGGTATTAGTGCATATTTAAAGTGACAAATTATTCTAAGTCTTATTAAGAATTTATAAAGCAGTACTAATACTTCATGTGATTTTGGTTCTAAGCTCCTGTTGATAATCATGTTACATATAATACATTTACTTTTTCATTTCTTGGGGGTTGTAGACTATTTAAATTAATGTTTTAAATGATTTTGTGTAAGAAAAAACAACAACCCAACAAAAACACAAAAGTGTAGCCTCACTCCTTCCTGAACCTCAATTTATATCCTGCTATATAATCAGATGCAAGCTTGAGACAGTGTTGAAGAATGACAAAACAATCACATGAGAAATGGAAAGAAAGAGTTATAGATATAGAATTCAAGTAGTTTATTTCAGGAAAGGCCTCTGTTTTGAATTGGTGAAAATGTTTGCCTTTCACAGCATTAGAGACATCAATTTAGGATTGAAAGTATCTTCAAACTATGTCGTTCACTGAGCAAAACGTGAAGTGGTGTAGTCCTTAATGGTGTTTTATAGATTCAGGTCACCTTGAAATTGTACAAGAGAACAGGCCTCTTTGCACTAGGATGAGAGAATAAGACAGTAGTTACAGTAAATGCCATGGAATTTGGCTAAAGCTATCACATACACTCTAGGTCCCATTAGTAAAGCAGTGCCATTTCATGGACCCTTTCTCTATTGTGGTGCTTGTCCTGCAAAACAATTTCCTCCAGCTAAGATATGCACAGCCCTGACCTCTTTGGCTTTGGGGAAGGCTATCGAAGACCTGGCTTTTCACCCAGATCCTGGGGCCAGGATGTTAATGGCGTCTCACCTGGATGTGTATATGTTTGATATGTTAATTGATTATCAATTTGCATTATGTGTTATGTTTTTGCTGCCCAGAGTTCCCTTGGTAGATGGGTGGTTATTATAGCATACATTTGTTAAACAAAAAAGTTAAGCCTAGGTACTGTTTTAGCCAGAAATGTCTTAATTACCTTTGGTAAGAATTCAAAGCCATGTTAACAAAGGTCAGATATCAAGTTTATGTACCTAGCTACCATCTTTCATTGGATCCAATAGAAACATGAATATACTTTCCCCAAAATAATGAAAATTTTACATTTCCAAGTCCAGCTGAACTGTAGAATCCAGAGGGGAAACTACAGAATCGGTCTTCCTTCTTAGAGGTCATCTTTTAATGTCTTCTGAAATAGGCTTTGCAGATAAGTTAAATACATAAATAAGGTAAAATCAAAGTCCCACAGGTCATTCAACTATCAGATCCCAAGGCAGTAACTATATTCCAATTTTGAACTCACAAACATGTGGCAATGTTGTATTTTCTCAATGTTGTTACAGTAAAACGGGGTGAAACAACTATGGCAACTTTAAGATTTATGGACTTCAACTCCCAGAATTCCTCATTCAGCCATGCTGGCTGGGGAATTCTGGGAATTGAAATCCACAACTGTTAAAGTTGCCAAGCTTGGAGACTCCTTCAGTTAAGCTAAGTAAAACTAAGCAGCTGACTTTTATTTTTTTTACAAACAGCCACACCAACACGCAATATTTCTCAGAAAAGTATTCTGCTACTGAGAGCAACATTGTTGAGCAGTTAAGAGTGACTGGGCTCATTGTTTTGATTTTTTTTCTTTCCACAAGATCTATCTTTCTGCCATAAAAGGTTTTTTGGGCTGAAGTTTGCAAATCGAGGTTTCTGCTCCATTACGACTTTTCAGCAGAATTTATACACAATTAGTTTGGCAACTTTATCTGAAACCTATAAAAATTTAATATTTTACTGTCAAATATTATTTTATGCTCTTGTGATTTTAATGTCTTTAGGTTCCTTGGTTATTTCTCCATAATTTTATTTGAAATACTTGGAGAGCTGCAAATAAACTCATTCAGTAGTGATAGCTGCTTACAAAGCAAAACAGAAGCAAGCAAATAATATTCCATGAACAAATCTTCAGTTGCTGTAAATCACCACTATGTGTGCTGATTTTTATGGCTTGACCTTAGGAGAATCTTTTGCATGACTAGAAGCAGTTCTGATTGCTCAAGGACTCTACCACCATACACTTTTGCTACTTAGCTGTCACTGCAACTCATTACACTTCTCATATCTTTTGAAAATATTTCAAATTATGAATATGGCTCTGCAGGTAAAGTGGAGACATGCAAAGGCAAGGAATCCTTGAGTTGGTTTTCACTTGCTTACCTGCACAACTAGCCTTATCTTTGAAAAATACTCTCAATATGCAGAAATTGCTACTGGGACTGGGAACCAATTCCCTTCTGAAGAGAAAAGGTTTCCTTCTTTCCATTTGCATTTTTCCTCCCCCTCCAAGGTAGTGAAGTTTAATGAAATGATTTCCTCAACTGGGAAATGAATGCCCTGCCTTTTGGGTGCTTGGTAACTGGCCTGCATTTACAGCCATTTTCAGTGTCCTGTGGTCACGTGATTGTGTTTTTCTTCTATGGGCAAAACTGGCACAGAGCCAGCTATTGGTTTGCTTAATGACTGCCGCAGAAAAGAACATAAACTCAGGTCGGTCACATGGATGACCTGATTTATGACCATCTTAATAGACATGTTCCATTATTACCATAGGTTGAAGACTACCTGTACAGTAGAAAGAAACGTGTCTTGCTTCGTCACAAGTTTTGAAATGTGGCTTTAAGACCTGATCTATCTGACAGGATATTGGAAACAAAAAAGATTAAGCAAGAATGTGTTTTAGAGGCACAACACATCCTATACATTATATATATAAAACAGTCTTAAGAACCAACTAGATCTTTCTTTAATCTCATGTGGTTAATAACTGTTTTGTTAAAGCTGATGTGAAAACATTCTGCAAATACTGACCCATATGTCACTTTGGCCCAGTCTTTTTTTTTTTTTTAATATATTAACCAAAGTACACTTTACTTAAAAAAAAAAAAAAACCAACCCCAATGTACTGGAGTCAAAGCCATCATGTATGAATCTAGCAAGATGTGCTATAAATGTTTCCTTAATATTCTCAAAGGAGCCTTTTCAACTTGGACTTCAGAGCAGGTAGACTTCCCAGAAAATATTGCAGTGAATGATTTTTTTTTTTTTACATCACGGGGTCTCCACCTTCCTCCCCACTGCCTTCCTGTATTTTCTCTACTTTTGAAGTAGAACAGTAGTCTTTTTCAAAGCAGATTTCAGATGAAAATTAAGGGAGCTGTCAAATTCTCTCTCTCAAAAAAAGAGATCTCTCTGCTTAAATTTCTGCTTACATTATTGCCTCAAGTAAATTATCTTTTCATTAAATGCCCCCACCCCTTTTCTTCCCTCCCCTTTGGGACAATTGCTGATCAATGGTGTAATATTCCTAGACTCCAGCCATCATCTCACCTCCTACATTTCTCTTTACCTGAATAATTACAATTTGTTAGGTAGAACAAATCTGCACTTAACTTCTTGATGAAACAAAGAAGGTACTAGAAAAGAAATGGAAGTCTATTGCTGCTTTGGAAATAACTAATTTCACGTATTAATGGTATTTCATCATTAAGTTGATTATGTGACAATGTCAGTGTTCACTCACAGTGACCACATAGGTAGACTTTCTCCAGGATGATTTGTCCCCAATCTAATTCTTCAGATATTCCAACAATGCACTCATCACCACTGTAATTAAACCCATGTACCTTGCTATTGATCACCTCTTCTTCTCCTCTTTCATCCAGTTTTCCCAGCATTAGATCCTTCTCCAGGGTGCCAGGTCTTTGCATAAGGTGTCTGAAGTACAATAATTTGAATGCGATCATTTGTGCCTTGAGTGAAAATGCTGGGCTGATTTGTTTCATGATCCATTGACTTCTTTTTATGGCTGTCCATGGTATTTTCTCCAATACTAAAGTTCAAAGCATCAATATTCTTCCCATCCAGTGCTTCAAAGTCCAATTTTCACTTCCATAGACCATCACAAGGAATACTATTGCTTGTACTATTCTGATTATCCCTTCCTTAAATACTGCTAGCGAACTCAATTATTGAGCTACTTTTATTTTAGGCATGCCCCATTTTTCAACTAAAATGTTTCTGAACACACTTCACAACAGGTAAAAATAAATCTTGTTTCCCAGATAATATGCATTTTTTTTCACTCTAGAAAACAAATTCTAAAAGTATTTTCCCCTCTGTCCCAACTCCAGAGAAATAACCTTTGAAAGTTTAACCATGTGTATTGGCCACAACTGAGAACCGGATCACAGAAGCCATTACTAGATTGCACCAGAAAATTTCAAAAAGGACTGGGAATTTATCTGGGAACTCTGAAAATGGCCCCTAGCGACTGGTGTACTCTGAGTAGATTTAGGCCACTTCCATTCTGAACCTGCTATGTGCAATAAACAGACTTACTAGCCTTAAGCAGCTCTTCGAGGGTGTTTTTTTTTAATGGGATGCATTTTCAGCAATAAAATACAAGAAGCCCCAAGCTAACCAGATGATGTCATGACTGATCACTTACCATTACAAAGTTTCCCAAAATATTCGCATGTCAATTGTGAATTATTTGCTGACAAGGAAATCACTGCCACTCCAACTAGTAAAGAGCATTGCAGGCACATCAAGGTTTTGAAACCTTGTGTGCCAACAGACAATTTCAAGGGTTGCCTGCCAAAGGTTGAGCATCAACTAGCTGAAATCTGTGATAAGAAATCATCCAGAAAGGCCAGCTGTTGTTTTGTTATTCAGTCTCTGTGGGCAATATAAATGTACAAACTTGTAAACTTGCAGATGTATGTGGTACCTCAATGTTCCCAACATGTAAAAATGGTCCTAGCAATTTGAGGAGTTGGTGAAGGGAAAGTTGGCAATTTAAAATTATATGAAGGTTCAATATACCAGCAACTACAACTGGTGGCGCAAGTGAGTCCTTCAGGAAAATATTAGTCCATGAGCCAAGACCTGAATTTTCACATATTGGTACCACCCGAGGTGACTAATAATCTTAGGTGTTTTTGGCTTCTTTTATGTCTCTAGTTTATGTTTTGATGTGATAGGCCTTGTTAACTCGTAGCTTAATCGAGGTTATCACTCTTAGAATAGATGCACCCTATGTACACGGAAAGAAAGGGTGAACACATACTTTGACAATATTCTCTATTCTGAACATCACCACGTTTATGCTAATGACCAAATATACTATCCAAAATATCTCCAGAACCCTTTCATTGTTAGTATGCATGAACAGTCTAGTCATGGGCGTCCGGAGGGAGGGTGGGGGGCAAGGGGGGTCATTTGCCACCACCCCCCACGTGGAAAACATCAGCTTCATCTCTTCTTATCCTTGGCAGCTGTAGGTCTGGATGATGGAAGTCAGTGTCATGCTGACCTACCATGTTCCTCAGTTGCCTCAAGTATCTACTGCGGTACTCAGATGTCAGATAGTACCTTGCCACAGCTCCACCTTTCAGGCTGAAGCCCTTGGTGCCTCCTGGTGTCTGCGTGTCTTTGTTAACCGTCTCCTCAATTGTCTGGTCCACAGGTATCCGCCCAAATGGGTTCTGACTCCCAATCTGGACAGAAAAACCTCCCTGCATGAAGTGGGCATGCACTTCAGGGTGTTCTATTGGCAGTCGAGACATTTTGGCATAGTAGTAGGTCAAGAAGCGGGCATAGTTCACCTTGTCATAGGCAAAGCACCATGGGATCATCTGCCTGATTGCTGTCAGGTGAAGCATCCAGTTGCCCTCTCTGGATGCTCGGATCAGGCACAGCATGATCTCTGCCATGTCCAAGTAGGACATCCAGAATGCAGAGAGGTTATCTGCATTTCTGAGAGACTCCAGGTAGACTTTAAACAGCTTTATTGTGTGCACACATGACTCGTTATTAAGCAGGTCTTGCAGTGCAGCCTGAGAGACACCGTCGTGGAAGCTGGCAATCTTCTTCAGGGTTTCATCAAGGTGGTGAATGTCTCTTGCATGGTGTTCCTCCAGCCATCGGAGGAATCCTTTCCAGGCAAGCCTCAATAGTGCTTCATAAACCAGCTTGTGACATCTTACTGCTCTGTTGTACTTGCGACCATCCATCACACCATTCACTGAGCCTTCTGCAATGACACCAGCTTCAACACAGAGATCCCTGAGCCCTGCATCTTGAAATCGCTTCCCTATGATGGAGAGCATATTGCAGATTGTGTGGAAGTCTCCCATCCTGACGACGATGCTGTTGAACTTGTCATGTTTCCATACTATCTCAACAGCCTTCGCATAAAGCGCCTGGTCAAAGACACAGACAATCTGGTTCAGCTGAAGGGCCTGCATGATGTGTAGGGTCCGCTCCAGCACTTCATTGACCATGGACATGTCTGTTGCAGGAGCATTGATAGTGGGCAGGTAGCCCACAATGTCTTGGTTCACCGTGACATCATTGCGGACCATGATGTTGAACCCAGTCCAGCTGCTGACAGTCTGGTTCTCAGGGTCTGACAGTCGAGTCAGTAACCAGATAAAATTCTTCATCTTGGCTTCGTGGACCTCCTTCATGCTGTCAACATCTACAGTCTCGGTCTTTGGAGGCTGGGCTCGCTTACCAACATTGTAGGTTGGTAACATTGTTGGGGCTGGACTGATGCTCCTTTTCTTGGACTTGCTGACAGATGGGAAGAGATTCTGTGGCTTGGGGCCTGCAATCTTGGGCTGGACAGCAATGCCATTGACTCTGTGAGAAGTACCTTCTCCGCTGAGTGTCTCCTCAAGTCGGTCAATGTTATCCCATGCCAGGGTTGTGAACACACCTTGGCAGATGTCTGCTGGCAGTGGGATGTCTTCCTGTGCACGCTCCAGCTTCTGAATGCACAGTGCTGTATCGATCTCCTCAATCTGTGAATAAGAAATGCAGTGGCCCAGGCGATTGAGTGTGCGTACAAGTTCTGTATTGCCTGTCAAGGTCTTCACAGCAAATGACAAAAGTACGTGCTTGGATGGCTTTGTCTTGCCACATGTGACAGCAAATATCAGATCACTGGCAAGAGAAGTGGCAAGCCTTTGGACTCTGTCAGAAGGATCTGCACACTCACACTCTCCAGTGAGCACGGTATACAGGAATTCAGTGACAGATTCAGGAATGACATTCTGCTCTGTGTCAGGGGGCCATGTCTGGCTTACATCTTGCTTCTTAATCTGATTCCTCAGCTGCATTGCTGCTTTGGCTAGGACATCCCCAGAGTTGGCAGCCCTTGCTTCGTGGAGTTCTTTCCCTAGTCTGTAGGCATGCTTGACAAGCTCATCAAATGACAAGCTCTCTGGATATATGAGAAGCTTCCCTTTCTCATCAGAAACGAAGCAAAGCGATCCTCCTATCTCACTTTCAAGTTTACGACGGACATGTTTCTTGGTTGATGGTCTGATCTGAGAAATTCCGCGAGAGTGCATGGCTTTCTCAAGTCTAGCTGTCAGATCTGTCATAGGCAGCACCTCAGGGTTGAGAATGAGTTCATTCCTGATATATAGGAATAGCTCTTCGTAGGATTGTTTCTCGGCTTCCTCGTATACTGCCTGCTCAGACTGCTCCTGCTCATCGCATGCACCAGAACTGGTGGATGCCCCTTCCTTTGTATACACTTTGTAGCACGACTTGTGGTAGTGCCCCTCTGCGGCAACAAGGTCTCTGCTTAACAACGCGAGGATTCGCTGGTCCATTTTTTGGGTTGCTGCACTGCGGATTCTGTCATCTGCACGTAACTCAACACACTGGATGATAGGTTCCCTTGTCTGTCTTCCTTTCAGGTACTTGCTTGACTTGCAGCAGAAGATGCATGTCTTGTCATACACTCTTGATGTACTCGGTGCATCCCTAGATGATCTTCTGATACCATGGACACCAGTCTGTTCTTCTGCACTCGGCCTGTCTTTAGAAAGGATGGAGTCGAGAGTCTTCTTCATGGTAAAGATGCTGCGACATTTGCGATGATACTGGATCTGCGGTATTTGGCCTTCTTCCAAGTCTTTTGCAATGTCCAGAAGTGGAGCATGTTGTCTAATCTCTGCTGCTCTTAGCAGTGTCTTCCATGAGTCCAAGTCTTTTAGTAACACGAAGGTAGACGTGTCTTCACCAGAACAGTGAATAATGCAGCCTGGCCGCACTCCTTTCTTTGGCAATGCAGTGGCCTTGTCTCCACTTGAATCCATCATGTGGGCCTTAGTAGTTTGTCACAATATAACAGAGAACTGCAATTATTCAACAGTAGTCCGCATTGAGAAATTGAGTTCAAAACTCTTTGTAACGATGTTGGAAGAGAAAAAAAAAACATATTAGCAATTTACGAAATACATTTTAATTTGCTATGATGCTCTACATTTACCACAAAAAGTCTCTGCACATGATTTTAATAAATTATCAACATCAATTAGGTTTAATTCTAATGATTTACAGCTTCATTTCGCAAATATATGTGTTATCATGTGATATCACAAGGCCGCTATTCAGTCAAATTGATGGTTTCTTAAAAAACATACAAAGCTACATATCTGAAAAGGCTATCACATCTTAATGTACTTGGTATGGACCCATAAACATTTTAGTACCATTAAGATTTGGTCACCCAAGATGGTACCGATATCTGGCCTGGCCCATGGACTATATTAAGTGACACACATTCTTAAGTTTTTAGTAAAACCTGGTATAGACTCCTTTAGCATGGGCCATTACACTTATCTTTCTTCTCTCCCCTTCCAGTGTTCAGTTAATTTCCTATGATAATTTAATTGGGTTATTTATAAGCTTATTCCTTCCTTAAAAGTATAGGGTTACTGTTCCTTTGAAGATTCTTTGGCCTTGAACGCAGACCAATTGCTTTTGTATGTGAGTGGTAGTATTTTGCCGTTCACCAGTTTGGGTGAACCCCTACTTTTGATGACGAGCATGTGGGGCCCACCTGTTGTAGAGCGGTGGTTACAGAACGAGACGGAGCCAGGCTGAAGCTAACAGACTTTATTCCATTGAATAAAGGGTCGCCGCGGCTGTCGGAGCTAACTGACAGCCAGCTGGCGGCGACAGCTGATGCCGTTTGACAGCTCCCTTTTATAGCCGGCTGTCAAACGGCAACAACCAATGGGAGCGATTGACACTCCCGCGTAGGCGGAAGACCAGAGAGAGGACTGCTGTCAGTCTCTGAACACAGCACTCCTTTCCCCTGGCCACGAGCATGCGTAGTCCTGCAGCCAGGCTGGCCGCTTTCGCTCGTGGCCTGATCTTCGCAGTTCCTGGGGTTTGCCTGCTGTCATTGAGTCCTGCTCTCCATGGGTGGTGTCTGGAGCTCGAAGATGGTCATCGGATGTCCGAGTCCTGGCGTCCAGCTGCTGATTGGGTAAGTCCTCTCGATTGGTTCGCGGCGGGCGATGATCAGGGCACGGCAGCTGGTAGACTGGGGCCTCTAGTGGGTTGGCTGCGGCAGGCGGCTGGTAGACCGGGTTGTCCGGCGGCTGGTAGACCGGGATTTCGGCGGCTGTCTTCTTCCAACATCTCCTTAGCTGATCTATGTGTCTTCTCCAAACTCGACCGTCCTTGAGTCCTGTAATAGAGACTATTTGCCCTGGCAGCCATAAGGGATGCCCCGCATAGTTCCTGGCATAAACCAGGTCTTGCAGGGCGAATTCCCTGGCATGGCTGTCAGAAGCCAGTGGTGTGATAGGAGCGTAGTGGGGGTGCAACATGTCCAGGGTGGTCCTGAGGCATCTGCCCATCAAAAGTTCTGCTGGGGTCTTGTTGGTAGTGGGGCATGGAGTAGCGTGTTGCATGAGCAAGTAAGTGGACAGTTTGGAGTGCTAGTCTGCTTGGCCAAGCCTGGCCAAAACTTCCTTTACAGATCTAACAGCCCTCTCAGCCATCCCATTGCTTGCAGGGTGAAAGCGGGCTGTGAGGATGTGTCTGATGCCAGGTTGGCTGCAAAGACTGTGAACTCATTGGAACTGAATTGGGGGCCATTATCTGAAACCAAGGTGTCAGGGAGTCCATGTGTCACAAACAGCCTGGTCAAGGCCCTTGTGACAGCCTGTGTGGTGGTGGAGGGGAGCAAAGCCACATCAGTCCATTTAGAGAACGAGTTTACTACAACCAAAAAGGTCTTCCCCTGCACATGGCCAGCCAGGTCAATATGCAGCCTGGACCAAGGGGCCCCAGCGTCTTCCCATCTGGTTGGGGGAGCTGTTGGTGGGGCTGCTCTAGTCGCCTGGTAGGGCTGGCATGTGCTTACCCAGTTGGCAATCCGGGCATCCAATCCTGGCCACCATACATAGCTGCGGGCCAAGGCCTTCATCCTCATGATGCCAGAATGACCCTCGTGCAGTGCCTTTAAAACTTGTTCTTGCAAGGTGGGTGCTATGACCACCCTTGTCCTCCATAACAGACATCCCTGAAGTGAAGACAACTCTTGCCTGCAAGTCTTAAATGGCATGAATTCAGGGGCGTACTGAATATCAGGCCACCCCCTCCTCACCCAGTCCAGGACTTGGGAAATAACTTGGTCCCTTCTGGAGTGGGCAGCAATATCCCTGGCTGAGACTGGTAGGTCAAGTACATTGCAATTGAAGATTGCATGGATGGGAGCTGGGTCTTCGACTGGTGTTGGCAGGGGGCATCTGCTGAGGGCATCTGCATGGCACAGGTTCTTCCCCGGACGATGTACCAGTCTGTATGAGTAGGCGGCCAGGAACAGAGTCCATCTAGTCATTCACGGGGATAGTACCTGTGGGGTTTGCTTATCTCTAGCTAAAAGCCCCAAAAGTGGCTTGTGATCTGTTACAAGTTCAAAATAATGGCCATAGAGAAACTCATGGAATTTTTTTACAGCAGCAACAGCTGCTAGGGCTTCCTTATCGATTTGACTATAGTTCCTCTCTGCTGCAGAGAAAGTTCTTGAAAAGTAGGCAATGGGTGCCTCAAATCCATTGGGGAGCCTATGGCTAAATACTGCTCCTCTGCCAAAGGGTGAGGCATCTGAGGCTAACACCAGGAGCAGGATTTGGTTAAATTGGATTAACACAGCATTTGAAGTTAAAAGAGACTTAACTGCTTGGTAAGCGTTGGCTTCTCTCTGTCCCCAGTGCCAGGGGGCCTTTTTATCTAAGAGCCTATGAAGGGGTTCAGCTACAGAGGCCTTGTGAGGCAGGAAAGCTGCATAAAAATTCAGGTGCCCTAAAAAGGCCTGCAATTCAGTTTTGTTAGAGGGTGTGGGTGCCTTGTGGATGGCTCTAACTTTAGTTTCTATGGGGCGAAATCCAGAGGCGTCAATTCGATAACCAAGGAAGTCCACTTGCTTGGTGGCAATGGTGCACTTGTCTTTTTTCAATTTAAGCCCATTTTGCCTAAACCTGTCAAGGACTGACCTGACTCTGAGTAATAATTGTGTTTCGTTGGAGGCAGAAACTAAAATGTCATCAAAGTATGGAACTACCCCCGGAAGACCCTGGAGGATTCCCTCCATGAGGGACTGAAAAATGCCTGGTGCCACACTAACTCAAATTGTAAACATTTACATCTAAAGGCGGCCCTGTGTGTAATTATAGTTTGCAAGTCAGCAGTGTGTTGGTCCACAGGAAATTGCTGATATGCTTGGGACATGTCTAACTTTGCAAAAATTGTACCTGGATCAAAGGAGTGTAGCAGGTGTTGGATTACAGGTACTGGGTATGCACTAATTTGGAGGAAACGGTTCAAGGACGTTTTATAGTCAGCACAGATTCTCACGCTGCCATCTTTTTTTAAGGGGGTGACTATGGGCATTTCCCATTTTGCAAAATCTACCTGCTCCAGCACTCCCTGTTTAATAAGTTTGTCTAATTCATCATCCAATTTAGGTCGAATGGCAAAAGGTACCCTTCGTGGTTTTAAACGAATTGGAGTGCTTGTGGGCCCACATCAAAAGAGATAGGGGTGCCAGAATAACAACCTAGTTCACTACTTAAAACATCAGAGTAGTCCCTAAAAAGGACATCTACGTCAGAATTTACCACAGAGTGAATTCCTGTGATGTTAAGGCCTAGGGCAGGAAACCAATCTAGTCCTAGCAAGCTTGGAAGGGCACCATCTACAACCACCAGTGGCAAGTGGCCTCTAAAGTTTTGGAATTGAATGAGGAATTTGCTCTTACCCAGGACTGGAATGGTCTTTCCCTGGTAGTCTCTAAGAGTCAGGTGGCAGTTGATCAGCTTCTTCTTTGAGAGCGAAGGTAGCAACTTCTTCAGGGTGGTCCACAAGATGATGGAGAGGGCAGACCCGGTGTCTACCTCCATCCGGCAGGGTTTACCTTCTATAAAGAGAGAAATGCTTATTTTGTTATACCTAGGGGTGGTATTGTCTGCGTGGTAACATGTGTAGCAATCTTCAACTTGCCTTTGGAAGGAGGTAGCAACCTGAGGTCTTTGTGTGGAGGTCTGTTCAGCTTGGCAAACCCTGGCTATGTGCCCTTTCTTCTGGCAGTTCAGACAGATAACATTTCTGAATCTGCAAATTGATCTGGGGTGGTTACCCCCACAGCTCATACAATTGGGTTGTTGTCTGGCTGTCTGGTTGTTATTTTTCTTAGGTAGCTCTGGGGGGGGGTCTTGGGCGTGTGAGGCAGTTTACCTCAAGAGGTTCCTCTTCTTGGGAGACCTCATCGTAGTGAATGGTAGAGTGCCCTTGCCTTAAGGGATCCCCCTGAATCTCAGCTGCTGATATCTCTGACAGTTCAGCAGCCTGAGCCTCCTCAATAGCTAAGGCCAGGGTTAAATCTTTTTTAGCAAGTAAATGCCTCTGAAGCTTTAGGTCCCTAACTCCTCCCACAATTTGGTCAAGCAGCACGTCCTCAAGGTAATCCCTAAACCCACAGTGTATGGCAGCTGACCTTAAGGCTGCCATGTACTGACTCACAGTTTCCCCTTCAGCTTGAACTCTCCTCCTAAAAGCCAATCTCCTAGCTATCTGAGAGGGTCTGGGGGAATAGTGATTTGACAGGATTTCCTTCAACTCATCCCAGGGAATAGCCTTTATAGAGCGTGGGGACACTAGTGCAGAGGCTGTATCGAAAACTGTAGCCCCACAGAAGCTTAAAAAATAGGACCTTTTCCTCAGGTCAGTGGCTTCAGACAGATCAATGGCTTTTAGGAAGCATTCGAATCTGTTCATGTATGATTCCCATGTCTCTGCCCCCGGCTGGAAGTGAGGGAATGTCAGGTTTGAGGCCATTAGAATGGCAACGTCGGTCTCCTCAGCTGAGGGAACTTTGAATTTCCGCTTTTAGAAAAGCGTTTCTGGCTGCGCCTGTCAAGCGGTGTTCGGCTTCTCAGCTGGGGAGCTTTAAAATTAGTGCTCTTTGGAAAGCGTCAGCAGTGGTGACTTCGTTCAGCTCGCAGTGGCTTCAGCTTTTTTACTGTGACTTTGGCTAAGTTGTCTTACCTGGTTGTCTTTACTGCATCCCGCCCTCGTTGCCAGTGTTGTAGAGCAGCGGTTATAGAATGAGACGGAGCCAGGCTGAAGCTAACAGACTTTATGCCATTGAATAAAGGGTCGCCGCAGCTGCCGGAGCTAACTGATAGCCAGCGGGCGGTGACAGCTGATGCCGTTTGACAGCTCCCTTTTATAGCCGGCTGTCAAACGGCATCAACCAATGGGAACGATTGGCGCTCCCACATAGGCAGCGGACCAGAGAGAGGACTGCTGTCAGTCTCTGAACACAGCACCACCCATCCCGCCCCTGCTCTTTCCTGTGCTTTATTTCATTTTTTCAGAGAGCAGCTGATTCACGTGGCAGAGCAGTTTGCCATGCCTTAGCTGTTTTATTCACAGGGACTGCAGTTCAAGGTAAGTATTGGAGCTAAAAGTGGGCTTTTTAAAACATGGAGCAAGTGTGCGTGCTCACCAAACCAGTTGTCACACCAGTTGAATCACACCATTGGCTGAGATCACTATCAGATGGTTATAAATGGGATTAAGCAATACATGAACCTCAATTTCCTTGGACTCTCCTCCAAACAAAGCAATGGTCCACATACCTATCACATAAAACTGGGGTGAGTTTTTAAAGCAACTGCATCAGTTTTGCACCTGGTTGCTTTAACTCTTTGAGGAGAGCTGCGTATCTTGTGCCAGATGTGAAGTACCCCTTATAAGTGCTTCACACAGCTCTTAAAATTATTTCCTGTTTCTCCCTGGGTGGACCCAGTAGTGAAGTGATCACTTCTCCCAATTCCCTCAGGGTTATTATCACCAGAGGCCAAATGCCTGGACCAAGTGATGGAGACAAACAACAAGATGTGGTTGGCACTTGAACTCAAATCTCCTTTTTAAATATATATATATATATATAAAAGTTATATGAATTCAGAATTCCATTACTTTTCCCCATCAATCTTAGAGCTAAAAACAAGACCCTTTTTAAAACTAAAAATTAATTGTTTTTCACATGGACTCATTTAAGAGTAAAACAAATAGAGAAATGTTAAAGGCAATTAAAACAGGATATGTCTATAGTGCAACAATGTAAAACATAATGTAAATTTCGGTAAATTCTATTTATGTAAATACTCGCCTATTTTTTTCCAAGGAAATTTCTTGACCTTTCTATAAAGTAGAATAACAGTGATGAAATATTTTTCACATATTTGCATTATCTGTTATTACAGTATTTCCTTCTTATAACTTTAGTAACATTTTCTTTTCTGTTTTTACAGTTTATATGCCAACCATTTCCCTTGTTTATTTGCAGATTCATAACCATCTTTTTCCTACCTTTCTTACTGTTCACATAGATAATTGTCTTTGTAGAAGCTTCACTTGGTGGCTAAAATATTTCCTCTCAGGGGACTTTTTAAACTACTCTTTTCTTTTTAACCTCATTAAAAATTATTTGTATTTTTGCTTGACTTTTCTTTTTAAATTTACTGCAGAGGTGGTATTTCTGACCAGTTCTGGAGAACTGGTAGCAGAAATTTTGAGTAGTTCGGAGAACCAGCAAATCCCACCTCTGACTGGAGATTTTACAGTATCCTTCCCCTGCCACAATCACAAACCACCTCCACAGAACCAGTAGTAAAAAAAAATTGAATCCCACCATTGATCCACTGTTACATTATATAAGATATCCTCTCCTAAAGCTTTGCTGACATCACAACCCATTCTTACTTCTATGCCTTTATTAAGATTATTATCAAGAAATTCTTATAGTTTCATGATACAATCCTCCATTATTATTTCATTTTGCAACAGTATCTCATTCAATCTCCAACTGAGCTATTTTTCCTTTTAAAAATTAAAATAATTGATTTATGGTTTTATAAAATCTTTGGTACGGTACTATCTCCATTTTAGGAACATTAGTAGCCAAAGTCACATAAATACAAATCCAATCTGTTCTTGAAAAAGATCTGTGTCTTTGATAAAAAAAAGTACATATACTTTTGGGTCACCATTTTTATATCTCCATATATCAGCAAGCTCCAAATTGTCTGTTAGATTAAAGAATACTTTTGGTAGCTTGCCTTTAATACTTTTCTCAGAGGTTCTTTTGTGGGGAAACCACAATCAAGTAGTAGGATTCAAAAAAATTTACTACCAGTTCTGTGGACATGGCAGGGAAAGGATACTATAAAATCTCCAGTCAGAGGTGTTTGCCAATTCTTCGAACTACTCAACATTTCCACTACCAGTTCTCCAGAACTGGTCAGAACCTGCTGAATACCATCTCTGAAACCACCCCATTTCAATCTTCCAGCAAACAACAATTTTCATTAAGAAAGTTCAACAGTTTATCCATAAATCTATCTGGGTCCTTCTTGGTGAGGGTACATTGCAGGCTAAATATCCGTGATAGCATCTGCATGAGCAGTGAGAGCACTGGGACAAAGATTGACAGGTGGCAAATTCTCACCAATTAAATTATCTCCAGAAAGGAGAGATCAGGAGATTGGCCACTTGTGCTTTGGATAGCTGCTCCTCATGAGGAGATTGCAGGAATTGTAGAATATAAATGAAAAAGTTAAAACAAAATGCAATTGTCTTACAAGAAATGCATATTAGAAAAAATGGATATGAAATATTTCATCACAAAAATTTGGGTGAAGAATTTATTTCAGTAGAAATGGAAAAAAATGAAATGGGATTGTTTTGTATATAAATTCTCAGTTGTACCCAAGACTTATACTGACCGATGGCTATGGCAGATACGTGTTCTGTCTCACCTGTGGCCACAAGGTGAGAGTCCGAATGTCCAAAGGAAAAAGCACGAACAGACAATATCAGGAACAACATGTTGAGATGGAAGTTAATCTATAGGGGACTAACACTTTGATATTGGGAATTTATGCTCCAAATGAAGATAAAATAGTACTTCATAAAGAACATCTGGGGCTCTTTTAAGCTTCCCCAAAATATTAATATTTTGCTGCATCTGCCACCAGTTGTCAGACCTTCCTTCATGTAATCTGGCATTAATTAGACAACCATCTAATTAGTTAGACTTATATATCTAATAAGTCACCCTGGGTAGCTTACAATACAATTGTTAAAACAATAAAATAAATAATATAAAATAAAAAGCATAGCAGCTGAACTTCATAAATGACAGTCAACAAAACCAAGAAACAGGTTCTAACATACTCTTGGGCCCCTAGCCTGAACACAAAGGGTCTTTAAAAAGACTAGTAGGGTTGGGGTTGCTCTAATCTCAGATAGAATGATATTCCACAATATGTGCATCATGACAGAAAAATTATCCTGCTGGGCTCCACCAGACAACCTTCTGGAGCTAATAGTAGCTGGAGCTGATGGTACCCCTTGATGAGATGGGCAGAAAAACATTAAATCCTAAAACAAGAAGAAGTCTCTCAAAATCCAGATTAATAATATTAGGAGAAAGATTAAGATTTTGGGAAAGTGGTTTACTTTTAAATGGCACACTTAACATACAGACAATTTGTGGTGACAAAACCCTAAACTGTTTTCTTGCACTCTTACAACAAAAGTGCATGTACATTTCCCATTTCTGGAAAGGTGCAGGATGCATCAGTTGATTGTCTGGGTAACTGCTATGAAATTTCCTTTTAATGCAAGAAACATCTGTTACTCCGATAGGCTGGACACATGCCCCCTTTGTTTCTTTAGATGTTGGAGGTTTATATATTGCACCTAACTGGATTTGGGAGGTGATATCTGCTTCTATAAAGTGGTGATATTGAGAGGTGATATCTGCTTCGAAGATAAAGTGGTGATACTGTCTGCTTTGAAAGAGGTATTGGTTGTGGCAGCGTGCTTTTCCAAAAGGGGCCATCGCTTGATGCAACTGGGTAAGACAACTTCTATCTTCTATCCAATCATCCCTCTGGAGAAAGATTTTGGAGAATGGGATAGAGTTTCAACCCCAACAGAGCCTAGACAAAACAGACATGGATGCAAGAGCAAAATTATATTGGGGCCTAAAGAGAATGCAACTTCTGAACCGCCTGTGAAGTTTGGGGCATTATTTTATCCTTCCTTAAGAGGATATTTCAGTCAGTGGTCATGGGGGAGGAAGGGTCAAGACTGTGCATACTCCAGGATTCATGCAAGACTTGGCTCGCTACTCCATTTGTTTCACATGTACATGAAACCAGTGAATGAATTATTCTCAGATCCATGATGATACATCATTATCCCAGGCTGAGCAGGAGATGTAGCAGGGGTCCTTACTTATCAATTCTGAGTTTGAGTGAGAAGGTATACACACACACACACACACACACACACACAGAGACAGAAAGACAGACAGACAGACAGACAGATAATAGGTAGGTAGGTAGATAGGTAGAGATAGGTGGAGATAGATAGATAGATAGATAGATAGATAGATAGATAGATAGATAGATAGATAGAAAGATAGATAGTGTTGTGTCCGGCGCGGCAAGGAGACCAGGACTCAGTGACTTGGTTGAGCTCTTTTATTGGTCCCGAGAAGGGCTCAGGTTCTGGGGGAAAAACTGCAGCTTTTTATTCCCAAGCTGCGGCGGCCGCGGCCAATGGCACCGCTTTGAATCTCCCGTGATTAGTTTCCACCAATTGCGGGAGATCTGCAGCGGGCCAATCAGAGCGGCTCACTCGACCAATCGGATCCCTGCGCGCTTTGACCAATCACAGCGCGATGTTTACAAGAATGTAAATGACCATACAGAACACCCCTCCCCTCTTGGTTCAGTCCTACGTAACGTAGTCCCGTAAGTAGGCAGGGCTTGCCTACTAGATCTGCGCAGGTTAGTTGTTGTTTGGCTCCCAGCCGGTTCGGTTGGGTTCTCTGTTGTTCTCAGCCTCGTCGATGGAACCGCCTGGAAGGTGTCGCCGGGCCTCTTGTCGCAGCTCCCTCCCGGTCTACCCGGGCTGGTTGAGCTGTGGTTTCCGCTGCTCCCGCCTAGTCTTTCTGGGCTGGTTGAGCTGGCCTGGCTGCTTCTTCCTGGTGAGGCTTCGAGCTGGCTGTCAGTCGGTAAGTGTTGCTGGTTTCTTTCTATTGGGTTTTGGTTCCCGGGGTATTCCCTCCCCTCTTGGCTTGTATTAAGGGAGTTGTCTGTGTTTGGTTGCATGTTGGTTGTGTTTCCTGTGATTGTTCTTGATCTTAGTTGATCGATGTGGCGTTTCCAGGTTCGTCCATTAGTTGTTTGCAGCCGGTACGAGCGGGGGCCTGTCAGTTGGGTTATGGTTGCTGGTACCCAAGTGGGTCTCCGGTTAGGTTCTTTGCATAGATGGCGTCGCCTGGTGCAAAGGACCGGTGCTTGCTAGAGGAGTTTGGGGGTTTCTCCGGGTTGTATGTGAGGTGTAGCCTGTCGAGTGGGGACCTTATTTTCCTCCCCATTAGTAGCTCTGCCAGGCTTTTTTTCGTTGTTGTGTTCGGGGTTATATGTTGTATAAAGAGCATTTTATTTATTTTTTCGTGGATTTCCCCGTGTTCGATTTTTTGGATGGTTTTTTTTGTAAATTGAACCATCCGTTCCGCCCTTCCGTTCACCGCCGGATGTGCCAGAGCTGTCAATGCGTGTTGTATGCCCCATTCTGCTAGGAATTTTTCAAATTCTAGCGAGGTGAATTGGGGCCCGTTATCTGACACAATGACATCTGGGAGGCTGTGGGTTGCGAATAGCTTGCTAAGTTCCTTGGTCACGGCCTCTGTGGTGGTGGTTTTCATGTTGCTTACCTCCAACAAGTTGGAGTAAGCTTCTACTGTTACAAGGAATGTATGTCCCTTAGTGGGCCCAGCAAAATCTATGTGGATTCTGGACCATGGTCCCCGGGGGGTTTCCCATTCCAGGATCGGTGCCGTGGGAGGGCTCGGTCTGGTTTCTTGGCAGCGTTCACAACTTGCCACCCAGGCCTCGATTTTCTTGTCCATCCCTGGCCACCAAGCGTAACTTCTGGCCAGGGCTTTCATTCTAACTATGCCTGGGTGCCCCTCGTGTAACAACCCCAATACCTTCCCTTGTAGTTTTTCTGGAATAACAACCCTATCCCCCCAAAGTACACACCCCTTTTGTAGCAAGAGTGCTCATTGTGGGTGCTGGGTCGGTGTCTAGGTTGGGTAACGGTGAGCGGCTCAAGGCGTCTGCGTGGGTGATCATCTTACCGGGTCGGTGTGTGAGCCGGTAGCTGTAAGCGGCAAGGAATTCGGACCACCTTGTCATTCTGGGAGATAGGATGTTCGGGGTGGCCCAGTTCCCTGCAAGGATGCCCAGCAGCGGCTTGTGGTCTGTGATAATGGTGAACGTGCGGCCGTAGAGGTACTCGTGGAACCTCTTCATTGATGCGACGATGGCCAGGGCCTCTTTGTCCAGCTGGCTATAGTTCCTCTCTGGTTTGCTGAGTGTCCTCAAGAAGAAAGCAATGGGTGCTTCTCTTCCATCCGGGAGTATGTGACTGAGGACGACGCCAACGCCGAAGGGTGAGGCGTCGCATGTGATGGCAAGTGGTAGGGTCTCATTGTATTGGATGAGGACGGCATCCGAGGTGAGCAGGTCCTTGGTTTTCCTGAAGGCGGCTTCCTCGCGTTTCCCCCAAGTCCAGGTGGCCGCCTTGTCCAAAAGCCTATGCAAAGGCTCCACCGCGGTCACCTTTTGGGGCAGAAAAACATTGTAAAAATTAAGCAGTCCCAGAAACGCCTGCAGTTCCGTTTTATTCCTAGGTGTAGGGGCCTCCTTAATGGCTCTGATTTTGTTTGCGGTTGGGTGGATGCCTTGCTGGTCTAGGAGGTATCCTAGGAACTCAACCCACTCTGTGTAAAGCTGGCATTTCTCTCTCTTCACTTTTAGCCTGGTTTCCTTGAATTTCGTTAGCACCTCCCTTAGCCGAGCCTCTAGTTCTCGCTGGTTGGTTGCCAACACCAACACATCGTCGAAGTAGGGCACCACCCCCTTAATTCCTTGCAAAAGCCTCTCCATGAGGCTCTGGAAAATTCCAGGTGCCACGCTGACTCCAAACTGGAGTCGGTTACAGTGAAACGCTCCCCGGTGGGTGACTATGGTTTACGCCTCAGCGGTTTCTGCGTCGACCGGCAGCTGTTGGTATGCTTGCGCCAAGTCGAGCTTCACAAAAACCTTGCCTCCCTCCAGTGAGTGTAGAAGGTGCTGCACTACTGGGACGGGGTAGGCGCTTTGTTGTAAGGCGCAATTTAGGGTGGCCCTATAGTCCCCGCAGATTCTTACCGACCCATCGGGCTTGACTGGGGTGACTATTGGGGTCTCCCACCGGGCGTTGTCGATTGGTTGTAGGACCCTTTGCTTGATGAGCTTGTCAATTTGCTCGTCTATTTTTGGCCTGAGTGCAAAGGGTACCCGCCTTGGTTTTAGGCGTATCGGGGGAATGTTGGGGTCTAGGCTGAAGGAGATGGGGGGCCCTCGGTACTTGCCTAGGGTGCCGTCGAACACTTCCTGGAAGTCCCGTGCCAGTTGCTGTTCCCAATCAGTCTCAGCGGTGTGGTTGATGCCCGTGACCTCGATGCCGAGCGGTGCGAACCATTGTAGTCCCAAAAGGCTGGGTCGGTCTCGGTCCACGATCATCAGGGGAAGGCTTGCGGTGCGGCCCTTGAATGTTACCTTGAATTGTCTGGTTCCGACTACCAGGATGCGGTTTCCCTGGTAGTCCTTGATTATTAGTCTCTGGTTCTCCAGTCCCTTCTTGTGGATGGTAGGCACCAAGCGTTTGATTTCTTGCCAGGCGACCATGGAGAGGTAGAACCCGGAGTCCACCTCCATTTTGCATGGCTCGCCTTCGAAGCCTACCTCCACGTAGACCTTTCGGGCGTCAGTAGTTGATGTGTGGCCGATGATGACCATCTGGTGGGTTTTCTCCTTCTGCTGGGTTTCGCCACCTCATCGGTTCCGTCCGCTTCGGTCCCATCGGCTGTCAGTTTGGCAATCTCTGGCTCTGGGGGGGGTGCTGTCACGTCTCCGCTCGCTGTGGTCCTGCCATCTGGGGCTGTAGGCCTTCCTCAATCGACAGACTCGGGCGATGTGACCCTTTTTGTCGCAGTGCCAGCAGACTGCATCGAAGAAACGGCACTCTGCTCGAGGGTGGTCACCTCCGCACCCGGCACATGCGGTCCCTGACTTACGACCTCACCAATTTTGCTGGTCACGTCCTGTCTGGAGCCGGTGGATCTCCTCCTCCTCGTCCGTGGTGTCGGAGGCAGAGTGGAATTCGCCATGATGGATGGTGGTCTCGTGGTGACTTGCTTTCGGTTGGGCCTCGGTCGCCCGTCCTGGGTCGGCGGTTGTGGTGCGGTCTCCGGTGTCTGGTCCCTGCATGCGGTTCGCCGATTTCCAGGTTGCCTCGGCTGTGGTGGCTTCAGCGATGGCATCGGCGAGGGCGATGTCTCCTTTGGCCATCAGTCGGCTCTGTAGGACTGGGTCTCGGAGTCCGAGTACAACGCGGTCCCGTAAGGCCTCATCCATGTCCGAGAGCCCTCACATGCCCCCTAGGCTCCGTAGCTCAGCCACAAAATCGTTGATGCTCTCACCCGCTCTCTGGTCCCGCCAGTAGAAATCATGCCACCTGATGAGGGTGGGCACGGCGGGGGCATAGTGGTTCTGGAGCAATGGTTCGAGGTCGGCCCAGTCCATCTCCTTGACGTCTGCGGGTTTCGCTAGAGCTTTTGCCATCTTGAACACTGCGGGCCCGCAGTGTGTCAGGAAGATGGCTCTTTTCTTTGGCCCGGTGGCGTCCTTCATGTTGCTACATTCGAGGAACATGAGGAATCTGTCTGTGTATGATTCCCAGTCCTCGGTAGCGGGATTAAAGGGCGCGGGCGGTGTGATGCTGGCCATCTCGTCGGTCTCGCTTCCTCCGGAAACATGTTGGTGGGGGATCCCACCTTCGTCGCCAGTGTTGTGTCCGGCATAGCAAGGAGACCAGGACTCAGTGACTTGATTCAGCAATTTTATTGGTCCCGAGAACGGCTCGGGTTCCGGGGGAAAAACTGCGGCTTTTTATTCCCAAGCCGCGGCGGCCGCGGCCAATGGCACCACTTTGAATCTCCCGCGATTAGTTTCCACCAATCGTGGAAGATCCGCAGCGGGCCAATCAGAGCGGCTTGCTCGACCAATCGGATCCCTGCGCGCTTTGACCAATGTCAAATGACCAAACTCCAAAAGTTTACAAGAAAGTTTACAATGACCGTACAGAATAGATAGATAGATAGATAGATAGATAGATAGATAGATAGATAGATAGATAGATAGATAGATAGATAGATAGGCAGGCAGGCAGGCAGGCAGGCAGGCAGGCAGGCAGGCAGGCAGGCAGGCAGACAGACAGACAGACAGACAGACAGATAGATAGAATTAATGAGTGCTAGTTTGGTAGAATTAAGCTGCTGGACTAAAAAGTTCCAATCCTGACTTAGGCATGGTCAGCTGGTTGTCTTGTCCAGTTACCCTCTCTGTCAGCTCACCTCACTTTTATTGTTGTAGGGAAATTAGGAGGAAGAAGCATCCTTAGTCTGATGTAATCAGCAATAGTAGGACTGTTACTCAACCCCCCCTCTCCCCAAATCTTATTTCAAGATGTCTATCATAGCAAAACATGAAGTCACATAAATCATAGCTTGCTCATATTTAAATCACAGACCATAGCTTTAAGCTGGAACTTTGCTAGCTGGATCCAAGGCTTGATGTCATGTCTGCTGATTCCTTAGCAGAGTTCCTTTCCCTATCACCATACCGTTGTAACTGCCCTAATAGAATAATAGACCGGAACTGTGAAAAGAAGTCCTACCCACACACACCCATTAATGTACTGAAGGAGAGGAGCCACGTGATGGAAAATCAGTTCAAAAGCAAAAATTAACATCTTCACTGTAAGAATATAAAAAGGGAAATTGGTAAAAGATAATGATGTGAAAATAGATAAGAAAGCTGTATCTGTGATTATGGTCATGTTTGATTTGAAATGTTAGAAGCCTAGAACCACACTGTTCATCTAAAGATGTACTTTAAAGAAATAAAAATAAATAATTATTTGCACAAAAAAAAACCCTCTTCACTGTAGACATTTTTTAAAAAAATTTTTAGCAGCTTTTATCTTTTTACTTGGAATTAGGTTATCTTTGATATCTTTCCTTTGTCAACAGTTTCTTGGGGGTTGGAATCAGGAAGTGGACAACCTGGGCATTGAGTTTTCCCTCTGTATCAAATCTCCTATGAATGGCTATCATGAGATTTGGAGGGTGGTTGTCAATTTGTCACAGGTATGAAAATCAAAAGCTTTCCATTCCTTCCCACTGCCAAAAAAATAAAATCATAAAAAAGGATTTTGTGGAAACACTATTCCCACTGCAAAGGGCTGAGTACAGGAAGGAATGACTTGGTCCTTCGTCATTTCATAGGTATACATTGCAGTGCACAACAAGTCCTTTATGTGAACTCAATGAAGTAGTAGCTGTTTCAAATCTCAAACAAAATATAAGTGAGTTTGATTGTGGTTTGAAAAGAAAACTATTGGAAAGAAAACAGATCTTGTACTGAATGAGGTCCTGTGCGGGATTAACACACCGTTTGTGATGCTGAACGGAATACTAACGGCTTTGTTAGCTGTCAAGTGTGAAACCCTGAAGAGTTTTAGGATTTTTATTGTACAGCTTTTCACGGGTGTAAAATGATCGGGCAAATCTAGCTTCAAAGAATGGTAAAGTTAGATCAAATAGATCAAACTACCTCTCCTTCCCCTGTTGAAAAAGAAAAGAAAAGCAGAGGGAATTTAAAAGGGGGGAAATGTAGAGATTCTTCATTTTTCTGAATATACATGAGCGAAAAAAATAAAGTTTAAAAGAGTTTAAATTTGGAAAACTAATTAGGCTATTATACCTCAAAACAAATTGTTATAAGTAGAATAATTTGTTTATTTTCCCTTAACCACTAACATTTTAAAAATCAAAATCAGTATGGGGAGAGGGACTGGGAAAATTGTTCAATAAATATACAAACCTATAAACAAATCAAAAAACAAAAAGGAAACAAAATCATATATTCATGGATGCATGAATGCGTGTACATATGTAAGAATGTAAACATGTTAATGAATTCGAGACACATTTCATTATACCCATCCAAAGTCAATGTGACTTAATAACAAGCTGTTAGTTCCAGGCTTTAATAGACCACTGTGTAGTTTAACCATAAATAGATTTTTTTTCAATGCTGAAGATAAGTCTTTTAGCTATAACAAGGGCACAAAGCGCACTCTCTTTGTCCTGATGTCAGTTTCCATACAATAGGAATATAGTTCAAGATATCTAAGGATATTACAGTTTGTGTCAAAATTCATATGTGTAATGACTTGCTCCCCAAAAGGAACAATTAAAGAACATTATAAAAGCCCATGTTTAAATGGAGCATTAATATTATTACATATGTAGAAACATGACATTTACTTCAGCCTTTTTTTATATCAGCACAATGGAATCCAGAGATTTTTGGTATCGAAATTAACATATTTCCTCATTGATTTGGCAGAATATGAACCTCTTTTTTTATTCCATTCAACCATTACAAATTTTATAATGAGTAATGGGGGAGTGTTGAATCATAGGACTAAGTAAGATGAAACACTCTTGAAAATGCTACAGGTGCGAATTGGAATGTCAATAGATGTCGCAACAGTAGACACTGCCACTGAGTCACATTTGGCAGATTAGTGTCCTTTAAAGTGACTAATAATAAACATTCATTTTTATCTATTCACCAATCGAAATATAAATCCCAAATTCCACTCAAATTTTCCATATAACAGTCTGCTGTTAATTCTGAGATTATATCATAGCATCAACTGAGAATATGAAAAAGGCTCAAAATACCACTATTTTCAAGTCAATGTATTAGTAAAAGTGACTATTTCATAGAGGTTTTTTTTTTTATCAAAGCAGACTAATCCACCTCTCGAGATTTGTGTAGGGGAAAATGAGGGGCGGAAGCAGTATGTATGTATGCTACCTTGGCTTGACCTAAAATAAAAGTGGGATAAATAAATCTAAATGAGAGCTGTTTGAAATAAAGGACTGTCTTTTATAATAAAGTATGTATGGCCCCTGTATGCCTAAATAGCTATATTCAAAGTTTTTAACTTAAGTATTCAAAGCTACTCATTTAATATATTGCCTGCTTATTAAGATAACAAAGAGCTAGTTTGGTGCTCTGGTTAAGCACCAGGTTAGAAACTGGGAACCATGAGTTCTAATCCTATCTTAGAAACAAAGCTAGATGGGACTCTATGGCCCAGTCATGCTCTGTCAGCCTTAGAAAGGAGGCAACGGCAAACCACTTCTGAAAAATATTGTTTAGAAAACTGCAGAGACTAGCAGGCAGTTGCCAAGAGTTTTTTTAAAAAAAAAACAAATTGAATTGAAGGCACCCTGAAGTAAGTAAGTAAGCAAGCAACAAGATCATATCAAGGGCACCAGCATGTTCAGAAAAAAAGATAACATACAAATTGTACAAATTTCCAAAGACAGAAAACTGAGTGAATTGGAGTGAATCTCCTCATTTTTTTCTAATCAAGAGTAGCTCACACTCAGAAAGCAGAGCTGAGAACCAGAGTAAAAGCAAAGCCCATGGTCTTAAGTACTACAGGAATGCAAACACTGCAGATCTGAGTGAGTTAATTTAGTCAGAATGCACTTTAGTAATGTTTACGTTGTAGATAAAGTGCCTACAAGGTTGCAGCCTGCCCTTTTGACCTTATTTCCTCCAGGGTACACTGTGAGGAGAAAGTGATACTTAATTCCTGGTCTTTGCTTTTATAAGTTCCCAGAATGGGGTAGGATTTCACCCCAGCCCTTATCTCTGTGATATGAATGGTAACAGGATGTTTATAACAAAGTTATCTTGGGGAAAATGATTAAGCACAGACCAAGCTACTTCCATTCTGCATCGTGCACAACACCTATTGTAAATGGGATAGAGTTTATTCATTAGAGAGGCTTTCCTTTAAACTACTCTTTATTTCTGTCATTTATCAATTGGTGTGGCGATGTTTTGTTGGAGGCAGTAAGTTACTTTGGATTGTATAGAAAAAGAGCAATAGTCCAATTGTGTTAATACTCAAAGAATAATGAATGCTCAGCTATGTTCTGCCTTTGTTCTTTATTTCTTTTATGAAGAAGATTCTATTCTATTCTATTCTGTTGTAGGTATTGAACATTATATTCCCAAGTAATATAATAAAATATTTAAAGTGAAGCAATAAACGCAGCGGAGACACAAAATCTGGTAGCACCTCCAAGAGTAACAACTTCATTGAGGCACAAGCTTTTGTAAAGAGCAGCTCACTTTATCAGATGCATAAAGTGGACAACATTAAATATAGAGAGAGAAGGGGAGAAGGGAGGGATGCTAATGCATGCATATAATAGCAGAATGAGCAATAGATCTCACAAAGGAAGATGGGGTGGCTTTTACCATATCAATTATCATTAGGTAATACAATGGGTTAAAAAAAAACCCCATTGTCCTTGTTTATTCTTTCTGTAAAAGATCAAAACTTTCCAAGGTATTCAGATTCAGTTGTCTCTGTCTTTATTGTAGTAGCAAAGTTTCCCTATTTCACTATTGCTATCCTGAGGTCAGCAAAAGTCTGCTCTGTCAAGCTGAAAAGTTAGGCCACTGTCCTATTGTTGTTTTGTATCCTGATACCCAATTTGTGTTCATTTAATCTCTTCTGAAGGGACTGGCTAATTCATTCGATGTAGAATCCAAAGAGGCAGGGTTTAGACACCAGCTCTGGCAAATGGTATCATATCCTGTAAATCCTGTTAAAGGACGAGCAAGGGAAAGTGCCCTTAACAACACAGATGACATCATTGGGTCCTATAATGGTGCTGTTAATATAAAAGTGGGGATAGTTGTCATCTGAATTTGTTACAAAGTTTACTTCCCTTCAACGTCTGTGTTGTTGTCTTGTTGCCTTGTTGATGAATAGATGTGACACAATTGGGTGTTTATCAAAAAGCAAATGCAGATGTACAGCCCACAGTTTAAACAAAGTACATCATCAATAAGGTCCTTATTGGACCTAACACTATATTTTTACAAGCTTTAAAAGCTAGTTGTTAGAGTGCTACTCCCATTACCATTAGCTAATACACAGCACTAAGGTTTTGTTTGAATAATAATTTCAGAAGGTGAACACGGAAACTTTATATTGTTCTTTTTTCAGAGGAGTGCTTAACCCAGGGCCTTGGGGTTCAAAAAACAAGCTTGCCATTTGAGTATACATACATACGTAATTCCTAAATATTTTTTCAATACAGATCCACCTTCCAATCCATTTTTGTGTAGTAACAATGAGCATAATTTTAATCACTCCCCTTACAATATACACTCTCAACAGTTCAAGGCCATGCGATAGTGGTGAATATCTGTAGCTCTGGTGTAGGATGAGGTTCATTCTCCAAGTTTATGGGTTGGTTTCTGAATGTTTCATTACCAGGCTAGGTAACATCTTCAGTGGAGTTTAGGGCATGTTGGTGTCATGGTTCTTCTGTTTATAAGGGCTTCAGATGTGGGTGTGTCAAGTGAGGGTCTTGTGATGGGTCAATTGACAGTGAGTCTTGGATGGGTCTTGTGATAAGGAGATCATATCAGGTCTGGGTCATTGGGAGGTGAACTGTTGGTGGTGGGGATTGCGTGGGTTGGTTGAGGGTTGATGCTGCCTGTGGTTGGTGGTGGGGTTGATTTGGATTTTGAGGGATTCATAGGCTGGTTGTAGGTCAATGTGTCTATTTGTTGGAAGAAATATCCTTCTGGGTTCAGTTCCAAGTGGGGAAAAAGACACTGGAATCATGGAAGTTGCTTGGAAAGAAGGTTTAATGGCAGACAAGATCACATGGCTTGGAAATCCTGGGTGAAAAGGGCGATCACATGCTTCAAGATGTTGGGTGAAGAAAAAAAAGGCCGAGTTGCTGAGAGTGCCTGAGTTTTATACCCTCTGTTGGCCCCCACCTTAGTGTTTCCTGTTCCTGTGTAAGAAATGTATCCCATGTATTGGCTGTCAGACTCCCAGGAGGGTAGGGGTCTTAGCTAACTTTGTAGGCTTTGTTTGTGTTGTCCAGGCTTGTTTGAGTGGTGGCTGATGTAATCTTCCCAGATGCCAAGTGGTGAGATGGGTTGAGGGCTAATCCTATCTATTGTTATGTAGAATAGACTGGCTCAGACCTTAATGGCCCATTGACAAAGATCAGAGGGACTGAGGTTCTACTTCTCTTTTTAAGGGAAATATTCCGTTTTTTTAATATATCCTAAAATATGTCATTTTTCTAGGAGAGGGGTGGGTGCTAACTTCCCACATGTTGATGGAATTACTTGTGGAGTGCCAGACTTTGAAGAACTCACGTGCGCAGTGGGTGGTGGCATGGCTGATAATTTTTTGTATGTTGCTCCAGTCGAAGTCCATGACTCTAAAATCTTAGGAAAATGAGATCATAAATTTGAACTGAATACAACTAGCAGGTGTATTGAGGGTGTTCTTTCCACCTTTTAAACTTTGCTTGAACTGTTTTTCTGTATGGTTTTACGGCTTTGTCTGTAAACTACCTGAAATCACTCAGACAGTCATGAGCAGATCATAAATTAGACAGACAGAAAGATAGACAGACAGATGAACAAATGTATTAAAACATATTTAATGAAATGGAAGTAATTTTATACTTTTAAATCCAAGTGTATGATGTTACAGTTCTTACAAAAAACTCCCCTCAAGTCAAGTGCAATTCATTGTGAATCCATTTTATTCATCCGATCACTCAGTTATATCTGATCTTTCTGTCCATAGAAGTGAGTTTTTTCCAGTATTCAAGAGGTCTGATTCTGCATAGCTTCAGGAGATCAAGTTTGGCCAATTGCTCCCCAAGGTGTACATTAGGGTTCATACTCCCTCAGTTTGTTGGTTCCTTCTTCCTTCAGCATCTTCTGCCCTCCTATCCACAAAGGTGTTATTTGCACTTTTCACTAATACATGGTTTGTGTCGTCATAGGTCAGCCCAACACTTTAAGTCCAAATCAAACGAATTACATTATGACTTAGTATAATATATAACCAGTCAGTTATTTGCCATTAAATTCTAACTACAATATGTATAACGTTCATCAGTGTGACATCTTTGTATCTTTGTAGCTGCAAACAAAAATTAAAAACAAAAATAAAACCACACCATAAACACACAAACACAAACCAGCTATCCATGTAAGTTTACTGCTACATTCCAGGTTAACTAGTGTCAACAACCTACCTGCCTATACACACAGCTTATTCTTTTTATCTACTCATCTACTCATTTACTTTCCAGAGATACACTTCATAACCGACTAGGAAAACAAATTATAAGGAACCCTGGAAGTTGTAATTCAGCAACAAAATAATTTTAAAATTACAAATGCATACACAAACATACTTTTTCTTCTAAATCGGTGAAGTGTTGGAAATGTCATCAAATACCTGGATCATATTACCATATGTGGTAGACATGTGCGGAAGCTAAAAGATATTGGACTAAAATACACACATGGTTGGAAAAAATGACAAAACAGCATATAGATTTAAAACCAGAGATATTTTTATTGGGAATTTTACCTGAATGTTACAACAGAGAATTGACATACTTGATTATTAATGTATTAACTGTAGCTAGAATTGTATTTGCCCAAAATTGGAAAAATGAGAAAATTCTGATGGAGGAGGAAGTAATTAAGAAAATAATGGAATTGCAGAAATGAGCAGATTAACATTAGCAATTAGAGAGCAAGAAGAAAAAGAGTATTATAAAATATGGAATTTATTCTATCAATGGCTAAATAGAAAAGTAAGAAACTGAAGTATATTATAGTAGTAATGATATGCTACAACTGATTATCTTTAAATAAAATATAATACAAATAAAAATTAGTAAGAATTGAGATGTGCTCTAAAGGATAATATGGAATTGAAATTAAAGACTAATGATTGTATAGTAATAATATAATATGATACGGAACATTAATTAATGCAGCATGAATGTAAATTTAAGAGGAAAAGACTATAGATATTTTGCACAAGACACATGTACCAACCAACACACTGTACAATTGAAAGGTTTTGTTTGTTGTTTTATGTATTATGTTTTATGTTTATGTTTGTTGTTAAAAATAAAAAAAAACCTTTTTATTAAAAAAAAATATTTTCTTCTTCTTAATTCTAGTCATGTGGATGCTATTTTCCTTCTATGGAGTTGTACAGAACCATAAGGTGGGAAAAGTAAATATTGAGATGCCCTTTCATAAAGTGATAATTCAGATCCAAGCAGGAAAAGTGCTCCTTTTCCTGTAATATAGATAGTCCTCAACTTACAACACTTCATTTAGTCACAATTCAGTTACAATGGCACTGAAAAAAGTGACTTTTGACCATTTTTCACACTTATAACCATTCCAGCATCCCCATGGTCAGATGATCCAAATTCAGACAACTTGGCAACTGACACTTATTTATGAGAGTTGTCGTGTCCTGGGGTCATTTGATTACCATTTGTGACTTTTTGACAAGCAAAATCAATGGGCAGGCCAGATTCACTTAACAACCATGTTACTAATTTAACAACTGCAGCGATTCATTTGACAACTGTAGCACAAAAGGTCATGAAATGAGACAAAACTCACTTCACAAATTCTCAGCAACAGAAATTTTGAGCTCAGTTGTGGTTGCACGTTGAAGACTACCTCAAGTTGAGCAAAACGGGAGAATTTTCTGCTGTGAATTTTTACCTGCTCTCATGGCTAGCGATGCCCACTAAAAATCCTTATTTTATACAATCATTGCCATTGTAGGAACTCTTCCTTTCCCCTCTGTGTCTGGCCTGCCTATTTTAGCCTCTCAAAGTGCCAAACTGTATCACATCTCATTGTACATTTAACACTGGGGGAAACCATTGGCAGAAAAACAGTGTTTGTAGTTCATTTGTAAAACTCAGCTCAACTAACAATCTCTGGGAAAAATGGATGGTGTGACTACATGTTTCTCTTCTCTTGCCCACTGAGGATCTCTCACCTTTTGGCTTCAAGTCAAAGAATTTAGCCTCAAGTGACCTTTTCACTTTGCAATTCTTACAAGCCAAGTTTACAACTCAATGTTTCCTGCAGTGACTTTTTAAACATTCTTTCCCACTGAATAACAATCTTATTTTATCTTTGTCATCAGGTAATAAACATTAGTTTGCAATGTTTTCAGCATCTTTTTAATTAGTGCTGGTAATATGGGCTCTCTACTATGTTTCTCAGTTAAAATGATGCTCCTATCAAAACCTTTCTCAATATATAAAAGGATCTTGATTCTTGCAATAGCCTTCATGACAATATTATATATATGCAATGTTAAAACCCAAATAAAACTCAGAAAGAAAGCGCAGTTCTGGTTTAAACTCCATTTACTTTAGAAGGCCAAAAATAGATGCTTACAAATTGAGGTTGATGTTAAACATTGACTGACACATACTTCATTTGTTTGTTTTTTTGGTGTCTTCCTTACTGTTTTGGTCTGCTTCCACAACTAAATTCCTTTGAGGATTTAGACATGGTTTATTCTTGTAAGGATAATGTAACCTGAAAAAATACAGGAAGTTAACATAGCAAAAATCTTTTACTATACCTATTAAAACAGGTCCACTTATCTTTACAAATCATCTCTGCCCTATCAATATTTTGTTGTTGTTGTTCAATCACTGAGTCGTATGATTTTCGCGATCCCATAGACCATAGCATGCCAGGTGTTCCTGTCCTCCATTGTCTCCCTGAGATTGCCCAAACTCATGCCCATTGTGTCAATGATGCTATCTGACCATCTCATCTACTGCTCTCCTTTTGTCTTCAAACTTTCCCAGCATCAAGGTCTTTTCCAATGAGTCCACTTATCTCATTTGGTGCCAAAGTATTTGAGCTTCAGCTTCAGTATCTGTCCTCCAGACAATCAGGGTTGATTTCCTTTAGGGTTGACTCATTTGATCTCCTTGCAGCCCAAGGAACTCTCAAGAGTATTCCCCAGACCACAGTTCCAAAACAATCAGTTCTTCAGTGCTCAGACTTCCTTATAGTCGAACTCTCACAGTCATACGTTATTTCTGGGAAAACCATAGCTTTGACTATATGGTCCTTTGTCAGCCAGGTGATGTCTCTGGTTTTTAATCTGCTGTCTAGGTTTGCCATAGCTTTCCACCTAAGGAGCAAATTTCATGGCTGCAGTTGCCACCTTCAATGACCATGCAGCCCAAGAAAATAAAATCTGCCACTGCTTCCATTTCTTCCACTCCTATTTGCCAGGTAGTTATAGGATCTGATGCCATTATCTTAGGTTTCTTTAATGTTGACTTTGAAGCCAATTTTTGCACTTTCCTCTTTCACCCTCATCAAGAGGCTCTTTAGTTCCTCTTCAGATGAATCAATACATGGACCTAAAATCATTCTTAACTCAATCTCTATAAAGGGAGAGGTGGGGGTATTTCCAGCCCCCCTCAACCCATTGCCTCCACCAGCTCCTTTCAAATACCTTACTCTTAAGTTCCTGGAATATAATCTAGAAAGAGAAGCCTAATATTGCTATTCTTTGATTTATCATTCTACCACCCAATTATCACAGTCCTTCTTTCTCATCAGATTTGGAGGATATATTTAAAGGAGTTTTTTTTTTTTTAAGTTAGGAAAGATGTGCTTTCAAGCCACTTCTATTACTGTCCATATTCAAAAACTAAATTGATATTCATAGGCAAATTTCAGATAGGGATATTTTCCAAACCTATTTTGATCACACACACACAGAGGCAGATATGCTCATAAACTTCCTAACTGTTCAACATATAGAACTGTACTTATTGCATTACAAATTCATTCCTTTGCAAATATGCATAGAGTTTCAACCTTAATATTCTACAGCAATAGCTGATTGTAACTATTCTGGATGGAAATATGTCCCTGCCTGATTCTTAATTAAGCCCAGCACTTCCAGAAAACCGGGAAATAGCCCAGCATATTTGAGCCTAATTATGAGCAATTATTGGGAAGCATGAAAGAACCTGACATCTCCCACAAAGCTCACCAAGAGATTTTTCCACATTACAGCCTGAAGCTACTCAACTCCCATGTGTAAAACAGCTGGAGATGAAGCTGGCTAAAGACATTCCTTACCAAATTTCAATCCCTTCCCCTCCTTTGGCCACAATGATGGCACCGTGTTCTGTCCAGACTATCCAAACCACAGCACATCCCCGTGGATTTCTCTCCTCCTTTATCCTACCGACTTTTGCCAGGAAAGTAAGCACCAATTATTTCATTTCCCTGGATTGGTGCTTAAGGATTTGTGGTTTCCATTGATAGACCACTTATACATCATCCCCTCGCCAATGACTCCCCCTTGACCTTGACATCTAGTGAAGAACGAAGGAAGAAACCAAAACACTGTTTTATTATTCTTCCTCATCCTAGGGCTAGATAGGGTAAGTGACAAAACTCTTACACTAGAAGTCCCTTTTACTTCACTAAAGTTGTGAAAAATTAAAAAAAAAAACCTTCAGTCATTTGCCAGTAGACATTGTTCAATCTGCTTTCTCCCCATTAAGTCACATCCAAAATAGTACAGTTTGCTCAATCCTAATATTTTCTCAGGAAAGCCCCATTCCCTCCTTTCATTAATCAATAAACTGGTTGAGTTTTAGGGAAGGCTAGCAGGTTATATTGCTGGCGCGACTTTCCGCACCAAGTATCTGAATAACCCAATTACAATTTATGTTCCTGGGTGCTTGACTTAATTGTGCAATCAAAGTCAATAATTTTCTTCTCACATTAAAATGGCTACCTCATATTTTAAGACCTTGTCTCCATCACTTATTGCATGTCCCAAAGGGAGAAACACCTCACAACCTGTTTAATGGTGTATCCAGGATTCTATAATCTAGGTTGACATACCTAAAGCTTTGGAGAAATCTCACTTTGGAGAAACTGTGAGGTGTATCTCCCTTTGGAAGTGCAGACAGAGTGCAGATTTGTTATGTCTTTATTAAAAAATATAGTTTCACTATACTATTTTTTCCTTTGTGACTTAGTATTTGGATCAAAGGTATTAATAATTATCCTTCCCAATCTAAAAAAACTATCTTAAAAATATATGGGTTATTTGTGGAATTAATGGAATTGGAAATAGGTAACTCTTGTAAATTTAAACAAATATTGAGGTACAGTTTTAGGAAAATGAAGAGATGGCAAACCCTATAAAAATCAAGATGTGATTACATACAAGATATGTAGTGGAAAATACTCTACTGTTGCCATTTAACTCATTAAAATAGCACAAGTATCTCACAATTATTCATCAAAAACTTGGAGGAGCTGGAATAAAAATTGCATTTTTTTTCGTTATGTGTTGGATTTGCAAAAAGATTGTGTCCTTCTCAAAGAAATTATTCTAAGAAAGTAGAATAGCTAAGCAAAAATTATAATGTGTTCCAGAATTGTATATTTTTGAAGAAAGTAAATCTTACAAATCTTACAAGTTTTGTAAATTAAACAAAAGGAAACTTAATATGTCTTTATTTTTAGCTGCTAAATCAATACTTATAAGCAGAAATTCTTAGGTAATTTATCTCTGAACAGATATGGTAAACTGCTTTTCTTGAAAAAGTCACTGATGAAATTCAGATGTTAAATTCACAGAGAGTTAAACCACATTTTAATCAGATCTGGGAAAAATATAAATGTAATAATAATAATGGTTCCAATTTTGATGAATTTAGTGATATAAAACAATTATTTCATCTAGGAAATATACTCTTCTTGGCTATTATCTTGTGTGGTTGTGTCCCTCTCATTTCAATGAATGTTGAAAACAAAATAAATAAAATGAATTGTGTTTTTTTAAAGGCTTTATTTTTTCCTATGTCTTATCCTAGTTTTTGAAATGCTCTTTTTATTACCAAATTTTACTCTATAGCCTATTGTATTTTTATTACTAGTCTTTATATCCTCATATCCTAAATTATTTTTCTGATTCCACCCCCACCCCCCGCTTCATCTTTATAGTTACAGCTATTTCTTATTCCTACAGCATCCTACTATAGCTGCACTCTTTCCATGGGGTCTTGGTGCTCTGTGACTTTGTTGCTTTCTTGCAGACATTTCATTACCCAACTAGGTAACATCATTGGTAGTAGAAAAGAATGGGTTTCCTTTCTGTTTATACACACTTGATTTGTCTTTTCTGTATTGGTCAAAGTGTCCTTGCTGCTATTCTTGGTAGCGGTGTCCTTAGTGGGTCTTTCCTTATCTTCTTTTCAGTTTCACTTTCCTATTTAAGTGTTGTACCTGATGATTCTTGACTCTTGACGAATGTATTTTTTCTTTTATGTACACTGAGAGCATTTACACCAAATTCCTTGTGTGTCCAATTACACTTGGCCAATAAAGAATTCTATTCTATTCTGTTCTATTCTATTCTATTCTGTTCTGTTCTATTTTGCACTTTTTCCTATTCTTTATCTCTTTTATTTCCCCTTTTCATTCTACTAGACTCCAGAAATTCTTTCCAGTTTCCGAGATGTGAAAAGGGATGGCAATTTATCTCAGAGCCTCACCACTATCATCCTCTCCACCAATATGGATCAATAATGATAACAACAAAATAGGCTGATAGTTTTTAAACCTGATGATCTAGTAATCCTTCCTAAGCAAAGGATTCTACCTGCAAAGAGAAACGCTACTGATCTGAGTGATTACCTGGTAATAATCGTAATAGTTTATTTAAGTGATTAATCGTATGATTAAGATTATCCAGAAAAAAAATGAAATAGAAATAAAACACAGGCTCTAATCACAGGATAAACTAGTTAAAGCATACACGTTAATAAAATTGCACACATAGTAAATACATAAAATCAGCATTCCCATAACCACAGCACCTTTACAGGATACCCTAATATATTTGATTTAACAGGTTCTTAGCTGGACTGCCTTAACTATAAACTTGGCAGACCTTCTCACAATGTATAAATCACCTGGCAGAATCATATCCTTACAGGTCTTTAGAGGCAAAGCTGGGAAAGATACACAGTAGGCTCCAACTCCACTTGTCTTTAAAAAGCCATTAAGGCCTGGCTTTTCTCCCAGACATTTTGGTCCAGTTGAATGGAGTCCTCCTTTTGGTTTTTTGCTGTTTGTTAAATTTATTGGTCACCAACTCCAGTGGAATTGGTCTTGTTTGGTCATCATTTCATATGTTACATATAGAGTCATTCTTTTTTTTTTAAAAAAAAATGTACAGATATTCTTCTTCTTGTTTGCTTCTGTTTATATATCGACCAGAGTCATCTTATTTGAACTGGGTGGCCCTATAAAACCCTGAAAACAAACAAGCAAACAAATAGGCAGATAACTAAATTAATAGACAGGCAGACAAGTAGTGGAACTAACATAACTGAAAACCTTATCAGTGAAGGATAAGCAGTGAACCTCATTTAGATAGTTAATGGACATTGGAGAGGGACCCCTAGATATATAATTGTGTTCAAATGAAATAAAGGCTGACAAAAATGCAAATGATTTTATCTGTAAAAGAACACAGGAACTGTTTACAGTCAATCTCAGATATCATCAGTGTGCTGGCCAGAACAAATGGAATTTGCTTAATCTGTACACAACAGCCCTAAGAGATTTGTGAATGGTTCCCTGCAGCCATAATCGGGGAGGAAAAAAAAAACTAGCACTGTTTCTCCTTCCCTGATGCTTCACCATAGGCCTGTGAGATTTCATCTTTCCATGTCTCAACAAGGTCACTGATAGGGAGATTGATCAGGTATGAGAAAAATCCTTGTAAAGGCGTTTGGAATCATGGAAAGAAAAGGGAGTTGTTCAAAACATACCAAATGAGGACCAGATGGACATTTCAGCTTATCTGTTAAAGGAGGCCTCAGTCTGTCAGTTAGGGAATCTAAGAGAAGAAATTTCCAGAAAAACACCAGAGAACCCATTATAATGTATTCATTAATGATCAGGAATTCAGTTGTCTTATATAGTTTCCAACATTCTGTATCTAAACCCTCTTATCCTACATTAAACCTGATTAGTAGGACTGTGTGGATCTTGCTTCCTTGATCCCCTTGGCAATGGGACTTGACAATTCCAAGAGAGCATGTCATCCAAGCAATCTGGATCCTCATTTTACCAACCTCGGAAGGATGGAAGACTGAGTCAACCTTGAGCCTGGTGACAATCGAGCTGCCCAATTGCTGGCAGCAATCAGTCAACAGAAGTAGCCTGCAGTACTTCATTCTAACCACTAGGCCACTGCCACCATATACAACAACTTCTAATTAGATGGCAACAACTATTTCTTATGGTAACTTTTCCTCCTTCTGTTTGGTCAGCCCACTGGATTCTCAATGTGGACGTCACTTAGAACGGGGCTACCCCCTGGCTAAGGTAAAGGCAGTGAGAACACATCTGCTGCTGGAGACTGTAAGCTCTGCATTCAACTGAGTCTGCTAGACCTTTGTTCCTTGAAGGAACGAATTTAACCATTGGTTCATAAGAATTGGACCAAACCAACCTGACCAACATCCTGTTCCTATAAAACATGGCTTTGCAGAATGGATCAAAGCAATCTTATTAATCCAAACTTAGGAAAACTCACCAGTCTCTCAACATTGCCCCCCTGCCAGATCCCAAATGAAAAAAAAATGGCTTTCCCTAACCCTCCATCCTCCTCCCCCCGCCCCCCAAAAAAGAACCCTCATTGCTTTTTAAAAATTGCCTCTACCTACTGGTTCCACAAATACCTCCAAAACCCTGGAAAGAATAAGAACAGCAACAGAATCAGGGACTCTTACAGGGTGAAGCAAGGGTCCCTTTTAGCAGCCTAGCATTCCATAAAGTAAAAATAAAGTTTAAAAAAAAAAACCACGTGGGAAGGCTGCAAATGACAAATACCTCCCACCAATAGTATGTATGCCTACTTCTCTGAACATCTGGCTCACGCTTGCCCTGATGTTGCAGCATTTATAATCCTGTTCCTGACTCTTCATTTTTGCAGATGTTCAGAGCTATCATTGCCCCTCTTGTCCCCTCCTTCCCTTATTCATGGGAGAGCTCTTATACCATTCCTGACCCTTGGCTGTGTCCCTAAGAAGCTGCAATCATTTTTAGTTACGGATAATTGGCAGCAGAATACATTTTGTTCTGCACAGTGTTAAAAATGGGTACTTTGTTTTGCCAACTTTTGTGAACTTCCTTTCCCTTCAGTGAAGGAGCACAACATTTGTTTAAGAAAGAAATATTGTCTTCGGGTGGGAAATGTATTCCATGTGTGTTATGATTTATATCATGACAGAGGTTTCCTAGCATGCAGTCTCTCTCTCCTTCTCTCTCCCCTTCTGCCTCTCCAACTTTCTTCTTTCATTATTATTATTATTATTATTATATTTTAAAAAGGCATCATATGTTTGAGCTGTAGAAATGATAAATGTTGACAATTTGTATGAAAAACTCCCACAAGCATTTGATTTCCTTCATAAATCTGTAGAAGATGTCAAACAAGTGGTTTATATATGAAACTTTAGAATAAACATAGCATGTCTAATTGAAAAGTCTATCTTCATCAAACACCACAGCACAGCTTAAGAATGAAAGATGAAGGCTTTATTTAATGCAGACTGTCACTGCTGTCAGGGATACTATTCTTCTATCGCCTTCACCCTCCCAGTACTATATTTTCCAGGTGCTCCTGGTAAAGGAAATAGAAGATGACAGCTGAAAACCTTGGTATCTGTGGAGTGGCTTAACCTACTTATACTCCGAAGTGTTAATCCTACTGCACTTAGAGGCTGGATTCTTAGCTGTATTTCCTGCATGCAGTTCCACATTTACGTACTTCAAAATTTATAGCCAGAGTAACAACTTCGCTGGGGAGATTGCTTTTTAGGGTGGAAGAGGTCACGGCAGAAAGTCATTTGATTGCCTGAAGATGAAACCACAACTATCTCAAGAGATTAACATAAAAGGGGAAAGTGAGAGATCTTTTCAGACAAAACAGTACCTACTCCTCCACCCCACGCATTACATACTTTTACAATATCTGGTATTTCCTTTGCTGAGGTAAGACTTGGCAGACAAAGGCATAAAAAAAAAGAAGAATCCCCTGCCAAATCCACAGGAATTCTCTAGCCATGCTAAACTTTCACATCATTTCATTATTGTTGGAGAAGGGGCGGGATCAGGAAAGGATTGTGTGGTACAGTGTGCATGATTGCCTGTGTGAGAGCATTACCATCACCTCACTGTGGTCATCAGCCCTAGAACTTAAAAGACCAGAATAAAGGCATAAAAAGAGATGCTGGAAAATCAATAAACCAGACAAAGTGCTGAGAATGACACAAAGCAGAAGGACACCAGAAGTTGACACTTCCAAGAATGTTGCTTTCTGCAGCTTTTGGGAAAAAGTAACTCATCTGTTACCTTAGATGCCCTCAAAAAGCCTTTAGGAACTATCATGGTCATCCCAGCTGCTCTTATTAAAATATTAGAGGATGAGAGAATACAGCTTTGGAATATATGTTTTATCTCCAACTGTACTCAACTAATGGTACTCGAGCCATTTGGGAACTAGCACACTCTGGAGCAGGGGACATCTGGAAAGTGTTTGAAGGAGTAGAGAGACATGGAAGGGAAAAGGATACTAAAAGGATCCTGGCAGGTGCTTTTGGGGACTGGGGAAGGCTAAATTAGAGAGAGGTTGTAGACCTCAGCATCTTCATGGCTAGATCTTCTCCAGGATCATCTTACAGGGGTTGAATTCTCATCAGAATCCTGGGTCTATATTATCTTATTATTCTGTATTAAATTGTCAGTAGTTATATTTTCTATTATACATTCTGATTTCTTTTAAAAGGGAACAAAAACAAGTCACTTTTGCAGAGTTAAACAGGTTGCATATAAATTTAAGACATATATATTCCTTGAGGGCTTATATAATAATGCCATGATGACCTGACATAAGGATGCAAGTATTGTTATCTCTCCTCCTTTTATGTCCCCTTGTGGACTCCCATGTAAGCATTATTTCCAAGTCATAATTTTATCATGAATATACTGGTCTAATTTATCTTGTCATTTTAATTACTTCAAAGTAATTCCACAAAGTTCACCATTGGCTGTATAAATATCCCTGAGGGTTCCGTTATTGAATATGGTTCCTTGAAAAATTAGCATCTGTCTTTATGTACATATCTATATAGCAATAACCCCAAATGTATACTATTTCCTTTTTTATTTTTCTCCTGTCCTTATTGTTTCCAGTCTTTTAATTTTGTTATAATCGATGCATCCCCGTTTCATTTTAAAATAAAAAGAGTTAACTGGATTTCAGACGTAACAACAGATTATTGTGTGGACTTTGTAAGGGAGAGAAGCAAGCTTCTGGTATAAGGGGAGATTACATTCCTACCATTCTGATGAGAAAGCAAAATACTTCATCATAGTGTAATTTTTGTCCTTGATTTTGTTTTGAGATCACAAACAGCCTCACGGCTCACTTTGATACTGTGTTAGACCCAAGTTGTTCTTTTCTCCTCTTTCTGTAAGTCCAACAGATTTTTTCCTCATGCCCTATTCTGGATTCTCTCTTTATTGGCAGCCAAAGATGAAAAACAGGGGGATGGAACCAGAATGTTATGACATCACAAAGAAGGGAGGAGCTAGCAAATTAGAGTAATGATTTTAGTTGGCCTCCAAAGAGCGATCCTCTAGAAGAGAAGAAAGGCAAGGTTTCCAAAGGAAGGGTAAATCTTTAGTGAAATGGTTTTATTTTTAAAAGCCAGCTCCTTGAATAGTTAAAACAAAAAACATTTACAATAGGGCCAGAAAAGGGGAATTCCTCATGTCAGGAGAAACTTCCTTTAAAAAAAAAAAAAAAAATCCTTGAAAAACAAAAAATACAAAAATCTCATTTCCATTAACAGTTATTGTGTCATTGTATATACATGTTTCTTAGTTTGGGACTATATATATTTTTATCCTTATCCTTCACCCATTTGTCCCACCTCTCCCATGTCGTATAGTATTCTCGATCCTCTTTGCCTTTCAGTTCCATAGTGAATTTATCTAGTTCAGCACAGTCTATTATTTTTTGAATCAAAACTTCATCTGGTGGTATTTTATCACTCTTCCAATTTTGTGTTAATGTGATTCTTGCTGCAGTTAAGATGTGTACAATAAGGTATCTTTTATCTTAACTCAAATTCCCTTTGACCATACCTAATAAAAACGCTTCAGGTTCCAAATTCAATTTAATTTTGTAATCTCAAAAAGCCATCTCTGTATTTTCTTCCAGTATTTTTTGACCTCTATACATTGCCACCACATATGGAAAAATGTTCCTTTCTTTTGTTTGCACTTAAGGAGAAACTTCCTAACAGTGAGGACAATTAACCAAGTGGAATGGCTTGTCTTCAGAAATTGTGGGTGCTCCATCACTGGAGGTTTTTAAGGAGAAATTGAACAACCACTTGTCCGAAATAATATAGGGCACGGGTGACAAACTTGATTGCATCATGTGACATATTGTGACATATCCTGACTTTTTTCCCTTTGCAGAGCTGGGGTGGGCGTGGCCTGCATGTGATGCATCCGGCCCATGGGCTGCCAGTTTGACAGGCCTGGTATTATAGGCGAGCAGGGGGTTAGACTAGAAGATCTCCTTGCTCCCTTCCAGTTCTATTCTATTCTAAGCCTTTCCTCGAAGATCATTCAATTCTTAACTCCATCCACACAAGCTTGGCCAGCAGCTTTGCTCACTTTTCTACTTTCAGATGATATCCACCTGCTAGAAGGAAAAAAAAAATAGAGTTCCCTGCATTATGTGTGTTCGAACTTCAACTTGGCTGGTCACTCATCCCACTGAAACTCTGCTACTGGTAGCCTGGCCCAAAGCTCCCCACTGCAGTGGGAGGCCTGATAGAGGCTAATGCCATGACAATAGCAGTCAGGTTGTTTTCAGAAATGTGAACGCAGGAGGGACTCCAAAGTGAAGATAAAAGGATGGGGTGGCATTTGACGAGGGCAGAGTTACAGCTGCACCATTTCCATTTGATACTGTAATTTACACTGTGACCTGTCCATTAACCCGGCCTTCCCTCTCCCTGCCTGCACGCTTTTCAAGATGCACCTACTGCAGCGGTTCAGGTGCAGGCTGAATAGCCTCTGTCATTGTCCTGGCCTGCCATGAAGTTTCTCAGTTCAGTGCTACCCCTTGAATGACACTCTGTCATTATGCTATATTTAGGTAATGAAAGGTGTAATTTAGCTTTGTTCCGTTGCAAGTCAATCTGGGCCTGTATGCATTGGGATAGGTAATAAAATAGGCGAGTGGATATAAAAAGCCTGAATAAGCATATTATGCGGTGTAATTTCACAAGCCAAAACTGATGAAAGAACAGGAGGTATAAAAGCCTTAGCCACTATGCCTAACAATGAGAACTATCATTAAGAGCGCACAAAGAGCCAGATTATGGTTTGCCAGTGTATCTATGTGGCCTATGATCAATCAGTCCCCTTTTGCTGGTGTATAGGGGATGGTATTTGAGCAAGAATGCATTCTTATTACCAGCCTCTATCCCATCATCCCTGAAATACATTGTGTAGAAAATAGCTTTAACCATCTCTCACCAGCGCTTCCCAAAATAGCATTGTATTGGGCTTTGCCTCTTTGTACTGTATGACTGTCATCTTATCATCATAATTGTTCCATCTGGACATTGTTTGAAACTTCAGCCATCTGCTTTATCACACCCCACCTCATCCTCTAAGGAATGAATGCGGCTGATACATCTGGCAGCAGAGATAGTAAGTCAGAAGCACCCGGTGGCCAAATTAGCACACGTTCCTTTAATCTGAGTAATTTTATCGCAGGAAGAGATCGTCAAGGTTTAAGATAGATGGAACATGGCATTTCCAGGGGAACGAAAGCTAGAGACTTCTTCAGTGTCACTTCTGAAAATAGTATTTTGGAAAAATAGAAAGACATTGGTAGATTATTACACAGTAGAAGTTATTTAAACACACACACACACATACACAATTTGCAGCTGAAAAAATATTTGAAAGAGTGACCTGGTTGCTTAATTTATGTATAAATTGCACCATTGAATTAAGTCATGATTTGCTTTAACATGCTTTTTGCATTATTTGTAGCTGATTGGATTTAGTTTAGTACAGGACTGTCAAATTCTCAGCCTGCGGGCCAGATGCGTCACACATTGGCCCCGCCCATGCCCACTTTAGCAAAGGGGAAAAAGTCCGGATACATCACATGATGCCACCGTGATGACATGAGTTTGACATCCCTGGTCTAATAGTTAAGGCATCAGACTAGAAACCAGGACACTGTGAATTCCACTTCTGCCTTAGGCATGAATGCAGGCTAGATGATTTTGAGCCAGCCACTCTCTCTCAGCCCAACTCACCTTACAGTTTGTTGTTGTCAGGAAAAACAGGAGGAGGAAGATGTATTGGATATATTTGCTGCCCTAAGTTATTTGTAAAAGCAATGAATAACATAAATAAAATAAATACAAAGAAATAAATGTTGTTATAAAATATTACCTACAAACCACAATAGGTAAAGATACAAAACATTTTAAGCCAAAATGAAACAAACCATATTATGGCTTAGAGATCTATGGCACTGAACTCAGTTGTTGATAGAATTTAAATGTAGAACTAAACCATTATTTTAATCGTAGTTTCTTGAATAAGCCACAACCAGCTGGATTGAGCCATTACTCTAAGCTATACATCATCATTTGTATAAATTCAAAAGAATGCAGTGTGATTTGTTTGGTTTTGATTTGGATTATGGTGTACACTATTTTCAGTGTGAAGACTACAAGCACAGAAAGTTGATTAAATCACTTTTCCATTCTTAAGGAATATCTCAACTGAGGTTTACAGTACAGTTTCTATTTCAATGTAACCTGAAGTGTTGCCATCAAATTATGACTAAAACAATTTCTGTGGGAAAGAGAATTTTCTTAATTGTGAGAAGTAGCCAAGGAATATTGTGGAAGGCAGTTTCTCTTGGGCTCTTGAAATATCTCAGCTAAGTACCACACATTCCAAGATATATGATTAGAGCTGCATTTTCTTCCCTTTTCATACTGCTACCTGATTAACCAAAAGCATGTGGAATTGACACAAGTGTCTTTTAATTTACTCTTTGTTTGATTTTTTTAAAATCTTGCCCTTATTATTTTTTACAAATAACTTAAAGTGGTGAACACATACAACATTCTTTCCTCCTCCTATTTTTGTCACAACAACAATCCTGAGGAGTGGTTTGAGCTGAGAGTGACTGGCCCAAAATCACCCAATTAGTTTTTGTGCCTAAGGTGGGACTAGTCCGTCTCCCGGATTCTAGACTAGTACCATTAGGAAATTTCTCCTTGATTCCATGTTGCTTTTTTGCTTGATTAGTTTCCACTCAGTTTTTTCTTGCCCTACCCTCTGGTGCTTTGGAAAATTATTGTTTTTTTTTTATTTTTTTATTTAAACAAAACATAAAAACATAAAACCATCTTTCAATTATATACATACCGTGTATCAATTGGTTACAATCTTTTGTGCTAATCTTTTTTTTAACCATTACTCACAAATTATATAAATTCTCACATTGTCAACCAAACATATGCTTATATATTTATCAATTATTAATCATTCATCTGACTAACCAATTGTTCATCATTTTACACCAGTTATTCTAAATTTTATTCTAGATTTATATTATGCATTCATCCAATGGTTATTGATTTTTGTTATATATTCTATATTCTTTTGTTAGTTTTTTTTATTATGAGGCTTCCTAGTCTATTTCATAACCATGTCTTTTTATCTAACCATTGATAAAATAAATCCCATATCATATAAAATTGTTTGTCTTCTTGTTCTCTAGGTGCTTTGGAAAATAAATTGTCCCCCTCTTCATTGTGGCAGCTTCTCAAATACTAGACTGCTGCTATCATGTTCCGCCCGGTCTTTTTTTCTCTAGACTAGCCAAACCCAAATCCTCCAATTGTTCTTCATATGTTTTAATCTCCAGGCCTTTAATCATCTTAGTTACTCTTCTTTGCACTTTTTTTTTTTCAAAGTCTCAACATCTTTTTCGTAATATGGTGACCAAAACCAGATGCAGCGTTCCAGGTGTTTGTTTGTGCCTTCCTTCCAGAGAGTAAAGGTGGTGGGACTTCCATCCTACTCTCCAGCACCTGCAGCAACCCCTTGTTCTCAACATTTCACTTAGCAGAAGTGACACTCAAATCATAAATTGCCTTTAAATTGTCTTTGTGAATTGGGGGCATGGCAATGGCAATGTGGAAATGCCCTAGGACTATCCCAGGAGGAAAACGCTAGATGCTGTGGAGAGCAAGGTCAGAATTAGATGGTGCTTTATATGTCAATTAAGGGGACGCAGTGGATCAGTGGTTAAGACACGGACTTTGTCGATCAGAAAGGTCATCAGTTTGGCTGTTCGAATCCCTAGCACTGCGTAATGGAGTGAGCTCCCGTTACTTGTCCCAGCTTCTGCCAACCTAGCAGTTTGAAAGAATGTAAAAATGCAAGTGGAAAAATAGGGACCACTTTGGTGGGAAGGTAACAGCGTTCCGTGCGCCTTCGGTGTTTAGTCATGCCAGCCATATGACCATGGAGATGTCTTCGGACAGCACTGGCTCTTCAGCTTTGTAACGGAGATGAGCACTGCCCCCTAGAGCCAGAAGTGACTAGCATGTATGTGTGGTGGGAACCTTTACCTTATATATGTCAACAGCTGGAAGCTAATACAAGTTTTGAAAGAGGAGCACTGAGATTTAGAGGACCGGAAGAAAAGTGTCCTATTGGAAGCTTTGCTTTAGAAGAGGCAGCATGACTTGATTACTGAATAAATGTGGGAAAAGGAAGTGAGGAAAAATAAAGACAAGTTTGCTATGGCTTCCAAAAAGAGAATAATTTTGCCAATCAATGAGGCCACCAAGTAGCAAAAGCTGCAAAAGAGAAGGGAGTTTTAAGGCAACAGGTGACACCTAAGGGATATATCAAAGGTTTCATTTGGATGAACTTAGAATTACTATGGTATCTTCATAATATTCCTGAAGTGGCTAAGACAGGTGTTTGATTAATAAGGTAAGTGCGTTGAAAAAACAACAACCCTTGACTGTATTGAATATTGATACATCCTACAGACTGGTTCTACCTTCTTGCAACACTGAAGCAAAACATTCCAATGAGAGTAAAAGTGAAATGTCGCAAGTTATTGCTGTGAGAATTTTTTGAGATAAGTAGCTGAAGAACAAAAGGAACAAGAAAGCTAGAGAAAGTGACTTTGTTCTGTCAGGGTTTGGTCTGCCTCTAGCCCTGCTTAGCCAGCCCTCTTAGCTCCCATAAAAGTACAGATGAGAAGATTCAGCGATCTTATCGCTCAGACTTTGATCCATGCTGGATGTAACTACCTTCAGGGATTCCTTTCCTTTGATAATTTGAGTTTATCATCCTTTGTCATTTTTGACCTACTGGCTTAAATGAAGACGGCAGGGAAATACTTGGGATGCCAGGAGTTTAAACAAATAGAGGAATTTGTCAGGTATTCACACTCAATTTTGTCCTTTAAAAGAAAAAAAGAAGAGTGCTGAAAGGCGGCTGGTGGAGAAGAACACTAACAACACCTAATATCAGACAAAATCATTTGGTGGATGTAATTGGTTTCAGTTAGTGTTGCAAACATCCCTTAAATGTGACATCCCAAGAACTCAGTTTATGTCAACCAGAAGAAGACAGATGAAAAATGTGAGTTGAGTTAACATAAGAATAATAAAATAGCCCCTCTTCATAATTACATGTACTGGCCTAGCAAACTGCAGACAACAAACAGTGTGGCATCAAGAATAATAGTATATTAAATTTATACACTGTTTAATTCCCAGCACCTCTAGGCAGTTATTCTTCTAATAAGGAATAGGAAAAATGGGATTTTAACTCAAATGTGAACTCCTACTGATGTTAATATCTCTTTACCATTTTTCCTATTTACTCCTGATTTATATCATTTTGATGACTACACTTGCACACAGAGCAGAAAATGAGTAGGAAAGTGTCTACGAAAAGCTTTGTGTCATCTGCAACACTGCACGTACAAAATCTGCAATGAGCCTCAAATTATTTGTATAGTCAGCGTGAAAACCAATAAGTCACGCTATTAAATTTTAGAATAGAATAGAATAACAGAGTTGGAAGGGACCTTGGAGGTCTTCTAGTCCAACCCCCCTGCTTAGGCAGGAAATCTTACACCATTTCAGACAAATGGTTGTTCAATTTCTTCTTTAAAACTCCCAGTCTTGAAGCATTCACAACTTCTGGGAGGCAATCTTCAGGTCTTTTTTTTTTAAAAAAAAGATGATTGGCAAGTATTATAAGTAAGTTTTTTTCTAGTTTTTTTTCTAAAGATTTCCAAATGTCTCATTAATCACAGGCCTCAAGGAAGAGAGAAACCCTAAATGCTTCTACAACAGAAAAAAAAATTGGGCTACCTCCTCTGCAACTTCTAGAAAAGCTGCCCCCACTTAGCCATTTCCACCCAAGCCATAAAAGAAGAAAAGGAACAAAAAGATCACCTGAACTTTAAACAGGTTAATTATGTTTTTCCTCTCCATTTACACAGAGATGCGAAGTAGCCCTCCAAAGAATGAGCCAGGTATCTGCTCCTTGGCAGGAAAATCCTTTTAAGTGCTTAAAGAGGTCTTTAAGTTGGAGTCATTAAGATTAGTTCTGCACAGTTTAATGTTAAAGGGGAAAAAGGTAGATAATGAAACGGCTCTGGAGACAAGCAGAACACCTACTAGTAACAATGCACAAAGGGCTCCATGTTCTCAAAATATTTAGAAAAAGAGTTAACATTGTTTCCATCCTTTCATCAGGCTTTTCAAAGCAAAACCCGGCTTCTTTTATCAGATCAGAAATATTTAAATCATTACGAAACATAATGCCTATTTGAGGATGACGGGATCTCACCAAGTCAGACATACCTGCATGTTTATAGGCCACAGCTAACTATTTCCATCTATTGTTTTACTGATTGCCTTTTGGAAGGTGAAGGAAGTTGCTGTTTCGTTTCAGAATTGCAAAAATGCAAGCAATCTGAAATTAGCCATCTGGATTTTCTCTCCAAGCACACTTGTTCTAATTGTTCACATACAATTTTGAACAGTCAGAGCCCTGATATTTCTTCAAACAATTTGTTCTTCCTGAATTCATTAATTCATGCATATAGTGATTTGATTTTATCCTACGCCAACCTGAGAACATCGTGTTGAGAGAGGGTACCCCCACCCTTAAGGGCAGGGGCAAAACTATAAAGAAACTGCAGTAAAGCAATACAGGTTAGAACTACAGGAAAAAGGTGATTCAGGGAAAAAGCATTGTTGGTTAAACATTTGAATACCCTGTTTATTTCTGACTGTATATGTGTAACTATTGGCTGTATGATCTGAAAGTTAAACCAAGATTTATGCCTCAACTATAAAATGAAATTGAGATTGCCAGAATCTATAGATCAGTATTTATGCAGGTCAAATGAACAGTATACTTGTTTCACCTGTTGAGTTGATCGCTGGATTGATAGCATTTAAGAGGGACTTCCAAGCTGACAGGCTGGGCTGTTTGGCTGGCACTTTTTCTGTTCCACTCTGAATTAGCCAACTTAAACCATAGGAACCAAAGTACACAGTTCACCGAAAAACTAGGTCAAAAATATTTGAAAAAGAGAAGAAAATGACATTATAGTTACTCTTCTAAAGGATATGGCAAATGTACAATATTGTACATTTAGATTACCAGATCAAGATTGAAAAACCCATAACTACACCACCTTCAGTCCGATCTAAGCAAAGTATATAAAATCATACGACTTCAGCAACAGAGTGGTCAATATCTGGAATACTCTACCTGACTCTGTGGTTTCTTCCCCAACCCCCAAAAACTTTAACCTTAGACTGTCTACTATTGACCTCACCCCCTTCCTAAGAGGCCTGTAGGGGGCATGCATAAGTGCACCAACGTGCCTACTATCCCTGTCCTATTGTTTCTTTTCTTTTTTTTTTCTTTTTCTTATAGGTATCCATGTATTCATAACTATGTTTTTACTTATACCTATTATCTTGTAAGCAATTGACAAAAATAAATAAATAAAATAAAACTCAGGGCAGCGATCAGTCGCAAGAAAGAGACAGACAAAACACAAACATTTTGCTGTGAAGTTGTCTGAATGTTGTAGTCCAGATCAGCTTGCTTAATTATATGCAAACTTATTCAGGACAGATAGTGCGTTTGGAAGGATGATTCTCAGTAGTGTTTAGAACAGGGTGTCCAGATTTTTAAGCAGCATGTTAAAGGCATATTAATTTATATAGATTTAAATATGCTTTATTATTAATCCATGACTTAGTTCCCTAAGTGCTCAAGGCCAAAATTACAACTACAACAATCCTGAGATGATCAGAATTTACACTGAAACTTAGACTTCAGATTGCAGTAACTCTCAAAAGAGATCATACAAACAATTGAGAATCACTGCTGCAGACAAAATTAATATTTTGATTTGTGGAGCCATGTCAGAGTGGTTAGAATGTAGTATTGCAGGCTAATTCTGCCAACTGCCAGCAGTTCGATCCTGCCTGGCACAAGGTTGACTCATCCTTCCAAGCTGGGTAAAATGAGAACCCAGATTGTTGGGGGCAATATGCTGACTCTGTGAACCACTTAGAGAGGGCTGTCAAGCACTGTGAAGCGGTATATAAGTCTAAGTGCTACTAAGCAGCATATCCGTCTAAATGCTATTGCTATTTTGGGGGGCCAGCCTCACTCATAGGATGTTCATTGAAGAGCTTTTTCCCATTAGACTTCAAAGTATCTTTCAGCAGTTATTTGGGGCCCTGATGTTCAAATCCATCAAAATCTGGTTCCCAGCTTCATTACACATGGAGTCTTTCCAGACAGGTATGCACCAATCTATTACTACCTCTCCCTTGTTGGGGAGGACTAGAATTTTGCCATGCTACATTTTGGCCAAGCTACATATACTGTATTACCTTCTACATCTGAGAACACCACGAAAATATTTCCCATCATCCCCAGATATGTTCTTGTGTGGATAGCTGCGTAAAGTTCTTGAGCCATGTGCTTTTTTGCTACTCTCTCTACCTGAGAATACCTGATGGCTTTCATTTTCTCTATTTTGAAGTCATTCCCTGACAGAGAACATGCCTTCTATTAGTTGCTTCTCCTGTTTGATCATTGTTCACTTACATCTTCCCAGGTTGCCTAATTCAGGGTTCATTATCAGTACCATCAACTTCTCTCTAGGTCTGAAAATGTGTACAAATTTATATTCTCCTTAGTCTTATATACTTTCATTTTTGGCTCTTACTTGTATCTGACCGTGGCTTTATGGTTGTAACAAAGACATGAATGGAACTGAAAAGCAATAACAATAACAAAATATTGATATGATCTAACTTTATACTTTCATTATATAGAAGCTGCCCAAAACAATCACAAAAAGAGCCACTGCTGTAGATTATTCATTTGTCAAACATTTGTCTGCAGAATTATTTTAAAATAGTACCTGGTTTTTTTTTTTTTAAAGAATATATTGGAGAATACAGCCCGTCATGATTTCAATAGATCCTCATGGTAAACCTACATGTCAAGCTTATTTGGTTTGTCCCATCTATTCAGATATTATTTGTAATACAAAGAATATATTGCTCAGATGCATTTGCACCAAGTAAAACAATGCAAATTGTACTAAAAAGCCAATGTTTTTAAAAAGAATGTATTTCCAAAATGACTGAAACTCATCTGTTGTCTTTTCTGCTTTGTTGCCTTTTGCTATTTTGTCTGTACAACTCAATAACTCTGTTTCATTGATTTTGCAATTATGCAATACGCACAAAGACAGCTTGCTCTCATCTCAAGCAGGAAGTTTGTATAGCAAGGGTGGAGACAAGAGATACCATCCATGGATACATGCCCGTATTCCTTTAGATAAGCACTCCAGCTGTCATAGAAATGAGTAGGTGCATTCTGCAACTGAGTGCTTGTAATATGCACACATCCTTTCTGCTCTCTGTTTGGTCACATCTACCACAATGGTGTTTTGTTTTCCTCCAGCTTTTCTTTTTTCTTTTGAAAAAAGATTTTATTAATTTTCTACAAACAAACAAGACAAACAAAACATTAAAACATTCAACTCTCGTATGTACATCCAGTGTGTCAGTTGGTTCATCATTTTTGTGCATTCATTCTGTAGTCCCAGTTACAATTATGTTACATAACCACTCATATTATCAATCCAAACTTATATATCCTAATATCACTAAAAAAAAAGAAATTTTTGACTATACTTTTAATCATTCATGCTTTATGAGCTAACAATACTTTAACCAGATTATTCAACAAATCATATAATCATACCAAATCAATCCTAAAAAACCCTTTATAAATATAATATCAAATAACAAAATAATAGCAAAATAAAGATATTTCTTACTGTCTAGCATTCTAAATATTCTACTATCATATTTTATCATCTAGCCATTTATAAAAAAGATCCCAAATTTCATAAAATTGTTTATCCTCTTGCTCTCTAATTTCAAATGTCAATCTGCTCATCTCAGCACATTCCAATATTTTCTTAATAATTTCTTCCTGTAATGGTATTTTCTCATTCTTCCAATTTTTAGCAAATACAATCCTGGCCGCTGTTAATACATTTACAATCAGGTATTTCAAATCTTTACTATATATATCAGGTAAAATTCCCAATAAGAAGATCTCTGGTTTCAAGTCTATATGTCTCTTTGTCATTTTTTCCAACCACATGTGAATTTTAGTCCAATATTTTCTAGCATCCTCACAAGTCCACCACATATGGTAATACGAGCCGGGTATCTGATGACATTTCCAGCTGATGGATGGAATAGATGAGATATATCGAGTCTATACAAGGTATGCGATGAGAAATAAATTACCCAAGGAAGTCCATATTAGATTTACCAAAAAATCCATTAAAACGCAAATATTACAAGTAGTAAGAGAGAAAACATTGAAATACAAAGGTAAAGAGGTTGTGGTTTTAAAACAAATACCCAGAAGAGTGAGAGAGATGAGAAGAGAATATCGATTTCTGATGAAAATGCTATTGGAAAACGAAGTGAATTATAGATGGCTGATTCCAGAAGGACTAATGTTTAGGTGGCAAGAGCAGAGATATAGAATTGATTCAATTGAGAAAGCAGAACTTTTCCATGCAGATTTTTTTGGAGGAAGAAGAGAGGAGGCAGAGAAAGAGGTCTCATTAATTGAGTTTCAAGAGGAACAACTGGAGACTGAAAAAGAGAAAGGAGCAGTAGGGGGACAGGTAGATAGCAAAGAACAGCGTGAAGTGAGATCCACGAGAGCGGTTAGACCTAAATATAAAGCATAATCATGGAAGAAAAAAAACTGATTATAATGAATATAAATGGACTTAATTCAGCTGTTAAAAGAAGGAAAACTTTTCATAAATTAGAGAAATTAAAATTTGATATAATTTGTCTACAAGAAGTTCATATTAAAAAACAACATGAACAATTGTTAGTACAGCCAAAATTGGGGAAAATATTTACTTCTTTGACTCAATGTAAGAAAAGAGGAGTGGTTCTATACATTAAAGAGGCTATCCCAGTAAAATTGATTTACACGGATGAAGATGGAAGAGTATTAATGGTAGAAATAATGGACAATAATATAAAAATACTCTTGATTTCAATTTATGCTCCGAATGATAAACAAGAAGAGTTTTATAAAAAGCTACACATGAAAATAATTGGACTGGACTATGTTAATATAATTATGATGGGAGATTTTAATGGAATTGTGGACAATAAATTGGACTATATAGCAACAACAACAAAGCAAAATAGAAAGGCTCTCCCTAAGTCTTTTTTTAAAATGACAGATGAATTAACTTTAAAAGATATTTGGAGAGAAAAAAATGTTAAAGCTAAACAATATACTTTTTATTCAAATAGACATCTATCATGGTCCAGATTAGATATGATTTGGATTTCAACAGAATTAATATCCAATATTCAAGAAACAAATATTGAAACAAGTACTTGGGCAGATCATAGCCCAATGACAATTAAATGGAAGGGACAAAAAAAAAGATCGAGATGGACATTAAATAATACTATTTTAAAGGAGAAAGATTTTATACAATGGATGGAGAAGGAATTGGCTTTTTTCTTCAGAGAAAATAAAAAAGAAGATACTTCAACGCAGAATGTGTGGGATACAATGAAGGCATATGCTAGAGGTTTGATAATAGATTATATAAGAAAAAAGAATATTAGGAAAAGGCAAGCTTCTAAGGCCTTGGAAGATGAGTATAAAATTCTTGAAAAAGAATTACAGAAAATGCCACAGAAAAAGGATATTAAATTGAAGCTGGATGTAATTAAACATAAAATGGAATTAATAGAGAAAGAAGAACTGGCACAGAAAATCAGAAACTCTAAACAGAATTATTTTGAAGATGCAAATAAACCAGGTAGATGGCTAGCATATAAATTGAGAAAAGAGAAGGAATCAAGAAAAATATTGAAGTTAATAGATGAACAAGGCCAAGTTTGTTATGGGAATAAGGAGAAAAAAGAAATTATTCGAGATTTTTATGGGCAACTATATAAACAAGAGAATATTGATGAGGAAAAAGTCAAACAGTATTTACAGGAAGCTAATTTACCGAAGATACCTAAAGAGACTGAAGAAATGCTAGAAAGCAATATAACAATGATGGAACTAAATGAAGCATTTAAGAGACAAAATAATGGGAAAGCACCGGGTCCAGATGGGCTTCCAGCAGAATTCTATAAAACATTTCAAGAATTATTGAGCATCCCATTGTTAGAAATTATGAATGAAGTTATGTTAAAAAAGATGATACCCAAAACATGGTCAGAGGCTTATATTACACTTGTACCGAAGGAAGAGACTGACCCACTGCAAATTAAGAATTATAGACCTATTTCTTTATTGAATGCAGACTATAAAATCTTTGCTTCAATTTTAGCAGAAAGATTTAAAAAATATTTAAATAATTTTATTCACCCAGATCAAAATGGATTTCTGCCAAAGAGACAAATTAGAGACAATATGAGAGTAATCTTGGACACTTTGGAATACTATGAGGCTCATCCTGAAAAGCAAATGGCTTTGATATTCCTAGATGCTCAAAAAGCATTTGACAACGTGAACTGGAGATTTATGTTATTATTATTGGAGCAGATGGGTTTTGCAAAAAAATTTATTCAAGCAATAGAAGCCATATAGAATAAACAGACAGCAAGGGTAATGATGGAGGGGGAACTTACAGATTTTATTAATATAAGGAAAGGCACAAGACAAGGACGCCCCCTATCTTCTTTGCTATTTGTGTTGACCTTGGAAGTGTTGAATAGAAATATTAGGGATGATAAAAGCATAAAAGGAATGAAAATTAAGAAGGAAGAATTTAAGCTACAAGCTTTTGCTGATGATTTAGCTTTTATTCTGGAAGACCCGCTAGAAACAGCTCCAAAGTTATTGGAAAGGATAGAGACATATGGAGAGGTGGCTGGTTTGAAAATAAATAAAGATAAAACAAAGATTTTGACAAAGAATATGCCATTGAGACAGAGAGAAGAACTGGCAGATCTTTTGAAAATTCAAGTTACAAATAAGGTGAAGTATCTGGGGATATATTTGACAACAAGATGTAGCACATTAAAGGAGAATAATTATATTAAACTTAAACAACAGATAACTACAGATTTGAAGAAGTGGGAAAACTTGCAATTGTCATTAATAGGGAGAATTTCAACAATTAAGATGAATATTTTACCTAGAATTTTATTTTTGTTTCAAACAATACCAATTAGACTTGGAAAAGACTATTTTGAAGATTTAAATAAAATTATGTTGAAGTTTATATGGCAAGGTAAAAAAGGGAGAATAAAGCTAAAGCTTTTGCAAGATGCTAGAATTAGAGGAGGTTTTGGTCTGCCTAATTGGGAATTGTATTATCAAGCTGCAAGTTTGATGTGGGTCAAAGAATGGATAACATTAAGGAAACATAGGTTGTTGACATTAGAAGGGCATGATTTGCTGTTGGGCTGGCATGCTTTTTTATGGTATAAGGGAACTAAAACACAGGGTTATTTTAGAAGACATTATGTACGGGAGTCTTTGTGGTTAAATTGGGAGAAGATAAAAAGACAATGTTATTTGAAAATTCCAGTTTGGTTATCGACTATTGAAGCATTTTCCTATCCTATAATTTACAAGAAGGAACAAACAGTTAGATATGGGGAACTTTTGGATGAAAAGGGTGAACTTAAATCGATCCAAAACTTAGAGGAACAAGGTATAAGGATGAATTGGTTTTCATATGCACAAATACATTCAAGGTATGATGAAGATTTTAAAACGGAGGGATTTTATGATAAGCAGACTGATTTAGATAAGATCTTGATGGGTACTGATGAGAAGGTGATTAAAAAATTATATGGTTATTTACTGGGAATGAAATTAGAGGAAGAGCAAGTCAAAGAAACTATGATTGTTTGGGGGAAGAATTTTGGATATGGGATTGATCTAGAGAAATGGCAGAAATTGTGGTCTCAAAATTATAAAATGACAATGTCAACAGCATATAAAGAAAACTTGTATAAGATGTTTTACAGGTGGCACTTTCCTCTGACAAGAATAGCAAGAATGTTCCTCCAGCTTTTCTTGTGTGGTGGGACAAAGAGCAAGTTGTGCAAATATCAGACCCAGATTACACTGATGAATCATCCAAGAACTTAGAATTGTCAAGAGAAGTAAGATTTTCAGACCTAAGGAGAAAGAAACCAATGTGTTTTACTTAACTACAAAGCTACATATATTCCTAATCAACAATAGCATAAATTACTCCAATGGCACAGTTCCAGTATAACTGTAGAAGTCCTTGTAAACCTTGATAACCATGACACAATGTCAAAAGTCAGGCTGTCAACGGCAAAGTATTGGCAGAATATTGTGGATAATGTGAGCTTCTGGTATTCCTCTAATTAAGACATTGCTTCTTTATGGCAAATACATAGCAGTTTCCCCTTTGGTAACTTAGAATCATCCAACAATCATTGCACCAAAACACAATAATGGGGACAGGATTTATATGACTTCTGCAGTGGTTGGGCAATGCTTATAGAGAAGCCATAAAACACAGCAGGAAAATGGCATTCGTTCATCCCCAGAGTTGGTACTTCCATTTGGCCACTGATTACAGATCTGATCTCACATAGTAAAAAGTGTAAATCTATTTAGAGTTTCATTTTGCTATTTTTTAAATTAAAGTAGAAGGATAAGTTATTTCAATATGCTAAGCAAAAGTTCATTTCACTGCTAATCCTAACCCTAATCTCAGTTTGGTGTTTTGTTTTGTCTTTTAAAAAATAGACAGCATCAGCAATGTCTGACTTGCCACCATGGGCAATAGAAAATACTGTTTTGCTGTGCACTGTTGTGCTCTTAACAAGAAAAGAAAATATAAGTTCTTCACTGAATGAACATTTGCTTTTTAGGAGGCACCTTTCTTCCCTTGCTTTAATGAACAGCACTACAGAGATGTTTTTGTCCCTAGAAACCTTTTTTAAAAAGCAGAATGAGAGATATTGAGGTATTCAGTTCAGTATATGGAGTGTTTTATTAACCATTAAGCAGACTAAACACATTCTTAGGGCACTAGGACCAAAGAGAGCACCACAAAGTTGAGAATATGGCTTCATTTGTACAGTATGTACGGGGGGGGGGGCACCAAGATTTGTCAGTGCTTAGGGCACCAGTGATCTAAGTATATATGAGGGTAGGATTTACATTTTAAAGCCATTTTTGCTGAGGTTTGGGCATCCTAGGTGAATCTCTGCAGCTTATATTGATTTCTGAATTTTCAATGTATTACCGTTGTCAATATCAGATTCCAGAGAAGCGTGATGAGCAGCGAGAGTTGGCACAATTGTTGTCATTCCAGCATTTTTTTTTCCATACAAATTCAAATGTAAGAATTACAAAATCAATTCCGCTGAAAGCTTCTGTTGCTTAAGTCTGAATAAAAGGGACACAACTTTCAGAAGAATGACATTTGCATCAATTCCAAAGGGGCTTGTATAAGACAAGGTCTTCCTGATCTCTTAAAAAACATTATAATATATGAGCCTATGGGTAAGAATGGACAAATTTAGTGAATATAGGCACAGCCCTGGGTTGCATGGCATGATGTAGTGGTTAAGGCAACCAGTCAGAATCAACCAGCTTGATGTAGTGGTTAAGGCAACCAGTCAGAAACCAGAAACCATCAGTTCTAGTCATGTTTTAGGCACAAAATCAGCTGGGTGACCTTGGGCCAGTCACTGCCTTTTAGCCCTAGGAAGCAGGCAGTGGCAAAACACTTCTGAAAAACCTTGCCAAGACAATCTGCAGGAACTTATCCAGACAGCTACCAGGAATCATGCCAGACTTGAAGATACAAACAAACAAAATGTATGTGATGTACTAATAAAATCTGTACTACTTCTATATTTGCCCCCTATTCTGAGGTGCAATTGTCTCATAGAGCAATAGTACTTAGACTTATATACCACTTTACAGTGCTTTGCAGCCCTCTCTAAGCAGTTTACAGAGTCAGCATATTGACCCCAACAATCTGGGTCCTCATTTTACCAACCTCAGAAGGATGGAAGGCTGAGTCAACCTTGAGTCAGTCAGGATCAAACTCCTGCAGTGAGCAGTGAGTTAGTCCTGCAGTACTGCATTCTAACCACTGCATCACCACAGCTCTTCATCTTTCAATAATGCCAAACCTTTCCTGTTCCTGACTGTGCAATCTGATTTACAGGTCAAACCAAGTTGATCGATGACTAACAAGCATGACAGTCTTCATTCTATCTATTAGTCAGGAAGCACAGACTAGAATAGATCTTGTCTTTTACTTTGACCTCTCATTCTATTGGGAGATATGATGAAAGAAAGCCTAGATATTATTCTTTTTAAAAAGCCTCAATTGCCTTATGTCATTTCTATGACTGTCACTTCCTGCCCCTCTCCCACCATAGTACCTCAAGTACTCAGGCAGGCACAAACAGTAGTAACTGCAGATGTTACTTCCCAGGCTGTGGCTTGCCTCTACCTGTTGTTGCTCTTACAACATGAGCCTTCTGTGCCTGGGACATAATCTGCTTGACACTTCCCTCAAACCAAGAATGTCAAAGCAAAAATAGCATCTCTGGTCACCCATCACATAGAACTGCCACTGCACACAATTGCATATTGCTGAATGTTTATGCAAAGATGTATCTGCCATTGGTTGGAGATGTTTCTTGCTCTCAGCAGGTGTTGAAATTAAAGGCCAAGAAGGCCCCTCTAACTCCATGAGTCTAAGTAGTGTTTGTATGGGATGGAGTTTGGAGAAGGGAATTCCCGCCTCCACCACCATATGGACAAGATTTGGGAGAGATTGCTATAGCTGTCTATGACTTCATTTGCTCTATTCTTTAGAATTGGCAATATTCAGGACCAGAATTACTATAGTGCCTATTTTATGTCTGTGCTTCCTGCAGGCCTCATCTTAACCACGTATTTATTTTCTGCCTGCCTATATTATCTTTATAAATAACTCAAGGTAGCAAACATACCTAATATTCTTTCCTCCTTCTATTTTCCCCACAACAACCTTTTGAGGTGAGTTGGGCTGAGATGCAGCGACTGGCCCAAAAATCACCTAAGGCCAGAGTAGAATTCACAGTCTCCCAATTTCTAGCCTAGGGCCTTAACACTAGAATAAACTCTCTCTCACACACACATGTAATTCCCTGGCTTTCCAAAGAAATCTCTGTCAAATGCAAAATCACCACCTTCTTCCTTTTCTTTGGAACAGAAGTAATTTCGCTTGCAAATAGGAAATGAACTGAAGAGTCAATGACCCTCTTCTGTTCTTCCTAGGAACCAGGAGGCAGCTTAACTTCTCAAATATACCTTTGCATTGATTGATACCTATTGATTGATTGATAACTATTCCACACTACCATCTTTCCTTTGAAAAAGGCTAACATTAAGAGAGAAAGTGATTTGCCTCATAATCATCTATTCATGAGTCAATGTTCAGAATGCAGACCTAGGCTTTGATCTCTAGCATCCTCTGTGCAAAATGAAGAGAGGTGTACTTAGCAGGAAGACAGAAGTCTTGGGACTGCAGGCCTCTTTCAGCTGCAGCCTGCAATCTCTTCTGTCATTCTGGAAGATCCCCCAACCACTTGGGAAGGGGGCTGGGGGTGGGAGAAAGGAAGACGGTCCTTGTGCATGACTCTTGGAATGAGCTATATTGCTGGAAATGAATTGTGAGTCTTTGGTATTTATATTAACAACAACTCAATTTTATATGCATTTTATTTTGACAGGATAATGTGGTCCAAATGTGTTTCCAATAGATAACTATGCGAATGGGATTTTTTATAAAAAATTACAAGTCTGAAATGCCTTACTCAAATCGAGGGACCGCTTGCCGTTACATACAATGTACCCCATTCAGAACGAAACAGAACATTTTTTTATTATAATAAAATATAAATTCTATAGGAGATTGCAATTTTGTAGCTCTGGAATTTACCCTTGAGATTTCTTCACATCTGGATATGTACTGTATAGCTTACAGTTTTGTTTCCCTTATTTTCAGGTAATGATAGATCCAGTTCTCTTTCTGAAAAGACCTTTGTCTATATATTAAATGCATTTGGACTGGAAGTTGGTATGGTATTCTATAAGAAGTTTTTTTAAAAAGCTCAATATTGTCAATCATAAATCATTATAAGAGCGATTAAATTTAATCATTGAAATTATCAAATATTTTCTACACATGGAAGATATATAAAATTTAAGTATTTCTCTTAGGATCTAGCAAAATAATTCAAATGTGAAGCTAATTATTAATAATAGTAAATGGTGTTTTGTGTTCAGTTTGACATCCACAGCTGAAAAAGGTTTTGAATTATTTCACTGAAAGCTGTGCATTTCCAGCCAAGTTAATTTTAAATTAACTTTTTAAGTTATACTTATTGGTGAATAAAATATTCAATGCCATTTTAAATAAAGGAATACTTTATGCTTAATAAAAATAATTAATACTATAGATTCTTAGACCACAATAATACATTTGAGGAGAATAAAACTATCATCACTTTTGTTACATTCTCTATCATTTTCTCTTCAATTCACAAAGAAGAGGGGGTCAACCTATTTTCCAAAGCACGAGAAGGCAAAACAAGAAACAATGGATGAAAACTAATCAAGGAGGGAAGTGGAATTGAGGAGAAACTTCTGGAATTGAGGAGAAACTTCTTAATAGTGAGGACAATTAACCAATGGAATAGCTTGCCTTCAGACGTTGTGGGTGCTTCATCACTGGAAGTTTTTAAAAAAAGAGATTGGACAGCCACTTTTTTGAATTTGTATAGGTACAAATGCAAATAATGACTTAGCCAAAGAGTCATTTCATACCCTGGGCTCTTTCTTTTACTTGAGGTTGATCCAGGACTGTGATATCTCCATTCTTGTGCAGCATTGCTTCATTTTTGATATTCCACAGGGCCTATTGCAGTCATAGAACCAGCATGAGCCGTGGTGGCACAGTGGTTAGAATGCAGTACTGCAGGCAACTTCTGCTGATTGCCAGCTGCCAGCAGTTTGACAGTTCGAGTCTCACTAACTCCAGGTTGACTCAGCTTTCCATCCTTCCAAGGTGCGTAAAATGAGGACTCAAGATTGTTTGGGGCAAAAGGCTGACTCTGTAAAGGGAAGGCTATAAAGCACTGAGAAACAGTGTATTTGTACTAAATTTAGTATGTTATTTAAATGCCAGTGCTATTGCTATTACAGTTCCATGCCCAAATCCTTAGACATTCACATTGGAGTAACATCGTGACCGACTCTATGCAGAACCTGACTGACATCTATTCCACAAGCCCATCTATTTATTTTAAGCAGGAAGAGAGCCCATGCTGGAAAGTCAAATGTGAGCTGCCAAACTCCCACAGGTTTCCTTAACATGCCAAGTACTTAAGAATTCCTAGGCTGTGAAAAGATTTTCATTGGTTTCGTGGTATGTGATACAATTCAGGGATTGGAAAAATGTTGTCCTTAGGGCTCATTAAAAAATAAAGTTGCTGTAGCCTCATTGGTTTTTTTTTGTTTGTTTGTTTGTTTGCTTGCTTGTTTATTTGACCATCCAGGTTGTTGTTCAAGATTGTAGAAAGGTACTTGGGGGTTGTATATCCCTGCTATAAAATGCAAGGGGTAAGGAAGATGTTCTTAATGGAAATATACGGGAGCCATTGTCTCACACAATGTAGTCCTCCCATTTTCCCTGGCATTTCCTATTTGTTATCTATCATTGATCTGTAGATGTAAAGAAACAGCAAAGTTTGGGAGCAAGCTCTACACTGATTTGGCAGGTGGCAGGAAACCATAGCAGGGACTTCAGTGCTTATGGCTGAGGTCCAAAAGCAATCTGTCCACTGGACGTCCAACCCTGTATTTTTATTTATTTTTTATTTGTCTCCTTAGAGCAGGGGTCCCCAAACTTGGCAACTTTAAGACTTGTGGAGATGATAATTAATTAATTAATTAATTAGTACTGATATTTGATTATAGACATTGATTATGTTGAATTAAATAATTAATTGTGACTAATTGTGATTACTACAGATTAACTAATTAATTATTGTATAGCAAGGTTGATATATTTTCATTTACATTTGTAAGTATTTGAAATATTATCTTATAACACTATTTTGAGACTAGGAATTTTATAGCATTTATAGATATAGAGATTAATAGTACTAAAATTTAAATAGAGGAATTTGATATATTATTAAGATCTACAAATCCCGGTATTTGATTGAGAAAATAGCTTTAAAATTGTTCTGGAGAATATATATATATTGACAAGAGAGGTTAACCCTGTAACATATTATATTAATTAGAGTAGTGGCCATATATAGCTGATACTTTTCAATAGCGAATGTTAATTTGGGACAACATATTTAGTATAATACAAAAACAAAAACAAATTTTACAAGAAACTTGGAAGAAGACTACTTCAATACAAACAACTGCGATGCCATCGCCCTCAGTGATGGCACAAAAGACAATTAAAGAAACCCTACCTGGAGAGAAACAACCTGTCATCACGAATGCTAATATCTAATCGACCCTTCTTACTTTACAAGAATCCATGCTGAAACTTCAGGCAATAATGATGAAAAATCATACTGAAACAAGAGCTGACACAAATGAATTAAAAGAAGAGATGGGGAACTTAAAGGCAGAAATGAAATTAGACATCTCAAAGCTGGATCAAAAAATTGAAACAATACAGCAAGCACTAGAAAGGAATGAATCAACAATAAAGGAGGTTGAGAAAAGGACGGAACAAACAGAAAAGAAGCTGGAAATGGTTGGTCAGCAATTAAGAAACGTGAGCAAAGAAATGGATGATTCCTTGGTATATCTGGAAATGGACAAGGCCGCAGCATATTTGAGATTCCAAAACATAATGGAGTCTAAAGAAGAGGATTTGGAACAAGTGATGGCAGGAATATTAGCAGAACTGTTGGAAAAAGATAAGGACGATATCCTGAAAGAGCCAGACAAAGTTTACAGAGTAAGCACAAATTATGCAAGACGACATAAATATCCAAAAGAGGTCCACGTAAGATTTGCTATAAGAAAAGTTTGGGATGTTATATATAAAATTTCTAGAGAAGAAACAATTACATATAAAGGAAAAGAAATCTTAAACAAATCCCAAGAAGAGTAAGAGAGCAAAGGCAAGATTATAAATTCTTGGTGAACCAATTAAACCAAAAAGGCATCATATTCAGATGGCTAATTCCAGAGGGGATATTAATCACATGGGAAGAAAGAAAAATTAAAGTAGATTCTGTGGAAAAAGCCCAAGAATTCTATAAAATAAAATTACAAAATCAGCAACATATAAAGAAAATGCCTATAAAATGTTTTATAGATGGCACCTCTCGCCCTTGAAAATAGCAAAGGTCTCCTAACATGAATCCCAATTGCTGGAAATGTAAAAAGAAACACGGGAAATTGTTTCACATGTGGTGGTCCTGCACGGAAGCCCAAAGATATTGGCACAGAATTTAAAAAATGGCTAGAGGAAATAACGGTGCAGCAAATTGAATTAAAATCAGAATTATTCTTACTGGGGATATTTAATAGACAGTTTTCTTAAAAAGTCAAATATATAATACTGCACATTCTTACTTCAGTCAGAATAACCTTTGCACAGTGTTGGAAATAAGCAGACATTCCAACAGAGGAAATGGTCATTCGAAAAATAACAGCCTGTGCAGAGATGGATAAATTAACCTTAGCACTTAAGGAAAAAGAAAAATCAGAATATTATAGAAGCTGGGAATGCTGGTATGACTGGATAGAACAAAAATAGAAAACATATTAGTAAATACTGCAAAATGTAAAAGAGGTAGTCATTATATATTTGCAATGAGATGTATTTGTAAATATTTCACCAATATTGACAACAAATAAGGAACCAAAGATTGTTGAAAATAGAATTGCTAGTTTTTAATCGTTTTTTTTCTTTTTCTTTTTTTTCTGTGTGTTGTGTATGTGTTTGTTTGACATTTTAGTTGTATAATCAATAAAGTTTGTTTGTTTATTTGTTTTTTTGAAAAAAAACTTGTGGATTTCAGCTCCCACAAACTGGCTGGAGAATTCTGGGAGTTGAAGTCCACAAGTCTTAAAGCTGCCAAGTTTGGAGACCCCTGCATTAGAGGCACAAATGACCAAACTCAAATTATCTTGCCCCAGACACATGAGGTGAAGACCATCTTTCTGGAGACTCCAGGAATAGGAAAAGGTGGAAGAAAAGATGACTACTAGCAAGGTGGTTGAACCATTCATAGGTGCCGTGCTGGAAGACGTGTGCCCCGAAGAAACATACCTACAAAAAATAATATGCTTATGGGCAAGCAACTAGAGAAATGCAGGCATGTGAATGTAAAAGAAATTTCCAGAGTTTTTTTTAAAAGATAACATTATTTCTTAACATTCTAAGTTCTAAGCAACACGCATAATTTATCCATATGTATACAGGTAGTCCTTGACTTACAACAGTTCGTTTAACAACCATTAAAAGTTACCACAAACCTGAAAAAAGTGACTTATGGGCATTTTTCACACTTGTAACCATTGATTCTCCCACAGTCGTGTGATCAAAATTCAGACGCTTGGCAATTGACTCACATTTATGACCTTTGCAGTGTCTTGAGATCACATGATCCCCTTCTGACAAGCACAGAGTCTGTGGGGGGAGCTGGTTTCCCTTAATAGCTGCAGTGATTCACATAACAATTGTGGCAAGAAAAAGCCATAAAATGGGGGGCATAACTCAGTTAGCAGATGTCTCATTTAACAACATAACTTTTGCGGCTCAATTGTGGTCGTAAGTTGAGGATTACCTGTACATTCCTAGAGTATTAGGAAGCCGGGTAGTAAGGATACAATGAAAGAAAAGGCTTCTAAATTGTTAAAATATATATTTCAGTGCTTAAAAGGTTAAAATTAAAAAATACAGCTGGGATATACAACCTTTTCCAACCTCAAGTGTCTTTCTACAATCTTGAACACCAACCTGGATGATTTTTTTAAAAAAGAGTTCTCCTGAGGCTTAAATAACTTTATTTTATGGGTAGCCCTAAGGACAACGTTTTACCAATCCCCGAATTGTATCACATTACACTGAACCAGTGAAAATCTTTTCACGGCCTAGGAACTCTTAAGTACTTGGCACGCTAAGGGAACCTGTAGGAGTTTGGCAGCCCACATTTAACCTTCCAGGATGGGCTCTCATCAGATAGATGGGTTTATTAAATAAAAAGTTATCTTTCTAAATTAAGGCATTCCAACATCATAAAAAGACAATCCTGTTCAATTTTGGGTTGTTGTTTTTTTCATGTAATTCAAAGGGCTGGCAGGGGTCAGCTTCATAGATGAAAAGATACCTTGAAGCTCTATAAACATCCAGTCTGGTGCAGTGCAAAATTAAAGCTTTATCCCTGGGGCTATTATCATGAGATTCTGAACTAGAGTGGCATATTTCGATCCTGTACTTGTACCCTGATTGACACCTATGACACTGGCATCGCATGAGAAGATAGCCTAAAGCGGTCAATCATTTGGTTTATATTATATAGTTCCAATTTTCTTTTTCCTTCTCTCCCAATTTTTCCCTCCACTTTTCCAGAAGCAATACAACATTGTTTTGAAAGGAAAGAAAAATAACCAAACAGATGTGAAGCAAATCAGATGTATTTGCTCTTGTTTTGAACAAGCCTCTTTCTTTTGTTTCTTAATTCCCACATACCAAAGGCTACTTCTGTTTAATTAGCCACATCTCTTTGTTATATAAAAGCCAGAAAAGAAAATAAGCACCTTATTCACTATGCAGTTTATCTTCTATCACTCTGAACTCAGAGGAATAGGAGCAGGGGTGGGATTCTACCAGTTTGCACCTATTCGCTAGAACTGGTTGTTAACATTCTAAGCAGTTCAGAGAACCAGTTGTTAGAAGAAATGACTGGCCTAATCCTGTAAGGAAGGCAGGAAGGAAACATTCTGGTGTTGCTTACAGAAACTGCCTCTCCATTAACCCTTATTACATTCTTGGCAGGACTAGACTTCCTGTCTCAAGAACATCTCTGGAGTTTTTCTCCCCTCCTTTACTGGTACTTTGCTTGTGTGGAGTGACCATTCAAAGTTACAATGGCACTGAAAAAAGTGACTTATGACCATTTTTCACACTTATGACTGTTGCAGCATCCCCACAGTCATGAGAGGCCAGGCGAGGAGATGCGTGCCTCGATGTGAGTGATATTGAGTTTGCCACGCCCAGCCAATAACATGACCACCAAGCCATGTCCACCTAGTCACATGACCATCAAGCCACGCCCACCACCTAAGCCACACCCACAGAACTAGTCGTTAAAAAATTTGAATCCCAGCCCTGAATAGGAGAGTATTACGTATGCTAGGGGACACCATGTGTGTCAGCAAAACTGTTCTGACTCATCACAACTCTTGTGTTCAAACAAGCTGGTTGGTTGAACCGACTTTGCCTGCGTTCCAAAGTTGCTCTTGGTTGAGCCTTCAGTCACAGGCTACCACAAGAATAGCTATAGTCTACCGCACTATTTCTTAATCTCAGTAACTTTTAAGACATGTGGTTTTAAGCAGGCTGACAGGGACTTCTGGGAGCTGAAGCCCTGACATCTTAAATGTTACTGAGATTGAGAAATATTTATCAAATGATTCAAAGGAACTAGGATTGGGGAAGGCTTATTTTCAGTATAGGCAATTCTCAATGAGATGAGCTGTTTTGATTCAGAATAGATACAGAGGAAGGAAAAAATAAAAGCATTTTCCACTCTCCATCATCTTCCTGTTTGTATGTAGGTATATTGTCCCTGAGCATTTTCTCAGCATAATTATTCTCAAGGCCTACATTTCATCATTATCTTTAATACCATAGCACCATTTTAGAATTCACCACCTTTCACCATTTTAGAATTTAAATTTCAACTGCATTCAACCACCATAGAATTGTTTTAGAATACTCATACTTTTAGAAAACTTTGTGGATAAATGTGTGAAAATACATTATAGACTTATAGCTGAATATCCTTTCAGATAGCAGTTTTGAATTTTACATGTTGCTTTACATCTCCTGTACAATTCAATTGCCATAATCTATTGTCTTCCATCCTATTTATGTGTTTTAATTTTCTTTCACTGGTTTGATAGAAATCTCCAGATAGCTTTGCAGAGGAAGTTAGTTTATATCTTTTGTATTACATTTCTAATTTGTTTGACAGTGACATAAATCAGAAATAAACAAATGGTTAAATAATTACAGCTTTGATATTAATGAGTGTTACGAACTAAGCAAACACTTTAGTTTAAAATCCAAATAGTTTTGTTTCCACAGCAGGCTCGTAATCCTTCACTTCTGATTGGCCCGCGAACAGCGGATTGTGATTGGCCGTTTCTGGCTGATCCGATTGGCTAACAGCGGGTCGCCGCTGATTGGATGCTACCAGCGCAGCAAACTCAAATCATTGGTTATTGTGACAGCAGTCAGCTCTATAAAAGGGGCTGCTGCTGCCCAGTATTTCTGCTCTGTTCTGAAGTCACTAATAAAGAGTTGGAGTCACTATTCGATGTCTCGTCTCCGTTCCTTGCACCCACGCTCCAGATCTAACACTGGCGACGAGGGTGGGATGCGGAGACGATAGAGCTGACTGAACACTCACCGAACACTAACAGAGCATGTGGCTGAGAGCACACCAAAAAGTGGCAGAATGACCAGCAGCGCTATACCACCCGCTCCATTTGACCCTGCTAACGAAGACTGGGACTCGTATATGGACAGGTTTCAGATGTTCCTGGAGACCAACAATTTGAAAGATGCCATGCCTGGCAAGAAACGAGCTGTATTTCTGACCCATTGCAGGCCCAACGTTTTTAAAATGGCAAAGGCACTTGTGAAACCAGCAGAAGTCAAGACAATGGACTGGGACAACCTCGCCCCGATCCTACGGGCTCATTATGCACCAGCGGTGCCAACACTCATCAGGAGACATGAATTTTACCAGAGGGACCAGCAGGAAGGCAAAAATGTTGGAGACTTCATCGCTGACCTTAGAACCTAGGGGACTCTGTGGCTTCGCAAACCTCGAGGAAGCCATGAGAGATCGAATTGTGCTGGGCCTAAAAGACCCCACGACCCAGAGCAAGATTATGGCGAAAGGAGACATCGGCCTCGCAGATGTCATCACCGATGCTACTGCAGCAGAAGCAACCAGGAAGTCAGCCACTCGAATGCACCGAGCGAACGCACTGCACTGCCAACTTGCCAGTGACATCACGCCTTTCTCCGAGAGGCACACAACGACCACCCACCATGAAGACCTTGAATCCTCATTAGAAAGTGAGGAAGAAGAGGTCAACAGACTCAGATCAGAACGCGACCAGCGAGACCAGCGAAATCGTAAGCCTTCGAGTCAATGTGCTGGATGCGGGGGAAATCACCTGCGATCAGACTGCAAATTCCTAGACGAACTCTGCCGTTCCTGTGGAAAGAAGGGTCACATCGCAAAGGTCTGCAGAAGCAGGCGAGGGTCCAGACCAATCCGAAGAGAAAACAACTTCCGGCATACAACAGGCACTCCACCAGTAAATCGGGACCACCCAAACAACCAATGGAACCAATACTACAGAAATCGAGCACCCGCCAATTCAACCAGACGAGAAGAGGCCCATCAAACCATCACCATCGGTCACGCTTCCTCCCTTGATACAAGGAAAATCCGAGTGAAGGTCACCATTGAGAATCAACCATGTGTTAAGGAAGTCAACTCCGAGTCGTCCCTGACAATGGTCTCCTGGAAAACCTTAAAACAGCTGATCCCTGACATTCGTCACCAGGACCTTAGCACTCAAAAAATCATATTAAAAGATTACCAAGGGAACAGAATTCCAATTGCCGGTTCCAGCCACATCCGAGTATCCTTCAAAGATCACACCACAACCCTACCTCTTACCGTCGTCGATCAAGATCGGCCCAGTTTGCTGGGTTTGCAATGGTTTGCACCATTAGGAATTGAACTAGCGGGTGTCAACCAAACCGGAAGCGATGACTGGGAAGCGGCCCTTGTCCAGGAATTCCAGGACGTTTTCACCGAGAAGCTAGGCAAGTACAAGGGATCCCCCATATCGTTTAATCTCAGCCCTGACATTGCGCCCATTCGCCTTAAGCCTTGTCGAGTACCCTTTGCACTCAAGCCAAAGATTGATGAACAATTGGACAAATTAATAGCCCAGGGCATGTTGGAACTGATCGATCACGCCTGATGGGAGACCCCAATTGAAACCCCCATAAAACCTGATGGATCCTTAAGAATTTGTGGGGATTACCGGGCCACTCTAAATCACATGCTTCAGCAGAGCGCTTACCCTGTACCTGTGGTCCAACATCTTCTTCATTCCCTGGGAGGTGGGAAAATATTTGCAAAATTGGACCTAGCTCAGGCATACCAGCAGTTGCCCGTAGATGCAGAGACTGCAGAAGCCCAAACTATAGTCACGCATAGAGGTGCATTCAAGTGTATTGGACTCCAATTTGGAGTGAGTGTAGCACCTGGCATCTTCCAAAGTCTGATAGAGAGATTGCTTCAAGGCATAAAAGGGATCATGCCCTACTTCGATGATGTCTTAATAGCTGCCTCCAACAAAAGCCTGCTAGAAAAACAACTCAGAATGGTCCTCCAGAAATTTAAAGACGCTGGCCTGAAGGTCAAGAAAGACAAATGCCAACTGTGTACTGAGAGGGTTGAATTCCTTGGGTACCTTCTTGACAAACAGGGAATTCATTCTATGGAGAAAAAACTCACTGCAATAAAAAACGCCCCAAGACCTAGGAATAAAACAGACCTCCAAGCCTTCCTGGGACTCATTAACTTTTATAACATCTTCTTGCCCCAGAAGGCGACTGTTGCTGAACCCCTGCATAGGCTCCTCAATAAGAAGGCTTCCTGGATCTGGGGACATCGTGAAGAGCGAGCTTTTCAGAAAGTAAAGGACTTGTTAACTTCAGATGCTGTATTGATACAATATAATGAGACTTTACCCTTAACTGTTACCTGCGATGCCTCACCGTTTGGAGTAGGAGCCATCCTGAGCCACGTCCTACCAAATGGTACTGAGGCACCTATTGCGTTCTTTTCAAGAACTTTATCTGAAACTGAGAGAAACTATAGCCAACTTGATAAAGAGGCTCTCGCTATTGTGTCTGCGATCAAACGATTCCATGAGTATGTATATGGAAGGTCTTTCTCCATAATTACCGACCACAAACCATTACTTGGCATTTTAGCAGGAGACAAACCAACTCCCCACATCTTATCACCAAGAATGACATGTTGGTCGGAGTTTCTAGCCGCATACGATTACCAACTGCTACACCGCCCGGGGAAAGCCATTCCCCACGCTGACACTTTGAGCCATTCTCCGTTACCAGAAGTCATAGACGAGCCAGCTCCAACCCTAGCTTCGCTACAAATCGAAACTCTTCCTTCACCACCGCTGACTGCACAAGACATCGCATCTGAAACAAGGAAGGATCCTTGTTTGGGACGGGTCCTCGGCTGGGTAGAAAGATGTTGGCCTCACAATGAACCAAACGACACCTTCAAGCCTTTCAAAAACCGGCAGACAGAACTTTTTTCCCAAAAGGGATGCGTCTTGTGGGGAGACAGAGTCGTCATCCCAGAGAGATTACAGCATAAAGTCCTAAAACTATTGCACGTTGGCCATCCGGGCATCGTGCGAATGAAGGCACTAGCGAGGAGCTACGCTTGGTGGCCAGGTATAGATAAGCGAATAGAAACCTGGGTGGCCACTTGCAGCAAGTGCCAAGAAACTCGTTCATCTCCACCAAAAGCATCACCAACTGAATGGGAAGCACCCCGAGGTCCCTGGTCCCATATCCACATCGATTTTGCGGGACCTACCAAGGGGCATACATTTCTTACAGCAGTGGATGCCTACTCCAACTGGCTGGAGGTCCACAAAATGAAGAGCACCACCACAAAAGCTGTCGCTAAAAATCTAAATAGACTATTCGCTACGCACGGGTTGCCAGATGTCCTAGTTTCAGATAATGGCCCCCAATTCACCGCTCTGGCATTCAAACAGTACCTGGCAGAACGGGGGATACGCCATGCTTTGACATCACCAGCTCACCCTGCAGCCAATGGTAGGGCTGAGCAAATGGTCCAATTCATAAAGAAAACTTTACACAAGATGGAGCAAGGGGACATCGATGACAAGGTGACCTGGATGCTCCTCCTCCAACATATTACCCCAAACAGCACCACAAACAGAATCCCGGCTGAACTTCTGATGGGCCAGAGACTTCGCTCACATCTTGATCGCCTGCACTCTACCTACACACCAGAAAAGCCCATGGGGTCCAGCAGCAGGTATCGCACCTTCAAGGTAGGCGACCCAGTGTTTGCAAAAAACTTTTCCGGTGACCCATTGTGGGTGCCTGCTACCATAACTCAACTTACGGGTCCACGTTCCTACCGTTTACAAACTGCTGATGGAAAAATGTGGAAGCGCCATATAGATCAACTGCGCTCCAGGCTGGCACCTACCCCCGTCACAAACCCCGAACCTCAAACCTGGGGGGGAAGGGAAATCGAGGGGGCCGGAGAAGAACTAGCATACGACCCAGTATGTGAAAACCAGCAATCAGCACAACCAACCCGGAGATATTCACCATCTGAAGGAGAGCTGGGCCAGACGATCGCCTCACCACAGAGCAGCACTGCGACAGCAGCAAATCCAAGGGATCCAGAGGACAACCTTAACGGAAGCAGAGATGACAACCCCGAGTCACCCAACAGAGAGGGTGGAACATCTTTGCCAACAAGCGCAGCCAGCAGCCCACCGCAACCGGAGTCAGGGCAAGGACTGGTGGAGCAACACAGATCAGGTAGACAGGTGAAATGACCTGCCTACCTGCGAGAATACATCACCCCACCCCTCAACCGGAACCTAGGGGTGAGGGGTGTTACGAACTAAGCAAACACTTTAGTTTAAAATCCAAATAGTTTTGTTTCCACAGCAGGCTTGTAATCCTGCACTTCTGATTGGCCCGCGAACAGCGGATTGTGATTGGCCGATTCTGGCTGATCCGATTGGCTAACAGCGGGTCGCCGCTGATTGGACGCTACCAGCGCGGCAAACTCAAATCATTGGTTATTGTGACAGCAACCAGCTCTATAAAAGGAGCTGCTGCTGCCCAGTATTTCTGCTCTGTTCTGAAGTCACTAATAAAGAGTTGGAGTCACTATTCGATGTCCAGTCTCCGTTCCTTGCGCCCACGCTCCAGATCTAACAATGAGTTATTTTGAGTGGCTAGAATAAAATTAATCTGGAAAAAAAAATCCCATGGGATACTATTTACAAGCTGAAAACAATACAGGAAATGGAAACATGGTGCCAAAAGTCAGATCCAAAAGAGGATATACTACAGGTTGGCGTGGAAGGGAATATGCTTATTTTTAAATTTTAAACAGATCAACTAGGCTTCACTGCAACAGAGAAACATTACTGATGGGATGATGTAACTTCGGGCCTACTCATTCTGTAGCCAGAGTGCTGAAAGTTAACAGGCTCAGCTTAGTAAGAACTAAACTTATCCAGTTTTCTTTTTAACAGAGCAGCATTGAGGAACCTATGGGGCTCCAGATGTTGCTGAATGACAGTGTGTCCTTCCATAGAATTTGGAAAGGGAATGCATCTTGGAAGCAGTCTTTCTAGGCCACATCCCTTCCAAAGGTATGAGTTACTTGGTTGCATGAAACTGCCAGCAAAGTCTCACGTGAAGAGACCTAATTTAGTCTCCGGTATGCTTGATGAATGAAGAATTTCCTCTCAAGACTAAATTACAGACCTTACCAGGGTTGCTCTTTCATGATCTCTTATTTAAGATGTAATTTTCCAACAGGGCTGGAACGCACATCGCCATGAGCTAGAATGTTGTGAGCAGCTGCCGCCCAGCACCATCTTCCCACACTTTGACGTGTGGCCTCCTCCTTATATACTATTCTTTCCCTTAGCACCCAGAGAGCCCCACTAGGCATAACAAGGCAGTGGCGGCAAGAACCTTTCCAAATACTTTAATTAAGCCACAATCATGGCATTTGCACACCTTCTCAGCCACCCAGTTCAGACAAAGGAGCACACCACTTTGTTTGAACTTGAAAGAGAAAAAAAGGCTCATTCCCTTCAGACGCAGATGATTACAACTTTGTGTTCAAGTTTTCTCCCTCTGGCTTGATTTCAGGTCCTGTGATCCTCCTCTGGTTTTTTGAAGTGTCAGAGATTGTATAAACACAGGATCCAAATGTTTAGTTGACCTAACGGTTACAGGGAGCAAAAGGGGTTCACTAAGGACATCTGCAGCTCAGGAAGCAGTTTCTTACTTCTCTTGTCGATGTCATAATTGAAAAGCAGGGAGAGAAGCATTTTACCCACTTGTTAATGGGGTGGGATAGGGAAAAGTATATACCAAAGAGAATATATTGTGATTAGGTAAAGGTAATGCTAGTGCTAGTCATTTCTGCTAGTGCTAGTCATTTCTGCTTCTAGGGGGCGGTGCTCATCTCCGTTACAAAACCGAAGAGCCAGCACTGTCCGAAAGTGTCTCCATGGTCATTTGGCTGGCATGACTAAATGCCGAAGGCAGATGAAACACTGTTACCTTCCCACCAAAGTGGTCCCTATTTTTCTACTTGCATTTTTACATGCTTTCAAACTGGCAGCTGGGACCTTTCTGATCGACAAGCCCAGTGTCTTAGCTACTGAGCCACCGCATCCCTATGCTGTGATTAGAACCTTGGAAAAGAAAAAGACATCATTCAAAGAATTCACAGAAACTTTTATCTGGGTGGGCAGAAAAAATGAGGAGTCTGGTAGCACCATTTCCAACTAAAGATTTTGTTAAAAGGCACCAGCTTCTATGAGGTGCAGCTCATTTCAACCAATAAATAACTAGAATGACCTGGATTATCTACCCTATTTTTCCATCTTGTGCAGATCAGAGGTGGTAGTCAGCAGGTCCTGACCAGTTCTGGAGAACTGGTAGCAGAAATTTTGAGTAGTTCGGAGAACCGGCAAACACCCCCTCTGACTAGAGATTTTACAGTGTCCTTCCCCTGCCATGCCCACCAAGCCGCGGCCACAGAACCGGTAGTAAAAACAATTTGAATCCCACCACTGGTGCAGACACACATATTTTGAAAGGAAAGGTACCATACATGGACATATAATAGGAGAAGTTGCCTTAAAAATCTGTTGAGGATAGGAAAGAGAAAGTGAAATGATGTCAACCTATCTTTGCCAGCTATAAGCCGAACTCTGGGTTATCCTACTAACATAGGCATGGAATAGTAAAGGTCATCTGTTCCAATAAGGACATCAAACCCCAATGACCAACTCTACAAATTGGACTTTCATATGTCTTGATTTTTGTCTTGTTGCCATTTTTTAAATTGAAATCAGGATTATAACAAGGTTTTTGATCCACTGTGTTGATATATGCATTCTTCTTGAATGCATTCCTAGAACAGGTAATCTTCGATTTACAACCACAATTGAGCCCAACATTTCTGTTACTAAATGAGACAGTTGTTAAGTGTATTTTATTTTTTATTTTTTCCCCACAAATTTTATTAGTTTTACAAAAACAATACACAAACAATCAAGGCATAGTAACATAAAAAAATCTTTTCTAAGAAAACCAATAGAACATACAAATTAGTTCCAAATTGTAATATAGATATTTACATTATCTGTTTAACTTCGTATCTTATTCCAACTTCTCCTTTTCATTCTATTATCCAAATTATATTTCTTACTAATTAAAATTTTATTGACTTTCATAAACAATACACAAACATACAAAACATAAAACATAAAAAAAAAACCTAAAACATCTTTTCTGAAGGCTGCTTGATCCCAGGTTAAAACTCTTCACACAGACACAGTTGTTAAGTGCATTTTATGACTGTTCTTGCCATAGATGTTAAATGAATCACAGCAGTTGTTCAGTCAGTAGTGAGTTGTTAAGTGAATCTGCCTTCCCCATTGACTTTGCTTGTCAGAAGGTTGCAAAAGTTGATACTACCATCCCAGAATACTGCAACTATCATAAGTATGAGTCAGTTGCCAAGCACCTGGATTTTGATCACGGGATCATGGGGAAACTGAAACAGTTGTAAGTGTGAAAAATGGTCATAAGTAACTTTTTTCAATGCCGTTGTAACTTTGAACGGTCACTGAATTAACTGTTGTAAGTCAAGGTCTAACTGTATTTGTAAGATTAAGAAATCAAGGTTTGTAGACTTTTCAGACCTGCTGACTGGAATTATCTTATTTATACCTGGTCAACAGCAATAGCAACAGCACTTAGACTTATATACCGCTTCACAGTGCTTTACAGCCCTCTCTATGCTGTTTACAGCCCTCTCTATGCTGTTGCCCCCAACAATTTGGGTCCTCATTTTACCCACCTTGGAAAGATAGATGGCTGAGTCAACCTTGAGCCTGGTGAGATTTGAACTGCCAAATTGCAAATAAATAAATGTGTTATACATGTTTTATTGTCAGTATTTTAATTTAGTTGGGGATTTGGGTTTTTTTTATATATATATATAAATTTTATTTGGGTTTTCACAAAATACAAAAAAAACATCTTTTTTTGAGAATAGCATGATCCTCGGTTATTGCTTCTCCATACAGACACAAACTCAATTTCATATTCATCTTTGTGTTTTATTCCATATCTTGTTACTATTTTAACATTTTCTCCATAATTTTTCCCCTCCCTTGGTTTTCTCAACTTTATTTTTAATTATCTCATATCTAAATTCAATTATATATCTTTTTCTAAATTTCAATGTCTTTCTAATCATTATATTTATACTTTTGTCTATCCTGCTTCAATTTCATATTATCTTTTCTCATTAAACAAATTTTCCCCCTGTAGTTACTAATTGGAGTATGACACCTTTATATCTTTTAATTTTATCCATTCAACTGTTATTTAAACTTCAATTTATGCCTTTAGAATTATAACATTCAATATAGTACATAACTTCCAATCGAATTCTGCTTGGTACACTCTTAAAATACACACTATGTTCTTAATACACACACACACACACACATATATATATACCACTGCAACCGCCTTCAGGAAAGGGAGTAATGGTAAGCTGAGGAGGAGAAATGCAGCTCTCCTTGACCCTGCTGGCAGTCTCCCCCCTCTTTACCACCTCTATGGGATGACTTAGCCCCGAATCCAGTTGGCTTGGGGTGCTCCAGCGGCAAGCACGGATCAAAACCACGCACGATTGCAGATTTCAGTCTGTCGCTGAAGAAGTTCAAACCGGAAGTCAGGATTTGGGTCTTTTTTGATAGTTTCTGGGGGTCGAGAACAGAGGGACAAGGAATTTTCAAGTAATGTTATCTTTTTTTAAAAAAATTGTTCTGATTGTAATATATGTTTCAGGCCTTCCACTCCACTTTCCCCTTTTTTCTCTCTTTTTACATCCATGTTGATGTTATAGTAACATTGTGGTCTGTCTACATTTTTTTTTAATGATAATTACTTTGGTACAATAAAATATATAAAAAGGGGAATGTTTCTATCTGCATTTCTGTTTCACAGTCTCAGATATAAATTCAGTGCAGCTCTCATATATCCTTGTTCATGGACATTGATGAAGTCAATATCTATATCTATATTCAGCCTATCTATACTCAGAAATCAAATGCAGCACTTTTAATGGGATGCTAATGCCGCATTAAAATTCAACTTGTGCTACAGTTTATACATCTGGCTCTAACAAAAAGAAAACCTGATCCATAATAGTATTGATATCCAGGACTACAAAGTTGATTTGAAAGCTAGATGGGTTTGATTACTTTTGTATCTTACCCACTTCTCCTGCTAATCCTCAAATTTTAGTGCACCTCAATCATTTTATGATCCCTTCCCCTCCATGCATAAAGCAAAGCTTCTATTTTTCAATAAACATGTCACAGAGTATTTTAATGTGGGACAAAACTTATTTCTATATGACAAAAACAAATTTCAAGATCAACACAATCCTTCCTGCTAGACATGTATCATTGCAACAGTTCCATGAACATGTAAGTTTATTTTATCTATTTTTTGCATACTCTCTGTGGAAGAAGATTAAAGAGTGTATATAATCGTAGATGGAAAACTGGATGATGCATACGGTACAACTCCTAAATAGTCTGAAATAATTTTCAGGCATAATGGTTTGGTTAAGGCTAAAACAGATTGCAAAGTCTATAGTAGAGCAGCAGAACTCAGGTAACTGGATTATTTGTGAACCCTTGCTAAGTATCTTATGTATGAAATATATATGAAAGATGAATTGTGATACTATATTGTCATGGGCATGCCAAGAGAAAGAATCAGTGCCAATCTTCATCTGTGTATGTGTGAAGAGAATCTGCCCCAGACTATCTTGCTGTTTACGGAGTACAAAAAGATGCTTCAGAATATATGTTTACTCCAATCGGAGTAGGTGCATTGTGAATGCAAGGCTGAGGCAGAAGAAGTCATGGGATCAGATTTATAAAGAAGTTCAATGGAGGGATAGAGTCTGGATCTTGTTTATTTGAATAATTCATTTACTTATTTAATTCTTATTTATTTTTATATCTTGGCTTTTGTCAAGAGGTCAAGATGGCCTACGTAACCTTTTCTCCTCCAACTTTTCCCCATAATAGCAATTCTGTGGGGTGGGTCAGGATGAGACAGAGTGACTGGCCTAAAGTCACTCATGTTATTTGCATGGAAATGGCTAAAACCAAATTTTTATCATCCTTCAGTAGGACTACAAAAACCACAGGTAACAGAATAATCTATGGAACAAAAAACAGACAATTTTTACATCAACAGTTCCCATCCAAGGCAGTAGACACTCACCGAGATATATTTTTTCAAAGCTGAAAAAAACTGCCCCATAATCCTTGATCCAATAAAAAGGTTGGTTAACATTTTAATGGATCATATATAGAGAAGGAAGGGAGAGAGGGAGGAAGAGAAGGAAGGAGGGAGGGAGGGAGGGATTTCTACTAGTGAATTCTTCAAAATTCCACTTTCAGCTAGCAATCAGTAGATCCTGATATCTTCATTTTCTACAGAAATAAAACTTAAAATGTATTTACAGAAATGTATATGCCATCTGCTTACTAGTATCTTGTTACCTTACAATAATAAAAAAAATATAATAAGTATATAAATGCAATACATTGAATAAAATCATTATTTAGAATATTCTGGATGTAATCAGGTAACTGAAACCCCCCCCCCCATACACATCCCTTTTTAATTTCCATCACAAGCACATAAAAAAAGGGGTAGGGATTGGATTGTCTAGTTGCACCTGCCATTTTGACAGCAGTGGCTCTCCTGAGGATGCCACAATTTTTTGATCTCCCAAGAATTGCTTCCTGCATGACAGCCCTATTCTGCAGTACTATCATACTGCAGGGTACCATTCCTAACCTTAGACCACCATAGCAATATAGATAAGAAACTATATGTCTTTATGTAGCTGAAAAGCCTACAAACAATACCTTGTATACAAGAATGAAAATGTATGATCAATGGGGCTGGTACTCTTAATCTAAAGAACACCCCATTTTTTTAAAGATGCCATCCCTATGGTCCAATAACTGGACCTACTTAGAACAGGAATTTATCAAATTCTGTTGAAGTCACAAAACCAACAATAAATACCAAATGAAAATTTGTTCTCTCCTTCTGAGAAAAGTATTTCTATCTTTCCCAAGGTATGAAAACAATCCATTAAAAAAAAAACACTTCAGACTGGAGTTCCTTTTCAATCCTTTGAATCCATAGAACATTGATTGATCAGTCCCCCTATGTTTCTCTTATATGAATAGTGTTGGAGAACAAGGAAGTCACCCCTTGTAGAGCAGCGGTTACAGAGAGAGACGGAGCCAGGCTGAGGCTAACAAGCTTTATTCTTAACGAATAAAGGGTCGCCGCGGCTGCCGAGGCTATCTGACAGCTAGCTGGCGGCAACAGCTGATGCCGTTTGACAGCTCCCTTTTATAGCTGGCTGTCAAATGGCATCAGCCAATGGGAGCGATCGGCGCTCCCGCGTGAGCAGTGGACCAGAGGGAGGACTGCCGCTAGTCCTTGAACACAGCACTCCTTCCCCCTGGCCACGAGCATGCGTAGTCCTGTAGCCGGGATGGCCACTTTCGCTTGCGGCCTGATCTTCAGAGTTCCAGGGGCTTGTCAGCTGCTACCGAGTCTTGTTCTTCCCGGGCGGCATCAGGAGCCTGTAGAGAGTCGTTGGCCATCCTAGACCTGCTGTCCGGCTGCTGCTCGGGTGAGTCCTCTCGTGGCGGTCAGTTGGTTAGGTTGTTGGGCGGCTGGTAGACCAGGTCCTTCGGCGGGTCAGCTGTGGCAGGTGGTGAGTAGATCTGGGTCGTCTGGCGGCTGGTTGACTGGGATTTTGGCAGCTGTCTTCTTCCAACATCTCCTTAGCTGATCTATGTGTCTTCTCCAAACTCGACCATCTCCCAGGAGGACTCTGTATGACCTGGGCCCTGTAATAGAAACTATCTGCCCTGGCAACCATAAGGGTTGCCCTGCATAGTTCCTGGCATAGACCAGGTCTTGCAGGGTGAATTCCCTGACATGGCTGTCAGAAGCCAGTGGTGTGCTAGGAGCGTAGTGGGGGTGCAACCTGTCCAAGGTGGTTCTGAGGCGTCTGCTCATCAAAAGTTCAGCAGAGGACTTGTTGGTGGTGGGGCATGGAGTAGCATGTTGCGTGAGTTCGTAAGTGGATAGTTTTGAGTGCCAGTCTGCTTGGCCCAGCTTGGCCAAAACTTCCTTGGCAGACCTAACAGCCCTCTCTACTATTCCATTGCTTGCAGGGTGAAAGGGGGCTGTGAGAGCTTGCCTGATGCCCAGGTTGGCTGCAAAGATGGCGAACTCATTAGAACTGAATTGGGGGCCATTATCTGAGACTAGGGTATCAGGAAGTCCATGTGTAACAAACAGTTTGGTCAAGGCCCTTGTGACAACCAGTGTTGTGGTGGAGGGTAACAAGGCTACTTCAGTCCATTTGGAGAATGAGTCTACAACAACCAAAAATGTCCTCCTCTGCATGGGACCAGCCAGATCAATATGCAGCCTGGCCCAAGGGGCCCCCGTATCTTCCCATTTGGTTGGGGCAGCTGCTGGTAGGGCTGCTCTTGTTGCCTGGCAGGGCTGGCATGTGTTAACCCAGTTGGCAATCTAGGCATCCAATCCAGGCCACCAGACATAGCCAAGGCCTTCATCCTTAAGATGCCAGGATGACTCTCGTGCAGTGCCCTTAAAACTGGTTCTTGCAAGGTGGGTAGTATGACCACCTTTGTCCCCCATAACAGATAGCCCTGTAGTGAAGACAACTCCTGCCTGCGGGTCTTAAATGGCATGAATTCAGGGCGAACTGAATATCAGGCCACCCCCTCCCCACCAAGTCCAGGATTTGGGAAATAACATGGTCTCTCTTAGAGTGTGCAGCAATATCTCCAGCTGAGACTGGCAGGTCAAGTTCATTGCAGTCGAAGATTGCGTGAATGGGAGCTGGGTCCTCAACTGGTGTTGGTAGGGGGCATCTGCTGAGGGCATCTGCATGACACAGGTTCTTCCCTGGGTGACGTACCAGTGTGTATGAGTAAGCAGCCAGAAACAGAGTCCATCTGGTCATTCTCGGGGATAGTACCTGTGGGGTTTGCTTATCACCAGCTAATAGTTCCAATGGAGGTTTGTGATCCGTTACAAGTTCAAAACAATGGCCGTAGAGAAACTCGTGGAATTTTTTTACAGCAGCCACAGCTGCTAAGGCCTCCTTATCGATTTGACTATAGTTCCTCTCTGCAGCAGAGAAAGTTCTTGAAAAATAGGCAATGGGTGCCTCAGATCCATTGGGGAGCCTATGGCTCAATACTGCTCCTATACCAAAGGGTGAGGTATCAGAGGCTAACACCAGGGGCAGGTTTTGGTTAAACTGAATTAACACAATGTTTGAGGTTAAAAGAGACTTCACTGTTTAGAAAGCATTGGCTTCTCTCTGTCCCCAGTGCCAGGGGGCTTTCTTATCTAGGAGCCTATGTAAGGGTTCAGCTACAGAGGCCTTGTGAGGCAGGATAGATGCATAAAAATTCAGGAGTCCTAAAAAGGCCTGCAATTCAGTTTTGTTAGAGGGTGTGGGTGCCTCGTGAATAGCTCTAATTTTACTTTCTATGGGGTGGATTCCCGAGGCGTCAATTCGATAACCAAGGAAGTCTACTTGTTTGGTGGCAATGGTGCATTTGTCTTTTTTCAATTTAAGCCCGTTTTGCCTAAACCTGTCAAGGACAGATTTCACTCTGAGTAACAATTGTGTTTTGTTGGTGGCAGAGACCAAAATGTCATTGAAGTATGGCACCACCCCTGGTAGGTCCTGGAGGATTCTTTCCATGAGCAATTGAAAAATGCCTGGGGCCACGCAAACTCCAAATTGTAAACGTTTACATCTAAAAGCGCCCCTGTGTGTAACTATAGTTTGTAGGTCAGCAGTGTGTTGGTCCACAGGAAATTGCTGGTATGCCTGGGACATGTCTAACTTTGCAAAAATTATGCCTGGTTCAAAAGAGTGGAGCAGGTGTTGGATTACAGGTACTGGATATGCACTAATTTGGAGGAAATGGTTGAGGGACGTTTTATAGTCAGCGCAAATTCTCATGCTGCCATCTTTTTTTTAAGGGGGTGACTATGGGCGTTTCCCACTTGGCGAAATCTACCTGCTCCAGTACTCCCTGTTTAATAAGTTTGTCTAATTCCACATCCAATTTAGGCCGAATGGCGAAGGGTACCCTTCGAGGTTTTAAACGAATGGGGGTGGCTTGTGGACCCCTAAAAGATATGGGGGTGCCTGAATAACAACCTAGTTCACTGCTGAAAACATCAGAGTAGTCCCTAAAAAGGGCATCTACGTCAGAATTTACCACAGAGTGAATCCCTGTAATGTTAAGGCCTAGGGCAGGGAACCAATCTAGTCCTAGCAAGCTAGGAAGGGCACCATCTACAACCACCAGTGGCAAGTGACCTCTAAAGTTTTGGAATTGAATGAGGAATTTTCCCTTACCCAGGACTGGAATGGTCTTCCCCTGGTAGTCTCAAAGAGTCAGGTGGCAGTTGATCAGCTTCTTCTTTGAGAGCGAAGGCAGCAACTTCTTCAGGGTGGCCCACAAGACGATGGATAGGGTTGACCCGGTGTCTAGCTCCATCCGGCATGGCTTACCTTCTATAAAAAGAGAAATGCTTATTTTGTTAGACCTAGGGGTGGTATTGTCTGCATGGTAACAAATGTAGCAATTTTCCATTTGCCTTTGGCAGGAGGCACAAACTTGAGGTTTTTGAGTTGAGGCCTGCTCGGCTTGGCAAACCCTGGCTATATGCCCTCTCTTCTGGCAGTTCAGACAGATAACGTTTCTGAACCTGCAAGTTGATCTATGCTGGTTACCCCCACAGCTCATACACTGGGGTTGCTGTTTGGTTGTCTGGCTGTTGTTTTTCTTAGGTGGCCCTAGGGGGGGTCTTGGACATGTGAGGCGGTTTACTTCCAGAGGTTCTTCTTCTTGGGAGACCTCATCATAGTGGATTGTAGCCTGCCCTTGCTTTGAGGTGTTTCCCTGAATTTCAGCTGCTGATAGTTCTGACAACTCAGCAGCCTGAGCTTCCTCAATAGCTAAGGCTAGGGTTAAACCTTTTTTAGCCAGTAACTGCCTCTGAAGCATTAGGTCCCTGACTCCTCCCACAATTTGGTCAAGCAGCATGTCCTCAAGGTAATCCCTAAATCCACAGTGTATGGCAGCTGATCTTAATGCTGCCATGTACTGACTCACAGTTTCCCCTTCAGCTTGAACTCTCCTCCTAAAAGCCAGTCTCCTAGCTATCTGAGAGGGTCTGGGGGAATAGTGGTTTGACAAGATTTCCCTCAACTCGTCCCAGGGAATAGCCTTTATGGAACGTGGGGACACTAGCGCTGAGGCTGCGTCAAAAACAGTAGCCCCACAGAAACTTAAAAAATAGGACCTTTTCCTCAGGTCCATCGCTTCAGACAAATCAATGGCATTTAAAAAGCATTCAAATCTATTCATATATGATTCCCATGTTTCTGCCCCTGGCTGGAAGTGAGGGAATGTCGGATTTGAGGCCATTGGAATGGCAGCATCGGTTTCCTCAACTGAGGAAAATTCGAGTTTTCGCTTTAAGAAAAGCGTTTCTGGCTGCACCTGTCAGCAGCGTTCAGCTCCTCAGCTGGGGAACTTTGAAGTTCACGCTCTTTGGAGAGCATCAGCGGCGGTGACTTCGATCAGCTCGTAGCGGCTTTAGCTCTTTCTTATTGTGACTTCGGCTCAATTGTCTTGCCTGGTCGTCTTTGCTGCATCCCACCTTCGTTGCCAGTGTTGTAGAGCAGTGGTTACAGTGAGAGACGGAGCCAGGCTGAGGCTAACAAGCTTTATTCTTAACAAATAAAGGGTCGCCATGGCTGCCGAGGCTATCTGACAGCCAGCTGGCAGCGACAGCTTATGCCGTTTGACAGCTCCCTTTTATAGCCGGCTGTCAAACGGCATCAGCCAATGGGAGCGATCGGCACTCCCGCATGGGCGGCAGACCAGAGGGAGGACTGCCGCTAGTCCTTGAACACAGCACCCCTCTTGTTCCTCTTCCTAAGTAATAATCCTAAATGATCATTTATAGGCTGCTAAACACAACCAACGAATCCCCAGAAAGATTTTGATTAAAAAAATATTGCGATGGAGGAAAAGAAGTTTAGGGTATGGTGTCTTCATCATTGGCTCAACCAGAATCAATCATGAGCACATAAAGTCATATCTGAGATTATTTTGTGCTTGGCCAATTTTTAGTATGCTGCCTTTTCAACAGCTGGAAAGACTCGGGAAGAATAAAGGTTATAATTTTGTCAAGCAAATTAAAAAGATAATACTGCCATGTGTCTATCCTACTAGGTGGCTTGTAAATGTTTTAAATTAATGAAATAAATTCCAGCAGTTTTGGACTGGGAGGAAAGAGACATCCTTCTACCTCAGCACTACCATAACAGGTAATGGTGAAAAAGGGAGGAGAAATGGAACATATATTTTACAACCTAGAAAAATAAGCTAAGCTGAGGCCCTGAAGAACTAACTCTGTTGGCTCCAGAGGTTTGGATATGCACTTTCTGGTTGAAGTTACAAGAAAAAAAACAATCTAGCTAAATATTAGGAGGACCTTTCCAATAGTATGAGCTGTTTAACAACAATTGCCTCCAAAGATTGAGCCCCAGCTTCCTTTCAAGGTACACTGGCAACATTCAAATAACTGGTTGGGCTGTCACCACTTTCCTTTCCTTTGATCCCAGAAGTGGAAAATTTTCTAGGAACTATGAGACTTACACTGCCTTAGGCTGAAGAAACTCATCCAGCTCTGAGGCCCCTTGTTCAGGCAGCTTACTTTCCATTTACCCCGCTCTGGAAGGAGGTGGGATTAATGGTGTGCAAAGCCCCAAAGGTGTCCTGCTGAAGTCACCCATGATTATGTCATAGTAATCTGGCACTGAATCATAGAATAATGGCATCAACATGGTGCACTGCATTTCAGCAGGATGTCATATGAAATTGGTTTGCTAAGCTTCCAACAGACAAAATGAAACATTTTTAGATTTCAAAACCAAAACAATTTAAAACAATTTAAAATTTAATTTAACAATTTAACAATTTAACAAGTGGAGAAGAATGGCCAAAACTGTCAAACTCTTCCCTTTTGGTTACATTGCAAGACATCCCTGTCACATCACCTGCAGCTGTCGGCCATCTGAGGAGGAAAAGGGGGGGGGAACCCACCCAACCAACCAGAAGGGTAATCCAGAAGATGAAAATACTGCTTGCCTTCACCTCAGCAAAAAGCCAATGCAATCCAGAAACACTTTCCAGCAGTTTTTCTCATATGAAAAAATTTGGATCATTTCCCTCTAAATCAGAACATACTCAAAACACCAGTCCAAACTAAAACAGGATTTTATTAAAACAATACATAGTTAAGGAAGCAGGAGGGCAGGCTTGCATATACATGACAAAACAAACAGTAAAGTCTTTCAGTTACATTACCACCAAGGAGCATTTACTCACCCGTGAGGGTTAGGCAGGGGTGCAGACCATATCTTACATCATGAGTCTAAGCCCAATGGTAACAGACTAAAGGAAAGATCCCAACTACATTGTGTAAAGGCCTTTCCACACCGCTGACTCAGAAGGACTATCCACCCATCCTTGAGTCAGTAGGAAGCTAGACTATTTCAGTTTAAGCCACAGAGGCCACAGAGTTAAAAAACAACAACAACAACACTGACAGTTCTGCTTGGCTGGGGTATGCTGGTACAATGGCCTCCATTCTGATGGACTAGTGATGTAGAACAACTGGATCTAGCTATTGAGGAGTCGAGACACAGCAGAATAGACAGGAGATCAGGAAGATCATAGGCCCCACTCTAGTTCTCTCTTACTCCTTGTTTCTGTCAGCATGTAAACCTTACTACAGAGAGAATGTTATTAGATAACCAGGCCAAAAGTATGCAAGCATTTTAAGAGAAAATAAACAACTCAATCCAGGGAAAAAGGAAGGGAAAGACATTTCAAATATCCCCAACCTTGATCCTGTTTGGTCTAAGAGGGAGCAGTGGGAAACCCTTGGTGCTAGGCATGCCAATTTTTTTTCAACTTTCAATGTCCAAACATTAGGGATGCTCAAAAGTTGTGATATGCCTTGGTGATTGTAAATATATTTTGGTTACTTTAATATAATATAATACTATAAGCAAATGGCAAAGGTAATGATAGAGGGAGAACTGACTATAAGAAAAGGAACAAGACAAGGGTGCCCACTATTACCTTTGTTGTTTGTGTTAACTTTGGAAGTGCTAAACAGAAATATTAGAGATGAAAAGAATATAAAAGGAATGAAAATCAAAAAAGAAGAATTTAAGTTGCAAGCATTTGCAGATGATCTGGTTTTCATCTTAGAAGACCCACTAGAAACAGCATCAAAATTGATAGAAAAGATAGAGACATATGGAAAGTGTTGTGTATGGACCATAGTTAATAAAGTATGAGCTTGAGGTAAAGTGCAGGGTTCTGGCCCTGCACTTCTGATGGGCTGTTAGGCGGCCAGATTGGATTGGTTAGTTCTTAGGAATCCGATTAGCCCTTAACAGAGGATTATTATTGGTTTAAAGAGCTAGCGTTCATAGCTCGCTATTGGACAATTCTCACAAAGGTTGCCTTTTTAAGGCAGAGTTCACTGTTATTGTTTTAAGAAGTCACTATGCAATAAAGAGCTGAAAGTTCACATTCAGAGGCTGTCTCCATTTACTCCGACCCATGTACAAGTACTTAACACTGGCGACGAGGAAGGGATGTGGAGACGTCTGAACCTAAGAAGCCAGGAAGCAATACCAAGCACATGATAAGACGACGCCAACAACGGAACCATGTCCGGCGGCATCATACCACCCGCTCCATTCGATCCAAACCAAGAGGATTGGGAATCCTACATGGATCGTTTCCAAATGTTTCTTGAGATGAATAATTTGAACGACGCTACTCCAGCAAAGAAGCGGGCACTGTTCCTGACGCACTGCGGCGCAGCTGTATTTAAAATGGCTAAAGCACTCGCCAAACCTCGAGAAGTGAAAGCCATGAGCTGGGACGACCTTGAATCCATCCTGAGAGACCATTACACGCCAACCGTGCCTACACTCGTGAGACGCCACGAGTTTTATCAGAGAAACCAGCAAAAAGGAGAGAGCGTAGCCGACTTCGTGGCGGATCTCCGGAATTTAGGGGGCCTCTGCGGGTTCGCTGATTTAGAAGAAGCACTAAGAGATCAAGTAATTCTGGGATTAGATGCACTAGGCATGCAAAACAAGCTGATGTTGAAAGGCGACATCAGCCTTGCTGACGCCATCGCCGAAGCCACGGCTGCGGAGGCGACCAAAAAGTTGGCTGCACAATTACGGCGAAGCCACACTCCGGCAACACAACCGACCAGCGAAATCTTACCCAACTCAGAAGGGCAGCTTGCGACAACGCACCACGAGGACCTCTCTTCGTCATCAGACAGTGACGAATAAGGGGTCCATCGACTGCGATCCGACCGGGACCCTCATCCAAAGCCCTTACACCCTTGCGCTGGCTGTGGAGCAAACCATGCCAGGGCCGAATGCAAATTCCGCGACGCACTCTGCCATGAGTGCGGGAAACAAGGCCACATCAGCCGGGTCTGCCGCAGCTTGCCAGGACCCAGCCAGGCCTCAAAAGGGGCCAACTATTGCCAATCAACAGGAAACCGTCCTGTAAGGCGAGAACCAGTCAACCACTCCTACAGAAATTGAGCTTTGCAAAAAGAAGAGGCTCACCATACTATCACTATAGGTCACGCCTCAGTTTTGGACACTAAGAAAATTCGAATCATGGTAGCCATCGAGAACCAGCCTTGCCACATGGAGGTCGACTTGGGATCGTCCCTCTCGATGGTATCGTGGAAGACACTCAAGCAACTTATCCCCACAATCCAACGCCAAGACCTCCAATTTCAACGCCTCATCCTCAAGGACTACCAAGGGAATCGAATCCCCGTGGTCGGGTCCTGCCAAGTCCGAGTCTCCTTCAAAAAGCTTACAGCGTACTTACCGCTAACGATCATTGATAGAGAAAGGCCTAGTCTATTAGGCCTCCAATGGTTCGCGCCACTCGGCATCGAAGTGGCCGGCATGAACCGAGTCGGTGGTTGTGAGTGGGAGGAAGACCTTATCTCTGAGTTCAGTGACGTCTTCGCGGACCGTTTAGGCGAGTATAAAGGGACCCCAATCTCATTTAGTCTAGATCCAAAAGTAGCCCCAATTCGCTTGAAGCCCCGTCGAGTTCCATTCACTCTTAAAGCTAAGATCGACGAACAACTCGACAAGCTAATTGCTCAAGGGGTGTTGAAGCCCATCGATCACTCTCCATGGGAAACCCCTATTGTAACACCCATTAAGCCAGACAGGTCAATCCGAATTTGTGGAGACTACCGGGCCACTTTAAACCACGCCCAACAGCAGAATGCGTATCCAGTTCCGGTGGTGCAGCACCTCCTCCATTCCTTGGGGGGCGGAAAGGTTTTCGCTAAATTAGATTTAGCTCAAGCTTATCAACAACTACCAGTGGATGAAAAGACGGCCCAAGCCCAAACAATTGTAACGCACAGAGGTGCTTTTAAATGTACTCGATTGCAATTTGGGGTTAGTGTAGCCCCGGGGATATTCCAAAGCCTCATGGAAAGGTTGTTACAGGGAATCAAGGGCGTGGTTCCGTATTTTGATGACGTATTAATTGCAGCCCCTACCAAAAAAATCTTGCAGCATCGTTTGAAATGTGTTCTTAAAAAATTCCAAGAGGCAGGACTTAAGGTGAAAAAAAATAAATGTCACTTATATACTGACAGTGTTGAGTTTCTAGGGTATCGGATGAAAGCCAGGGCATTCATCCTATCCAAAGTAAATTAAGGGCGATTAAAAAATGCTCCCAGGCCACGTAACAAGGCCGATCTCCAGGCATTCTTAGGCCTCATTAATTTCTATAATGTATTTTTACCGCACAAGGCAACTGTTGCTGAACCGTTACAGCGATTATTAGATAAAAAAGCATTGTGGGTATGGGGTTACCGGGAAGAGCAAGCGTTCCGGAATGTTAAAAAATTGCTCACATCTGACTCTGTACTTATGCAGTATAACGAGACTTTACCATTAGTTGTAACCTGCGATGCCTTGCCCTTCGGGGTGGGCGCCATTTTGAGTCATGTACTGCCTAATGGGAACGAAGCCCCTGTTGCATACTTTTCGAAGACTCTTTCACAAGCAGAGCGGAACTATGGACAAATTGATAAAGAAGCTCTCACAATCGTTTCAGCTGCAAAGAAATTTCATGAATATGTGTATGGAAGGACATTTACCATTATAACTGACCACAAACCTTTGCTAGGGATAATAGCTGGGGACAAGCCAACCCCCGACATATTATCCCCTAGAATGACCCGATGGTCAGAATTCCTAGCTGCTGATAATTATCGGCTGCAATATCGCCCGGGGAAAGCCATTCACCACGCCGACGCATTAAGCCGAGCACCGCTTCCAGAGACTCTCGATGATCCGGCACCAACGGCAACCACGTTGCAGATCAAAACACTCAACTCGCCGCCTATGACCGCCCGAGACATCGTGAGAGAAACCAAACGAGACCACACCCTTGCTCGAGTCCTAGGCTGGGTGGAACACAGATGGCCTTTGGACCAAGTCCCAGATGACTTCACGCCGTTTAAAGCAAGACAGACTGAACTTTTTTCCCAAAAAGGCTGTGTCATCTGGGGCGATAGAGTCGTTGTCCCAGAACGACTCTGGAAGACGCTGCTACAACTTCTGCACGAGGGCTACCCCAGCATCGTGCGGATGAAAGCGCTTGCACGAAGCTATGCATGGTGGCCGGGCATGGACCGGCAAATCGAGCAGTGGGTCAAAGCATGTGCCAATTGCCAACAAGCCAGCAACGCCCCACCAAAAGCCATGCCTACTGAATGGGAGACGCCACGTTCTGGTCCAGAATCCACCTGGATTTCACGGGGCCAACCAAAGGATATACCTTCCTGCTGACAGTCGACGCATACTCCAATTGGTTAGAAATTCATCGTATGACGGCCACAACGTCTGAAGCAGTGATCAAGATCCTAAATAGACTCTTTGCAACCCACGGGTTGCCTGACATCCTGGTGTCCGATAACGGGCCACAGTTTACGGCACTAATGTTCGAGCAGTACCTCGCTGACCGCGGCATCCGCCATGCGCTCATCTCGCCTGCGCACCCTGCGACCAATGGACAAGCGGAACGCATGGTCCAATTTGTTAAAAAGACTTTGCCAAAAATGGACTATGACAATATCGATGTCAAAGTCAACCAAATTCTCTTTTTGCAACACATAACTCCACATAGCGTCACCTGCAGAACTCCCACCAAACTACTGATGGGACAAAGACTCCGTTCCCACCTCGACCGATTGCACCCTGCTTACGAACCGGAAAAGCCAATAGGATCCAGTGGCCGCTATCACACCTTCCAGGTAGGAGACCACATTTACGCATGAAGCTTATCGGGCGAGCCATTATGGATAGAGGCAACGTTAGTGCGAGTGACCGGCCCCAAATCCTACGTAGTGAAATGCTGTGACAATAGACTATGGAAACGACATATTGACCAATTACGGTCACGACTCACAATGGCCAGTCAACAACTCCCCCATGACCAAACTGAGGGGGGGGGAGGTACAGAAGAAGAAGATGACATTCCAGGGAACCTGCTCGAAGGGAGCAACGAATCAAGTGAAACTCAGGAAATGGAGCAGGAAGGAAAATTGTTTGCACCGCAAGAAAATGCACCTGAGCAAGAAGCAGAGCCACTGCCAAACAACAATCTACCTCAACAGGACTGCAATCAACCAGTCCAATGAAAATCCGAAAGACTTAAAAGACAACCACCTATTTAAAGGACTGTATAACTACACCGTAATTTAAGAAGCCAGGGGGAAGGGGTGTTGTGTATGTACCATAGTTAATAAAGTATGAGCTTGAGGTAAAGTGCAGGGTTCTGGCCCTGCACTTCTGATTGGCTGTTAGGCGGCCAGATTGGATTGGTTAGTTCTTAGGAATCCGATTGGCCCTTAACAGAGGATTATTATTGGTTTAAAGAGTTAGCGTTCATAGCTTGCTATTGGACAGTTCTCACAAAGGTTGCCTATATAAGGCAGAGTTCACTGTTATTGTTTTGAGAAGTCACTATGCAATAAAGAGCTGAAAGTTCACATTCAGAGGCTGTCTCCATTTACTCCGACCCATGTCCAAGTACTTAACAGAAAGGTGGCTGGTTTGAAAATAAATAAAGATAAGACAAAGATCTTGACAAAGAATATGCTATTAAGACAAAAATATATAATTTAGATGCGCTGGATAACTAACTACATAGATACCATACATTTTTAACATTTTGTTTGCTTCATTTAAGGTCTGGCAGGCTTTTGAGATTACATTTTTATGATCTACAACTTTAAAGTAATATTTCTGCACAATTCTTGGAAAATCTTTTTCTTGCCTTGGCCTATCTTGAAAGACGGACATTTACATGCCTTTCAGTTGCCATGATACGATGCTGATTTAAGGGGATTATACAACTCTAACATCATCATGTTGCCTTAAGCCAATCTTACTCATGGGTTGGGCCTGAGCTGAAGGCAAAGGCATGGGATGTGGTAGAAAACATGTGACCCAGACATGTTTGTACTATAGTTTCCCTGCAAGTCAGGGAAAGAAATGAGCAGGTTGAACTCCAATTTCAGTTGTACTGTGGCTGTAATAAGTACTGCAGATAACTCTTATCCATTTTTGGTCAGTTATACTTGGAGAGATTACCAGAATGAAGAGAGCTTGAGAAGACATATGCTTATCAAATTGACACATGTCAAGGACCAGATGTCAAAAGGACACATGCCAAGGACCAGAGAAGCTTGTTGCTTTAAAGGGATCAAACATAAACTTAAATGGACTCCAGAAGATGTTGGAGGAGAGGTACTTTGCATTGTAGCCACTTGAGCCATGGTGGCATCGTGGTCAGAATGCAGCTGTTGTTGTTAGTTGCAAAATTGTGTCTGACCCATTGCGACCCCAGGGACAACATTCCTCCAGGCCTTCCTTTCCTCTACCATCTTCTGGAGTCCATTTAAGCTCACGCCTACTGCTTCAGTGACTCCATCCAGCCACCTCAATTCTCTGTTGTCCCCTTCTTTTGCCCTCAATCTTCCTCAGCATTAGGATCTTCTCCAGTGAGTCCTTCCTTCTCATTAGCAGGGCTGCCAACCTTGAGTGATAGTTCGGAGTGAGACACTGCGAGGGAGCGAAGTGACCGAGGGGGGGATAGTGTGGAAGGGGGGTGTCCCCCCTTCCATGGTAGGGAGCTTTGACAATTTTACATTTTAAATGGTGCAATCTGATGCATACTTTAGTCATGATTTGGACATATACATACATACATACATTTTAACCCATAGGCATAAGAAAAAAAATGAGGACACATATTACAAAAACACATTTTTCTTCAGTGAGGGAACTTGACTATGAAAACCAATGAGACATAGCATAGGCCTTTTAGTTTCATAAAAGGTTTGAAAAAATAATTGGGTGATTATTTGAAATGGACTGTGATGTTTCTTTGTCATATATGTATGTGTATGTGGGTATATGCGGGTATATGCGTAATGGTTATATTTTGAGAACTGAATGCAACGAAATTTTGTTTTAATGTATGCTGATTAGTGTACATTTAAAGTGACAATAGTTTTCTGTTCTGTTCTATTCCAGTTCCATTCAAATTTATTCCATTCCATTCCAGTTTCATTCCAATTCTATTCCATTCTAACTTTTGAATAGCTGATGCAGCTTGCATAAAAAGGGCAAAAGGAAAAATAAACCAGGGAACACTTCACCAATGCCCTTAGTACAATCAAAAAACAAATATATTTTTATCGGCGAGGCGAGCGGCTGCTCGGAGCCACCGATCCCCTGAAAAATCACATCTAAAGCAAAATTAGAGGCAAGGAGCTACGGTTTTTGAAGGGTTAAAATTCAGATTAGTTTGCTAGAGAGGTGTGGCCGCGGGGGAAAGAGACGGGGAGGGGAGTTTCTTTCTGTTAAACCCGCCGTTCTTCGGCAAATTTGCAAGCGGATTAGCCTGCTTTAAATTGCAAATCTAAGATGAATTAGAAATAAAATTTGGGGTGGAAGGGGTCTTATTCCACAAGCGCGCCTTTATTCGAGGCCGGAATTCCCATTGCAAGAAAGATCTCTCGGGCCTTTAGCATGAGATTTCGTTTATCAGAGTGAGACAGTCAAAATTGGTTGAATTGCGTGAGTCTCACTCTGATTGCGTGAGAGTTGGCAGCACTGCATTAGGTGACCAAAGTATTTGAGTTTCATCTTCAGGATCTGACCTTCTAAAGAGCAGTCAGGGTTGATCTCCTCTAGGACTGACCAGTTTGATCACCTTGCAGTCCAAGGGACTCACAGGAGTCTTCTCCAGTACCATAGCTCAAAGGCCTCAATTCTTTGGCACTCAGCCTTCCTTATGGTCCAATTTTCACAGCCATACATTGCAACTGGGAAAATCATAGCCTTGACTATACGCATTTTTGTTGGCCGAGTGATGACTCTGCTTTTTAGTATGCTATCTAGATTTGCCACAACTTTCCTCCCCTGGAGCAAGCACCTTTTAATTTCTTGGTCCCCATCTGCAGTGACCTTGGAGCCCAGGAAGATAAAAATCTGTAACTATCTCCATTTCTTCCCCATCTATTTTCCAGGAATTGAGAGAGCTAGATGCCGTGATCTTAGAATGCAATACTGCAGGCTAACTCATTGCTCACTCCAGGAATTCGATCCTGACCTGCTCAAGGTTGACTCAGCCTTCCATCTTTCTGAGGTTGGTAAAATGAAGACCCAGATTGTTGGATGCAATATGCTGACTCTATAAACTGCTTAGAGAGAGGGCTGTAAAAGCACTAAGAAGTGGTATATAAGTCCAAATGCTATTGCTATTTTTAAAATAACTGAAGTAGTTGATCAATATGAGAGTGGCCTAAAGCCATTGAACAACCGTTACCAATGGTCAAAGTTTTGATTCCAGGCCTAAATATTACAAACTTTGACAAAATCATTAATAATTACCCTTAAAAAAGCATTGCATTTCTAAACATAATTCCTGCAGGGTCCTTGTCTCTTGTTTAGCCTGTTTCTTCTAATCTGACATACTGAAGAAATAAACATATGTGTAGAAATTTTCCATGCACTGAGCAAAAGATTGGAAAAGAGAATTTGCAAGTGGGGGTGGGAGCAGAGAGAGAAGAGCAGCATAGGCATAAGGAGTTCTTCCTCAGGGTGACTTTAATTGGTGGAATTGTTTAGGTTTCCACCCCCCCACCCTCCCACCCCAGTAAAAATAAGTTAGTTTCTGTAATGGGATGCCTAGCAACTCTAAGACATCATAGCAAAGCCCTGGTTGGAAATGGATTGACTCCAGAGTTACAAAGCTCCTAAGGCAAAACTCCTGGAATGATTCTGGCAAAAAAACACTATGAAATGAATTGATCCAGGACTAAACCAGCAAGATTTCACTACAGCATACATTGGCAACTACAGAAGAACACCACATGTTATAAACAAAATAAAACAGGGAAATTATTATCACCTAAAGGTTTGGGAATGAGCTTCAATATCTTATAAACACGATCACATTACTTTGGCTTTTCTTAAAGACCAGAACACAGTGATTCGTGGTTTTACAAATAAGCAATAGACATCCTATTTTTTGTGCTACTTTCTTAATAAGTGACCCCTGTTCTTTTTGTTCACCTTATTCTTCAGGCCAGCAGGAGTTTTGCCACCCAATGGGACCCGACTAGATCTTCCTGTCTCAGATGGATGCATTCAACTCTACTACTAAGTAGTTGACCTAAGTCTAGAAGAGTTCTACCTCAAGACACCTCAATTTTTATACATTACAGATGAGAAGTGTATCCTTCTCAAATAGCTCCACCTGCTGGCCCTCACTTTCAGGGGCGGATAGCCATTTTCCTGTGACTGTCACCCTGCCTTCAATGGCTTCCTACTTGGATTGATCAACATTGATATTGTTGCTTCAACCCTTGGCATGGTATAGGGTGGATCATGTCTGTTTTTAGCAAATGTTCCTTTGGTTTGAATGGTTATTTAACCTGAGTCACATTTAATTGTCTAAAGGTAAATAGATGAATCATCTGGGGAGGGGGAGTTGTACCTCCAAAAGGTCAGGGGTTCAAGGTAAGATTCTTTGTTGTTTCTCCTTCGGGATTAAATGAAGGAAAACCAAACTGGTTGGAAAATTAAATTATTTTAATTGGGAGTTAAGCAGACAAGTGACTCAGATTTTAGCTTCCCTGGATTTTATATGCAATTCTTAACAAACAGGTATTGGGCCCACACCTGCCTGCCATGGAAAGAGCAGCTGGAGGTCAGCATACCCATACAACAGAGGTCCTCTTTTTCTGATGGCAAAGTTTACCAGTGGACTATAGTCAGGGTTTTGATAGCCATTGCAGCTGCTTCCTGAAGTTCATACAACCCTCACTGCAGGCCTTTGCAGTTTACTCTGCAAAAATTTTTTTTGATCTACCCATGCAAGAAATACGCTTCCAGGAAAATGAGGAGAAAAGCAGTATATTTGCAAAGAAACTGTTGTGCAGCCATCACAGGGTTCATGGCTCTGATTTCTTTCTTGTGCTAGTGAAAGTGGTCATTAAACACCAGGAGTTTAGGTTCAGCTCTCGATAATACTGACTCAAACTTGTTCCCCTGTGAATTTAGACTGCGGTACAAAAAAAAAAAAAAAATCCCAAGAGTTCTCTTATGTATATTAGTTTCTGTGAAATCTATTTGAAAAAAAGTTCATTTTTATTTAAAGTAATCGGCCTTGCTTGTTTGGGATCACCGGTAAAAGATTACAATGCCTGAGCGAGATAGATGTTCAACAGCGGCACTGGGAATCATTGTTTGATTTTAAGTTTTTATTGGGCTGGCTTATGGTAGCCAGTGGTGGTGCAGTGGTTAGAATGCAGTATTGCAGGCTAACTCTGCCTTCTACTTCCAGGAGTTCTATCCTGATGAGGCTCGAGGTTGATTCAGGCTTCCATCCTTCCAAGGTGGGTAAAATGAGGGCCCAGATTGTTGGGGACTCTATAAACCGCTTAGAGAGGGCTGGAAAGCCCTGTGAAGCAGTATATAAGTCTAAGTGCTATTGCTATTGCTATAATCAAGCATACAGAAGAATCCTGTAGATTTGTTCTTTGATTTTAGTACTATAACAGGTCACAGAATGGATTCCCAAAATGAACGGGTTGTGAATTAAGATGCCCTGTTTCTCAGGCTGCACTGTTTTGTTTATTTGATTTGTGTGCCACTCATCTCATCTAAATATAACTTTTCATATCGTACATCTACTTGATCTCGGTTCCACAATAAAGTCACTTCATGTATACAGTAGGAATATCATTCAGGATACTTATTTAAACTTTCCATATCCAGATGCACATGCATATGTAGTCTGCAATGACAGAAGATGGGCTTGACCTTATGTAAATACAATACTTCAAGCACTGAGCAAGTCTTTCCTTAAGCAAAACACATAAAAAAAAAAAAGTGCAACCCAAAACACATGTTGTGAACTATATGTGCAATTAAAGAGCCAAAGAACATTCCGGAGCAAACACTGCAATGCCAGGTATCTTAATGCTGAAATTCCCAAGGCTGATATCAAGCCAGGAGATATAGTAAATGTAGAGCAAAATATTGATTTTATTTACTTATCCTATGATTTAAAGCTTAGCTTTCTGCCCACAAGGTAGCTGATTATAAAAACATTAAAATAATGTTTAAAATCCCATAAAACTATTAAAATCTTTATTTGTGCAACGCAAGCCACAAGGGCTTAGTTAAATGAAAGTTTTTGACTCCTGTCTGGGAAACGGAGAGAGAAAGGGGGAAATGAGCAAAAGGGAAGTGGTATTCAGAGGTGGTATTCAGCAGGTTCTGACCAGTTCTGGAGAATCAGTCGCGGAAATTTTGAGTAGTTTGGAGAACCAGCAGTAACCTTCCCCCAGGAGTGGGGAGGGAATGGAAATTTTCCAGTATCCTTCCCCTGGAGTGGGGTGGGAATGGAGATTTTGCAGTATCCTTCCCCTGCCACGCCCACCAAACCATGCCCATCAAGCCATGCCCACAGAAATGGTAGTAAAAAAAATTTGAATCCCACAACTGGGGTACATTCCTGAAGTATCATGGAAAAAGTCACTAACTGTGGTCAGAAAATGAAAGGGACTTTCCTGCTGGCCTTCAGGACTGAACAAACTGAGATAGGCAACCTCTTAAATTGTCTTCTTAGGCTTTAAGCATCAAATACATTAAATTATGCCTGGAAGTAAGTCAAAGCTATTTTACTCTTTACATTATTATTTTGTGTTTCCAAACACAAAATGACAAGAGGGTTTTTTTTTTTTTAAGAATTGCATCTTTGGCCTGGAAGCCTCATCCCCAAAAGGGGATACTTTAGGAGCTACAAGCAGTCCTAGGTTTCAATCATCCCACCCTATAATAGTTCTTCTGGATTGGGTTGTTGCCCATTTTGTTTCTCATAGGGGCCAACCAAATGCAAACAGGAGGTGAAGCTATACTCTACGTTCACTAATATTCCCTTGTGTTAAGTTTGAGCATGGGCGAGAAAGAATGGAGACAAGTTTCTGAACGGTGAACTTCAGCTCTTTATTTACATCGTGACTTGCTCATTTAACATCAGTAAAACCCGCCTTATATAGGCAAACCTTATAACTTTTAACCAATAACAAGCTAGGAACGCTAGCTTTTATAACCAATAAGAACTCTCTGTTAAGGGCCAATCGGATTCCCCGGAACGGGCCAATCCAGTCCGGCCGCTTAACAGCCAATCAGAAGTGCAGGGCCAGAACCCTGCACTTACTTCAAGCTCCCACTTTATTAATTATATTGCATACACAACACCTTGTAATTTGGAGGCCTGCCACCCCAAACCTGGAGATAGCATTGAGTCTTCAGGGCAGTTAATTCTTGATGGACTTGTCCTCCATGAATTTATATAATATTCTTTTAAATCTATCCATGTTACAAGCCATACGGTGTCTTATTGTATCTTTTTTTTTTCTTTTTTTTTTCTCGTTTCAATCTCTTTATAATGAACTTCTTTGTATGATTGCAATCTTTTTTTTAAAACAAATTTTATTAATTTTCAAAAACAATACACAAGCAAACAAAACATAAAACATAAGGACCTAGAACATCTTTTCTAAGAACTGCTTAACAAAACAAATAGAACATCTTGTTTAAGTACAACATAATTCCAAATTATCACATTTCCATACAAACACAATTTAATATGCACCTTATGTATTCAACTTCATATCTTATTACTCTTTTTCCAACTTCTCACTGTTCCTTCCTTTACTTCTATTCAATTTTATTCATTAAACTTATTCATCTATTTCATATTACTATATGAAATGGGACAATATATTACTATATGAAATGATTGCAATCTTAATTTTTCAAGAAAGTGCAAAACTTTTCTCCCTGTCTGCCTTTGATGATCTTCCCAGCAGTTGGAGCTGATTTTTTTCACAGCCTTCTTCAAGATCAGGTGCTAGGTATAACCTATTTTATATATGACCATCCCAAAAAATGTCTAGCAATTTCAGCTGATACAAAATGCAATTCCTGCACTGATAATGTGCAATAACCTTGAGCGTGTTATGCCTGGTTGAAATCCTTGCTGCTCCCACTTTCTGTCACTATTGTTCCCCTACAGCCTTTGTAGGCCCGTCCACAAGGGCTGTACAGCCCCTCTACATGAGATTAAGTGAAGATATCAAAAGGTTACCTGGCCCCTAAGATTCTGCTGAGAAGATTTGACAAATGAATGAAACAAGGTCAATTCATCATGGCATTGGCCACCATGTTCCAACTTGGCATCCAATGGACTAATGGAATTTTAAAAGCCTATTTTGAGTATTCTGACAAACTAGCTGCCATGGCAATTCTAGCTAGCTACAAAAAAAATCCATTTTCAAGAAAGGTATTTGGAACAGGTGGTCACCTGTCAAAGGAATAGGCCACGACATTTTCAGATATTGTATGTATTGGAGATGGGTGCTTCCCTCTGCAATATGGTGAGTTTCCTTGGTTTTTAATTAAAAGCATCTAACCAATGACAGGCAGATAGTAGAGGGATCTTGGTGACCACAAGATGAATTAACACTGCAATGCCGGGTATTTTAATGCTGAAATTCCCAAAGGTGATATCAAGCCAGAACATACAGTAAATGTAGAGCAACAGATTGATTTTATTTACTTCTCTTTAAGATTTATATCATATGGATAACTAAATAAATGTCAAGTACAGCTCAGATATCAAGTAGTATAGCTTAGAATACCAGCTTCTGGAGAAATACAATGGACTGGCTGTGGTATCCTTTATGCCAGGAATGGTGAATCTGGAACACAAGGACTTCTTAAAGCTTCCAATTCTAACCAGGCACCCTGGCTGAAAATGGATGGCATGTGCTCCCACCATTTAAGGGCAGGAAACAACCCAAAGCCTAAACAAACATGATTTAGAAAATGAAAGGAGAATGAAGTGGGAAAGAACAAGTTCCCATTTAAAATTGAGAAGGGAGAAAATAGTAGGCTCACTTGTGTTGTGTTGCTGTCCTGCTCACTGTGGGTTTTGCCTCCCCCCCCTCAAAAATTAACTGAGGTGTAGCCCATAGCTATCAATCCTTTGCCTATCTCTTTTCTGTATCATTTGGTTTTCCACAATGAATTTGGCTAACTCAGAGGGAACTTTGATCTGATCCAGTAAGGCTTTCCTTGTGTTAGTTTAAAATATTTAAAAGGAAAATGAAAGGTGACTGAGAATACTCCTGATCTGTGAATTACACACAAACACAATGGGCCAATACAGCTTTGCGTATCAATACAGAAGGGCACTGAAAACAGTAGGGAGAAAAGTGATCACTGCAAAGTAAATGCATTACAAACACATCATGGAGAAACAGTAACCAGACTAAAAGACATGCTTAAGAATATAAAATGATTTATCAAAAGATCAGTTTGATAGATATGGACCCATGATATTCATTAGCTCATCCCTCTGTATATCCATTCAAAAAATCTTTCCTAACACACCTAAACAGCACACACCCCAAAGTCAAATTCACCATGGAAACAGAAACAAACAAACAACTACCATTCCTAGATGTACTAATCTACAAAAAAACAGATGGCACACTAGGACACACCATATACCAGAAGAAAACGCACACCAAATGCTACCTCAACACCCAATCCCACCACCACCCAGCACAGATAAACTCCATGGCCAAAACACTAATTGCCAGAACCAAATGCCTGGCAGACAAGACACACATAAAGACTGAACTATGCACCCTGACTAAAGTACTGACAGCTAACGGCTTCCACATAAGCAAAATCACCGGCTTGACCTACAAAAACACACTGAGACATAATGGAGACCTAGAAGATGAACAAACCTATGGAACAGCTGTCCTGCCCTACATAAGAGGTACTACAGACAAAATCAGCAAGATACTACACAGGCATCACATCAAGACTACCTTCAAAACAGACAGAAAAATAGCAGCCATCCTCAGAAACCCCAAAGATAAAATTGACCTGAAAAACCAAGGCATATATGAAGTCCCCTGTGCATCATGCCCTGCCACATACATTAGACAGACCAATAGAAGAATAAGTACCCACCTAGATGAACACAAAAATGCAGTAAAAAAGCTGGAACACACTTCCTCACTCGTCCAACACATGGAAGCCACAGGTCAAAGCATCGACTTCAGTGGCACCAAAACCCCAGCCACTATAGAAAACTCCAGCTACAGAATTATCAGAGAAGCCATAAAGATTGAAAAAAGAGCTGAAAGCATGAATAGAAGAGATGACTCCACCAGACTGTTAATTATCTGGAAGCCTGCACTCTCAAACAAAAAAATCTCCATACCCAAGCCAGGCAAACACCTGGCAAAACAGACTCCCTCTGATATCTCCAGCTCAAACACATCCTAACCAGGCAGCCAGATGAAACCTTGCTTCCTAATAAATGATAGCCATCCATTTACTCGGAGCCAAGCTGCACTAAAAGCCTCCAATACAGGAAACACAATGTTGCCAGCCAATCAAGACAAAAAAAAGCTATCCATATAGATAGAAGATATTAGAAACACCTATCAAGCAGAACACAACAAACTCCAAGACCAATAAACACAGACCAAGACTCCCAACCAATCAGGATAAAGAAAAAACCATTGTGGCACAGCGTAGGCTAGCACCACATTTAAAACAGAAACGGCTGTGATGATGGCAGATGAGATTCTGCCGAAACGTTGCTATAACTTCAAAAGCATAACTATAATGACATGGGAAAATACCAGAACAACGCTGAATACCATACATATAAATACTCGCGAAAACTTAAGAAATATATATATAGTATTCAGCTTTGTTCGGGTATTTTCCCACATCATTATAGTTGTGCTTTTAAAGTTGTATATATATACTTATACCCACGAAAACTTAAGAATACATATTTATTTATTATATATATATATATATGTCTGGCATTCAGCTTTGTTCGGGTATTTTCCCACATCATAGTAGTGGTGCTTTTAAAGTTGTAGCAACGTTTCAGCAGAATCTCATCTGCCATCATCAGGCTTCTGTATAGTGTTTGTCTGTGAGTCAGACTTTTACAGTGGTTTCAGATTTAAATTTGGGGCAGTCTATTGCTGTGTCACAATGGTTTTTTCTTCCTCCTGATTGGTTGAGAGTCCTGGTCTGTGTTTATTGGTCTTGGAGTTTGCTGTGTTCTGCTTCTAATATCTTCTGTCTGTTTTTTTGGCTCTTTTTGTATCTTGATTGGCTGGCAACATTGTGTTACTTTATTGGAGGCCTTTAGTGCAGCTTGGCTTCGGGTAAATGGACGGCTATCATTCGTTAGGAAGCTGGGTTTCATCTGGGTGCCTGGTTGGGGTGTGTTTGAGATGGAGGTATCAGGGGGGATCTGTTTGTGCCCAGGTGTTTTCCTGGCTTGTGCTGTGGAGATTTTTTGTTTGTGAGTGCAGGCTTCCAAATGATTGACAGCCTGGTGGAATCATCTCTTCTGTTCATGCTTTCTGGTCTTTTTTCAATCTCTATGGCTTCTCTGATGATTCTGTGGCTGGGATTTTCTATAGTGGCTAGGGTTTTGGTGCCACTGAAGTTGATGTTATGACCTGTGGCTTCCATGTGTTGGACTAGTGAGGAAGTGTGTTCCAGCTTTTTGACTGCATTTTTGTGTTCATCCAGGCTTATTCTTCTATTGGTCTGTCCAATGTATGTGGCCGGGCATGATGCACAGGGGACTTCATATATGCCTTGGTTTTCCAGGTCAATTTTGTCTTTGGGTTCCTGAGGATGGCTGCTATTTTTCTGTCTGTTTTGAAGGCAGTCTTGATGTGGTGTCTGTATAGAATCTTACTAATTTTGTCTGTAGTGCCTCTTATGTAGGGCAGGACAGTTGTTCCATGGGTCTGTTCATCTTCTGGGTGTCTATTATGTCTCAGTGTGTTTTTGTGGATCAAGTTGGTGATTTTGCTTTTGTGGAAGCTGTTGGCTGTCAATATTTTAGTCAGGGTGCATAGTTCAGTCTTAATGTGTGTTTGGTTCTAGTGATTAGTGTTTTAGCCACGGAGTTTATCTGTGCTGGGTGGTGGTGGGATTGGGCATTGAGGTAGCGGTTGGTGTGTGTTTTCTTCTGGTATATGGTGTGTCCTAGTGTGCCATCATCAAAAATAAATACCAACCAGCTAAACACCTCATGGAACTAACAGAACACTGCTTAACCAACACATATTTCATATACAAAGGACAAAGATACAAACAAATTGAAGGAGCCCCCATGGGATCACCACTGTCACCTGTCATTGCAAACCTGTTCATGGAAGAATTTGAATCCAGAGCCCTGGCCAATGCCATCCTCAAACCCAAACTATGGTTAAGATATATCGATGACACATTCGTGATTTGGCCCCATGGACAAGAAAACCTAAACAATTTCCTAACACACCTAAACAGCGCACACCCCAATATCAAGTTCACCATGGAAACAGAAACAAACAAACAACTACCATTCCTAGATGCACTAATCTATAAAAAAACAGATGGCACACTAGGACACACCATATACCAGAAGAAAACACACACCAACCGCTACCTCAACGCCCAATCCCACCACCACCCAGCACAGAGCAGCAGCCGGGAATGGCTGTCAAGGAAGGTATGAGAGAGTATTCCAGTGGAGATGAAAATTTGGAGAACCTATGGCTTGACATCAGAAACAGAAGGAGGCTCAGACGCCAATCGCAATTAGGGAGGAGGCGTCGAGCGAGTAATTAATTAGGGAAATTAACACACTCCATAAGTGGATAAAAGGACATGGCTGGGCTGGTGGAACTCACCAGAAGCAAAGTGTCTAAATGGAGTGAAGACATGCAGCAAACTCTCTGAGGCTTGTGAATTATTGCTACGCCAGGGTTGCCGGACAGAGTGTGGATTTATTGCTGTGTTTTGGAATTACTCCACCGTTCTCTTGTGGGGGTTTGTTTTTGAGTTGAGTTAATTCTGAAACGGCTGAATTTTGTTTTGCTCACCTGAAATTAAAGGGGAGACATTTTATACTCCCACCCCATAATAATTGTACAGCTACATGAAACCACTAGTCAGAGGAATTAGCAGAGAAACTAAAGTACACATTTTTTAGGATTACTGAGCAACACATTGCTGGCAGAACTCAATTCTCTTTCTCCATTTAAATCAACCTTGTAGCTTATAGTTCCATTCAGGGAGCACTTTTCCAACTCTTAAAGAAAGTTCTAGTGACCTTTCAGAAGACTTATAAATATGTGTTTAACAAACAAGAGTAGAGCTCCTTCAAAAGAACATTAAACTCACATCAGTAAAGAACTTACATAATGTGACTGACTATTTCCAAAATGACGATTAGGGATTACATGAGCAGATGCCTCTGCTGAAGCCAGATGTTTGGTATCAGGCTTTTCCTAAAAAGTTAGACTGGAAACAGGCATTCAAGGACATAACAGATCTGATAAGGAGGCTTATTGTAGAAAAATGAAACTCTTAGCAAATAATTCCAATGACTGCTACGTATCAAATGCAAGGCCTATTTATTCTGAAATCAAGGTTTGAATTCTTTCTTTTTATGTGGCTGCATAATAGGATTGAAGCCTATTGGCAGAAAGAAATTTCCACTTGTTTCTGGCTTTGGTAATGGAGTTGTCTGATTTCAGATTCTTTGCTTCTAACCTTGTGACAACTGGCTCCCAAACTGACTCTTTCTATGGTCCAAGTCAATATGGCCAATGAAAGCTTGAGAACGCAAGGTATACCAACAGTATCCTCAAGTGGCCAAAAAGAATTAAGCTGAGCCCGACACCTGATCATATCTTCACTAAGAACATCAATGGGGCATTTTAGACTGCTAATTCAGCCAGATTTCTATTAGAAAAATGGAGACAGGCACTACTTTAAACCTGAAACAAGCAAAAAATGAATTTAGGCTATGTCCACAGAATGTTGGGATGAGACAAAGACATTGTCACAAGGATATATCCTTGAAATATGGTTAATGAAATAGCGTCATGGTACAGGTGTTAAGATAGGAAGATGAACCCAATGTTGACATGTAATTTGTCCTTCGAGAGGGAAAATTCAATAGTTAAGATTTCATTTGACAATACTTTGTAAGAAGAGTTATACTTTGGATACTTTTTTTTCCATGAATTCAGAGGATTTTAGGTATTAGAAGCTAGTTGTGTTCATTATCATTATCATCATGATTTTATATTTGAAATGTTGCATTAAAGTCAATGACAGGTCATCCTCAATTAATGTCCATTCAAAGTTACGATGAACCCAACGATGTTTCTAATGACCCCTCCTTGAAGTTACGACTACCATGTAATCCCTGTAGTCATGTGATTGCATTTAGGACACTGGGCAATTGGTTCTCATTTATGATTAATTGTAGCATCCTCCAGCTACATGACCATGATTTGTGACATTTTTTTGTCAGTTTCCAGGATTTTTCATCAGTTTCCAGCAGAAAAAGGGACCATTCAATGGCCATGTGATTTGCTTAATGACCAAGGTAACTCAGTTTCCAATGTTCATGAAACCGAGTCATGTCATGTGGCCATCTGCTTAATGGTCGCAATGACTTATGGCCAAAATTCCAGGTTCGATTGTAGTCATTAAGTGGGGATGATCTCTAAATTCATATTTAAAGAAGTTTTTTTCTATGTCTTGGCCAGAAATACTGACAAAACTATGTCTTGAAACAGGCATGCAGAATGAATCTCAGAGAAACCACAATCATTGTGTTTACACAGTTCTGCCTCTAAAGACTGATGCGCCACAGAGGCAGGAATGGCTCTATGAAACTGAATACTAACTTGACAAGGAATGAAAGCAACAAGCATTGTGGGGTGACTTGATTACTAGATTAAATAAAGGTGTTTGTTCCTAAGAAATCAGTCTGACAGAGGGTTGCAGATTGGTTTTGTTAAATTACATATTTAAGTTTTTCTTTTTAAATGGAATTGAAAATTTAATGAAAACCAGACTATTGTTTTTGTGGAGAGACATTTTAAACACAATGAACATGATGAAATCTCAATCATTGGCTGAATAATTTATCCATTAATTTCATAGTTTGGTTTCGTATACCAAGAATAGAAAAAAAGAAAAATACCTCCTTCCCACCAGCTTTTGACTCAAACTTTACTTTCTTGTTTTCAATTTTCTCTTTACCCACAAAAAGTGCTTATTTTTCCACTATTATTTTTCTGTAGTTTACCAAAAGCCCAATGTTTCAGTGAATATACCACCATTGGTATACAGTATTCTACTGTGGTGCTTAAAGCAATTTCTGTTTCTGGAGATTATTCCACCCATTTCGGAATTGGCCATTCACATTTGTTCCTGTTCTGCTGCATTTTGCTTTCTCCTGCCCCTAACCTTTGCAAGCATAAGCAGCAGGTAACCCCTCATGGGAAGCGGAAAAGGCTAATACTTTCTCCTGTCAAGGGCTAAGAAAACAACATACAAGGCAGAGCACTTCCAAGATTTTGGAAACTCAGGAGACTGCATAGCAACAAGCCAGGTCTGTTTGTGTTTAGACTTTTGTTACCAGAGCTGCCTTGTGCTTTTCATTCCCAGCTGGGCGGTATTTATATTTGTTATTTACAACATTGGAGGTCTTCTGTCTGTGGCCTTAGTTCTGCCTCTGTTAGGAGCTTGGGCAGGACTCTCGTAGACCAAAGACCTGGCACTGAGAAGATCAAACAAACACAGCTGCTTCTGTGTGACTCCCGCTGATATCTGGCTGGCTGCTCCCAGTTTGGTCTGGGAAGCCCACAGCAGAACCTGGTACAGGTGGAGGCAAATAACCCTGAGGCCAAAGGCAGTGCATGAAAATAGTGATTAATTAAATGCTCACTGAGAAAGCAGCAGCAGTGGCTGTGGCTGGTGAACCCAAGAATAAACAAGGCCACCCCCCACCCCCAATCTCAAATCTTGCACTTCAACAGTTTTCTTGATTCAATACTGAACAGGCATTGTGAGCCTTGTGGCACCTTGAATCAAGTTAGAGCTGAAGAGGCAGACATGTGCATCACATGCACATGCCTGCCCTGTGCACGTATAAAGGGATACGTCTGGGGAAGGGGGAATATGCAAATAGGAAAATTGGGGTCTGCGGATTGGACATACTGCAGAACCCATCAGACAAAGACTGACAGGAACTAGAAGATGGGCCTTCTTTGCTGTGGACCCTGCTTTATGAATATTCTGCCCTTGAAGAGTAGAATGGCCCCAAACCTGTTGGCCTCTTATAAAGCTTTAGAAACCTGGCTGTGTAAATGGGCCTGGGGCTCCAAATGTGTTAAAAATGATAACCAGCCCCTGGAATTGCACCTGGAAAGCAATTGGAAGCCAGTGCAGCTCACGCAGTATTGTTGTTACTTGGATGGATTGCCAAACACCCAAAACTGCAAATGACTTTGCATTCTGAACAGTGGAAGATTCCAGATGGTTTTCAAGGGCAGCTCCATGTAAAGCACATTGCAGTAATCCAAATAGCAGGTGACTAAGATGTAAGTGATTGTGAGCCTCCCACTCCAGGAATAAATACAACAAGGTGGCTTTGTGCAAAGCCCCTGTTGCCATCTGCTCTTCCAGGTGGAGCTGTGACTCTAAGAGGACCCCCAAATTGGCACACCAGATCTGTGCCAGGGAAGTGTAATCCCACCAAGAGTAAAATATCTCAACTCACTTGATGCTAGGAGCCAAAAACTTCTCTTGTTAGGATTGAGAAACCTCACAGCTAGTTGTTCCCTATCCAGCGCCTTATAGCTTTCAGGCACTTAGCACTTGAACAACATTAACTGTCCCACATGAAGTAGAACAATATAACTAGGTTTCCTCAGCATACTGTTTTTTCAGATGGGTCTTTCCCAGTCTCACTTGGAAAGGCTAGGATTGAATTGAGAGCTTCAACATGCAAAGCTCAGTTGGACAGCTATGGCCCTTAAGCCAATCCCAATCTTCTCAATATGATATCTCCAACTGCCCAACTTGACCAAAGCTGCTTTTATAACTTAAAACTGGCCACCGTTGTTAAATGCTTAAGGGAGTTATTTTTTCTGTCACTATTTCTTCAGCCATATAAACATTCTGTGCCTTTGGTGAAGTATCAGAGAAATTCACAAAAATGAATTATTCAATGATAGGGTGTGTTTTTTTATTTTTTAAAAAAGAAAAATATTGTTCTGAACTAAGCAAACTCGTTAGCTTGCAATTCTAATAGTTTTACTTTCACAGCAGGCTCGTAAACCTGCACTTCTGATTGGCCCGCTGATAGTGGATCGTGATTGGTCATTGTCAGCTGATCTGATTGGCTGTTAGCGGGTCGCCGCTGATTGGACGCACCAGCCACTTCTACCAGACGAGAGGAGGCACACCAAACCATCACCATCGGCCACACTTCATCCCTTGATGCAAGAAAAATCCGAGTAAAGGTCATCATTGAGAAGTGACCATGCGTTATGGAAGTCGACTCCAGGTCTTCCCTTTCGATGGTTTCCTGGAAAGCCCTCAAACAGCTGATCCCTGACATCCATCACCAGGACCTCAGCACTCAGAGAATTATATTAAAGGACTACCAAGGGAATAGGATCCCAGTCGCCGGTTCCAGCCACATCCAAGTCTCCTTCAAGGACCACACCGCAACCCTACCTCTTACCGTCGTTGATAGAGATCGACCCAGCTTACTAGGCTTACAGTGGTTCGCGCCACTGGGAATTGAACTGGCAGGCATCAACCAGACCAAAGGCGATGGCTGGGAAGCAGCCCTTGTCCAGGAATTCCAGGAAGTTTTCATCGAGAAGCTAGGCAAGTACAAGGGATCTCCCATATCGTTTAATCTCTGCCCTGATATTGCGCCCATTCGCCTTAAGCCTCGTCGAGTGTCCTTTGCACTCAAACCAAAGATTGACAAACAATTGGAAAATTAATAGCCCAAGGCATGTTGGAACCGATTGACCACGCCCGATAGGAGAGCCCAATTGTAACCCCCATAAAACCTGATGGATCTTTGAGAATTTGTGGGGATTACAAGGCCACCCTAAACCACGCACTTCAGCAGAGCGCTTACCCCATGCCTGTGGTCCAACTCCTTCATTCCCTTGGGGGTGGAAAAATATTTGCAAAATTGGACTTAGCCCAGGCGTACCAGCAGCTGCCCATAGATGCAGAGACCGCAGAAGCCCAAACTATAGTCATGCACAGAGGTGCATTCAAGTGTAACAGACTCCAGTTCGGAGTGAGCGTAGCACCTGGCATCTTCCAAAGTCTGATGGAGAGATTGCTACAAGGCATAAAAGGGGTCGTGCCATATTTTGATGATGTCTTGATAGCCACCCCCACTAGAGGTCTACTAGAAAAGCGACTAAGAATGGTCCTCCAAAAATTTAAAGACGCTGGCCTGAAGGTCAAGAAGGACAAGTGCCAACTATGTACTGAGAGGGTTGAATTCCTTGGTTACCTTCTTGACAAACAAGGAATTCACCCTACTAAGAAAAAATTGGCTACAATAAAAAATGCCCCGAGACCTAGGAACAAAACAGATCTACAAGCCTTCCTGGGACTCATAACTTTTATAACATCTTCCTACCCCAGAAGGCAACTGTTGCTGAACCCCTGCATAGGCTCCTTGACAAGAAAGCTTCCTGGGTCTGGGGACATCGAGAAGAGCGAGCCTTTCAGCAAGTAAAAGACCTTTCAACATCAGATGCTGTACTAATACAATATGACGAGACTTTACCCATAACTGTCACCTGTGACGCCTCATCATTTGGAGTAGGAGCCATCCTGAGCCACATCCTGCCAAACAGTACTGAGGCGCCCATTGCATTCTATTAAGTCCTGGGCATGGGTGCAAGAATGGAGATGAGACATCGGTCTGTGACTTCAACTCTTTATTGAACAAGAAAGAACGGAGCACCAGACCTGGGCAGCAGTAGCTCTTTTATAGAGCTTGCTGCCATCAAATAACCAATGAACTGAGTCTATCGCTTTCACAAGCGTCCAATCAGGGTTTTCTGTTAACAGCCAATCAGACTGGACAAAACTGACCAATCATGACTCGGTATTTACGGGCCAATGAGAATTGCAGGATTACAAGCCTGTTGTAAGACGAAGCTGTTTCGGGTTGTATCGCTGCGATGGTTTAATCCATAACACCCCTCCCCCCTTTGGTTCCGTCTGAGGGGTGGAGTGACGTATTCTCGCAAATAGGCAGCCCGCTTCACCTGTCTGCTCGACCTGCGCTGCTCCACCAGGTTCTGTTCTGATTCTGGCCCTGGCTCTGGCTCCGGTGGGCTGTCCGCTGGGCTGGGTAACGAAGACTGTGGTTCCGAGTAGCCCTCGTCGGCACTGTCTTCCGGGTTCCCTGGATCCGCCTCCGTCACAGTGTTGTCACGTGGCGAGGCCGCTCCCTGGTTCGGCTCTCCCTCAGATGGTGATATCCCCTGGGCTGTTGGGTTTCGATTTCTTCTTCATCCTCCTCCATGTTCCTCCCCTCCCCCAGCTGGAGGTTCCGGCGCTAATCTGGAGCAGAGTTGGTCTATGTGGCGTTTCCACATCTTACCGTCTGCCATTTGTAGGTGATAGGATCGGGGTCCTGTAAGTTGCGTTATGGTAGCGGGGACCCACAATGGGTCGCCCGAGAAGTTTTTTGCAAACACAAGGTCACCTTCCTGGAATGCCCGACACTTACTGCTGGATCCTGGGGGTTGTTCTGGCATGTACTTTGGGTGGATGCGATCAAGATGTGAGCGAAGTTTGCGACCCATCAGGAGTTCTGCTGGGGTTTTGTTCATGGTGCTGTTTGGGGTTATGTGTTGGATAAAAAGCATTCGGTTTATTTTGTCGTCAATGTCGCCGTGGTCCATTTTGTGCAGGGTCTGTTTTACAAATTGAACCATTCACTCAGCCCTACCATTAGCTGCAGGGTGAGCTGGCGATGTTAAAGCATGGCGAATGCCCCGATCTGCCAGGTATTGTTCGAATTGGGGGGCATTATCTGAGACGAGGACATCGGGAAGTCCATGGGTAGTGAATAGTTTATTCAGTTTTTTAGTGACTGCGTCTATGGTGGTGCTTTTCATTTTTTGGACTTCAAGCCAGTTTGAATAGGCATCCACCGTTAAGAGGAAAATGTGTCCTCTTGTGGGTCCCACAAAATTGATGTGGATACGGGACCACGGACCTCGAGGCGTTTCCCACTGAGTTGGGGGAGTCTTTGGAGGAGTGGGGTGAGTCTCCTGGCATTTACTGCATTTTGCTACCCACGTTTCTATTTGTCTATCTAAACCAGGCCACCATGCGTAACTCCTGGCCAATGCCTTCATCCGCACGATGCCTAGATGTCCCTCATGCAGCATCTTTAATACCCTATATTGTAACTTCTCTGGGACTATGACTCTGTCTCCCCATACCATGCAACCTTTCTGAGAGAACAGTTCTGTTTGATGATTTTTAAATGGCTTGAACGTGTCATCGGTTTCACTGACCAGCCAACTGCGTTCTACCCAGCTGAGGACTCGTGCCAAAACAGGGTCCTTTTTTGTCTCTAAGGCTATGTCTCGAGCGGTTAATGGCGGCGATTTGAGGGTTTCGATTTGTAGTATGGTTACGGTTGGAGCAGCGTCCTCTATAATGTCTGGTAGTGGCGAGCGGCTCAAAGCGTCAGTATGGGGAATGGTTTTCCCCGGGCGATGTTGCAATCGGTAATCGTAGGCGGCTAAAAATTCTGACCAACGTGTCATTCTTGGTGATAATATATGGCGAGTTTGTCTGTTTCCTGCCAAAATCCCAAGTAGCGACTTGTGGTCTGTAATTATGGTAAAGGGTCTCCCATATACATATTCATGGAAGCGTTTAATTGCGGATACGATAGCGAGGGCCTCTTTATCAAGTTGACTATAGTTCCTTTCGGTTTTAGACAAAGTTCTCGAAAAGAACGTAATGGGTGCCATTTCCATTTGGGAGGACATGGCTTAGGATGGCTCCTACTCCAAATGGTGAGGCATCACAGGTAACAGTCAAAGGGAGAGTCTCATTGTACTGCATTAATACGCATCAGAGGTTAAAAGGTCTTTTATCTCTTTGAACGCTTTCTCTTCACGCCGTCCCCTAACCCAAGGAGCCTTTTTATCGAGAAGTCTATGTAGGGGTTCGGCTACGGTTGCCTTCTGGGGCAAGAAAATGTTATAAAAGTTAATGAGTCCCAGGAAGGCTTGAAGGTCTGTCTTATTCCTAGGTCTCGGGGCTTTTTTTTATCACGGTTAGTTTTTTTTTTGGTGGGGTGGATTTCCTGTCTGTTGAGAAGGTATCCCAGAAACTCCACTCTCTCCGTACAAAGTTGACACTTGTCTCGTTTTACCTTAAGACCCTTTGAATTTCTGCAGAACTTTTCTGAGTTGTTGTACTAATAATTCTTTAGTGGGGGCAGCTATTAGGACGTCGTCAAAATAAGGCACGAGGCCTTTTATGCCTTGTAATAGTCTCTCCATTAAACTTTGGAAAATGCCCGGCACAACGCTTACTCCGAATTGGAGTCTATTGAACTTAAAAGCGCCTCTATGTGTAACTATTGTCTGGGCTTCTGCAGTTGCTGCATCCACAGGGAGTTGCTTGTACGCTTGAGCTAAATCCAATTTCGCAAATATTTTTCCACCACCCAGGGAATGAAGAAGGTGTTGAACCACCAGTACTGGATAAGCGCTCTGTTGAAGAGCATGATTTAGGGTGGCCCGATAGTCCCCGCAAATTCTTAATGAACCATCTGGCTTTATTATCGGGGTTTCCCAATGGGCGTGGTCAATCAGTTCCAATACACCCTGGGCTATCAGTTTATCTAGCTGCTCGTCAATTTTAGGTTTTAAGGCAAAAGGTACTTGACAGGGCTTAAGCCAAATGGGAGCTACATCGGGGCTCAGATTAAATGATATAGGGGTCCCCTTGTACTTGCCTAATGTTCCTGTGAACACGTCCTGGAATTCCTGGATGAGTCTCTTCCCAGTCATCATTTCTGGTATGGTGTATGCCGGCTAGTTCAATTCCGAGTGGGGTGAACCATTGTAGCCCTAACAAGCTGGGTCGGTCACGATCGACGACAGTTAGGGGAAGTGTTGCTGTGCAGTCCTTGAATGATACTTGGACGTTGCTGGAACCGACAACTGGGATTTTGTTTCCCTGATAGTCTTTCAGGATGATTCGCTGCGTGCTGAGGTCCTGGCGGCAAATGGCAGGGATCAGTTGTTTGAGGGTTTTCCAGGATACCATCGACAGGGACGATCCCGAATCGACTTCCATCACATATGGTTGATTCTCAATAGTGACCTTCACGCGTATCTTCCTTGCATTGAGCAATGAAGCGTGACCGATGATAATGATTTGGTGGGCCTCTTCTTGTCTCATTGAAAAGGCAGGTGCTTGGTTTCTGTCGTAGTAATGGTTGTTCCATTGGTGGTTCAGACAGTCCCGGTTCTCAGGAGGTTTGCTTATCTCCGGATGGAGGTTGTTCTCCTTTCGGCTGGGACTGGACACTCGTCTGCTTCTGCAGACCTTCACGATGTAGCCCTTTTTTCCACAGTTATGGCAGAGTGCGTCGAGGAATTTGCAGTCCGATCGCAGGTGGTTTGCCCTGCAACCCACACATTGGCGTGGACGTCTCTGGTTTCTTTGCTCTCGTTCCAAGTGGAGCCGGTTGACCTCCTCTTCATCACTGTCTGAGGATGACTCGAGGTCTTCGTGGTGGGTAGTGGTAGCATGCTTTTCAGTGGCAAGTGGGACCTCGTCGGTGAGTTGGCGAAGCGGTGCGTTCGCTCAGCGCATTCAAATGGCTGACTTTCTGTTTGCTTCTGTGGCAGTAGCGTCGGCGATGACATCCGTAAGGCTGATGTCGCCTTTCGTCATCAGCTTACTCTGCACGTGTGGTGCATTTAATCCCAGAACTATTCGGTCTCTTAGGGCTTCCTCTAAGTTTGCAAAACCACAAAGGCCTCCTAGGTTTCGGAGGTCAGCTATGAAATTACCAATGCTCTCGTCCTTCCGTTGGTCCCTCCGGTAAAATTCGTGTCTTCGTATCAGTGTAGGTACTGCGGTGCGAAATGGGCCCTGAGGATTGGAGCGAGGGTGTCCCAATCCATGGTCTTCACTTCCGCCAGTTTTGCTAATGCTTTAGCCATTTTGAAAATGGCAGGGCCGCAATGAGTCAGGAATACCGCTCGTTTCTTGCCAGACGTAGCATCTTTTAAATTGTTGGTCTCCAGGAACATCTGGAAACGGTCTATATCCGAGTCCCAGTCTTCGGTTGCTGGGTCGAATGGAGCGGGTGGTATGGCACCGCTTGTCATCTTGCCGTCTGTTGCGTGCGCTCTTTCGCCACGTGCTCTGTCTTTGTCCGATATGTTCTAGTCAGCTCTATCATCTCCGCATCCCACCTTCATCACCAGTGTTAAGTCCTGGGCATGGGTGCAAGAACGGAGATGAGACATCGGTCTATGACTTCAACTCTTTATTTAACAAGAAAGAACGGAGCGCCAGACCTGGGCAGCAGTAGCTCTTTTATAGATTTCTCATAACAGTGGATGCCTATTCCAACTGGCTTGAGGTCCACAAAATGAAGAGCATCACCACAGAGACAGTCATTAAAAAACTAAACAGACTATTTGCTGCACACGGCTTGCCAGATGTCTTGGTTTCAGACAATGGCCCACAATTCACCGCCTTGGAATTTGAGCAGTACCTAGCAGACCGGGGGATATGCCACGCCTTAACATCGCTGACTCACCCTATAGCCAAAGGTAGGGCTGAACGAATGGTCCAGTTCATAAAGAAAATCTTACACAAGATGGAACAAAGGAACATCCACGACAAGGTGACCAGGATGCTTCTCCTCCAACATATTACTCCAAACAGCACCACAAACAAAACCCCAGCCAAACTCCTGATGGGCAGCAAACTTCGATCACATCTTGACCAACTACACCCTGCCTACACACCGGAAAAGCCCCTGGGGTCCAGCAGCAAGTATCGCACGTTCAAGGTAGGGGACCCGGTTTTTGCAAAAAACTTTACTGGTGACCCATTGTGGGTCCCCACTACCATAACTCAACTTACGGGTCCCCGATCCTACTGCTTACAAACTACTGATGGGAGACTGTAGAAGCGCCACATTGACCAGCTACGCTCCAAGCTGGCACCTACCCCCTTCACAAGCCCTGAACTCCAAACCAGGGGGGGGAGGGAAATCGAGGAGGCTGAAAACGAACTAGTACCCGACCCAGTACTCGAAACCCAGAAATCAGCGCGACCAAACCTGGAATATTTACCTTCCGAAGAAGAGCCGGGGCAGATGGTCATCTCTCCACGAAGCAGCACGGCGGCATCAGCAAACCCAGAGAATCCAGATGACAGCCTTGACGGGAGTAGAGATGACAACCCTGAGTCACCCAACAGAGAAGTCAGATCACCATTACTGCTGAGTCCAATAAACAGCCCACCGGAACCAGAGTCCGGGCAAAGTCTGGTGGAACAAAGTAGATCAGGTAGACAGGTGAGACGACCTGCCTACCTGTGAGAATACATCACCCCACTCTTGAGACGGAACCTAGGGGGGAGAGGTGTTCCAAACTAAGCAAACTCGTTAGCTTGCAATTCTAATAGTTTTACTTTCACAGCAGGCTCGTAAACCTGCACTTCTGATTGGCCTGCTGATAGCGGATCATGATTGGTCGTTGTCGGCTGATCTGATTGGCTGTTAACAGGTCACCGCTGATTGAATGCTTCCAGCGCGGCAAACTCAAATCTTTGGGTGTTGTGACAGCAGCCAGCTCTATAAAAGGAGCTGCTGCTGCCTTAGTACTTCGCTCTGTTCTGAAGTCACTAATAAAGAGTTGGAGTCACTATTCGATGCCTCGTCTTCGTTCTTGTGCCCACTTTCCCAAATCTAACAAATATAACTTCCAAGTATGTAAAAGAAAAAATATATAAAATAAAAATGTGTTGCACATTGTAATCTGGAGATGCCGCAGGATATATAGGCACAATAACCCCAGGCCAGACCTCTCAATGCCTTTTTCACAATCATAGAAATTTCTGTTATTCAAGTCCTCCAGAAGTTCTCTTCTCACAGGGAATGAGCCAGAGGGCAGAGATTGCTTCACAGAACCTGGCTAGCAGCTGCCTTCATCTGTAGAGAGAGACAGTCTTCAAACTGTGCAAAATATTCATGGACTTAAACATAACCCTGTTGTTCAGCTTGTTCTCAATATCAGGAAATCTGAGTTTAGAACATCTTCCAGAAGAAGCTGCAGTCTAGTTGCCCTTCCCATAATACAAATTTTGGGGACTTGAAACACTTGGGTCTTTTCGTATTGTATTGTTATTCAACTTGCCACTGAACTGGAGGGGAAGGGAGGGTGGGATGGAATCCTGAGGGTTTGTACACGAAGCATCAGAGCCTGGAAACCATCAAGGTCACCAGGAGGTGGACCATTCCCATAACAAAAGGATGTCTTATAATTGGACAATGTGAACACCCAGGGGTGGGGAGAAAGGGAAGCTATTGTTTAACTAAGCAAGCCTTTGTGTGGGAAACCAGAGCTGGTTTTGTTTCTTCAGTGCTGAAATGGTGTCTACAATAAAGTGTTACCTTTGGGAATTCAAAGTTCCTGTGAGTGTTTACTTCTTTTAGGTCCACTATTTGGACAATTGGCATTGGTACTGGTATGCTTCCATCGATGTAGAGAAATAAGAAAGTCCTAATCCAGATTCAGCAGTCTATAGCTACTTAAGAGGAGGGGTATCTGTCTTCTCCCTGGAAGCATTGGTTGCCTCGTTCTACCATCTGGCCCTGGATCCATTACCTGGCAGCAGATGCAATGAAATCTTATCTCTTCAATCTGTGTCTCCCACCCCAAACTTTTTTATGCTATTAAATCCAACTTCCTGCTTTATAATTATAGGGGTAGTCCTTGACCTAGGACCATAACTGAGTCCAAAATTTATATTGCTAAGGGACCTACATGTTAAATATGTTTTGCCCATCTTATCATTTTTCTCACCACAGTTGTTAAGTGAATCTGCTTTCCCCTTTGACTTGGCTTGTCAGAAGGTTGCAAAAGGTGATCACATCAGTGCTGCCAACTCTCACGCAATCAGAGTGAGACTCATGCAATTCAACCAATTTTGACTGTCTCACTCTGATAAACGAAATCTCACGCTAAACCCCCAAAATGGAATGTACAAAAATAAATATATCTCTACATATTCTCTGATATTCCGAATATTCCCCTTAGGAGAAGGATGAGCTCCCAGCACCGCACCGCCCTGCCCAGCCACCCCACCGCGCCTCTTTTCCCGCCTTAATCCTCGTTCTGCCTCGGCGTCCCGTAACTGTGCATGATGCCGATTAGCAAATTCGCTTCAGGAAAGCGAAGAGCAAGAGGCTTCTTCCCGCCCAGGGCGCTCGCAGCCACTTTGCCCCGCGCTCTCCCTCTCTGCAATGTCCTCCGGGACAAGCCAGCTGCCCTTTTCAAAGAAGGACACGAGGGGGCTGGCAAAGCCTCTTTTGCAGGCAACAGCCTCGGCCAGTAATAACCCTGGTAAGCAAAGCTGAGAATTGTCCGCTGCCAGAGATGTAACTAGAAGCTGGGGCGTCTCTCTCTCTCTGAAAGACATTTGTTCCAGAGGATCACATCCTGTCAGTCCTCCAACTTTCTATTTTGTACAAAGCTGCCCAGCCCCTTTATAGATCAGCCTGGCGCGCTTCTCGCCTTGCTGGTTTGGTCAGCTAAAAGAGAGCATAAGGCGTGTAAAGGGGTGGTGGTGGTGGCGGAAGTTTGCTCATACACCCACATGCTAAAAGCATTAGGACAATGTTCTGTTAGGACAATGGGATCAACCAGGATGAAAGGTTATGTATTTCCAAGCGATCGCATGACACTCCAGCATTGACAGTGCAGTTGGGTTCCTTTAATAACTTGGATTTGGTTTAGTAACCTTCCCCCTCTCCCCCTCCGGTTTACTCTGGGCCTTGGTAGCAGGTGAGTTTTCAAGACAGCATTTTTGAAAATACTTTAAAAACAAGGTTAGGGTTTCCCTTTTTCTAATATTGGAAGCAGTCTCCTCCAAATGGTAATTAATTAAACATCTGCTTAATTCTTCAGCCAAATAAAGTTGCTATAATGGCTCTTTAAAAAAAGTAATTTTACGAGCACCACCCTGGGGTTTACACTGTGTAAGATACAAGGAAAGGAGAGGAAGGTGGAAGAAAAGAAGACTGATGCAAAATATAATGTTCACAGAATTTTATTCAGAGTTGTGTTGGATCTCTTTTTTGGGGGGGGGGGGTTGTCCCATTCTTTCTTGGTGTTCTTTCTGTTCTTTCTGTCCTTTTTGCTTTTTTAAATGGTCTTTCTCCCCTGGGTCAGAAATCCAGCCAGAGAAAATAAAGAAACATCTTTAGTGGTTAAATGGAAGCCGCTCCGTAATGGCTTTGTTTCAGAAGAAGGAATCACTTTTTCCTCTTTCTCCTTTGAGTTTAAATCCTAGGTCTCCATGCACCAGATCGACAGGACTGTACTACATTATTATCATATTTTCAAACCCTTAGATAAGGACTCAATAAGGACTTTTTTTGATGCCAGTAGGCTTCTCAGCCCCAAATTGGGATAGCCCTGACTCAACTAGAACATATTCTAATCTTAACACAATTTACCATCCAAAGAGCAGTAAGACCATTAAGTTCAGAATCTAAACTTACCCAATAAATAATATACTGTTTTCTCACTGTGCTATTTTGGATCCATTACTCCGATGATGCCAGAGATAGTTAGGGACAAGACTGGCTGGAAGAGAATATGGAAGGAAAAAATACATCACAATAAGAGAACACTGACTGACATACAACAATTCAGTTTCTTATCATGTCAAGGGAAGATAAGCATATTCCTATGCTTAAAGTTCCTAAATACTGTGAGTATTTCTCCTGTATGTTTAAATGGGATAAACTTATACCTCGGGAATTCTAACCAGCAAGTTTTGGTCAGGCAGCTGTTGATTGTAGACATTGCAGGAAGGAATTCACCAGGCTTACTCCATATAAAGTCACAGGCAGGGGTGATATTTGCATGCCATGCTTACCCATGGTAAACCTCATGGTTTAGTCTACCTAGTTTCATATTATCTGCTAGTTTATGGAACAGGGAGTAGGGTGGACACCATAATTATTATCTTTGAGAAGGTGTCTATTAGAACATGAATGTACACAAAGGAAAATAATGGAAAAGTTGTGATCTCCCCACACAAACTACTCCTTTCATTTATATCTCATGTTTTGTATGCACCTACGTAAATGATGAACTTTATGTACATTGCAGTGCTGCCAACTCTCACGCAATCAGAGTGAGACTCACGCAATTCAACCAATTTTGACTGTCTCACTCTGATAAACGAAATCTCACGCTAAACCCCCAAAATGGAATGTACAAAAATAAATATATCTCTACATTCTCTGATATTCCGAATATCGATATGCCCAAGCCCAAAGTTTCGAGATTTTCCCGCGCGGATGTAAAGTTTAATCAATAATAATCGTTTTTGGTTTGCGCGCGAAGACGAGCTATTGGATTACGATTGGTTTCTACCTATAGTTACGTGAACGTAGCTTGTACTTTTGGCAAATTACAGTACATGTATGGCTATGACGTGTGCTTTACATCGCTTTACATACACTGACTGTGAGAGAATACGTACGTACAGCTGTACGTACGTACATTGTACGGCCGCACAGCAGGCCGCCACACCAGAAACCCGCTAAATTATTAGAGTTGACAGTTCATCTGTGATGAAGTGTAGTATTTAACCTGTGGCATTCAACTACTATTCCAGAGTTTCCTTGTGAATCAAGAGCTGCACTTGCTGTATTTTTTAGTCTCTACCAGGGCTTTGTTTTGGTTCTATAGCTTCTATGATGAAAGCTAGGGCCAAGCTTCAGAATACAGTAGATGAGTTTTACAGTTAACAATATGTATATTTATATGAAGCACTCATTATTCGATTAAATGTTTAGTTTATACATGTCTGAAATTATGAACCCCTATTTCAGTCAACAAGTTAGTATATAATTAAAGACTGAGACTATAGCATTTGATATTGGCATGTAGTATGGTATTTGATACAGAAAGAAGAATACCCATTGATGTATTTGCATTATCTCTGTAGTTGTTTCGGGTTTTTTGTCTTTTTGTTGCACATTGAATTCATCCTATAGTGGTCTATAGTACATCACTAAGCTAATAAAATCAGTTGAGGTAGAATACTGCAGTTACAAGTCAGGAACTTCAATTATTCATGGTCAGTGAACTGCATTATTCATATCTTACAAATCCGGTTCAAGTACATTGGTGCTGCTTGCATGTATGTATGTATGTATGTATATGTCCAAATCATGACTAAAGTATGCATCAGATTGCACCATTTAAAATGTAAAATTGTCAAAGCTCCCTACCGTGGAAGGGGGGACACCCCCCTTCCACACCATCCCCCCCTCGGTCACTCCGCTCCCTCGCAGTGTCTCACTCTGAACTATCACTCAAGGTTGCCAGCCCTGTCACATGATCCCAGGACATTGCAACCATCATAAATAGGAGTCAGTTGCCAAGTCCCTCAGTTTTGATCACATGACCATGGGGATGCTGCAGTGGTCATAATTGTGGAAAAAAAGGTCATGAGTCACTTTTTTTTTTCCAGTGGCAATACCATTATAACTTTGAATGGTTACTAAGTCGAGGACTATCTGTAGTCCAGATTAAAGTAACCCTGGCTTCCACTTAAACAGGTCAGATATACTTAAGATTAGAACGTTTTTTTAAATGTTCAGTATATATTCTGTATATTCAATTCAATCTGCCTTCCAGAATTTTAAGGCCATGATGCTATTATCCTACACTGTGAAATGGATCTTGGCCTTCGTCTACATGACATTCTTCCAGGTATTTGAAAACTTGTCTCATATCCCCTCCTTTGTCATCACTTCAAAGCCAAACATACCCAGCTCTTTGAACTCTCTTCATAGGTCTTGCTACTTTTCTCCAAACATGTACCCGTTGGTCTGAATCAGAGGTGGTATTCAGTGGGTTCTGAAGCATTCTGGAGAACCGGTAGCGGAAATTCTGAGTAGTTCATAGAACCGGCAAATGCCACCTCTGACTGGCCCTGCCCCCATCTGTTCTCTGCCTCCCAAGTCCCAACTGATTGGCTAGGTCTTCTTTGGTTGCCCTGCACAGGAGAACAGAGCTGGAAAGCAGGTTAGCCGGGTGGAGAGGGAATAGGGATTTTGCAGTAAGCTTCCTCCAGAATTAGGGAGGGAATGGATATTTTGCAATATCCTTCCCCTGCCACATCCACCAAGCCATGCCCACAGAACTGGTAGTAAAAAAGTTTGAATCCCACCACTGGTCTGAATCTTCTTAAAACATATTCCCAGAACTGATCACAAAATTTGAGTCAGCCACTGACCAATGTAGAACAAACTGGAAATATAAGCTCTCAGAATTTGGCAACTTTGCTTCTGTTATTGACCTGGGAAAGATATCCAAAGGCAGAATTGCTGGTATGACAACATTATGAGTCGTGTGGTTCTTAGAATGCCAGAAAGTTTTGCTCCCCTGGCAAGCAAGAGATTTCTGAGAATTTCCAATGCATTTTTAAATATTTTTAAAAGGCTAACTTTTCCTCATCCAGCTTTTCTCAAACAACTTTTATGAGTGGACAAAAACCACAGAAATACACGAAGCTTAAACTGTATAGAGGGCAGCTAGCCATGTTTCTCTTTTTTTCAGAAAGGAATGATAGCATGTCTATTTAGTCACATGCTGAGACGCTAAGTTGCTGACTGGATTGAAATAGGAGTAGGGGGTGATTGGTTAGAAGTTCTCAACAGTCTGCTATTAGCCAGCATTATGAGCAATTGATCCAGAGGTCGTATTCAGCAGGTTCTGACCAGTTCTGGAGAACCGGTAGCAGAAATTTTGAATAGTGCGGAGAACTGGCAAATCCTACCTCTGACTGGTCCTGTCCCCATCTATTCTCTGCCTCCTGAATCTCAGATTTATGGCTGGGTCTTCTTTTGTTGCCCTGCACAGGAGAACAAAGCTGGAAAGCAGGTTAGTGGGGTGCGGAGGAAATGGGATTTTGCAGTAACCTTCACTCAGGAGTGAGGACGGAGTGGAGATTTTACAGTACTCTTCCCCTGGAGTGGGGTGCGAATGGAGATTTTACAGTATCTTTTCCCTGCCACACCCATCAAGCCATGCCCACCAAGCCAAGCCACGCCCACAGAACCAATAGTAAAAAAAATTGAATCCCACCACTGAATTGATCTGCAATTTTCAGCCTTGCAAATACATAGACATAAGCCTCCGCTCATAGTATGCTGATGTCTAAATGAACCTGCAAATAGTCAGAAGAGTTTGGATCTATCTCAGGTACATTCTAGGTTAAAAACGAGAAGAGTTGAGGAAAGTGTGGTCATCTGGAAGATCTCTAACACACATCACACATAATTAACTGTCTTGCAAAACCTGATGCCAGATCTCAGGAATGGATGGACTTATTCTTTCCCTTATCCTCTCTGGACAAAGCATGTCATCTAGATATGCATTACCCATATCATCTTTACCTGTACATTTTCTTGTATAGACTGAAAAAAAGAAAGGTGAAGATGAGCTTAGAAAAGAAAGTTACCTGAAATGCATTTTATGTTCTTCCTGAGAATAGTAAAACTAAGCTGATGTTAGATAAAGTACAATAATACCCACTCTGACAACCCTTTCTAATAAATGAGAGGGGAGTATTTCCTCCTGAAATTGAATTTATGGTTCTATGGCCATTGCTTTCTTTTCATTGCTCTCTCTATAGAAAGCTTTCAAAGTGACTTCTGAAGGGATCTCTAGCACACTATTTCTATAAGATCAATGTCTGCATCCTTTTCTATAAAACTTTTCCCAGTAATATGCAAACGATTCAAGGTAGTAATGAAGAAATGTAGCAGATTGAAAGAAATTCTTTGGGTGAAAACATTAACTTGCTTTTTTTTTTTTCTTTTCCATCTTGCATTAAAGCTGTGGTGTTTATCCAGAGATGATGTTCTCAAACTGTGATCTGGGGACTCCTGGGAATTCCTTCCAGGGGGTCTGTGAAATTAAATATTTTAAAAATTCTCCATTTCAATTTCTAATACAATAAACATCTATAGATACAACTGGCATAAACCAAAACTCTTTTGTGTCTCAGTCATGTTTGAATAGGTAAGGAGGTCCGGTGACTAGAATGTTTGAGAGCCACAGGTCTAGAAAAAAATGAATGGTTTGCAATTCATGCAACATTGAGAGCAAACATCAATATGTGAATAAGAAATAGTCAGTCAATAGATTTATAGTACTACTTTCAATCGAGCTACTTAAATTACGAATAATAAAAAATGAGCTGATGAATATAATTTCAATTAATTCTGCTGTATAATAGATAGACACAAAGCTACAGTTACCAATATATTTGGTATATCATACATACATACACATACATATATACATGTACACATACATGTATCTGATGTTGATCCATTATAATTATTCTCTACCAATATGACTTATTTCTGCTATACTTTTATATTCTTGGACCACCAGCAATTTTTCTCTTCAATTTCTGTCATGACTTTCTGAAGTATGTGAAACAATGTGAATCTCTAAAATTTCCAGAGAACACACAATGATCTCTCTCACATACTCAAGCTGAAGTATTGAAGAGGAAAAACTAGTCACTGTGACTTCCCAGTGCTGCCGCTACTCGCCTGAAGAAGAGAAACTGACTGGCCTTTGTTTGATGCTTCCTACAGAGAAACAAAAACAGAGAAATTGGCTGTCAGATTGTGATCCTTTCACAGTTTATTGTCCATTTGAAGGGGGAAGTGGAATATTCTGACTATGACGCTCAGATGTTATCAACTTCTTTATTAAATAGTCCTTTATTTCCTTATTTTTGTGCTCATTTTCCCCTTCTATTTAACCTTTTGCTTTTAAATGTGTTTTAGATCATTGGATGATTTCTCTTGTCTTGCAAATTGCCAATCACAGTCCTATGTCTGCCAATGAGGTCACTGTGAAAAACCCACTAAAGAATTATCCATCATATTGAATAATACATTGGAAAAGTCATTTTCACAAACTTTGGATAATCATAGAAAATATAAATTACAGGTATTTACTTAGATAGATGATAGATAGATAGATAGATAGATAGATAGATAGATAGATAGATAGATAGATAGAAAGATAGATTAACTAAAGCATTAACTACTGCATATCACTAAACTATGTGGCAATATTTCCTCGCCTTTGATAGTCTTTGACTTTTTAGAAGGCATGAAGTCATTTAGACATTGCTGAAACAATCCCAAGATTTGCTGTATTCATCTTCCCCTTTAATTATATGCACTAGCTGTTTTCTCAAATACCATTCCTCTCATTTAAAGATTTATGCCTTTAGTTTAAATGTTCAATAGAGTCTACAAAGTAGTTAAGTTATGAAGCAGCTGCACAGGGTCAATTAAATCTGATCTTCTCAGTTTCTACAAAGTGTTTCTGCAACTTATGCAGAACATGAAGAATAAACTTACAGGTTGACCTGTGTCAAAATGAAATAGGGTACAAATGAATTGATTCACTAATTCTCTCCAAAAATTGCTGAATATATATGAATGTTCTTCAAGGGTTAGGAGAATTTCTCTTATCATCAAGTGGAACTTGAAACTTATACAGAATTTTTTTTAGGAGAGCTTTTAGGTTTTTGTCTAACACTGAGAAGCAACAATCTCTTTGAATTCAACCACTGGAAGATTAAAACTTAGGAAATAGTGAAGAACTTGGTCTGTATTTTCAGACTGCTAGTCTGACCTATTGCAATTACTTTAAAATTGATGTCTATCTCCTACAGCATTCATAATCTCAATGTGCTCTGTGTCATCTGAAAAACTTGTAAATATTCAATTTCTTCAAGTTACTAATCAAATTATTAAAGAGTATGAAGCCTAGTACCAAATCCTGTAGCACCTTGAGACTGTTGTCCAGTTTGATGAAGAACTATTCAGTTCTACTTCAGCAAATCCAGTTCTTAAATCAGTTGTGGATCCTCCTAAAAAACATTTAACCAGTTTGTTCATCTGAATGCTACAGGATATTCTCCCAAGTGCTTTGCAGAAATGAAGATATTTTCTGTCCATAATCCATAAATATGAGATCTTACTGTATCCAGATGCAGGGCAGCATTCTATGTCACAATAAAGTTGCTAAACAATAATATCCTGCCTTCTACATAGGAGCTCAGTAGACAGTACTGAAATAAGACCTAAGTAAAATCACAGAAATGTCTAGTGTATGTAATTGGTCCCTCATATGCTAGGTTTTACATGATCTAAACCACTTTGTGTGAAGGGGCACCTGATTGGGTACATTTTCAAAAGCCTCTCGGAAAAGTGTTAGGCTAAAAGCTTTTTCTGCGATAACTACTTTGTTTTTAACTTTGAGTACTGTTTTGAAGTGGTCTGTATATGAGGAATGCAATTTGAAGTGACCCAGATAGACATGTATCAACCTGTTAAGAACTAAACCTTTATTTTTCTCTTTTAAGAGTAGGTATTGCATTTGGCCCACTCTATGTTATTATCATGATAGCTTTTTGGATCAAAAGCAATTTCCCGAAAAAACACATTTTTCCTTTCCTGCAAAGAAGGCAGCCAGAAAAAGAAATTGAAATTTAATTCTGGTTCAAAATGGAGTTTCTCCCAGGTTCACTCTTCCAGCTTTTTAAAAAAAGACATTTTATGCTGACATGTCAGATATAACATAGATTGGATGGTTATTTAAAGTGGTCATTATGTAAAAGAAGGCATGACTTCCATTTGCCCTCATCACAGTAATATCAATTAGAGAAATAAGTTTAAAATGGTTTTCTTGGCTAGCCAAAATGATTGGGGGGTAGAAATCTGCTTCCAATGAAATTGACAGAACTGTTGCCAAAATGAAGGCTAGCTTATTGATGAATAACAACCATTTCCCCCACTCCACCCACAAAACTTAGGGTTTTTATATTTTATATTTAATAATTTGAAAACTTTTACTTCCTTTTTTCCCAGTTCATTGTTCCTCTGTGTAAATTTTGGAGGATAAATTACTTAGGTTAAGAGCCTGACTTCTGTTGGTACTCTTGCCGTACTATTTGTGATACTGAAATAGATCATTTGCTTTATCTGCTTTTTTGGTTCAGCGTTAGGTTCACAATGTGGAATAGGATTTTGCCTGAACTAAGTCAAGGAAAAAAGAGTAATCAGATCTAGAACTAAACAGAATAGGGGTTACGCCAGATATACTGCTTGCACAATTACATTAGGCCCAGGAAGTGTTGCCAATCAAAAGGAAATAATTATATCAAGTAAAGAGTGGGCAGCAAATATCTCCTACCTTGCTTTTAAAACTAGAATAACATTATTCTTGCTACTTAACAAAACTAGTTTTCTGTGCATTTGCAATGTGGGTACTAAGGAGAAGAGAAGGCCTTTTCAGAGTAACTTCTCATTGGATATGGCATGGCCCTCAATAGGGAGACTTACACACCCTTTGATTACAAAGTACATGGTTTAGTCTGATGGTATGGTTTTTTTCATTTATATTCTTAAGAATTTGTTGGGGTAATATATTCTGCTATGAATACATCCACTTATACATGCAAAAGTTTATGGAACAAATGAACTTATTACTAGCTATGTGTTAGAAGGAAAGACAATAATGTCTTAATTAATTAATTAATAATAAGTGAATTAAAATCCCTGAAATGAATGGATCCTACAGTGAATGAATTACTAGAAATCTTCTCCCAATACAGAACACAAACAGCCAATTCATGTGCTTATCTGGACTGTGATTTAACAAGAAAATCTGTGTGAAAAATGTTGTCAATTAACTATAAATAATATACTCTGAATTAAAAATGTTAAGTCTGGAGCATGGGTGCAAATAATGGAGATGAGCCGGTAGAAACAGTGAACTTCAAACTCTTTATTTACATGGTGTGACAGCTCAAACTCGAGGGCTGCTATAGCCTTCCTTTTATAGGCAACTTATTAACTATTCAACCAATAGCAATCCTGGAGCGCTAGCTCCGTTAACCAATGAGAATGGCCTGTTAATGGCCAATCAGATGCTCCTGAACTGACCAATCCAATCCTGCCATTAACAGCCAATCAGAAGTGCAGGGCCAGAACCCTGCACTTGACTTCAAGCTCAAGATAACTTTATTTGGCATTATTCATTCACAACACCCCTTTCCCCCGGCTTCTGCCCACGGGGTGCGGTTACATAGTCCTTGAGGTAGGACGGTTGTTTTATCAGTCTTTTTGATTTCCGCAAAGTGCCTGGCGGTTGGCTGCACTTCTGTTGAGGTAGATCTTTGTTTATTGGTGGGGGTGCCTCTGGTTCCAAGTTCACGTTCCCGTCATCACCGATATCAATGGCCACTCCCTGAGGTGAACTCACTCCAGTCCCCGGTTCCTGTTCCTGCGTTTCAGTTTGTTTTCAGTCCCTTCAAAAAGGTTTTCCTCCAGTTGCAATTCGTTTTCCTCTGTATCTCCTCCCCCCTCAGTTTGGTCATAAGGGAGTTCGGAATTGTGTGACGGTAGCCGCGATTTTAGTTGACCTATGTGGCACTTCCAAAGTCTATCGTCAGGGCACTGAACGAGGTATGATCTTGGGCCGGTTACGCGGATTACGGTCGCTTCTACCCACAGTGGATTGCCTGATAGGTTTTTAGCGAATACTAAATCACCTACCTGGAAGGTACGGCATCGGCTGCTGGATCCGAGTGGCTTTTCTGGTTCGTAGGCTGGGTGTAACCGATCGAGGTGGGAGCGGAGCTTTCGTCCCACTTGCAGCTCGGCGGGAGTTTTGTTGGTGACGCTGTGAGGTGTGATGTGCTGTAGGAAAAGGATTTGGTTGATTTTCTCGTCGATGTTGTCATAGTCTATCTTTTGTAGAGTCCTTTTGACAAATTGTACCATGCGCTCAGCCCTATCGTTGGCCGAAGGGTGTGCAGGCGAAGTAAGCGCATGTCAGATACCGTGGTCAGCCAGGTACTGTTCAAAAGACACCGCGGTAAATTGGGGCCCGTTGTCGGATACCAGAATGTCTGGTAATCTGTGGGTTGCAAACAGTCTTTCCAGTCTTTTGATGACCGCTTCGGTGGTCGTATTCCTCAATCGGTGAATCTCGAGCCAATTCGAGTAGGCGTCAATGGTTAGCAAAAACGTGTGGCCTTTGGTTGGCCAGCAAAGTCCAGATGGATGTGGGAGCAGGGTCCCCGCAGCTTCTCCCATTTGGTTGGGGTTGCCTTTGGTGGAGCGTTGCTTACTTCTTGGCATCTCTGGCAAGTTTTAACCCACGATTCGATTTGTCTGTCGATGCCTGGCCACCACGCATAGCTTCGTGTGAGGCCCTTCATGCGCACGATGCCAGGGTGGCCATCGTGCAAGGTTCTTAGCAGTGCCTGTTGGAGTCGTTCTGGGATAACGACTCTATTGCCCCAGATGATATAGCCCTTCTGCGAGAACAACTCTGTTTGAAGGCTTTTGAATGGTGCAAAGTTGTCTGGTACTTGGTCCAATGGCCATCCACGTTCCACCCATGTGAGGACTCGTGCTAAGATGGGGTCGCGTTTTGTTTCTCTCGCGATGTCACGGGCAGTTAATGGCGGCGTATGGAGTGTCTCAATCTGCAACGTTGTCATCGTTGGTGCAGGATCATTGATGGTTTCAGGGAGCGGTGCACGGCTCAACGCGTCGGCGTGGGGAATGGTTTTACCGGGACGATATTGTAGCTGATAATTGTGGACAGCCAAGAATTCTGACCAGCGGGTCATCCTGGGAGAAAGTATGTAGGGAGTTGGCTTGTCCCCAGCGATGATCCCCAGCAATGGTTTGTGGTCAGTGACAGTGGTAAAAGCCCGGCCGTACACGTACTCATGGAATCTTTTAACAGCTGATACAATTGCCAGGGCCTCTTTATCGAAATATCGATCGATATTTCGCTCGGTTTTCGAGAGCGTTTTTAAAAAGTAAGCAACCATTAGGTAATACATGGCTCAAAATGGCACCCACTCCAAAAGGCGATGCATCACATGTGATATTTAACGGCAAGGTCTCATTGTACTGCATTAATACGGCGTCAGAAGTCAGTAGTTGTTTTACATAATGGAACGCCTGCTCTTCTCTGTGACCCCATACCCAAATTGCTTTTTTATCTAGTAGGCGATGTAAAGGTTCAGTGACAGTCGCCTTGTGCGGCAAGAATACATCATAGAAATTGATGAGGCCTAAGAACGCCTGGAGGTCGGCTTTGTTCCGGGGTATGGGAGCGTTTTTTATTGCTTTCAATTTGCTATTGGTAGGGTGAATACCCTGACTGTCAATTAAGTACCCTCAGAATTCAACACGATCTGTACACAGTTTGCACTTATTTTTTTTCACTTTCAGGCCTGCTTCTTGGAATTTTTGTGAAACCAGTCTTAAACGATCCCATAAAATTTTTGGAGTGGGGGCAGCAATGAGCACATCATCAAAATAGGGGACAACGCCTTTGATCCCCTGCAATAGTCTCTCCATTAGGCTCTGAAAGATCCCTGGGGCTACACTGACTCCGAATTGAAGCGCGCACACTTAAAGGCACCTCGGTGTGTTACGATAGTCTGTGCCTGTGCCATTTTTTCGTCAACCGGCAGTTGCTGATAAGCCTGAGCTAAGTCTAGTTTAGCAAAGACTTTTCCACCCCCCAGGGAATGGAGGAGGTGTTGCACCACTGGCACCGGATATGGATTTTGTTGCAGGGTGTGGTTTAGCGTGGCTCGATAGTCCCCACAAATTCTAATGGAGCCGTCCGTCTTAATTGGGGTCACAATTGATGTTTCCCATGGGGAGTGGTCGGTTGACTTTAAAACTCCCTGGGCTATCAACTTATCAAGCTGTTCGTCGATTTTTGGCTTTAGAGCGAACGGGACTCGACGAGGCTTAAGGCGGATGGGAGCTATCTTTGGATTAAGGCTAAAGGATATCGGGCTCCCCTTGTACTCGCCTAGCTTTTCCGCGAAGATGTCCCTGAATTCGTGGGCGAGGTCTTCTTCCCAGTCACTGCTGCCAATTCGGTTAATGCCTGCCACTTCAATGCCGAGTGGTGCAAACCATTGCAGGCCTAACAGGCTAGGCTGGTCCTTGTCGATCACCATCAGGGGTAAGTACGCCGTGCGGTTCTTGAATGCAACCTGGACTCTACTGGATCCTGCGACTGGAATCCAGTTCCCCTGGTAGTCCTTTAACACGAGCCATTGGAATTGAAGGTCTTGGCGCCGGATAGTGGGGATGAGTTGCTTGAGGGTCTTCCAGGAGACCATTGACAGAGACGACCCCGAGTCAACTTCCATTTGGCAAGGCCAATTTTCAATGTCCACTTTGACCCGAATTTTCTTAGCGTCTAGTGAAGAGGCGTGGCCGATAGTGTTTGGTGGGCCTCTTCCCGTCTTGTTAGGCGATTCATGGGTCGGTTTCTGTAGGAGTGGTTTGCTGGTTCTCGCCTTACAGGGCGATTCCCTGTCGATTGGCAGAGATTGGTACCCTTCGCGGTCTGGCTGGGTCCGAGGAGACTTCTGCAGACCCATCCAATGTGGCCTCATTTCCCGCACTCGTGGCAGAGCGCGTCGCGGAATTTGCAATCGGAGCGGTAATGGTTGGCGCCGCAGCCAGCGCACGGTTGCTGGGACTTCGGGTAACATTCCCGATCGTACTGCAGGCGATGGACCTCTTCTTCATCGCTGTCTGACAACGAAGAGAGGTCTTCATGGTGGATCATCTGCAGCTGCCCTTCTGCCTTAGGTGAAACTTCGCTGGCCGGTTGGTGTGCTGGAGCACGATTTCGGCGTAGTTGGGCAGCCGACTTCTTGGTTGCTTCCGCTGCTGTAGCTTCAGCTATGGCGTCTTTAAGGGTTGTTAAGACTGGGTTCCCCAACCAGCGTTAAGGAGACAAGCTAAACAGAATGTGCAGCGTTAGTCAGTTAGGCACACAGATAAATGAGTGAGATAAGCTTGTATGTTTGTTAACATACAGTAAAAATAACAGATACGCTTGTGCTATCAAAAGATAGTTTATTCCATTTAGAGTTATAGCATAGTTAAAATAACAGTCCATTAGTCATGTATCATTTTAGTCAGTCCATTCAAGGATATTCATTTAGCAAAGTCCGTGTAGAATATCCAATGTCAGTTCACTTACAAACCAGTCCTTTAACTCTCTCCCGTTCCAGTAGGGGAAAAAAAATGCAGTCTTCATCCAGTAATTAGGGATCATCAAGTCAGAGAGAGCAAGCTGACGTTCCTTGCTTCTTTTATGGTGCTTTCACAACCACTCCCTTAATTACATTCCTATATTTAAAGTTGCAGACACTTTAACTTATAAACCATGATAACATATTTATTATTTTACCTAAACCAGTTAGGGTAAACAATGTTATCCCTAACAAGGGTGATGTCGCCCTTTGCCTTTATTTTACTCTGTATGTTTAGAGCGTCTAACCCGAGAACTACTCGGTCTCTCAAAGCCTCCTCTAGGTCGGTGAAATTGCAAAGGCCTCCCAAGTTCCGGAGGTCTGCAACGAAATCGGCAACGCTTTCTCCTTTCCGCTGGTTTCTTTGATAGAACTCGTGTCATCTTACGAGCATTGGAACGGTCGGTGCATTGTGCGCTTCAGCATTAGTTGTTTTCGGCGTTGACTCTGATGTCATCCAATCCCAGCCTCGTCACCAGTGTTAAGTCTGGAGCATGGGTGTGAATAATGGAGACAAGCCGGTAGAAACAGTGAACTTCAAACTCTTTATTTACATGGTGTGACAGCTCAAACTCGAGGGCTGCTATAGCCTTCCTTATATAGGCAACTTATTAACTATTCAACCAATAGCAATCCTGGAGCGCTAGCTCCGTTAACCAATGAGAATGGCCTGTTAATGGCCAATCAGATGCTCCTGAACGGACCAATCCGATCCTGCCATTAACAGCCAATCAGAAGTGCAGGGCCAGAACCCTACACTTGACTTCAAGCTCAAGATAACTTTATTTGGCATTATTCATTGACAACAAAAAATAATTTTAGTTTACTTTTATTGTCATTGCACCTTGTACAACAAAATCAAACACCATGTTCAGTGCACATCATGACCTTGAAAATAAACACAAACACACATCCTTCACACTCCAGACATTGAACCGAAAATCCCCGACACTACACCAACACTACACTATACAGCAGAATTCAGAAGAGTTACTGCCCTGGGATAGAAGCTGTTTTTCAGCCTATTTGTCCTTGTTTTTATGGTTCTGTACCATCTGCCAGATGGTAATAGTTCAAAAAAAGGGTTCCCAGGATGAGATGGATCTTTGAGAATGTTTTGAACTTTCTTAAGGCAGCGGGAGCTATAAAGCTCTTCCAAAGAGGGGAGAGTAATCCAGTTTTAAAAATCAAAATCTACATTTGTAATCTTCTAAAACAGGGTTGTTAAACTCGCAGGCCACAGGCCAGATGCATCATCTGGTGGCCCCACCTCCACCTAGTTTAGCAAAGGGGACGCTGCCATGACGATGCAAGTTTGACACCCCTGTTCTAGAATTTTCAAATAGTTGCATTCTAAATGAGCTTAACTATTCACATGAGGCTAGTAGAAACAATTTTTGATGGAACCAACCTCGAGTTGTCTTATTTTAAGAGTACAGCAATCTCTCTGATTATTTCCAGGTCAAATATCTAACATTTTACAGTACATTTTGTTATGGCATCGTGCAGGCATTTTGTTATGGCATCGTGCAGGCATCGTGCAACATTTTCTGCAGAAAACTATGTTTTTCCTGAAATGAAATAAGAATAAGTAGCGAGCATCAAATTCCTGGTTTACCTTAAAATTCTTTTTCCTTTAGTTCTTGAATGTCTGTAATTTTATATGCTAAGTTGTACTTTGATTCTGTTAACGTATCTGAGGCCTTCGCCTTTTTGTTTCCATTGAATATTTATATTCCCCTCCCCCGCTGTCAAGAAACTCTGGTTTTCTATCTTCAGAAAAAGCATGCCTTTCCTCTCATTTTCCCTGATGGACTCGTAATTAAAGACATAGGGTGGGGTGGCCCATACATCTAATTGAAGCATATCATCAAGGATTGCAAGCACCAAGCTGAATGCATTACTGTGGTATCTAATTATCACATTGATTGACGGAAGGATTTTCTCTCTCTTCTTTGCAGAGGTAAAGGCCCATCGGACAGATTACAGCCTTGCTTTGAAGTCAGCTGCATGCATACGGAATCAAAGATCCAGGACTTCCCATATGTATTTCGATGTGGCTTATCCCTGTCAGCCATTTCCTTTACTTATTTACTGTAGGATGCTTTGAAGTGGCAGAGCATTTTTCTATGCTGCTGGGGTATCTTAGGAAGGGGCTATAAGGTTGTGAGCAGTTCGAAAAGCAGAGAAGAGCAACTTTCTGGCAGTTTTTTTTTTTAAAGCTTGTTAGAGAGTTGATAATCCATTTTCATGGGGTGGTTGGGGAAGAATCACGATCATCATTCTGCCTGAGAGAATTGTATTGCTAATTTCCTGTTTAGGTAACTGGGATTCTGTACTTTTTTTTTTTTTTTTTAACCACCGCTCTTGTTTTAAATCTTTTAATAGCAAAACATATGGCTCACATACTTATATCCAGAGGAAAAAGTCTAAATCACTTGGACTGGATATAATGATATGCTTTCAGAAGCAAAAGAGACTGGGGTGGGCATGGAGCATTGGAGAGACTGGACATTAAGTTGTATACCCAGTGCAGGTTGTCCTCAATTTATAACCACAATAGGGTCCAGAATTTCTATTGCAAAGCAAGGTGGTTGTTCAATGAATCATGCCCAATTTTACCTTTTTTTTTTTTTTTGCAGTTGTTAAGTGAATCACGTATTCGTTAAGAAAATCCAGCTTTCCTGATTGATTTTGCTGGTGGGAAGCCATCTGGGAAGGTGGCAAATGGTGTTTGCGTGAAACCATGCATCAGACACCTAGAATTCCACATTGTATAAATTCAGTTTTGTTTTCCCTGAGGAAAAAAAAATCAGCACCCCGTGTTCATTACAGGTGATTTTTACACACTGAAATGTGCAAGTCACATTTATTGGCTTCTGGGTTAATTGCAGTCAATTACTATGGTTGGCAATTACCTTGTTCTCTGGAGGCAGAAAATAGTGCCTTGAGTTGTTACAGTATCAGACACCTGGTTCCCCATAGTCAAATGCTTACCCTTACTTGGTTACCTGTGAAGTTCTTTACCTACACAAATCCTCACCTTATGCATCATCTAATTATACGCTTTCCCAGCCTCAATTAAAAAAAAAAATCTATGAAGGACCCTGTGGTATTGTCAGACTAGTTGCCATTTGGTGATACACACACACACACACACATACTGTACAATCTTCTTTTTGACAAGCCTCCACATGTGAAAGAAAATGCTCCATTTGGATGTACTAGCCAATGTCATTACAGTCACAACATTTAGTAGCACACAGAGTTCCAGGGCTGCCAACCTTGAGTGATAGTTCGGAGTGAGACACTGCGAGGGAGCGGAGCGACCGAGGGGGGGATGGTGTGGAAGGGGGGTATCCCCCCTTCCACGGTAGGGAGCTTTGACAATTTTACATTTTAAATGGTGCAATCTGATGCATACTTTAGTCATGATTTGGACATATACATACATACATACATGCAAGCAGCACCAATGTACTTGAACCGGATTTGTAAGATATTAATAATGCAGTTCACTGACCATGAATAATTGAAGTTCCTGACTTGTAACTGCAGTATTCTACCTCAACTGACTTTATTAACTTAGTGATGTACTATAGACCACTATAGGATGAATTCAATGTGCAACAAAAAGACAAAAACCCGAAACAACTACAGAGATAATGCAAATACATCAATGGGTATTCTTCTTTCTGTATCAAATACCATACTACATGCCAATATCAAATGCTATAGTCTCAGTCTTTAATTATATACTAACTTGTTGACTGAAATAGGGGTTCATAATTTCAGACATGTATAAACTAAACATTTAATCAAATAATGAGTGCTTCATATAAATATACATATTGTTAACTGTAAAACTCATCTACTGTATTCTGAAGCTTGAGCACAGTGAGGAAACAGTATATTATTTATTGGGTAAGTTTAGATTCTGAACTTAATGGTCTTACTGCTCTTTGGATGGTAAATTGTGTTAAGATTAGAATATGTTCTAGTTGAGTCAGGGCTATCCCAATTTGGGGCTGAGAAGCCTACTGGCATCAAAAAGAGTCCTTATTGAGTCCTTATCTAAGGGTTTGAAAATATGATAATAATGTAGTACAGTCCTGTCGATCTGGTGCATGGAGACCTAGGATTTAAACTCAAAGGAGAAAGAGGAAAAAGTGATTCCTTCATCCACTGCCAGAGATGTAATCCTGTCAGTCCTCCAACCTTTCTATTAAGTATTTTGCAAAAAAGCTGCCCAGCCCCTTTATAGATCAGCCTGGCGCGCTTCTCGCCTTGCTGGTTTGGGAAGACTCTTTTGGATCAGCTAAAAGAGAGCATAAGGCGTGTAAAGGGGTGGTAATAATAATTATAATAATAATAAAATTTAAAATAATAATAATTTTATTCAGAGTTGTGTTGGATCTCTTTTTTTGGGGGGGGGGTTGTCCCATTCTTTCTTGGTGTTCTTTCTGTCCTTTTTGCTTTTTTAAATGGTCTTTCTCCCCTGGGTCAGAAATCCAGCCAGAGAAAATAAAGAAACATCACCAAAGATTTAAACACCAAAGGGTTAAATGGAAGCCACTCCGTTGGCTTTGCTTACCATTGTTATTACTGGCCGAGGCTGTAAAGAGGCTTTGCCAGCCCCCTCGTGTCCTTCTTTGGAAAGCCTAGGGCAGCTGGCTTGTCCCAGAGGACATTGCAGAGAGGGAGAGGGTGGGGCAAAGTGGCTGCGAGCGCCCCGGGCGGCGAAGAAGCCTCCTGCTCTTCGCTTTCCTGAAGCGATAATGATCGGCATCGTGACAGTTACGGGACGCCGGCAGAAGGATTAAGGCGGGAAAAGAGGCGCGGTGGGGTGGCTGGGCAGGGCGGGGTGGCTGGGCAGGGCGGGGCGGCGCTGGGAGCTCATCCTTCTCCTAAGCTAAGGGGAATATTCAGAATATAATCAGAGAATGTAGGGATATTTTTGTACATTCCATGATTTTGGGGGTTTAGCGTGAGATTTTGTTTATCAGAGTGAGACAGTCAAAATTGATTGAATTGCGTGAGTCTCACGCTGATTGCGTGAGAGTTGGCAGCCCTGGAGTTCTCAACCATTACACATATTACTACATTATCCCTCTGCATAATAGTCTAAGTCCAAGTGTATGTGTTTGGTTTTAAAATACTCAGCATACTTCAAGGTTCTTAGTGTTCAATGTATCAGATCTCATAACTGGATTAAGTCGCATCAAATAGCTGAAAGCCCAACAGTTACAGGCTAATGCTGCAACAGAAAATCCAGTCAGTTCAAGGATCCTTCTCGATAGAGTTGTACTGAACAGAGACCAACCTAATCTTGTGAATTCCCACAATGCTATGGGGCTTTAGTAGCTCAGCTGCCTATCAAACAAGAGTTTGCCTCTTGAGCTGCTGGGTAACAATTGGCCTAAGATAAGATAGTGGTATGGAATCCATAAAGTGGATGTACTGTTTTTGAACTGACTATGCTTTCCTGGTGACTGTATTGTGTGTGTTATTGTTTTTTAAATGCTTTATTGTTTTTTGATGTTTGTATGATTATTTTGCTTTTATTTTTGGGATGTTATATTTTAATTGGAGGCCCTCCAGAGTCACAAATATGAAATGGGCAGTTATGTAAATCAGACAAACATGGGTGCAGTGGACTCACATTTATGATGGGAGCGGTGGACTCACATTTAAGACGGGTGCAGTATCCCAGAGTCATGTGATCTTTTTTTTTTTTTGCAACCTTTTGATGAGCAAAGTCAATAGGGAAACCAGATTCGCTTAACAAATGTGTTACTAACTTAACCACTGCAATGATTCACTGAACAAATGTGGCAAAGAAAAGTTGTAAAATGGAGCAAGCTCCCTTGACAAATTTCTCACCTAACAACATAATTTTTAGCCTCAGTTGTTGTGGTAAGTTGAAGACTACCTGTCTGTTGCTGGTTTGCTTTATTTTCTCCGCTGTTATGAAAAGAAAATTGCAGGACCGTGAAGAGCAGGGGTAGAAAACAAAGCATTACTGCCTTCCTATTTTTGGTGTCTCCCACCACTTACCTAGAAAGAATGTTGGCTGGTTCAAGCAAACAGCCTCAGTGGATGCTCGCCTGGATGCACCAAAACAATGTGGTGCTTTGGGATGCTGATAGCACTGACAATAAAAATGGAAGTGTCCAAACAGACAGGTTAATCAATGCCAAGAGCGAGCCAACAGCCCTATTCCCTCTCCTTGTTTTTTTTCCCCTCTGAGTCCCTTCACCCAATACTGATCTCTCAGGAAAAAAAAAAGAACAGATAATTTAGTGGGCTGCCATTGCAAATAAGTCTGTTTTTGCTCCTTGGACTGGCAATCTTCCATCGGGGACTGTGATCAGCATAACAGCTCACTGAATCAGACCTGACAACATTCTGTGTACCATTTCAAGCTCCACCTGGGTACACAAAGCCAAAACTGTTCATTTTCTTCCCTGCTTTTCCACGTGTGTTAGGTTTGTTAATAGGGGCTGATCTCTACCTGTCCCTCTCAGTTTCCCCACTGACAGAATCCGTAAACGGTAACTAATAAACACATTTTTATTTTAATCTGTAATGAGAAGCATAGGACTTGCCGGTAGTTCTTATTTATTTTGACGGGCTTTGCTGCAGAACTGAGGAATAGTTAGCATGAGAAAAAGGTCAGAATTAACCTCAGACTGAATCTGACATTTTCTTCATCTGTGAGCAGATAAACCAGTTTACTTGTAAGACAAAGCTCTGAACTCATTTGAAAAGAAAAGGATACAGTTGTAAATTCTAAATATGGCAAACTGGCAAACATCCATGTTACATTGAGAAGAAACCAAAGGCTTGAAAACTTTTAGGGATAATATTGATTTTTTTTCCTTTTGATAAAATAAAAGTACAGGTAATCTCCTAACCATTTGTTTAACAACTGTTCTAAGTAACAACAGTGCTGAAAAAGTGAATTATGACTGGCCCTTACACCTTATGACCATCAAAGTGTCCCCTTGGTCACATAGTTAAAATTTGGATGTTGGCTACCAGCAAGCATTATAAGTTATTATAAGTGTTATAAGCATTATGTTAACATCCTGGAGTCACACAATTGCCATTTTCAATCTTCTGGGCATGCTTACGACATTCAAAGTCAATAGGGGGATGCCAGATTCACTTAACAACAGTGTAATTTGCCTAATGACCTCGGTGATTTGCTTAATGGTCATGGGAAATAAAATATGGTGTGACTCATTTAATGACCACATCACTTAGCAATGGAATTTTCAGTCCTGATTGTGGTTATAAATTTTGAACTACTTGTTTTTACTGACAATGCATTTTGATTTTTAAAATTAAGGTAGATGAGCAGCTTTGACTATGCAATAATTGTTTTGCATCTAAAGTGCTTATGAAGAAGAACTCTGCTTACTTGCTATTCCTGTTATCAGGAAAGGTTTAGTCTAATAATTAAGGTGCCTGGCTAGAAAGTGGGAGACTGGGTACAAGTCCTGCCTTAGCCATAAACCAGAGATTGTATTCAGCAGGTTCTGACCAGTTCTGGAGAACTGATAGCGAACATTTTGAGTAGTTTGGAAAACCAGCAATACCACCTCTGACTGGCCCCTCCCCCATCTATTCTCTGCCTCCCAAGTCCCAGCTGATCAGCTGGGTCTTCTTTTGTTGCCCTGCACAGGAGGGCTTGCCTCTGTTGAAGTGTTCCTCTATGGCGAGGCCACGCCCTTCCTTGATCCTTCTTCATTTGTTACGCCCGATTGCTGACTTCTTTCATTCCTGCTTTCCACCATCTCGAATTCGGTTTCTTCGACATCCCCTCCCCCCTCAGTTTGGGAGTTACCGGAGTTGCGGAAACTAGGTTGTAGCCTCGAGCGAAGCTGATCTATATGGCGTTTCCATATTTTCCCGTCGCAGGTTTTCACCCAATATGACCTGGGTCCAGTGGCTTGAATTACAGTTGCCTCGACCCACAACGGTTCACCAGAAAGGTTTCTGGTGAAAACTAAGTCGCCTATCTTGAACTCGCGGCATTTTCTGCTAGATCCACAGGGTTTCTCTGGCTCGTAAGATGGGTGAAGCCGGTCGAGGTGGGAGCGGAGTTTGCGTCCCATCAATAGTTCAGCTGGAGTCTTGTTGGTGACACTGTGCAGAGTGATGTGTTGGAGAAGGAGTATTCTGTTTATCTTATCATCAATGTCCCCATAGTCCGTTTTGTAGAGGGTTTTTTTTAACAAACTGTACCATGCGCTCAGCTCTTCCGTTAGCCGCAGGATGCGCTGGTGAAGTTAGCGCATGGCAAATACCCCGGTCCGCTAAGTATTGTTCAAAAGGGAGCACGGTAAACTGGGGTCCGTTGTCAGATACCAGAACGTCTGGCAGTCCATGTGTCGCGAATAATCTGTTCAACTTCCGGATGACAGACTTGGTTGTGGTACTCTTCATTTCATGGATTTCAAGCCAGTTTGAATAGGCATCCACTGTTAGGAGGAACGTGTGTCCTTTAGTAGGTCCCACAAAATCAATATGGATGCGGGACCATTGTCCCTGGGGTGTTTCCCATTCTGTCGGAGTTGCTTTAGGTGGGGCATTGCTAACTTCCTGGCACTTATAACAAGTCTTTATCCAGGCTTCGATCTGTTTGTCGATGCCCAGCCACCACACGTAGCTTCATGTGAGCGCTTTCATACGCACGATGCCGGGGTGACCCTCATGCAGTGTCTTTAATACCGCTTGTTGTAACCGCTCTGGGACGACGACTCTATCCCCCCATAGGATGCAGCCTTTTTGTGAAAACAGTTCTGTTTGCCAGTTCTTGAAGGGGATGAAGTCGTCAGGGGTTTGATCTACTGGCCATCCCCGTTCGACCCAGCTAAGAACTCACGTTAAGATAGGATCGCATTTTGTTTCGATCGCGATATCTCTAGCTGTTAGTGGCAGTGAATGTAGCGTTTCAATCTGGAGCGTTGTAAGGGTTGGAGCTGGGTCGTCGATGGTTTCCGGAAGTGGTGCACGGCTCAACGCATCAGCGTGGGGAATGGCTTTCCCCGGGCGGTGTTGCAGTCTATAGTTGTACGTAGCCAAAAACTCCGACCAGCGAGTCATTCTAGGTGATAATATATAGGGGGTTGGCTTATCTCCCGCTATAATCCCCAGCAAAGGTTTGTGGTCGGTAACAATAGTAAAAACTCGTCCATATACATATTCATGAAACCGTTTTACAGCAGATACAACAGCAAGAGCCTCTTTATCGATTTGACTATAGTTACGTTCAGCCTTTGATAAAGTCCTTGAAAAATAAGCAATAGGGGCTTCACTACCGTTTGGTAACACATGGCTCAAAATGGCTCCTACTCTAAATGGTGACGCGTCACATGTGATTGTTAAAGGCAAAGTCTTGTTATACTGCATTAAAACAGCATCTGAAGTTAATAGGTTTTTCACTTGTCGGAATGCGTGCTCCTCTCAGTGCCCCCAAATCCAGGTTGCTTTTTTGTCGAGAAGCCGATGTAGGGGCTTGGCTACGGTCGCTTTGTGGGGCAGGAAGATGTTGTAAAAATTAATAAGCCCCAGGAAAGCTTGGAGATCAGTCTTATTTCTGGGTCTTGAGGCGTTCTTGATTGCTCTTAACTTGCTATTGGTGGGGTGAATGCCTTGTTAATCGATTAGGTACCCCAGGAACTCTACTTTATCTGTACACAGTTGACATTTATTTTTTTTTAACCTTAAGGCCGGAGTCTTTAAATTTCTGGAGAACCAATCTAAGATGCTCCTTTAGTATTTCTCTATTCAGGGCAGCAATTAAAACGTCATCAAAGTATGGTACAACGCATTTTATTCCCTGTAATAGTCTCTCCATCAAGCTCTGAAAAATCTCTGGGGCTACGTTAACTCCGAATTGGAGTCGGTTGCACTTAAAAGCACCTCGGTGCGTAATGATCGTTTGTGCCTCTGCTGTTTTTTTTATCTACAGGCAGTTGTTGGTACGCCTGTGCTAAATCCAATTTAGCGAAGACTTTTCCGACCCCCAGGGAATGGAGGAGGTGTTGTACCACTGGCACTGGGTAAGCGTTCTGTTGAAGGGCGTGATTCAGGGTGGCACGATAGTCCCCACAAATCCTTAACGATCCATCCAGTTTGATGGGTGTTACGATTGGGGTTTCCCAAGGAGCGTGGTCGGTTGGTTCTAAAACACCCTGAGCTATTAATTTATCAAGCTGCTCGTCAATCTTTGGTTTAAAGGCAAAAGGGACTCGACGAGGCTTAAGGCGGATGGGGGCTACTTCAGGGTTAAGGTTAAATGATATCGGGGTCCCCTTGTACTTGCCTAGTTTGTCTGCAAAGATGTCCTGGAATTCCTGGATGAGGGCCTCCTTCCAGTCGTCGCTGCTGGTTTGGTAAATGCCGGCTACCTCAATCCCAAGTGGAGCGAACCATTGAAGGCATAACAAGCTAGGCCGATCACGGTCGACGACGGTCAATGGTAAAGATGCAGTACGATTTTTGAATGAGACCTGGACTAGGCTGGATCCAACAACTGGAATTCGGTTTCCCTGATAGTCCTTGAGTATGACTCTTTGGATTCTGAGGTCTTGCCGCCAGACAGCAGGGATTAATTGTTTAAGGGTCTTCCAGGAAACCATCGAGAGGGACGATTCTGAATCGACTTCCATCATGCAGGGCTGGTTTTTGATGGCGACCTTCACTCGGATCTTCTTTGCATCTAATGATAAGGCGTGACCAATCGTGATGGTTTGGTGTGCCTCTTCTCGTTTCATTGAATGGGCTAGTGGTTTATTTCTGTAGGAGTGGTTGTTCCATTGGTGGTTCAAATGTTCCCGATTCACAGGATGACTTCCTGTGGTTTGGCGGTAGTTGGTCCCCCTCTGAAGTGGGCTGGATCCTTGCTTGCTTCTACAGGCCTTTCCGATGTGGCCTCTCTTCCCACAAACATGGCAGAGCATGTCGAGGAATTTGCAGTCTGATCGTGGGTGGTTTGCCCCACAACCTGCGCATTGATACTGCAGTCTCTGGTTACGCTGGTGGCGTTGGTCTCGTTCAGACCGGAGCTGGTTGACTTCTTCCTCATCACTTTCTGATGACGATTCGAGGTCCTCATGGTGGTTTGCCGTTGCATGTCCCTCAAGGCGAGGTGAGGTTTCACCGGCGAGTTGGCGGAGCGGAGCATTGGTGCGGTGCATTCGAGCAGCCGACTTCCTGGTTGCTTCTGCTGCAGTAGTGTCAGCTATGGTATCTGCAAGGCTGATGTCGCCTTTCACCATCAGCTTACTTTGCACGTGAGGTGCATCTAAACCCAGAACTATTCGGTCTCTTAGAGCTTCTTCGAGGTCAGCGAACCCGCAGAGGCCTCCCAGGTTCTGGAGATCCGCGATGTAATCTGCAACGCTTTCTCCTTTCTGCTAGTCTCTCTGGTAAAATTCATGTCTTCGGACAAGCGTTGGTATGGTAGATGCATAGTGGGCCTGTAGGAGGGGCTCGAGGACATTCCAGTCCATGGATTTCACCTCAGCCGGTTTCGCCAGTGCCTTAGCCATCTTAAAAACGGCAGGTCCACAGTGAATCAGGAATACCACTCGTTTTTTCTCAGTAGTGGCATCCTTCAAGTTGTTGGTCTCCAGAAACATCTGGAACCGGTCCATGTATGAGTCCCAGTCTTCTTGTGCCGGGTCGAATGGAGCGGGTGGTATGGTGCCGCCGGTCATGGTTTCCGCCGTTGATGCGCCTTCAGCCACGTGGTCTGTTTCGTGCTCTGTAGTGTTCAGTCAGCTCTGACATCTCCATATCCCACCTTCATTGCCAGTGTTAAGTTCTGTGCATGGGCGCAAGGAACGGAGACGAGACTGTGAACAGTGAACTTCAACTCTTTATTAATCATTCTGAACAGAGCAAAAACCTAGGGCAGCAGCAGCCCTTTTATAGGCAAGCTGCTGCTCTAGTAACCAATAGGAAACGTGGAGTGTTAACCCCCTTAACCAATGAGAGTGGCTCGTTAACAGCCAATCAGATTCTCCTGAACGGACCAATCCGATATCGCTATTATCGGCCAATCAGAAGTGCAGGACTAGAACCCTGCTATTTTCTAAAGGTTTTGATAAACTTTATTTAAGCATTTTATTAGTTCATAACAGGCAGGATATAAATAATAAACACATAAATGATTCTGTTATACTGTTAAATAAATAAATGTAGGAGATTTCTTTTTTTTATTGCCTTGTAAACTTTCTTATGGGAGACAGCAAAGAGGTTGCAGAGGAATCATTGAATATTATTCTTCCCACTTCTTAAAGTAGACACATGTCTTTGGTTGCAGGAATAAAAATACTTCCAGTCTTGGAAGCTCAACCAACATAAAAAAAAAAAGTAGAGATGCTAATATTGGTGTTGGTTACTAACAGAGCTTATTTCAGGTTTGCAATTAATTTGCAAATAGTCCTTACAGGGCATTTAGTGTAAGTAAGGATTTAATTGAATAATTTATATGGTCTTCTGGCCAGGAGCTGAATGTGTGTCCTTCCTATGTTTATTTACTCTGTTGTTGAAGCAACTTTCCACGGTGTTTTTTTTTTTTTTTTTTTGTTAGGGTAGACCTAAGCTTACAGTGAAATTAGAAAGAGAAGAGAGAGAGAACTTGCCAGCTGTCCTAAATGGTTTTATACAAAAAAATATTGTAGGATGAAAAAAAAATACAGAAATGGCTAATCAGGGAGCTGAAGCAACATTTTTTGGAGAAAACATACAATAATTGGGACATTTTTAGTTTAGGGTAGAAGAATGAGTAAGCTGAAATGTATTATATACATATATAACATTATCTACCTACCATTAATTTTCACAGGAAGATGTCTTAATTTTAGGAACTTATAACAATGAAAAAATGATCTTTTTATGTTGTTTTACATATGTCTTTGGGTCTCATGACTGGTTACTAACCACATTGAAGTACACATTGTTATACAAGATATGGAGGACATGGACAGAGTGAAACCCAACCTTTCTATTGGACTAGAACTTGTTCTGTATAGCTTCATTAACATTCTTGTAAACACCGCACCCTGATTGGTCAGGGTGCACGGCAACCGGATTGGCTGAGCGAGCCGCACTGATTGGCCCGCCGCGAATCCCTGCAATTGGTAAGAATCAATTGCGGGAGATTCAAAGCAGTGCCATTAGCCGCAGCTCGCGTGGCCAACTGAATATAAGCCGGGGCCGATCTGGTTCAAGCCAAGCCGATCCAGGAACCTAATAAAAGAGCTGAACTGGTCACTGTCTCCTGAGTTTCCTTCAAGCCGGCGACATAACAGAACTTAGGACTGTCCACTGAAGCCACATAGTGAGAAATTTAGGATTTACACCAGTGTCTTTCAACTTGACAGGTTTAAGGTGTGTGGTCCAACTTCCATGCTGTTTGGGGAATTCTGGGAGTTGAAGTCCACACCAGTTGCCAAGTTTGAGAGAAACTAAAGGATTTCTTTGCATTCATTGTACAGTTTGACAACAGGCTCAGATGATTTTAAAAATTGATTCTATTTGCAGAACATGAGGTTGGTGTAATTTCTTGCTGTAATGACACTATTGTTTCAAAGACCACCAACAGGCCTTAAGTCTCTGAATTAATTTTGGTAACAAACCACCATGGAAAAATACAGCTGCTTTCTTAAATTTTGCTTTGGGCTTCCTACAACATTTGGTTCACCATTTGAGGAAACAGAATGCAGAATTTTACCAATTCAGCAGAATACAGACAGTCCTTGACTTATGAACACAACTGAGGCCAAAATTTCTGTTGTTAAAGAGACACATTTGTTAAGTGAGTTTTTTCCCTTTCTTACCACAGTTGTTAACCCGGTTATTAAGTGAATCTGGTTTCCCCATTGACTTTGTCTATCAGAAGGTCTCAAAAGATGATCTCACGACCTTGGGAAACAGCAACGATCATCAATATGAGTCAGTTGCCAAGCATCTGAATTTTAATCACATGATCATGGGGATGCAGCAAAGGTCATAACTGTGAAAAAGGCCATAAGTCCTATTTTTCAGTGCTGTTAGAACTTTGAACAGTCACTAAATGAACTGTTGAAAGCTGAGGACTACATGTATTTATTTATTTATATATTTGTGTTTCTAAACCACCCATCTCCCTCAAGGAGGGACTGTGGGCAGTGGTCATATAATATCAACATCTAAAGCAGTGGTGAGATTCAATTTTTTTTTTTACTACTGATTCTGTCGGGTGGCATGGTGTGGGTGTGGCGTGGCTTGGTGGGCATGGCAGGGGAAAGATACTGCAAAATCCCCCTTCCCCCTTCCACTCCTGGGGGAAGGTTACTGCAAAATCCCATTCCCTCCCCACCCCACTAACCTGCTTTCCAGCTCTGTTCTCCTATGCAGGGCAACAAAAGAAGATCCAGCCAATCAGCTGGGACTTGGCAGGCAGAGAATAGATGGGGGCGGGGCCAGTCAGATTCCCTGATCTACTCAAAATTTCCGCTACCGGTTCTCCAGAACTGGTCAGAACCTGCTGAATTCCACCTCTGATCTAAAGCCTTATGCCAAGTCATGTGGGTGCAGGAACTGCTCAGTTGAAGAATTCCCTGTTGTTGTGAATGAATAAATGTGTTAATAAAGATTATTAAGAGCTTGAAGAAAGTGCAGGGTTCTAGCCCTGCACTTCTGATTGGCCGATAATAGCGACATAAGATTGGCCCATTCAGGGGAATCTGATTGGCTATTAACGAGCCTTTCCTATTGGTTAACGGAGCTATCGCTCCCTGTGTTTCATTGGTTAACTCCTTAAGAGTTTGCATATATAAAGGGGGCCATTTTAGCCATTGAGCTGAGCTGTTACACTATGATAATAAAGAGTTTGAAGTTCACTGTCACCGGCTCGTCTCCATTCTTAGCGCCCATGCTCAGTACTTAACACTGGCGACGAAGGTGGGATGTGGAGATGTCAGAGCTGACTGAACAACGAAGAACAATAACCGAGCACGTGGCTGAAAACGCACAATGGCGGAACCATGTCCAGCGGCATCATACCACCCGCTCCATTCGACCCAGCACAAGAAGACTGGGACTCCTATATGGATCGCTTCCAGATGTTTCTGGAAACCAACAATTTGAAGGATGCCACTACCGGGAAGAAATGGGCGATATTCCTAACTCATTGCGGGCCGACCATATTCAAGATGGCCAAGGCACTAGCGAAACCAGCAGAAGTAAAGTCTATGGACTGGGACGTCCTCGAACCCCTATTGAGAGCTCACTATGCACCAATCGTGCCAACGCTTGTGAGAAGGCATGAATTTTATCAGAGAAGCCAGCAGAAGGGTGAAAGTGTTGCTGATTTCATAGCGGACCTCTGAAATCTGGGAGGCCTATGTGGGTTTGCTGACCTCGAAGAAGCCCTGAGAGACAGAATAGTTCTGGGACTAGATGCACCTCATGTCCAAAGCAAGCTGATGGCGAAAGGCGACATCAGCCTTGCTGACGCTATTACTGAAGCTACTGCAGCAGAAGCAACCAGGAAGTCGGCTGCCCAAATGCGCCGCACCCACACACCGTCTCGCCAACTGGCCCGCGAAATTTCACCTCAGTCAGAAGGTCAGCTCATAACGGCCCACCACGAGGACCTCGATTCATCGTCAGACAGTGACGAAGAAGAGGTCCACCGACTTCGGTCCGAACGAGACCAACACCAGAGATCCCAGCACCAATGCGCTGGTTGCGGGGCAAGCCACCCCCAATCAGAATGCAAATTCCTCGATGCACTTTGCCATGTGTGTGGGAAAAGAGGCCATATCGGTTGGGTCTGTAGGAGCAAGCTAGGACCCTGCCAGCCCTGAAGAGGGGCTAACTATCGCCAACCGACAGGAAACCGTCCTACAAAGTGAGAACCCGTGAACCACCCATGGAACAACCACTCCTACAGAAACAAACCCCTAAACCACTCAGCGAAATGAGAAGAGACTCACCAAACTATCACGATTAGTCACGCCTCATCTCTTGATGCCAAGAAGATCCGAGTGAAAGTGGCCATCGAGAACCAGCCCTGTCTGATGGAAGTCGATTCAGGATCGTCCCTATCGATGGTTTCCTGGAAGACCCTCAAGCAGCTCATCCCTACGGTCCGGCGGCAAGACCTCCAATTCCAAAGACTCATACTTAAAGACTATCAGGGAAATTGAATTCCAGTCGTTGGATCCAGCCGAGTCCGGGTATCGTTTAAGAACCGTACAGCATTCCTACCCCTGACTGTAGTCGACAGGGATCGGCCTAGTTTGTTAGGCCTCCAATGGTTCGCTCTGCTCAGAATTGAAGTGGCACGCATTCACAAAATTTACAGCAGTGACTGGGAAGAGGACCTCGTCCATGAGTTCCAGGACGTCTTTGCAGAAAAACTAGGCGAGTACAAGGGGACCCTGATATCATTTAACCTCAATCCCGACATAGCTCCCATCCGCCTTAAGCCTCATCGAGTTCCATTTGCCCTTAAACCAAAGATCGATGAGCAGCTTGATAAATTAATAGCCCAGGGTGTGTTAGAACAAACCGATCACTCTCCCTGGGAAACCCCAATCGTGACACCCATCAAGCCAGATGGATCGATAACAATTTGTGGGGACTACCGAGCCACCCTGAACCATGCCCTTCAACAAAACGCTTATCCGGTACCGGTGGTGCAACACCTCCTCCATTCCCTGGGGGGCGGAAAAGTCTTCGCTAAACTAGACTTAGCCCAGGCATACCAACAACTGCCTGTAGACAAAAAAACGGCAGAGGCCCAGACAATCGTTACGCACCGAGGTGCATTTAAGTGTAACCGGCTCCAATTCGGAGTAAGCGTAGCCCTGGGAATCTTTCAAAGTTTGATGGAAAGACTATTACAAGGGATAAAAGGTGTTGTCCCGTACTTTGATGATGTGTTAATTGCTGCCCCGACTCAGAAAATACTAAGGGATCACCTGAGGTTGGTTCTCCAGAGATTTAAAGACTCAGGTCTCAAGGTTAAGAAAAACAAGTATCAACTATGTATGGATCGTGTAGAATTTTTAGGATATTTAATTGACAGTCAGGGCATTCACCCCACCGATAGCAAACTTAGGGCAATCAAGAATGCCCCAAAACCCAGAAACAAGGTCGACCTCCAGGCTTTTCTAGGCCTCATCAATTTTTATAACGTTTTCCTGCCTCACAAAGCAACCGTAGCCGAGCCCCTACATCGTTTGTTGGACAAAAAAGCAATCTGGGTATGGGGACACAGAGAGGAGCAGGCGTTTCAAAATGTGAAAAAATTATTGACTTCAGATGCTGTATTGATGCAGTATAACGAGATTTTGCCTTTAACGATCACGTGTTATGCATCACCATTTGGAGTGGACGCCATTTTGAGCCACGTTTTGCCAAATGGCAGTGAAGCCCCTGTTGCCTATTTCTCAAAGACGCAATCAAAAGCAGAACGCAATTACAGTCAAATTGATAAGGAGGCCCTTGCTATTGTGTCTGCTGTTAAGAGATTTCATGAATATGTATATGGCCGAGCCTTTACTATAGTGACTGACCACAAACCTTTGCTGGGAATAATAGTGGGAGACAGGCCAACTCCTTACATATTATCCCCCAGAATGACTCGCTGGTCAGAATTCTTGGCTGCATATAATTACAAGTTACAACACCGCCCGGGGAAGGCCATTCCCCACGACGACACCCTAAGCTGTGCACCGCTTCCAGAGACCATTGATGACTCCGCTCCGACAGTTACAACACTGCAGATTGAGACACTTCGGACACCGCCGCTAACAGCCCGAGATATCGCGATGGAAATGAAACGCGAACCCATTTTAGCACGGGTCCTCAGTTGGGTCGAGCACGGATGGCCATTGGACCAGATACCTGACGACTACACCCCGTTCAAAAATCGACAAATGGAACTGTTTTCCCAGAAGGGCTGCATTATCTGGGGTGATAGAGTCGTTGTCCCAGAGTGGTTACGACAAGTGATACTAAGGACCTTGCACGATGGCCACCCCGGCATCGTGCGCATGAAAGCCCTTGCACGAAGCTACGCGTAGTGGCCGGGCATTGACAAGCAAATCGAGACATGGGTAAAAGCTTGTCACAAATGCCAGGAAGTAAGCAACGCTCCACCGAAAGCAACCCCAACTGAATGGGAAACGCCGAGGGGACCATGGTCCTGTATACATCTGGACTTTGCGGGACCTACCAAAGGCCACACATTCTTGTTAACAGTGGATGCCTACTCAAACTGGCTTGAAATCCATGAGATGAGAAATACAACAACTGAGGTAGTCATCAGGAAACTGGACAGACTGTTTGCAACACACGGATTACCAGACGTTCTGGTATCCGACAACAGGCCCCAATTTACCGCACTGTCTTTTGAACAGTACCTAGCGGACAGCGGTATTCGCCATGCGCTGACTTCGCCGGCGCATCCTGCGGCCAATGGAAGGGCTGAGCGCATGGTACAATTCGTCAAGAAAACCTTACATAAAATGGACTATGGCAATATCAAGGACAAGATCAACCGGATACTCCTTTTACAGCATATCACGCCACACAGTGTCACCAACAAAACTCCCGCCGAGTTGTTGATGGGTGGAAGCGCCGTTCTCACCTCGACTGCCTGCACCCATCGTATGAACCTGAGAAACCACACGGACCCAGCGGAAGATGCCATACCTTCCAGGTAGGCGACTTGGTTTTCGCTAGGAACTTTTCGGGCGATCCATTGTGGGTCGAGGCAACTGTGGTCCAAGTAACCAGCCCCAGATCGTATTGCGTGAAATGTCACAACGATAGAATATGGAAGCGCCATATTGATCAGCTGCATTCAAGGCTACAGTCGGGGATCTCTGAGTCCCCTGATTTCCAAACTGAGGGGGGAGGAGATACCGAAGTAGATGATTTTGAAACAGCAGAAAGCTTAAACGGAAGTGATGACCGCACGGAGGCAACACATGTTGAAGGATCGCAAATGGGGGTGAGCTCGCCTCAAGGAAATGCCGAGAACATTAGCGACAATGAAAGTTTGAATGCAGAACTAGAGGCACCCTTTTCACCGGAGAACTAGAGGCACCCATTTCACCGGAGAACCAACAAGACGGTAGCCAAATACCAAAAGTACAACGTAAATCTAATAGACAAACAAAACAACCTGCCTACCTCAAGGACTACATAACCACACCCCTTAAACGAAACCCGGGGGGAAGGGGTGTTGTGAATGAATAAATGTGTTAATAAAGATTATTAAGAGCTTGAAGAAAGTGCAGGGTTCTAGCCCTGCACTTCTGATTGGCCGATAATAGCGACATCAGATTGGCCCATTCAGGGGAATCTGATTGGCTATTAACGAGCCTCTCCTATTGGTTAACGGAGCTATCGCTCCCTGTGTTTCATTGGTTAACTCCTTAAGAGTTTGCACATATAAAGGGGGCCATTTTAGCCATTGAGCTGAGCTGTTTCACTATGATAATAAAGAGTTTGAAGTTCACTGTCACCGGCTCGTCTCCATTCTTAGCGCCCATGCTCAGTACTTAACACCTGTGTTCTATGTTAAGTTTGGTGCTGGGTTTTACTGTGGACAAGAGTTGGATGGGCCCTATTAGTATATCCTAATATTCCATTTCATGTATTCATAACTATGTTTATACTTATACCTATTATCTTGTCAGCGATTGACAAATCAAATAAATAAATAAAATAAAATATCCTAATATTGTAGAGCTCTCTAAGGTTGGAAAGTTCCCTTTTGTTACTAAGCCACTCAGAACATATTTAATTTCCAGTGGGCTTGTCAAGCTGATAAGAGACCTGGCTGTTTGGAGAGAATTTGGCCATCAACACATATCTGGTTAAGATCTTCTACTTGCTTGATTAACAATATTAAAACTATACAACCCTCATTCAAGCCAAGAACTTTCTTTGCTCCATGGGATGCTGCAACTGGAACATATTCAGATAGTACTTTTGCAAAGACTGTAATGTTGCATAGGATTTTAGAGAGCATTTACATCTTTTTAAGTCACTCCAGTGAGCTGAATTTTTAAATCTCCATATGGAAGAATTTTTATTGCAACTACTGTTAGATACCAGATGGGAATTCTAAACTGAAGTACCCAGACTGTTGCTTGATACTGTTTATTCTGAAATTCTGTATAGTTTGCAGTGCTTGCCCCAGATGGATTCATAAATACATACTTTCCTCCCTAAGCTCTTGAAAATGCCCTTTTTTTTCTACATGAAGGGAAAAATGATTGAAATAACTGGCGCTTTATTGAATAAGGCCCACAATTTCTCATAAAATGAAAAGTGACATATAACAACATACCAAGCTTATGTTACTAATACCGTGGCTGACATAGTAACATAGTGATGACATTTGCCAAAAAAAAAAAAAAAAGATAACTAATATTTTATTAGTTATTTTTCAAATACTGGAACTCTCAGGATTGTCACTTGCTTTATATCCCAGAGAAAAAGAATTACGAATGAAGGGTCAGTTCAAATATAATTTTGGCACATATTTTAAATACAGATAACGGGCAATGAATCAATTTAATTTGTAAAATCTACAGAATTTGGCTACACTCAAATAATTCCACGGTATGATCAAGAGTATCAATATAATGCTACTTTGGATCTCCATAACTCCATAATTCACAAATCTGTTTTCCTGGAGAAAATTGCCATTTGGATAAGAAACAAAACCTATAGCGATTCTGATCATCCTTAAATCAATGTTTTTCAGACTTGGCAACTTTAATATGAGTGGACTTCAACTCCCAGAATTCCCTAATACAAAATGCTGGCTAGTCTAAATTATGCAAGAAGAGGTCTGAAAGTTGTCACGTTTAAAAACACACTGATTTAAATATAGGAATGACTGTTCAAGGAAGTGAGAGAATTCCAGGAAATAATTCCAGATTTCTTCCTCATCCAAAATACATAGCTTAATTGGCTCACCAATTCTGACAAGCAAAAGTTATAAGACATTGCTACTATGAGTAAACATTGGCCCATATTTGGATACCATTAGGATTAAGGACCAGTACCCAAAATACACAAACAAACTTCCTCTTGCACAACATACATTTTACACTAAGCTTAATCTTTTCTTGGTTTTAGTTGTAACAGGCTGTTAAAACTGGATTTGTTTTGGAATTGAATGAAAAGAAATTCAGCTATCTTACTGAATGTCTTATATAAGGACCATATATCCTTCTATGTTCTTGTCATAAAGATTAACCATTCTAAAGTGAGTTTTCTCAACGTCAAGTCTTTCAGACTGCAATTCTATTCACTCTTGCACCAGAATAAAAAACATAGTATGCAGCAGAGGATATACATAGTAAATTTACACAGTTAAAATTGGAGTCCATTTGGTGAACTTTGCATTTTTTTTGACTGATTCCCGTTTGGGTACCTGAAGGAGTTTCTCCTTTTCCTGTTTATTTGTTTAGTCAAGTACTGACTTGCATTGTATTTGGAGATGAGGGATAAAATGTCAGAGGACACCAGAGGCAAAGCTGGCCTTGTACATATTTCCATTTCTTTTTGAGAGAGAAGAAAAGTACCCTTCTTCACAGAAGAGTTTTCATTCCAATCCCAGAAGCGAACCTGAAAAAAGCAGGTGGTTGTATGCACTAACTGAGGCCAGAAGGAAGGTAAATATAGTTCTGAATTGCTTGAAAAAAGCTTGGAAAATATATTTTCCATCTGCAAAATAACCTTCGGCAGTAAGTTCAAACCTTCCTTTGCAAGCGCCACAAATTAAGTATGGGTAGCAATTTACATAATTGTGACAGCTTGAGATTTTTGTTGTTGTTGTTGTTTCTTTTAAAGCAACATACGCCTTACATTTCATCTATGCTCACGAAGCCTTTTTAACCCCCTACCCCAAAAGTCAGAATACCTTGCTTTGATCAGCACTCACTAGGTGGCTTAGTACTACATATTCCTTTTAACCAGACCACACATGCCGTATGTTTTGAAGACCTTCCGACTATGGGAGGTATATGATTGACTCCCTATGTTTTACATATTAAACTAAGTTAGGGAAAGTATGCAGAGCATGGCTTCTAGAATTTTTTTCCAACCTCTTGAAAATAGGTCTACCATACGTCTCAGGACTGGGAGAGAGCTGAGTTGGAAATAAGAGGATTAGCTACCTTATAAACCACCTTTCCTGTAAGGATAGATGAGAGAAATGGGGAAGAGGGATTTCTTTCACAGCCCCCAGTTAAACCCACTGTACAGGTGGCCTTTGATTTACAATCACAAAAGGGCCTAAAAATTTTGTGGCTAAGTGAGACAATTGTTAAGTGAGCTTTGCTCCATTTTGTGACCTTTCATGCCACAGTTGTTGAGTGAAGCACTGTAGTTGATTCACAATTAATACATTTTAGAGAATTTGGCTTCCCCGTTGACTCTGTGTCTCAGAAGGTCACAAAAGATGATCGTATAACTGCAACCATTATAAATATGAGTATGTTGCCATGGAGATTCTGCAAGGGTTGTAAATGGTCATAAATCACTTTTTTTTGCAGTGCCATTATAACATTGAATGGTGACTAAATGAACTGTTGTAAGTCAACGATCATTGTATTTTCATACTTGAACTCCCCTTTGGCAACTTCTTCCACCAAACCAAAATTGATCTTTTCTGATCTGTTTTCTCAGCGCCACACTACTGATGAACAGAATCCTTTCTTTCCAACCCTCTCCTGGGCTGGAAAGAAGAAAATAGATAAAATATTATGGAGAATTAAAAAAAAAAAAGATTGCTGCAGTAATGTAAAAATATATAATTTTGAGTGCAAAGTGAATATGCCAAGAGTTCTTGAAATCCAAGAGCTATTGTATCATCTTTATTCTTACTCTCTTCCAGGAAGCGAAAAACCTTCATTTTGAAGAGGAAAGAGCTAAGGATGTTATTTACAGGAGAATAGGCCTGAAGAAAATTCACAATGTTCTGTAGTCAACAAGTTTATATTTCCCACAAGATCAAAAAGACTTGACTCTCATGTAGTAGGACATTACTCATTTGTTACCTTGTTTTCAATGAAAGAGAGTCTCAACATGCTTGAACTATCTCTTGTTATTTGATGGTAATAACATTTGGCTAGCAAGTGTTATTTCTCCCTGAGGAAAACCTACTAAGATAACTTGGCTCCCTTCCTCCACTTTTCCATTTGATTTTACTTCTTTCTACATCACAATCAAGAGTATTTCACTTCTGAGGGCTGAAAAAAGCATGCACAATCAATTGCAATATGAATCATGAAAGGGAATTGTGGAAAATATTACACAACAATAAAACAATCCACTTGCGTTCATTCTTCTTACTAAAGAGAATAATTAAATAAGTGAGATAGATACAAACGAATACCTTGGCATATCTTTAGTGAAATCTGCCACACATCAATGAGTAAATGGAGCCTAGCTTTTTTCCCAAGTATTGAAACACAACCTATTCCTTCCTCTCCATGTATTTTGATTTTTAAATGGGGATAGGGAGGGTTATTCCATTTTTATTGTTTTTAATATTGCATTTTTAACTTTGTAAGCTGCCCAGAGTCATTGAGAGTTGGCCAGCCATATAAATTTTCTTAAATAAATAAATAATTACAATAGCTGTGTAGCAAAACAGCCAGTGTTCATGAAAACTTCTGTATGGAGACCTGCAGGTAAAAGAATTACTGGAAAAGTGTTTTTTTTACATTTCCATGAATAAAAAATGGCAAATATCAAATTTTTACATCTCAGTTTTGGAAATATACGCACTGTCTTGTTACCCAGCCAGCTTCCTCTTTAGCATATGGGTTTGACATTATTTTAATAGTATATCATGCTGACCGACTGAAGTAGACATACTTTACAAGCAAATGCACAGATTCCTAATGCAAGACAAATGCACAGACCTAATACGTAAAACAGTTACAGAATACTTTAATGGTGTTCTATATTGTTCTAAACAATTGCATTTCAATAGTTAAATTATCAGTTCTGAACTGAGTTCCTTAGAAAATGAAGCAAATAAAAATCCATCGGTGATTTTCACCAATATTCTTATAGCCCTGAAATATATAGGAAGAGTGGTGCTACCTGTTTCAAAGGAGACATACATTCACTCTTCATTGGACTAATAGAAGAAGAGAAACAAAGGGCCTTAGAGGAGGAAGGGTTATTTGGGTCCCTTTCAGTTGAGGTTGTGGCTAAAGTACTCATTGATTGCACTTGTATTTCTGTTGGGCTCAGAATAGGAGTACTGTTCATCCCAGTCTCTTGAGGGGGGGACGGACTACAATCCTATCAATCTTGGTATCCTACCTGCCTGATTCAGGAGACTGGGAGGCACAGGATTCTGATGATTCTCCAGGGCCAGTTTCTGTCAGGGATAAAGGGTTTGTCAAGGCTCTACTCATTCCTACTTCTATTTAACTTGTATGTAAAGCCACTATGGGACGTCATCCATCAACACAGGGCAAGTATTTTCAGTATTCTGATGCTTTGAAAAGCAAAAGTTGAGTACAATCAGCACACTGGTGCTGTGGTGTATTGTGTTGATATAGAATCCAGCTGGGGGAAAAAAACAATTGCAAACAGTAGTGGAAAATTAGCTGTCTTATTTAAATCAGTAGAGGAGGGTGAAGGGAAGGGCTGTGTGTTTGCTTAGACTCTTATTACAGCTTCCAATTCCTGTTTATGGAGAAGTAATAGTAAACTATACCTCCATTTAAGAAGCACTGAAGCACTTCTGTGGTGAAAAAATTAGCTGGTGACATCACTGTTGCCCAAGGGATGCCCAGTTAGGGGCTCCTTTATGTCCCCATTAAGTTGCCCACCAAAGTGGTACCTATCACCCCTGCTACATGGCAACTACTGGGACTAGTTTGTGAACTTGCTGATTGTCAGACCAGCATCCTAATCACACAAGCTACCACGCTCCTTAATCTGAATGGTTAGAAATTGGAACGGGACTTAACATATTTTAATATGATACATGGAGCACAAACTTCCTATACCTGATATCTTCTAAACTCGCGGCCCACAGTCCGAATGGGTCACACACTGACCACACCCAACTCCATTTTAGGGAAAGGGGAAAAAGTCATGATATGTCATGTGATGTGACAATGCTAGTTTGACATCCCTGTTCAAGATACAGTAGCTTCGGTTTTGTTCTGTCCTTCATTAACATACTCGAGATCCCCGCACTTTGATTGGCCAAAGCGCGGGGCTCTCCGATTGGTCAGGCGAGCCGCGCCGATTGGCTCGCTAAGAATCTCCCGCGATTGGTCCGTTCAGACCGCGGGAGATTCAAAGTGATGCCATTGGCCGCGGCCGCCGCGGCGAAAGGAATAAAAGCCGCGGGCTTTTATCCTTTCGCCAGTTCGATTCCAGCAGATCAATAAAGAGCTTTGCACTAAGTCACTGACTCCTGGCATCATTTCGCGGACACAACACTGGCGACGAAGGTGGGATCCAGACCCTGAACCGAACCACGTGTCCGACGGAAGCCAGACGAAGCTCCGAGATGGCAAAAATCGCACCGCCCGCCCCCTTCAACCCCGCCACCGAGGACTGGGAATCGTTCTCCGACCGATTCCGCATGTACCTCGAGTGCACCGGCATGAAGGACGCCTCGGGCCCACTGAAACGCGCCGTCTTCCTCACCCACTGCGGGACCGAGGTCTTCCAGATGGCCAAAGCGTTGGCCAAGCCCGCCGATGCGACCGCCATAGACTGGGACGTCCTCGAACCCATCCTTCGGCGACACTACGCCCCAGAGGTACCCATCCTGATCCGGCGCAACGGTGGGACCAGAGATCGGGTGAGAGTTTCAGCGACTTCGTCGCCGAGCTGCGGCACCTAGGGGGGCTCTGCGAATTCGATAACCTAAACAACTCTCTGAGAGACCGAATCATGCTCGGTCTATGGGACCCCACCCTCCACAGCCGGCTGATGGCTAAGGGCGACATCAGCCTAGCAGACACCCTCACCGCAGCCGCAGCCGCAGAAGCAACCAGAACTTCCGCCGACAGCATGCGCAGACCGGACATGAGGGACCGTGACGGAAACAACAACCCGGCGAGGTCGACCGAACCAAAAACCGAGACGACAACACACCAGGGCGATTTCCACTCGGCATCCAGCACGTCCGATGACAAGGAGGACATCCATCGACTCCAGACAGGGCACGACCAACGGAACCGGCAAGGTCGTAAGTCGAGGACCAACTGTGCCGGTTGCGGCGGCGACCACCCCAGGTCGGAATGCCGGTTTTTCGATTCAATCTGCCGGCATTGCGACAAAAAGGGACACATCGCCCGGGTTTGCCGCCTGAAGAAAAACCGCAGTCCGGCTCGATGGGACCAGAGCGACTGGAGGAGGGAGAGCACACCGCCCCGGACCAGAGATCGCCCCTCGGACAGCCGATGGGACCAGAACAGACGATCCTCGCGAGGCGGCGAGAACCAGCGGAGAGAGGAGACCCACCAGATGGTCACCATCGGCCACGCCATCACCAACGACGCCCGGAAGGTCCACGTCGAGGTACGCATCGAGGGCCAGCCGTGCAAAATGGAGGTGGACTCCGGGTCCTACCTCTCCATGATTGCATGGCACGAGATAAAGCGGTTGGTGCCTACCCTCCAAAGGAGGAACGTAGACAACCAGAGACTCATTGTAAAGGACTACCAGGGAAACCGCATCCCGGTAGTCGGCACCAAAAGCTTTAACATAACGTATAAGGGGCGCACCGAACGACTCCCCCTAACGATCGTCGACCGCGACCGCCCAAGCCTACTGGGACTGCAATGGTTCGCCCCGCTCGACATCGCCCTCACGGGAGTCAACCACGTCACCGACGACGGCTGGGAGCAGCAACTAGCCCGGGAGTTCCAAGAGGTCTTCGACGGAAACCTAGGCAAGTACCGAGGGCCCCTTATCTTGTTCAACCTGGACCCTAACGTCCTCCCCAAACGCCTGAAACCAAGGCGGGTGCCATTCACACTGAAACCCAAAATAGACGAGCAAATTGATAAGCTCGTCAAACAAGGGGTACTGCAGCCCATAGACCACGCCCAGTGGGAGACCCCCATAGTCACCCCGATCAAGCCCGATGGGTCGGTGAGAATCTGTGGGGACTATAAGGCCACCCTAAATGGCGCGCTGCAACAAAGCGCCTACCCCGTCCCAGTGGTACAACACCTACTGCACTCACTGGGAGGGGGCAAGGTTTTCGCCAAGCTCGATCTCGCCCAGGCATACCAACAGTTGCCGGTCGACGAGCAAACGGCAGAAGCGCAGACCATTGTCACCCACCGGGGAGCATTCAAATGCAACCCACTCCAATTCGGAGTCAGCGTGGCACCGGGCATATTCCAGAGCCTAATGGAGAGGCTATTGCAAGGTATCAAGGGGGTGGTACCTTATTTCGACGACGTTCTAGTGTCGGCAGCCAACCAAGCCGAACTAGAAGGTCGACTAAGGGAGGTCCTAACTAAATTTAAAGAGACGGGACTAAAAGTAAAGAGGGAAAAATGCCAGCTTTGCACGGAACGAGTGGAATTCCTGGGCTACCTCCTAGACAGGCACGGCATTCACCCCACAAGCAAAAAAATCAAGGCCATCAAAGAAGCCCCCACCCCTAAATCAAAGACTGAACTACAAGCATTCTTGGGTTTACTGAACTTTTACAATGTTTTCCTACCCCAAAAGGCGACGGCGGCGGAGCCCTTGCATAGGCTCCTGGACAAGGCAGCGACCTGGACTTGGGGGAAACGGGAGCAAGCCGCCTTCCAAAGAACGAAGGACCTCCTCACCTCCGACGCCGTCCTCATACAATTCAACGAGACCCTACCTCTGGCCGTCACATGTGACGCATCACCCTTCGGCGTCGGCGCTGTCCTCAGCCATACCCTTCCCGACAGAAAAGAAGCGCCCATCGCGTTCTTTTCAAGGACCCTCACCAAACCGGAGCGGAACTATAGCCAACTGGACAAAGAGGCTCTGGCTATAGTTGCCGCCATAAAACGATTCCACGAATACCTCTACGGCCAGACTTTCACCATCATAACGGACCACAAGCCGCTGCTGGGAATCCTTGCAGGGAACTGGGCCACCCCGAACATTCTGTCTCCCCGAATGACAAGGTGGTCCGAGTTCCTGGCAGCCTACAACTACGAACTCATACACAGACCGGGTAAGACGATCTCCCATGCAGACGCCTTAAGCCGCTCGCCGCTACCGGAACCCGACACCGACCCAGCACCCACAACGACCACCCTCAGCATAGAGACTCTACCCAACCTGCCCATAACCGCGTCAGACATTGCCTGAGAGACTAATAAAGACAAACATCTGGCGCGGGTGTTGCATTGGATGGAGAAAGGGTGGCCGGAAAGGGACAACGACGAGTCGGTCAAAACGTTCCGAAACCGCCAAACGGAGCTCTCATTGTTAAAAGGGTGCATACTATGGGGGGACAGGGTGGTCATTCCGGAAAAGCTACAGGGGAAGGTTTTGGAAATGCTGCACGAGGGGCACTCTGGCATCATGAGGACTAAAGCCCTGGCCAGAAGTTACGCTTGGTGGCCAGGGATAGACAAACAAATAGAGGCATGGGTAGCTAGGTGCCAACGATGCCAGGAAACTAGGCCCAGCCCACCCACAGCACCCGTCCTAGAATGGGAAACCCCAAGGGGACCTTGGTCTAGAATCCATATAGACTTCGCCGGGCCCACAAAAGGACACACCTTCCTCATAACAGTTGACGCTTACTCCAAATGGCTGGAGGTAAGCAACATGAAGACGACAACCACGGAGGCCGTGACCAAAGAACTCTGCAAACTCTTTGCAACACACGGCCTCCCAGACGTCGTCGTCTCCGACAACGGGCCCCAGTTTACCTCGCTGGAATTCGAAAAATTCCTAGCGGAAAGGGGCATCCGCCACGCGCTGACAGCACCGGTGCACCCGGCGGCGAACGGTAGGGTGGAACGGATGGTCCAATTCACTAAAAAAACCATCCGGAAAATAGACCACGGGGAGATCCAAGAGAAAATCAACAGACCACTCTTCACCCAACACATAACCCCAAATACCACAACCAATAAAAGCCCAGCCGAACTACTAATGGGTAGAAAGCTAAGGTCCCCACTCGACAGGTTACACCCTACGTATAACCCGGAGAGGCCCCCAGACTCAAGCACCAAACACCGAACTTTCGCACCCAGGGACCCCGTATATGCAAAAAACCTGACGGGAGACCCTCTATGGATCCCAGCCGTCATCACCCAAGCAACAGGCCCACACTCGTACCGACTACAAACAGCAGACGGACGAGCATGGAAACGCCACATCGACCAACTTAGGTCGAGAACTGCAAACCAACAAACCGCCGACGCACAAACAAATGAACCCAACCCCCGCAACGCAAGCCAAGGGGGGAGGGAATACCCAGGGGACCGAATCCGAAGAAAAATAAACCAGCAGTACTCACCGGAATGCAGCCATCACGACCCCTCGCCAGAAAGGAACAGCCAAGCCAGCTCGACCGACCCGGAAAGACCGAGCGGGAGCAGCGAAACCCGTAGCTCAACCAACCCGGAAGGCCCAGGAGGGAGCTACGGAGAAAGGACCGGTCCGGTCGACCAGCCGGTTCCCACAACAGCAGCAGGAGCAACGGAGATCCCGACCGAACCGGCCGGGATCCAGCCTACAACTGAGTTGCGCAGGTCAAGTAGGACCAGACGGAGCCCCGCCTACCTACGTGACTACGCAACGTAAGGACTGAACCAAGAGGGGAGGGGTGTTCTGTCCTTCATTAACATACTCGAGATCCCTGCGCTTTGATTGGCCAAAGCGCGGGGCTCTCCGATTGGTCAGGCGAGCCGCGCCGATTGGCTCGCTAAGAATCTCCCGCGATTGGTCCGTTCAGACCGTGGGAGATTGAAAGCGATGCCATTGGCCGCGGCTGCCGCGGCGAAAGGAATAAAAGCCGCGGGCTTTTATCCTTTCGCCAGTTTGGTTCCAGCAGATCAATAAAGAGCTTTGCACTAAGTCACCGACTCCTGGCATCATTTCGCGGACACAACAGGTTTCATACCTACCATCACCAGAAAAATTGGAAGAGGAGGATGTGGATAAAACTGCCATAATGGAGAAAAGCAAAGCTCCTTATGAAAAATAATGATGAGAAACTATGTAGACCTTTGACTAGCCAAAGGTAGTTTGGGCCTTCTTTCAGTTCTGTTTCCACATGCAGGGGGTTTTTTTTAGTGATTTTTTGGCATGTTTACTTAATTCCCAGTGTTCTCAGGAGAGCTTTCTTCTGATTTGGCCTGCAAAAGATTGCACTGCTAATCTTGGATTCCCATCTCAAAAAGAGAGAGAATAAGGCAGAGAGAACATGTGGTTCACCTTTTTAATCTTGGTTTCTGTTTTTAAATATAGCCTCCGTGGGTTCTCCTGGCAAGACATTTAAATTAAAATGAAAAGAAATCCAAACACAATACACTCCTAATACCCCCATGCATGGAAAACTGTACAATATGGCTATGGCACATGGTGACTCTGCATTTTCAATGAACTCTTATAATATTTAAGTATGTGGCATCTCTCAAATCAAGTTGTTGGAGAAATAGACTGTAGTGTAAAATGTTATTGTTCTGTAGATGTTTTGAGTGATAATGACCAACTTACCACGACATAGAGGTAACAGCTCTTAAATTTCCAAGAATTTAAAAAGTGCAACAGAAAAAGGCTTTCTGCAGCGTGAAAACAGTAGCTGCTGCAGGACTTTTTCCTGTTTATTCTCACTATAGGTAAAGTCTTTTTTTAAAAAGTCAAGGTTGGGGAATGGCTGAGAAATTGTCACTGTTGATTTGCTACAATGTTAGTTTTTATAGTAAAAGTCCCAAATTTTGCCAGATCTTACATCAACCAATTCCAGTAAAATCCCCCTTACGTGTCCTCTAATCTGCATAATAAATGTATTACCATCAAAATCCGTGCATGAAGAATGCACCGTGCTATATAGTCAGTATTATAGACTTTGGAATGAATTATTATTTGGACTTCTTCAAGCTGCCCTAGAACCAGTCGTGCATAATTTCACTTTGACTGGATTTAGCAAACCTCAAGTGTTTTCCTCCATTTGCAATCTGGCTGGCTTTCAGCCCTTGAAGCAAAATTTCAGGTGGCTGTGGTCTAACCATTAACTCTGGCCTGGAACAACTTGAATGACAATCCAAACAGATCGTAAATGGAATCTCAGCAGAACTGCTGCTATGGAGTACAGGCCTGGGAATCTGGCTTTATTCTCCTGAACGAAGCCTGCAGGCGGACTCTTCAATCGCTCTGTGGGTCTTCTTCCCAATAGAAATTGCTATTCGCAGACAGGAAAAGCAGGTGCTACATTAGAGAGCCAAGTGAACAGAGCAATGTTGATTTATTTTTCATATTTTTGAAACCTTTAGGTTTTCTTATTTAAAACATATCTTTCTTTGGCTTGACAGTCGCATACATTCCCCCCCCCCCCCCATTCTTAATTTATAAAACAGCCTTCACTATACTGCAACTAGTTTCTTGCATTTCAATAAACTAGCTGTAAAGTTAAAGTCTTTTAACTAGCTAAGATTCTGTGCAGTTCAGAGAACCCCCGAATCTCACTCCTGGCTGGCCCTGCCCACCCTGCCCTTCCCCTCCCAGGACTCCCCACACGGCCTGCTTTGGATGCAGGTAAGTGCAAGGCACTTGTGGAGGCTCAGGGAGGGCAAAAAAATGGGTCTCCAGGAAGTTTGGGAAGGTCGAAAATGGGCCCATTTCCGGCTTCCAGAGAACCTCCGGAGCCCAGGGAGGCTATTTTCGCCCTCCCGGAGGCTCGAAAAAAGCCTTTGGAGCCCGGGGAGGGCAAAAACACCCCCCCTGTCATGATGCAAGAGGCCGACTAGGCCAGGCCCACCATAGCCACACCCACCCAGCAACTGGGCAGAGAACCCTTTGCTAAAATGTTTGAAGCTCACCCCTGATAACATCATCCCTACAGTTCAGGAAAACTTTTTAGAAATATACTCATTCATATGTAACATTGGAAGTCGAAATAAAGCAGGAAAGAACAGTAAACATAAGCATGTATGCCAAAGGTGGCATGTTTTAGATAGCTGTATCTACAGTAAGTATGGAGAGGGTTGACATTTCGGTGGCAATGAAATGCTTTGCCTGCAGAGCACATGTTTGATCCCCTGTATCTGAAATAGGACACAAATGAGTGCAAATTATATTGACCTAGATGGACCCCCACTTGTTAATAGACATTTGTCATATTACTATGAGTCTGTCATGGCAGCTTATAAGTCAAGCAAAAATATCGTCACTATAAAAAGAAAAGCTAACTATAAAGTGCATAGGAAAATGGCTTGAGGGACAGTGGGAAGATTTGCTACCAAGGCAGGTCCATTCCAAGAAACTTATTTGAGAAAATGGCTCAAACAGGCCTCTCTCTAATGCACCAAAAGAGAAAGGGGAAGCACATTTAGATCTATAAGATTCTAGTACCTGTTCTAGTAAAATAAGTTTTAGACCTATATGGCATTGGTTTCTTGTCTAACTACCCCATAGAGCTAATGCTAACCCAGTGACTTTTTTAAAAAAAATCTGCAAAATATATGTAGTACTTACTAGCACTGTGCTGTTAAGCAGTTTACAGAGTCAGCGTTTTGCCTCCAACAATTTGGGTCCTCATTTTTCCCACCTTGAAAGGATGGAAGGCTGAGTCAATCTTGAGCTGGTCAGGATCGAACTGCCAAATTGCTGGCAATCAGCAGTCAGCAGAAGTAGCCTGTAGTATTGCATTCTAACCACTGCGCCCTCACGGCTCTTCTTCAAAATATATATTTTGAATCTTCCCTCAGCCGTAATAAGTAGGTGCTATAGAATAAGCTGGATTAACTACTGCATTGTCAAACATATCCACAGAGGAGTTGCAAATGATGCACTGTTGAAGATTTAAGAATGCAGGACACATATGCTGAGAGTCAGACAATTCAAAACCTGGTAGACTGTTTTCTAATCTGAAACCTACCCAATGAAAACATTACCTTCTATGAATTTTGGACTCTTTGTTACTGTAATAATTTTGCTTTTTGCAAAATTAACAGCACACTCATAGAGCACAAGAACTATTTTTTCTCAACTTTTTTTTAAAGCTCAACCTAAATATATTGCCTGCAAAATGCATTTATCTAAACGTAAACTTCTAGTTATTGTAGATTACAGCTCTCATTATCTCTAATCACATGATAGTTAGCATGGCAGGATTTACCATCTAAAAACCTAAACTAGGATTCTCAAATATTGGTTGCAAAATTCCAGGTGATCACTAGATGACAGCAAAGATAATGAACACTCTTTGCTGCCATCTAGTGGTCAAGAGCCCAGATATGAAATACATTGGGTTATCTAATCCTGCATCTGGAAGAGACTGAAACCTTGCAGCCAGTGAGCAATTCCACCAGTCATTGACCTATATAAGGAAGCAATAATTTAAGATGAGCGTTTAGGCTCACTTCAATAGAGAACATTCAGAATATATAGTGAATCTTCACCCAAAACTCATGCTAAGATATTTAGGGCAAACTATATGGTAATTGTGTAATTCTGTTATTGTGCTTTAAACAAAAAAAAGGAAAACCAAAGCTGCAACAGAAGGAAGGCATTTAAAGCCAAAAAGGAAGGGAGGGAACCTTCAGTCTTTCCCAACCTGTCATTGCTGACTCTAAATTACATCTCCCGTCTCCCATGGGGTTCAAAACACATGTTTCTGTGATGAACATGTACCATTTTTGGAATTCTGCAAAGGAAAGTTTCTGTGGGAGGGGTGATTTGGAGCACAGCAATGGAAGATGGGAAAATATCGAACAGTCTCCCCGTTTGATATTGGGACGTCCATGGGGTCACAATTTCTCTACTTTAAACGCCATGTCCTCAAGGTCACTTTTATTGATCGTAACGTTTTATCCCATCTTTATTATTTTGTTTTTATTATTTTCAAGACAGTAAATGTTCTTCATACTCCTTCCTCCACCTATTTTCCCCACTACAACTCTGTGAGGTAAATTAAGGTGAGAGAGAGTGACTTTTCCAAAAATCACCCAGCCAGTTTTCATGCCTAAAGTGGGACTAGAACTCCCAGTCTCCTGATTTCTAGCCCAAAGTCTTAATTATAAGACCAAACTGGCTTTCCCCATTTTTAAAGAAAACATTACAGCAGGGCCTTTTGAAAAAAAACACAGGTGAATAAAAATTTAAATTTTATAAAGAAGAAAAAACTCATAAAGTTAGGAAAATTATTAGATTGGGAGGGGGGTGAAGCTTAGAAAAAAGGTACAGTATGTTCCTAGTCAGAAATCCTACTCATTTCACAGTGTAAATCTCAATTTAATGGAGGGAAGAAGTATCTGTTAAAGCAAAATATTCATTAAATTTGAATGAGAGTTTGTAAATGTATATATAATGCGGTTTTTTTTGGAAGCTGCTCTGAGCTCCTGGTGTTTCAGAAGAAGGAAATTTCTTTTCTAGGCTGTGCTTAAGATATGAATGAAATTAAAGACTGAATGAAATCAGAATTTACTTACAATAGAAATGAAATCAGTATTTTCCATTTTAAGTAACCAAATGGCTATCATCTGGAAAGCAATATTCTTTTCTGTGTAACAGCTCTTGAATAATAAAAACTAACAGATCAGAACATTAATGTAAAAGATGTAAGGCTTCTTCTTGTGTAAACCTTAGCTTATGTAAGATTTTCCCTGCATCCCTGTCTGCCAAATCTGCTCAACCTTAATACTTTACTGTGCTTTTAATATAGGTAAAATATTAATATAACTTGTTATGTATGCTATGCCATACGGTAAATATAAAAATGTATAACCCAAAAATACAGAAGGAAGAGGAGTAGGATAAAAAGTTCTTCTCCAAACCACAATCTCCATGAAAACAAACTGTATGCAAATCATAAAATGGGGGTTCTTGTACTCTGATGTGAATTTGACTTGTTTACTAAGCCCTGAAAATGGGCAAATTGACTGAAACTAATTGGTATGTCATAACAGATATGCCAGATAATAAGCAATAATCGTGTGTGTGTGTGTGTGTGCATGTGCATGTATGTGTGCTTGTATGTGTATGTGTGCTTGTGTATGTGTGTTTGGTGACAGAGCAAGATATGCCATGTGATGCAGAGGGGGTTTTCAAACTGTGCTGCTCCGAGAACTCTATGACAGATAAAAAGTGTTGTGAATGCATAAGGTTTAATAAAGAGAACTTGAGCTTGGAGTAAAGTGCAGGGTTCTGGCCCTGCACTTCTGATTTGCTGTTAATGGCAGGATCGGATTGGCCCGTTCCAGGGAATCCAATTGGCCATTAACAGAGAGTTCCTATTGGTTAAGGGAGCTAGTGCTCCTTTATTGTTATTGGTTAATAGTTATTGGGGTTGCCTATATAAGGAGGGTTATAACTGCCATTGAGTTGAGAAGTCACTATGTAAATAAAGAGTTGAAGTTCACCGTTCCAGAGGCTTGTCTCCATTCTTTCTCGCCCATGCTCCAAACATAACACTGGCAACGAGGATGGGATATGGAGACGTCTGAACCGATGGAACCAAGAAGAAATACCATGTACGTGGCTGACGGCACTACACAACAGAACCATGTCCGTCGTCGTCGTACCACCCGCTCCGTTCGATCCAGTGCAGGAAGACTGGGAGTCCTACATGGATCACTTCCAAATGTTCTTAGAAACTAACAACTTAAAGGACGCCACAGCCAGGAAGAAACAGGCAGTGTTCCTAACGCATTGCGGTCCAACCATATTTAAGATGGCTAAAGCACTAGCAAAACCTAGAGAAGTGAAGGAGATGGATTGGGACGACCTCGAACCTCTACTAAGAGATCACTACGCACCGACTGTGCCTACGCTCGTGAGATGGCACGAGTTCTATCAGAGAAACCAGCAAAAAGGAGAAAGCGTCACTGACTTCATAGCAGACCTCCAAAACCTGGGAGGCCTCTGCGGATTCGTCGATTTGGAAGAGGCACTGAGAGATCGAATAGTTCTGGGATTAGATGCACCAGGCATGCAGAGCAAGCTGATGGCGAAAGGCGACATCAGCCTTGCTGATGCCATCGCCGATGCTACTGTAGCAAAAGCAACCAGGAAGTCGGCTGCACAATTATGCCGCAACCGCACTCCGGTACACCAACCGACAAGCGAAATTTTACCCAAGTCAGAAGGGCAGCTTTCAACGACACACCACGAGGACCTCTCTTCGTCGTCAGACAGTGACGAAGAAGAGGTCCATCGACTGCGGTCTGACCGGGACCACCACCCAAAGTCCCTACGCCCTTGCTCTGGCTGTGCCAGGTCCAAATACAAATTCCGCGACGCGCTCTACCATGAGTGCGGGAAGAGAGGCCACATTGGACAGGTCTGCCGAAGTTTACAAGGACCCGGCCAGGCCTCAAAAGGGGCTAACTATCGCCAATCGACAGGAACTGTCCTGTAAGGCGAGAACCAGTAAGCCACTCCTACAAAAACTGAGCTTTACAGCGAGAAGAGGCTCACCATACTATCACTATTGGTCACGCCTCTGCCTTGGATGTCAAGAAAATCCGAATCACAATAGCCATCGAGAACCAGCCTTGCCACATGGAAGTAGACTCGGGATCGTCCTTCTCGATGGTATCCTGGAAGACCTTCAAGCAACTCATCCCCATGATTCAATGCCAAGACCTCCGTTTCCAAAAACTCATTCTTAAGGACTATCAAGGAAATCGAATCCCTGTCGTTGGTTCCTGCTGAGTCCGGGTCTCCTTCAAGAAGCACACAACGTACTTACCGCGAACTGTGATCGACAAAGATCGGCCTAGTCTGCTAGGTCTCCAATGGTTCGCACCACTTGACATTGAAGTGGCAGGCATAAACCGAATCAGCGGAAGTGACTGGGAGGAGGACCTCATCAATGAGTTCAAGGACATCTTCGCGGAAAGTTTAGGCGAGTACAAGGGGACCCAAATTTTGTTCAGCCTTGATCCAAAGATAGCTCCCATCCGCCTTAAGCCCCGTCGAGTTCCGTTTGCCTTAAAGCCGAAAATCAACAAACAACTTGACAAACTAATACCTCAGGGGGTGCTAGAACCTAGCGATCACTCTCCCTTGGAAACCCCAATCGTAACACCCATTAAGCCAGACGGGTCGATCCGAATTTGTGGGGACTACTGGGCCACTCTGAACCATGCCCTACAGCAGAATGCATATCCGGTGCTGGTGGTACAGCATCTCCTCCACTCCCTGGGGGGCGGAAAGGTCTTCGCTAAATTAGACTTAGCTCAGGCATATCAGCAACTACCTGTTGATGAAAAGACGGCACAGGCACAAATGATTGTGACGCACCGAGGTGCCTTTAAATGCACCCGGCTCCAATTCGGAGTCAGTGTAGCCCCAGGGATTTTTCAGAGCCTGATGGAGAGGCTACTACAAGGGATTAAAGGCGTGGTCCCCTACTTTGATGATGTATTAATTGCTGCACCTACAAAAAAAATCTTACGGGATCGTTTAAAGTTAGTCCTACAAAAATTCCAAGACGCCAGTCTTAAGGTAAAAAAGAACAGGTGTAAATTGTGTACAGATAGTGTTGAGTTTTTAGGGTACTTAATTGACAGTCAGGGTATTCACCCTACCAACAGTAAACTAAGAGCAATAAAAAATGCTCCCAGGCCTCGGAACAAGGACGATCTCCAGGCGTTCCTAGGCCTCATCAACTTTTATAATGTATTTCTACCACATAAACCAACGGTCACTGAACTGTTACACCGGTTGTTAGACAAGAAAGTAAACTGGTTATGGGGTCATAGAGAAGAACAGGTGTTACGTAATATGAAAAAACTACTGATTTCTGACTCTTTACTCATGCAATACAATGAGACTTTGCCGTTAAATATTACATGCGATGCTTCGCCTTTCGGAGTGGGCGCCATTCTGAGCCATGTACTGTCTAATGGTAACGAAGCCCCTGTTGCATATTTTTCAAAGACACTTTCAAAAACTGAGCGAAATTATGGCCAAATCGATAAAGAAGCCCTCGCAATTGTATCGGCCGTTAAAAGATTCCACGAGTACGTGTATGGCCGGGCTTTTACTCTCGTGACTGACCACAAACCGTTATTGGGGATAATAGCTGGAGATAAGCCGACTCCCTACATATTATCCCCCAGGATGACTCACTGGTCAGAATTCTTGGCTGCTTATAATTCTTGGCTGCAATACCGCCCAGGGAAAGCCATTCCCCATGCCGACGCATTGAGCCTAGCATGCTTCCAGAGACTCTCGACGATCCTGCATCAACGGTAACCACATTGCAAATTGAAACACTCAACTCACCGCCATTGACTGCCCGAGATATCGCAAGAGAAACCAAACGTGACCCCACCTTACGCAAGTTCTAGGCTGGGTAGAACGCAGATGGCCATTGGACCAATTATCAGATGACTTCACACCATTCAAGACTCGACAAACGGAGTTGTTCTCTCAAAAAGGCTGCGTCATCTGGGGTGATAGAGTCGTTATCCCAGAACGACTACAAAAAGCGCTGCTGAGAACCTTGCACGATGGCCAGCCTGGTATCGTGCGAATGAAAGCCCTCGCACGAAGCTACGCATGGTGGCCAGGCATCGACAAGCAAATCGAAAATTGGGTTAAAGCTTGTCATAAATGCCAGGAAGTGAGCAACGCCCCACCTAAAGCCATCCCTACCGAATGGGAGACACCACGGGGACCCTGGTCCCGTATTCACTTGGACTTTGCAGGACCGACCAAAGGCCACACCTTTCTGCTAACCATCGACGCCTACTCGAATTGGCTCGAGATTCACCGCATGACAAACACAACCACTGAAGCAGTTATCAAAAACTTGGAAAGACTATTTGCAACCCACGGATTACCAGACATCCTGGTATCCGACAATGGGCCCCAATTTACAGCGCTGTCATTCGAGCAGTACCTGGCTGACCGTGGCATCCGACATGCGCTCACCTCGCCTGCGCACCCTGCGACCAATGGCAAAGCAGAGCGCATGGTCCAATTTGTTAAGAAAACCTTGCAGAAGGTAGACTACGATAACATTGATGACAAGATCAATCGAATCCTTTTTCTACAACACATCACACCTCATAGCGTCACCAACAAAACTCTCGCCGAACTGCTAATGGGACGAAAACTCCACTCCCACCTCGACCGGTTACACCCAGCTTATGAACCGGAAAAACCACTAGGATCCAGCGGCCGCTGTCGTGCCTTCCAGGTAGGTGATTTGGTATATGTTCAAAACCTATCGGGCAATCCGCTGTGGGTGGAGGCGACAGTAGTTCATATAACCGGCCCGAGATCCTACCTTGTACAATGCCTTGACGATAGACTATGGAAAGGCCATATCGATCAATTACGATCGCGGCTCCCATCGGGCATTCCTGAACTCCCTTATGACCAAACTGAGGGGGGGGGAGATACGGAAGAAGATGAATTCGAAGTAGAAGAAAACCCGTTCGAAGGGAACGACGGCGTAATAGAGACCCAGGAAGTGGAACCAGAGAGGGAAACAGATGCACCTCAGGGAATTACCGAGAATAATGGCAACGACGAAGAAATGAACACTGAACCAGAGGCGACCCCGTTGCCAAACAACGATCTATCCCAGCGTGATTGCAGCCAAATGACACAGCGAAAATCAAAAAGACTAATAAAGCAACCGTCCTACCTAAAGGACTATGTAACTGCGCCCTGCAAACAGAAGCCAGGGGGAAGGGGTGTTATGAATGCATGAGGTTTAATAAAGAGAACTTGAGCTTGGAGTAAAATGCAGGGTTCTGGCCCTGCACTTCTGATTGGCTATTAACGGCAGGATCAGATTGGCCCGTTCCGGGGAATCTGATTGGCCTATAACAGAGAGTTCCTATTGGTTAAGGGAGCTAGCGCTCCTCGATTGTTATTGGTTAATAGTTATTGGGGTTGCCTATATAAGGAGGGTTATAACTGCCATTGAGTTGAGAAGTCACTATGTAAATAAAGAGCTGAAGTTCACCGTTCCCAAGGCTTGTCTCCATTCTTTCTCGCCCATGCTCCAAACATAACAAAAAGGTTCACCAGAAAAAGAAATGCTATCCTTGTCATCAAACACTGGTTTGTTTAATTAAAACATTGGGATATTCATTTTTGTGCCAATACACTTGCAGAAACACATTTTTGAACCCAAGTTTCAAATTATTTGGATTGGAAAAGAGGATGATAGCAATTATTGCTTTGTTTTATCTCACTTTCAAATAATTTGCTGAAAGTACTTTATAATTCTACAAGTCATACCAGATTCATATTCTAACACATAATTGTGTTCTTTTATTTATCCACATTGCCATCACAACTGATTTATTCAGGGTTTTTTTTACAATGAAACTTCAACTGTGGTAAAATAAGGAATTTAAACTAAGTAATTAAAAATGGGACATTAGACATGTAGCTGTTTTAAGAGCACTAAAGGCAATCAAAAATAACATTCATTTTGTTAGATACAAAACATAGAATGGAATGAACCCTGTGGCCAAACAATTAAAAAAACGTCCTGAGTCTAGTGGATGTTTATAGAATACATGTGAGAGCTACAACTCATCAAGTGGGCTTAAGAGGCCACCCTGCTCCTGCCCAAAATATCAAGGAGAATAAACATTTTTAATGTCCAGGTCAAGCAAAGGGTTGTGGAAGCAAACCACAATGCCCCAAATAGCAGAATTCTAGTCAATTCATCCTTTGTTACTTGTGCAAATCTCAATATTTCTTTTCTTCACCTAGATTTCTTCTATTTAAATAAAAATGTTGTAAAATGTGGATTACTTCTACCATTATTGTTAAGTCTCTGGGGACCCTATTCTTCAGCAATCCAATATCCCAGCAAGGCATCAAACTTAAGAATGCTACAACTGATAATTGCAGTCTAACTATGAACCAAAGATTTGATATTTTCGATAACTTCTACAAGGTGGAGAGGCCTATTGCAACAGATTCTAGAAGGCACTTACGGAACTTCTTAGCAAGCTAGCAAGTAGTTCCTCCAAGCACCTGGTAGACTCCAGAAATCAGGAAGCAATTCTAATTTCTTGACAGGATTGTTTCTGAATAGTATGTCTTTGTCAGCTATGCTAGAAGGTGGAGAGAGGATTTCTCCTTGGTTTTCTGAAGTCCTCCATGAGATGAAGCACTACAAACCATGTTTAGAGTACAAATGGAGTAACACAAAAAGCAAATCTGATCAAGCATGGTTATAAACTTGTTTTTAAATCTACCATCAATAGTGAAATCACTGAGTAGTGAAGTACTTGTTCTTTCATTCTTTTTGTGTCAACAAATTGCCAATTATTGGCCTTGTTGAAGGTTTGTTATCTTTCTGTGAGGAAAAAAGAGGTAGGAAGTGTTGCCTTTTAGCTGCTGAGGCTTGTTGGTGTGACATTTTGTTGATAAAGTTGTTCAAATTTGCCATACTCTAGCGTTTCCATAGGTAGAACCTGAAGCAACAGGAGCAACATCTTTCAGTGTTACTTCAGGACTCATTTCAGCTTTTAGACTCTAATGAAACAAATAGGGGGCTCTCTAACATAATTTCTGTTGTGCATGGATGGACATCTCTCCTGGCTCCTCCAGGTGACCAAGGTATATGTGATAAAGTGAGTCTGGGGAGTATCCAGTGCTGCCTTCAGGAAAGCGATGTTGCCCACCATGCTAAAGAAAATTATGGTGCACCTCATCCTCAAAAAACCTTTTCTCATTCCAGTTATATTATTCCAATCTAGATTCACAATTTCTGCTCAAAGCGCAGGGGGGCTTTCCATAGTTTGTTTGTGTGTTTGACTTGAGTGCCGCCCATCCTTCCTCCAATATATGACAGGTACCAACTCTGCCTGTCTTTAGCCAAGCTGTTGAGATCTTCTTTTCTCCCAGACATGAGGAGCCAGCTGAGTGGAGTCCCCTTTTGGTTGCTTGATCAATATTTTATATTTTCGATTTCAGTATGTGTATATTGTATATGTTTTAATGTTACATATTTTGGTTTTAGTTTATTGCTTGTTTGGTGCTGCACGTCAGTCAGGTGGCCCAGGTTGTGATGAATAAACAAAATAAACAAACTGCTGTCTGGTCTCCAATCTTTCCTTTTCGTGGAAGTTGGTTGAGAACGTGGTAGAGACTCGGTTACAGTATATCCTAGAAGAAGTATAATTGTTAGGGATACACCCTAGCAGAATCTGCACGGCAGTCAGGCAGTCAGGCAAATATGTCCTTTTAAAATATTGTCCTTTTATGATATCTTAAGATACGTTTTGACGCTTGCCAGTGTTGTTCAGTGGGTTCAGCGTTGAACCATGCCAATTGATTAATGCTATAGGCAATGTCTGGCCTTGACCAATTACTAATGTATGATAAACTACCAATTAGCACTTGATAGATATTCTTATCAAATTTTGGACTTTGAGCATCAGTGTGGCCAAATTCCTGACTCATTGGAGTTTTTGCCAGCTTACAAAGTTCCATCTTGTATGTTTTTAGCAATTGATAAATCTTATCCTCTTGAGATATCTTATAGCCACTTTTGGTTTTATTTATTGTTAATCCTAGATACTGTTTTATCTCTCCTAATTGCTTTAATTTTATCCTCTTACCTAATAATGATATTATTTCAGTAGCTTCATTATTAGTTTTTGTAATTAAGGCAATATCATCTGTAAACAACAATAATAATGACACTGTTCCATTTGTCTCTTTCTTAAATACACATGGATCAGCTAAACCTGCTTTAAATCCTATATTGTTTAACTCCTTAACAATATATTGGTTCCATTCATAACCAGATTGTTTTAATCCATAGAGACTCTTTTTAAGCTTCCAACAGTCATTATTTGTTTTATCATCCTTAATTCCTACAGGTTTCTTTAGGTATATAGTGTGCTGCAATGGTGCATGCAGATAGGCAGTTTCTACATCTAAGTGATTTATGATATAGTTCTTAGCTGCCCACACTAAAGCTGCTCTAAAGGTTGTTGCCTTTAAATTTGGTGCAAATACTTCATCCTAATCACATGCAGTTTGATTAAATCCTTGAGCTACCTACCTAGCCTTATGGGTAACAGTCCCATTTTTACCTGTTTTTAATTTAAATATCCATTTAAAGCCAATGGACTTTTCACCTGGAGGTAATTTAACATTTTCATAAACTTCCATTTGTTTCAATGAATTTAGTTCCTTCTCCATCGCTCTATGCCAATTTTCTTGATCCTTTGCAGGATACATTCTAAGTTCTTCAACAGTAGTTGGAACTTTACTAACTTGGCAAACTACACTTGCTTGGTACCTGTCAGGTGGTCTGGTTTCACGTGTTGAACGTCTAGGTATTACAGGGCTTATAGGTGGACTTTCATGTACTACCTGTTCCTGGTTATCTATTTCTTCCTGTTCACCTATTTCTTCCTCTTCTGGTCCTATGTGCTCTTCCTGTACTTCCTCTTTAATTGTACTCTTCTTATTACTGATATGTTGTTTTGGTCTTTTGTAGGTTTCTATGATTACATCCTTACTTGAATCTTGTTCCAGTTTTTCCCATCCTACATGTTCAAGGATTGTGCACTAGCACTACAGTAAACGCTAGATGTACCTTTTTCCCAGAATCTGTATGATTTGTGATTAGATTCATAACCTACAAAGAATAACTTTTTAGCTCTATGCTGCCCCTTATGTCTCAGTTGTTTAGGTATATGCACCCATGCTGGTGCTCCAAATGTGTGCATGTTGCTTAGGTCAGGTTTTCTACCATGCCACCGTGTGAATGGTAATTCACCTGTTGTTGAGTTAACAACATTATTCAATATATGATAACCACACATTATTGCTTCTCCCCACAAAGTTTCAGGTAATCCTGAATCCAACAACATAGTATGAGCCATTGCCTGTATTGTTTGGCCTCGTCTTTCTATAAAGGAATTATGTTGTGGCCTATATGGTGCAGACTTTTTATGTTCAACACCTGCCATCTTCAGTCTATTTTGGAATTTATTAGTTAGAAATTCCGTACCATTATCAATTACAAGAGTTACTAGTTTCCTTTTAGTTTTTCTTTCTGCAAACTTCAACCAATTAAAGAAATTCTGATATGTTTCCGTTTTACTCTTCATTAAATAACAGAAAACATATCTAGAATAATGATCCATTATACTTAATATATAACGAGCACCTCCCACACTTGGTTTTTTTAGGACCTATAATATCAGCAAATACGACCTCTAGAGGCTCCTTAGTCTTAAATCCATTAATTCTATTTGCTGGTATTTCCTTGCTTTTTTCTTGACTGCAAGCATTGCAATGCAAATACTTACTGCAAGGCTTCAGTTTTATACCTTCAGACAGTTCAACCATTTGCTTAAGCATTTTAAAATTTATATGCCCTAAACGTCTGTGTAACAAATGTATGCATTCATCATGAGGTTTAACATTATTATACACTGTGTTAGCTACCTCTAATTGATTATCCTTTAACACATACAATTCATCTTTTAAAGTTGCAGTCACTTTTTTACCTTCCTTTTCTATTATGCAGTTTTCTCCCCTAAAGGTAACTACATAACCTAGTTTAATCAAAACTCTAACTGAAAGCAAATTAAACTTAAGTTGTGGTACATATAACATTTTTACATTTTCTTTTATGCAAGAACAATGTGCAATACCTTCACCTTTTGCTTTCAGTTTCCAGCCATTAGTTAACGATATCTGTTGTGAACTCTTGGACATCTTAATAAATCTTTTCTTATCTTTCATTATGCAATGTGATGCTCCACTATCTACAACCCATAAATTATTATTCACAGTTTCGTTGCGATACATGGCTAACTCTAAGCATTTTTTATCCTTTTGATGCCTTTTAGCATTCTGGCTGGCATTGTGGCATTTTCCTTTCTTGCAGAATCTAGCCAAATGTCTTTTTCCTCCACAATTAAAACATTTTCTAATTGTATAGGCTGTCGAAGATTCTTTATCTTCTTGTGGTTGTTTCCTTCTAAGTTGATCCCTTTCAAGCCTTCTCCTGGCTTCTTCAATTAATCTGCCAGTAATGTCAGTTAATGTGAGGTTATCTTTTGGCAGTACTTCCAGTGAAGTTACATAGTCGTCATAGCTCTCATCTAATGAAGACAAAATGATATAAACCTGATGTAGTTCTGTGAAGATAAGTTCTTTTTCATGCAGTTCTTGAAAAATTCTCTTCATGGTGTTTATATGAGTCAACATGTCTCCATTCTTTTGAAGATGTGTTCTGAACAGTTTCCGTGTAAGATTTATATGTGATCCTACACTGTCTCGAACATAAATCTTCTTTAAATTATCCCAACATTTCACAGCTGTTTCTTCTCCACGCATATGGACAAGCTGCTGGTCACAGAATGTCAGTCCTATTATACAGAGAGCTTGCTCATTCTTCAGTTTATATTCTTGTATTTTCTGGGCATCATTCTCATCCTCCGGATCCCAAGCATCCTTCTGGTGGGTTTTGAATTATACTCCACAAACCTTCTCTGTATAGAAGTAGGCTGCATTTCATAGACCATGAAACATAGTTTGTTCCATCCAGTTTGTATATTAGAGACAAACTTGGTAAATTGACTTCTGCCATCTTTTTCTGGATATTAAACTATTATTAATAAAACACAGCTGTCTGTTTATAGTATTGTGTAACTACACTAACTTTCACTTTATATAAGCCTGTTATATCCTGGTTAGTCTGACTGTGCCGCTGGGCCCATAACCAGTGTTAAAAATATACCCTGGCAGAATCTGCACGGCAGGCAGGCAAATAAGTGAGATAAATGTTTTTGTAGCTTACACTCAGTAAAAACAGATACACTGTGCTAGTTAAATAGTTTACTCCAGTAAGAGTTTTAGCATAGTCAGTACAGTCCATATATTATTCACTAGTTCAGTCCGTCCAGGGATTATTCAGTTGCAAAGTCCAGTGTCGAAAAAAAGGTCAGTAAACTTACAAATATCAGTCCAGTAATATATCTCTTTGCAGTAGAGATATGAAGAAGTCAAACCTCCTTTCTTCCTTCAGCAGCAGGGAACACGCAGTTATCAAACCATCAATCCATCATCGTCAGCAATACAGCAATACAGTAAGCTAGTAGGTTGCTCCCTCTTATGGCGGTTTTACAACCGCACCCAAAATGACATGCTTTGCTGTTTAAAGTGACACACATTTAAATTCACTATCATAGTTTATATATATTATTTTACCCAAACTACGTTAGGTAACCTTGTTATTCCTAACAATAATTATCTAAACTCTGGGAATGGCCACTGTGCTAGATGTCCACTGTGAACTGAAAAAGGGGGGCACATTTTCATTTTAGATCTCTCCATAGCATTTGATGCTATTGACTAAAATATTGTTTTAGTCTGTCTGCAAAGGGGGCAAATAAAAACAATATTAAAGTACTTTTGCTCTACTGTGTGATTTGCTTAACAACTGTGACCAAAAGGTCATAAAATGAGGTATCGCTCACTTAACAATTGCCTTGCTTAGCAACAGAAATGTTGAGCTCAGTTGTGATCATAAGTCAAGGGCTACCTGTATGATTTTAATTTATCATTGTTATCTAGGTTTTAATCTATTTTATTATCATAAACCACTGGCAGACCAAGCAGATTATGACTGTAGTGTATCTATAAATGACACAAATAAATGAATGAAACAATCCTGGCCATAAACATTGAAGATCAACTCCTTATCCTTTTCACCCACAGAGCTGAAAAATAAGAAAACTTCATTTATTCATAAACACAACACTGAGATCCCATCAATGAAATGCTTGGCCAGTATTATTCTGCATCCAATTTACACATGACAAATTGAGATCTGGAGCGGGGGGAGAACTTTGACAAGGCTGCTGCCCACCTATCGAACTGCCAAGATCAGCTTTGAATGCCAGGGTTCATGATATCAATGTCTCCTATATTGACCTACTGAGATCTTTCAACAAAAGAGATCTTTCAATTTCAGGGAAATCCATCTGCTTGAAAAAGAAAGTGGAAACTGCTGCCAGAATGAAACAGAAACATCTTGTGGCAAAGCAAATAATCAAACCCATGCTATAAAATCTCTCTCCCAGGAGAAATTGAATATTCAAATGATCCAATAATGTTTGCACGGCAGAACAGGGATGCGAAAACACTGAGCTCAAGGAATAAAGTAAACACCACCTTGGCTTCCAGTGCCCACAAAGCTGACTCTAAACTGCCCTCATTATTATAAACAGACATGAGGCATAGTTCAGGATATGTAATTTTAGCTTCTATACCTCATACACGAAACATTATGTGAACCTGTGGACACTATTTCTTTGAATCTCTATAAATAAAACATGCTGGCAACAACTTGGATTTAATCTTTGGCAGGTTTTTCTCCCCATCATGCTCTGATTGCAGCTTTTTTTACCTGCTTCCTTTAAAATGCTTTTCAGCCTTACTCATTTCCCCCCTTTCCTTTCCTTTCCTTTGCTGTTACTTTTAGCACTGTTTTATGTTTCAAGATCCTAAGGTGCACTGAAGGTCTAATGCCACCATGAGATTTAAATTCAACAATTTAAGACCCTGATTTCTAGAGAATTCATGTTTTCTAATAACTCTTTCTTGTAATGTAATATAGCTTAAATCCATATTCTTCACTACACAAATAGCTTTCATTTTAATTTTTTAAAATCATGATTTCATCATTCCATTCTTTTTAAAGGCTTTGAAAAATATTTAATATAAAAACAAATATAACAAACAAAAACATTTTTTCAGATCAAAGAATAGTAACATGAACTAAGCAACAAGGTTCTTGCATATGGAGTCATTAAGAGGTGAATCAGAATTTGGTATTTTAGCTGTTTGGAGATATTTCTGTCCTGTAGTACAAAGCGAACAACTTTTATATTGTACTAATAATCTTATTTATTCCACTTAGTTTTCTATTTTTAATTATATGTATAAAACATTTTACCTATTTGGACTATAGGAGAAGGAAACAAGATTAAAAGTTTATTTCACTCCTGAAAATTAGTGGCTATAAGATTAAGCTTTGGTGTTCAATGCATTTGTATTAGACACCTAGAAACCTATAGTATTTCTTCTGAATTTATGATAAAAAATCCATGCTACATTTCCAACAGATTCCTATTCGCTAGCAGATCTCTACATGAATTAACTATTTCAGTTCTAGATATCCACTTCATTCCCATTTTAATTTTGGGAAGGAGAAAATGATGTTCTCAACTAATTACTGTCATTCCCAGTTTATGTATTTGTATGCATTGTAAAAATATATTTCAGTGAATCCTCATGTGGACCAAAGATGACACAAACTCATCTTACAAAAGTTAGGTCCAGCATTTTTCTACCAATTGCAATGTTTTCTTAATTTTGGTGCAGCTTTTCATGAATTTTAAAAAATGTGATGAATCTAGCAGATACAAAAACTGTGGCTATCTTTTCAGTCAGTACATTTTGTCAGAAATGTCAGATTTCACTGTAGCCATCTTTAAGTTTTTCTATTCCTGCTTCTAGAATTTTCCTTGCTCTGTCTTGAAGAACTTTTCTAGCTCAGAAATATTCTTGTCTTCTGTCACATGTGGCTTGCCAGGAATACCTTGTTAGATTCTCAAAAGTCTGGAGTCTATCATTGCTGTGCTGAAATTTCAACCGCTTTTAAGTTTCACTATGAAACATTAATTTATATTGATATTAGTTGAATCCACTATACCATCCATCTACACCAGAGGTCTCAAACACAATTTACCTGGGGGCCGCTGGAGGCAGAGTCTGGGTGAGGCTGGGCCACATAATATTATACTTTATATTATACTTTATATTTATATTATACACTAATATTATACTTTCATATCACGGTGCGGGCCACAGGATATCGTCCTGCGGGTTGCAATTGGCCTATGGGCCACGAGAATGAGACCTCTGATCTACACGGTATTTCTTATGTCATTGGTTGCCACATAAACCTAGAGGATAATTGAGCCATGTCCATGTTTAACTATTGGGGAAGTGTTATTTTCTTCAAATGCTTCACTGTTCTTTTTTTCTCCAAATACATCTCATGATGGTATCTATTTTTTTTATTTGTTTGTTAAACATGTACAAGATAACAAGTATAAATATGAACATGAACATGAACAAAGGAAGTAAATACAAATAAATGGGGACATTAAGACAGGGACGGTAGGCACACTGGTGCGCTTATGCACGCCTCTTTAAGGACTTCTTAAGAATGGGGTGAGGTCCACGGTCGACAGTTTGAGGTTGAAGTGGTGAGGGGTTGAGGCTGTAACAACGGAGTTGGGTAGAGCAGGGGGTAGAGAAACTTGGCTCTTCTATCACTTATGGACTTGAACTCCCAGAATTCCTGAGTGAGCCATAAAAGTTTCCCCATCCCTGGCCTACTGGTTTTTCAGTTGTGGGGGAAATCAATTTTTGACTTGAATGGGACTGTTTAAAATGCAAATGTAGGATGTGCTGTATTAGCATACTCCAAACCCTAACAGCTGATTGGTCCAGACGGACAGTGACCCGATTGGTTGAAGCCTCGGCCGTGATTGGAGCGCTAGGAATCTACCGCGATTGGCTGTGCCGATCACGGGAGATTCAAAGCACTGCCATTGGCCACAGAGCCGCTAGCCAGCCTTATATGAAGGGCTGCCACGGCTCGCATTCCCCAGACTGTTCTTATTCTAAATAAAGAGCTGAACACACCAAGATGGTCTTGCATCTCCTTCGAACCGATTCACCTCAGATCTAACACTGGCGACGAGGGTGGGATCATGAGACAAGGAGACCACCCAGCAAGTGGCGAGGCGGCACGCAGCAGCAAGCAGCATGGCCGGCATCAACTCACCACCCGCACCCTTCAACCCCGCTACCGAGGACTGGGGATCCTATATCAATAGGTTCCAGATGTTCCTCGAGAGTAGCAACCTTAAAGATGCCAACGGCCACAAGAAACGAGCCGTATTTCTCACACACTGTGGGCCCACAGTGTTTAAGATGGCCAAACCCGAGGATGTCAAGACCATGGAATGGGGCAATCTCAAGCCCCTGTTACGAAACCACTATGCCCCCATCGTGCCCATCCTTATCCGGCGGCATGATTTCTACAGGTGGGATCAACACGAGGGCGAGGGGCTCAGCAATTTCATGGCAGCGCTGCGAGACTTGGGCGGCCTGTGTGAGTTTGCCGACCTGGACAAGGTCCTGTGAGACTGTGTCGTCCTGGGACTCCGAGACCCCATTCTCCAGAGCCGCATCATGGTGAAGGGTGACATTTCGCTCACCGATGCCCTCACCGAGGCAACCGAGGCTGAAGCAGCCAAGAAATCAGTGGCTCAGATGCGGCAATCGAGCATCACACCACGACCAGCGACCGGCGAAATGATTTCAAACCCAGAGAAGTGATCCGAGATTGACCTTCAAGACACAACCACACACCATGGCGACATCAACTCCTTCTCAGAAACTGAGGACAAGGAGGAAGAGATCCACTGCCTGCAAGCAGCACGAGGACGACAGGAACCCCGAGGTCATAAGTCAAGGTTCCAGTGTGCCGGCTGTGGAGGCTATCACCTTCATTCGGACTGCTGTTTCCTCGATGCCATTTGCCGGCAGTGTGAGAAACGGGGGCACATCGCCAAGGTATGCAGGAATAAAAGACACTACAGCCCGCGACAATGAGATGGAAGCCTCTGACGGCGAGAGAATAACCCCACCAGACACCGAGACTGCCAGATGGAGAGCTGCTGGAGCCAAGAGGGTCGGAACAGGTGGCTCAACGAGGCAAGACAAAGGGAGGAAACCCACCAGACTGTCATCATCAGCCATTCCTCCACAAGCAACGCCAGAAAGGTATACGTAACAGTGGGGATAGAAGACCAGCCATGTGACATGGGGGTGGACTTCGGGTCCTTCCTCTCCATGGTCTCATGGCGCACCATCAAGCACCTGGCATCCACCATCCTCCGCCACGAACTAGAAGACCAAACACTGACTCTCAAAGACTACCAGGGAAACCGCATCCCTGTAGTCGGCAGAGGCCACTTTAAAATCACCTTCAAGGGCCACACCAAAGTGCTATCCCTGACGATTGTCAACCTGGGTTGACCGGGCCTATTGGGACTGCAGTGGTTCGCACCCCTAGGCATTGAAGTAACCGGCATCCACCACATCGAAGAAGCGGACTGGGAAGCGGCGCTTGTGAAGGACTTCCGGGAAGTCTTCAATGACAGCCAAGGCAAGTACTGTGGGTCCCCTATCTCCTTCAATATAGACCCAAGCATCGCACCAATCCGCCTTAAGCCCAGGCGAGTGCCATTTGCGCTCAAGCCTAAGATCGATGAGCAGCTAGATAAGCTCATCGCGCAAGGGGTACTGGAACCAACCAATCATGTCCAGTGGGAGACCCCAATAGTCACCCCCATCAAGCCAGATGGGTCTGTGAGAATCTGTGGGGACTACAAGGCCACCCTAAACCACACGCTCCAACAAAGTGCATACCCCGTCCCAGTAGTGCAGCACGTTCTGCACTCACTGGGGGGGAGGCCAGATTTTCACGAAGCTCAACCTGGCGCAAGCCTACCAGCAACTGCCGGTTGACGCCACAACTGCCAAAGCCCAGACCATCGTAACACACCGAGGGGCTTTCCATTGCAACCGGCTCCAATTTGGAGTCAGTGTGGCACCCGGGGTCTTCCAAAGCCTCATGGAAAGACTCCTCCAGGGCATAGAGGGGGTGGTGCCCTATTTTGACAACGTCTTGGTGGCCGCGAAAAACGAAAAACAACTAGAAGCCCGGTTGAGGGAGGTACTGAAGAAATTCAGAGACTCGGGGTTCAAAGTCAAGAAAGGAAAATGCCAACTGCGAGCAGAGAGGGTCGAATTTCTAGGGTACCTCCTAGATAAACAAGGAATCCACCCCACAGAAAAGAAACTGAGAGCCATAAGGGAAGCACCACGGCCCAAAAACAAAACGGAGCTACAGGCTTTCTTGGGACTGTGAAACTTTTACAATGTCTTCCTACCTCAAAAGGCAACCGTGGCAGAACCGTTGCATAGGCTGTTAGATAAAACAGCCACCTGGACCTGGGGAGCATGGGAAGAGAGCGCCTTCAACAACACAAAGAACCTGCTGACATCTGATGCGGTACTAATCCAGTACAGCGAGACCCTGCCATTAACGGTAACATGTGACGCATCGCCCTTCAAGATCGGCGCCATCCTCAGCCACCAGCTACCGGATGGGAAGGAAGCACCCATCGCCTTCTCATCAAGGACACTCTCAAAACTGGAAAGGAACTACAGTCAACTCGACAAAGAGGCCCTAGCAGTTGTCGCCGGCGTCAAGAAATTTCACGAATACCTTTACAGTAGAACTTTTACAATTATCACAGACCACAAGCCGCTGCTAGGAATCCTAGCAGGCAATAAGGCCACACCAAACATTCTTTCACCAAGAATGACAAGGTGGTCCGAATTCCTAGCAGCATACAATTACCAGCTGGTACACCGACCGGGGAAAGACATCGCCCACGCAGATGCCCTGAGCTGCTCACCCCTGCCCGACCTGGAAGACGACCCGGCACCTACGACAAAGGTACTTCAAATAGAGACAATATCCAAACCACTAGTGACCACGCCAGACATTGCCAGAGAAACAAATAAAGACAAGCGGCTGGCGTGAGTCCTGAGCTGGGTTGGAAAAGGATGGCCGGAAGGGGACAGGAATGAACTATTCAGACCCTTCTGAAACAGAGAAACTGAACTTTTTACCAAGAAGGGCTGTATACTCTGGGGGGAACAGAGTGGTAATCCCGGAAACATTACAAGAAAGGGTGTTGGGGATGCTGCATGAGGGACACCCAGGGATGATTAAGATGAAAAACTTGGCCAGAAGCTACGCATGGTAGCTGGGGATGGATAAACAGATCGAAACCTGGGTAGCCAAATGCAGACAATGCCAAGAATCCAGACCTCATCCTCCCACCGCCCCAACCCATGAGTGGGAAACGCCAAGAGGACCGTGGTCTCGGATTCACATAGATTTCGCGGGACCAACCAAGGGGCACATGTACCTCATCACAGTAGATGCTTACTCCAACTGGCTGGAGGTAAGCACCATGAAGTCAACCACAACAGAGATGGTAATAAAGAAACTGAGCAAACTCTTTGCCACAACCGGCCTGCCAGATGTGATAATGTCGGACAATGGGCTCCAGTTCACCGCACTAGCATTTGAACAATTTCTGGCAGGCCAGGGCATACGCCATGCGCTAACCATACCAGCAAACCCAGCGGCAAACGGGCAAGCGGAACACATGGTCCAATACACAAAAAAAGCCATACAGAAAATAGAAGCAGCCAACATACAAGACAAAATCAATAAAATGCTTCTCATTCAACATATCACACCTAGCGCAACCACAAATAGAAGCCCGGCAGAACTAATGATGGGCAGAAAACTATGGTCAACACTAGATAGAATGCATCCCACATACAACCCTGACAAACCCCCGGGCTCTTCCAGCAAACACAGACAATTTAACATAGGGGACGCAGTATACGCGAAAAACCTGTCAGGGGAACCACTCTGGGTACCAGCAACAATCATGCAAATAACCGGGCCCTTATCGTACCGACTGGAGACAAGCGACGGGAAAAACTGGAAGCGGCACATCAACCAACTAAGGTCAAGAATAGCTGCCACAAACCACACACCCGAGCAAGAAACTAGAAGGGGGGGGAAACGGGAAACAGAATTGAAGGGAACCCCTAGCACAAACAGAACACCCCCCACCCAGAACAAATAAGGCACAAATAAACCAGCACTATTCACCAGCAAACAGAAGACCAACAGAACATGAAACACCAGAATCTTCACCTGAAGGGAGCAGCCAAGCCAGTTCAATCAGCCCGGAAAGATCTGGCGGGAACATCAGGAACAGCAGCTCAACCAGCCCGGGTAGACCGGGAGGGAGCTACCAAGAAAGGCCTGGCTCACCATTCCAGGCGGTACCATCCCCAGAAACTGGAGCGAGAGAGAAACCCTCTGAACCGGTCGAAGACCACACTAGAACTGAACCGCGCAGGTCAACTAGGCAGGTACAAAGCCCGGCCTACCTGCGCAACTACGTCACAATGCACCGACATGTTGTAACTATGTATCATTGCAACTATGTATTATTGCAACTATGTATCATTCATGTGTTTGCAACATTGTATCATTCACGTGTAATCATTAACTTCTGTCTCTTCAGTGACCTTTGCAAGGCACGTACAAGGGACAAGGAGCTAGACGGTTGTTAATAAGCTTATCCACACTGTAAATGATCTGTCCGGTATGCAGCTTTGTAAACATACACATCCTGATGAGATTATCATGTTTGACTTGAGCTTTGATTAAATCATTTTCTTGTAAAAAAGCACAATAAAAGAGCGTGTGCCAAGACATTCGGGGCGCGCTCATCCCGAGGAAACTTCGCCTCCTGTCGTTTCTCTCTCCTTCACTCCCTATCATGAGCCGCCCATCTGATGCGGGATAGCAGATACCGCATTCTGGTGACTCCGATGTGATTCCCTAAGGGGGATACGTTGTGACGCGCCCATATCTTATCAGCTCAATGGGAGCTGTGCATCGCCAGGCCTGAAGTGAATTGCACATCATCGGATCTGAAACACGGTCTCGACTTTCATAAGTATGGGTGGAAACTTTTCTCAACAACAGACGCAGCATCTGAAGGAATTGAGGAAGTTAGTTGCTTCTTCTTCTAAATATTCTGCTAATTTAAAGGGCTCGCCTGTAAAAATGAAACCTATTGCTACATTATTGGGTTATGTGTGGCAACATTGTCCCAATTATTCAGAGGAAGGGTCCTTAAAAATTTCCACTTGGCAAAAAATTGGTGAACATCTCCATAGTCTTCCTCGTGCACTTATTGGCATTTTGGTCACTTGGAGGAAAATTATGGAGGCTTTAAAAGTCCATTATAAAATAGAAGCAGGGAGTGTGTTTGAATCTCCCCCACCAAGTTATGATAACTTTTCAATTTTCTCTAACTCAGGCAGAAGCTGCTGCCATTATTCAACAATGCCCCACATGTAGTAAGCAAGGACATTCCATTCCCATAGGAGTAAATCCTAGAGGATTAAAAGCTTGTGAAATTTGGCAAATGGATGTAACTCAGTATCCACCTTTTGCCCCTTGGAAATATTTGCACGTTTCCATAGATACATATTCAGGGTTTATTCTGGCTACCCCTCAAAGGGGAGAAACTGTAAAACATGTCATCAATCATTCAATTCGTACCTTTGCCTCGCTGGGACGTCCAAAAGAAATCAAAACTGACAATGGACCTGCCTATACAAGTTCTGCGTTCCAGGACTTCTGTAACAGATGGGATGCAACCCACAAGTTTGGGATTCCCTACAACAGCCAGGGGCAGGCTATTGTGGAACGAGCAAACTTATCTCTGAAACGTGCTCTTGATCGATATTTGTTGCGGGAAAAACCCCCGAACCTCCCAGCATTGCAAAATTCTCTTAACATTTGTCTTTACACCTTAAACTTTCTCAATCTGACTGGCATTCCTCCCACTTCTGCTGCTTCACGTCATTTTTCCTCCCCCTCACCCCCGCCTAACAGACCTCTGGTATATTATTGCAGATTGCCAGATCCTGCCTGGCAGGGTCCCGCTGAGCTTCTCACTTGGGGCCGAGGCTACGCTGCGATCTTACTGCCAGACAAAACCACTTGCTTTGATCCCTGGTAGGGCAGTTAGACCCTATCATGGGAATTCCTCCGCTACATCTGTATCTTAAAACTCTTCCTGATATTCTTGCCTATATCTTCTTTGCAATTTCTACCTTACTTCAACAAAACCTATGCTTCCTGTCAAAAGACTATTCGTGTTAAAACCATTTCATTAACAGAAGGCTATTATACTTGCTCCATGTGGGTACGTCATGAAAATGCTACCCGTAGTTTTCACTCTGTCACTTCTGTTTTATTTAAAGAACACTCTACCACTCGCTCTTTTGTTCCTTCTTTACTCTTCCTATGGAAAGGAACCTTAAAATCTTTTCCTCTATTCAATCTAAAACATAGGGGGACCTAGATGTCCTTCTATTGTATTATGGGTTTCCCCACCCCAACTAACATCCTTGATGAATTACCAAATTAATCTTTATTGTCATTATTGTAATTATTATCCTTTTTCTACTAATTGCATTCCCTCCTCATCTCGTAAATGTTCTACAACTAACTTGTCCATAGCCCTCTCTCCTACTTGTCATGCTTTTATATATCCGAACTTTGATCCTGTCAACAAACGACGCTTCAAAAGAACTGTCCATGATGATCCGCAGAAGCCTCATAGAAGATATAATATTGCTTGGACTATAACTGACTTTCAAGGAGTTCGTTTAAGTTCTACAACCAATTTTTCTCGCATAGAAGACTTCTACCCACCACTTCAATTCGATTTGGCAGACGCACCCACACAACCAGGGGATATCCTGCAATCTACACCACTTCAGGAGGAACTTTAACATCACGCCTGAAAGGAATGTATTTTATCCCTGGCAATAATTTGGTTTGGACTTGTTACACCGGTTTCATGGCATGTGTCCATGGGGATGAAATTGTTAAATCCAAATCATTTTGCATTCAAGTATGGCTTGTGTGTATAACTCTGATGATTTTATATCCCTACAGGTACCCATGGAATACCCCCTCTTGCAAAATCGTAAAGATTTAGATCTGTTATTTAAAAAACAAAACAAAACAAGAGGGATTGTGTGCTATGCTTAAAGAAGAATGTTGTCTTTATGCTGATGGTGGGGGGGGGGTTCGTTTTCTATTTCGCCATGGTTTACAACCTTTTTAACTGCATTGGCAGGATCATTAGTAATCATTATATTGATATGTATTATAGGACCTTGTTGTTTTTATAGAATATTGCAATTTTTGAAAAATCAATTGTCCTCCATAACTGCTGATGTTAATGTGCTATTGCAAGCTCATGTTATATCCTCAACACCGGATGAAAAAATGTCATTGCTGAGTTACCGCTCCTTGGACAACCCTGATGCTGACGGGTCGCACTCTTGCCCAGATGACGGGGACGGCGAACATTCCATAAAAATGGTTCCTGTCTTCTCTAAAAACAGAGGAGATATTGTAACTATGTATCATTGCAACTATGTATTATTGCAACTATGTATCATTCATGTGTTTGCAACATTGTATCATTCACGTGTAATCATTAACTTCTGTCTCTTCAGTGACCTTTGCAAGGCACGTACAAGAGACAAGGAGCTAGACGGTTGTTAATAAGCTTATCCACACTGTAAATGATCTGTCCGGTATGCAGCTTTGTAAACATACACATCCTGATGAGATTATTATGTTTGACTTGAGCTTTGATTAAATCATTTTCTTGTAAAAAAGCACAATAAAAGAGCGTGTGCCAAGACATTCGGGGTGCGCTCATCCCGAGGAAACTTCGCCTCCTGTCGTTTCTCTCTCCTTCGCTCTCTATCATGAGCCGCCCATCTGATGCGGGATAGCAGATACCGCACCGACAGATGAAACCAAGAGGGGAGGGGTGTGCTGTATTAGCATACTCCAAACCCTCACAACTGATTGGTCCGGATGGACAGCGACCCGATTGGTCGAAGCCTCGGCCGTGATTGGAGCACTAGGAATCTACCGCGATTGGATGTGCCAATCGCGGGAGATTCAAAGTGCTGCCATTGGCCGCTGAGCCGCTAGCCAGCCCTATATGAAGGGCTGCCACGGCTCGCATTCTCTAGATTGTTCTTATTCCAAATTAAGAACTGAACTCACTAAGATGGTCTCACGTCTCCTTCGAACCGATCCACCTCAGATCTAACATAGGATATGTCCTTCAGTATCACCTCAGCTTTTCAGCAAGCTATTTGCCATTATTTATAAATTTTCTTTTGCAGATCTGACTAGCTTTCAGTAATTCTAATAAAGATTTTCAGATCATGCCTTGATTTCAACAGTCCATGTTACTTTCTTTCTTAACAGTATTTCTCCACAGTGGAAACATCTAGCCAAAAGTTTTTAGAATTTTTTTTAGGATGTGACCCTGCTTTGTAACAAATTAGAATTATCTACCTTTTCAAATGTTCAGGCAGTTACTTAAAGGAGTCTATGATGGCCAAAAGTACTGTAAGCAGAAAAATAGTCACAACCGAGAGGTTTTTTAAAAAAATCAGAATATTTCTTCATTTGTGAAACAGTTTTTACTTGGTTGACTGTAGACCGAATGAATCAATCATCTTTTAGGAGCTATGTACAAATCTTGATGAAAAAAAAGGTGTTTTTTTTTAAACTGAATTTCCTGGAACCACGTCCAAATTTCTGCATTGGCTATATACATGGTTTGTGAATCTATAAATAACTTCACATAGACAACAAGTATGCATTCAGATTTGCAGGAAGATGTCATATTAATTGCCTATAGCCTTTTGAAGTGGAAAACCATATTAAATTCCACAAAATAAGTAAGTAAGTAGATATTTCATTGTGTGTCACAAAGCAGTTGTGTAAGCTTCTTTTCCTTAAGGCATTTATTGATACAGTTTGACCAAGGATTCCTTAACTTTTGCATACCACTATATTGTGAACAGAAGGTTAACTGGCCTTTGCAATCTGCTGACAGCACCCAGCTATCCTTTGCTCATCTCAGAAATTAATCAGGGTCAGCTCTAATAAGTAATTGGATTTTGAAAAAATTATGGGAATTCTAGAGTTGTTTTCTAAAATTGGAGGTTGAGAAAAAAAATTCCAGTAAAAGTTTAGGTTGCCATAAAACTGCATGAAAGTAGTCGCCAGTTCAGATACACTAATCTTGAAATCTCATTGCAATCTACTTTTTGCATATATCTTTTTTATTAATTTAAATAAGCCATATGACATGTTCCATATACAATACTTTTATAGATACCGTATCAAAAGAATATTTATTCACTTCACCAAGGAATTTGATAAATTCCTAAAGAATAGTTTGCAGTTAGAATGATAGCTATCAGAGGCATAAGAAACTGACCCTCATTTTGTAGGGAACACCACCTAGAAATTGTAAGAAACAGTAGGCTGTGGAATCCTTGGTATTCTCTGAGCTTGGTTGTTTGCTTGCAAACATTTTATTACCAGACTAGGTAACATTTTCAATGCTAGACGAGAATGGGTTTTACCCCTTGTTTATATACATTAGGTTGCCATGTCAGCATTGATAGAAGTGTGTTTCTCTTTGGAAGTTCCTTGATTGGGCTGTTGTTTACTACTTGGTTCTTTGTTTCAGCTGGTAGTTCTTTAATTAAGGTATTGTTTACTGCTTGGTTGTTTGTCTGGTGTTAATCCTGCTGTTAAATTCTGCTTATCCAATTGGGGGAAACCAACACCTCCATCAACAAGACAAACTAGAGTATATAAACAGAGAGCAAACCCCACTCCCTTCTAGTTCTGAAGATAATCTGGTAAAATGTCTGCAAGCAAACAACCAAGCTCAGAGAGCATCAAATCCACAGTTCAACTCTGAGCTACAGGTATTCTCTTCTATTAGAAACAGTAAAGTATGAGAACATAGTTTTGCATTTCCTCATGAACTTTTAGTGGTACTAGATTTCTTCCTGGTAATGCTGGCATTTACCCAAATATCCTGGCAATGTTACTAAAAGCAGAACAGTCCAGTTCAAAGTGAGGGCATAATCCTAACTTTTATGAAGAACCATACTTAATCTTTCCTCAGCATTGTCACATAGGCAGATCAGATAGTTCATATGATGTTGTCAGGGGGGGGGGGGGGAGGTTAACTCAAAATTGCAGTTGTCCATGAGGAAAAAAGAAACACTACATGAGAAATATAGGCTGTTGAATTTCTTATGGAAAAAGTTTTAAGGTCTCAAAAAAAAAATTCTTTTCTTTGGCCAGGAAAGAAGTTTGCTAGAAAACATTCAGTTCAGCCCTACTGTAGTTACTATTGGAAAATGGACTAAAAGGCTAGATTTAAGGGACATGCAACCTTTCATCATGGATCACTCCTCTTCAAACGCTCTTTCCTCCTATGAATGGCACAGAGGAAAACCACTTCAAAATTATCTTCATTGCGTCTGTGACATCTGTTATACCGTTTCCTCTTCATAAAATGTTGATTTATTTTTATTTTCTATTTTTTTTCCAATTGAACATTTTCCTTCTACTTCTTTTCCTATGTAGGATCTTTAATGTATAATCCAGTTCAGTATGCAGATTTTCCAAGTGAACTATTATTTTTATTTTGACAGTTTATATCCTGCTTTCTCCTCATGGCTTACAAACTGAAAAATGTGTAAATGAAACACACACACACACACACACACAAATGGCAACATGATTAATGAATACACCTACCTAGAATGAAAAAAAGAGAAAGCCAGAATCATCAGGATAGTGTCAGAAGTGAATCTTGTGTATGATAAAGCAATTGAAATGCAGCAATTTGTGTAGTATCATCCATTTTGCATAGAAATGCTTCTAAGAGTATGAAAAAGGTGTTAATTCTGAGGAAGGGAGGAGTGTGATAAACAGCAGACTTGCAATTCTGTGTATAAAAGCAAACCTATTTTAATGCGGCACTGGGAATTCAGTGCATTCCCAGCCAAGAGACATTTAAACCTAATTGTCCGATATCAAAAGCAAGCCCTTTCAAGGTTGCAAAAGACTGCCAAGAACAGAAGACTAATTATTGATTAAATATCCACCAACAGACGTTTCAAAAACAAACCGGAGTAAGCAGGGCTTCAACGAGGACTAAAGAACTTCTTTGCTTCCTGCAAATAACACATCCCCGAGGGCTGGTTTTTAATCCCTTATGGGAGAAGCCATCACCTTCTAGCCTTACTCCCAAGTCGCCCTTGCTGCTGCAGCTGCTTCTTCCTTCAAGCAGCCCTGTGTGCATATACACTGGACATAGGCTTCCTGGGGCCCTCTGCATCACTGTTGCCAGACTCCACAAGCTCCAAAGGCAGCAGCCCACTCTCCAATAGTCCTGGCCCCATCCCTGCTTCACATGCAGGGCCTTTGTCCGGGTCCTTGCTATTAGAGACCTCTGCCATCTGCATCTGCTGCTGTCGAACCAGAACAAAATGCCACAATTGTTAAATAAACACCATAGCTGTTAAATGTGTCTATTTTCCCCAATGAGTGGTGGGTTTTTTCTTTCTTTCTGGAAACAAAATGGTTCAGAAACCATTGGTATGGGGAATATAAAATACACATTTCCAATGACATATTAGAAATGCTCTGTTTTCAGAATGGAAAAATATTAAGGAAAAACACTATTTGAAAATACCAGTCTGGCTCTCTATGATGGAGGCAACCAAATGTGGTTGATACAGAAAAAAATCATAAGATATAAAAATATTTTGAATGAGAAAGAGGAATTGAAAAATAAACAGGAATTGAATAGTCAAGAGATAAACTTAGCATGGTGCCTGCACAAATACAATTAAGATTTGAAAAAGATGTTAAATTATATGGGTTTTTTTTTTTATAAAGAACCAACAGAATTGGACTAGGTTTTAACAGGAACTGATGAGAAGTTAATTTAAAATGTTTACTCTTACCTATTGAGCATCAGAAGGGAAGAAGAGCAAGTAAAAGAAACAATGATAGTGTGGGCTATAAACTGGTTATTCTATAGAATTGGATAAATCGCGAAAGTTGTGGGATTGAAATTATAAATTAATGTCTACTGCATTCAAAGAAAATTTATATAATATGTTCTATAGATGGCACTTTCCACCAGCAAGGTTAGCCAAGATGTGTAAAAATATGTCAGCTAAATGCTGGAAGTATAATCAGATTCTGGGCTCTTGAGACTCAGAGTCTGTCCACATGAAGTAGATGTGCCCAAAAGCAAAAAAAAATTGGAAAAAATACATATTTGGATTTTAAAAAAGGTAAAAGAACATGTAGATTTAAAACCAGAAATATTTCTGTTGGGTATCATATCAGAAAAATATACTGAAGGGACTATGTATTTAATATTAAATGTGTTAACAGCAACCAGAATTGTATTTGCACAACATTGGAAAGATGTGGAGATCCCCACAGATGGGAAGATAGTAAAAAAAAAAAAAAAAAAGCTAGAATGTGCAGAAATAGATAGATTAACACTTGAAATTAAAGAGAAGGAAGATACAGAATTTTTTGAAACATGGGATTTGTTTTATCTATGGTTAAATAACAGAAACAGAAGTTAGAATATTTAATAATTATAAGCAAATGATTAATTTTACCATGAGGGTTTATTATGATATGTCTATTATCAATATGATTTAGTATTATGGTAATATGTAATTAAGTATTAATATTATGTTGAGAAAATACTATTATATTATCACTACTAATGAACATTACTATGATGATGATGATGATGACTATTGCTTAAACTAACTGTAACCAGACAACACATTGTTTATATAGTTATTGAAATTGTTGCTCTTTATATAGTAAAAAAAAAAAAAAAATTGGAAAAAAAAAAGAAACCAGCCAAAAATGACATAAATTGCAGTCATATGACTGTGGGACATTGCAAATGCAATTGGGAGGATGGCATGGCTGCTAGAACTTCAAACATGGTTTGGAGGTAATTCTGCATGGGGAAATCTGTTATAATTTTGGACATGCAGTGAGGATTACCTGTATATGCCATCAGTAATGCTGTCTTTCATCCCATATATAAAATCCATATCGCAAAGGTTGAGAAGGTTAAGGATCTCAGAATAGCTCATGGTTTTGAATGGCTTTTTTAAAAAACTAGATCAAAATACATAGTATGGAAACATTCAACGAGTCCAGTCCAGTAGAAATGGATACATAAATCGGTGTCTTCATTATCAATATTTCAACAAATTCAGTTGAATGCAGTTCTTCAACAGTTTCCATATGGAGACAAGGAAAAAAAAATCCCAGTAACCTGCTGTGGTTTGGAGGGAAGCTGTGCACCTTGGGTTTTTTGGTTTTGTCTTGTTTTTGGCAGTCACGGTGAAAGAGGAAAGGGCAAGAAGAGCCAAACCCAAACAACATCCTGCTTTTGGTTTTTGCCACAAATTTCCCAGAGGATATTCTTCTGCCTAAAGGATTTGTAACCTCCTTCAATTAGGACGCTTCTCCAAATGAAAGGTCAAGACATCTGCTGGGGAGCAGACAAGGATAATGAGAAATCTCATTTTTTGCTGGGTTTCGAATGACCACAGCCAGGGTCAAAGTAGAGAGTTTGACAGATCTTAACATATTAATCTCCACCATGGGAAGGTGGAGGAAAAGCCATATAAACAGTGCTTCAAAAGTTATATAAGTGAACCCTGAGAAAGATACTATTTAAGTCACAATTAATGTTCTGGTACTTATTTCCTTTCTGAATTACTGAGGGGGGGACAATTAACAAGAAATCCTAAAGTTATTCTCCCCACTCACATCCACCCCTTTCTTGAAAAATTAATCCATACATATTTTTAAAAGCTGTTCTCTCTTTTTTTTTTTTTTAAATAGAAATCCAGCTCAAACATAAACACTAGCTACCTGTCTATAGCTGAAAATAGCCCAAGAGCACAAAAACCCAATGTCTTAAACTTCTACCGTAACCAAGAAAATTAGTATGTGCCAGTCCTGCTGATTTTAGCAAGAAACCAAATGAGTGTTCTAAAAATACCTTTGCATTTTAATTCCAAAATAGACTATTCGTTGAATATGTACAATTTAACTTGCCAGCCAATATATTATGAGAGTGGTCCACACATATCCATCTGGCTACTGTGGTTGTTTGTTTGTTCGTTAGTTTGTGTGAGAGACAGACAGACAGACAGACAGACAGACATTGTGAAGCTGTGGGTAGTTCTTCAAACTTGAGGCACAATACCAGGAAAATACTTACATATTCAAACATAGACTTTTCATGGGAATTTTCTTTGTAAAGTTAGGCTTTTCATTCATTACTGTACCTACCAAAATTTTGTTCTGCCCTCAAATGCTGCCAGATTTAGGAGTGAACAAATCTGCTTTTAACATCAAAGACACTTAAAGGTTAGCCAATTCTCACCTGTTTAAATTACCAGATCAACTTGAGGAAAAATACTATTTTCCTCTCAAACAGGTGAAATAGTGTGAAATAGCAACCAGGTGAATAGCAACCAGGTGAAATAGCAACAGTGATACAGGCTGCAAACAAAATTTAAAAATAAATTAAATAAAGGAATGGAGTGGAGTGGAGTGGAGCTTAGTGGAGTGGAGTGGAGTGGAATGGAATGGAATGGAATGGAATGGAATGGAATGGAATAGAATAGAATAGAATAGAATAGAATAGAATAGAATAGAATAGAATAGAATAGAATAATAAAATTCTACTTTAAATATCTTCCAGACAAGATAGAAGTGCAAATGGAATGAAATAACTGTAAGACACTCTGAAGATTACCAAGTCTTATGATACTACAGCCCCAAAGTGCTTCCTTTTTAAGTTCTGATGCACAACGAATCACATTATGTTTTCTACCTACCCACACATAAACACCTAGAGACTAGGGATATTAAGATAATGCAGTTCAGCAGCAATTTACTTGGTTTGTTTGTAAAGAAATTGAATTTCTTGATTTTCATGTGTGTTTAGAATTGGAACCCACTTGTGAGATTAATAAGCATACAAACTGGACAAAATTGGATATGTACAGCAGTGGTGGGATTCTATTTTTTTTACTACTGGTTCTGTGGGTGTGATTTGGTGGGCGTGGCAGTGGAAGTTTACTGTAAAATCTCCAGTGAGGGGTGGGATTTGCTGGTTCTCCGAACTACTCAAAATTTCCACTACCAGGACTTCCGGTTTGTAAGGCTTTGGCGGCGGAAGGAATCCACAATCGTGCGCGGTTTCTGCTGCGCTTGCCGCTGGAGTGCCCCCAATCCAGACAGATTAGGGGGCTAACAGTTACCCCATAGAGGTAACTGAAGATAGGGGAGATCCAGCAGGGGTCCTGGGGAATCGCAACCCCCCTCCTCAGCTGGCTTAACTCCCTTTTCCTAAGGCGATGGAGCGGCGGTCAGCAATGGCCACCACAAAGAAGCTTGCATCCAGATAAGAATGTGCAGGAGGAAGCTGAAAAAGTGAAAGTTCTGGCTGACCGGGATAATAAGTAGCATCTAAATACCCTAAAATTTTAATTTCGTCAAAGATACATCGTTCCCAAAGAAGTTTGGGAAAAGCGGAGGATGAAAGTTAAAAGGGAAAGTTTGTATTTTTCTCACTCTCCTTCCTTACGGTGATAGCAGATGGAAATCAGAAAAACCCGTTCTGGCACTAGCAGGTAATTAAATTTGAAAGTTAAAGCCAAGGGGACATTAAAGATTTCTGAACATTGAAAAAGAAAAAAAAATTACTGTTGAAACTATGTATCATTCATGTGTTTGCAACTATGTATTATTGCAACTATGTATCATTCATGTGTTTGCAACATTGTATCATTCACGTGTAATCATTAACTTCTGTCTCTTCAGTGACCTTTGCAAGGCACGTACAAGGGACAAGGAGCTAGACGATTGTTAATAAGCTTATCCACATTGTAAATGATCTGTCCGGCATGCAGCTTTGTAAACATGCACATCCTGATGAGATTACCATGTTTGACTTGAGCTTTGATTAAATCATTTTCTTGTAAAAAAGCACAATAAAAGAGCATGTGCCAAGACATTCGGGGCGCGCTCATCAAGAGGAAACCTCGCTTCCTGTCGTTTCTCTTCCCTTCGCTCCCTTTCATGAGCCGCCCATCAGATGCAGGATGGCAGATACCGCATTCTGGTGACCCCGATGTGATTCCCTAAGGGGGATACGTAGCGACGCGCCCATATCTTATCAGCTCGATGGGAGCTGTGCATCGCCAGGCCTGAAGCGAATTGCACGTCATCGGATCTGAAACACGGTCTCGACTTTCGTAAGTATGGGTGGAAACTTTTCTCAACAACAGACGCAGCATCTGAAGGAATTGAGGGAGTTAGTTGCTTCTTCTTCTAAATACTCTGCTAATTTAAAGGGCTCGCCTGTAAAAAAGAAACCTATTGCTACATTATTGGCTTATGTGTGGCAACATTGTCCTAATTATTCAGAGGAAGGGTCCTTAAAAATTTCCACTTGGCAAAAAATTGGTGAACATCTCCATAGTCTTCCTCGTGCACCTATTGGCATTTTGGTCACTTGGAGGAAAATTATGGAGGGTTTAATAGTCCATTATAAAATAGAAGCAGGGAGTGTGTTTGAATCTCCCCCACCAAGTTATGATAACTTTTCAATTTTCTCTAACTCAGGCAGAAGCTGCTGCCATTATTCAACAATGCCCCACATGTAGTAAGCAAGGACATTCCATTCCCATAGGAGTAAATCCTAGAGGATTAAAAGCTTGTGAAATTTGGCAAATGGATGTAACTCAGTATCCACCTTTTGCCCCTTGGAAATATTTGCACGTTTCCATAGATACATATTCAGGGTTTATTCTGGCTACCCCTCAAAGGGGAGAAACTGTAAAACATGTCATCAATCATTCAATTCGTACCTTTGCCTCGCTGGGACATCCAAAAGAAATCAAAACAGACAATGGATCTGCCTATACACGTTCTGCTTTCCAGGACTTCTGTAACAGATGGGATGTAACCCACAAGTTTGGGATTCCCTACAACAGCCAGGGGCAGGCTATTGTGGAACGAGCGAACTTATCTCTGAAATGTGCTCTTGATCAATATTCGTTGCGGGAAAAACCCCCGAACCTCCCAGCATTGCAAAATTCTCTTAACATTTGTCTTTACACTTTAAACTTTCTCAATCTGACTGGCATTCCTCCCACTTCTGCTGCTTCACGTCATTTTTCCTCCCCCTCCCCCCCGCCTAACAGACCTCTGGTATATTATCGCAGATTGCCAGATCCTGCCTGGCAGGGTCCCGCTGAGCTTCTCCCTTGGGGACGAGACTACGCTGCGATCTTACTGCCAGACAAAACCACTTGCTGGATCCCTGGTAGGGCGGTTAGACCCTATCATGGGAATTCCTCTGCTACATCTGTATCTTAAAACTCTTCCTGATATTCTTGCCTATACCTTCTTTGCAATTTCTACCTTACTTCAACAAAACCTATGCTTCCTGTCAAAAGACTATTCGTGTTAAAACCATTTCATTAACAGAAGGCTATTATACTTGTTCCATGTGGGTACGTCATGAAAATGCTACCCATAGTTTTCACTCTGTCACTTCTGTTTTATTTAAAGAACACTCTACCACTCGCTCTTTTGTTCCTTCTTTATTCTTCCTATGGAAAGGAACCTTAAAATCTTTTCCTCTATTCAATCTAAAACATAGGGGGACCTAAATGTCCTTCTATTGTATTATGGGTTTCCCCACCCCAACTAACATCCTTGATGAATTACCAAATTAATCTTTATTGTCATTATTGTAATTATTATCCTTTTTCTACTAATTGAATTCCCTCCTCATTTCGCAAATGTTCTACAACTAACTTGTCCATAGCCCTCTCTCCTGCTTGTGATGTTTTTATATACCCGAACTCTGATCCTGTCAACAAACAACGCTTCAAAAGAACTGTCCATGACGATCCGCAGAAGCCTCATAGAAGATATAATATTGCTTGGACTATAACTGACTTTCAAGGCGTTCGTTTAAGTTCTACAACCAATTTTTCTCGCATAGAAGACTTCTACCCACCACTTCAATTCGATTTGGCAGACGCACCCACACAACCAGGGGATATTCTGCAATCTACACCACTGCAGGAGGAACTTTAACATCACGCCTGAAAGGAATGTATTTTATCCCTGGCAATGATTTTGTTTGGACCTGTTCCACTGGTCTTACGGCATGTGTCCACGGGGATGAAATTGTTAAATCCAAATCATTTTGCATTCAAGTATGGCTTGTGTGTATCACTCTGATGATTTTATATCCCTACAGGTACCCATGGAATACCCCCTCTTGCAAAATCGTAAAGATTTAGATCTGTTATTTTAAAAAAAAAAAAAAAAAAACCAAGGGGGATTGTGTGCTATGCTTAAAGAAGAATGTTGTCTTTATGCTGATGGCAGGGGGGGGATTGTTTTCTATTTTGCCATGGTTTTCAACCTTTTTAACTGCATTGGCAGGATCATTAATAATCATTATATTGAGATGTATTATAGGACCTTGTTGTTTTAATAGAATATTGCAATTTTTTAAAAAATCAATTATCCTCTGCTGATGTTAATGTGCTATTGCAAGCTCATGTTATATCCTCAACACCGGACGAAAAAATGTCATTGCTGAGTTACCGCTCCTTGGACAACCCTGATGTTGACGGGTCGCACTCTTGCCTAGATGACGGGGACGGCGAACATTTCAGAAAAATGGTTCCTGTCTTCTCGGACGAGGAAGAAGACTCGTCATAAATAATAAAAACAGAGGAGATGTTGTAACTATGTATCATTCATGTGTTTGCAACATTGTATCATTCACGTGTAATCATTAACTTCTGTCTCTTCAGTGACCTTTGCAAGGCACGTACAAGGGACAAGGAGCTAGACGATTGTTAATAAGCTTATCCACATTGTAAATAATCTGTCCGGTATGCAGCTTTGTAAACATGCACGTCCTGATGAGATTTCCATGTTTGACTTGAGCTTTGATTAAATCATTTTCTTGTAAGAAAACACAATAAAAGAGCGTGTGCCAAGACATTCGAGGCGCGCTCATCAAGAGGAAACCTCGCTTCCTGTCGTTTCTCTTCCCTTCGCTCCCTTTTCATGAGCCGCCCATCAGATGCGGGATGGCAGATACCGCAAATTACTCTTTGCTATAAGTGGGAAGGGTGAGGAAAAGAATTAACATTAAGATTTTTGCTGGAGGAGGCTGCTTGGAACTTATAAGACTAGAGTTAAATTGTAACAAGATTTCTAAAAGATACATTTTGGAACTTTGCAATTGAATTGTACCCCAGGAAGAGAAAGTATAAAAAGAAGAAAGTGCTAAATGAAACAGACTGTGTGTATTGGGACTGCTTGGTGACTTTGGGACCTTTGGAAATTATTATTTGAAAGACTAAAAACTTTCAGGTTGTTTTAAAAACTTTTTCACTATGGCATTACTTGTTGATGAACTGAAAATGGAATTCAAAAAGCTAAAAGAAGGGGAACAAGAAGGGAATGGCTCTTCTGGATCTGTTTTTCATTTTTTAGAAATGGCAATTTCTACCTATCAGCAATTGCAAGAACAAGAAGGCTGGGATGAAGAAGAAGAAGCCATCTTTAATGAACAAACATCTTTAGTTGGGGAAGAAAAGGGAAAAAGGGGAAAGAGAATGGAGAATTTAAGACTCAAAAAAAAAAAACCAAAAAAGGGAAAAATAAGGTGAAACTCAATACAATGTCAGAAAGCAACAGAAAAGAGGAATACAGAAGAGGGTGGAGATTAAGAGGGTGGAGATCAAGAGATGGGGGGGGGGTAAAAAGGCTAGACTGGAGAAGAAAGGAGGGGGGAAAAGGAAGAGAAGTTACAAAGGTTTGAAACAAGATGTAAAGAACCAGGATTTATTTAGAGATAATGGGTAAAAATATAATTTTAAAAGAGGTTCTGCAAAAGTACATAAGACTGTATTGTTGTATTTGTATTTGAAATAATGTTAGAAAACTGGAACACTACATGATTATAAAATGAGATAAAATATTAAAAGGAATGTGTAAAATGCTTAAGATTTAATGATAGAGTTTAATTTGCTATGGATTATTATTTTAATTATATTATAAACTTATCATTTTCCTATTTTAAAATATAGCATGTAGCTTTAGAATGTACTAAGCAGAATCAGAATGGAAACTATGTATTATTTTAAGTGTTAAATTTGGGGAAAAGATATAAAGGTATCATACTTCAATCAGTGATTACAGGAGAAATTTTGTGTTAATGAGAAAAGATAATAGATAATTGAAATAGAACAGACAAATGATACAAGCATAATGATTTAAATTGAGATGAAATAAATAAGATAGAATTAAGAGAGTAAAAAGAGAGGAGAAGCTATATAGAAAATGTAGAATGATGAATAAGATATGAAATGATATATAATGTGAGCATGAATTTGATTTATGTCTGTATAAAAAGATGTAACCCGGGACTAAGCCACTTTCCAAAAAGAAGTTTTATGCTTTTATGTTTTGTGTTTTGTTTGTATATGTTTGTTTATTGAAAATTAATAAAATTTTCATTAAAAAAAAATCCGCTACCGGTTCTCCAGAACTGGTCAGAACCTGCTGAATACCACCTCTGACATGCAGTAACCAAAGAAAAAGAAAAATGACACTTATAGAGAGCCCAGGTAGATATGGCGTTTTCACAATTAGATATATGAATCCATGTGGAAACTACTTTATAGTGGGTGACTGTGATTCCAAGTTGCACATGTATAAGTATGTATTCAAGTGCCCAATAATGCCAAAGCTTTACATTTAATATGTACAAACATGTAGTTACTCAGCAAAATATTTTTTCCTCAAAGCCCATAGAGTGTTCCATTATCTGAGGGGCTGCCACATCCATTGTTTGTTGTCCTGTTTGTGGTGGGACTGGAGGAGAAGGGATGACTTCCAGTGGCTACCTAACTGCATACTCATTAAGAAATTGTCTCTTGATTCTTTTTTGCCTGTCAATGAGTTTTGGCCTGTACAAGTTTATCTGCTGTTGGACAAACATTATTTAGACATGAGATTTCATCATTAGCAATGGGCAAAAAAGCAGTAGGAGCTTATACATACATTATACATGCTACTTTTTCATAAAAGGTAAGGCATGTGATTTTGCACACCGCAAGATGGCAGTAATTCATTATTTACTTTATAACTGCCATTTTACTGCCTTGTGGAAGAGAGAAGGCCTTGTGAGATTTAAGAAGTTCAGGAAAGGGCAATCAGGATGATTTGTGGACTAGAAAACAGGTCCTCTAGACTACGCTGAGCAAGTTTGGTTTCGAGGTGGAAACGTAAGAGCTTTCTGGATGTCACATAGAAGGTCAAGACCTTCCTTTATCACCTCAGAGGGCAAGTCAAATAATACTGGATTTATGTTACATGAAAGGCACTTCCTCTTCACAATAAGAGCAGATTGAGAGTGAAGCAAATTACCCAAAAAACACAACACTGGATGTATTCAAATAGTTGCATGTCACAGATGGATTCATACTAATTCTTTCTATACAGAGCAGGGGATCGGAATTGACAGCTAAACAGTTCTATCAATTCTACATATCTATACTTTGGTTGTCAAAAATGTCATTTTCTGGCCAGCCACATATTTGAGCTAGTAATACCTATTTTGATGTGCCATATCATGATGGGAAAGTTTCAAAGAGGCTTAAGTGCAGAGGAACACCTCTAACATTGCTGGCATAATAAAGCTAATGAAGAGGTCAGACTGGACTTGGGGCAATCACCCTTGGCCATGAAGGCTTCCTGTGCAATTGTGGCTTGTTGCTGTCTTCCAGTCCAACTTATTTCACAATGTTGTTGTTAAGGGGAAAATTTGAAGGAAGAGTGTTGTGTTCTTGACCTTGATCTCCTGAATGAAAGGTGGGATATAAATCTAATAAATACAAATAGTAATGTACAAAATGATGTAGAAGAACAATCATCGTAGAAGAGCCATGGTGGTACAGTGGTTAGAATGCAGTACTGCAGGCTGTGCCGGCTGACAGCAATCTTGCAGATCGAATCTCAACAGGCTCAAGGTTGACTCAGCCTTCCATCCTTCAGAGGTGGGTAAACTGAGGGCCCAGATTGTTGAGGGCAATTGGCTGACTCTGTAAACTGCTTACAGAGGGCTGTAAAAGCACTGTGAAGAGTTATTGCTCTCCTAAATTAGAATATTACCTTCATTATATTAGCATATAACCTTCCTTCATGAAGTTGGCCATTCAGGATTTAATCTTGTAAAAGATAAAGCCACTGGTTGCCTGGAGGGTGATCCACTCCATAAACTGCAGTTATTGGGAACACCTGTTAAGAGTTCAGGTGGTCCTCTGGCCTGAGTCACTGGGACTATTTGCCTCTGGGAATAGCAACTCTCTTGCTTCTCAACTAATTGTATCACATTATCTCCTTTTCATTTGCGATTCTTCTCTTTCCCCAAAGGTTGCAAAAATCTCATGTGCTGTGTTAGAAAGTCTCAATTAACCTTTAACCTTCTTTTAATGCATACAGCTTGGGTTGTTTCTCACACCCAACCATGGGCCCATTAACACATTGTCATAAAACAAAAACTGTTTTGACGGGCTGTAATCGTGGCTAAGTGATGTCACACAATGCTGTTCTTGTACCACCGGCTAAAAGGGCTGTGTAGGCAGCAAAGACTATTGTCACAAAACCAGCCAGGGTGAGAGAGGACCTATTTGAGGCAACCTTCAGCCCACCGCTTGTATCTCTTAAGCACTTAAGCGACCCAGCTTTGGAGAGCTGTGAGCTGGTGAAGGCAACTGTGTTTTCAGTGACACAATGCTAATCTGACAATCTTGCACAAAGCATGAATGACAACTCCCAGGGAGAGCTGCAGTAAGATCTCTCTACCCCCACCCCCATACTGCAAATATAATTAGTTCATGTTAGCTGTAAAGGCCAGAGGTTAGCAGGGGCCAGAAGCCTCTTTGTTTTTAGGCAAGAGAGTGAAATAATTGCTGGATGCTCAGATCTGCAGGTGCTCTATGGAGCTCATTTGGATTTGGCAGCCTGCAGTGAACATTGATTTCCTCCTCAGAAAGTTGAATTCCGTGTGACAGACCCTCTTTGCTAGGAGAGGGGTAATGACTCTTTCAAGCCATTCATGTAAAATACCTGTTACAGGAACCACTTGCCTTGGCCTCTTCCTCAACATCATCAGAAAGAGAGTTTTCCTTCCAAGACATCACATTTCCAAAGGTGAGCTTTGAAAATGAGTCAAAAGGGGAAGGGGGCTGAGGAAAAAGTGATGCAAATATCCCTATGTACCACATGGGGTAGATTTATCTGCTTCTGAAGGTATCAAAAGAAAATTAGAGCGAAGTCTCAGTTTCTGTTTTGCTTTCCCAGAGATACTACACCACCTAGTGAGATTTCCTAGGAATTAATTATTCAGCTGATTTTCTTGTTGACACAGAATACTTTTTGGTGAGACATGCTTGTACACACATATGACACTTCCGGTACTAACAGGACAGTGTGAAATAATTTGATTATAGGGGCAAATCTTGCATAGGATGGTAGACTACAACATTATTTTAGTTTTCCTTGGACAATTCTTCAAGAGAAACTAAAAGAATCTTGCTGTATTGAGAGGATGAAGGAGAGTTGTGTTCTGTCTATTGGCTCTATATCTCATTAATAATGTGTCCTTTGACCCTAGAGATCAAGAAGCAAAATTTTCTCAATTCTTTCTCATCCTCAAAGTTTAAGAAAACTCTTCCAAAAGACAATCCAGCTATTGCAAATATCTCTTCCTAGACAAGAAACTCAAAATATTTGGGTCATCTGGCAAGATCCCGCCCCAAATGCTCTCTCTAGGGCAATTTTCATTTAGATACAGTATGTGTGTATGGAGTCTCTGAAAAAATGTTTCAACTGGCCCACTTCCATTTTGGGAAGGAGGTAAATACATATTGATTGATTGATTGATTGATTGGATATCTTCCCTAAGTTAAGTCAGATAAAGGAAAAAAAATACACTAAAGTAAAGCAACAGTTACTATAAAATTATTAGCACAGATTAGAATGAATTGGCTGTAAAAAATTTCTTTAATAGTTCATTTCAGAATGGTTTATTTGGAAAGGGTTATGGTGACGGTGAGGGTTAGGGTTAGGCTATATAATAAACTCAGCTATAGTAACAAAATCAGAACACTGAAAGTAGACATAAGAGTTACTTTTTGTTGATGAGTACCAGTTGGATAGAAAGAGTGGAGCTGGAAACTAAAAGATTTTCCTTTCCCTCACCTATCCCTCAAAAAAGCCTCAAAGAAATACAAGAAAGAATGTTCTCCATCAAATAACATTCACCTTGTCCATAAAAGGGTTTTTACTGTAGAGACAAGAATCAGAATTCTGAATTCACCCCAGAAGCAAACCAGTGGAGCCCACAGAGAATCTGTCAAGTTTGAAACCTTTCATTGTTGCCTTGGCAAATAAATTTATATGAATTTAGGATTTAGAACTGAGTCATTTTTTCTGGGTTACTGACTTTTTCATAATGGGCGAAACTTTGAAAATGTATGACATGAAATAAACAGATCTCTGCTTACTTTATTTCGTTTTCATTTAGACCCCCTGATCAAACTCTTACAGAACCCTGATTTACATCCTCCTAACATAGCACAACATAAAATTCTGATTCTCTTATATGCCGACAATGCTGCTATAATTTCACAAACTCCCATAGGACTGAAGAGAGCAATTATGGCAACACTTGAATATTGTAGACAGAATAAGCTGGTTCTTAACTTTGATAAATCAAAAGTTTTAGTTTTTGCTAAAGGACCTAGACAATACTTGTGGAAAATAGAAGGACATAATTTAGAACAGGTTGGGATATTCAGATACCTTGGGGTAGTTTTCCACTCGCAAGGGACATGGAAGGCACACCTGGATCACACATTGCAAGCAGCCTATAGGTCCTCAAATGCAATTAAACTTTTTTTTTTACACTGGTGGAGGGCAATTAGTACCTATGGCCTTAAATTTTTTTGAGGCCAAAACATTGGCACAAATTCTATATGGGGCACAAATAGGAATCCTTGCGAGAAAAAAAAAAAGACTTGCTGAAACCTATACAAACCAAATTCCTGCGAAACCATCTTAGCTGCACCCAAAGGAACTCCAAATGCCCAGTTAAGAATTGAGACAGGCATGCCTCAAATTCAGCTAAGAGCCTGGAAGATGATGATCATTCATTGGCTAAAAATGCATTTCTTTCCAGAGGGACTGACCCCACGAGTACTGACTGATAACTACCCCTCCCTCTGGAAACAGGTGATAGACCACAAGCTGGGCTCCAATGGGCTCTCACCAGCATTCTTAATGTCCCTAGGCTTTGACCAAGCCAAGCAACTAGTAATCAATACAATGAAGGACATGGAGTTCCAAGCAAGAGCTAAATAGTTTGGCTTGCCACAGCAGGGACAGAATCAAACAGGGAGTGTGGGAATCAGTAAGATATCTAAATGTTTTGATCTTCCCAAAACAAAGAATAGCATTCTTCAGAGCCAGACTTAATATTCTCCCATCAGCGCTCCTTCAGGGCAGGTATAAGAAAACAGCAATAGCAGAACGGGTATGTATATGTGGTAAAAGAGAAGTTGAAGATATCTCACATGTTTTATTGTACTGTGAGTTATATAGAATTTATAGGTCATTGTATATTCTCCCCTTACTGGAGAGATTGCCAGGGAGGGCAGACGGTTTTTATGTAGGCTTTCTCCTCTAGGACTCAAAGCTATTACATGTGCAGTGGCAAAATTCTGTGCTGCTGCAATGTCTACTAGAAAAAAATTGGTTACAGAATTATAGCTGTCAATTTGTGCCAATTTTTGGAGATAGAACAATCTTTGGAAAATAATATTTACACACATACTTATTGGCTCTCCGCTCATACAAACCAGGGAGTGCCCCTAACTGTTTGAAAAAATGTATTTTCTTAACAGGTATGTTTTTTATCAACTATTAATGTATTATGTGTCAGTATAATATATATATTATATATATATTATAAATAGTGATGTCTATTGCTAGTCTAAGACCATAATAAAGTTATATTCTTCTTCTTCTTTGCTATGAACTAATAAAGGTGTTTAAATAAAGTTTTAACAAACCTTAAGAAAAGCAGGGTTCTAATCCTGCACTTCTGATTGGCCGATAATAGCGATATCGGATTGGTCCTTTCTGGGGAATCTGATTGGCTGTTAACGAGCCACTCTCATTGGTTCAAGGGTTTAACACTTCCGTGTTTCTCATTGGCTAATAGGTCAGCAGCCTACCCTATAAAAGGGCTGCTGCTGCCCTAGGGTTTTGCTCTGTTCAGAATGATTAATAAAGAGTTGAAGTTCACTGTTCACCGTCTCGTCTCTGTTCCTTGCACCCATGCGCAGAACATAATACTGGCGATGAGGATGGGATGCGGAGACATCAGAGCTGACTGAACACTACAGAGCACCAAACAGAGCACGTGGCTGAAGGCGCATCGACAACGGAAACCATGTCTGGCGGCGCCATACCACCTGCTCCATTTGACCCGGCACAAGAAGACTGGGACTCGTACATAGACCGGTTCCAGATGTTTCTGGAGACCAACAACTTGAAGGATGCCACTACAGGGAAAAAGCGAGCAGTGTTCCTGACCCATTGCGGGCCTGCCGTCTTTAAGATGGCCAAGGCACTAGCAAAACTGGCTGAGGTGAAAACCATGGACTGGGACGTCCTCGTGCCCCTTCTATGGGCCCACTATGCACCCGCCGTACCAACGCTTGTCCGAAGACATGAATTTTACCAGAGGGACTAGCGGAAAGGAGAGAGCGTTGCAGATTTCATCGCAAATCTCCGGAACTTGGGAGGCCTCTGTGGATTTACAGACCTCGAAGAAGCTCTGAGAGACCGAATAATTCTGGGATTAGATGACCACACTACACAGAGCAAGATCATAGCCAAAGGGGACATCAACCTTGCTGATGTCATCAAGGACGCTACTGCAGCAGAAGCAACCAGGAAGTCGGCCGCCCGAATGCGCCACACCAACGCACCGCTCCGTCAACTCACCAGCAATACCTCACCTCGTTTAGAGAGGCACGCAACAGCGACCCATCACGAGGACCTCGAAGTGCCATCAGAAAGTGATGAGGAGGAGGTCAACTGGCTCTGGTCTAAACTTGACCAACGCCACCAGCGGAATCAAAGACTACCGCACCAATGCGCGGGTTGTGGGGCAAACCACCCACAATCAGACTGCAAATTCCTCAACGTGCTCTGCCATTTCTGTGGGAAAAGAGGCCACATTGGGAAGGTCTGTAGAAGCAAGCAAGGATCCAGCCCACTTCAGAGGGGAAACAACTACCGCCAGACCACAGGGAATTGTCCTGTGAGTTGGAAACATTTGAACCACCAATGGAACAACCACTCCTACAGAAATAAAACACTGGCCACTTCAACGAGACGAGAAGAGGCACACCAAACCATTACAATCGGTCATGCCTCATTGCTAGATGCAAAGAATATCCGAGTGAAGGTCGCCATCAAAAACCAGCCCTGCATGATGGAAGTCGATTCAGGATTGTCCTCTCGATGATTTCCTGGAAGACCCTTAAACAATTAATCCCTGCTTTCTGGCGGCAAGACCTCAGAATCCAAAGAATCATACTCAAGGACTATCAGGGGAACCGAATTCCGGTCGCTGGATCCAGCCAAGTCCAAGTATCATTCAAAAATCATACTGCGTCATTACCACTGACTGTCGTCGACCGTGACCGGCCTAGCTTGTTAGGCCTTCAATGGTTCGCCCCACTCGGGATCGAGGTAGCCGGCATTCACCAAACCAGAAGCGATGACTGGGAGGAGGCCCTCATCCAGGAATTCCAGAACATCTTTGCAGACAAACTAGGCAAGTACAAGGGGACCCCGATATCATTTAACCTTAACCCTGAAGTAACCCCCATCCGCCTTAAGCCTCGTCGGGTACCTTTTGCCCTTAATCCAAAGATTGACGAGCAGCTCGATAAATTAATAGCCCAGAGTGTTTTAGAACCAACTGACCACGCTCGTTGGGAAACCCCAATGGTAACACCCATCAAACCGGATGGATCGTTAAGGATTTGTGGGGACTACCGGGCCACCCTTAATCAGGCCCTTCAACAGAACACTTACCCGGTGCCAGTGGTACAACACCTTCTCCATTCCCTGGGGGTGGAAAAGTCTTCATTAAATTGGATGTAGCACAGGTATACCAACAACTGCCTGTAGATAAAAAAAACCGCAGAGGCACAGCCGATCGTTACGCACCGAGGCACCTTTAAATGCAACCAACTCCAATTCGGAGTGAGCGTAGCCCCAGGGATTTTTCAAAGTCTGATGGAGAGACTCTTGCAAGGGATCAAGGGGGTCATGCCATACTTTGATGACGTTTTAATTGCGGCCCCGAATAGAGAAGTACTAGAAAAGCGTCTTAAAATGGTTCTCCAGAAATTTAAAGACTCTGGCCTTAAGGTTAAAAAAAAATAAATGTCAACTATGTACAAATAAAGTAGAGTTCCTGGGGTACCTAATCGATAAACAAGGCATTCACCCCACTAATAGCAAACTAAAAGCAATCAAAAATGCCCCAAGACCCAGAAATAAGACTGACCTCCAAGCTTTCCTGGGGCTCATTAACTTCTATAACATCTTCTTGCCCCAGAAAGCAACCGTAGCTGAGCCCCTACACAGACTTCTCGACAAAAATGCAACCTGGGTCTGGGGACACCGAGAGGAGCACGCATTCCGACAAGTGAAAAACTTACTAACCTCAGATGCTATTTTAATGCAGTATAACGAGATTTTGCCTTTAACAATTACATGTGACACGTCACCGTTTGGAGTAGGAGCCATTTTGAGTCATGTGTTACCAAATGGTAGTGAGGCCCCTATTGCCTATTTTTCAAGGACCCTATCAAAGGCTGAACGTAACTATAGCCAAATCGACAAAGGCTCTTGATGTTGTATCTGCTGTGAAACGGTTTCATGAATATGTGTACGGACAAGTTTTTACTATTGTTACCGATCACAAACCTTTGCTAGGGATTATAGCGGGAGACAAGCCAACCCCTTATATATTGTCACCTAGAATGACTCACTGGTCGGAGTTCTTACCTGAGTACAACTATAAATTACAACACTGCCCGGGGAAAGCCATTCCCCACGCTGATGCATTGAGCCATGCCCCACTTCCGGAAACCATCGACGACCCAGCTCCAACCCTTATGACACTCCAGATTGAAATGCTACATTCATCACCACTAACAGCCAGAGACATTGCCATCGAAACAAAATGAGATCCTGTCCTGGTGTGAGTTCTTAGCTGGGTCGAACAAGGATGGCCAGTAGAACAAACCCCTGATGACTTCACCCTTTTCAGAAACCGGCAAACAGAACTTTTTTTGCAAAAAGGCTGCATCTTATGGGGAGATAGAGTCGTCGTCTTAGAGCGATTGCAACGAGCAGTATTGAAAACATTGCATGACGGTCACCCCGGCATCGTGTGTATGAAAGCACTCGCACGAAGCTACACGTGGTGGCTGGGCATCGACAAGCAGATCGAAGCCTGGGTAAAGACTTGTCTAAAGTGCCAAGAAGTCAGCAGTGTCCCACCTAGAGCAACTCCAACAGAGTGGGAAACCCCCCGGGGGCCGTGGTCCCACATCCAAGTTGACTTTGCAGGACCTACTAAGGGACATACGTTCCTCCTAATATTGGATGCCTATTCCAACTGGCTCGAGATCCACGAAATGAAGAATACTACAACCGAGTCCGTCATCCGAAAATTGAATAGGCTATTCGCAACGCATGGGCTGCCAGACATCCTGATCTCCAACAATGGACCCCAGTTCACCGCCCTGGCATTTGAACAATACTTAGTGGACCGGGGTATCCGCCATGCGCTAACTTCGCCAGTGCACCCTGCAGCTAACGGCAGGGCTGAGCGCATGGTACAATTTGTTAAAAAAACCTCTCCACAAAATGGATTATGGGGACATTGACGACAAATTAAACAGAATACTCCTACTCCAACACATCACTCTGCACAGTGTCACCAACAAGACTTCAGCTGAACTGTTATTGGGACGCAAGCTCCATTCCCACCTTGACCGGCTCCACCCATCCTATGAGCCAGAGAAACCCTGTGGATCTAGCAGAAAATGCCGCAAGTTCAAGGTAGGTGACTTAGTTTTCACTAAAAAACCCTCTGGCGAACCATTATGGGTCAAAGCAACCATAATTCAAACCACCGGGCCCAGATCGTACCGTGTGCAAACCTGGGACGGAAAAATATGGAAACGCCATATAGATCAGCTTCGTTCTGGGCTACGACCCAGTTCCCGCGACTCCTGTGACTCCCAAACTGAGGGGGGAGGGGATGTCGAAGAAACCGAATTCGAGATGGTGGAAAGCAGAAGCAAAGGAAGTCAGCAATCAGGCGCAATACATGAAGAAGAATAAGGGAGGGGATTGGCCTCGCCACAGAGGAATACCTCAACAGAGGCAAGCCCGCAAAGATCGGAGGACAACAATAACAGAATTAGCGGCACCGAGTCGTCCAGTGAGGATGCAGAACCACCTGTACCAGATATGTCCAAAAACATCCCGCCGAAACTGGACTACAGACAGGAACTGGTGGGACAGCGCAAATCTAATAGACAGTTAAAACAACCTACATATCTTAGGGATTACGTCACCGCACCCCTCAAACGGAACCTGGGGGGAAGGAGTGTTATGAACTAATAAAGGTGTTTAAATAAAGTTTTGACAAACCTTAAGAAAAGCAGGGTTCTAATCCTGCACTTCTGATTGGCCGATAATAGCGATATCGGATTGGTCTGTTCTGGGGAATCTGATTGACTTTTAACGAGCAACTCTCATTGGTTCAAGGGTTTAACACTTCCATGTTTCTCATTGGCTAATAGGTCAGCAGCCTACCCTATAAAAGGGCTGCTGCTGCCTTAGGGTTTTGCTCTGTTCAGAATGATTAATAAAGAGTTGAAGTTCACTGTTCACTGCCTCATCTCCGTTCCTTGCACCCATGTGCAGAACGTAACATTCTTCATTTCGACCAGGGTTGTCTAACGTGCGGCCCACAGGCTGCATGCGTCACGTGCTGGCCACGCCCACCCCCACTTTAGTAAAGGGGGGGGAAAGTCCTGATATGGTGACAACATGATGACACAAGTTTGACACCCCTGATTTAGACCATTAACACCAGCTGATGTGTATGTATCATTTTATCCAGGTTTTATTACTAAGAGTAATTCTATAATCCAAACTTCAAGACAAATATTAAATATAGCTCAGCTGAGAGTCCAAAGAGTTGGGTGTTTTCCCTATCCCTTTGTTAAGGATCAGGCCCAGTATCCTCTGGGCCACTACCAGTCCTTTATTTTCACAAGGAGTACCTCCTAAAAGGCACCAACGATGCTTGACATACAAAATATCACTCCTAGGTTTTGTGGATAGAATAAATATATTGAAAGAGTCTCCCTATTTTACATCCAGGCTCCAATTTTACATGCAAATTTTGAGTAGACTAATTTGGTTAATGTGCCATCAAGTCATTATGAACTTTGAGTGACCACATAGGTAGATTTTTTTTTCCCCCATGATGGTGTCTCCCTAATCTGGTCCTTCATCTCTTTCAATGGCACCCACATTGTCACTGGTGCTGAATCTTCCCATCTTACTGCTGGCTGTCTTCTTCTTCCATTTCCTTCCTCTTTTCTGATCATCAAAGTGTCCTCCAAAGAGCTAGGGTATAGGGCATAATGCTGGGAAGCAGTCAAATGTGAACTCATTTGAACACGATTGGGAACACAGAACTCTGGATTAATGCAAGTACATGATCTCTCCACCCTTCATGAAAAGAATCTGGCTGATTACAAGCATCTCAGCAAGCTAGAAAAAGAGGGGCCTTTGCTTTAAGGACTCTATAGATTGAAATGAGTAAATCTCCTGAAAAAGCTGAAGATTTTTCAGCTGAAATAAGTTGAATTGGGTTAATGAATAGCAGGGGGGGAGGAAGGCACACTCTTCGGGATCATTTTCAAAACATTAACAACTCTATTCTCTGCCTTGACATCTAATTTACAAGAGGCCCTGTGTCACGCGTGAACCATTTTTCTCTTGCTTCTCTACTATTGTGTATTTAGAGGGATGGGTGGGAAAGGAGGAAATGAAATTCTGGACAGTTTGGAAGTTCGACTTGCTCTTTACTTCTTCCATACAGCCAGCCTTCATAGAGTTGCTTTGCATGGGATATGTATCACAGCTGTGATCCGATAAGAACTGTGTTTTTTGTCTTGGTGGGGAGGCTATAGAGCTAAACCAGGGGTCCCCAACCACCAGGCCCCAAACTGGTACCGGTCCATGGATCATTTTGTACCAGGCCGCAAAGAATGAATAATCGTGATTAAAATATATATAAAAATATGTTTTTGTTTCCGGGTGTCTTATTTTGAAAGACAACCACTTCCGCCCTCGCCTCACTTCTGCGCTTGACTCTTCGGCACGTATTTATCCTGCATCAGCAATGCAAGCTAGCCCTTGCAAAATGAGCCAGAAACAGAGTTCACTGGAGAGTTTTTTGGAAAAAGTAAGTTACGGGTTCATCGCTTATTTATTTACTGTTATTGGAACCTTCACGCCCCACCCGGTCCTTGAAAAAGTGTTTCTGTGTGAAACTGGTCCCTGGTACAAAAAAGGTTGGGGACCACTGAGCTAAACGACAGGTCATCCCTTGTGATTATTGAATAGACATCAAAAAGAAGGGAACTTCTGGTCTCTGTTGCATTTTCATAAGGACTCTCCTGAAGTGTGCAAATGACTCTATACGTAAATCCAAGCAGTACAATTCCAGCTCTACACTAAGCTTATACTACTTTGATGGTCTCATATCCTGGTCACAAAGATGGCCAAACTCAATATACTAATTTCTTCTGCTATATTCTCAGCAAAGAGCAAATCTCCACTCCCATTCCTGTCCGCGGGTGTCAGGCAATCCTAGATATAAAGAGGAACACTCTGATGTATCCTCTGGGGATATATATGTGGGTGTGTGGATGTACACATACCTTCAAATCAGTGTCAACTCCTGGCAATTGCCTGGAAAAGTCCCTGCAGTTTTCTTGGCAAGTTTTTTTTTAAATGTTCGTTATTGCCTCCTTCCCAGGGTTGAGAGAGAATGACTGGTTCAAGATCACCCAGTTGGTCTTGTAGCTAAAGCGAGATTAGGATTCGCAGTCTCCCAGTTTCTACCTTGGTGCCTTAACCACTACACTAAACTGGCTCCCGACCAAATTTCTTTAAGTCATAACAAATCAAGCTAAATTTTAATCCTGACCCTCTTTGGATACTGGTTGGTAAAACAAGGTGAAAGGAATTACTACAGCTGTTAAGGAAAGCTGAAAAAGATAAAATGGATAAGGTAACCTTTATTGGCATTTTTTTTATTGTGAGCACTCTGGCATACATTAAAAATGAAATTATGTTGCCTGCTCTCAAAAGAAAGTATACATCTACCCATACACATACACAACACACACACACACACACACACACACACACACACACATAATTTTAAAAGTGTGCATATACTTATGTGTTATGGCTCCCCCTTCAAAGTTCCAACAAAACAAAATCAAGGGCAGCCGCCCCAAAACTCAAATCCAACAGAAAGGAGTCTTTCTAGATTATATTCCACACGCCCTGTTATCACAACAGTTCAGGCACAAATTCTCAAAGCTCCGAGCCTCTACCGAAAATCTCTGCACATAATCAAACACTTTGTTCCTGACAAACTTCCCCCACACAGCTGTGTCCTTTTATAATCCTTGAGGCAACGTGCTAATTACTAATTATTGGCTCGCCCTTCCTTCTAACTGAGTTTGTTTCCGTGAACCACCTAGATGGGCGTGTCAATCTCTCTAAATCATCGTCTGGCCTGATGTCTCCACACAGCTTGACGTTTCAGCCTCCTTCTTGTTCTGGCATCTAACCCGGATCTGTCAGCTTCCTCGCTCGAACTCCTCTGACTCATCTTGTGGCTCAACTTCAGGCATAAATGAGGTTGAGAGTTCAGGCGAAGAATGTCTGTGTGATAACCTCTCATCCCCCTGGCTCACATCTGTGTCTTCTAACAATTCAGACTCCAAATTCTCAGCAGGTTCCAGCTTTTCATCCTCAGAGTCATCAGAAGCAAAACTCACAGCAGGATCGATCCTTTCAGTCACAACACTTATGTATACACACACTTGCATATATAATAGTGTTTTGCATGCTAGCAATCCAAAATAGTAAGTCAATTTTGACTTCTTATTCATTTTTCAAAATGTGTTTATATCCAGGTATCTATCCTTTTACAAATCCTGTCGTCCAGGGGTGGGATTCTACCAGTTTGCCCCTATTCACTAGAACCAGTTGTTAACATTCTAAGCAGTTCGGAGAACCAGTTGTTAGAAGAAATTACTGGCCTAATCCTGTAAGGAAGGCAGGAAGGAAACATTCTGGTGTTGCTTACAGAAACTGCCTCTCTGTTAACTCTTATTACATTCTTGGGAGGATTAGACTTCCTGTCTCAGGAACATCTCTGGAGTTTTTTTCCCCTCCTTTGCTGGTACTTTGCTTGTGTGGAGTGACCATTTAAAGTTACAGTGGCACTGAAAAAAGTGACTTATGACCATTTTTCACACTTACAACTGTTGCAGCATCCCCACGGTCATGAGAGGCCAGGCGAGGAGATGCGTGCCTCGATGTGAGTGATATTGAGTTGGCCACGTCCACCCAGTCACATGACCACCAAGCCATGCCCACCAGTTAAGCCACACCCACAGAACTGGTTGTTAAAAAATCCCACCCCTGCTGTAGTCATACACATTACAGCTTAATTCTTGTTCCCCATAAATGCTCCTGTGATCTTATATAAAATTTGAAGGACTTCATGAAGCTAACAGCTCAGTAGGCTGGAGCTATCTACAGGCCATTCGCATTAGGTGGTCATGAATTGCTACAGATTGTTATGATATTCATGAAATGGTATTTCTTCATAATTTTTAAGGAAACTTTTACAGATGGGAAAAAATGTATGTTTCTCATCAAAATTAATAAAGAACCTTTCTGCTTTTTTTTTTATTAGATCTCACCTCACACATCACTTGGTACAGCAGGAGGAAAAAGTATGAGGAGGAAAACTTTTTGGTGCAAACTAGAGCCATGACTCAAAAATCTTAAATGTCCATCTGTGAGCTTTTCCAACTTCTTACCTTGCAGTTAGATTGAAACTGGTTTTTTCATTCCCCTGTTCACATATCATTTCTTCTGATATAAAACCTGAGTGCTTCTGTTGTGTAAAGAAAGGTAAGTCTAACCCAAAACAAAGTACTACTTTCTATGTATTGGATCATTTCTTAATATTTCAATTATTCTAATAGAATGAAACTAACTGCAACATAACATCTGTGCATTTTCAGACCAGTTTTTCAAAATTTTGAGGATGCCTTTTAAACAAAATGCAAAACGGGAGTCTTAAAATATTTTATTAACTACCTGGGGAATATTAGAGACTGAATTATACAAAACAAGAGTTTTTAAATGATGCATTATACACAAACTTTTCACTTGTCTCAGGAATCTTCTTATCATCTACAACATAATAAAAAACCTATGTGAAATTCAACAATACAGGAGGTCCTCGACTTACAGCTAGTTTTTTTAAGGACTGATCAAAGTTACAACAGCACTGAAAAAACATGATACACCATCGGCCCTCGCACTTATGCTTGTTGCAGCAATCCAGGGTCACATGATTTGAGACCTTCCCAGTCAATTTCCAACAAGCCAAATTGAAGGTGGAGCCAAATCTGCTCGAAGTCTGTGCGATTCATTTAACAACCATGGCAAAAGGGTTGTAAAACTAGGTGCGATTCATTTAACAACTGCCTTGCTTAGCAATGGAAATTCTGGTCTCAATTGTGTTTGTAAATTGAGGATTACCAACAGGAGACAATTTCAAAACTTGAAAGTTTGGGGCTAGAGATTGACGAACTATTCCCACCCCCTTTGTTTTTTCTGTCTTATTAATGACTCCAATAGAAAAGAATCTGTTGTCCTCTAGTGATTACACTAATATGGGTTTGTTATCTCGTCTGCTCTAATCTTCCCCAGATTTCTCCTCATAGCTACGAGCCAAGATGGCGCTGACGACAGCTGCCTTGGTGAAATGCTCTCTAATGGTTTCTTTATTCTTTATTATTATCTGCAATTCACTACGGATTTCATACCCACAATACCATCTGCTGAGAATTAGGCAATGTTTCCTTAAGGAGCAGCTTTCTGATTCCCCACCCCCACCTGTCTTTGCAAATGCGGAGGACATTCTAACCAATTCCCTGGTGCTATGGATTACAACAAAGAAAGCAAAGAAGCGACCACGCTGGAAGAGGAGATGAGGTAAATGAGCGGGAATTTTAAACAGACTAAGGAATGGGGGGGGAACCCCTCTCCCTTCAATCTTTCTGACTAATTTATGCTCACTGGCTAACAAGATGGATGAAATTAATCTCTTAAATAGATGGAATTCTGATTTTCATAATTCAGCTGTTCTTTGTTTTACTGAAACCTGGCTTACTCCTCAAATTCATGGGGACAACACTATACATCCCAGGATTTCAGACATTTAGATCAGACAGAATTGAAGAGACATCAGGTAAAACAAAGGATGGAGGATTATGTTTATATGTCAACAACAGCTGGTCTCAGGATATAACTATAATATATAAGTTTTGTGATGAAAACTTAGAGTCTTTACACATCAACTGCAAGCCATTTTACTCTCCACGTGAGTTCTCCTTATTTCTCCTAATAGCTGTGAATGTTCCTCCACAAGCCTGTGCAAACAAGGCATTACGAACTCTTGCTGATCAAATTATGGAGGCTGAAGCCAAACACCCAGGTTCCCTTCCCATCTTTTTAGGAGATTTCAATCAAGCAAATTTCAGGAAAGAGCTCCCAAAATATTTCCAGCATGTAAATTGTCCCACCAGAGGCAAAAATACTTTAGACCATTGCTACACAACAGTAAAAGATGCTTATAGGTCTTTACCATGGACAGCTGTGGGACACTCTGACCACTGCATGATTCACCTTGTACCTGCCTACAGACAAAGACTTAAAACCATTAAACCAACAATTAAATAAGTGAAGACTTGGTCAAATGAGGCAAAGCTGAAACTCCAGGCCTGCCTTGATTGCACTGATTGGAATGTTTTTGAAGATGAACTCACAGATACTGTAACATCATATGTTAGCTTCTGCAAAGACTTATGTGTACCAACAAGGAACCTGAAAATATATAGTAACAATAAACCTTGGTTCGCAGCTAAACTTAAGCAGCTACGTCGTTCCAAAGAGGAAGCCTACAGAAAAGATGACAGAATACTATACAACCAGGCCAGAAACATATTAACAAGAGAGATCAGAGCAGCAAAAAGAAGCTACTCTGAAAAGTTAAAGAATCAATTCTCAACAAATGAACCAGCAAACATGTGGAAAACTTCTAAGAAACATCACTGGCTTCAGCAAATCTCCTTCCCAGGCAGAAGGAAATCAACAACTAGCAGATGACCTGAATGTGTTTTACTGAAGGTTTGAAAAGAAACTACAGCCACCTATCTCCACAACCCCCATTTCAAACACACCAACAACAGCCAAGCCTCCTACAACTGGCCCCAATCCATTGGGCTCACAATCTCTGATGATCACAGAAAAAGAAGTGCAAGATCTATTACACAGACAAAAACCAAAAATGCACCAGGGCCAGACAAGATAACTCCTTCTTGCTTTAAAGTCTGTGCTGACCAATTGGCCCCCATCTTCACCTGAATCTTCAATAGATCACTAGAGATGTGCTATGTTCCTTCCTGCTTCAAACGTTCTACCATCATCCCAGTGCCAAAGAAGCCCTCCATCAAGGAACTGAATGACTACAGGTCAGTTGCTCTAACATCTGTACTTATGAAAATATTTGAAAGGCTTGTGCTGTCCCACCTGAAAATCATCACAGATCTGCTGTTAGATCCCATGCAGTTTGCATACTGAGCAAATAGATCGACAGATGATGCTGTTGACATGGCTCTGCATTACATCCTACAACACCTTGAGTCTCCAAATACCTACGCAAGGGTCCTCTTTGTAGACTCCAGTTCAGTATTCAATACCATCATTCCAGACACCCTTCTAATTAAATTAAATCAACTAGCGGTACCTGAACACACTTGTAAGTGGATCATAAGCTTCCTAACAGACAAGAAGCAGCAGGTGAAGTTAGGTGGAATCACATCTGACACCTGTACAATCAGCACAGGGGGCCCCCAAGGCTGTGTGCTATCTCCACTTCTCTTCTCCCTATATACCAATGACTGCATCTGCAATGATCCTTCTGTTAAAATACTGAAGTTTGCTGATGACACAACAGTGATTGGTCTCACTTGAGACAACGATGAATCTGCATACAAACAGGAGGTTATACAACTTGCCTCGTGGTATAATCGGAACAATCTGGAACTGAACACACTCAAAACCATAGAAATGGTGGTAGACTTTAGAAGAAACCCTCCCATACTACCACCTCTTGCAATACTAGGCAACACAGTATCAACAGTAGAGACCTTCAAATTTCTAGGTTCTATTATATCACATGACCTAAAATGGACACCTAACATCAAAAACATCATCAAAAAAGCACAACAAAGAATGTTCATTCTGCACCAACTCAGAAAGCTCAAACTGCCCAAGGAGCTGCTGATACAGTTCTACAGAGGAATTATTGAGTCTATCATCTGCACCTCTATAACTGTCTGATTTGGTTCTGCAACCCAACAGGACAGACACAGACTTCAGAGGATAATTTGGACTCCAGAAAAAACAATTACTACCCACCTGCCTTCAATTGAGGACCTGTGTACTGAATGAGTCAAAAAGAGGGCTGTGAAAATATAGACTCCTCACATCCCAGACATAAACTCCTTCCCTCAAAATGATGCTATAGAGAACTACACACCAGAACAATGAGACACAAGAACAGTTTTTTCCCGAAAGCCATCACTCTGCTAAACAAATAATTCCCTCAACACTGTTCAACTATACACTACTATTACTATTAATTTTCTCATCACTCCTTATCACCCATCCCCTCCCACTTGTGATTGTAGGACTGTAACTTTGTTGCTTGTATCCTTACACTTTATATTGACTGTTTCCTAGTATGATTTGATTGTTGATTGTACCCTATGACCATCGTTAAGTGTTGTACATCATGATTCTTGATTCTTAATGAATGTACCTTTTCTTTATGTATACTGAGAATATTTACACCAAGACAAATTCCTTGTGTGTCCAATCACACTTGGCCAATAAAGTATTCTATTCTATTCTATTCTATTCTATTCTATTCTATTCTAAATGTTATTTATTCCTTTAGCACTATAGATCTGCAAGAATTGCTGTCTCTCCCATTTGTGCAACACCCACTGGAGTCATAAACACATTAGAAATAAGGCTAATAACTTCACATTACTTATAGCAAAACAATACTCAAATTTTGTTCATACACGATCTTCTTAGAGATACATTCCTTTGTCATTTCTTACAATTATTCTACTTGATGCATAATGCTCACATTTATAGTATTCTTTTCAAAAGAAGGGACTGTTGAGGAAAATATACTGAAAAAACTCCCAGGTGTATTATATAGCATTAACCTCTAAGTCAACTCCCCCTCATATTTCTGTCCCTGAAAAAATTCAAATGTCAGTCCCAGATACATACCCATTGCTTACTTCAACAGACATCTGGAAACAGAGTATTCCATGTGGAATGGAACAAATGTATTAACTATGAGAGAATGAGATTTTATGGAAAATAAAGCTGTACAAAAATAGTTTACAAAGAGCTAAAACTTCAGTAGGACATCAATGTAGAGCAGCATGTGGGAAGATACTGGCATGGGGTCTGTTATATCCTCAGTGTGCTGATGATACCCAGCTATGCTTTTTGGCCCTGGGCCAAACAGGTGATGTTTTGAAAGTGCTGGCCTGGGGCCTGGAAGCTGTCAAGGTAAGACAAGACAAGAAGCAATCAATGGAAACTAATCAAGGAGAGAAGCAACCTAGATTTAAGAAGAAATTTCCTGAGTGTAAGAACAATCAACCAGTGGAACAGCTTGTCTTCAGAAGTTATGGGTATTTCATCACTAGAGACTTTTAAAAAGAGACTTGGATAAATTTGTCTGAAGTAGTATGGGGTCTTCTGTTTGAGCAGAGGGTTGGACTAGAAGATCTCCAAGATCCCTTTGAACTCTGACATTCTTTTATTCTGTTAAGGTCTGGATGGGAAGGAAGAGACATGCATCCCTTCAAGACAGTGGCTTCAAATTGGGATCTAAACAACACCATGTTTGACTTTGTACAGAGTTGCATTTCTTGAATCCTATTAAGAACCACACCAGGGGTGGGATTTAAATTTTTAACAATCGGTTCTGTGGACATGGCTTAGTGATGGGCATGGCTTGGTGGTCATGTTATTGGCTGGGCGTGGCCAACTCAACATCACTCACATCGAGGCACACATCTCCTCACCTGGCCTCTCATGAATGTGGGGATGCTGCAACAGTTGTAAGTGTGAAAAATGGTCATAAGTCACTTTTTTCAGTGCCATTGTAATTTTGAATGATCACTCTACACAAGCAAAGCAACCAGTAAAGGAGTGGGGGGGAAACTCCAGAGAAGTTCCTGAGACAGGAAGTCTAGTCCTGCTAAGAATGTAATAAGGATTAACGGAGAGGCAGTTTCTATAAGCAACACCAGAATGTTTCCTTCCTGCCTTCCTTACAAGATTAGGCCAGTAATTTCTTCTAACAACCGGTTCTCTGAACTGCTTAGAATGTTAACAACTGGTTCTAGTGAATAGGTGCGAACTGGTAAAATCCCACCCCTGACTCACACACACATGGTGGCTGTACGTTCAAATTCAAATAAAATATTAAAAAGACAAGGAACAATTTGGAATTTATAATACAGATCAGAAACTAGATAAAATTTTACAAGGAAGTGAAAAAAGATGATTCACAAAATGTACAATTGCTTATTGGAATTCAAAATGGAAGAGGAAACAGTCAAGGAGAGCATGATAACATGATAAAAATTGTGCCCATAATATTGAATTAGAACAATGGGAATGAATTTGACGAACGAACTATAAATTAATGTTATCAGTCTCATAAAGAAAACATTTATAAAATGTTCTATCGCTCACACCTCCCACCAGCAAGACTTGCTAAAATGTTCCCTAATATGTCACCTAAATGTTGGAAGTATAACTTTAGCCAGGGAACATATTTTCACATGTGGTGGACTTGTCCTAAAGCCCGAAAGTACTGGTCTAAGATACAGACATAGTTAAAAGAGATGACAAATCTAAAAATTAAATTTAACTGAGACCTTTTTACTCGGAATGACAGAAATGACATGGAGCAAAAAAACATCAGCATATGATATTACATATCATCACAGAGGCAAGGATAGTCTTCGCCCAAAACTGGAAATCAACAATGATACCTACAGACCTGGCCGTAACTAATAAAATCCACCAATGCACAGAAATGGTTAGATTAACCATGCTATTAAAAAACAAAGAAGAGGGAGATTTTTTCACAATTTGGAATATATGGTAGAAATGGTTGAATAAAAAGGAAGTAAAGATGTCTAGTGAAATTGATTAAATAAACAACAAGGAAAAATGGGAATAAGGATAAATGTATATGTAAGTATGTATATATGTAAAGTAATATAATTAAATAAATATTGTATTATAAATGTAACATAACATAAATTAGTAAGGATTTAGGAAACAAATTATAGATTTACCTGTAGCAAATGACTTTAATTGACGCTAATAGAAATGTACACTGCTATGAAAACATTGCAAAATGTGAGAACTTATTTCTCTTTTTTAAAAAAAATATATTTTTCTTTTTGAAGCTTTGAATAAACATTATTAAAATAAAAAAAAGATTTGCAAAATTAAAAAAAAAAGACCCACACCCACAATTTGGGATTCTCATGGAGTCACAATTATGGCCAAGAAAACTTTGGTACAGTTAAATCTTGTGTACTGGTTGAGGCTATCTCTGAATCAGAAGGGCATGTGACATTTATGCCTTGGTCACCACTTGTTTGGAATACAATTAAATTCAATACAATTCAAGATACTTACTGTCACTTTTATGGATCAAATCAGGTTATCTTCTGCATTCATCTACTAGTACAATCATACTGAATAGGGTCAGTTGCTTTCAGACTGTGCCAGGTGTCCAGATTACCCAGTTTGGGTGATTGAGCAACTGCCTCTTTCTGAGTAGCAGTGACTGTAAAATTTTAAGGCAGCAGTGGTTGGGAGAATGAATTCACTCATAAGAGAACTCAGGGTTTATTAGAAGAGCTTAATCCAATAATTTTAGTGTGAATCTCTAACAAATTTCCTTTCTAAGTCAAGAGCTTGCACTTGGCTAATCTCAGAGGCTGGGAAAGGACCAAAACATACAGGTCCTAAAAAAATTGTGATATGGAGTGGACAGAAACCTGCACAATACTTGTTTGATGTTTGTCTTCAAGCATCCTGGTATATACAGTATTTGTAGCACATGGGCAAGCTTGTAACAAGATCTATAAAAAAAAAAAGTCAAGGGATTGGAGCAATGAATGACCATACTTCAACGGATGAAAAGAGATGAAGAGTTATTTGTTCCATGAGAAGAGCGTCTACAGCAGAAACCAGTAGTAATAGCTATTCTTAATGAGTAAAATGGAAGACCAAGTCAAATGGAGAGTAACAACCAAAAGCAAGAGAAGATATTCTGCACCTCTGAACTCAGTTTTCAGACTCTTTTTAAATGAAACAGGCTTTGAGGACAGTTTTTTCCAAATTAAGTATTTAAAAATCTGAAAGAAATAGCTAAATATGAATAAAATGTCCCTACAGTTAAAACTGAGCACAAGGATTGGCATTTCTGAATAAAATATCAGGTAGGCAGGGATAAATACTTCTAATTATTTAAAAAAAAAACATATTAATTAAAAAAACCTTGAAGACTGACATGGAAGAGACTTGTGAACATAGGTACAACAGGGTAAAATAGCCTGGCAATAATATTATATACACACGAGGGAAGTGTTTTACATCTCAAGAAAATTATAGATCAAGGGTGTCAAATTGGTGGGTCATGGGCTAGATATGTCACATGCAGGCCACACTTACCCCAGCTCTGTGAATGGGAAAAATGTCATGAAACATCACATGACAGCAATGTGAAGTAGCGAGTTTGACACCCATGCTATAGATAGATCAGCTAGATGGGTAGATGGTAGATGGGTAGACAGACAGACAGACAGATAGATCAGGCAGGCAGGCAGGCAGGCAGACAAAGTTCTGGTAATGGGCAATTGGCTATATTTTAGTGAATGAGGATTCTTTGCTCTTAATTTCTATGGAGCACCTAACATTTTCTATGGAAAACAGTTTATAAAACCCTGCTCTTAAGCAGAGTTTGTCCCAAACCTATTTGAAAATATATAATTATGGAGAGATCAATGTTATTGCTGCCTTACATCAAGTCCAGTCATTGTTCTATCAAAATAGTCTCAACAATACCTGGACTTTCAGATGATCGAAAATAGATTTTTTTCAGTAGATGAAACATGAGTCCTGGTATTATCTAGCACTCATCCCTTGAAAACACTGAGGAACTTTGGCTATGAAACATTGAGTTGGGTCAGTTGTATTGAGACAAATGAAAACTCCACTCAGGGCAGACTGTTTAATCATATTTCAGATACAGATTAATTAGCAAAACAAAACAACCATTAAAAAAAGTATTAAACATGCAATGTTAGCATTCAAGAAAGCAAAAATAAATGTGCAGAAAATGGAAAGTTTCATGCACTTCTAACCCCCATATGCCCACCCACCCACTCGAAGAACATTTTGGTATTTGTCATAAAATGAATGAAAGTTAGGTTGTATGTTTCATCAGGATCATTAACCCCAGCACATGACACTTTGCTTTTACAGTTGTTGTTTGTTTAAAAATAATGTCACAAATTATGTATAACCTTGAGTGGGGGGAAAAAAAGAGAGAGATCCTTTTATTGGTTAAATAAATAAGCACACGCTTTACAGCAACCATGAAATGAGTTGCCTTCAACTAAATCCTTTAAAAAGACATTAGGAAAGCCTGCCCAGCTTTGATGGCTAGAGAATGGATCGGATTTGCTACATGGGGTAATATGTACATGCTAACAAATTATGTCCCACAAAGGCCAGTTCAGAAATGAATTATGGGATTTCCTGTCAAGTTCACATTATTTCCTGGCACTGTTGCAAGTCTCTCAGATAGCTTCCAAGACCTTTTCTGACCTAAAAGTAGCTAATTGCTCCTGTTCTGTGGCACATGATTCATCATCCAGATGTCTAAGAACTTCCAGCTACTTTCTTAATAAAATCCTTATATTCACAGACAGAAAAGTCCTTCCAACAGGATATCATTTCGTTTCCCCACCCCCATCCCCCACACCCCTTTTATATATTTCAACCAAAGTAAGGGAGATCTTGTGAATCAGGGGCAACAACCACAGTTACTTGGCTTTTCAAAGAAGTTTGTATGAGTCTAGTGTTTCCTCCTCCATCTCTTGGAGGATTCAAACCTGAAGTCAAGACAAATGCTGCTCATTACAGTTTTATAGTCTTTGGAATATTTTATTCTACTCGCCATCCATCCCTATCTAATTTTGTCTACAGATTGATTTAGAAACAAAACAAAAAAAATGCAGAGAGGAGTGCAATCCTCTATCTTGAGGATGGGGACAGAGAATAATTGTGGAAATTGAGGGAAATTTGGCTTTAAATAGAACCCACCTCTGATTCCTCTCTAAAGATGGAGGGAGGGAGTTTCATCTTCCTGCTGGAGAGATTGGTAAAAATGAGCAAACATACAGCAGCATTAAAATAACTTATCATCATTCAGCTTAAGGCTCTGAAATATATTCCATAATTGTTATTTTTCTGATAAACTGAATGCATTTTCTGCAATAATAATATGAGCATACAAGTAATGTCAGGAAAACAGCCAAAGAGACATGGTTTTCTTTCTCTCTATTGTGTGTGTACCATAGTTAATAAAGTATGAGCTTGAGGTAAAGTGCAGGGTTCTGGCCCTGCACTTCTGATTGGCTGTTAGGCGGCCAGATCGGATTGGTTAGTTCTGAGGAATCCGATTGGCCCTTAACAGAGGATTCTTATTGGTTAAAAGAGCTAGCGTTCATAGCTCATTATTGGACAATTCTTACAAGGGTTGCCTATATAAGGCAGAGTTCACTGTTGTTGTTTTGAGAAGTCACTATGCTAATAAAGAGCTGAAAGTCACTATTCAGAGGCTGTCTCCATTTACTCCGACCCATGTCCAAGTACTTAACACTGGCGACGAGGATGGGATGTGGAGACGTCTGAACCAAAGAAGCCAGGAAGCAATACCGAGCACGTGATAGACGACGCCAACAACAGAACCATGTCCGGCGGCATCGTACCACCCGCTCCGTTCGATCCAAACCAAGAGGATTGGGAATCCTAAATGGATCGCTTCCAAATGTTTCTCGAGACGAATAACTTGAAGGACACCACACCAGCAAAGAAGAGGGCACTGTTCCTGACGCATTGCGGCCCAGCTGTATTTAAGATGGCTAAAGCACTTGCCAAACCTCGAGAAGTGAAAGCCATGAGCTGGGACGACCTCGAACCCACCCTGAGACCATTACGCGCCAACCGTGCCTACACTCGTGAGACGCCACGAGTTTTATCAGAGAAACCAATGAAAAGGGGAGAGCGTGGCTGATTTCGTAGCGGACCTCCGAAATTTAGGGGGTTTCTGCGGGTTCGCCGATTTAGAAGAGGCACTAAGAGATCGAGTAATTCTGGGATTAGATGCGCTAGGCGTGCAAAGCAAGCTGATGGCGAAAGGCGACATCAGCCTTGCTGACGCCATCGCCGAAGCCATGGACGCGGAGGCGACCAAAAAGTCGGTTGCACAATTACGGCGAAGCCGCACTCCGGTAACACCACCGACCAGCGAAATCTTACCCAACTCAGAAGGGCAACTACTAACAACGCACCACGAGGACCTCTCTTCATCGTCAGACAGCGACAAAGAAAGGGTCCATCGACTGCGGTCCGACCGGGACCCTCGCCCAAAGCCCTTACGCCCTTGCGCTGGCTGTGGAGCAAACCATGCCAGGGCCGAATGCAAATTCCGTGACGCACTCTGCCATGAGTGCGGGAAACAAGGCCACATCGGCCGGGTCTGCCGCAGCTTACCAGGACCCAGCCAGGCCTCAAAAGGGGCCAACTATTGCCAATCGACAGGAAACCATCCTGTAAGGCGAGAACCAGTAAACCACTCCTGCAGAAATCGAGCTTTGCAAAAAGAAGAGGCTCACCATACTATCACTATCGGTCACGCCTCAGTTTTGGACACTAAGAAAATCCGAGTCATGGTGGCCATCGAGAACCAGCCTTGCCACATGGAGGTCGACTTGGGATCGTCCCTCTCGATGGTGTTTTGGAAGACACTCAAGCAACTCATCCCCACAATTCAACGCCAAGACCTCCAATTTCAACGCCTCATCCTCAAGGACTACCAAGGAAATCGAATCCCTGTTGTCGGGTCCTGCCGAGTCCGAGTCTCCTTCAAGAAGCATACAGCGTACTTACCTCTAACGATCATCGATAGAGATAGGCCTAGTCTATTAGGCCTCCAATGGTTCGCGCCACTCGGCATTGAAGTGGCCGGCGTGAACCAAGTCGGTGGTTGTGAGTGGGAGGAAGACCTTATCTCTGAGTTCAGCGACGTCTTCGCGGACAGCTTAGGCGAGTATAAGGGGACCCCAATCTCATTTAGTCTAGATCAAAAAGTAGCCCCCATTCGCTTGAAGCCCTGTCGAGTTCCATTCGCTCTTAAAGCCAAGATCGACGAACAACTTGACAAGCTAATTGCTCAAGGGGTGTTGAAGCCCATCGATCACTCTCCATGGGAAACCCCTATTGTAACACCCATTAAGCCAGACGGGTCAATCCGAATTTGTGGGGACACTGCCGGGCCACTTTAAACCACGCCCTGCAGCAGAATGCGTACCCAGTTCCGGTGGTGCAGCACCTCCTCCATTCCTTGGGGGGCAGAAAGGTTTTCGCTAAATTAGATTTAGCTCAAGCTTATCAACAACTACCAGTGGATGAAAAAACGGCCCAAGCCCAAACAATTGTAATGCACAGAGGTGTCTTTAAATGTACCCGATTGCAATTCGGAGTTAGTGTAGCCCCGGGGATCTTCCAGAGCCTCATGGAACAGTTATTACAGGGAATCAAGGGCGTGGTTCCTTATTTTGATGACGTATTAATTGCAGCCCCTACCAAAAAAATCTTGCAGGATCATTTGAAATGCGTTCTTAAAAAATTCCAAGAGGCTGGACTTAAGGTGAAAAAAAATAAATGTCACTTATATACTGACAATGTTGAGTTTCTAGGATACCGAATTGATAGCCAGGGCATTCATCCTACCAAGGGTAAATTAAAAGCGATCAAAAACGCTCCCAGACCACGCAACAAGGCCCATCTCCAGGCATTCTTAGGCCTCATTAATTTCTATAATGTATTTTTACCGTACAAAGCAACTGTCGCTGAACCGTTACACCGATTATTAGATAAGAAAGCATTGTGGGTATGGGGCTACCGGGAAGAGCAAGCGTTCTGGAATGTTAAAAAACTGCTCACATCTGACTCTGTACTTATGCAATATAACGAGACTTTGCCGTTAGTTATAACCTGCGATGCATCGCCTTTCGGGGTGGGCGCCATTTTGAGCCATGTACTGCCTAATGGGAACGAAGCCCCTGTTGCATACTTTTCGAAGACTCTTTCACAAGCAGAGTGGAACTGTGGGCAAATTGATAAAGAAGCCCTCGCAATCGTTTCAGCTGTAAAGAAATTTCATGAATATGTGTATGGAAGGACATTTACCATTATAACTGACCACAAACCATTGCTAGGGATAACAGCCGGGGACAAGCCAATCCCCTACATATTATCCCCGAGAATGACCCGATGATCAGAATTCCAAGCTGCTTATAATTATCGCCTGCAATATCGCCCGGGGAAAGCCATTCCCCACGCCGACGCATTAAGCCGAGCACCGCTTCCAGAGACTCTCGATGATCCGGCACCAACGGCAACTACGTTGCAGATCGAAACACTCAACTCGCCGCCTATGACCGCCCGAGACATCGCAAGAGAAACCAAACGAGACCACACCCTAGCTCGAGTCCTAGGTTGGGTAGAACGTGGATGGCCATTGGACCAAGTACCAGATGACTTCGCACCATTTAAATCTTTTCCCAAAAAGGCTGTATCATCTGGGGCGATAGAGTCGTTGTCCCAGAACGACTCCGGAAGACACTGCTACGAATTCTGCATGAGGGCCACCCCGGCATCGTGCGGATGAAAGCACTTGCACGAAGCTACGCATGGTGGCCAGGCATGGACCGACAAATCGAGCAGTGGGTCAAAGCGTGTGCCAATTGCCAACAAGTCAGCAACGCCCCACCAAAAGCCATGCCTACTGAATGGGAGACGCCACGGGGACCCTGGTCCAGAATCCACCTGGATTTCGTGGGGCCAACCAAGGGCTATACCTTCCTGCTGACAGTCGACGCATATTCCAATTGGTTAGAAATTCATCCTATGACGGCTACAACTTCCGAGGCGGTGATCAAGATCCTAAACAGACTCTTTGCAACCCACGGATTGCCTGACGTCCTGGTGTCCGATAACGGGCCACAGTTTACGGCACTAATGTTCGAGCAGTACCTCGCTGACCGTGGCATCCGCCATGCGCTCACCTCGCCTGTGCACCCTGCGACCAATGGCTGAGTGGAACGCATGGTCCAATTTGTTAAAAAGACCTTACAAAAAGTGGACTATGACAATATCGATGACAAGGTCAACCAAATTCTCTTTTTGCAACACATAACTCCACACAGCGTCACCGGCAGAACTCCCGCCGAACTACTGATGGGACGAAGACTCCGCTCCCACCTTGACCGGTTGCACCCTGCTTACGAACCGGAAAAGCCAATAGGATCCAGCGGCCGCTGTCGCACCTTCCAGGTAGGAGACCTCATTTACGCACGAAACTTATCGAGCGATCCGTTATGGATAGAGGCGACAGTAGTACGAGTGACCGGCCCCAAATCCTACGTAGTGAAATGCTGTGACAATAGACTGTGGAAACGGCATATCGACCAATTACGGTCACGACTCATAACGGCCAGTCAACAACTCCCCCATGACCAAACCGAGGGGGGGGGAGGTACAGAAGAAGAAGATGACGTTCCAGGGAACCTGCTCAAAGAGAGCGACGAATCAAGTGAGACTCAAGAAATGGAGCAGGAAGGAGAATTGTTTGCACCACAAGAAATTGCACCTGAGCAAGAAGCAGAACCACTGCCAAACAACAATCTACCTCAACAGGATTGCAACCAACCAATCCAACGAAAATCCGAAAGACTTAAAAGACAACCGTCCTATCTAAAGGACTATATAACTACACCGTAATTAAGAAGCCAGGGGGAAGGGGTGTTGTGTATGTACCATAGTTAATAAAGTATGAGCTTGAGGTAAAGTGCAGGGTTCTGGCCCTGCACTTCTGATTGGCTGTTAGGCGGCCAGATCGGATTGGTTAGTTCTGAGGAATCTGATTGGCCCTTAACAGAGGATTCTTATTGGTTAAAAGAGCTAGCGTTCATAGCTCATTATTGGACAATTCTTACAAGGGTTGCCTATATAAGGCAGAGTTCACTGTTGTTGTTTTGAGAAGTCACTATGCTAATAAAGAGCTGAAAGTCACTATTCAGAGGCTGTCTCCATTTACTCCGACCCATGTCCAAGTACTTAACACTCTCAGTCTCCAAAAAGTATTTCCTCTTACTTAGTGTTGAAATGAAAGAAGTAGTAACAATGATCCTACTGGATTCAAGATTCAAAATCCAACTAGTTACCCACATTCAACCCTATGGTTACTAACCAGATGTTTCCACATGTGTTCCAGATATATATTGACATATTTAAATGTGTCTTTTAACATGAAGCATCATTTAATTATTATAGCTCCTGAATAAACAGTTAGGTTTATACTGTTATGCTTCTTTTACGATTACATTCAGAGGCCTGACTAATATATACAAAAACTGCACATGCCTAATCATACACAGGGGAAACCACAGCCTTTCAAAATGCAGCCAGATTTCTTGATATAGCCTCTATCCAGCCTAGCAACGAGCTGAGGGGAAAAAAGTATGCAAATGCATTTTACAGACAAATGTTTATTCCAGTAACAAAGATCTGCAAAATTTAAGAGTGGTTTCGTTGGTCTGTAAATTACAGTTTTTCTATTAAATTTCCCTTGTTCCAGTCAATGATTTAATTGTCTTTCCCTAGTGAATGCCTCAAATTAGCAACAGTAGCTTCTCTGTTACAGGTGCGGAATCTAAACAGGGGGAAAGGAAGTCTCGTCATACAAGTTTGGCCCTGGATGGATGGAAGAGGGCTTGTGAAATCCAGAGCTATAAGTTAGAAAGAGGCTCATTATGAGACCAGACTCATCCAGAACATCACAAACCACTTCCCGTCCTGGAGAGTTCATGGACAATTTATTTCTGGGAAGTTTTAGACCACCCTTTGGAATCAGCAGATCGGCTGAGTTGAGGAGAAAAGCAGAACTTCTGGAGTTCTCCAGAATATTTCATCTTTGGAATGGAAACATTTTGCACATCTCTTCTGACACACCCACCCACCCACCCCCCACCCCAAAAAAAACCTACTGAAAATCCTTGTGCTAGAAAATTTATAAAACAGAAAGACTGATATAACTGATATATTAGGAAATTCAGATTGGGGGAATTAAAAAATGAGCCCCAAATTCTACAATGTTCTTGTTCTAATGTTCTTCATGAAATGAGTGCAAAAGTAGGCCACAAGTAGTTAGAAATCTGAACATATATCCTATTACCTCAGTTCCTTCCCCTGACTATTGACTCCCTTCTTTCCTATTTATATTAAAAACATTCTTTGAGACTAGCAAAACTCTATCATATGGTATGGTTATTCAACTTTTGGATTGCCTGGACCAAGGTGAGTGAAGAAGAATTGTCCTGGGCCACATATAAATATAAATAATATAGTTAGTGTATATAAATAACAAACTTCTTTTATTTTTTAATATTTTATATTATCTTGTGGGAGCACATTACTAGCTCTCCGGGACCACATGCAGCTCATGTGCTGTACATGCCTGCCATAAGGTGGTAGAAACTTAGAGTTGGACAGGGCCTTAAATGTCCTTTTTAAGACCAAACCCCCTAAAAGTTTGGATCTTTCATCCACCTGTTAAAAATTCTGTTTAGATAAAGCACACACAGAATAAATAAAGAGTACAGTCACCATGTGCTTTATTGCTCAACTATACAATTGTAACAGGAAATGAAACTCAGAACAAAAAAAGCATAGAGTATATATCATAGATCCAAACTTGTAAATATTTTCATCTACTAGCTGAATGCTACTGTAGTTGTTGCATAAAAATACATTCCAACAATGAATTCAAATACCACGCTCTTTTTGAAGAACAGCAATAAAGAACTCAATAGGGCAGTTTTTCCACTGGCTGACAGCTTACGTAGTCAGGAAGTTTCTTCTAATATCTGGCCTGAACCTACTTCCTTCTAGTTTTGACCCACCAGTTCTGATTCTGCATTGTAGAACGATAGAGAGTAAAACTGCTCCCTCTTCTACATGGAAACTTTCAGATATTTAAATGCTGCTATTATTTCTCCTTTCAGCAATCTCTTAGTAAGCTAAGTATGCCCAGATCTTTTAACCATTCCTCCCCATAAGGCTTTCTGTTTTCTCACCATTTGGGTAACTATTCTCTGAACTGACTATAGTTCTTTCCAGACTGTGCTACTCTCTTACTTAAAAATTTAAAAAATATTGGGGCACCCAGGATAAACTGAACTGTCTCACTTTTTGTTGGGAATGAACCTGCGTATCATTGGTAAGATTGTACTTAAAGGCCATTTTGAAGAGGACAGAATATTGGAATCGATGAACAGACTGTGCATGAGAGTATAAGAAGATCAAAGGACAATCTGTGACAAATGGGGCTTCCCATAATGAAAGAAACATTGTGTGAATATGGAAAAGAACATCTAACATATGCTATGGTGTGTACAATGTCATTCAATATGTACGGATGAAGATCTCAAGATGATGAGAGAAAATGCAATCAATGTGGACCAGTATTGCGGAAATCTCTTTTATTTGTTTTTTCATTTATTTAAGACCAACATTAGGAAGTGTAAGCAGATGAGGCAAAAACCTGTGGCAATTTCCATACTAGAGAGAACTGTAACATCATGTTAGATCAGATGTTTTCTAAGGCTATTAAGAGAATTATCTAATATCCGCTGACTCAGAAAGATGAAGGGAAGAAAAAAAAAACCTAGAATTTAATCTCAGTCCAATATAAAAACTTTGACTTCTGTGTACAGTAGTATGCAGAACTTCTGTGCATATATGACTCTGATCTTGTTTGGCAAGTGACTAATCTTGCTGAGTCATCCCTATGAATCTTCTGCCAAGTAAGCCAATTCCTGAACAAGTGGTTCATTATCTACAAAGCTGAACCACCATGCCTGGATGCAGACAGTTGCTCTTTAGAGTGTCCAAATTCATTTACTTGGATTTCTAAGCTGGTGTGGATACATCTAACATATACTTCAACAGCTCCTTACTCTTTATTGCTTTTGTTCCTTTGACCTACCGTTCTTGTATTCCAGCTGTGGGAATTATCTCACCATGTTTCCATTACACCTATTTAGATATATTTGACTTCTGGTGCTATCATTAAAGTCCAATTTTATCTACTTTCCATTCTTTGAACATTAGTATGGAAACGATGAAATTTATCTCCATATTCCTTTGCATCCAATATATTCAATCATTCTTAACTAGCGATTGATAAGTTGTATTCTTCTTCTTTCTCTCTCAGATTCCTTTCTGTGGATTGGAAGGATCGATGAAATATCATACCAGATGTAGCAATCTCAGCATTGTGGAAACTCAACTCTGCATTCAGCAAGTAGCTAATGGCAGAAGCTTCCCAGACTTGATAACAAGTCAATAATTTGTTTTGTTATACACATGAAGTTGTGCATGTGTAGCAAATCTATCTACAATAGGATCAAATCCTAGATCATTTCTTCATGCTATTTCAACCAATAGACTTTGGGCCATTATTTTTCTGGTCTCCAATGTCAGTGAAATGCCTTTCATATTTATATAATAATTCTTGAGGCAATGATTTCAGAATCATTGCCTCAATTCCAGTCTGGTGGACTTATTTTCTCAATCTTTGAAGTCCAGAATAATACATTATAGTTGGGTTTCAAGGATAAGAAGGAGTATCATGAATCTGCAGGAAGGGAGGAGCAAGAAGATAAATCAAGAAATATACATTGCCAAAGAATGAAGTGAGAACCATGAGAAGAATTAAACACACTACTTCTGGGGTCATTTTTGAAAAAAATGTATATTTTCTTGATTTAAAAAAAAAAAAATGAATCAAAACTAAAGTAAAATAACAAAAAGGAAAAGGAAGCAAAAGAAAACTAAAGTGCAAAAACAAGAAGCAAAATAAGAAGTAGGTAGAAGAAAAATAGAAAAGAAAGAAGATATAAAGTAGCAGTTTCTGTTTATATAAATGTTATAAATAGAATTATAGATTTACTTTTTTCTCTACAGTTATATCATGGTTCTTTTCTTTTTATAATCTATTCTGTCTAATTGGCAATACCATAGATCCATGATGGCAAACCTATGGCACGCGTGCCACAGGTGATATGCAGAGCCATTGGTGTCAGCACATGAGCCCCAGCCAAAGTTACCTGCACTGCGCATGCAGCCACCTCCCAGCTTATTTTTGGCCTATTTGAGGCCGGTTTCGCCCTCCTGGAGGCTCGAGGGAAACCTCTGCAGCCTTGGGAGGCTGAAAAATGGGCCTTCCGGAAATACTGGAATGGGCCTGTTTTTCAGCCTCCTAAGGCTGCAGAGGCTTGAGCCTCCAGGAGGGCGAAAACAGCCTCAAATGTGCCAAAAATCAGCTAGGAGGTGTGTGCATGCACAGTGCAGGTAAGAGGGCAGGGAGGGGTATTGCACATGCATGCGCAGGGGGGCAGGGCCCATTGTATTGTGGATTTCGGCACACACGTACTTTTAGCACACCACAACAAAAAGGTTGGCCATCACTGCCATAGATCATAAGCTCATTGTTTTTTCTCTTTTACACAAAAAAGTCCATAAGGGGTTTCCAGTCAGCATAAATGTAGATATTCTTTTCTGACTTCTAAGTTCATCAGAATCTTTAGAAGGTTTTAATTCTAAACTAAGGATAGGTGTGAAAGTGGATTTAAAAATGACGATCTACAAGAATAATACTGAAAAAGACGCTACACTGGGCATACAAAACTGACTGATGTCTTACCAGTTAAAAGGGATTTTACAAATAAACCAAGAGAGTGACCTGGATAAGTTTGCTATATTCGATTGATAGGATGATTGTTAAAGCTTTGAAGAATTTGGGGAAAGATAAAAATGAACTCAAGTTGTAGAACTTTTTTTTTTGAAGGGATAAAAAAAACCAAGATTGTTAAATGTAAATGGAAAGAATACAAAGTTGGTTTATTTGATCAAGATTAAAATGCATATGTTATTGTCTCTGTTAACTCTTAATGAACTTTCACTGCTCAATAAGAGAGGGGATATGGGAAGAAATTACTGTATTTATTTATATTATTTATATTATTGTAATTTATATTATTATATAATTGTAATATTATTATTATTTATATTATTGTAATGAAGGGGGAAGTAGTTTCTTTATATATTTATTCTTTCTTTCTCTTCTTTTCTATTTTCTTTTCTGCACTTTCTGTTTTTTCTTTTTCTTTTTATTGTCTTAGTTGTGATTTATAACAAAATTACTATTAAAAAGAATGATAGGGATGCTATATTTCCTAATAAATGTTTCCACTTTAAACATTCTTTTGGGACTTTCTTTTGGGGTTTTCAGTCCTCTTTAATGTTGCCACCTAATTTTGAGATATCCAATTCTCAGCTAATAACGAGTCTTAAATTTTGGCACTAATGCATAGGTAGCATCAGACAAAACCTCTTTCTTCATTGTGTGAAAAGTTTTTCAGACTTTGAATTGGTAGGTATGCAGGAAAGTGAGCTAAATTTTTAAATCACATTTTCTTCCTTACTTTAATTTTTTTCTCATAAGTAAGTAAAGAGAAAAAACTTATCATTAGTAAAATATTTAAGACAAGGAAGATAAAAAGTTTCTAAACTTTCTTTTTGGTCAGCTTCTCAATCTCTGTTCTTTTGTCTAGTAAGTATACAAATAGTGAGTATATACCCTACTTCTAGCTGCTGAACAGGATGGTTGGGAGAATGCCATCTTGCTTGTAACTTAAAATCACTCATCTTTTATGAGTAAACCTACTTTTCAAAGCTCATTGCTCAAGTTCCATTGAGGTTTCATAAACTGTAGTTATATAAACTGTGTTTTATGGAATAAACATTATATCCATTCTTGATTCCTGTGTAACAAATTTAGTGTTCTGTTCTAATTTTTCCCATGGTCACATGATCCTATCTTTATCAACTGTCTGCCAAATAGGCCAACAGACATCAAAGTGTTAGGGTAGCCTGTCCTCAAACAAATGTTATTCTTTCATAATGATCTTAAAAATCATCATTATAAATCAGAAGAATTAATGAGTCTTGGGATGTTGATTACCTTTCCATGGTTTTTCTTGTAAGCTAATGCAAATGAGATATTTAAATTATGCAACAGAATTATGCAACCTTTGTATATCTAAAACAACTAAACTAAATTTGAATCTACTCTCTGAAATACATACACCACTAATACTTTTGAAAGCATACAAGAAAGACACATACAGATTTACTTTTAAAACGGTGTTGCTGTTTTAAATGAAACAACTATCGGGGAAGGCCATTTGGGCTCCCCCAAAGTCTGCATAAATTTTGGGGTTTGTTCCATTTATGTATTTGCTTTTCCAAAGGCTCTGAGCAGCTGACAATTAAAACCATTACATAAATCAGAAACAATCCCTTCCAAAATAATATTGAGACCCACATACAATATAAGAAGAAGTTATCAGGAAGAGATACAAAATGAAGGTTTCCAACCTTTCATAGCATGGGAGGGGTAACTGAAAATGCCTGCTTTGAGGATCTGGTTAGGAGGCATTCTTGAATGAATGGGACCCCAGAAGGAGTTGGTCCATTTAACTTGATCAGATTTAGCAACATTGGATTTCTTAAGTTATCTGTTACTAATACAGAGACCCTCAATATCATTCAATCAGAAAGTACCACTTAAGACTCCAGGTATGTCATAGACATTCTTATAGGGAGAAATGCCCTCCAAGAATGTCTATGTAGATTCTTGTTTATCCAAGTCATGGTTGTCCCAAAGATGCTTTTTCAAGAGTTTTTGTCTGAGCAACATGGCCTATGCATTGCAATGCAGTGAACCATGTGCAGATCTGTACATCGGGGAAACAAAACCACTTTATTTATTTATTTATTTTATTTTATTTGTCAATCGCTTACAAGATAATAGATATAAGTATAAACATGAGTAAGAATACAGGAAATAGGTATGAATAAATGGGGACAATAGGACAGGGACGATAGGCACAATGGTGCACTTATGCACACCCCTTACAGACCTCTTAGGAATGGGGTGAGGTCAATAGTGGATAGTTTGAGGTTAAAGGAGTGGGGGTTAGAGGATGTAACTACAGAGTCAGATAGTACATTTCAGGCATTGACCATTCTGTTGCTGAAGTCATAAACTCGTCATAAACTCATGGCACAATGTAGGAGAACAAATCCATCAGGACCAGATTCAGCAGTTCATCTGCATTTAAAAAAACAAAGGCCACTCTTTAGAAGACAGCAAAGTCCACATTTTGGATAGAGAGGACTGCTGGTGTGAAAGATGGATCAAAGAGGCCATCTATGTCAAAATTGAACAGCCCTCTCTCAACAGAGGGGAAGAGATATCTCCGGTCTCCAACACAGTCCTTTCAACAGTTCCAAGAAGGCTCCACACTCATTTGCACTACTCGGGTGACCCTGCTGACACACATAAAACCCCTGATGGCCTTAATGACTTGCTAAAAGAATGCAAATGATCAGCTGTCTGCAAGGAATATAAATCCTTCCATTCCTCACTGTCCAGTCAGAACTGAAGAAGCTTCTTGAATGAAAAGTGAAATGTCCTCAAAGAAAAAGCAGAAAGTCAAGCCGTTGCCTCTTGAAAAAGCACTTTTGGGGTCCTCAAAGAATAGATAATTTATACTAAGGCTTTACACATAGAAAGATTTTACATGAACAAACTATTTTCTATCCTTTTGGATCAATGACTATAATAAATAAACAATTTAGTTACTTCTTTTCAAACTTTTGCAGTGGAAGACTGAAATGACTAAGAATGCTACTACATCAAGACTATTGAGCAACCTACTCTGATGCTGGAGTGTCAGGTACGTTCGGGGGTGGGATTTTACTGGTGTTACTACTAGTTCAGTGACTACGTTTTGCTGTGCATATGTGTTAAACATCTTAAGCTTTGCCACCTAGACAGCTGAAAAGCACTGTGCGCAGGTGTGCAGCATTTGAAAAGTCTCTTTTTTCCTGCTTTTTCAACCTCAGCTGTGCTGCACAAAGCAGCTGAGGTTGAAAACACAGGAAATAAAGGACAGGTAAGAGCCCGGGCGGGCAGGTGGGCCAAACAGCAGCAAACACAGAACCAGTTCAGTTTCTGCTGCTCTTCAGAGCTACCAGTTCTTTAGAACCAGGCAGAACTTGTAGCATCCCACACCTGTGTATGTTAAAGCCTGATATGACAAGCCCTTAATGTAGATATGTTGATGGGATTTGTCTCTTAATGATTTAGTCCTGTCACCCTAGAGTGAAGGAACTAAATTCATATATGACATACAGAGCTATTACTTCTCCTGGCAGGTCTTCAGGTTGAGCTTTTCTAGAAAGCTGTTGAGTTATTGTTTAGTGCAATCTACAGAACAGCATTTAGTGTTATTTTAAGTATTTTGTCGAGCTAAAGCATGTTTGCTTTAGGAGATCTATTCCTCTGATAATTATTTGATTTTAGAGATGTTTTACATAATCAAAAGAACTATGATGAAAACAGATTCAAGAGCTGGACATGCATGTATATTTGCTGTACAGTTTTTCAAAACACCCTAACATTTCATTTGGAACAATATGCCACTTGCTAACTTAGTGAATGATTTCTCTGCATAATTGCACATGGACAGGACATCTTGCAGTTCCCCTAATGTTTTTGAACCAGAACAATCAAGCCTACATGCCCCACTAGTGGAGGTTCTGGAGAGTTGTAATTCAGTAACATCTGAAGAGCCACAAGTTGTTATCTTTTTAAAAACACTTCCCTACCTATTTAAATCTTTTAATCAGAATTTATCTTTATTTTTTTAAAAAATAGAGTGAGCAACCACTATACTCATTATTGTGGGCTCAGAAGCCCCAAAGATTGCATTTTATTAAAAAAGATTAAAATTTATAAAACTTCAATGATGCTAAACACATCTATTTTACCTTTAAACATTCATCCATAATCACAACCACACACATACCTACACACACACACATATGCACAGAATCTGAAAATGATAGTGCTGTTCTCTCACATATCACCACCACACTGGCTGTGGTCCTTGAAGCCCGCTCAAAATAATTACACATAATCCTCAACTGAAAAAAGGTAATTCTACCTTAAAGAATATATTTTCTACATCCTTTTAAAGGAGAACATAGAAAAATAAACCCATCTGCCTCTAGTTTCATGAAATTTGCATACTATTCCTCAAGGTTTCCTCTTGTCTGCCAATTATTAGGAAGAAGAAAATGTCCACCATGAATACCACAGAATCACACAAACCAACCATAGAGTTCCTTGCAATAAATGATGAACTCTGAAGCAGCAATTGTTGCAGTTTTCAAGTTCTTCTTCCTGGTCCGCCTAAATAAGTCCACTCAGTCTTGGTTCAGAATTAAAAGGCTTTGACATGTAGTGAAAACAAATGTCTGCCCTCATACAAACTCTGTTGTACAAACTTAGCACCCATTTTCTAAGAAACTCCATTGATGCTGTGAATTGTTCCATGAAATATGCCTTTGGAGCAGTGGAAGCCACCCTGAAAGAGAACAACTACTGTGCAGGATACAGAACATCCTTTGTGTGGTGGGAGCCGGGTTTTCCTCACCAGTCGTCTTTTTTATATACAGAGGTCACTTGATCAAAAACTAACAAAGCAGGATCAAAGCTGCTGCCATGGCTTTTCCGGCTAAAGCACTAACAGACATTGCAATAATTCGCGCAAATCTCTTGATCTGCAGCTGGTTCACAGCTCAATACCAGACAAACAAAATAAAACAACACCAGTAGAGGGTTAGGTTTCTAGTTCTCATGGTGAGAAATCAAGCCACGTGGCAAAGAAACTCCAAACACTACGAGCATGAAGTCTCTTATCATTTCCAGTGAGAAAATGAAAAAGGAAGTCTATTTTACATAGCAGAACCCAACCAAAGGGAGGCCTATAAACTGCATTTGAAAACTATTATTAGTCCAATAGGAATACCTGCAAGCATGATGGGATTCAGCTGGTTCGTGTCGATTTGGTCGAACTGTTGTTAATTTTTTGTGTAGTTCAGCAAATCAGTTCTTCCCACCACCAGTTGGCCACATCATGCCATGCCCACTGGGGGTTGCCATTCAGGGTGGGGAGACTGTAGAGGCATGACTGGGAGCTGCATTGATCAGCTGGCAGGTGGCAATGGATCGGCTGCACTGATCAGCTGGGAGGCTGATCAGTCAGTTCAATCAGACCTTCCAACTTTGTGAGATCTTATTTTCCCCAAGAAGTTGGAAGATCTGACTGAACTTTTTTTTAAACTGGTAGTCACATGGCTCTTCTTTTGTTGCCCTGCATGCAAGAGAATGGAGCTGGAAAGCAGGTTAGTGAGGGAATGGTGGTTGTTCTGGAATGGAGTGGAAGTGAGGATATTGCATTATGATGGCTCTGGAATGGGGTGCAGGTAAGCAATTTGCATTATTATTGCTTATAAGTAAGAAAGAACCAGTAAAAGAGGAATGGAAAAATCCCTCTCTGTAGATCAGCATTTTTCATTCTTGGCAAGTTTAAGATGGGTAAACTTCATGCTGCCTTGGGTATTCTGGGAATTGAAGTCCATGCACTTAAAGCTGCCAAAGTTGAGAAGCATGGGTCTACACTAGAGCTTAGTGTTCTGTCCCCTCATTAGCATTCTTGAGATCCCCGCGCTTTGATTGGCCAAAGCGCGGGGCATTCTGATTGGCTAGGCAAGCCGCGCTGATTGGCTCGCTAGGAATCTCCCGCGATTGGTCTATTCGAATCGCGGGAGATTCAAAGCGGTGCCATTGGCCGCGGCCGCTGCAGCTAAAGAAATAAAAGCCGCGAAGTTTTCCTATAGCGCCAGTTCGGTTCCCACATCAATAAAAGAGCTTGATACAAAGTCACCGACTCCTGGCATCATTTCCGAAGACACAACACTGGCGACGAAGGTGGGATACAGATCCTGAACCAAAGCACGTGTCCGACGGAAGCCAGACGAATCTCCACGATGGCGAAAATCGCACCCCCCGCACCCTTCAACCCCACCAGTGAGGACTGGGAATCGTACTCCGACAGATTCTGCATGTTCCTCAAGTGCAGCAACCTGAAGGACGCCACCGGCCACATGAAGCGAGCCGTCTTCCTGACCCACTGTGGGACCGAGGTATTTAAGATGGCCAAGGCACTTGCCAAACCCGCCGACATGACCGCGATGGACTGGGACGTCCTCGAACCAATACTTCGGCGGCACTACGCTCCAGAGGTGCCCATCCTAATCCGATGCCATGAGTTCTACCGTCGGGACCAGCGGTCAGGTGAGAGTTTCAGCGACTTCGTCGCCGAACTACAGCGCCTAGGGGGGCTGTGCGAATTCGACAACCTGAACGACGCCCTGCGAGACCGAATCGTGCTCGGCCTGTGGGACCCCGTCCTCCAGAGTCGGCTGATGGCCAACGGCAACATCAACCTTGCAGATACCCTCACCGAAGCCGCAGCCGCCGAAGCGACCCGAACATCCGCCGACCGCATGCGCTGACCGAACGCTGGGGACCACAGTGGGAACAACCACCCTGCAAGGTCGGACGAGGCCCAACCCGAGACGACCACCCACCAGGGCGACTTCCACTCGGCATCGGGCACTTCCGACGAGGAGGAGGAAATTCATCGCCTCCAGGCAGGCCGCGACCCACGGAACCGACGGGATCATAAGTCGAAGACCAACTGTGCCGGTTGCGGAGGCGACCACCCCAGGTCCGAATGCCGGTTTTTCAAGTCGATCTGCCGGCATTGTGACAAGAAGGGACACATCGCCCGCATCTGCCGCCTCAAAAAGAACTGCAGCCCGCCACGATGGGACCAGAGCGAACGGAGGAGAGAGAGCACACCACCCCGGACCAGAGATTGCCCCTCTGACAACAGATGGGACCGGAACGGATGATCCCTACGAGGCGGTGAGACCCGGCAAAGAGAGGAGACCCATCAGATGGTCACCATCGGCCACGCCACAACCAATGATGCCCGGAAGGTCTACGTGGAGGTAGGAATCGAAGGCGAGCCATGCAAAATGGAGGTGGACTCCGGGTCCTACCTCTCCATGATAGCATGGCAAGAAATAAAGTGCTTGGTGCCTACCATCCAAAGGAAAGGCCTAGACAGCCAGAGACTAATCGTAAAAGACTACCAGGGAAACCGCATCCCGGTAGTCGGAACCGGACAGTTCAACATAACATAAAAAGGGCGCACCGAAAGGCTTCCCCTGACAATCGTCGATCGTGACCACCCAAGCCTACTGGGACGGCAATGGTTCGCCCCGCTCGGCATCGCAGTCACAGGAATCGACCACATCACCGACGACAGCTGGGAGCAACAACTAGCCCAGGAATTCCAAGAGGTCTTCGATGGAAACCTAGGCAGGCACCGAGGGTCCCTTATATCATTCAGCCTAGACCCAAACGTCCCCCCAAAACGCCTGAAACCAAGGCGGGTGCCATTCGTACTTAAACCCAAGATAGACGAGCAAATTGACAAGCTCATCAAGCAAGGGGTCCTACAACCAATAGACCACGCCCGGTGGGAGACACCCATAGTCACCCCGATCAAGCCCGATGGGTCAGTGAGGATCTGTGGGGACTATAAGGCCACCCTAAATGGCGATTTGCAACAAAGCGCCTACCCCGTCCCAGTAGTGCAACACCTACTGCATTCACTGGGAGGGGGCAAGGTTTTCGCCAAACTCGACCTCGCCCAGGCATACCAACAGTTGCCAGTCGACGAGGAAACGGCAGAAGCGCAAACCATAGTCACCCACCGGGGAGCATTTAAATGCAACCGGCTCCAATTCAGAGTCAGCGTGGCACCGGGAATATTCCAAAGCCTAATGGAAAGACTATTACAAGGCATCAAGGGGGTGGTACCTTTCTTCGACGACATCTTAGTGTCGGCAACCAACCAAGCCGAACTAGAGGGTCGCCTAAGGGAGGTCCTAACCAAATTCAAAGAGACCGGGCTCAAGGTAAAGAGGGAGAAATGCCAATTATACACGAACGGGTTGAATTCCTAGGATATCTCCTAGACCGTCACGGCATTCACCCAACAAACCAAAAAATCAAGGCTATCAAAGAAGCCCCCACACCCAAGTCGAAGACGGAGCTGCAGGCATTTCTGGGGCTACTTAACTTTTACAATGTTTTCCTGCCCCAAAAGGCGACGGCGGCGGAGCCTTTGCATAGGCTCATGGACAAGGCAGCGACCTGGACTTGGGGGAAACGCGAGCAAGCCGCCTTCCAGAGAACAAAGGACCTCCTCACTTCAGATGCCATCCTTATACAGTACAACGAGACCCTACCTCTGGCCGTCACATGCGACGCATCACCCTTCGGCGTCGGCGCTGTCCTCAGCCATATCCTCCCCGACGGAAAAGAAGCACCCATCGCGTTCTTTTCAAGGACCCTCACCAAACTGGAGCGGAACTACAGCCAGCTGGACAAAGAGGCTCTGGCTATCGTTGCCGCAGTAAAAAGATTCCACAAGTATCTCTACGGCCGGACATTTACCATCATAACCGACCAAAAGCCACTGCTGGGAATCCTTGCAGGGAACCAGGCCACCACGAACATTCTGTCTCCCCGAATGACAAGGTGGTCTGAGTTCCTGGCGGCCTACAACTACGGACTCATACACAGACCGGGTAAGACGATCTCCCATGCAGACGCCTTAAGCCGCTCGCCGCTACCAGAACCTGACACCGACCCAGCACCCACGACGACCACCGTCAGTATAGAGACCCTACCCAACCTACCCATAACCGCGTCAGACATTGCCCGAGAAACTAATAAAGACAAACGTCTGGCGCGGGTGTTGCCTTGGGTAGAGAAAGGGTGGCCGGAAAGGGACAACGACGAGTCCGTCAAGACATTCCGGAACCGGCAAATGGAACTCTCGTTATTAAAAGGGTGCATACTATGGGGGGATAGGGTGGTCATTCCAGAAAAACTACAAGGGAAGGTTCTGGAACTATTACACGAGGGGCACCCGGGCATCGTTAGGACTAAAGCCCTGGCCGGAAGTTATGCTTGGTGGCCAGGGATGGACAAACAGATTGAGACATGGGTAGCAAGGTGCCAACGATGCCAGGAAACGAGGCCAAGCCCACCCACAGCACCCGTCCTAGAGTGGGAAACCCCAAGGGGACTTTGGTCTAGGATTCACATAGACTTCGCCGGGCCCACAAAAGGGCACACCTTCCTGAAAACAGTAGACGCTTACTCCAACTGGCTGGAGGTAAGCAACATGAGAACAACAACCACGGAGGCCGTGATCAAGGAACTCAGCAAACTCTTTGCAACGCACGGCCTCCCAGACGTCGTCGTTTCTGACAACGGGCCCCAATTCACCTCACTAGAATTTGAAAAATTCCTAGCGGAAAGGGGCATCTGACACGCGATGACAGCAACGGCGCATCCGGCGGCGAACGGTAGGGCGGAACGGATGGTGCAATTCACAAAGAAAACCATCCGGAAAATAGACCACGGGGAGATCCAGGATAAAATAAATAAATTACTCTTCACCCAACACATAACCCCAACCACAACGAATAAGAGCCCAGCCGAACTGTTAATGGGGAGGAAATCAAGGTCCCCACTCGACAGATTACACCCCACGTATAACCCAGAGAAGCCCCCAGACTCAACCAGCAAACACCGAACCTTCGCACCAGGCGACCCCGTGTACGCAAAAAACCTGACGGGAGACCCGTTATGGGTACCGGCCGTCATCACACAAATAACAGGCCCACACTCGTACCGGCTACAAACAACAGACGGACGAGCATGGAAACGCCACATCGACCAATTAAGATCGAGGACGACCACCCAAGAGACCACCGACGCACAAGCAGGCAAAACCAACCCCCACAACACAAACCAAGGGGGGAGGGAATACCCAGGGGACCAAAACCAAAGAAGAATAAACCAACCATACTAACCGGAAAGCAGCCAGCACGACCCCTCGCCAGGAAGAGACAGCCAGGCCAGCTCGACCGACCTGGGGAGACCGAGCGGGAGCGGCGAAACCCGCAGCTCAACCAACCCGGGAAGCCCAGGAGGGAGCTACAGAGAGCGGCCCGGCCCGACCGACCAGCTGGTTCCCACGACGGCATCCGGAGAAGCAGAGACCCTGACCGAACCGGCCGGGATCCAACCTACGACTGAGCTGCGCAGGTCCAGTAGGCTAAGACGGAGCCCCGCCTACCTACGGGACTACGCAACGTAAGGACTAAACCAAGAGGGGAGGGGTGTTCTGTCCCCTCATTAGCATTCTTGAGATCCCCGCGCTTTGATTGGCCAAAGCGCGGGACACTCTGATTGGCTAGGCGAGCCGCGCCGATTGGCTCGCAAGGAATCTCCCGCGATTGGTCTATTCGAATCGCGGGAGATTCAAAGCGGTGCCATTGGCCGCAGCCGCCGCGGCTAAAGAAATAAAAGCCACGAAGTTTTCCTATAGCGCCAGTTCGGTTCCCACATCAATAAAAGAGCTTGATATAATGTCACCGACTCCTGGCATCATTTCCGAAGACACAACACTTAGGATTTTCCATTCCTGTTTTATTTAGAGTTTGGTGCAATTAAATAAATCAGTTGTGATTTCCTTAACAAATAATGATTAAAGCAACATGAACCATATATATATATATATATATATATATATATATATATTATTATATATATATATATATATATAACTTAAAGTTTTCCACATATATGGAAAACTTAAGAAAACAAATATAGATAGATAGATAGATAGATAGATAGATAGATAGATAGATAGATAGATAGATAGATAGAAAGAAAGAAACACACACACACACACACACACACACACACACACACATATATATATATATATATATATATATATGTGTGTGTGTGTGTGTGTGTGTGTGTGTGTGTGTGTGGATGTTTGGTTATTCGGGTTTTCTCCCGCGTAAGATTGGAAGTATCTAGGCAACGTTTCGATGAAGTCTCATTCGTCATCTTCAGGCTTGGTCTTCAGCTCTGTGCTTCTCAGAGTGATGTGAGCTTGAAGCTGCTTCTTCCTTTTAACTGCTAGTGGGGGTGTGACTTGATTGGGTGGGGGCTTGGCTGTGTTCTGATTGGGTGGGGGTTGTTAAACCTGGTTTCCCCAACCAGGGTTAGGGAGACAAGCTAAACAGAATGTGCAGCTTAGTCAGATAGGCACACAGATAAATGAGTGAGCTAAGCTTGTATGTTTATTAACATACAGTAAAAATGACAGATACGCTTGTGCTATCAAATATATAGTTTATTCCATTATGAGTTCATAGCATAGTCAAAATAACAGTCCAATAGTCATGTATCATTTAGTCAGTCCATTCAGGGATATTCAGTTAGCACAATCCGTGTTGAATACCCTATGTCAATTCACTTACAAGTCTGTCCTTTGTTTTCTCTCCCGTTCGAGGAATGCAGTCTTGTGTCCTTGCAGTAATCAGGAATCATCAAAGCCAGAGAGATAGCAAGCTGCCGTCTTGCTTCTTTTAAAGTGCTTTCACAACCACTCCCTTAATTACTATCCCACAGTTAAAGTTGCAGACACTTTAACATAACAAACTATGATTACATATTATTATTTACCTAAACCAATTAGGGTAAAACAATGTTATCCCTAACATTCTCCCCTTTTAGGAAATAATAATATAACTATTTACATCTTTAAATCATATTTGTTACAACTCTCTTTAAACTTAATTAACTCCTTGAGCTTTTGTAAATTGGTCTGCAATGTTTTCTTCCGTCATGCAGTATTCCAATTTAATTAGCCCATTCTTTACAGATTCTCTAACATTTAAGTATCTTAAATCAGTATGCTTTGATCTGGTTTTAACAGCAATACTAGTAGCAAATTGTATAGCTGCTTGGTTATCCTCGTACACAATAATGGAATCTTTTATAGTTATACCCATGTCTAATAATAACTGTTTGTACAAAATCAAGTCAGTGCATAATAATGACAGACATGAAAATTCCGCTTCCATCGTGGACAAGCTAATATGCTGTTGTCTGATTGACCTCCACCCTATTAGTGTCTTACCAAATAATATAGCCATCCCAGATGTTGATTTTCTTGTGTTTATATCAGTTGCAAAACTTGCATCTGCATAGGCACTAAGACTCAAATCACCCTTTGGTTCTATATACAATGCATGGTTCATTGTTCCTTTAAGATATCTTAAAATTCTCTTTAATGATTGCCAATGACATTGTTGTGGATCTGAATTAAAACGTGCCAGCTGATTTACACTATAAGCTATATCTGGCCTAGACCAATTGCTTATATATGATAAGCTGCCAATCAAAGATTGATATGTGGACTTATCAAATTTGGGACTTTGATCATCAGTTTGGCAAACTTCCTGACTCATTGGAGTCTTTGCCGGTTTACAAAGTTCCATTTTAAACGTTTTAATTAATTGGCAAATTTTATCTTCTTGAGATATCTTAAAACCATTTTTTGTTTTGTTAATTTTCAATCCTAGATACTTTTTAATTTCACCTAAATGCTTTAATTTTATCTTTTTGGCTAATAATGATATAATCTCATTAGCTTCATTATTAGTCTTAGTTATCAAAGCAATATCATCTGTAAATAATAACAATAATGACACCGTTTCATTATTTTCTCTTTTAAACACACATGGATCTGCTAAACCAGATTTAAAACCTATATTGTTTAACTCTTTCACAATATATTGGTTCCACTCAAACCCAGATTGTTTCAACCCGTAAAGACTCTTTTTGAGTTTCCAACAATCATTACTATTTACTTTATTGTCTTTTATACCTACTGGTTTTTTCAAATATATAGTGTGCTGCAATGGTGCATATAGATAAGCAGTTTCTACATCTAAATGGTTAATCACATAGTTTTTCTTAGCTGCCCACACTAATGCTGCTCTTAAAGATGTTGCTTTAAGGCTTGGTGCAAAAACTTCATCGTAGTCAGATGCAGTTTGATTAAATCCTTGAGCTACTAACCTAGCTTTATGGGTAACAGTCCCATCATTTCCAGTTTTTACTTTAAATATCCATTTGCACCCAATGGATTTTTCTCCTGGAGGTAATTTAGCATCTTCATAAACTTTCATTACCTTTAATGAATTTAGTTCTTTTTCCATTGCCTTTTGCCAATTCTCCTGATATATAGGATACATCCTAAGTTCATCTACACTACTTGGAACTTTAGTTACTTGGCAAACTATACTTGCTTGATACCTATCAGGTGGTCTAGTTACACGTGTAGTACGTCTAGGTATTACAGGACTTACAGGTGGACTTTCATTTATTAACTCTTCTTGATTATCTAACTCTTCCTGATCAACTGTTTCCTCTTGTTCTGGTCCTATTTGCTCCTCTTGGACTTCTTCTTTAATTGGACTCTTCTTATAACTAGTCTGATCTTTCTGCCTTTTGTAAAGTTCAATAATAACTTCATTATTTAAATCTTGCTCTAATCTATTCCATCCTACATGTTCTAGGAATTTAGCACTAGCACTGGTGTAAACTCTAGATGTACCTGGTTCCCAGAATCTATAAGATCTATGATTAGATGTATATCCTACAAAATATAATCTTTTAGCTCTATGTTGTCCTTTGTGTCTAAGTTGTGTAGTGATATGCACCCATGCTGGTGCTCCAAATGTGTGCATGTAACTTAAATCAGGTTTTGTACCATGCCACAGTGTGAATGGTAATTCACCTGTTGTTGAATTAACAACATTATTTAATATATGATTACCACACATTATTGCTTCTCCCCACAAATTGTCAGGTAATCCTGAATCAGACATCATAGTTCGTGTCATTGATTGTAATGTTTGGCCTCTTCTCTCTATAAAGGCATTATGTTGTGGCCTATATGGTGCAGACATTTTATGTTGAATACCTAACATTCTTAGTCTGTTCTGGAATTTATTATTTGTAAATTCCGTACCATTATCTGTTATAAGAGTTACTAATTTCTTTTTAGTTTTCCTTTCTGCAAATTTAATCCAATTAAAGAGATTTTGATACGTTTCAGTTTTGCTCTTCATTAAATAGCAAAACCCATATCTAGAATAATGGTCCATTATACTTAGTATGTAACGAGCTCCTCCTACACTTGGTTTTTTAGGACCTATTAAATCTGCAAATACTACTTCTAAAGGTTCTTTGGTAGTAAATCCATCAACTCTATTAGCAGGTATTACCCTTGCTTTGCTTTGATTACAGGCATTACATTGCAAATACTTATGACAAGGTTTCAAACTTATTCCCTTAGATAATTCAACAGTTTTCTTAAGCATTTTAAAATTTAAACGCCCTAGCCTTCGATGTAACAAGTGAATACATTCATCATGAGGTTTCATATTTTCATAAACTGTGTTAGCCACCTTTAAACCATCATCATTTAACACATATAATTCACCTCTTAAAGATGCAGTAATTCTCTTATCTTCTTTCTCAATTATGCAGTTATCTCCTTTGAATGTAACTACATATCCTAGTTTAACCAAAATTCTCACTGAAATTAAATTAAACTTAAGTTGTGGTATATATAATATTTTTACATTCTCTTTTATAAAAGAACAATATGCTATACCTTGACCTTTAGCTTTCAGTTTCCAGCCATTGGCTAACGATATCTGCTGTGTACTCTTGGACATTTTAATAAAATGTTTCTTATCATTTGTTATACAATGTGATGCTCCACTATCAACCACCCATAAATTATTTTTTTACAGTTCCGTTAGTATACATGGCTAACTCTGGATTTTTATTTATCTTTTGATGACTTTTTGTATTCTGGCCAGCGTTCTGGCTCTTTGCCTTTTTACAAAATCTTGCCAAATGTCCTCTTCCTCCACAATTAAAGCACTTTTTAATTGCGTATGCAGTAGGAGTTTCATTATCTTCTTTTTGAGGTTGCTCCCTCCTTAACTCGTCTCTTTCAAGCCTTCTTCTGGCCTCTTCAATCAATCTGCCAGTTATATCAGTTAAAGTTAGGCTTTCCTTTGGCAATATTTCAAGTGAAGTTACGTAGTTATCATAGGTTTCGTCAAGTGAAGATAGAATTATATAGACTTGGTGTAGTTCAGAGAAAATAAGCTCTTTCTCGTGCAGTTCTTGAAAAATGCTTTGCATAGTTTTCAAATGACTCAGCATATCACCATTCTTATGGAGATGTGTACTGAAAAGTTTCCGTGTTAGATTTATGTGAGCACCAACATTATCTCGAACATAAATCCTCTTCAGCTTCTGCCAACACCCAACAGCTGTCTTTTTCTCCGTGGATATAAACAAGCTGGTTATCAGTTAAGGTTAACCCAATAATGCAAATTGCTTGTTCATTTTTATGCATAAATTCTTCTATCTTTAATTTATCTTCCTTATCTTCTGGATCCCATTCTTCTACGTTTGGTGGATTTTCAATTATGTTCCACAAACCTTCTCTTCGTAGAAGCAGACTACATTTCATAGACCATGATACATAGTTTGTACCATCCAACTTGGATATAAGGGACAAACTTTGTAGATTGACTTGTGCCATGTTTTCTAATATGGATATAAAACTGGATATGGATATGGCGGCGCGTATAGACGCAGCGGCTTATGGCTCTCCCGTTCGGTGCTCTTTTCGGTGCTTTTTTCCGCTGTTTGTATACGTCTTCTGGACTATCGGCTCTACGAGCCAACTCTATACACGATCAGATATTATAGACATTGGAATTCAATGCCAGATGTCTGTTTCGAGTGACTTTCATCGCGTCCATAACATCCCCGATGAGATAGCGAGACCAGCGGGCTCTCCGTGGATTGTTGTCGGGGCCAGGAGGCGGCGAAGACGGAGGAGGGAGAGGAAGCAGAAGCGAGGCTGTAGGTCTGGCGTTATGCTTAGGCTGAGGAAACATCCATTCAAGCCACCTCTTCCGAGTCTGTATCTCGCCAACGCCAGATCCCTGGCACATAAAACGGATTATTTACAGCTACAGCTCGCCGGTAACCGCTATGTTCGAGACTGCTGCGTCATGGTAATTACTGAAACATGGCTACATTCTGGGATACCTGACGCTAGCATGCAGCTGGCAGGCCGTACTTTTTTACGCTGGGACAGAACGAAGGACTGTGGTAAGAGCAGAGGAGGGGGGCTCTGCATCTACGTACATGAGAACTGGTGTAATAATGGGACAGTTATAGATAATCATTGTTCCCCGGATCTTGAGTACATGTCTGTAAGATGTCGGCCTTTTTTTCTACCGAGAGAGCTAACTGTTGTGATCGTTACGGCGGTGTATATCCCGCCCGACGCAAACACAGATAAGGCACTCTCTCTCCTGCTGAATACCATAAACGAACAGCAGCAGGCTTACCCTGATGGTGTTCATATTATTGCAGGAGACTTTAATAAGGCCAATCTGAAAACTGTACTCCCGAAGTTTTACCAGTATGTTAAGTGTGCCACGAGGGGAGAAAATACTCTGGATCATGTTTATACCAACATTAAACATGCATACAGAGCCATACCCCTCCCCCACCTTGGGTATTCAGATCATCTCTCCCTCCTGTTATCCCCAGCTTATACCCCCCTCAGACGCAGTAGCAGGCCCATTACGAAGACTGTAACGATTTGGCCTGAGGATGCACTTAGTAGACTTCAAGACTGCTTTGAACAGACAGACTGGAAGATGTTCCAACATCAAGAGTTGGAAATGCATACAAGTACGGTGCTGGACTATATCAAGTTCTGCATCGGAAATGTGACTGTAGACAGAAACATCCGGGTCTTCCCAAATCAGAAACCCTGGATGACTACTCAAGTCCGTGGACTTCTTAAAGCCCGTGACGTAGCCTTCAGGTCAGGCGATAGAGCTTTGTATACAGTCGCCCGAGCTGACCTGAGGAGGGGAATTAAGAAAGCCAAGATGGATCACAGGAGGAGTATTGAGTCCCACTTGTCTAGCCATAACACACGGGAGGTGTGGAAGGGCATACATGACATCACTAATTATAGGGGTTGTCACGGAACAACAGAACATCTGAGTGCAGCGCTAGCAGAGGAGCTGAATAACTTCTTTGCTCGCTTTGAAGTTTCACAACAGCGTACAGCTGCACCAGCCCTACTCCCTCCTCCAATTACATTCAGTTCTGCTACCCCACCCAGTATTTTTTCTGTGACGGAGGATGACGTCAGACGGGTGTTCCGAGCAGCGAACCCCAGAAAGGCAGCTGGCCCAGATGGAGTCCCTGGCAAGGTGCTTAGGGCATGTGCCCCCCAGCTTGCCTCCATCTTCAGAGATATTTTCAACCTCTCCCTGGCCCAGGCAGTTATACCATCCTGTCTGAAATCTGCCATAATCATCCCTGTGCCGAAGAAATCTCCCATCTCCAGCCTCAATGATTACCGCCCAGTGGCGCTTACTCCTGTAATCATGAAATGTTTTGAGAGGCTGGTGCTCCGGCACATCATGAATCATCTCCCTTTGGATTTTGATCCTTATCAGTTCGCTTACCGCACTAATCGGTCTACGGAGGATGCCATAGCCATAGCTCTGCACGCTACGCTGAACCATCTGGAGCAACGGCAGAGCTATGTCCGGATGCTTTTCGTGGACTACAGCTCTGCCTTTAATACAATCATCCCAGGAATTTTAATCAAAAAACTGGATACATTGGGTTTGCCCCCCCTTACTTGTGCCTGGATAAAGAACTTCCTGAGTGATCGGCCCCAGATTGTGAGGCTTGGTCCCCACCTTTCTTCCACACGTACGCTGAGCACTGGCTCCCCACAGGGCTGTGTGCTGAGCCCACTCCTGTACTGCCTCTATACCCACGACTGTAGTCCACACCATGATAGCAACCTCATTGTGAAGTTTGCTGATGACACCACGGTGGTTGGACTCATTTCGAGGGGAGATGAGGCAGCTTATAGGAAGGAGGTCCTGATGTTGGCTGCTTGGTGTTCGGACAATAATTTAGCTCTGAACACCAAGAAAACTAAGGAACTCATTGTGGACTTTAGGAGGCACAACACTGACCTGGCTCCCCTTTACATTAATGGAGAGCAGGTGGAGAGGGTCCATACTTTCCGGTTTTTGGGTGTTACTATTGTTGATAAGATCTCCTGGACGGAAAACACCACGGCAGTTATTAAGAAGGCTCAGCAGAGACTCCACTTCCTGCGAGTGCTCAGGAAGCACAATCTGGCCTCCAGCCTGCTGATTACCTTCTATCGTGCGTCCATTGAAAGCCTGTTGACATACTGCATTACAGTGTGGTATGGTCATTGTACTATGGCAGACAGGGAGAGACTACAGAGGATAGTCAAAACAGCTCAGAAGATCATTGGCTGCCCTCTTTCCTCCCTGTCAGACATCTATTCCTCACGCTGTCTTAGTAGAGCTGTGAACATCATAAAAGACAGTTTCCATCCTGGTAACGGACTGTTTGACCTGTTGCCCTCGGGGAGGCGCTATAGGTGCATCAGGTCAAGGACAAATCGTCTTCAAAACAGTTTTTTTCCCAAAGCTATAACTACCCTGAACTTACATATGCACTGACTTTAAGTCCTGTCAAACATATTGTAAATAATACTTTGGGACAATTGGGAAATTTTTGTGCAATATATCATGACTATTACTGTGCTGGCTGACAAGTGCAATAACTCCTACTGTGAATAGGCACAAATTAAGTGCAATAAGCTGGTAATTTTACTCATTTTATTCTTCTTTGTTGTTTTAGATATTTTTAGATATTCTTATGCACATTCTCTTTTTAACATGTATGGTTGTACTGAACGACGAGTCGCTTAATCTCACTGTGTATGCGTATGATGCAAGTTGTACACGTGGATAGTGACAATAAAGGTATTCGTATTCGTATTCGTATTCGTAATAAAACACAGCTGTCTGTTTACTGTAATGTATAACAACACAAACTCTCACTTTTACATAAATCTGTTTTATCCTAATTAAACTGACTTTGCAGCCTCTGGGCCCATAACCAGTGTTAAGCCTGGTTTCCCCAACCAGGGTTAGGGAGACAAGCTAAACAGAATGTGCAGCTTAGTCAGATAGGCACACAGATAAATGAGTGAGCTAAGCTTGTATGTTTATTAACATACAGTAAAAATGACAGATACGCTTGTGCTATCAAATATATAGTTTATTCCATTATGAGTTCATAGCATAGTCAAAATAACAGTCCAATAGTCATGTATCATTTAGTCAGTCCATTCAGGGATATTCAGTTAGCACAATCCGTGTTGAATACCCTATGTCAATTCACTTACAAGTCAGTCCTTTTTTTTCTCTCCCGTTCGAGGAATGCAGTCTTGTGTCCTTGCAGTAATCAGGAATCATCAAAGCCAGAGAGATAGCAAGCTGCCGTCTTGCTTCTTTTAAAGTGCTTTCACAACCACTCCCTTAATTACTATCCCACAGTTAAAGTTGCAGACACTTTAACATAACAAACTATGATTACATATTATTATTTACCTAAACCAGTTAGGGTAAAACAATGTTATCCCTAACAGGGATTGTTCTCATTGGTTGGGGGTTTGGCTGTGTTCTGATTGGTTGGGGGGTTGGCTGTGTTCTGATTGGCTGGAGGCGTGTTCTGTTCAGGTGGGGGCTTGATTGTGCTCAGGTTAGTCTTAGTTGCTGGAGGCTTTGAGCTGGTGAGCTGTGATCTTGCTGTTTGGCTTCGAGTTCGTGGTCGTGCTGCATCTTCATGGTGGAGGTCAGTTCGCTTCATGTATGGCTCAGAGGGGTTTGAGGTGGGTAGTGATGCAGCTGCAGTGCAGCTTCTGGTCCGTGGTCGTGTTTCATCTTCTGTGTGGGTGTGAGTCTGCTTTCTACGTGGAAGTGTGGTTGTGGCATCTTGTGTGGCTCTCAGGGGTGTGGGTCTGATGTCATTCTTCATGTTAGGTACACGTCTGTTCATGAGGGCGGGTTTCCAAATAGCTGATAGGCGGGAGGCATCATCTCGTTTATTCATGCTGTGTGGGCGTTTTTCTATCTCTATGGCTTCTCTGATGATTCTGCTGCTGAAGTGTTCGGTTTTGGTCAGCAGCAGAATCATCAGAGAAGCCATAGAGATAGAAAAACGCCCACACAGCATGAATAAACGAGATGATGCCTCCCGCCTACCAGCTATTTGGAAACCCGCCCTTATGAACAGACGTGAATTGCTGAAACCACTGTAAGAGTCTGACTCACAGACAAACACCATACAGAAGCCTGATGATGGCAGATGAGATTCTGCTGAAATGTTGCTACAACTTTAAAAGCACCACGTGGGAAAATACCCGAACAAAGCTGAATGCCAGACATGTAAGTACCCGCGAAAACTTAAGAAAACAGATATCAAACCTCTACGGGGAGGGAATAAACAACCAGATCAAAACCTACGAGAAACTGGAAATTAAAAGAGCAGTAATATTATGTGACCTCCAATTCCTACGCAGCTGCAGAGACAACAATACTACACCAACCTGCTTCAAATTAACATTTCATCAAAGCACAGCAGCTACTAAACGTATCCTGAAAAGAACTGAAATGGCTCTACTAAGGAACGAGCTCCACAGTAAGAGATTCCAATTAGATCAGTTAAACAAAGATTTGCTAGCACTACACCTGGAATTGAGCAGCAAAATCCACCCTCTACTTTGGGACAAGATAAAACAACTTACAACTTGGAGAGCTGAATCTGCAAACATTTACAAACAGGAAAAGCTTTTGAACAAATTAAAGAATTTAGAACATGACAAGAAAACCCCCAACAACTCACAACAACACCTGAAACAATTAGTGTACAATGTTTCCAACAGAGAACTCACCAAAACAGAAACAGAAGTCCTAACCAAAGGATTCAATTATGCTATAGCACCCCAAAAAATCCCCAGAGAATCCATCATATGTGCAGTAGAATCCAGCCTAACTAAATTAAATACAGATGAAGCTGATAAAATAAGACACCAAGTTACCAACATTTTATGCACAAGCAAACCACCCAAAAGCAACTTACAGCAAAATGAAATTAAAGCGCTACAAACCCTGAAAAGAGACAGCAGCATAATCATCCTCCCAGCAGATAAAGGGAATGCCACTGTAGTAATGGACAGAAAAGACTATGAAACTAAATTGACAGACCTACTCCAAGACTCCACATACAAACCCATAAACACAGACCCAACCACATATCTGGAAAAATTAACCAAGAAGAAAATTATAACCAGCCACATAAGCAAAGAGATCCAACACACGATCATACCCAGAGAGAAATCTTCCAGATGCCCCAAACTATACGGCCTCCCAAAAATACACAAAGAAGGCATACCTCTCAGACCCATAGTCAGCTCCAGAGGAGCACCACTACAAAACCTGGCTAAACACCTAGCAAAAGAGCTACAACCCCATGCTGAAACAGTAGCTTCTCATGTACAAAACTCATACCACTTCTTGGAAATGATCAAAGATCTACACGTGGAGCAAGAAGATCTGCTTGTAAGTTTTGACGTGGTTTCACTATTCACTCAAGTCCCGATAAAAGAGACCCTCGAAATCATCAAAAATAAATACCAACCAGCTAAACACCTCATGGAACTAACAGAACACTGCTTAACCAACACATATTTCATATACAAAGGACAAAGATACAAACAAATTGAAGGAGCCCCCATGGGATCACCACTGTCACCTGTCATTGCAAACCTGTTCATGGAAGAATTCGAATCCAGAGCCCTGGCTAATGCCATACTCAAACCCAAACTATGGTTAAGATATATCGATGACACATTCGTGATTTGGCCCCATGGACAAGAAAACCTAAACAACTTCCTAACACACCTAAACAGCGCACACCCCAAAATCAAGTTCACCATGGAAACAGAAACAAACAAACAACTACCATTCCTGGATGTCCTAATCTACAAGAAAACAGACGGCACACTAGGACACACCATATACCAGAAGAAAACACACACCAACCGCTACCTCAACGCCCAATCCCACCACCACCCAGCACAGATAAACTCCGTGGCTAAAACACTAATTACTAGAACCAAACGCCTGGCAGACAAGACACACATTAAGACTGAACTATGCACCCTGACTAAAATATTGACAGCCAACGGCTTCCACAAAAGCAAAATCACCAACTTGATCCACAAAAGCACACTGAGACATAATAGAGACCCAGAAGATGAACAGACCCATGGAACAGCTGTCCTGCCCTACATAAAAGGCACTACAGACAAAATTAGTAAGATTCTATACAGACACCACATCAAGACTGCCTTCAAAACAGACAGAAAAATAGCAGCCATCCTCAGGAACCCCAAAGACAAAATTGACCTGGAAAACCAAGGCATATATGAAGTCCCCTGTGCATCATGCCCGGCCACATACATTGGACAGACCAATAGAAGAATAAACACCCGCCTGGATGAACACAAAAATGCAGTCAAAAAGCTGGAACACACTTCCTCACTCGTCCAACACATGGAAGCCACAGGTCATAACATCAACTTCAATGGCACCAAAACCCTAGCCACTATAGAAAATCCCAGCCACAGAATCATCAGAGAAGCCATAGAGATTGAAAAAAGACCAGAAAGCATGAACAGAAGAGATGATTCCACCAGGCTGTCAATCATTTGGAAGCCTGCACTCACAAACAAAAAAACCTCCACACCAGAAGCCAGGCAAACACCTGGGCACAAACAGATCCCCCCTGATACCTCCAGCTCAAACACACCCCAACCAGGCACCCAGATGAAACCCAGCTTCCTAACGAATGATAGCCGTCCATTTACCCGAAGTCAAGCTGCACTAAAGGCCTCCAATAAAGTAACACAATGTTGCCAGCCAATCAAGATACAAAAAGAGCCCCCCCCCCAAAAAAAAACAGACAGAAGATATTAGCAGCAGAACACAGCAAACTCCAAGACCAATAAACACAGACCAAGACTCTCAACCAATCAGGAGGAAGAAAAAACCACTCTGACACAGCAATAGGCTGCCCCAAATTTAAATCTGAAACCACTGTAAAAGTCTGACTCACAGACAAACACCATACAGAAGCCCGTAAGATTGGAAGTATCTAGGCAACGTTTCGATGAAGTCTCATTCATCATCTTCAGGCTTGGTCTTCAGCTCTGTGCTTCTCAGTGATGTGAGCTTGCAGCTGCTTCTTCCTTTTAACTGCTAGTGGGGGTGTGACTTGATTGGGTGGGGGCTTGGCTGTGTTCTGATTGGGTGGGGGTTGTTCTCATTGGTTGGGGGTTTGGCTGTGTTCTGATTGGTTGGGGGGTTGGCTGTGTTCTGATTGGCTGGAGGCGTGTTCTGTTCAGGTGGGGGCTTGATTGTGCTCAGGTTAGTCTTAGTTGCTGGAGGGTTTGAGCTGGTGAGCTGTGATCTTGCTGTTTGGCTTCGAGTTCGTGGTCGTGCTGCATCTTCATGGTGGAGGTCAGTTCGCTTCATGTATGGCTCAGAGGGGTTTGAAGTGGGTAGTGATGCAGCTGCAGTGTGGCTTCTGGTCCGTGGTCGTGTTTCATCTTCTGTGTGGGTGTGAGTCTGCTTTCTACATGGAAGTGTGGTGGTGGCATCTTGTGTGACTCTCGGGGTGTGGGTGTGGTGTTATTCTTCATGTTAGGTACGCGTCTGTTCATGAGGGCGGGTTTCCAAATGGCTGGTAGGCGGGAGGCATCATCTCGTTTATTCATGCTGTGTGGGCGTTTTTCTATCTCTATGGCTTCTCTGATGATTCTGCTGCTGAAGTGTTCGGTTTTGGTCAGCAAAAGAGGTGAGCCTATGGAGCTGACTATTGGTTTGAGTGGGGTTCCTTCTTTGTGTATCTTGGGGAGACCATAAAGTTTAGGGCATCTGGATGATTTCTCTCTGGGTATGATTCTTTGCTGGATTTCTTCACTGATGGGGGAGGCTTTTATTTTGGATCTGGTGGTTTTTTCTAGGTGGGTGGTGGGGTCTGTCTTTAGGGGTTTGTATGTGGGGTCTGGGAGTAGGTTGGTTAACTTGGATTGGTAGTCAGATGTGTTCATAACCACTGTCGCATTGCCCTTGTCTGCTGGTAGGATTATTATGCTGGTGTCTTCTTTCAGATTAAGTAGTGCAGTTTATTCTTCTTTGGATAAGTTGCTTTTGGGTGGTTTGCTAGTGCAGAGGATGTTGGTGATTTCGAGTCTGATTCTATTAGTATCATCAGGGTTGGTTTTGGTCAGGCTGGTTTCAACTCCGCATATGATGGTTTCTGTGGGGATGTGTTTGGGAGCGACAGCAAAGTTGAATCCTTTAGAAAGGACCTTGGTTTCGGCTTCGGTGAGGAACTTGTCTGAGATGTTGTGCACTGTTTGTTTCATGTGTGGCTGTGAGGGGGGAGGAGTTGGTTTCTGGCGTTGTTGTAGTTTTCTGGGTTTGTTGATGTGTGTGTCTGTCTTGAGGGTGGTCTGTGTTTCGAATCTCCAGACAGCGAGCTGTTTGGATTTATCCCAAAGTAAGGGGTGAATCTTGTTGCTGAGTCTGAGGTGAAGTGTGAGGAGATCTTTGTTGATTTGGTCTAAGAGAAATCTTTTTGTGTGGAGTTCATTTCTAATTAGGGCCAATTCTGTTCTTTTTAGGATGCGTTTGGTGGCTGCTGTGTTGGTGTGAAATTTCAATTGGAAGCTTGTGGGAATTAAATTTTGATCTTGGCAGTTGCATAGGAATGCAAGGTCACATAAAATGCGAGGTCACATAAAACTTATCCAAAGAAGAACAAACTGCACTACTTAACCTGAAAGAAGACACCAGCATAATAATCCTACCAGCAGACAAGGGCAACGCGACAGTGGTTATGAACACATCTGACTACCAATCCAAGTTAACCAACCTACTCCAAGACCCCACATACAAACCCCTAAAGACAGACCCCACCACCTACCTAGAAAAAACCACCAGATCCAAAATAAAAGCCTCCCCCATCAGTGAAGAAATCCAGCAAAGAATCATACCCAGAGAGAAATCATCCAGATGCCCTAAACTTTATGGTCTCCCCAAGATACACAAAGAAGGAACCCCACTCAGACCAATAGTCAGCTCCATAGGCTCACCTCTACAAAACCTAGCCAAATTTCTCGCCAAACAACTACAGCCCTATGCAGAATCCATCAACTCACACGTAAGAAACTCATTCCAGTTCATCGAGATCATAAAGAAACAAAACTTACAACCCAGTGACCTACTGGTGAGCTTCGATGTCATATCCCTCTTCACCCAAGTGCCAATAAAAGAAGCCTTGACAGCCATCCAAAACAAATACAACCCCCCCAAGCACATCCTAGATCTGACCAACCACTGCCTATCCAATACATACTTCACCTACAATGGACAAAAATACAAACAAATAGAAGGAGCACCCATGGGATCACCCCTCTCACCTGTCATCGCTAACCTCTACATGGAACACCTTGAAACAAAAGCTCTAGAAAAATATGATCACAAACCCAAACTCTGGCTCAGATACGTAGATGACACCTTCATAATCTGGCCACATGGGAAAGAAAAACTGAACAACTTCCTCACACACCTCAACAGCCAACACCCCAAAATACAATTCACCATGGAAACAGAAGCTAACAACCAACTTCTCTTCCTAGATGTCTTGGTATACAAAAAATCCAATGGCTCCCTAGGACACACCATCTATCAGAAGAAAACACATACAAATCGCTATCCACACGCACTCTCACACCACCACCCAGCACAGATCAATTCCGTAGCCGAGACACTCATCTCCAGAACAAAATGCTTAGCTGACAAACAACACCTAGAGACCAAACTACACACTCTCACCGGCGTGCTGACAGCCAATGGATTCCAAAGAAAGAAGATCACCCACCTAATCCAAAAAGAAACCCCAGCCAAAATCCAAGACAAAGAACAAGAGAATGGCAAAGCCCTCCTCCCATATATAAAAGGCACTACGGACAAAATCAGCAAGATCCTCCAAAAACACAACATTAAGACAGCATTCTGCACAAACAGAAAGATATCCACCATCCTAAGAAACCCTAAGGACAGAATCGAGTTAGAAAATCAAGGAGTATACGAAATCCCTTGCACTGCCTGCCCCACCACATACATTGGACAGACTAACAGAAGAATAGGTGCACGCATTGAAGAACATAAGAACTCAATCAAAACGGAAGAACCGACCTCTTCCCTGGTCCAACACCTCAAAGCCACAGGACATGAGATTGACTTTAAAAATACCAAAACTATCGCCAAAACCGAACACTTCAGCAGCAGAATCATCAGAGAAGCCATAGAGATAGAAAAACGCCCACACAGCATGAATAAACGAGATGATACCTCCTGCCTACCAGCCATTTGGAAACCCGCCCTCATGAACAGACGCGTACCTAACATGAAGAATAACACCACACCCACACCCCGAGAGTCACACAAGATGCCACCACCACACTTCCATGTAGAAAGCAGACTCACACCCACACAGAAGATGAAACACGACCACGGACCAGAAGCCGCACTGCAGCTGCATCACTACCCACTTCAAACCCCTCTGAGCCATACATGAAGCAAACTGACCTCCACCATGAAGATGCAGCACGACCACGAACTCGAAGCCAAACAGCAAGATCACAGCTCACCAGCTCAAACCCTCCAGCAACTAAGACTAACCTGAGCACAATCAAGCCCCCACCTGAACAGAACATGCCTCCAGCCAATCAGAACACAGCCAACCCCCCAACCAATCAGAACACAGCCAAACCCCCAACCAATGAGAACACACGCCCACCCAATCAGAACACAGTGCATAGTTCAGTCTTAATGCACCCTGACTTATTATTATTATTATTATTATTATTATTATTATTATTATTAATGAAATAAATAAATAAATATTAATTATGCACCCTGACTAAAATATTGACAGCCAACGGCTTCCACAAAAGCAAAATCACCAACTTGATCCACAAAAACACACTGAGACATAATAGAGACCCAGAAGATGAACAGACCCATGGAATAGCTGTCTTGCCCTACATAAGAGGCACTACAGACAAAATTAGTAAGATTCTATACAGACACCACATCAAGACTGCCTTCAAAACAGACAGAAAAATAGCAGCCATGCTCAGAAACCCCAAAGACAAAATTGACCAGGAAAACCAAGGCATATACAAAGTCCCCTGTGCATCATGCCCAGCCACATACATTGGACAGACCAACAGAAGAATAAGCACCCGCCTGGATGAACACAAAAATGCAGTCAAAAAGCTGGAACACACTTCCTCACTAGTCCAACACATGGAAGCCACAGGTCATAACATCAACTTCAGTGGCACCAAAACCCTAGCCACTATAGAAAATCCCAGCCACAGAATCATCAGAGAAGCCATAGAGATTGAAAAAAGACCAGAAAGCATGAACAAAAGAGATGATTCCACCAGGCTGTCAATCATTTGGAAGCCTGCACTCACAAACAAAAAAATCTCCACACCACAAGCCAGGCAAACACCTGGGCACAAACAGATCCCCGCTGATACCTCCAGCTCAAACACACCCCAACCAGGCACCCAGATGAAACCCAGCTTCCTAACTAATGATAGCCATCCATTTACCCGAAGCCAAGCTGCACTAAAGGCCTCCAATAAAGTAACACAATGTTGTCAGCCAATCAAAATACAAAAAGAGCCAAAAAAACAGACAGAAGATATTAGAAGCAGAACACAGCAAACTCCAAAACCAATAAACACACACCAAGACTCTCAACCAATCAGGATGAAGAAAAAACCATTCTGTCACAGCAATAGGCTGCCCCAAATTTAAATCTGAAACCACTGTAAAAGTCTAACTCACAGACGAACACTATACAGAAGCTTGATGATGGCAGATGAGATTCTGCTGAAATGTTGCTACAACTTTAAAAGCACCACTACTATGACGTGGGAAAATACCCGAACAAAGCTGAATGCCATACATGTAAGTACCCGCGAAAACTTAAGAATATATTTATATATATATATATATATATATATATATATATATATATATATATATATATATATATATATATATATATATGAATACTATACAGATGAACACTATACAGAAGCCTGATGATGGCAGATGAGATTCTGCTGAAATGTTGCTACAACTTTAAAAGCACAGCTACAATGACGTGGGAAAATACCGAACAAAGCTGAATGCCATACATATACACTTATATATGTTATGTTATATATGCTATGGCTCCCCCTTCAAAGTTCCAACAAAACAAAACCAAAGGCAGCTGCCCCAAAACTCAAATCCAACAGAAAGGAGTCTTTCTTGATTATATTCCACATGCCCTGTTTATCACAACAGTTCTGGCACAAATTCTCAAAGCTCCGAGCCTCTGCCGAAAACCTCTGCACGTAATCAATCACTTTGTTCCTGACAAACTTCTCCCACACAACTGTGTCCTTTTATAATCCTTGAGGCAACGTGCTAATTACTAATTATTGGCTCGCCCTCCCTTCTAACTGAGTTTGTCTCCGTGAACCATCTAGATGGGCGTGTCAATCTCCCTAAATCATCGTCTGGCCTGATGCCTCCACACAGCTTGACGTTTCAGCCTCCTTCTTGTTCTGGCATCTAGCCACGATCTGTCAGCTTCCTCGCTCGACTCCTCTGACTCATCTTGTGGCTCAACTGCAGGCATGAATGAGGTCGAGGGTTCAGGTGAAGAATGTCTGTGTGATAACCTCTCATCCCCCTGGCTCACATCTGTGTCTTCTAACAATTCAGACTCCAAATTCTCAGAAGGTTCCAGCCTTTCATCCTCAGAGTCATCAGAAGCAAAACTCACAGCAGGATCAATCCTTTCAGTCACAACATATATATATACTTATATCTGTACCAAAGAAAGTTGAAAGTAATTCTTTTTCAGTTTTCCTTCTTTTCCCCTTTCTTACACTTTCACTCTTTTTTTTCCTGAGCCTTTTCTTTTTTCAAATCTGTTTTTTTTTGTTTATCCCTTAGCTTTATATTTTTTTGATGTATGAAGGATCAAATACTCAACCATTATAATTCTATATTCCTTATTTACAGAAATCATATCAAAATTTACAATGAAATCCACTGGGAGCCATCTCATATAAGGCAGGCTTTGAGTCCCTCTATCAAAAAAGTATTTATTGATAGAATAGAATATTTGTAGCTCAGAGTTGAAATATGGGGTCCTTGGTGCTCTCTGAGCTTGATGGTTTTCTTGCAAATCTTTCATTACCAAATTATGTAATATTGTCAGTACTAGAAGGGAGTGGGATTTGCTCTTATTTTCATATACTAGTGGCTTATCTTGTCAGTGTTGATCAGTTGCTTCACAAACACTGTTTGATTAGTGTCAGGTCTCTACAGCCTCAGGCAGAGAAGGGCTATTCTGCACCCCTCCCTCAAACGTTCTTTAAAGTTTCCAGCATTCCTTTAGGAACCTCCAACATGCAAACTGTGGTTACTCATCCAAATCCTTTTTACCTCAAAATTTGCTGTTTGCTGGGAAGATGTGTAGCTAAAAGTCAGTCTACATTTAGTGTACATCTGACTTTGGAGATAGTTTTTCATAACCAAACAAAAGTGCATTTTCTGTGCAGTCCACACACTCCTTGCTCGCTGTATCTGGATGTCACAAAGCAAAGCCCACATTTTATAATTAACCCCTGTGCCCCATTTTGACTGGAAGAGTGCTGCAGGAGACTGACTGCTGTCACACCCCTTGGCCACACCCAGCCATGCCCACCCAGCCAGTCATTAGGGCAGAGAACTGGTTGTTAAATTATTTGAATCCCACCACTGCCTGCAGGCTATTTATTTGGATTCCCTTCCATTACTCCAGTGTTTTATCATCTAGAAAAGGGTTCTTTTTTCATTTCTGGATTTGATTTCAAAATACTGGTTTTGAGTTTAAGGACCAGGATATTTTAAGTGTTATTCGTCTTCATGGCATTTGCTGACATATTGATATCTTTAATGGAGATGCCTGTGGCTATCCAAGATGCAGATTATAATGACAGGGACAAGGACCTTTTTGATGGTAACATCCTAAATTCAGCATGCTCTTTCTTTCCCAAACCTCCTTTCTGATGGGGCAACCGACCCAACAGCTCACTTTTGAATAACAAGATTAACCCTTTTTTATCCATTTCCTTATTCCAGAAATCTGATTAATTTTATTAATTAAAATTTTATTGCCTTTTATCAATACACAAAATCCAAAAAAAAGCATATATATCCTTCCATATCTTATTACCATTTTCAACAACATTCTTTGTCTGTTCTATTTCCAATTATCCATTCATCTTTTTTTTCTTTTACTATACTTCTCCTGTACACCAATTGGAGTAACATCTATAACTCATTACCCTAACTTAGAAATACTACATATAGCAATCTTTCTTGGGATTCTGTTTAAAAAAAATTCTAAAATTACATAATAAATTTTATATTCTAAATATACATGTAAAAACATACTCTTATATACCCTCCAGAATCCCTCTTTTAATCTAAATTAAATTCACCCATTATCTCTAAATAAACTTTTTTTCCTTAGGTCTTGCTTCCCCACATTAAGGCTTCTCCTCCCCCCCTTTCTCTCTTGCTTATTCTTCTCCTTGCCCTTTCTACCCCTTTGCTTTTTCTCTTCGCTTTTCTTGCTCCTTTTCCTTTGCTTTCTAACCTTGCCTCCATCTTTTCGCTCATTTTTCTCTCTTTTGGTTGTTTTTATAATTCTTAAAATCCCCTTTTTCTTATCCTTTTTGTCCTCCTCTCCAGAAGGGACCCATTGTTCATCAAAGATGGCTTCTTCTTCCTCTTCTTCCTTGTCCCAGTCCTTCTGCTGCGTAATCAACTTTTCAAAGGAACATAACGCCATTTCTAAGAATTGAAACAAAGCGCCCAAAGTATCTTCTTTTTTATATTTTTGATATTCAATCTCTAGTTCATCCACAGACGATGCCATTATGAAAAGGGAAACTTTTTCCAAAACAACCACAAGAATTTTTAATCAAAGACAATCAAAAGCAATTAAAAAAAGAAAAAAAGTTCCAAAAGTTAATACTTTTCTTCCTTCTTCTCTTTCTCTTTCTGAATTAATTTTTAATCAAAGAGGTCCAATTACCATATATCTTCTTTTGGGATCCACAAAGACGTTCTAATCAATCTCCTCCTTTTTCAGCTTCTGCTCCAATTTTTTTTTTCTCCCTTCCCACTTGCAATGAGAATTTTAATAATCAAAAATCCATACCTCCAGCAGAGATTTTCCAATTTCTCCCATTTTTCAATGTCCAAAAATCCCTTTGTCTCTTATCTTAGCTTTCAAAACAATCCACTTTCAATGTCTAATATATCCAAATATTTCTGCTTTTTCCGTGGGGTGGGAGAATAAAAAAAAAAAAAATTCCCTTTAACAGCTTCTCCGCCGCTTTTCGCTCTTCTTCGGGATACAATGTATCCTCCAGCAACAAACAGCTCAATTCCAGGCAATTTAAAAGGTGTTACTTGACCCGGCTCAGACAGAACTTTCACTCTTCACACTTCCTCCAGCACAGTTCTTACCCGGTTGCTGGCTTCTTCGTGGCGGCCATTGCTGACCGCCGCTCCACCGCCTTGGGAAAAAGGGGTTTTCCCGGAGAAAGGGGGGGTCTGCGATGCCCCCACCTCCCTTTCCGACTCCCCTCTATCTTCAGCTGTCCCTACAGGGCAGCCATATCCCCCTGACCCATCTGGATCGGGGGTACCTCGACGGCTAGCACAGCAGGAATCGCGAGCTGTCGCGAATTCCTGCTGCCCCGAAGCCACACAAACCGGAAGTTTTCAAGAAATCTGATTAATTTTGATGGTAAAATATTCCATATAGTCTCTGGAAATGTAAAGTTTAGACATTGGCTTTTTTAAAAAAACAAAAACAAAAACCGCAATGGCTGACCTGCTGTAGATCATTAACTAAAAAAAAATCAAATGTGGAAACTGAAATGTATATTTGATGGAAAATGGGCAATGAGGCCTCGTTAATCTGTTTTCAGATACTTGCCTTAAACTGAAACCTAAAGTGAATCTTATGAAGTGAGGTCAGTGGTGGCTTACCTGAGACCTCCTTTCACTACCTCAAACATCTAAGGTTCTTGAGATGTAAAGAAAACCCAGTGTGTCCTGATGTTTTGGGGGAACAGAGAGTTATTCACCTTCCCTTTTGCCCAGCAACGTTGCTGAACTTCCTAGTGAAAAGGCCTCAGTCTGAACGCCTGCTCAAATGGAATTACACTAGGAAAACAAAAGAGGTAATGTCAGAATTGCTTAAAGCACTACTGGAGTTTACCCACTAAGATGACATCACAGACAGCCAATGGGAAGTGCCTCCTGGTCTCCTGCATTCCACAGCCATTTCATAATCCAAGCACACTACACAGTTCCCCAAAGCAAACATTGACCTTAGGTAGAGTTGCTTGAAAGTGTGTTAGAAAAACATTAAACGTCCATGACTGTCCATTAGGATCTGAATCGGGCAGTTTGGTCAACAATTTCATTTAGAAAGCTTGACTTTGGATTAGCATGGCATGGCTTTTAGACAGTAACCCATCTAAATTCTATTTTGGCCGTTCATTACAGTTGCTGAAATGGCATAGACTTTTTAATAGTTCTGTTGCAATATGTGGAAAATTACTACCAAAATAAAAGCTGGGCATGATATTCTTGTCAGAAGAAAAGAACATAAATTGCTTCCTGTTTTCCTATTTAAAAACCAGACTGCTACTGGAGAAGGCTTCCCAGTTGAATGGCCGTTTGTATTAATTTCAAAGCATGTATGTGCAATGTTAAAAGACTTTCAGAAGTCTAATTACTGAATAACATCATGTGTTTTTCTTTGCTTCTGAAAGTTATGCTTTTCGTGTATTTGTTTACATTGCCTTTTCAATGTTCTCCAGAACATACTCCAATCTACTTTGATTTGTCCAAGTGTGGTGACTGGAATACAGGCTTGATAGTTTCATTCAATAGCACTTAGATACTCAAATTCTGTGCAAATATATCACAACAGACCTAAGTGTGAAGTCCGGTTGCCATGCTCACATTATTAGAGCAATGGATGAGTGGGGTGAAAAATCCAAAAGTTTAAATAAATTTTTGTTGATTCTTCGACTCCCTTATTTATCTTTCTCCCAAAGATTTCAATCTTTCTTGTTTTTGTTTTATTTAAGAAAAAAACCACAGACCATCTGTATGAAATACAGTACTGCATTACAGATCACTCTTCTATATATAATCCATTAATATACACACTTAAACCAGCAGGGGGCTCACTTTTGGTACAAAGCTCACCTCCCAGATTTCAAAGACCATTTTGCTTCCTCACAGTATAGTAAACAAGTGCACTATTTTCTCATAGCCTTTAGGCACAACAAGCCCATGGGTGGCAATTTATAGAGCCAGGACCTGCCTTTTCAATCCTTCAAATGGCCATTTATTCTCACTGCTCACTGTGTCAGAGAACAAAGGTTGCTGATCCAACTTGAAAACACCTGTTTGCATGCAACTAAGAAAGACACAGGAAAGGCCCATGCGCTTTGCAGCTTTTTCCCACAGTGAGCAGCAAGCCAGGAGCAGACTTAGGCTAGTTTGATAGGATCTTTGCTGAAGACTGAGAAGCTCTTCGGATGGTGAACCGGGAGGGCAAGAGGGTACAGCCTCTGAATCTGATCTCTTGGAAAGTAAAGTCAGTGTTAATAGTGACTGGCAGAAATGATAAAGAAGACACTAAGAGGAACGACTGTACAGATGCATTTAAAAACCAATTCCTGCAATAAAAATAATAAGTAGTATGTTAATGTCAAGAGGATACAGTAAAAGGAGGGGGGTATTTTTAGTTTAGTAAAAAAGATTCTTATTCTAAAAGTCAGAGGATAAATGCGAAGGCATTTGAGCATTCACTGCGGTCTGTTTTGGGAAATATTTGTCTTCAAAAAAAATAATCAATGATTTGACAGGAGACCTAAAAGAGCTTATTTGGCAGGTATCCTATAAAATGCCACTAGTAGCAGTATAATATTAGTCTGGGCAGGGGTAGTCAAATTTTTTGTAACCAAGGGGCCCAGCAGATGGGATGATGACATTATAACTTCCCTAAGGGGAACATTTTCCCAATTCTATTCCCTCTTCTGGGTGGGTGGGATAAGGATATTTTTGATGTGTTAAATCCTGGATGTTTAGCACTATTCAGTTTCTGTTATAATGTCAGGAATTTGTGCTTCCGTTTGGTAGTCTGCCAAATTTTGACAGGGCAAGCCTGAAATCTCCAGAGTTTGTGCAGGCTGTGGTTTGCTGACCAGTCATTTATTCTTACAAAACAGCGGCAGCAGCAAAATAATAATAATAATTGCTTTGATAGATGTCATTAGTTAGCATGCCCAGGAAAAAAAAAAATTATGGATCCAGAGTGTCAATTCCTGCTACTAGTTCCAGTTGATTTGCTAAGAATGTTTTACTGCATGAACCAAAACCAACACCATCACTTCCATAGATCAAAGACAGCAGGCCTGGTGGAGGACTAGTTTTGCATTATTGGCAATGGGACCACATTCTCCTCCATGTGCTTGCTAGTTTAGGAAGTTCAAGGCATGAAAAGTCTGATTTTTAATAGCTTGGGTCAGTAGTTGTATTGTTGGTTTGAGCTCTGAAGTTGGCAACTTGGTTGCAAACGTTTTGTCCCTATTCAAAGAGGTATCTCAGTGTGCTTTGGATTGTGCTTGTCTGGGAGAGCACTGGCCTTTAAATACCTTTCTGAGTCCTGGTCTGATTTCAGGTTGTGTAATTGGTTGGCTGTAGTTGCTGAGATACTCCTTGGTTTTAAGTACTGTCTATGTGAGGTCAGTTAGTGCTGGTGTTGTTGTCCGGATGTCTTCTGATGATGTCATGGTCTGGTTTTTAGGTTGATTTGATCAGCGGCATGTGATGTGGTCCAATTTCTTGTGATCTGTCAAGTTAAAACTTTGTTTGCAGCATGGCAGCTTGTTGGTCTTTAAATGCTGCCTTCAGGATTGTGGTTGATGATGCTCATTCGTTCACAGTGGTTGATAGATCGGGTTGATGTCACTGTGTCTGTTTATTGATTTACTGGTGGAATATCAGGCTTCCAGGAATTCCCTTTCTCTTCTTGACTTCACTTGGGTTATAACTGTGGTCCCAGTTAGATTGAATTGTGTCCTTGTGAATCTTTGTGGATGGACATGAGGGATAGAGGGTCATCTCTCTTGATGGCCAGGAAATATTAACGCAGTCTGGTTGATAGTTTTCTTTCTGATTGGCCGACATAGTTTTTCTCGCAGTTGTTGTATTGGTTCCGATATACAACATCTGATCTTTGGTTTGTTCCTGTCTTCCCTTTCGGTTTTGACTTCAAGGCATGCATAGATGTTTCAATACTTCAGTACTGCTCACCCCACCATTGAGTTTGTTCTCAATACAATGCAGCACCAATGACATCAGCATGCAAGTTGAATATGCCCTCTGCTAGCCCTGGCTATGCTGTTCTTCTTATTTATTTTTATTTATTAAACAAATGTTAATATAGGTGACTCAGGGCGGCTTACAATATTTGCTCGCCAAATGTTTCTATTGACATAAAGCAACTGATCTTCACAGGCAGATAGCCAGGCCAGCATCAAAGATTACTACCAATAGTGTACCAACATAAGAAAATTGGCCAAGTAGCCTGAGAGTTTATTGCATCTCCTACAAGCCACCTCACTCTTCTTGATTCATAGGTGAGGAAACCAGTTCCTTCTGCTGGTTGCTACGATTTGAGTCAAAATGCAAAAATCTCGTCTATGAGACCTGAAACATAATGGAAAATTACTGAGTGGCACATAATTATCTGTTTCAAGATTTATTTCTTATATCTCTCTCTTTCTCTGCCATAATTGCAAAGCCTCATCCTGTTTTGTGGTCAAGGCCTCTTCAAATTCAAGTCCAATTCAAAAGAAACTAAAGACATCTGGACACACTATGAATGAAAGGAAAAAGATTCAGAGAGAGAAGAATAAAACGGCAAGATTTAGGAAATAGCTTTCTATGCCCAAAAAAGTGGCCTGAAGAAAATCTGATACAATTCCAACCCAAATTTTGGCCCAGCAGATAGAAACTAAAGATTCTTAATCCAAATACCTCTAAATATCCCCAAAGTGTTTATTTTTGTGGCTTTTTAAAAACAAAATTACAGTATACAACCATTAGCAACCATTTTTCACAGCACAGAAAGTTGCTGGAACATAAACTCCTAGCGATAATAATTAGAAAATGTTTTTACAACTGTCCTTCCTATAAACACATAATATTTAAAGAATTTCATAGATGTGTTTGTCCTGGTTCCATGAATGATGATACTGTTAGTTGAATTTTTAGGAGGAAGATGAGGAGGTGAATAAAAAAGAAAACATATATTCTGCTGTTTAATACACATATTAAAAGAAGTAACACAAATCTTGTTTACTTACAAGACCAAGTCATCTTTCAGTATCAGAAATAGTTCTTAGGCTTTATTGCTATCAAGAGAGAGCATATTCTCTCTTTTCTCAAAAATGGATCTTCCACATTAATCACAGGACCAAGTTACTAATTTAATTTAACTTCCTTCATTTGAGGAACTTGTTACTAAAATTGGATGACTTTCAATGAAGGAATGGGAACTGTTGTCAGCGGGAGACAATATGGCTTGAAAACAGGAGGTGGATGCTGGATCTAGACTGCCAAAATCTCTCTGGAGAAAGGAGAGTTCTTGAGATTAACCATTTTTACACTAGGCAGCTGTTTATTTTAAGTAGGCAGCAGGAACCAAGATTTTTGCAGTTGGCTTGAATCCCATTCAACAAGATTCCATTGAACACATAGCTGTCAAAGTGGCCTATATGGACTTGACTGAATCTAAACATCTTAATCATTTGGATTTAATTTTTTATTGCTTTTTAAAGATTGAAAATCTTTGGAACAGCAAGTATTATTGTATTCACTGGGTGAATCTCTTTCAATCTTTTAAGAAGTTTGAATTACAAGTCTAAGATTTGTAAAATAAATGTTTTAACATACCACAAATAAGGGAATGTTGATTTTAGAAAGTTTTAATTAGAATAAGAGTTCAGAAGGAACTCAGATTAACACTTTGAAATTAACTATCTTTCCCATGGGAAACTTTCAAAGTGCACATCTTGGGGGGGAAATATGTTTTGAAAGTTAGTCACTAGAAGAATCCAAAAGAAAACAAACACATCAATGGAGCCATTGAGAAAGAATGAAGAGTTTTGGACTCAGAAATTAATTTTAAAGATATCCAATGTTACAGGTAAACTAAATTTTGTCACAGAAAAGGAACAAGTTTCACTAGAGATTGAAATTAATTTCAATGTGGACTTAGAACAGAAAAAATGAAATATAGGATATAATAGCCTAATCTAACAATTAAAAAAACAACTAAACCACAAGAGTGATGTGGATAACCTTTTCTTTGAATAAAAAGGGACTTCTTAAAATTGTCAATTACTTGTGAGAAAAAATAAAAACACAAAAAGGAAACAGATGCCAGGACATTATCTGTGGGGACTTGAGATTGTTAGGAGAAAGGAAAATGATTATAAAATTAACTTATGTTGCTATCTCTAGTAATGTTTAATGGTTTGAATTAAATACTAGAATTGAATGATGATATTCTGTTTAGGGGACTGAAATGCTATGTTTTCATTTACATTTATATTAATAAATGTTCAGGAAAAGTGATTCATTAGGTAGAGTTGCTAATAGTTTTCTTGTTATTTTTGATAACTCTTAATGGACTTTTGCAGATTCAGATGGAATTAAACTTTAAAAAGCTATTTATAGAGAATGGAGTGAGATATGGGTTTGTTGTATTAGAAGAGATAGTGAAAGTTATTAATGAGGTTATAGCTACTTTGGCTTGTAAATTACACTATGTTTGTCCAGCCATAGTGCACCCAGTTTACACTTAAGTCATAGATGCCCATCAATCTTTCGATAATATTTGAATAATATTACGATAATAAAAAAAATTTAAGTGAAGTTCCAATTTTAATATAATTTGTAGCTATAATTTTTTGATTGCCAAGAAAACTTTTGATATAATTTCTTTGTAGTTTTTGAAAATATTTTTTTACTTGTTTCAGTTTTTACAAAGTAGTATATTTTGGATCGATATGATTTAATAACTTCAAAATCATGAAAAAATTATTAATGATTTCGCTTCACTGATTAAATGTATGTCAAGATTTTACCATGTTGATCTTGTTTTTAATATGATTCTTTAACTGCCTACCTATTTAATTAGAATTTCTGGAAAGGTTAATGGAATTATAGTGGAGGTAGGGCAGAGGATATGATTTCATTACATACTGATGCTATCTTAAATTGTTGAGTACTGTATATCAGCAATATTTATTCTTAGTTTTATTTTATTAATACATACTCTTTTTATATCCAGTTAGTTATTATATAATTATATAAACTGAAATAAACGAGATCTATACCTGGATAGCAATAATAATTTCAAAAGTATTGAGGCTTTCCATTATTGTTAGGGATACAAACCCTAGCAGAATGTGCAACGGCAGTCTAGCAGGCAGGCAAATGATGTGAGATAAACGTTGTTGTAGTTTACACTCAGTAAGACAGATACACTGTGCCAGTTAAATAATTTTTTATTCCAGCAAGAGTTATAGCATAGTCAAAAACAGTCCATATGTTATACACTAGTTCAGTCCATCCAGGGATTAATCAGTTGCAAAGTCCATTGTTGAAAATAGAGGTCAGTAAACTTACAAATAATCAGTCCAGCAATATATCTCTTTTGCAGTCAGAGATATGAAGAAAAATCAAACCCCTTTTCTTCGTTTCAGCAACAGCAGGGAAAACACCCAGTTATCACCATCAATCCAACATTGTCAGCTCTCCAGTACAGGCCAGCAAACAGTGAGCTCTCTTGCTCCCTCTTATGGTGATTTTACAACCGCACCCAAAATACATGTTTTGCAGTTAAAGTGATACATACATTTAAACTCACTAAGATAGTTTATATATTATTTTTACCCAAACTAAGTTAGGTAACCAATGTTATCCCTAACAATTATGTTCTGACTCACTTGTTTATCTTTGAGTAAGAATTTTTAGGAACCTTCTCAGTTTTCATTTGGGACCTCGCCTATACCATTTTGATATAAATGAAATAAGTACTAGATATTTAGTTTGAATATCTGAAGGTAGACATTGTGATTATGCGGAATTGAATCCAAAATGTTCAAGTTCTTCCTACATTTATACTTTCATGATACAACATGATTTCAACCAGGCACATACCTGTTAAAAATATTATGAAAGATTGTCCTTCATCACACAAAAGATTTAACTTTCCTCACTTTCCAATTTCACAGTGGGCTCTTTGTTTGCTGGCTTTAATAAAGAAATTAAAATTTATCTTCTCTTTGGGTACAAGGCGAATGATATTATTTGAAGACCAGATTCGAGCATATTTGCTGTCAATCTACAGAACTCCTTGTACATTCACAAAGGGGTGGGAATTCTAATGAAGCATGCAAGCTAAGTTTTTTTATTTCCTCCAACATAAAAAGCCAATAAATGACCTTTTAACTAAAAGCAAGAGAATGTTCAGGTACATCCAGTTGTGAAAGACTTTTTTTTCACACCGGTAAGATTCAAAAAAATCCTTGTAATATAAATATCCATCTTTGAAAACATTTTAAAAAACCTTGGGCTATTTGGACTTGTTTTTATACAAGTTATATAAAAGTTTTATACATAACAATATGGAAAAAAGCATGTTTTACTTTAAAATGAGACATTTCAACAATCATATTTCGTCCCTCTATGATGTAGAAGCGTGTGAAGCCAGAAAATACTTATTTTACTCTGATTTACTGACTGCTTAAATAAGCCATTTTCATCTGTAGTACAGTATAGAAGCATTTTCCGGTCAAACAGTTTAAATGTGTATTTTCTTAAATTTATTTTAATAAAAATGGAAGGAAAATATGTACACACAAAAGTCATATCCGTTGGGTTCCTCCGACCAAAATAGCAAGTTGGAAAGCAAGTTAACATTCACATTAAGAGACCCTTGGAAATAGAGTGATGGTTTGATTTGAAAGCAGAAAATGTTAAGGTTTTTTTGGGGGGGGGTTGGTGCGTGTGTGTGTCTGTGTGTCCCAAAAAGGGGGGGGAGTGTCTTCAAGTTAATAAGAAGGATCATATTAAGACAAATGTGCTAACATTTCTACAAAGAATAGTTGTTTTAGTCAAGGCTACTTTAGTATAATTGCCCCTCTGCCAAGGAAGCTTACCAGAAAGCCAGAAAATGTTGCATTTATGTTCAAAGATCCACCACAAAATCTAAACTTAGACTTAGTTGGCTCTTTTGCTAAAACATGATTGTCAGTTAAAATTATAAGTCATTTCATACCACATGAGAAAAATACATATCTTTATCCAAAGAGATTTCTGCTTACAAAAAAAAAAACCCGAATTAGTCAATTATTATTTATTTTTTTTATTTATTTGATTTGTCAATTACTTACAAGATAATAGGTATGAGTATAAATATGAGTAAGAATACAGAAAATAGGTACAAATAAATGGGGACAATAGGACAGGGACAGTAGGCATGATGGTGCACTTATGCATGCCCCTTACAGACCTCTTAGGAATGGGGCGAGCTCAATAGTGGTCAGTTTGAGGTTAAAGGAGTGGGGGTTAGAGGATGTAACAACAGATTCAGGTAGTGCATTCCAGGCATTGACCACTCTGTTGCTGAAGTCATACGTTCTGCAATCAAGTTTGGAGCGGTTTACATTGAGTTTGTATATGTTGTGTGCTCATGTATTGTTGTGGTTGAAGCTGAAGTAGTCATTGACTGATAGGACATTGTAGAAGATAATTTTGTGTGCTACGCTTAAGTCCAACTGCAGGCGGCATAGTTCAAGGTTGTCCAAGCCCAAAATCTTAAGCCTGGTGATATAGGGTATTCTGTTGCGAGCAGAGGAGTCTAGTACTCATTTTGGGAAATACTTCTGGATTCATTTAATTATTCAAATGTCCAATATACAGTGCGGATTCCAGACTGATAAGCTGTATTTGAGTATTGATCTGGCAATAGTTTGTATGCTCTAATTAGCAATTCAAAATTTCCGAAGGAGAAGCTTTGTAAGATGAGATTTACAATTCTTAATGCCTTTTTGGCAATGCTGTTACAGTGAGCTCTGGCGTTTAGGTCATTTGATATGAGTATTCCAATGTCCTTGACAGAGTGAGGATCTTCAATGAGGTCATATCCACCTAGTTTGCATTTGGTGTACTGATTTTTTTCACCAATGTGTAGGACAGAGCATTTGTTGGTCAAGATTTGGAGTTGCCAATTGTTTGACCACTCAGACACATAATCAAGGTCACTCTGAGGACAGTAGCATTGTCGGTGGTATTGATTAATTTTACGTCATCCACGAAGAGGACGCAGTTGCTTATAAGTGATTGCAAAGGTCATTTATATAGAGTATAAAGAGTGTGGGTCCCTTGGGGGGGCACCGTTGTTAACTGGAGCAGGGTTTGATATAGCGCTCCCTATTTGTGGTGGTCTCCCATGGAAAGAATGAGACACAGGCTGGTGTACTCGGGATGGGAGTCTAGAGCAAATTCTAGTGCTCCCTTTTATTGAGAATTTCGTACATAGTAAGCATTCACATTGTGGATTAAAATAATTACACAGAATTGTTTACAGTCGTCTGAGCTGCTTAAATGTTCCTGGTGTTTATTTTTAATTTCCTTGCTTATCTCAGTGACCCTTAGGCAGACATGTATGTATACGGTCTTAGACTAATCATTACCCAATACTGAAGTCAAAGTTTATTCCCACATCTCCCCTGTTTTAGTTTTGATGATCGCGGATGCCTCGGTAGCTTTTCGCCATCTGCAACAACAGTTCTCATTCTGTAGGCTTCACCCAATACATTCCTAAAAGTCCAGGGGGACATTGGATACAACAGCATACACAAAAAGAAAGTATAAAAAGCAATATCACTCCAACAATTAGGTGACGAATCCATGAACCATCTGGCAACCAGGACCAAAGTGCAGACCACACGTCCAGTCCATCGTCCTCCGATTGTAATGGATTCTCACTCAGGGTTTGTTCCATATGCTGTATAGTAGCTGTAATGTTTGGAGAATAATCAGAGATATACATGCAACAATGTGTATGAATCACAGTGCAAACTCCCCCTTGCGCAGCCAAAATAGTTTCCACCGCATATCTGGTTTGCAGGACAAAGTCAAGGATTTTTCCTTGCTCTTCTTCAAGCAGCTTTAGCGTTTTAATGGTGTCTTTAAACATAGTAACTGTCCAATTGTTTAAACGATGCAAATCTCTATAGTTCATCATGACTCCTAAAGGAGGAATAACTCCCCTTGATATCTGTGTCCAGAAGTCATGATTCAAAACAGAGTTTACTTCCATTGCTGAACGCGCATTGCGGATATGAGCAGTCCCCAAAGATTTTAAAATGACATGAGATGGGATTACTTTCCCAAAGGTGTAGACTCCTTTCCATCGTGCTGGCATACGATCATAGGCCATCTGTCCACACAGCAACCATAGATTTTCTCCCAGGAGATGACCAACCGTATTTGGTTCAGCATAGATTAATTGTGCAAAAGATTCCATTAACATAGCCAAATAAGTGGGCGGTGGTGTGTATTTCCCATTTGGGCAGCTGGGCAGCTGGTTTTCTATCATGGTGGGACAACATGTGGCAGGGATAAATGGACACCCATTTTCATTGATCAAAGATATGATATCAAATTTAGAAATATTATGTACAAAGTAAGTGAGATTTTTAGTTTTCATGTCATCCGGATAAACCCGACTTCCATTGCCAATAATAATTGTTTTGTTACAAAATGGATATGTTCCCAAGTAAGTCATATTCTCTACTGTCTCATTGTGAGTCCATCAGATACCCGCCACCTCTTGGATTCAGCTTCCAAGATGTAATGTATTTATGTTACTTGTAGTCCAACTGTTAGACCACATCCCTGAACAACCATAGAATTGTCCCTTATCCAGTCACCTTCGGCCAGAGGTACTGCAACCATTGGAAGCCCTGATGTTTTGTGAGTTGGCATGTGCATACATACCCAACAATCAGTTTTATTATGAAGGTTTGCTAGCTTCCCCATGTCCTGGATCAACGTGTTTCTTTTCCATTCCTCCAAATCCATCCCCTTGCCCTTTTGGCTGATGATAAGGACGCACACAGCAAGCAGGAACCCAAACAACTGTCCCCTCATCTTCAACAGCAGCGTATCCTCGGCCCCAAGTTATCAGCGGGACAGGTCTTTTCCACGTTGGATCTGGTAGTCTCTTATACCGAACTTTCGGTCTTGGCGTACCTGCAGAAGGGGAGGAAGCAAAATGCCTACTAGCTGCCATAGCAGTGGGAGATCCTGTCATGTTTAAAAAATTTAAAGTGTATAAGGTAATATTAAAAATGTTTTGTATGTAAGGCAAGGCATATCCATCCACTTCCCCCGTTTTTGTTTTTGTGTGAAGGAGTGCTTGTTTTAGCATCTGATGAGCTCGTTCCACAATGGCCTGACCAGTGGAATTGTAGGGAATGCCAAATTTATGTATAATTGACCATCGATGACAAAATTCTGCAAAGGCGGTGCTAATGTAAGCAGGGCCATTATCGGTTTTGATCTCCATTGGTGGCCCCACATGTGTGAAGGTACGGAGGCAATGGTTGACTACACGTTTTGTAGCCTCTCCTCGTTGAGGTGTTGCCATAATAAATCCTGAATAGGTATCAATGGTGACATGCAGATGGTGCCATGGTTTGAAGGGAGGGTGTTGTGTGACATCCATCTGCCATAGTTGACAAACAGATGTCCCCCGAGGATTTACTCTTTGAGGAAGAGCAGTGGATTGAGCACTGCAACTAGGACATTGTTGAATAATAGCTGCAGCTTCTGCAGCAGTGAGACCAAATTGTTTACAAAGAGCTTTAGCATTTTGATGAAAATAGCTATGTGAGTCCCATGGAGTAACAGGAGAAAGCGAGAGACAGGACATGGCTGAGGCCGCTGCGTCAGCCACATCATTCCCTTCCTGCAGCTCCCCGGGAAGTGGCTGGTGGCTGCGAATGTGTGCGAGAATGTGTGCGAGAATGAAGACAGCTTTGCAGAGCTAGAAACAAACTCATAAGATTAGCATCAACAGATGGAGAAAGATAAGCAAATTCAATGTTAAGTATCAATTGATAAATGTAAAGAGAATCCACAATAAGATTTAGCGGTTCTTGTGCAAATGCCTGTAAGGCCAAAATAGCAGCAGCTAATTTAGCCCTTTGTGCTGATTGCTGAGGAGGGGTAATTTTTGTTTTCCATACCCCTTCCTGTCTCCATGCACAAGCGCCATAGGTCTTACCACCGTCTGCATAAATGGTCACTCCCCCAACTGGCTGCTTAGCAATACAGATATGTTTCGAAGCAACTGGAAACGAGGGTCACTGGGGTGTGGCAAGAAATCTTCCCTGACCAATTTTCAAGAGCAATTTGCAATTCAATAGATTGACTATACCAAGTTTCCCACAGAGTGAGGGAGATAGGTAAAAATAACTGAACTAGATCTATGCCATATAAATGCATACTGCGATTTCGGCCTTTGATGATTAACTCACTATAAAGCATAGTCATAGTAGAAACTGTTTTTCTGGGAGTATTCTGCCAATGGAACCATTCAATGATATAAACCTGCGCTTCATGTAATTGAAATAAAGCTGCAGTAGGCAAGGCTGGAGTTTGTAAAATTGCCAAAGCAAATGGAATATCAGGAATGCATTGATCATGTAATTTTTCCATTATCCAATAACACTTTTTGTGCGAAATTGTGACAGCAAATCTCTACCCCACAAGTTTATATGCAGGGGCAACACAAGAGGTTGAATCCTTGCAGTCTCACCAGTTTCTCTATGCAATGCCTTCAACCAATGTACACTACTTCTTGCAAACTGCATACCACCCACTCCACGAACAGCCGGAGAGTCCTCAAGCACCCATTCATTTGGCCATTCCTTTTGGCATATCACAGAGACATCTGCTCTGGAATCTATAAGGCCAGAAAATGATTTTCCCTGAATTTCAATTGTCATTTTTGGTTGGTCTGTAGTCAAATTTTTTGTCAGCGCTAACAGTTCTGCAGCAACTGGAGAACTTGTCATTTCAGTGGACCCAAAACCCCCAGTTCGTGGGATCTCAATTAAAGGATTTATAGGGATGTATGGAAGCAATAATAACTGGGCAATAGTGTCACCGGCCATTAATGATGCAGGAGTATCAGTGTACAATTGTATCTTAATAACCCCTTTATAATCTTGATCAATAACTCCTGGAATAACAAAAAACCCTTTTTCTGATGCAGAAGACATGGGAAGTACTAATCCCACTTTTTGTTCTGGCAGTGGCCCATGCAAATGAGTGTCCTCAATATACACTTGATTAGGAAAGGTCACATTAATTGAGTTCAACATTTTTAAACCCAAACCTGCATTCCCAGTAATTGCAGGCGATGCTTTTGTGACAGCCTTGGGAGCGGGGCTAGCTGCACGCCCCAAATTTAGTTTCCCGGATTTTGGTTCTGATCAAACCGACATTGATTTGCCCAATGAAACCCTTTTTTGCATTTTGGACAGACGTCCTTAATTTTGTTTTTGTTAAATGCCATCCCCCCACCCCGGCACTGGGCTTTAAAATGGCCAGGATTTCCACAATTAAAACAATTCCCTGTAGGTTTCATTTCTTTTTGCAATGCCATAGCCAAAGTCTCCATGTTGTAAGCCTGAGAACCCACCACTGCACATGCCTTTAACAGATCAGCCAGAGTAACCTCACCTCTAGCCACCAAGGGCTGCAAGATACACTTGCAGTCAGCGTTTGCATTTTCAACTGCCAATTTCAGCAAAAGTTCTTTTGCAGCTTCCTCATTAGAGATTTGCCTGGTAATAGCCAATTGTAGCCTTTCCACAAAATCATTATGAGACTCAGATGCTGTTTGCTTAATTTGAGAAAAAGACCATGCTGGGGTTCCCACATCCTGGATGCGGGACAACGCCCCAAGGACAGCTGCCATAACCACTGGAAATACGTGATCAGGCAAATTAGCAGCTTGATCAGCAGTGGATTCAAACAAGCCTACCCCATAGATTTGGTCTGGTGTATACAGCCCCCCCCCGAAATTCCTTCCCCTAGTGATAGTTTCCCTTTGGTATTCTGAGTCAAAAACCATATACTGAGTAGAGCTCAATATCATTCTCATTAAATTTTTCCAGTCACTAGGAATCATGCGTGAGGTAGCCAAACTTGTCAGGAGCCCCTTTGTAAAAGGACTTTGAATACCATCATCTGTAACTGCTTTTTTAATTTCCCTAAGAACTGCTAAAGGAATCAGAACCCATTCAGTCTGCAGATTGCCTTGAGCATCCACTTGCCTATTGACTGGAAACAAATTAATCTGGGTAATCTCATCAGACTCTAATTTCCCCTCATTGAAAGCCTGATGCATCATGGCTTGAACTTTTCCCATTTTTGGTTGGATTTTCTCATCCACTGGAGTAGGCACTTGTTAGGGATAACATTGTTTACCCTAACTGGTTTAGGTAAAATAATAACTAAGTAATCATAGTTTGTTAGTTAAAGTGTCTGCAACTTTAACTATGGGAAAGTAATTAAGGGAGTGGTTGTGAAAGCACTTTAAAAGAAGCAAGACTGCAGCTTGCTCTCTCTCTGGCTTTGATGATCCCTGATTACTGCTTGGAATCAAGACTGCATTGCTCAAACGGGAGAGAAAACAAAGGACTGATTTGTAAGTGAACTGACATAGGATATTCTACATGGACTTTGCTAACTGAATATCCCTGAATGGACTGACTAAATGATACATGACTATTGGACTGTTATTTTGACTATGCTATGAACTCATAATGGAATAAACTATATTTTTGATAGCACAAGCGTATCTGTTATTTTTACTGTATGTTAATAAACATACAAGCTTAGCTCACTCATTTATCTGTGTGCCTATCTGACTAACGCTGCACATTTTGTTTAGCTTGTCTCCCTAACCCTGGTTGGGGAAACCAGGCTTAACAGCACTGTTGGAAATGATAAAGCACACTCCAGTTTTGGGGTAGGCGGGTGCAATACAATTCCTTTATAAGGAGGAGGTTCTACTAAAGTTTTTAAAAGAGGTTGTTGCTGGGTTTCTAAAGCAGTCATAACCTTCCAATATATCAAACCTTCCAATATATCAAAATTTCAGCTGTTGCCCGTGGCTCTTCATGAAGGATAGTTCCAATTCTCCTCCATGTGTCTAACTTTAAAGAGCCTTTCTCTGGATACCAGGGACATTGCCACCAGATCTTTTGCAGCAGCTCTCTCACATTATCTTTTGAACGAACTATTTGCTCCCCCCCCAGAGGGTTTAAAGATAAAGAAGTTTGTCCTGACTAACTTCAGCAGCTCACTAACATGTCGTTCCTGTGGCTGAGAGAGTTTTCCCCCCATGTTCCCTAAAAAAATCCTATTGTCCAGCAATAGTTAAGTACATACTTTACCTATTCCAGGCGAGGAAACACAGAGGTCCGGACACTTACCACCTGCAGTGGATCGCGTCGGGGTCACCACTTGTGGTGGACTCCCATGGAAAGAATGAGACACAGGCTGGTGTACTCGGGATGGGAGTCTAGAGCAAATTCTAGTGCTCCCTTTTATTGAGAATTTCGTACATAGTAAGCATTCACATTGTGGATTAAAATAATTACACAGAATTGTTTACAGTCGTCTGAGCTGCTTAAATGTTCCTGGTGTTTGTTTTTAATTTCCTTGCTTATCTCAGTGACCCTTAGGCAGACATGTATGTATACGGTCTTAGACTAATCATTACCCAATACTGAAATCAAAGTTTATTCCCACACCTATTTTTACTATTCGTTGCCTGTTTGACAGGATGATGATGATAACTGTTGATAAAAATAATGGATTAAAAAAATTGCAAAACAAAGATAACAAAAGAATAGTGCCTTGTTATGACACTTGAATGCAACAGTTTTATTCACATGGCAAAAATTAGCCTTACCTTAGGATCAGCTGTTTGACTTCCATCATTTTGAAAACAAGTGCCCCAATCAATACTGTATCCCTCTGCTAGCCAGCTCCAGAAGCATTGTTACTCCAGGTTCAGTTTTCTGGGGAAGAAAGATCAGGAAGTACTGGTATAAAGTATCAAATAAAATAAAGTATAAAAATAAATAAAAATAATAATTAAGACATGATCAATACATAAATTAAAAAGAAAATTTGTAGCCATTCCAGTTTAGAGTAATGGAAACTTCATATGTTTATTTGGTTCTCATGCACATCACAGAGCATTGGATTGTGATCCTTTCCAACTCCACAATTCTATAATTCTGTGAAATTAAAATAAGTAATCTTCCTCTGCTAATCTGGTCAGAGCCTCAAGACGTTTAGAGTTGACATCTACTGATTTGGTGACATATTTTGGTACACAAACAGTTTATTGTCTATAGGTATGTATTTATAAATATTTTTCACATAATGCATATTCTGTGCACAAGAATCTTTTTACTGTTCAAAGCTATTTGTTGGATCTTTGATATGGGACCTTATATACTGAATGTATTTAAATATAAATAAGTGAATCAGATTTGCAATGATCTGATTCCATTTGTTTAAATTACTTTAGAGTAATTACAGAATTACTTTAGCATATCATGAATCATTGATATAAAATATATAAATCTAATATATGAATCCTACTAAAGCTTACCAATTCATAAAAACAATAGCCAGAGCCAGAAAACAGAACAATGAAAAAGTATCTTATTTAATGAAGATAGAAATTGGTTTGATATTAAAATTCATAAAATTCATAAAACACCAAGCATTTAATCTTTTTCTAATATCTTCATATTTCAGTCCTTCGTTTATCAAGGTGGGGAACAGATGAAGATTAGCAAATCTGAATGGTAGATTCATATCCAGCATATGGGAAACACTGTTCTAACTTGGAACAAGGCTAAATAAAATTCATAATATTATACCTGCTCATTACACCCACCCACAAACACCCATCTTCAGCCACTATTTTACCTATGCTGTTTGATCTCATGCAAAATTGCTCAGGGAAAGGTTGCAGTACATTAGTGAGGATCATACACCTTAAAGGTAAAGGTACAGGTTCCCCTAACACATACATGCTAGTCGTTTCCGGATCGGGGGGGGGGGTGCTCATCTCCATTACAAAACCAAAGAGCCAGCACTGTCCAAAGAAGTCTCCATGGTCATACGGCTGGCATGATTAAACACCCAAGGTGCACGGAACGCTGTTACCTTCCCACCAAAGTGGTCCCTGTTAGGGATACACACCCTAGCAGAATGTGCAACGGCAGTCTAGCAGGCAGGCAAATATGTGAGATTAACGATGTTGTAGCTTACACTCAGTAAAACAGATACACTGTGCCAGTTAAATAGTTTTTTATTCCAGCAAGAGTTATAGCATAGTCAAACAGTCCATATGTCATACACTAGTTCAGTCCATCCGGGGATTAATCAGTTGCAAAGTCCAGTGTCGAAAAAGAGGTCAGTAAACTTACAAATAATCAGTCCAGTAACATATCTCTTTTCAGTTAGAGACATGAAGAAAATCAAACCTCTTTTCTTCTCTCAGCAATAGCAGGGAAAAACACACAGTTATCACCATCAATCCATCATTGTCAGCAATCTAGTAAAAGCCAGCAAACAGTGAGCTCTCTTGCTCTCTCTTATGGTGATTTTACAACCGCAGCCAAAATACATGTTTTAACAGTTAAAGTGATACACACACTTAAACTCACTAACATAGTTTATATATATTATTTTACCCAAACTACTAAGTTAGGTAACCAATGTTATCCCTAACATTCTCCCCTTTTGGGTAATATAATAATATATATATCTATTTACAATTTCAACCCATAGTTTTCACAATTTTCCTTGTACTTGACTGAACCTTGGGCTTTCGTAAATCCATCAGCAATGTTTTCTTCAGTCATACAATATTCCAATTTTCTTAAACCATTTTTTACAGATTGTCTTACATTCAAATATCTAAGATCAGTATGCTTAGATCTCGTTTTTACAGCAATATTTGTAGCCAACCGTATGGCTGCTTGATTGTCCTCATAAACTACAATGGCATCTTTAACAGTTACTCCCATATCTAACAACAACTATTTATACAGAATTAAATCAGTACATCATAAAGATAGACATGAAAATTCTGCTTCCATTGTGGACATACTTATGTGTTGCTGTCTAATTGACCTCCAACCAATCAGTGTTTTACCTAATAGTATAGCCGTACCTGAAGTTGATTTCCTAGTTTTTATATCTGTTGCAAAACTTGCATCAGCATATGCACTTAAAATCAAATCATCTTTTGGCTCCAAATATAATGCATAGTGCATTGTCCTTTTAAGATACCTTAATATACGCTTTAGCGCTTGCCAGTGTCTTTCAGTGGGTTCAGCGTTGAATCTTGCCAATTGATTAACGCCAAAAGCAATATCTGCCCTTGACCAATTACTAATATATGATAAACTACCTATTAATGATTGATAAATAGTCTTATCGAATTTTGAACTTTGAGCATCAGTATGGCAAAATTCCTCACTCATTGGAGTTTTTGCCAGCTTACAAAGTTCCATTTTATACATTTTTAGCAATTGGTAAATTTTATCTTCTTGTAATATCTTATATCTACTATTGGTTTTGTTTATTGTCAATCCTAGATATTGTCTTATTTCTCCTAATTGCTTTAATTTTATCCTCTTACCTAATAATGATATTATTTCAGTAGCTTCATTATTAGTCTTTGTAATTAAAGCAATATCATCTGTAAACAACAATAATAATGACACTATTCCATTTGTCTCTCTTTTAAATAAACATGGATCAGTTAAACCTGCTTTAAACCCTATGTTGTTTAACTCTTTCACAATATATTGGTTCCATTCATAACCAGATTGTTTTAATCCATAGAGACTCTTTTTAAGTTTCCAACAGTCATTATTATTTTTATCATCCTTTATACCTACTGGTTTTCTTTAAAATATAGTGTGCTGCAATGGAGCATGCAGATAGGCAGTTTCTACATCTAAATGATTTATGATATAGTTCTTCTTAGCTGCCCACACTAAAGCTGCTCTAAAGGTTGTTGCCTTTAAATTTGGTGCAAATACATCATCCTAATCACATGCAGTTTGGTTAAATCCTTGAGCTAGCAATCTAGCCTTATGGGAAACAGTCCCATTTTTACCTGTTTTTAACTTATTTAACCCATTGCAGCCAATGGACTTTTCACCTGGAGGTAATTTGGCATTTTCATAAACTTTCATTTCTTTTAATGAATTTAATTCTTTCTCCATTGCTCCATGCCATTTTTCTTGTTCTTTTGCAGGATACATTCTAAGTTCTTCAACAGTAACTGGAACTTTACTAACTTGGCAAACTATACTTGCTTGGTACCTGTCAGGTGGTCTGGTTACACGTGTTGAACATCTAGGTATTACAGGGCTTACAGGTGGACTTTCATGTTCTACCTGTTCCTGATTATCTATTTCTTCCTGTTCTGGTATTTCTTCCTGTTCTGGTCCTATATGTTCTTCCTGTATTTCCTCTTTAATTGTACTCTTCTTATTGCTGATTTTTTTCTTTTGGTCTTTTGTAGGTTTCTATAATTACATCCTTACTTGAATCTTGTTCCAGTTTTTCCCATCCTACATGTTCTAGGAATTTGGCACTAGCACTACAGTAAACTCTAGATGTACCTTTTTCTCAGAATCTGTATGATTTGTGATTAGATTCATAACCTACAAAGAATAACCTTTTAGCCCTATGCTGCCCCTTATTTCTCAGTTGTGTAGGAATATGCACCCATGCTGGTGCTCCAAATGTGTGCATGTAGCTTAGGTCAGGTTTTCTACCATGCCACCGTGTGAATGGTAATTCACCTGTTGTTGAGTTAACAACATTATTCAATATATGACTACCACACATTATTGCTTCTCCCCACAAATTTTCAGGTAATCTTGAATCTGACAACATAGCACGAGCCATTGCTTGAATAGTTTGGCCTCTTCTTTCTATAAAGGCATTATGTTGTGGCCTATATGGTGCAGACTTTTTATGTTCATCACCTGTCATCTTCAGTTTATTTTGGAATTTATTGTTTATAAATTCCGAACCATTATCAGTTATAAAAGTTACTAATTTCCTTTTAGTTTTTCTTTCTGCGAATTTAAGCCAATTAAAGAAATTTTGATATGTTTCTGTTTTGCTCTTCATTAGATAACAGAAACCATATCTGGAATAATGGTCCATTATACTTAGTATATAACGAGCACCTCCCACACTTGGTTTTTTAGGACCTATAATATCAGCAAATACTACCTCTAGAGGCTCCTTTGTTTTAAATCCATTAATTCTATTTGCTGGCATCATTTTGCTTTTTTCTTGACTGCATGCATTGCAGTGCAAATACTTACTGCAAGGCTTCAGTTTTATACCTTCAGATAGTTCTACCGTTTGTTTAAGCATTTTAAAATTTATATGTCCTAAACGTCTGTGTAACAAATGTATGCATTCATCATGAGGTTTAACATTATTATAAACTATGTTAGCTACCTCTGAATGATTATCATTTAAGACATACAATTCACCTTTTAAAGTTGCAGTCACTTTTTTACCTTCTTTTTCAATTATGCAATTGTCTACCCTAAAGGTAATTACATAACCTAGTTTAACCAAAACTCTAACCGAAAGCAAATTAAACTTGTTGTGGTACATATAACATTTTTACATTTTCTTTTATGCAAGAACAATGTGCAATACCTTCACCTTTAGCTTTCAATTTCCAGCCATTAACTAACGATATCTGCTGTGAACTCTTGGACATCTTAATAAATATCTTTCGTTATGCAGTGCAATGCTCCACTATCTATAACCCATAAATTATAATTCACAGTTTCGTTGCTATACATGGCTAACTTTAAGCATTTTTTATCCTTTTGATGCCTTTTAGCATTCTGGCTGGCATTGTGGCATTTTCCTTTCTTGCAGAATCTAGCCAAATGTCCTTTTCCTCCACAATTAAAACATTTTCTAATTGTATAGGCTGACAAAGATATTTTCTCTTCTTCACATTGTGGTTGTTCCCTTCTGAGTTGATCCCTTTCAAGCCTTCTCCTGGCTTCTTCAATTAATCTGCCAGTAATGTCAGTTAATGTAAGGTTATCTTTTGGCAGAACTTCAAGTTACGTAATCATCGTAGCTCTCATCTAAAGAAGACAAAATTATATAAACTTGGTGTAGTTCTGTGAAGATAAGTTCTTTTTCATGCAGTTCCTGAAAAATTCTCTTCATAGTGTTTAAATGAATCAGCATGTCTCCATTCTTTTGAAGATGTGTTCTGAACAGTTTCCGTGTAAGATTTATATATGCTCCTACACTGTCTCGAACATAAATCTTCTTTAAATTCTCCCAACATTTCGCAGCTGTTTCTTCTCCTCATATATGTACAAACTGCTCATCACAGAGTGTCAGTCCTATTATACAGAGAGCTTGCTCATTCTTCAGTTGATATTCTTGTATTTTCTGGGCATCATCCTCATCCTCCGGATCCCATGCATCTACTTCTGGTGGGTTTTGAATTATACTCCAGAAACCTTCTCTGCGTAGAAGTAGGCTGCATTTCATAGACCATGAAACATAGTTTGTTCCATCCAGTTTGGATATTAGAGACAAACTCTGTAAATTGACATGCCATCTTTATCTGGATATTAAGCTATAATTAATAAAACACACCTGTCTGTTTACAGTATTGTGTATCTACACAAACTGTTGCTATAATCTAAGCCTGTTATATCCTGGTTAGTCTGACTGTGCACCTGGGCCCATAACCAGTGTTAGGGATACACAACCTAGCAGAACGTGCAACGGTAGTCTAGCAGGCAGGCAAATATGTGAGATTAACATTGTTGTAGCTTACATTCAGTAAAACAGATACACTGTGCCAGTTAAATAGTTTTTTATTCCAGCAAGAGTTATAGCATAGTCAAAACAGTCCATATGTCATAAACTAGTTCAGTCCATCCAGGGAGTAATCAGTTGCAAAGTCAAGTGTCGAAAAAGAGGTCAGTAAACTTACAAATAATCAGTCCAGCAATATATCTCTTTTGCAGTCAGAGATATGAAGAAAAATCAAACCCCTTTTCTTCGTTTCAGCAACAGCAGGGAAAACACCCAGTTATCACCATCAATCCATCATTGTCAGCAATCCAGTAAAAGCCAGCAAACAGTGAGCTCTCTTGCTCCCTCTTATGGTGATTTTACAACCGCACCCAAAATACATGTTTTAACAGTTAAAGTGATACACACACTTAAACTCACTAACATAGTTTATATATATTATTTTACCCAAACTACTAAGTTAGGTAACCAATGTTATCCCTAATAGTCCCTATTTTTCTACTTTTATTTTTACATGCTTTTGAACTGCTAGGTTGGCAGAAGCTGGGACAAGTAATGGGAGCTCACTCCGTTCCGCAATGCTAAGGATTCAAACCACTGAACTGCTGACCTTTCTGATTGACAAGCTCAGTGTTTTAGCTATTGAGCCAACACATCCCTTTCATCATACACCTTCAGGTTCTCATTATTACTCTATCTGATTTTAATTTGCTAAACTTGGATATCAAGCAGTGTGGCCGCTAAAAACCAGATGAATATTGTCTACCCACAGTTTCCTCTAATAGGACCTTTCTTCCCTTACTGTCAGAAATGATTTAGAAAGCCCGCAACTAAGATACTTGGGGTGGATTCACAAAGATCAACAAAATAACAATAGTTTATGTTGACAGTAAATGATCTGCTATCTAATATATCAAGTTATTGCAATTATATCTAATGAACTTACTTCCTCAACTTTTGTTAGTTGTCATTATTGTAAAAAGGCAGGCCATAAAATCTACAAATGGGACTCTTGCTAGCCTTGTGATGAGTAAGCCTCTTTCCCTTGATCTCAGATCGTAAATTCTCTAATAAATCTGTACAGATGGACTATCTATTTGTTGTTCTGTCAAGTCAGGCCATGTAGAGGGGAAAGAAAGTTAAAAGCAGCTAGGAAAGGAACTAATGATATGAACTTGCTTCTGCCAAGAGGCACTTACTGAAATTATTGTAGCATTTACAGAACTTAATGAAGTGACATTTCTTTTTAACTTCATTGTTTCATCTGAATTAGGTTTAACAAGGGAAGATCAAGTTCCTAAGAGAACATGACTTGCTTAGACTTATGCACTTGAGCAATGTTTCTTTGTGTGGCATGGCAACCAAAAAAAACCCCCAAACACACCTCACTCATTTTTCAGGTCTCCCCAAAACATGAAGTTACTATCAATGTTTCCCCTCATTTTTGCCACAGAGTGCACCTTTTTCTGGAATGTTCCCTGTTGCCTTTGATATTCATATTTTTGAAATAGCTATGAGTTTGATGTGAGTGGGGAAGATAATTTAATCCCCTGAAATGAATAAACATGTGAAAAATGATTTGGAAAAAGCTTATCACCTTTCTATTGTTCATGAAAGCAGCCCAGTTTTTAAAAAGCTTTTTTCATGAAAAGGTATCTTTTGCTTTAAGACATGTGCGGGCTTTAATTAATAGACTCCTTGCTTTTTACAGAATACATACCTTCGTTCTAATCTGAGCTCCATTTTATAGTGTTCATGTCACTGACATCAATAACTGAACCATTCTACTTGGAGTTATAGCCAAACTCAACAGAAAGCACCTCTCTTATATGTCTTTTCTAAGCTAAATGGTCTCAAACCTTCCCTCTTTTCTTCTGAAGGCCCTTTGATCATTTATGGCTATCCTCTTCCATTATTCCATTTCTTAACTGTGATGCCACATCTTTCATGCATATCCATGCCATAACAAATAAGATAGCAGCCATAGCTTCTCAGGAGTTAATGCACTATGTGTTGATGTATTCTAAGTCTAGGATAACAGCCTTTCCTCTTGTGCAAACAAGAATGGACAGCCATTTGACTGAAATGGTATATGGTCACCTGCTTAAGCAGGGGGTTAGAATAGAAGACCTCCAAGGTCCCTTCTAACTTTATTATCGTATTACCCCATCACTTTGAAATCCATCAAAATTGTTGTGATATCACTATAATTATGTAGCTTTTCCTGAAAAAAACAACAACCCTGGATGCAAAATCCATATCAACCGATTCCATGTATTTTCTTGATTTGAGATTTCCAGTTTCCAAAGCTGACTTTTTGCTACTCATCTTTCGTTTAGATTCTCCCGTTAGATTTTTATTCGCCTTTTCTTCCTGTGTCATTATTAGCAGCTTTTGAGGTGGTGGGGGGCAGCATTGTTTCTGAACATTGACCTCACTTCTCATCACTATTTGTTCATTTGTTTGAAAAGGTTCTGTTTAAAATGCTATTTTGTTGAGTTTTATTCTGTATTTTTTATTATAGTCAAGCGACACACTAGAGGCTCAAGAGAAAATGTGGTAAATGGAACAGATATATATTAAATATAAATGAAGATGGTCCAAATACATTTGTGTGGTAGGTTCTATGTCTTGGAAAATTAAAAGTAATCATATAAGAACTAATGTTCAGAGGTGACAAAAACATTATAGTTCCATCAAAAGACTTTGCTTCCAATCAGTAGAAAAAACAGTGCTTATATTTACAAGATATAATCCATTATTTATTATTACAATAATCAAAAAAGTAAGTTTACAATAAGCAGAAAAGAATAGAATAAATGGATTTTTTTTTTTATTTTCAAGTTTTATCACCGAAAGTGACAAATGTTGAAAATCACATTACAGAGAATTTTCCATTGTCAGTAACAATTCAAGGTGTGAATATTAAATATTCAGATATGGACTTAGGAAACATAGGTTTCTTTTAAGAAATATTAGTACCACTTCGGTACTAATTAATTTAGTAATAATAAAATTAACATTCGTACATTATGAAGTATTAATACCTCTTTAAAAAGCCTTAGTAATACCACACTTAGAATACTGCATCCAGTTTTGGACACCATATTATAAAAAGATGTTGAGACTCTGGAAAAAGAGAAGAAAAGAGCAACAAAGATGATTAGGGGCTGGAAGCTAAAACATATGAAAGGTTTCAGGAATCAGGTATGTCTAGTTTAGTGAAAAAAAAAGATTGGGATGATATAACAGTGTTCCAATATTTGAGGGGCTACCACAAAGAAGAGGGCTGGGGGTTCAACCTATTTTCCAAAGCATAAGGCAAGAAAGAATGGATGGAAACTAATCAAGGAGAGAAGCAAGCTAGAACTAAGAAGAGATTTCCTAACAGTGAGAACAGTTAACCAATGTGACGGCTTGCCTTCAGAAATTGTGAGTGCTCCATCACTGGAGGCTCTTAAGAAGAGATTGAACAGCCATTTGTCTGGAATGGCATAGATTCTCCTGCTTCAGCAGGGGGTTGGACTAGCAGGCCTCCAAGGATCCTTCCAATTCTGTTATTCTATTATAACTATTATAAATTCTATTATAAATTCTACCACTAATACTTCACCTTCTCCTTTCTTGTCTTCAACTCAGAGCTTCTCTGGATGAGATAGTGCCTAGTTCTGTTTTTTTCTTCCCTCCATTTTTCCCCTGCTATTAACCTCCAAGCCTGTATGGTTTCCTCTTTCCTTTTGAGGGATGGGTAAAGGGTACCCTCACTTGCTTTTCCTTGCTAGAGTCATTTTGCCTCCAAGAAACAGAGTCGTCCTTTCAGGGAATCCAGCAGCTGCTGCAGCAGCGGAAAGTCCAATTGAGCAGGGAATGAGAAGAATTCCATTGGAAACCATTTGGGGTACTGCACTGCCCCCAGATTCTACAGTAGCCTAGTGTTAGCATCAAAACCTGCTCCCAATAAACGTCTCTGCTTTGAAGCAGAAATAAGAGAAAGAGACTGGCTTTAGAAAGTATGCCCTGTGGAAATTTACACATCAGACTCTAAAAGAAGAGCAATGTGCATTTAGGAAAGTGGGTTTTGGTCAATCTATGTTAATAAATAACAAGGACACATATGTGCGTGGAAAGAAAATATTCGTAAGAGGAAAAAGTCTGACAATAATGACCTATTAAAATGGACAGTAAAACAAGCAGGTTTTTTTCAGCCATTTCTGTATCTCAAACTGAAGGAATGGATTTAGCCTCCCTTAAGCCTTAGAGGGATGCCCAGTGGCTAAGATGCTAAGCTTGTCAACCAGAAAGGTTGGCAGTTCGGCAGTTTGAATCCCTAGCACTACTTCCATTACTTATCCCAGCTTCTGCCAACCTAGCAGTTCGAAAGCATGTAAAAATGCAAGTGGCAAAATAGGGACCACTTTGGTGGGAAGGTAACCGTGTTTTGTGCGCCTTTGGGGTTTTGTCATGCCGGCCACATGACCACGGAGACGTCTTCAGACAGCGCTGGCTCTTCGGTTTTGTAACAGAAATGAGCACTGCCCCCTAGAGTGAGAAACGACAAGCACATATGTGCAAGGGGAACCTTTACCTTTGCTCTAGAACTTTCAATAGTTAAGCATGTGCAATAACTAACTTTGCATAACACATTCTGTGTTACAAACGCATGTGATAACTATCATAACAATAATTAAAGAAATAGGCAAGAGTTGGAAACACCTAGTGCATTTTCATTTGGATCCAGACTCTGAGCACAATTTGAATTCACAGAGTGAGACAGGAATACTCAAATCTTGTGGTTTGTGCTAAAATTATAAAAATGCTCCCCCTAAATGAAGTGTGTAAAATGCTCCCCTTAATGAAAGTAATGATTTCACTGAGGTTAGAACTGGATTAAGATTGAATGATTGAGGCATCAGGCTAGAAATCCAGAAGTCTTTGAGTTCTATTCCAATCATTAAAAACAGTAAACATTAAAATGATGACTAAAAAAAGGATTAAAAGCATAGAGCTTTACATTTGTTTCTTCTTTCGAGGTTAGCATAAGGTATTCAATACAAAAAAATATATAACACTCTGATTTCATTCAAAATTCAGGAACCATTGAGCTGCTTTGCATTCAACATGCTTTTGCTCAGATACCTTAATCAGAAGGTATTCCCTAGCAATTCTCCATTTATTGTCTCCTAACTGCCCTGATGATCGTGACCTGCACTTTGAGAAATGCAAAGTCAGAGATCTTCAAAACAGTAGTAGGCAGAAGTCTTCTAAATTACATCTATCATATTCATTTCTTAGAGGTATCTATTGCATCTTGAGCATGAAAAGCAATCTAACATTCTCAGCCTAGTAAGGCTTGAAGAAGGCTAGGAAATAAATGCAATATGAGAATAATGTACCTTTGTTTCTATTAGAACGGAATGGAGATGACACAATCTGAATTTGTGAGCCAAAAAAATCATCCAAGGCAGGGATGGGATCCTATCGTGTTTCTCCAACAATACAGCCTCCACCAATAGGAAGGCCCAGCATGATTTCTAGGCATTAGGTGAAATTATGCCCCGCCCCAAAAATTTAGGCCTATTTAATCCATGCGTTTCCCTGCCATTTCTCACATCGTTCGTTAAAATTACACGAGGTGAAGAGAAATGGGGGAGAAAGGGAGGGAGAAAACTTGCCTTTAGGAGCACTCTGTAGGTAACCTAGGCTAGAATACCCCAATCTACTATCAATAGAACATCGGACGATAGAAGCTCCCCGAAGGCAGAGCCACCAGCTGCTTCGGGGAGGGGAGGGGCTGCCCATGGAGCACTCCTGACAGGAGCACCCCACATATACTCCCCTTGCCACGAAGCCGTTTCTATCGGCCAATGGAAGCTCCCCAAAAGCAGAATCACCAGCCGCTTCTGTCGGCTGTTAGAAGTGACCTCAGAGTGAGCACCCACGCGCACTCCCCTCAACACGAAGCCATTTCTATTGGCCGATGGAAGCTCCCCAAAGCTGTTTCTATCGGCCGGTAGAAGTGGCTTCATGGTGAGGGGAGTATGCATGGGGCGCTCGCCCTGAGACCGCTTCTACCGGCTGATAGAAGCAGCTGGTGACTCTGCCTTTGGGGAGCTTCTATTGGCCAATAGAAACAGCTTCGTGGTGAAGGGAGTGCACATGGAGCATTCCTGTCAGGAGCACTCTGCAGGCAGCCATGCCTCGCCCCGAAGCGGCTGGTGACTCTGCCTTCGGGGAGCTTCCATTGGCCGATAGAAGCAGCCTTGTGGAGAGTTGAGTGCGCATGGGGTGCTCTAGGTTGCAGTGCGTGTGGGGGAGGAAATTAAGTCACCCCTGAAAAGACATCCTAGCCATTTTTGGGGGGCTCAAAAAAAAAAAAAGACCCGGCCTTATTTTATGAGAAACACGGTATTGGCATAACAACTGGTTCGTTGCGTGCGCACGTGCTCTACACACATGTACTCACTACTTTCAAATTACCAGGTCAGGCAAGCATTCACTTGCTCCAGCTGACGGGCGGCATTCAGCTGTGCCGTGCAAAGCAGCTGAGGAGGAAAAGCAGAGACTAAAGGACAGCCTAGAGTATGGGCAGGCAGGTGGGCCAAACAGATGGCCAGAAGATCATCGCAACAAACTGGTTTGGTGTCAGCTACTCTTTGGAGCTACCGGTTCTATTGAACTGGGCGGAGCCAGTAGAATCCCACCCCTGATCCAAGTGTGTAATTCCACTGTCTTTATGTAGATTTACAGAGTGCCATCTCTGCCATTCACTTCACAGATCTTTTGTTCTCAGGAAGCCAGTAGGGGAAAAAAAGCAATGTGCCAGGAACACATATCCTCCTGATTCCCACTGGTTGTGAATAGAAGGCTGAAAGTTTAAAAAAAAAATGAGAAAGAATAAGAACACTTAAGCATTGGCAAAGAGCTGGAGACTATTTTTAACATTAATAGGTGCAATATCTCTGAGGTAGTCATTTCATTTCCGAATAAAAATTGTTTATATAAAGCACCGAACCCCTGATAGGAGTCAATGGTAATGTAAGATATTTTGCATACAGAAAACTCCAAGGTTTTGTCTCTTGACATCTCCCATTAAAAGGGTTGGATAATCCACAGGTGGGCAGATGCTGGCCTTTTTTTCCATGATAAGATCCTTCCAAAGACCTTCAACTCTTCACTCTCCCTTTTTTCCAAACAATAAAAACATCTGCTAGGTGTACTACAATCATCCATAATATAATTACCAGAATAACAATTTAAACAGGGAAGGGAGGCAAGGGGAAAGGAAGGGGAAAAGTTGTCCATAATGTATAAGAGAACAGATTTTTGAATTGTACAGAGAATGTGCTATGTCGGATCCAAGGGAGTACTGTAAGTGTACAAGAGAGTGAAGGAAATGGGCATATGTGATACTGTGCTTGAGGAAAAGGTGGGTGAATGCATATAAGAAAGGGAAAGATGGCTGTGTAGCTCTTGTACACTAGTGTACTGCTGAAAAAGGTTTCCAACAACAATGAAGCTTTCCACCAAAAAAAACATTTGCTGACTTCGGAAGGATCAAGGAATTAAAAAGTCAGACCTCTACCGAGACCTATGATAGCTAGTCAATCGAGATTTAGAGAAAAGGCTAAATAGGCAACTATGTTCATGAGACTGCAAGTCTTATAGAATCAGAAACTTTTGAGGTACTTCAAGTCATCTAGTCTAAGTCAGTTTATGAGCAGCAAAGTTACAGCAGGATCAATATCCGTCATGCTACAGCAGCCACACAAAGCACTTTGGAAACATAATTCCAGATTTCAGAAAAGGTGGGGGGGAAGTATTCTTCCTTTGGTTCTGCAAAAATAAGAGCATTCCACCTGCATTGCTGGCAGATGGTTTACTCAGACCAACCACTAGCTAATTCAAAATACAGGGCTGAACATCTGCTGGTAAACATGCAGCAAACAAAAAATGCAGCTCTGAGCCAAACATCTGCTAAGTGTGGTCCACTTTGCTGCTCATAACCGAAGCAATGTTTTCTGTTAATCATTAACAGAATTATTGATTTTAGATGTGTATCACTGCACTATAATTTTGTCAGGGAGTAGACCACATAAGTTGATCTTTTTCTGGTTGTTTCATTTTGTCTTATTCCAAGAGTCCGTAAATTGATGGCCAGGACAAAAAGTATAATTGACATCATCTGTGGGAAATATTTCATAAAACAACAGGCCCAGATGTAGGATTAAAGCCATGTGGTAGTAAAATACCACATGGAAAGGGAGGAAATCCCAAGTTCCATAGTTCTGTATTTTTGGGGCTGTGTGTATGTGTGTGTGTTTGGGAGCGTGTGTGTGTTTTACAAAAACAGATGTGCTATTTGACCAGTCTGCTTGCTTTTCCATTTTTTAAAAAAAAAAAAACCAAATAAAGCCCTTTTCCCAGAATTGCACTGGAAAAGATCATAAATTGCTTACAGGCACCTACTTATACCGTACAATCTTAAGTCTCCCAGTCTTTGAAAGAAAAATAAATGAAAGATGCGTTGTTCTTTTTTTTTTTAAGGTAGTGAAGATTATACAAACAGGCATGCTCAATATTTATATAACACCTTCAGGCATATGAACCTGTCTATTACTTCCTGGGAAGCTTTTCTTCCCTTGGAATGAGAACTGGAATGAGTTTTGCACATGAAGACCCATTTTTTCCAAGCCAAAAATAGTGTTCATCATTCTGAGTACCATGAAGTAGAAAATGATGCACAGAAGGATTTGCATTTTGAGATGATCTTCTCCCACACCAAAACAGTGCCAAGAAACCCCTCTTGCCAATACACGAAACCTCACTAGCTTACGCAAGAGTTTTCAAACAACCAACCAACCCTTCTAGAACTGTAGAAGAGGCACCACCCCTTCCACTAAATCCTTGGAGTTGTGGACTGTAGTTAGAATTTCTGACCTTTGGACCAAGGATCATGGATGGCTGGTGGTATCAGGAAGAACTTCAAAACTAGCCTCCAATGTCTATTCTACCCTAAAAATGCTAGCAGAAGGGGAATCCTTTCAGTTCAAATCTCTTCAGACTGACAGCCTGCAGTGAATAGTTCTCAGTAGCACCCAAATCCTTAGATCCATGTAGCCCAGACACCCGAGCCTTGGGTGTGGCTTCAGAAGCCCTTCCCAAAGTTTTTGCCAGTGATGTGGTTTTGAAACAGACAATGGAAATTGTGAAGTTCATAGGATTACTCATTTAAACTATTGGATTCATTATGTTATGTTTTAGTGAAACGTATGTTTACATTTCATTCAATCAAATTTACTTTTTATCTTGGGCCTTATCGTAGCAGAGCCGCAATCCACTTTACGCAACTAGAATCAGTCAATTGTTAAAAGCAGATGAGCCCCTTTAGTTATGAAGATATTGTGCCCTGCAGCCAGAGCTAATCATTTAGATGATGTTGGTTTCTTTAATGCTCAATCTGGGTTTGCTTACTTTTAATCAGCATTCCAGGTTACTCCTCAGATCTTTCATCCTTAGTTTTGGACGGAGCTATTTGTATCAGCTATTCAGGAAGCTGTCAGTTTTATTACCACCTAGCTTTCACTTTCCCTAATCTCATCTCACGGGGATCTGAACCACACCGTGTTCATACTAAATATAAATCTGACGACTGAGTTTCCCAAACTTTAATATCCCAATTCATATGAATCCTTTTAAAACTATATTGCTGTTGATAAATTTGTGACTTTTAACAGCCACATAACCATGATTGATCTTTTAAATTATGCACTGCCTAGAGACACCCTTCTGTGGGATGATCATCTATATAAATATGATAAATAAATATTGCATTCCTATACCTGGCCAAGAAATGTTTGTATAAAAAGTGCTTCTCCCTCCATTTAACCTTTCTGCCGATTTTAAGTTAAAGTTGCTGCAGCAATAGAGATAAGAAAGAATATAAATACATTACTTTATCTGTCATTAAAAATGACTTGCATTGCTCAAGGTTAATAGGCTCCGCTAATCTACAACTTCTGGGCGGCCATAAATTCTAAAGCTTGGAAGAAAGTACATCATAGGACTATCTGTCTACCTTTCCCTCCTGTAGAGTTGATGTGAACGTGGAGAGGAATGGAACCAAAGAAAGAAAACACGGTTGACAGGAAGGTCCAACCATTCAAGACTTGTTCAGCTGAAACCCAACAATTTCTGTTTACTCTAAGCATAGTGAAGGTGAAGGTAAAGGTTACCCTCGCACATATGCGCCAGTCATTTCTGGCTCTAGGGGGCAGTGCTCATCTCCATTACAAAGCCGAAGAGCCAGCACTGTCTGAAGATGTCTCCGTGGTCATGTGGCCAGCATGACTAAATGCAGAAGGCGCGTGGAATGCTGTTAGCTTCCCACCAGGTATTTTTCTACCTGCATTTTTACATGCTTTCGAACTGCTAGGTTGGCAGAAGCTGGGACAAGTAACGGGAGCTCACTCCATTATGTGGCTCTAGGGATTCGAACCACTGAACTGCCAACCTTTTTGACTGACAAGCTCAGTGTCGTAGCCACTGAGCCCTTTAAGCATAGTACATTACATAGTATTACATATTATTATATTATATATAGTATTACATAGTATTACATAGTACTATTACATAGTATTACATAGTATATTTAGGGATAGTACAGTACAAAGAAATGTGCATGCTGGGCTACTTACTCCATTGGTGAGTAGAGACTAGAATGCTAAGCATTTAACAAATAGCCAAGCGATATGTGTCTTTTAAAATGTGTTGCCTACACAGCCGACAAATAAATCCTACACAGTGCAACAGTACAGAGATGCACAACTTTTCTGACAGCATCACCCTTTGCACGTTATGTTATAGGCAGTATGGCCAAATCAAAAGATTTTGCAGAAGAACAAAAATAAATTAATCAAACATGGCTGTGATTGCTTTGAATTACAGGTATTCCTCGACTTACAACAGTTGATTTAGTGACCATTTCAAAATTACAACAGCACTGAGAAAAGTGACTTATGACCATTCCTCACACTTATGACTGCTGTAGCACTCCCATGGTCACGTGATCAGAATTTGGGTGCTTGGCAATTGACTAATAGTTATGATGGTTACAAGCAAAAATCAATAAGGAAGCCACATTCACTTAACAACCATGTTACTAACTTAACCAATGCAATGATTCACTTAAGAACTCTGGCAAGAATAGTCATTAAATGGGGCAAACTCACTTAACAAATGTTTCACTTAGCAACATAGATGTTGTGTTCAATCGTGGTCCTGACCCGAGGACTACCTGTAATGAATGCACTGATAAAATTTAACAGAGAAACTAAACCTGATTCTCAGGTTAAAAAGAAATTAAAAGTGGGTGAGCAAACATAAAACAAATCTACCCTGTTCATTTATATATTTCCTCTGCATCTTTATCCATTAGCAGACATAACTTTCACAGGCAGACAAGAGAAGGCAGATCTACCAGCAGGTTCTACTTTTCTTTTAAATTAATTTTTTTTATTTTTTATCATACAATAAATCCATTCCATTTCAATTGTGTGACAATTAGGTATATATTTCATGTACTTAACAATTACTTATAATATTCTTCTTAACAATATAATAATCATACTCCCATATATATAACATAAGTAATATTCAGTATGTCTATTACACTAGTTTCTCTTTATAAATTCTCTTTCGCTTTATAAATACATCTAAACCTTTTTAATTAATTTTATTTTTTAGCCATTTACAAAACAAATCCAATACCATTCAGATTCTTCTTTTCCTTTAATTTCTAATGTTAATCTATTCATTTATGCACATTCAAATGTTTTTTCAATTACTTTTTCCTCTATCAGTATCTTATCTTTTTCTAATTTTGAGCAAATACAATTCTAGCTGCTGTTAATACATGTATAATTAAGTATGTTTTTTCTTTACTATAACCTTCAGGTACCATTCCTAATAAAAATATTTCAGGCTTCAAATCGATACATTGTTTAATCATTTTTTCCAACCACGTGTGTATTTTAATCCAATATCTTTTAGACTCTATACAAGTCCACTACATATGGTAATATGTTCCTGGTGTTTGGGCACACTTCCGACATTTAGTTGATTAATCAACTAATGATGGGAAACATAAATATATGCTTATGAGCTAGGTCCATGATGGCAAACCTCTGGCACATGTGCCACAGGTGGCACACTGAGCCATTTGTGCCGGCACACGAGCTGCAAGCAAATTTACCTCCCTGTGCATTCGTGCACCTCTCAGCTGATTTTTGGCCCTTTTGAGGCCTTTTTCGACCTCCCAGAGGCTTGCGGTTTCTGCAGCCTTTGCAGGCTGAAAAATAGGCCTATTTCATCACTTCCTGTATTTCCAGAAAGACTGGAAGTGATGAAATGGGCCCATTTTTCGGCCTGCAAAGGCTGCAGAAGCTGTCTTCAAGCCTCTGAGAGGCCGAAAAAGGCTTCAAAAGGGCCAAAAATCAGCTGGGAGACACAATGCAGGTAAGTGGGTGGGGTGGGGATTGCATGTGCACAGGTCATGGGGGTCGCATTGCCTTCTGGGTTCTGGCATGTGAGGGAGTGAGCGCAAGCATGTGTATAATTTTTGGCACAGGAGCCCAAAAAGGTTAGCCACCACTGAGCTAGGTCCTCCTTCTGAATACACCTGCATAGTTAATTACTTCGTACTTTCAGTGTCTCTATTCTCTGATTTCTTCTGCTGGAAATATTCATGGTGTCAATACTTATCACATCCAAAGTCCCACATCTGTATGTTGTCCAATTGATCATTTTAAGATATTTGTAGCAGTGTGTGTGTGTGTGTGTGTGTGTTTAAAGAAACTTCAACAACTGGTAATTTGTATTGCCCAAGAACATCATGCCTGCATCAGTAGAGCGTAAACATTTGCTGTGGTACAGTACAAATACTTTTGAGTGGCACATCTTCTAAATTTAGGAAGTGCCACAGTAAAAAGTCAACACCACAATCTACTGTCTGTTTGCTTTTTAAGGGGCCCCCTATATTAAATGTCAGGTGGGCAAAATGTGATACAAGGCAGGGTAAATACTTTTGTTATATGCCTGCTTTCAGAGGCCTAGGAAGGATCCTTCTTACCCACAATAATTGAATGTTGAATTGAAACGTTCAAAAAAGTCTCCATCCTCCATGGCATAAAGCAAACTTGGATATCACAAGAAGCAAGCCCAGGGGTGGGTTTCAAAAATCCCAGCAACTGCCCAGTTTCTGGGTGGACATGGCCATGATGGTTGGGTATGGCCATGGTGGTCAGCCGTTTTTCACCTTCTCCAGAGTCCAGAGGCTTCCCTCGGGCCTCTGAGAGGGTGAAAATGGCCTCCCATTGGCTCCAGAGGGTCTCCAGAAGCCGGAAATAGGCCCATTTCTGGACTTCCAGAACTTCCGGTTTTTCACCCTCCCAGAGCCTCCATGAGGACCCTGCACTTCCCTGAATCCAAAACAGCCACATTGAGACTCCTGGGTTGGGTGGGGCTAGCCAGTTGTTCAACTACTAGTTTGGTGAACCAGATGTAAATTTAACATCTGGTTCGCCCAAACCAGGCCGAACCAGCTGAATCCCATCCCTGAGCAAGCCCTTAATTATTTTATAAAAATCGGAATGCAGATGAGGCCTAAACTACACAGTCTGTGACCTGGGTCCATTTCCAAATTTGGAATGGTCTGCTTTATTAAAAAGGGATGATTTACAAAGTGTTTTTTTTTTTAAGGAGGGGAGTGCTTTTCTAGGATTTTTTTAGTTTTCTAGCTATTTGCCTAATGAGATCAAAGCAAGTGTTGTGAATGAATAAATGTTTAATAAAGTTATCTACAGTTTGAAGTCAAGTGCAGGGTTCTGGCCCTGCACTTCTGGTTGGCTGTTAAATGGCGAGATCAGATTGGTCTGTTCAGGAGAGTCTGATTGGCCATTAGCAAGCCGTTCTCATTGGTCAATGGAGCAAGCGCTCCCAGGTGTTCATTGGTTGAATAGTTAATAAGTTGCCTACATATGGAAGGCTATAGCAGCCATTGGGCTGAGCTGTCACACCATGTAAATAAAGAGTTGAAGTTCACTGTTTCACCGGCTCCTCTCCATTCTTCGCACCCATGCTCCACACTTAACAGCAAGTACATGGGGTGAGGGTGGAAATTGAAAAAAATGGCAGTTTGGGCTACCTTTTTCACTTATTTGTCCATCATGGCAATCGCAGTTCTGGATATGATAGAATATAATAGAATACTTTATTGACCAAGTGTGATTGGACACACAAGGAATTTGTCTTGGTGTAAATACTCTCAATATACATAAAGAAAAGGTACATTTGTTAAGAATCAAGAATCATAACGTACAACACTTAATGATAGTCATAGGGTACAATCAACAATCAAATCATACAAGGAAACAGTCGTGGGAGGGGATGGATGATAAGGAGTGGTGAGAAGATTAACAATATTAGTAGTGCGGACTTTGTAATAGTTGAACAGTGTTGAGGGAATTATTTGTTTAGCAGAGTGATGGCTTTCGGGAAAAAAACTGTTCTTGTGTCTAGTTGTTCTGGTGTGAAGCGCTCTATAGCGTCGTTTTGAGGGAAGGAATTGAAACAGTTTATGTCCGGGATATGAGGGGTCTGTAAATATTTTCACAGGTCCTCAGTGGAAGGCAGGTGAGTAGTAATTGTTTTTTCTGCAGTCCTAATTATCCTCTGAAGTCTGTGTCTGTCCTGTTGGATTGCAGAACCAAACCAGACAGTTATAGAGGTGCAGATGACAGACTCAATAATTCCTCTGTAGAACTGTATCAGCAGCTCCTTGGGCAGTTTGAGCTTTCTGAGTTGGCGCAGAAAGAACATTCTTTGTTGTGCTTTTTTGATGATGTTTTTGATGTTAGGTGTCCATTTTAGGTCATCTGATATTGTAGAACCTAGAAATGTGAAGGTCTCTACTGTTGAAAGAAAAAGAAATAGGAAGGGAGAGAGAGAGAGAGAGAGAGAGAAAACTCTGTGCTATTATTTTTAATTGTTCCATTATTTAACATGTGTTGATATTTTACACTGTCCCTACACCTAGAGTGATTCTACTTCCTTTCTTTTGCCCAGGGCTACCACATATTTTCCAGGTTTTACATGCATTCAATGTCTATAGTCCAGAGCATAAATACATGTGTGTTTAACAGAGTTGAAAGGGATCTTGGAGGTCTTCTAGTCCAAGCCCCTGCTCAGGCAGGAAAACTGAGGATGCCAAACTCTGAGTAGAGGTCCTGGGAAAGGTGTCAGAATAACACTTAGAAGGGACTTTTGGGGGGAACCCTATACTATTTCAGAGAAATGGCTGTCCAGTCTTTTAAAAATTTCCAGTGATTGATCACCCAGAACTCTTGGGGACAAGTAGGTTCACTGGTTAATTGTTCTCACTGTCAGAAAGTTTCTCCTTAGTTTTAGATTGCTTCTCTCTTTGTTCAGTTTCCATCCATTGCTTCTTGTTTGCCTCCTGGTGCTTTGGAAAATACATTCCCCCATCCTTTCTTTGTGGCAGCCCCTTAAAAGCTTGTTGCCTATATCACACTCTTGAGTAAAGTATGTGAGCCACTTTCTACTTTCAGTGGTCCATAAAAGTACATCTATTGTATGCAGATAATAAAGTCAAAAAAGGTAAACAACATTTTTACAGAACTATAGACAAATTGAGGCTGGGTGATAAGGAATGGCTGGGAGGGGAGGGGCCAGGTGAGGCACCTCTTGATGTGAGTGACATTGAGTTGGCCACACCCACCCAGTCACATGACCACCAAGCCATGCCCACCAAATAAGCCATGCGCACAGAGCCGGTAGTAAAAAAAAATTGAATTCCACCACTGAGGCAGATGATAGATGATAAATGATAAATGATGTAGATGATAAAATAGATGAGAGAGAGAGAGAGAGAGAGAATATCTATATTTTTATAAATTCCGCAAGGGAGAGTTGCCAACAGAAATTGACAGAGAAATCTGTGATTTCATCACATCTCCAATTGGACTTGTCCAACCAGAAGAAAAAGATATCAGTGTTAATACAAGGCTTGTTCTAAACTGGCCAGTTTGCTGCTCCCAATATTTCCAAGGGGGAAACTGCCTGCCCTCTCACTCTCACTCAAAACCCCAAAGTCCTCCTTTGATTGCCTACAGGAGTTCTACCTCAGAGGAGGCAACAAAATAGAACTTGTATTTGGAAAAGGTAATTATACTGCTTTGACTTCCTTAATTCTGTTTCTTTTCCCTTTTGGAGACTTAAAGGTTTATTCATACCAATAATGTTTGCTTTTTCTCAGACTGAAATTAAAATATATCCCCTTCTTCAGGGTTGTTCTCTTTCTCTAAAAGCCTCTCCCACTTCATCAAAAGAAAATCGCTGGCCAGAGCTGCTTTTCTCCATCATTCATTGATGACTGATCCCCAGGGAGGGGGCTGTATAATGCTTATAAGGACTACAGAAAGCAATCTACAGTTGGTGATATGTGATAGAGACAGATAGAGAGAAAAGCATGAATGTATTAAGCAACAGAATCCACTTTAATATTTGTCAGGAGAATTTTGCTGATCTACCAAAGGAAACAGAAAAGATTTAAAGGTTACAGAAAGACTACTGTTCATGGAAAACAAATTAACACTCGGCATTTCTGGGCTAAACCACTCTGTTATTTTTATCTTCATCGCTATTCCTTGCACATTTCAACCTGCCTACATGATGGCTCTTTTGGGATTAAGCGGTCATGTTTCAGTATTCACTGACCCTGAACAATTTATCATTTCCACACTTAAATAATAGGGGGTGCTTTTATTTTTCCAAGCACATTCTCCTTCCCCATCCCCCCCTCCACCTTTTTTTAAACTGAAATTCTGAATTGCACATAAAAGTTAGTCATCACTGCTTTTGAAGCCAAAGTTAAGGAAAAAGTTTTCTTTTGGGTTCTGTTTTTCAATTATTTCTGGACAACGAACCTGTCAGAAACATATGGATAAAGAATCAGCTAAAGTAATATTTATTTTTTTAGCCAGGCAGCTCTGCTAATCTGTTGTAGCAAAAATAACAAATTTCAATATTTTCTGTGGATGGTCACCATAATTAATTTGCATACATTTCCTCATTAATAACATTCTTATGACTCTCTATATTCCCTGCTTTTGATTTCCTTCCTTCTGAGCTCATTCTCCATTCTTGCTACAACATTAGTATGTCATTGGTTGACTCAGACTAACATTTCATGCAAATCCAAAGTAGATTCAAGTGCATAAAAGTCAAGCTATTGTCCACTTTTTTGCCTTTATAGTATCATGAGAATTTCCAATATTTTCGCTCCATTTTAAATTCTCACCCACCTAGAGGTACACAGCAAGCCAGCCAGAACTATTTAGCCTTTGGCCTCACCGATCACATAACAAGAATCTTAAAATGATGTTAAGTGCCTGACCTTGCTCCTTCTGGGTTAAAAAGTCTGACTGGGTTACTGCACAAAGACTAATTAATTGCATGTCTACTTGACAGAAGACAAGAAAAATCTGGCATGAGCAATCACTGGTGCTTGTCAAAATAGGATGTAAATAAGATCACATTTTTCCCCTGAAGTCATTTTCTTAGGGCATATCTGGGGGCATTATTAAGTAAACCTCCAAAGCATTTGCAACTTCAGCATTATCCTTAGGAGAGGACATTTTCTTCTGTTAGTGCCATGAAATTATTCTGCCCCTGCTTGGGGTCTTCTGGACCTGTGCTGTTCAGGCATGCTGGCTGGGAGGTTACAGAACCTGTAGTCCCAATATATCTGGGTGTTGAGAAATTAGTCATATTGTTAATCCTTGCAGTGGAATCCAAACAAGAAGTATGACCAGGAATACTAGCTATATTTTTATTGTAAAGTTACACTAACATTAAGCATCTTGCAGGCTGAAAAGTCTTTCTCCACTCCTTTTATTTTATTTTTATTTATTATTTTATTTTTGTTTTATTTTATCATTATTTTATTCATTCATTCAACCAATCAACTTTTATGGTTGTCCATTTCAATCACTCTGAGCAGCTTACAATTCACAAAATATATTACAGTTAAAAGGATTGAAAACATTTTAAAACAATAAAAAACAATAAGAGTTCTAAAAACAACCAAATTAAATATACATAGGAGCAGCATTCTTGGCCAGTTAGCAATATAGCCAGGGCCCTTGATATGTTCACATTTACTGTCCAAAAACTAAGGAAGGTTCCTTCTGAGACATTTCCCATGGCCTTCTTAGTCTTTTTTCTTTTATGGGCTGAGATACCTTTTTACATAACAGTTATCCAGTCTGTGGTTTTCCTTCCTGCCCCCAAGGTCATTCCCACAGAACATTGCATAGATTAACTTCACAGGATTGACATAGTTTTTCAAAATAATTTATAGTGAATTTCAGAAACAAGGTCCCAGAGCTACTTATCATTTTTTTTCTCTTCTATTTCCAAAAATCAGTTGTATAAATGAGCGGGAAAGATGAGGGTTTTTTGTTTTTTTTTGGTGGAGCATGAGAAACGATTCATAAAATTCAATCCTCCAAGATCCAGTTTGGTGTAGTGGTTAAGGCACTGGCTAGGAACCAGCAGTTGTGAGTTCTAGTTCTGCCTTAGGCATGAAAGCCAGCTGGGTGACTTTAGGTCAGTCAGTCACTCTCTCTCTCTGCCCAACCCACTTGACTGGGGTTTTTTTGTGGGGAAAATGGGGGGAAAGGGTTATTGTCAGTGGTGTATTAACCATTAAGCAGACTAAGCATGTGCTTAGGGCACCAAGCCCAAAGGGGGCACCACGAAGTTGAGATTATGGCTTCGTTTGTACAGTATATATGGGGGGGGGGGCACCATGATTTGTCAGTGCTTAAGGCACCAGTGAGCTTTAATCTGCCACTGGTAGGAACCTGCCTCTTAACATTAACCAATATTAATGCTCTCTTCTGGGCATCTAACTACCTGGGCATGCACTGGGTAGCAATATCTAAAATATGCCTTGTAGAAAAAGGTATTTCTTTCAGTAGATGAAAGTTATTTTGATCCATTACTAGGCCAACCTACTGCCAGACTGATATTAGATGTTACTTAAGGAAAGATAAAAGAAAGGGAAACAAATATATACCAATTAAGGAATTTCTGCCTCATTTATAGTCAAATCTTATTGATCCTAGGGAGGAAGGGCCTCCAATTATATGCAAAAGAAAAACTACTCATTTTCAAAACCTCATTGCAGTCTATGTGTGTGGTTGGGTGTGTGCAGAGAAACACTGAAATTAAACACCCTTATAAAGATAGCTCACAACCAATAATAAAATAAAGATTAAATGAAATAGATTCCAAATCTGGTGTTTCATCCAACATCCCAGGCACTGAAAATGACACTTGGCCAAATCACTTAAAAAATAATTCTTGGTGTTTGTTTTGTTTTTAACTTTGGACACAGCAAATATTCTTTTATCCAGAAGTCCCAACCTTCAATCATCTTACCCTCTTCTTTTCCTCCTGGCCACACAAATATGATTAACTCTGGTCCACAAGAAGACATACTGGTATATTGCTTTGCTTGCCCTACCATCACTGCTCAGCTGTCTTCTGACTTAGGGACCAATGACGGCTTCATAGATTTAATATGAGACACTTTGAAGGAGTGGCTCTGTCAACTCATAAAATGTTTCTCTGATCTTTTAGAGTTGCCAACAGAAAGGGAAGGGGGAAAAGTATAGCAGCTTGCAAAACTGAAACAGCATTCCTTAAATGTTTTCATAGATAGTTTCTAGGCGACCAAAGTTTCTGCCACACAAAATTCTAACTGGAGTGTATGATTGATGACTCTTGGCTAGAGATGTGTCCCATTGGAGAATATGAATTACAATATACCCAGGGGGTGAGGGAAAACCAGGGTCAAGGATGACAATGAATGATGTGCCTCAGAGTTGGCTACACCCAGGCAGCGCCAGCATGGTTATTCCTCAAAAATCTTCAAGTTCTGGAAGTTGGCTAGAGACTCCTGATTTAAGTGGGGGGGGGGGGGGGTAACTGCCAGAGCCCTGATAGGCTTTTGTGTTCCCTTGCTGTCATCTGCCATTATCAGCAAGGAGAAACAACTATGAACCAAAGGGAAGAGGCACATTCTGATGGGTGGCCAAAACCTGCTCCCAAGTTGATGAATAGGGTGATTCTGCTGAGGTAAAGCATCTGCTTTGCCAGGCAAAAACACCTTCACTCAACCCTAAAGTACTGGCTCAGCTTTATCAAGCAAGGCCATATACCCATAAATGGGGGAGATGTAGCAGCATGATCTTGTTAGCTTAATGTTATTTCTACATCTGAAAGAAAGTGTGTGTGTGTACATGTATAGCTATATGTCTATATATGTATGTATATTTACTGATTTCACTTGTGATTCATAAATCTGTCCACATACTAATGTAGAAATGAGAGAGCATTTCTACTTTAAGTACTGGATACCACAGGCTATTTTCAACCTTAGCAACTGGAAGGCTGAGCCATTGATAGGGCTGAAGTACCGTATCAAAAAAAGCACTGATGCATAAGGAAAACTCAGTTGTAATGAAAAGAATAGTTGTGACAAATAATAGAACTATGACTACTAAGGTCACAAGAAGGGATTTATTTAATTAGACTTCTCAGACTTTTATTCTTTTTGTTGCAACTAGACAATAAAACAGTTTGGTCTAGTGGTTAGAAACTAGGATTCAAGTTCTGTGTTGGCATAAAAAACCAATGCTGTGACTTGAGCTAGTTACTCTCTCTGATCTTATCTCATATCATAGGACTATTGTTGGGTGGGGGGAAAGAAGGGGGAATCAACATTAGATTCATTTGCTCCTTTGTGTTATTTGTAAAAATAATACAGACAGGAAACAAACAAACAAACAACCGATTTCAGCATTAGCAGCACTTCTGATTGTATAATTTAACTGAGGAAGTGGTTTGGAAGGTACTTTCCAATAACAGTCATCTATTTGTAACTCACTGCAGAAATATTGTGATTACAAATTGAGTTTCCACTTCTGTATCAGGGTAGTAATTTTCATGCAGCACAGAAAATAAAGGAAAGAACTAGAGTGAAAATGAGGAAAGGTATTTGGTATTCATTCGGTGGACCAAAAGGGGATGCACTTCTGTTTTCTTTTACTCGTTTGTTACCATCTGCCTGATGAGGTGGCAGCCTGGGTCTGTAACACGAGCTACTGTAAGAGCTCTGTTTCAAATATGAGCCACACAAAGCTTGCAGTCACACCCACTTGGGACAGGTTTTTGACTGTCTTGTATTTTGGTTTGGCTCACACAACACACAAGCTACCAAGCCCAGAACAATGGGTGTGCCTTGTTGACATCTTGTCTGTGTGTAATAAATTTGATTGATCTTATGTTTCCATAAGCTTTTGATCCACCGTCACAGCAACTTTTAGCAAGAAATAACTGATGAAAAATGAATTTAGATTACAGCTCAGTTGCCAAATCACTTTCAGTTCCATTTTATATTCCATCCCTACTGATTAAAGTAAGAAAAGGTTTAATTTCATTCCTTACAATCCTAAATACATATTACCTAAGTCCATATTAGCCTAAATGCATATTACCTAAATCCATACTACCGACACCAGGTCTTGAATTTGGCAAATGTGCAGGCATAGGGATCACTCCCTATCTATTTACATCCAGAGAATGCCAGCAGACGATCAGAATACAATTCATATCCTAAGATTGCTCAGATTTGACTTGACCATTTGACAGGGAAACTTTATATTTATTGGTCTATCTCAACTCTACCACAATAGAGCTTAGGCTGCTGGCTAAATACAATCATGGTATAGATCCTGAAGAATGGAAAGGACAGGAAGTGGTGAAGAGGAAATTTCATCCTCTTTAAGATCATGGAGGGCTCATTCTAATATTTTCATAAAATATTGCAGATTAAGCAACTCACTCCCTACATTTCCTTTTTTATAATTGAATGCTCAGCTAGCACTTCACCTAATCCTCCCCCATTTCAGACATCTTTTAGTAAGATAGCCTGAGTTAAAGGGAGCCTTATTCTCTACCTCTTTCAGAAAGAGATTTATATCACCAACCTGGCAAAGCACCTGATGAGAAAGTGGCAGCTCCCACCCCAAATTAATACCTAATTGTTTATTTTCCATTTCCTTCAGTGAAGTTATGCTTCATTAGAAGGAGACTTTATTTCTCTCCCAAATTACACACTTAGCATAGCCCCAGTGAGGAAAACTTTGCTACCTGCATCTATATTAGGTAATACATTCCTGTACCTCTGAATATTATGATTGTCTAATCCACAAGTTTAAATATGGTGCCAACTCCTTTAAATATTAAAAGCATGCCAAGTCCTTTAAATACAAGATGGCAAGTAAAATCAAACAGCTTTCATTTATATTCACACTAGCAGCTTCAAAAAAGAACCTGGCCTATTTCCCCCTTTACGAATGCCATCCATTTTTTATGATTAATGTAATTTCTGCATGTAGATACAATTTGCCAAATGACATTACTAGTCAGTTGGGAGGAAAATGCCAGCCTGCCAAAAGGGCATGCTAACATTTATTTTATTTTATTTCTTGTGAGGAGCGTAAAGGGCACCCATTATTTCTTAAAAACTCAGATGCTACACATATTTTGCTGTCTTCTATTCTTTATTTTTTTTATTTACCAACACATTAAACCTCTCCAATGTTTCAGAAAGAATTATGAGTTCAAGATTGTTTTGATTCAAGATCCTTAATTTGTTTAATGGTAAGGAAAACATGTATTTCACTTCTAGTCTAAAATCTGTGCCCAAGGCTATTAATAGCTAAACTTGAAAGAATAAAGAGCCTTCCAGTTCAAGATAAGGTAAAGGTAAAGGTATGTGCTAGTCACTTCCGACTCTAGGGGGCAGTGCTCATCTCATTACAAAGCTGAAGAGCCAGCGCTGTCCGAAGATGTCTCTGATCATGTGGCTAGCATGACTAAACTCTGAAAGTGTAAGGAACGCTGTTACCTTTCCACCAAAGTGGTCCCTATTTTTCTACTTGTATTTTTACAGGCTTTCGAACTGCTAGGTTGGCAGAAGCTGGGAAAAGTAACGGGAGCTCACTCCGTTACATGGCACTAGGGATTCAAACCGCCAAACTGCCAACCTTTCTTATCTACAAGATCAGCATCTTAGCCACTGAGTCACCATGTCCCTTTCAAACTAGTTTTAAGAGGGACTAAAGTTCTGCTGACTACTTGCTTGAGGTCCTTCAAGGTAATAACATGCTATTTTTTTTAAAAAAAATGATTTATTAAAAAATAATCCATCAAAGAGTCAATCTGACAAGCTTTAAAATGCAGATGAAAGCAAGTGTCAAGGTTTCGAGTGATGAACCCAACCAAGCAAGCAATGTTGAGACATTCCAATTTCTGTATGCAAAACTTTATTGAGTACGTTATATAAGCACAGATTGAAAGTAAAACTAATTCCAGTGGTTTTCCCATAAATAAAGAATAGAATCTCCCTACCCCTATTAGTGCAGGTCACATTGTCCAATGAGATAGCTAGGTATTGTTATGGAAACTGTCCAAATCTTTGTTGAATATCTAGTTAGATTACCCTCGTTCCCACAGGATGGTTTCTTGCTGCTACCTGGAACTGGCATTCCACAGGTGGCTCTCCCTCTCCCCTATTATTGTGGCAAGCTGAAAAGCGACAATGGCTATGACAGAAAAATGATGCTTTGACGTTGACCACAAGGATGCTGGAGGATAAAGTCATGTAGTCCATACCTGAATGGAAATTTACCTAACTTTGCATTTTTGAAGCAGGGTAAAGATCTATGCTTTCTTTAAATTTCTTTAGATTTTGTAATCAATTTACCATGGATAGATATGTTATTTAGCAAGATAGGAGAGAGAGAGAGAGAGAGAGAGAATGAATTATGTTCATACCCCAAAAAATCATTGAAATCCAAGTGTTTCATAAGAGGACAAACAACGAAGTATATTTAGCCTACTAAAGCTAAGGCATTTTGCTTATATAGCTTGCACAACAAATGAGAGAAAAGAGAAGCATGAAATGTGTTTGGTTTCCTATTTGAAATCCTGCTATTAAATTAGCAATTTTAGTGCCTAGTTGCAGGGGAAAGCAATGGCTTATCATTTCAAAGTGTAAATAATATCATCTAGATAGCACAGTCACATTAAAAGAACGAAGGGGACTTCAAATATATGAGGTTGTTGTTGTGCTCCATAAGTTGTTCAGGCTGTACAGGCTATCAATATTCTGATTTTGAACTGTGGATCTTCCATTAACTTACCTCTCCTCCTTTGGCCAACAGTTTTGAAGTAATAAGATACAACAATCATTATATAGAACATAGAACAGAATAATAGAGTTGGAAAAGACCTTGGAGATCTTCTAGTCCAACCCCCTGCTTAAGAAGGAGACCCTATATCCATGATGGAAACCTATGGCACGTGTGCCACAGGTGACACGCAGAGCCATTTATGCCAGCATGCGAGCCACAAGCAAACTTACCTCACTGCAAATGCGTGCGCCTCACAGCTGATTATTTGCCTGTTGAGGCCATTTTCAACCTCCCAGAGGCTTGAGGAAAGCCTTTGCAAGCCAAAAAATAGGCCCGTTTCATCACTTCCTGTATTTCTGGAAATACCGGAAGTGACGAAACAGGCCCATTTTTCAGCCTGCAAAGGCTGCAGAAGTTTTCCTCAAACCTCTGGGAGGCCGAAAAAGGCCTCAAACAGGCAAAAAATCAGCTGGGAGGTGCAGTGCAGGTAAGGGGGGCAGCAGGGGGGCAGGGTGGTTGCATGCACATGCGCAGGGGCAATGGGAGGGCACATGCATTTCCTTCTGGGTGCTGGCACACAAGCACAAATGCGCACAATTTTTGGCACAGGAGCCCCAAAAGGTTACCCACCACTGCCCTATATCATTTCAGCTAAATGATTGTCCAGTTTCTTTTTGAAAGCCTTCAGTGATGGAACATATGTCAAGCCACATCTTTATATGACAAGAATGTCTATGCAATAACTAAAAGGCTTCCATAATCGTGGTTAGAGTGGCTTTCAGTTCTTTTGCCCAGCAGCCTCTTCCCAGATGGCTTGGCTATTTTGGTTTCCCCATGTTCCAGCATCTCAGTGTTTGATCTTCAGCCTCAAATCTCTTGTGGTTCCCTCACATTTTCTTTCTTTCTTGATTTTCTTGGACAAACTTCCTCCAATCAACACATGAACCTTGGTGGGATCAAGGAAAAGGACCTGCTTCATGACACATCCTAAAACCAAGCACACAGTGGATAATATGATGTGGTTTCAGTAGTCAGGAAGAAGCATGGAACAAAAATGTTTAACTGATGAAAGAAATGTAGCCCAACCCAGAATGAGCAAGGATAAATCAAGCTATAAATGGAAGCAGAGAATTTGTTGTGATTTACATTGCAGTAATATAACAAATATGGTTTAATAAACATATAGTGCACACATAATGTTAATACAGTATATGCACTATATCTAATTCAGGTTTACAGTTTGCAACTGTGCCAATTCCATTCAATTCAGTCCTCAGTGCCCAAGATTTATACTCGTTCCTTCAATACTTGATATTAAAATATTTTCAACTTTTTTAACACCAAGGATTTAAATAAACATACCTTATAGACATGAAAAAGGACTGAAAAACTATCCAGAAAAAGAAGACAATGATAGGAACTAGATGCATTATGTGAACTCAAACAACATATGCTAAGAAAATATTGGTTAGCATAGCTTTGAAGATAAGACAATTCTTACGTTAATAGATCCTAATCTATTAAGCTGTAGCTCCTGCATTTGCAACTTCGGTCATCACCCTAGGATAGTAATTTTTTGGAGGTTTCCAGTTTTTTGACATTTCTTTTTACATATTGTATGTGTGTGTGCGTGTGTCTGTATCAAATACTATCATCAGCCTTTTTTAATGCACAAGCATCAATGTTTTTTCAGTAATCTAAATTGTACGTTGGAAAGAGAATGCATTATTCTTCAGTGATAGAAATCAGGAGCCCTCAACAAGTAAATATAGAAAGGTCTATAAAAAGCCTTCACAAAATTGGTCTTTTCAAATGGGCACATTTTTACTAATCAAGGCTGATCTCAATCATGACAGATCCTAATCAGTTTTTCCCTAGTGCATCACATCAAACAAAAAGCACTCAAGAGGAACTTAAGGCTGGTAAAGGTAGAATCAGGTGAATGAAGTGGGACCTTTAGATATACAGCTCAGCAGGTCCTATAGTATTAAGTCGAGCTCTAACAGACTATGCAGTCTTCCCAATACTTGAAGGACTGTTACAGAAAAGAGAATGTACCGGTAGTTATTTGTCCTCATAGGGTAGGATAAGCACCAGTGGGTGGAAGCTTTATAGAGAGACATCTAAACTTGAAATAAGAAGGAATTTCTTGACCATGTTAGCTATTAAGCACTGGAACAGCTTGGACCCTGGAGTTTTGGGTGCTCCATCAAACAAAAGTTGGAAAACCATGAATCTGGATGGTCTGAGGATTCTGCTTTTGGTCAAACAGTTGAACTAGTGGACATTCAAGATTCCTTCTAACCCTATCATTCTAGGAGTCTTTGAAATTCAAGAAGTTGAAAATGTGGTTAAAAATAGGTTGGCAACCATAAACTGAACAAAGTCCAACACCTTCTTTTATAAACAAAATTCTCCAATAGAGGACTCAAGCCTAGGAAAATACTTTCCATAGGATTTATTGGCTTTACATATTAAATGACTCCTTCTAGGATGAATAACTGCACTTTTAGTTCAGTCACTGTCAGATGAGGATACTGTGAGAAGGTAGCAGTGTGGGATTCAAATGTTTTTACTACCAGTTCTCTGGGTGTGTCTTGGTGGATGTGCCATGGCTTGGTGGATGTGGCTTGGTGGGCGTGGCAGGGGAAGGATACTGTTAAAGCCCCCATTCCCTTCCCACTCTTGGGGGAAGGTTACTGCAAAATCCTATTCCCTCCCCACCCCACTAACCTGCTTTCCAGCTTCATTCTCCTGTGGAGGGCAACAAAAGAAGACCCAGCCGATCATCTGGGTGTCGAGCCTGAAATTGACATATGTGTAGCCATTTTAGTTAGGCTTAGTATTTTTCTTACTTTCCCTTTGGTGGTTATGGGGGAAGGGTTTTGGGTTTGCCACATTCCTAAGGAGGGAGGAGTGGAGATAGAGAGAGTTGTTTAGGCTAGGTGATTCTTCTTCCCATGGGAACATGAGCTGACCATGCTGAGGCCCCTTGAGGTGAAGATTTATGACATCAGGCAATGTTGAACTACTTCTATTGGAGAATGTGACTTTTGGGAGTTGTTTCTAACTTCTAATATTGTGGGGTAATTCTGGGTTGTGTCAGATCCGGAATTACAATGGACATTGCCAATTTGATACTTTCCTAAACAAAAGAAATTTTGCTTTTATTTTTTATGGATTTAATCACTTGGAAACCTAACACTGGGATTCAGGAGGCAGAGAATAGATGGGGGCAGTGCCAGTCAGAGGTGCTATTTGACGGTTCTCTGAACTACTCAAAATTTTCGCTACCGGTTCTCCAGAATTGGTCAGAACTTGCTGAACACCACTTCTGGATGGTAGGCTAACCTCAGTGAGTAATCGTTGGCAAAATTCTTAAGAAATTGAACATGATGTGCAAGTTTGTGAAAAATGTGGGATCTTCTCAGTTATTCTAGATTTTTTTTTTAGCAGCAAGAGAGAGATAGCTCATTAAAGCTAATTTCCCAAGACAGCTTTTTAAATTTCATCATTTACCATTTTTATTCAGAAATTACATTAGCAGAAAGGGAGTGTCCTGGGGTATGGATAGAGAAAGCCATAATAGAAACTAAAGTGAGACCTTTAAAACAAAAATTACTTTTAGCACATGCCCCAATTTAAGAGTCTCTGAAGTTAGGACAGAAAATAATTTACCATTACAACTACTGTTTCTGTCTTTGAACTACTGGCTTTAAGCTACATCTTACTAGATCTACTACATCTTATTCAGTGGTGGGATTCAGCCAGTTTGCACCACTTCAGGAGAACCGGTTGTTAACTTTCTGAGCAGTTTGGTGAACTGGTTGTTGGAAGAAATCATTAGGGCAGAGAACCGGTTGTTAAATTATTTGAATCCCACCACTGATCTTATTATATCGATTTATGAACTACATCTACTACATCTTGTGACATCTATTTATTAACTGCATCTACTACATCTTACATTAAGTTGTTGTATTGGGTTTGTGTTGGAAAAGTATCAGTGTCAGTTGCTTGGATCTCTACAGCCCTTAACCCAGCCCCTTTTAAATTCCATCTTTCATTTGCTAGTTTCTCCCCATATCAGATTTGGTCTCATTCTGTTTTCAGGTTGTTATTCAGCAAGAAAAGATACGAAGAACAATCCAGAGCCCTCTTACATAATTTATTTCCACCATTCCAGTGGACTGGAAGATGGAAGAAAAGCTGCATGTGGCAACTTTCCTTAGAAAACATGGTTTTACATCCATGTTTCTCAACACTTGGCAACTTTTAAGTTGCATGGACTTCAATATCCAGAATTCCACACAGCTTAATGTTGCCAAGGTTGAGAAAAACTATGTTAGACCCCTGGCTTCTGTGATGCAAATCACAATATCATATGGTTAAGTTTAAAAAAAAAAAAAAAGCACTCTACTTGTGTTTGGATATGCATGTCATTTTTTTCCCATAACTTTTGCTTGTGTCATCAGCTTACATATCTTATTTCTTTGATAGCTTATTGTAAATCAGTAGGACGTTACACTTCAACTTGTTGATCAGTTTGCTTCAAAATTTCTGTGACATGATCTCTTATAGCTTAGGGGGCACAAAAAAGAGGATGAATGTGGGCCATGATCAGGTGGAGACAAAACTAAATCTTTGTACAATAGTTTTATGATTAGATAGAAGAGAATGAAGAAGAGGGATGCCTTGGAATTCACTAGAAACAACACTGGCTGTTGACCTAGGAGTTTCATTTCGATGGCTTTTGTGAACTTGAAATCCTTAGAGGATAAGATAAAGTGAGCGTATAATTGTCATCATATGCCCTAGGTAAACATGACACTTTGAAAGCGTTGCCACTACTTTCATTGTGGTCTTCAAAAATGTCCACATGTCCTAGATCTATTTGTTGTATCCTTGTTTAATTCCACCATGAAGCAATGGTTTGGTCTGCCAAACTATTAGAGACATTTATGTTCAGCCTTGAAACTGGGCAACAGTTGTGTCAGCACAAAAATGATATTTAAGCCAGAAAAGACTGGCCAAAACACAAATCGGTTCCAGTTCCACAATGGACCACAGAAAATGCTGTTTATACAATAAGCACCATGCCAACAAATACATTCTGAGATATCACATCCAGGAATCCTTCTGTAGACAACGATGATCTTGCAAAAACCTCTGTGAATATTACAATCTTATCATCAGCTAAAACAAATGTAAGGGTTGATACATCAAGCACTAATATATTTGTCGCTAAACTAAATGCAATGCATAAAATAATTATTCTACTTTGACGAACAATATAAAAGCATTTCTTAAAACATATCCTATCTGAATAGATGCTAAATATTACTCTGGCTTAGCAATGTATATTTTATTAACACTCTCATGTTTGTAAACCTTTACCTTGGAGAAATGGTGCATCACAAGGTAAAACATTTTCAACCAAGGTACCTTTAAGTCCAAAATCCAGGCTCCATGACCCCATGAATTGAAATTTGGCAAATTTTATAAAATATTTTATAACATTAAAATTATCATAAAACATTTTATAATATAATAAAAATGTCATAAAACATTTCCTGGGGATCATAAATTGTCTAGTACTAGCTAAAGTTACTGAGCAAAGGGGAATTTAGTAAATACAATAAATGAACAGTCAGACGGGGGTAAAAGAGCTAAGTATTCACACCTTTCATTAAACAATTCCCCTCCATATAAGTTATATGTGTACAAAATGCAAAATATACATATAAAGGAAAAGATTGTCAAACGAAAACATTATACCCTCCCTTCTTCTAAATAGTCATTTAAGCGTGCAAAATAAAAGACAAACAACAAACTAAGAAGACATGTATTTGAGAAAAAAGATCACAATGATGATTTAAGTAGCAGTAACAAATGTAATGCATAGTGAGAAAGACATCAAGTACTCTGATATAATGTCATATATCAGAGCATAAGGAAAAATGAAGGATGGATGGATGAATGAATGAAACAGTGAAGCTTTCAAATATTACCACCATTACATATTAAAGATTGCAGCAGCATATAAGTTTGTTGTGAACAATCAACCAGTGGAACAGCTTGCCCTCAGAAGTTGTGGGAGTGCCATCACTTGAGACCTTCAAGAAGAGGTTGGGCTGCCATTTGTCAGAAATGTTGTAGGGTCTCCCATTTGGGCAGGGGGTTGGACTAGATGACCTATAAGGTCCCTTCCAACTCTGATTATCTGTAATCTGTTAAGTTTTAAACATTATTATCTGGATGTGCAGTATTCTAAAAAAAACTATGGAAAATTACATTTTTCTCTGAATGCTGCCACTAAGGGAGGCAGTTTTGTAGTTTCTAGAAGTAATTGCTCTAAATAGAAATAGTTTTGAGGTGGTCAATCCTTGAGACATTTGGAACAGTACACTACTCCATAATAAAAAAGGTAATCTATGTGTGATGTAATTGACACATATGTCACCATGGCCAATTTTAATATCTTTAGAAATAGCCTCAAAGAACAGAACAGACGTTTACCGTAACTCATATGATTGTGTATTGATGAATCATTTTTGTGCAAGAAAAAAGTACAACTTGCTGTTGCAACAGTATCATATCCATCACAGCACATTATAAAGAAGAGAAGAGAGGAGAGAAAGGAGGTGTGAGATCTCCAGCCTTCTGTGCTATGCAACTGTATTTAGTGTAGCTAAACTACTGTGAGTTTCGTTTCATTTTTTCTGTTTTATATACAATTTAACTGTTTTCCATCCAAACACACATCAAATGTAATTAACTGCATTACTGCATTGCTATCCCTTACAGTATTCTGGAATGCAAGCATCCCAAGTTTTTATGTGCCTAAAGCACTGAACAAAGTAAAGGAAATATATAAATATATAATATTTACATTTAAATTCATTCTACTCGGCACCTAACTATTGAGAAGGGCTCCTGTTAATCAACTGCAAACTTTTATTAAAAATCTTCCAGCAAACCTAGCAGTTTACAAACCAATGTGGCAGATAGGAAACAAAACAGACGCAAACAACATCTTGTTCCTGTTTCTCTTCTCTTTATCTCCATCTTTTTTATATTGTCCACAATAAATAACCTGAATCATCGGGAGATTTTTGTGGTTATACAACAGCTGGAGTCACCATTTAATTTCCTTCTAGGCATCTGGTAGAGGAAGCAGAATTCTGGAAAAAGACCTCGGGATACAAGGACCACCTAAGTGTTGCAAAAGGAGTTTTCCTCCAAAAGAACATTATCCACCTGCTTTTTTTTTCTTTGTTATATAAAAAAAAGCAAATACAAGATATTAGGGGGGAGAAAAGAAAACAGATTGCTCTGAAAACCTACGTAAGGGTTGCCTATAGATTCTAGATCCAATGTAATCTCAGTTTAAACAGAATACATACTTTTAAGATTACCTTTCTATTTATACTGTGCATCATACCTTTCTCTTTCTCTGTTGCTTCCCTCTTCCTCTCCCCCTGCCCACCCCTCCTCCGCCCACATATTCTAATTTAAACCAAATCTCAGAGATTAAGAAAGTTAAGAGTTGCACATGATGGATGTGGTACATATGAGTTGGAATTCCATTGTACTCAAATGGCAAACTCCCAAGATAACTTCATCAATCTCTCTCTCTGCCTCCTCAGTTTCCCACTATATCCCAAAGGCTGTAAATAAGGAATGTGATTGCAAAGGTTCCTTTGATTTGAGGATCAGCCTGTCAACGCTGGAATCCAGTGTTATCTGTCCAAAGCATTTTTCTCAAGCAATTGTCCAACTTTTACACAATACCCACACCCCGCCCCGAGCTGCTGAGTTCAATCAGAAGCAGAATATCAGAAGCAGAATTCCACAGGGGAGTTTGAATAGACGTTGTGAGTTTGGAGGAGCCAACTGAGTTTTTAAAAAGAACTACTCTTTACTGCCCCATTCTGTGTATGCATATATATATCTATATATATATCTATATATATCTATATCTATATATCTATATCTATATATCTATATCTATATATATCTATATATCTATATATCTATATCTATATCTATATCTATATCTATATCTATATCTATATCTATATCTATATCTATATCTATATCTAGATAGATAGATAGATAGATAGATAGATAGATAGATAGATATATAGATATAGATATAGATATAGATATAGATATAGATATAGATATAGATATAGATATAGATATATAGATAGATAGATAGATAGATAGATAGATAGATAGATAGATATATAGATATATAGATATATAGCTATATCTATATCTATCTATCTATCTATCTATCTATCTACCTATCTATATATATATATATATATATATGTCTGGCATTCAGCTTTGTTCGGGTATTTTCCCACGTGGTGCTTTTAAAGTTGTAGCAACGTTTCAGCAGAATCTCATCTGCCATCATCAGGCTTCTGTATGGTGTTTGTGAGTCAGACTTTTACAGTGGTACACTGTAAAAGTCTGACTCACAAACACCATACAGAAGCCTGATGATGGCAGATGAGATTCTGCTGAAACGTTGCTACAACTTTAAAAGCACCACGTGGGAAAATACCCGAACAAAGCTGAATGCCAGACATGTAAGTACCTGCGAAAACTTAAGAAAACAAATATATATATATATATATATATATATATATATATATATATATATATATATATTTGTTTTCTTAAGCATTTTGTTCTGCAGATGAGTGTCTCAGCTATAGAATTGATCTGTGCTGGATGGTGGTGTAAGAGTGCGTGTAGATAGCGGTTTGTATGTGTTTTCTTCTGGTAGATGGTGTGTCCTAGGGAGCCATTGGATTTTTTGTATACCAAGACATCTAGGAAGGGAAGTTGGTTGTTACGCTGGTGAGAGTGTGTAGTTCGGTCTCTAGGTGTTGTTCGTCGGCTAAGCATTTTGTTCTGGAGATGAGTGTCTTGGCTATGGAATTGATCTGTGCTGGGTGGTGGTGTGAGAGTGCATGTAGATAGCAGTTTGTATGTGTTTTCTTCTGGTAGATGGTGTGTCACACACACCAACAAACTCAGAAAACTACAACAATGCCAGAAACCAACTCCTCCTCCCTCACAGCCACACATGAAACAAACAGTGCACAACATCTCAGACAAGATCCTCACCGAAGCCGAAACCAAGGTCCTTTCTAAAGGATTCAACTTTGCTGTCGCTCCCAAGCACATCCCCACAGAAACCATCATATGCGGAGTTGAAACCAGCCTGACCAAAACCAACCCTGATGATACTAATAGAATCAGACTCGAAATCATCAACATCCTCTGCACTAGCAAACCACCCAAAAGCAACTTATCCAAAGAACAAACTGCACTACTTAACCTGAAAGAAGACACCAGCATAATAATCCTACCAGCAGACAAGGGCATTGCGACAGTGGTTATGAACACATCTGACTACCAATCCAAGTTAACCAACCTACTCCAAGACCCCACATACAAACCCCTAAAGACAGACCTCACCACCTACCTAGAAAAAACCACCAGATCCAAAATAAAAGCCTCCCCCATCAGTGAAGAAATCCAGCAAATAATCATACCCAGAGAGAAATCATCCAGATGCCCTAAACTTTATGGTCTCCCCAAGATACACAAAGAAGGAATCCCACTTAGACCAATAGTCAGCTCCATAGGCTCACCTCTACAAAACCTAGCCAAATTTCTCGCCAAACAACTACAGCCCTATGCAGAATCCATCAACTCACACGTAAGAAACAGTTCATCGAGATCATAAAGAAACAAAACTTACAACCCAGTGACCTACTAGTGAGCTTCGATGTCATATCCCTCTTCACCCAAGTGTCAATAAAAGAAGCCTTGACAGCCATCCAAAACAAATACAACCCCCCCAAGCACATCCTAGATCTGACCAACCACTGCCTATCCAATACATACTTCACCTACAATGGACAAAAATACAAACAAATAGAAGGAGCACCCAAGGGATCATCCTCTCACCTGTCATCACTAACCTCTACATGGAACACTTTGAAACACAAGCTCTAGAAAAATATGATCACAAACCCAAACTCTGGTTCAGATACGTAGATGACACCTTCATAATCTGGCCACACGGGAAAGAAAAACTGAACAACTTCATCACACACCTCAACAGCCTACACCCCAAAATACAATTCACCATGGAAACAGAAGCTAACAACCAACTTCCCTTCCAAGATGTCTTGGTATACAAAAAATCCAATGGCTCCCTAGGACACACCATCTACCAGAAGAAAACACATACAAACCACTATCTACACGCACTCTCACACCACCACCCAGCACAGATCAATTCCGTAGCCGAGACACTCATCTCCAGAACAAAATGCTTCGCCGACGAACAACACCTAGAGACCAAGCTACACATTCTCACCGGCGTGCTGACAGCCAATGGATTCCAAAGAAAGAAGATCACCCACCTAATCCAAAAAGAAACCCCAACCAAAATCCAAGACAGAGAACAAGAGAATGGCAAAGCCTTCCTCCCATATATAAAAGGCACTACAGACAAAATCAGCAAGATCCTCCAAAAACACAACATTAAGACAACATTCTGCACAAACAGAAAGATATCCACCATCCTAAGAAACCCTAAGGACAAAATCGAGTTAGAAAATCAAGGAGTATACAAAATCCTTTGCACTGCCTGCCCCACCACATACATTGGACAAACTGACAGAAGAATAAGTGCACGCATTGAAGAACATAAGAACTCAATCAAAAAGGAAGAACCGTTCTCTTCCCTGGTCCAACACCTCAAAGCCACAGGACATGAGATTGACTTTAAAAATACCAGAACTATCACCAAAACCGAACACTTCAGCAGCAGAATAATCAGTGAAGCCATAGAGATAGAAAAATACCCACACAGCATGAATAAACGAGATGATACCTCCCATCTACCAGCCATTTAGAAACCCGCCCTCATGAACAGACGAGTACCTAACATGAAGAATGACACCAGACCCACACCCCTGAGAGCCACACAAGATGCCCCCACCACACTTCCACATAAAAAGCAGACTCACACTCACACAGAAAATGAGACACAACCACGGACCAGAAGCCGCACTGCAGCTACATCACTACCCACTTCAAACCCCTCTGAGCCCTACATGAAGCGAACTGACCCCCACCATGAAGATGTAGCATGACCACGAACTCAAAGCCAAACAGCAAGATCACAGCTCACAAGCTCAAATCCCCCAGCAGCTCAGACTAACCTGAGCACAACCAAGCAGCCCCCACCTGAAGAGAACACGCCTCCAGCCAATCAGAACACAGCCAACCCCCCCAACCAATCAGAACACAGGCAAACCCCCAACCAATGAGAACACACCCCCACCCAATCAAGTCACACCCCCACTAGAAGTTAAAAGGAAGAAGCAGCTGCAAGCTCACATCACTCTGAGAAGCACAGAGCTGAAAACCAAGCCTGAAGATGATGAATGAGACTTCATTGAAATGTTGCCTGGATACTTCCAATCGTATATATATATATATATACACATACATACATACATACATACACATACACAGAATGGGGCAGTAAAGAGTAGTTCTTTTTAAAAACTCAGTTGGCTCCTCCAAACTCACGTCTATTCAAACTCCCCTGTGGAATTCTGCTTCTGATTTATATATATATGTATATATATATGGCATTCAGCTTTGTTCGGGTATTTTCCCACGTCATAGTAGTGGTGCTTTTAAAGTTGTAGCAACGTTTCAGCAGAATCTCATCTGCCATCATCAGGCTTCTGTATAGTGTTGGTCTGTGAGTCAGACTTTTACAGTGGTTTCAGATTTAAATTTGGGGCAGCCTATTGCTGTGCCAGAATGGTTTTTTCTTCCTCCTGATTGGTTGAGAGTCTTGGTCTGTATTTATTGGTCTTGGAGTTTGCTGTGTTCTGCTTCTAATATCTTCTGTCTGTTTTTTTGGGGGGGGGCTCTTTTTGTATCTTGATTGGCTGGTAACATTGTGTTACTTTATTGGAGGCCTTTAGTGCAGCTTGGCTTCAGGTAAATGGACGGCTATCATTAGTTAGGAAGCTGGGTTTCATCTGAGTGCCTGGTTGGGGTGTGTTTGAGCTGGAGGTATCAGGGGGGATCTGTTTGTGCCCAGGTGTTTGTCTGGCTTGTGGTGTGAGATTTTTTTGTTTGTGAGTGCAGGCTTCCAAATGATTGACATATATATTGCATATATATATATGGCATTCAGCTCTGTTCGGGTATTTTCCCACGTCATTGTAGTTGTGCTTTTAAAGTTGTAGCAACATTTCGGCAGAATCTCATCTGCCATCATCGGGCTTCTATATCGGTATAGCTTCTTCTATACAGAAGCCTGATGATGGCAGACGAGATTCTGCCGAAACGTTGCTACAACTTTAAAAGCACAACTACAATTGTTGTGAATCAATAAATGCTCTATAAAGATCATTAAGAGCTTGAAGTAAAGTGCAGGGTTCTGGCCCTGCACTTCTGATTGGCCAATAATAGCGACATCAGATTGGTCCGTTCAGGGGAATCCGATTGGCTATTAACGAGCCTCTCCCATTGGTTAATGGAGCTAGCGCTCCCTGTGTTTTCATTGGTTAAATAAGTTAAGAGTTGCCTATATAAAGGGGCCCATCGTGGCCATTGAGCTGAGCTGTTTTCACATGTAAATAAAGAGTTGAAGTTCACTGTTTCATTGGCTCATCTCCATCCTTGCACCCATGCTCAGAACATAACAATAATGACGTTCCAGCAGGAGCTGGAGCAAACAATGGGAGCTCACCCCATCCCATGGAAGCACCTGGGCCTCAAACGCAGGCTTGCTTCTTGTCAACTCTGTGTCCTAACCATGTGAACCACTATGCTCCATTTAGAGTAGTGAATACTACGTACAGTGTCGTCACTTCCTGGTGGAAAGAGAAGATAAAATTGACTCACTCTCAACCATAGCATAAATGCAAGAAGCCTGTTTTTCCAACAGGTGCTATAATATGCACCACCTTTCAATTATATCCTCATAAATCCTTCATTTGTGCAAGATCTGATTTTTAAAAAGTTTCAACTAAGGGGAGATATTTACAAATCCATCTAAAATATATAACTTGAATATTCATGAGCTGACAATATACCTCTACAATATACAATATAAATTTAACAATACACAATATAAAAGAGTTTGGTCTAGGGATAAAGGCACCAGGCTAGAACCAAGAGACCATGATTTTTAGTCCTGCCTTGGCCATGAAAGCCAGCCGGGTGACCTTGGACAGTCATTCTCTCTTAGCCCCACCCAACTCACAGGGTGGTTGTTGTGAGAAAAATAGAAGGAGGCATTGGGTACCAACTTGATTTATTTCTAAAAATAATAAAGGCAGGATACAACCAGATAACTTAGATAGAGGGAGGAATAACTAAATACATGCAAGGTTTTATTTCTGAAAACAATTTTAGCTAGTTGCATAAGACTTTTTAATTTAAAATACATCTATTTCATTACATCTATTTTGAGTAGATATTTCTGATAATTCTGTTTTAGGGCAGTCAGTGAAATGAAAAGTGATCTCCAAATATTTCAAGAAAATGGACGATCTTTCTTAGACAAACATGCAAATGAAAACTTTGCAAATCTGCTGAATGTTCAGATACTTGTGGAACACTTACAGAGCTAAATAACTCAGAAGTCCAATTTTAACATTATAGCAACAGTACAAAGTTTTATTTTAGCCAGATATAACAAGCACGACCTGATCGGCCAAATATGCAGTGATGCTATCCATGTACACAATCTGAAAAACCTCTCTTAGAAAATCTCCTATAAATACTGAAAGATGGGGAAAGCGTGCATCGTGGCACAGCTAAAATACGGCAGAATGTACCTGAAAAATTAATTCGTTCTCCATGTAGCTCACTCAAAAAATAAAACCTTCTGTTCTCCCGTCTCCTACCCTCCCTCTCACAGCCTTTTACTACATACAATGAGTAAGGCCTGAGTCCCTGCTTAAAGCCTGAACCTGTCCATACTACAGGAAGAAAGTAATCCTTCAGCATGAAAAAGATGACATGAGCAGCATTAAGCAAGACAAATAAGTGGAGGGCGGGAAACCCCGTGGTGTAATAAGCAATGATCCAGTAACTTTCATAAGTCTGCAAATACAATCCATCAAAATTACATCAAAGTGAAACAATGGACTATCTGCTGGAGGTAGATTTTCATGACAATTACATACATTTATGATTCATTAAAGGAATCTCTGTAGCCATAGGTTCATGTCAAACTTGGATTGACTGCTCTTCGTGTGAGGTATTATTTATTCCTCTTTCTTTTTGTACATGACACATATTCGTAAATGGCTAGACAACGGATGACTCATTGGATCACCCTTTCAAAGATATTCCCTATCAGATTCTTCAATGCCTCCTAATGTGCTACTTTCGCTCGAAAAGTTGGGATACATTCAGATATGTATCTGCCTTGAAAACAGTGCAGGCTGAATTGTGTTTGAGTGTAGCGTAGTTAAATGTCAGCATGGGAAGTGTTTTATGAGACTTTTGTATCTGTCATGAAGTGTCTTATGATAATTTTTATAGTGTAAAATGTTAGATAAAAGTTTGTCAAATTTCAATGTCACAGGAGGCATGGGTCCCAGATTTTGAACACTTTTTGTAAGTTAGCCCATTTGAGGTACCTTAGTTCAAAAATTGTTGCCCTGTGGTAGTACCTTTTGGCTCAGCCAAAGGTTACTAGGATGAATGTTTTAGTGTTATACAGATAACCACCTTAATTTATTTTATCTATAGCAATCTGATTTGAAGAAATATCTTGTGGCAAATCATTATATTTGAACAATTGAAATGAATAGGTCATAAATACATGAAGAGCTGATGCTTCTACTCTTACAATTATGCTGCCTGAAATATTTGAAATCGTTATGAAGTGGTAGAAGACATGTTTGTTGAAGCAGCTACGATCTCTGAGCTTTAGCTCCATTTGTTCTGTCATATTTTGCCAATTTTGTAATATCTATTCAGGTCTCAGAATCAGGTGCCTATACCAGCTAACACTTAAAAGATGGAATAGATTGTCAGGTGCTGATATTGTAAAGCTTTAGAGAGAGTGAAACTCTAACTCCTGGACACATTTAAAATGAAATCCTGTTTTTATTTATATTTCTTTGACATGTTTGTCTGAATGCTTAAGGCAGCAATAAAACAAACAAATAGTTACAATGAGCAATTCATTTTGTATCTCTGTATTGACTGTGAACAGTCAGGATTTCCTGCAAGCTATGCCAGTTAATCACAAGTCTGTATAGTCTGTATCTAATAAACAGACACAAAAGATCAATGTCAGATGTGTAAGAATACAGGAGGTACAGAGAACCTGATCAATTATCACTATCCATTCTACTAGCAAGATGCAAAATTGGATACAATCCTACACATTGCTTTTGTCTTTAAAGTATTAACATAGTCTTTAAAGTATTAAAATGTGCATACTGTATATTCTCTTTCTATTTCAATCTCTCACCAATCAGTTTCCCTTATTCAAATTTGGATTGAATCATCTTTTACACATGGTAGTAGCCTTCACGCTACATTAGCAGATCCAATTTAAAAACACATAGAACTGATGAGCCAATGTTACTAAAGCGAATATTTGAAAAGCAATGGTATCTATACAAGTCTTGAATAGGCAGCTATGATGGTTGGTTGGGGGCCTTCAGAACTATGCATCATTATTTCATTTCTTTCCACTGCCTTTCAATTCTGCCTTTCTGGGAATGGGACTAGACCTATTGGAACACAAGACACTTATGGTTAATGTGATTATAATTGGTGCACCAGATATGACATTCTTGGCACAGTGAGATGAAGAGGAGTATGTATTTCCACTACACCCAGCCTAAATAAACCACAATGACTCCACCTCATTTCCTCTGTAATGTATCACCCCTTCCACTGCCACCTGGAAGAAGTTAAACACTTTGACAGTTACTCTGGAAATGTCCAGGCCACAACATGCCTTATAACCTGCACACTTTGACTGCTAAATAAAACATAACCACAGAATGCACACAGGATGTTTGATATTCATTCTGCGCTAAACAGTGGTTGAAGAGTGGGTGAGCTATTGGTTGAATGACTATGGCCTTTTCAATAATATCGTAAGAAATTTGGTATGTCTCGCCAACATGTCAGTGCTAACTAAAAAGGATGATAGACAACCACAATTTGATGATATTGTCTAACTATTCAGCGAGGATAATGAAAGCTTTTTTAAAAACCTGTGGACAAACTGATAAATATATCACACAGATCAAAGCTTTAATCAGTTTCAAATATTATAATCCAATTTTTTGATATTCCATTATTATTTAAATAGAATTTCTAACAGCACTGTGAACCTAGAATTGCTTACACTTTAAATTAAAAAATATTTTTTTACCAGTTTGTTGTTTCCAAACTTAGGTTTGGTTTTAATAAATATTTTCTGATATGTGTTTTTTTTTTCATTCTTTGTTCAAAGTTTGGGTTTGGGATTCCCCCCCCCCACACACACAAACTTTTTGTTGTGAATGAATGTTAAATAAAGTTATCTTGAGCTTGAAGTCAAGTGCAGGGTTCTGGCCCTGCACTTCTGATTGGCTGTTAATGGCAAGATCGGATTGGTCCATTCAGGAGCATCTGATTGGCCATTAACAGGTCATCCTCATTGGTTAACGGAGCTAGCGCTCCCGGATTGCTATTGGTTGAATAGTTAATAAGTTGCCTATATAAGGAAGGCTATAGCAGCCATTGAGCTGAGCTGTCACAACATGTAAATAAAGAGTTTAAAGTTCACTGTTTCTACCGGCTCATCTCCATTATTCGCACCCATGCTCCAGACTTAACACTGGCAACGAAGGTGGGATTGGATGACATCAGAGCCAACTAAAACAATGACGAAGACAACAAAGCACGTGGCTGAAACGCACAACGGCGGAACCATGCCCGGCGGTGTAGTACCACCCGCTCCATTCGATCCAGCTCAAGAGGACTGGGAATCCTACATGGACCGTTTCCAAATGTTTTTGGAAACAAATAATCTGAAGGATGCCACACCCGGGAAGAAACGGGCAGTATTCCTGATGCACTGTGGGCTGACCGTATTCAAAATGGCCAAGGCGCTAGCAAAACCAGCTGAAGTAAAGGCCATGGACTGAGACGTCCTCGAACCGCTACTAAGGGCCCACTATGCACCAACCATTCCAACGCTTGTAAGACGGCACGAGTTCTACGAAAGGAACCAGTGTAAAGGAGAAAGCGTTGCCGATTTGGTTGCGGACCTCCAAAACTTGGGAGGCCTCTGCGATTTCGCCGACCTAGAGGAGGCCTTGAGAGACCTAGTAGTTCTAGGATTAGATGCTCTAAACGTGCAGAGCAAAATAATGACTAAGGGCGACATTAGCCTTGCCGATGCCATCGCTGAGGCTACGGCAGCGGAGGCGACCAAGAAATTGGCTGCCCAACTACGCTGAAATCATGCTCCGACACACCAACCAGCCGGCAAACTTTCACCTAAGTTGGAAGGACAGCTTTCGACGGCCCACCATGAGGATCTCTCTTCATCATCAGACAGCGACGAAGAAGAGGTCCATTGAATGCGGTCCGATCAGGACCGTTACCCGAAATCCCAGCAACCGTGCGCTGGCTGCGGGGCCAACCATTAACGTTCTGATTGCAAATTCCGCGACGCGCTCTGCCACAAGTGTGGGAAATGAGGCCATATCGGACGGGTCTGCAGAAGTCTCCTCGGACCCAGCCAGACCTCGAAGGGGACCAATCTTCGCCAATCAACAGGAAACCATCCTGTAAGGCGAGAACCAGCAAACCACTCCTACAGAAACCGACCCGTGAATTGCCTAACGAGACGAGAAGAGGCTCACCAAACACTCACTCTCGGCCACGCCTCTTCACTGGATGCCAAGAAAATTCGAATTAAAGTGGACATTGAAAATCAGCCTTGCCAAATGGAAGTTGACTCGGGATCGTCTCTTTCAATGGTCTCGTGGAAGACCCTCAAGCAACTCATCCCTACTATCCGGTACCAAGACCTTCAATTCCAAAGGTTTGTGTAAAAGGACTACCAGGAGAACTGGATTCCAGTTGTAGGATCCAGTCGAGTCCGGGTTTCGTTCAAGAACCGCACAGTGTACTTACCCCTGACGGTGATCGACAAGGACCGGCCTAGCCTGTTGGGCCTGCAATGGTTCGCACCACTCGGCATTGAAGTGGCAGGCATTAACCAAATCGGTGGCAGTGACTGAGAGGAGGACCTCACCCATGAGTTCAAGGACGTCTTCGCGGAAAAGCTAGGCAAGTACAAGGGGACCCCGATATCCTTTAGCCTTAATCCAAAAATAGCTCCCATCCACCTTAAGCCTCGTCGAGTTCTGTTCGCGCTAAAGCCGAAAATCGACGAACAGCTTGATAAGTTGATAGCCCAGGGAGTGTTAAAGCCAACTGATCACTCCCCATGGGAAACCCCAATCATGACACCAATTAAGCCGGACGGCTTCATTAGAATTTCTGGGGACTACCGAGCCACCCTAAACCATGCCCTGCAACAAAATCCATATCTGGTGCCAGTGGTGCAACACCTCCTCCACTCCCTGGAGGGTGGAAAAGTCTTCGCTAAACTAGACTGAGCTCAGGCTTATCAGCAACTGCCGGTTGATGAAAAAACGGCACAGGCACAGACTATCATAACGCACCAATGTGCCTTTAAGTGTACGCAGCTCCAGTTTGGAGTCAGTGTAGCCCCGGGGATCTTTCAGAACGTAATGGAGAGACACTTGCAGGGGATCAAAAGCGTTGTCCCCTACTTTGACGATGTGCTCATTGCTGCCCCCACTTCAAAAATTTTACCGGATCGTTTAAGACTGGTTTTACAAAAATTCCAAGAAGCAGGCCTGAAGGTGAAGAAAAATAAGTGCAAACTGTGTACAGATCGTGTTGAATTCTTAGCGTACTTGATTGACAGTCAGGGTATTCACCCTACCGATAGCAACTTGAGAGCAATAAAAAACGCTCCCAGACCCCGGAACAAAGCTGACCTCCAGGCGTTTTTAGGCCTCCTCAATTTCTATAACGTATTCTTGCCACACAAGGTGACTGTTGCTGAACTTTTACATCGCTTACTAAATAGAAAAGCAATTTGGGTATGGGGTCACAGAGAAGAGCAGGCGTTCCATAATGTAAAACAACTATTGACTTCTGACGCTGTACTAATGCAGTACAATGAAACTTTACCATTGAATATCACATGTGATGCATCGCCTTTTGGAGTGGGCGCCATTTTGAGCCATGTATTGCCTAACGGTAGCGAAGCCCCTGTTGCTTATTTTTCAAAAACACTCTCAAAAACCGAGTGAAATTATAGCCAGATCGATAAAGAAGCCCTGGCAATTGTATCAGCTATTAAAAGATTCTATGAGTACGTGTACGGCCGGGCTTTTACTATAGTAACTGACCACAAACTGTTGCTGGGGATAATCGCTGGGGATAAGCCAACTCCCTACATACTTTCTCCCAGGATGACCCGCTGGTCAGAATTCTTGGCTGCCTACAATTACCAGCTACAATACTGCCCCGGTAAAGCCATTCCCCACGCCGACGCATTGAGCCGTGCACTGCTCCCAGAAACCATCAACGATCCCACACCGATGACAACGTTGCAGATCGAGACACTTCATACGCCGCCATTAACTGTCCGTGATATCGCGAGAGAAACAAAATGTGATCCCATCTTAGCACGAGTCCTCACATGGGTGGAATGCGGATGGCCATTGAACCAAGTACCAGACGACTTTGCACCATTCAAAAGTCATCATACAGAGTTGTTATCGCAAAAGGGCTGTATCATCTGGGGCGATAGAGTCGTTATCCCAGAACGACTCCAACAGACACTGTTAAGAACCTTGCACAATGGCCACCCTGGCATCGTGCGCATGAAAGGCCTCGCACATAGCTATGCGTGGTGGCCAGGCATAGACAGACAAATCGAATCATGGGTCAAAACTTGCCAGAGATGCCAAGAAGTAAGCAACACTCCACCAAAAGCAACCCCAACTGAATGGGAGACGCCGCGGGGACCCTGGTCCCGTATCCATCTAGATTTTGCTGGGCCGACCAAAGGCCACACATTCTTGTTAACCGTCGACGCCTGCTCGAATTGGCTCGAGATTCACCAAATGAGGAACACGACCACTGAAGCAGTCATCAAAAGACTGGAAAGACTGTTTGCAACCCACGGATTACCAGACATTCTGGTATCCGACAATGGGCCCCAATTTACTGTCTTTTGAACAGTACCTGGCTGGCCGCAGTATCCGACATGCGCTCACTTCGCCTGTGCACCCTGCGGCCAATGGTAGGGCTGAGCGCATGGTACAATTTGTCAAGAGAACACTACAAAAAATAGACTACAACAACATCGACGAGAAAATCAACCGAATCCTTTTCCTACAGCACATCACACCTCACAGCGTCACCAACAAAACTCTCGCAGAGCTGCTAATGGGACGAAAGCTCCGCTCCCACCTCGACCGCTTATACCCAGCCTACGAACCAGAAAAACCCCTCGGATCCAGCGGCCGATGCCGTACCTTCCAGGTAGGCGATTTAGTATTCGCTAAAAACTTATCGGGCGATCCGCTGTGGGTAGAAGCGACCATAGTCCGTGGAACCGGCCCAAGATCATACCTTGTACAGTGCCCTGACGATAGACTTTGGAAGCGCCATATAGATCAACTACGATCACGGCTGCAGTCACGCAATTCCGAACTCCTTTATAACCAAACTGGGGGGGGGAAGATACAGAGGAAGACGAATTTCAACTCGAGGAAAATCTTTTCGAAGGGAACGATAGCGGAACTGAAACGCAGGAACAGGAACCAGGGATGGGAGTGAGTTCACCTCAGGGATTTACCGAAGATATTGGTGACAACGGAAACGCGAAATCTGAACCAGAGGCACCCCTTTCACTAAAAAATGATCTACCTCAACAAGAGTGCAGCCAAATGCCAGGCACACAGCGAAAATCAAAAAGACTAATAAAACAACCGTCCTACCTCAAGGACTATGTGACCGCGCCCCATAAGCAGAAGCCGGGGGAAAGAGGTGTTGTGAATGAATGTTAAATAAAGTTATCTTGAGCTTGAAGTCAAGTGGAGGGTTCTGGCCCTGTACTTCTGATTGGCTGTTAATGGCAAGATCGGATTGGTCCATTCAGGAGCATCTGATTGGCCATTAACAGGCCATTCTCATTTGTTAACAGAGCTAGCGCTCCCGGATTGCTATTGGTTGAATAATTAATAAGTTGCCTATATAAGGAAGGCTATAGCAGCCATTGAGCTGAGCTGTCACACCATGTAAATAAAGAGTTTGAAGTTCACTGTTTCTACGGGCTCGTCTCCATTATTCGCACCCATGCTCCAGACTTAACAATTTTAACTTTTGTATTCAGTTAATGTTTATCTTTTGTGTTTTTTAAATTAAAAAATAAAAAGCCAGGATTGTAAAAAATGCTAGTATGCATATTTGAGAAACTGAAAGTGTATTGTATTTATTTTAAAGGCTCCATATGAACATAGGCAGAAAGTTAAAAATCAACATCGGCTGAAAAGCAAACAAGAACATAAAATATCACTATTAAATATAGTTAGTTAAATGTTTGAGCAAATGAAAAGCCATTGCAATCGCTGAAACTTTCCAACTTTAGGTGCCAATTCTAATACCTAGCTGATGTCTTCCAATTAATTTACAAAGATAATCCCAATGCATTAGTCAGTATTAGCTTCAAATCATACATTTTTTTAAAAGGTCAGAAAAGACTCTCTCTCTCTGTCTCTCTCTCTCTCTCTCTCTCACACACACACACACACACACATATATATGGTATTCAGCTTTGTTCTGGTATTTTCCCACATCATTATAGTTGTGCTTTTAAAGTTGTAGCAACGTTTCAGCAGAATCTCATCTGCCATCATCAGGCTTCTGTATAGTGTTCATCTGTATTGTGTTCAACGAACACAATACAGAAGCCTGATGATGGCAGATGAGATTCTGCCAAAATGTTGCTACAACTTTAAAAGTACAACTATAATGATGTGGGAAAATACCCAAACAAAGCTGAATACCACACATGTAAGTACCCACGAAAACTTTACATATATATACATTACATATACATATACATATGTGTGTGTGTGTGTGTGTGTGTGTGTGTGTGTTTTCTTAAGTTTTCGTGGGTACTTACATGTATGGCATTCAGCTTTGTTCAGGTATTTTCTCACGTCATTGTAGTTGTGCTTTTAAAGTTGTAGCAACGTTTCAGCAGAATCTCATCTGCCATCATCAGGCTTCTGTATGGTGTTTGTCTGTGAGTCAGACTTTTACAGTGGTTTCAGATTTAAATTTGGGGCAGCCTATTGCTGTGCCAGAATGTTTTTTTCTTCATTCTGATTGGTTGGGAGTCTTGGTCTGTGTTTATTGGTCTTGGAGTTTGCTGTGTTCTGCTTGATTGGTGTTTCTAATATCTTCTGTCTGTTTTTTGGCTCTTTTTGTATCTTGATTGGCTGGCAACATTATGTAGGGCAGGACAGAGTACTACAGACAAAATTAGTAAGATACTACACAGACATCACATCAAGACTGCCTTCAAAACAGACAGAAAAATAGCAGCCATCCTTAGAAACCCCAAAGATAAATTTGACCTGGAAAACCAAGGCATATACGAAGTCCCCTGTGCATCATGCCCAGCCACATACATTGGACAGACCAAAAGAAGAATAAGCACCCGCCTGGATGAACACAAAAATGCAGGCAGAAAACCCCAGCCACAGAATCATCAGAGAAGCCATAGAGATTGAAAAAAGACCAGAAAGCATGAATAGAGATGATTCCACCAGACTGTCAATCATTTGGAAGCCTGCACTCACAAACAAAAAATCTCCACACCACAAGCCAGGCAAACACCTGGGCACAAACAGATCCCCCCTGATACCTCCAGCTCAAACACACCCCAACCAGGCACCCAGATGAAACCCAGCTTCCTAACTAATGATAGCCGTCCATTTACCCGAAGTCAAGCTGCACTAAAGGCCTCCAATAAAGTAATACAATATTGCCAGCCAATCAAGATACAAAAAGAACCAAAAAACAGACAGAAGATATTAGAATCACCAATCAAGCAGAACACAGCAAACTCCAAGACCAATAAACACAGACCAAGACTCCCAACCAATCAGGAGGAAGAAAAAACCATTCTGGCACAGCAATAGGCTGCCCCAAATTTAAATCTGAAATCACTGTAAAAGTCTGACTCACAGATGAATATTATACAGTACTACTATACAGAAGCCTGATGATGGCAGATGAGATTCTGCTGAAACGTTGCTACAACTTTAAAAGCACAACTACATGACATGGGAAAATACCCGAACAAAGCTGAATGCCATATATATATATATATATATATATATATATATATATATATATATATATATATATATATATATATATATATATATATATATATGGATCTTTGGTTATTCGGGTTTTCTCCCCGTAAGATTGGAAGTATCTAGGCAACGTTTCGATGAAGTCTCATTCATCATCTTCAGGCTTGGTCTTCAGCTCTGTGCTTCTCAGAGTGATGTGAGCTTGCAGCTGCTTCTTCCTTTTAACTGCTCCTGGGGGTGTGACTTGATTGGCTGGGGGCTTGGCTGTGTTCTGATTGGATGGGGGGGTTGTTCTCATTGGTTGGGGGTTTGGCTGTGTTCTGATTGGTTGGGGGGTTGGCTGTGTTCTGATTGGCTGGAGGCGTGTTCTGTTCAGGTGGGGGCTTGATTGTGCTCAGGTTAGTCTTAGTTGCTGGAGGGTTTGAGCTGGTGAGCTGTGATCTTGCTGTTTGGCTTTGAGTTCGTGGTCATGCTACATCTTCATGGTGGGGGTCAGTTCGCTTCATGTATGGCTCAGAGGGGTTTGAGGTGGGTAGTGATGTAGCTGCAGTGCGGCTTCTGGTCCGTGGTCGTGTTTCATCTTCTGTGTGGGTGTGAGTCTGCTTTCTACGTGGAAGTGTGGTGGTGGCATCTTGTGTGGCTCTCAGGGGTGTGGGTCTGGTGTCATTCTTCATGTTAGGTATGCGTCTGTTCATGAGGGCGGGTTTCCAAATGGCTGGTAGGCGGGAGGCATCATCTCGTTTATTCATGCTGTGAATAAACGAGATGAATAACGCATGAATAAACGAGATGATGCCTCCCGCCTACCAGCCATTTGGAAACCCGCCCTCATGAACAGACACATACCTAACATGAAGAATGACACCAGACCCACACCCCTGAGAGCCACACAAGATGCCACCACCACACTTCCACGTAGAAAGCAGACTCACACCCACACAGAAGATGAAACACGACCACGGACCAGAAGCCGCACTGCAGCTACATCACTACCCACCTCAAACCCCTCTGAGCCATACATGAAGCGAACTGATCCCCACCATGAAGATGCAGCACGACCACGAACTCGAAGCCAAACAGCAAGATCACAGCTCACCAGCTCAAACCCTCCAGCAACTAAGACTAACCTAAGCACAATCAAGCCCCCACCTGAACAGAACACGCCTCCAGCCAATCAGAACACAGCCAACCCCCCCAACCAATCAGAACACAGCCAAACCCCCAACCAATGAGAACACCCCCCCATCCAATCAGAACACAGCCAAGCCCCCAGCCAATCAAGTCACACCCCCAGGAGCAGTTAAAAGGAAGAAGCAGCTGCAAGCTCACATCACTCTGAGAAGCACAGAGCTGAAGACCAAGCCTGAAGATGATGAATGAGACTTCATCGAAACGTTGCCTAGATACTTCCAATCTTACGCGGGAGAAAACCCGAATAACCAAAGATCCACATACAAATACCCGCGAGAACCTCAGAAAACATATATATATATATATATATATATATATATATATATATATATATATATATATATATATATATATATGTATGTATGTATGTATGTATGTATGTATGTATGTATGTATGTATGTATATGTATATGTATATGTATATGTATATGTATATGTATATGTATATGTATATGTATATGTATATTTGATACATTCCAACTGAAGAAATTTGCTCAATATTTTCTTCTTCCCGCATTTGACACCAATGGTATTTTAGAAGTAATCACCACGGGAAAGCTCTCATCACAGTGGTCTATCCTGGATGTCAGCCTAGCATAATTTAGGCAATATATCCAAGCAATTTTTCATTAGAAAAAAATTATAACTACCACATGTCACTAGCTACTCATCTGCCCTTGATTTTCATCAAATGTTACAGACTTGGGGGGATTTATTATTTGTCAGGGTATTAAATTAACCAAGAATTTTCATTCAAATTATTTCTAACAGTTGGGTGAGATTAAAAGTTTATTGCTAAGAATCCAATGTTTAAAGTTTTTTTTTAAGAGTGCCAATACATTGCTTAAACATCCTGGTTGATGGCATTCAGGAGAGAGATTTCTTCACATTCAGTAAGTTTCTGGGATGCAGAGATAGTAGATTAAAGATTCTACTGTGCATAGAACTAGCTGGATATGTTTTGAGAAAAACTGGGCATTGGTTATCCTTGTGGCATACAGGCCAAAATGTGCCCCCAGAAAACTCCTCCACTTACTGTTATGTCCTTACAGTTAACAAGGAATGCTATATGTAGCATGAATACAACTATGATCATCAAGTGTGCTGTCCAGACAGTATGTAGTTAATTGGGAATTGGGATAGTTAATTGGGTATTGAGAGCTGTCCCCTTAAGGGAATGCCTCATGGGAAATGTAGTTCATGTCATGTGGTCACATCTGTAATCCTGATTGGTCACTGAATTGACCCTTGGTTGGGTTGGGGGAGTTTCCATTATTCTTGCTTGGATCCCAGCAGCATTGTGCTGCTTTGCTCCATCGTTATGGAATGAAGATAACTGTATTTTCACACTATGGAGTCAACTATGCAAAGATTTGGACATTAGATGAATCTCGACATAACTGTGAGTTATACTTTGAGGATGCCATGTGATCCAATAAAGAAACTTTGTATGGAAGCCTTTGTAGAGTTTGCCTGGCTGTCTTTATATTCAGCCAGCAATTTAAAGACAGAACATCAAGTCTCCTTTTTACTTGTCTTATAAACAAAATATCTTACATGAAATTGGAAAAAGCACAACGGAGTCAAAGATCAATATGAGTTGGATGCATTGGTAACAACCATGGTACAACATATACAAAATCGCAGAGGTGTAATAGGCATAATAAAAAAAATATGAATGACAGGAAGAAATTTAGTCTACTTGTAATAAATAAAAAGGGCAAGAATACATTGGAGTAGAATAAAATTATTGTGATTTTGTGCATACTCTAAATACAAGCATGCAAGTGAAGATGTAACTTTACTTTTGAATGAAAGGAATGCATGTTGGAATGTATGAACTAGTATCACCAGATAGTTGTGGATGCATATGAAAGTAAGTCACATCCAGAGATAGATAGATGATAGATGATAGATGATAGATGATAGATAGATAGATAGATAGATAGATAGATAGATAGATAGATAGATAGATAGATAGATAGATAGAAGGAAAAAGGAAGGAAGAGAGGGAGGGAGGGAGGAAAAATTAAACAAATGCAGGAGAAAATGGTATACAGTATGTCTTCTCCAAAAATGTACTGAAGATTAAGCTTCCAAGAGAATGAATTGTAAGTGCATTTGAAGTTGCATTGTTATAAAAGGCATAGAAATGTGTAAACTTACATCAGTAAAAAAGAAGTTCAGGAAAATAATGCATGGAAATCTGCACTGTATTGAACTGGTACAACTAAATCTTCGAAGACAATTCTTTAAGAGTCTCGGTGGTGCAGTGGTTAGACTGCAGTACTGCAGGCTACTTCTGCTGACTGTTGGCTGCCTGCAATTTGGCAGTTCAAATCCCACCAGGCTCAAGGTTGACTCAGCCTTCCATCCTTCCGAGGTGAGTAAAATGAGGACCCAGATTGTTGGGGGCAATATGCTGACTCTATAAAACCGCTTAGAGACAGCTATAAAACACTATAAAGCGATATATAAGTCTAAGTGCTATTGTTATTGCTATTTATGTCAAGAATTTGAGAAGTCAACTTCAACCAGTTGCTGGAAGACCAGTGAGCTTCCTTTGCAGCTGGCCACAATGATAACAGACTGCTGAACTGGATGGCCCAGAGGTACAATCCAGCAGAGTACTGTTTTTTGTTATGTTTTTGCGGGTGAATCAATGCAAGTTCTTCTGAACTTGTTATAAACCTATCTTGCCCTCAACATTCTTGCAGATACTGTACATCTGTAATATAAATAAAATAAAATAAAACCACTAATGCACAGCTAGTACTCAGAGGTCCTGTTTTAATTGTGGGTCTATGGAAGACATATGTTTAAGTAAAAACTATTGAGAATCTACCGGAAATCCATCAGATGGTTATTCGGCTTTTCAGTTGCTCTTAAACAGTTCCAGATTAAAATGAAGCAAACAGCAGCCAAAGGCTACAGATCAAATGGCTTACCTCCAGGATCATTTGCTCAGCATTGTTATATCATCCAGTCTGAGTTTAAATTTGCTACAAGCCTGACCCCTGGAGTACGAAGACCCTAAAATTAATAAACCCAATTGCTCCAGAGTAACAATTGAAATAACACAATAGAAAAATTACAGATTCCTTCTCTGATTATAGATCAAATGGGATTGATTTCACACTGTGATTAAATTAAGAACAATTTCATCTAATGTAGACTGTTCAGGGTTAGATAAACAGCATGGCATGCCCCAAATTGCTTTATGTTGTGTGTAAACATGTTGCTTGTTGTACAAATGGTATGAGAATTTATACTACTATGAGATACTGTGTTGTAAAATTAGCACATATTAAATAGACTACACAAATGGATCTGGTTTATATATAAAGTTAGCCCAAGTATTGCATAGAGCTAGAAAAGGGGAAAAATCCTTGTAAAGGAAATGTTGATTCTGAAATGATATATACTAGCATCAAAAGAGGTAACAACGATAAAACATTTAAATAATTTAAACAAGAGCTAACACTTGGTTATACTGTTATATGATTGATCAGTAAAGTTATTTTTAGCAGGTAGAAGAAATAAAATATAACATTTGAGAGTTTTTTTCTGGACTTTCAGGTTCCAATTTCTTGGAAGCAAAAGGTCTGCAACAGAATGATAATTTTGATTTTGCGTATATATAAAATCCAGCCATCGATATACCATTTCAGAGTTCTCTTTTCTCTTTATAGCCTTCTGTATAGCTTACACCAATACCACTTCTAAGTCTGCAGTTCTTAGCACACTTACTTACTGAGATATATTTCACATCTTTAAAAATGATTTCCTGATCATTAAAAATGACTCTGGACTAGAAATAGCAGAGGGCTTGAATTAGAGTAGACACAGTATCTTGTGCCATTTAAGTGATTCTGCAACTCCTCAAATTATAACATCCTCTAATTTGAAATATTATAGGAGAAGGAAGTTTCAACATAAATGGGAAACATTTTTAATGTATTTTTATTTTCATTTATCTAAATTGTTGTTTTTCATCGCTTCATTGATTGTTTTTGGCGTGATTCCACCAGGAATGCAGTGGTATATAAAATAAATGCGCAAATATTGTGCCTTTTTTTTTCTCTTTCTACATGACATTCAAAGGTCCAGCTTTTGGTGACTCTTTTTTTTTAAAAAAAAATTTCTTTATCAGTAGGAGCACAAGCTCAGTAAAGGAAGACAATCACTGCTTGAATTGAAATATGGACTGAATTTTTCCTAGAAGGATTAATCTAGATTGCAAATCTGTGGATTTTAGCTTGAACAAACTCAAAAAATAATGTAAGGGGATGGTTCAACTTGAAGGAATGGGCTTCATATTATCATGGGCCAAATTAATGTCATATATATCAGAAGTGGTACTTGGCAGGTTCTGACCAGTTTTGGAGAACCGGTAGTGCAAATCTTGAGTAGTTCTGAGAACCAGCAAATATCACCTCTGACCGGTTTCACCCCCATTCATTTTCTGCCTCCTGAGTCCCAGCTGATCGGTTGGGTCTTCTTTTGTTGCCCTGCACAGGAAAATGGAGCTGGAAAGCAGGTTAGAGGGGTGGGGAGAGAATGGGATTTTGCAGTAACCTTCCCCCAGGAGTGGAGAGGGAATAGGGATTTTAAAATATCCTTCCCCTGCCATGCCCACCAAGCCATGCCCACAGAACTGATAGTAAAAAAATTTGAATCCCACCACTGATATATATCCAAAAAGAAATTTATGATTTGTAGCACAGTTTTGGCTAAACATCATGAAAAAAATAACATGAAGAGTACATTGCCTCCCTTCATCCTTGAAACACTGGAAACCATGCACCCACTTTTGAGACAAAAGGCCTTATGGCATCTGCCCTCTCAAAGAGAAGCATTCTACTCCTGAGAGTATCTTTATTCCATTGTTATTATCATCAATGACTAGTCCAGTAGCCACTGTATTATTCTATCAGTTTATGTCTCCATTATGTCCAGTTTAAATAGACCCTGCAAGTTGATGCACTGGTAGATCTCAAGCTCTATCAATATTCTTCCACTCCCTTTAATCTCCTTTTTTCTTTCCCAGATCCCTTGGGGTCCTTCCTCCAAATAAAAAACAGCAACAGCTAGCCAACTGCTCCCTATTTCTCAGCCTTCTATTAATTTGTTGTATGCTGCTGTCAAGAATCAGGGTTTCTTATATCCAACTCACATGCTGATCAATAAAAAAATGAATAGAGCTTGGATTACACAACAACACTATGTTTTAATAAAATCCACACACTCATGATCCAAGCCTGAAGGATTGAGAAATATTAGTATTTATAAGAAAGAGGACATTTTTGCAAAACCAGGCAGATGACGTTTCCTTACTCTCCCAGGTCCAAATGCAAGATTCACCTCTCCTCGGGCAGATAGGAGTCCTGTACAAGACTGCCTTTAAGGAAATGGGACGATTAAAGACTTGCTCTTACCTGGAAGAAAAACCTCTTTGTACAGTGCTTACTTGCTTCTTCTGTTATGTACCTGAGAAATGGAATCACTGGAGAATAAGATTATTTCCTTTGGGAGAATGTGGAAGAAATGGTTAAAAAAAGTAACAAAGAATTTGTGCTTGTTTTCATAAGACAAAAATGGGAAATGGAATGAATTTTGCCTCACATACCAGGAAAGAGAAAAATAGAAGAAGGAGAAGGAGAAGAGAAATAGAAGTAAATTCAAATGTGGTCACTTCCTCCAAGCCCTTGATTGACGTATGCTAACATCTCTACTACCAGTTTCACCTCTCTTGCTTTCTGGTGCACTTTCATACCACTATACAAGTGTCTTTGTGGCTGATTCCAAAAATTTTAGCAGATGAAGAAAAGGGGAAAGGAAAAGACTGTCTGACTGAAGAATGATACAATACAAAAACCAGTACCCAGGCCAGACTGCTGCTCCTCAGCCTCCTTGATTTCTCACTTCAGATTTTTTTTTCACAGTGGGGAAAACAAGTGAATTATGAAGGTTGGAGGCTGAGGAACTAAACAAGGGCAAGGAAGCAAGACATCAAAGCATCGTTTTAAGTAAGATGGGTATAAACCCATGTGGGAGTGATGTTGGGAAATAAGAAGAACAGCTGCAAAATGGACAACTATTGTGTAAAAGGTAGCTCAGTCCACAGAAGTAGGAATGGCATGGGGAGTATTGCCGAAGGGAGCCTTCCCTAGTTTTCCAGAGAGTATAAGGAAAGGAGGGGAGAAATACTTTTAGTCTGGCAAGATTCTGTTAATGTAACATTACAATTTAAAAAATCATAGTTAAAAATCTTATCTGGATTACTTTGAAGAATTGACAAGGTGGTGGGAGGATTCTAGGACCTGGAAAATAGATTACACCAAATTCTGGCTAATGGGAAACTATCCTTCCTAGTGAAACCTATTGCAAAACTACTTCTGGAATATCTCTTCTGGAGCAGGAGATGATGTGAAAATAAATTGATTCCTCTTCTAGAACCTCTGATGTCAGGAAAATATAAAGATCAATCTTAGTTTCATTCCCAAATGCAAAAAGATTCTGAACAGTCAAATAAGCAGTTATATTCACATAACTTGGTTCGTTCAATCATAATCAAAAATTAATATGATAACCCTGGTTTGTGCAATATACTCAAACGTCAACTCATCACATTGACTGGGCTCCCAAATTAGCCAACTACATTTTACACCTGAGTAAAATAAAACCCAGCTATTTCCTGCAGTACAATTTTAGAATGCTAATTCTTACACCTCAGGCATGACTGTAATTTCAAGACCTGTGTAGTTGATTGTTTTCATATTACTTAACATTCTAAGGCAGAAATTAATTATTTTACTGTCTGCTTTGGAGACAATGAGAATAGATAATATATTTTACCGTCTCTCCTCCTGTCCTTGGTATTAAAACTTGAGCTACTACACAAAAATCATCCACACCAACAATTACAATGCAAAGATGCAGATTCCATACACCGCAATTATGATATTTTGCCACAACCAAGTGTCCCTTTCAGTGGTGGGATTCAATTTTTTTTACTTCTGGTTCTGTGGGCATGGCCTGGTAGGCATGGCAGGGGAAGGATACTGTAAAATCTCCAGTCAGAGACGGCATTTGCTGGTTCTCAGAACTACTCAAAATTTCCGCTACTGGTTCTCCAGAACTGCTCAGAACCTGCTGAATACCACCTCTGGTCCCTTTGCTGAAGATATGCCCTAGCACAGCATTTTACCAACAGCCTCTTGAATCAATGAAAATAAGAATAGTAAAAATATTTAAAACCACAGTAATCCCAGGAATTTAAAGAAGGTAGCATTACACAGACTATTAACTTTTTGGCATCTGCAAACCTAGCTTGAGCTGTCATCTTTACTTGACCCTGAAACAACTTTCTCCATCCCTGTTGCCAAAATGTCAGCATTGGATATCCGTGCCTGTCTTTTCCTTCCAGGAATGAATGGAGGATCTTTCAAAACTGGCTAGTAGACATCAAGATGCAAAAGATTTGGAGAATCTGAGAAGCTATTCTTTCAGAAGAGATCATTCTCTTGTGACAGTTAGATGTAGATCTATGATAACTTTTCTGCTTACCTTTGTTTTCTCAAAAAAATTGTGTGATTTTCTTTCAGGGGGATGTTTAAAGTAACAAGCTGGATAGTCATTCATAAAGGATAGAATGCCTTACCACAGGAACATTGTTTTGACAAGTAACTCAAATAATACCTAATTTTACAACATTCTGAGAAAAGTACCCAAGTGAAGAGCAGTCATAAGTTTCACTCATCTAGAATTTACTGTACTCCAGAGATAGACGGGTGTGGGTAAGGAGAGAACAAGTAAAAGAATCAGAGTAGGCACAATGTAATTATTCTCAGAAAGGACTGTTCCACTTTTGGGGGCGGGGGGGAATATAGGAATTAAGAATGGTTATCGCCCTATCTAGAGGTGGTATTCAGCAGGTTCTGACCAATTCTGGAGAACCACTAATGGAAATTTTGAGTAATTCGGAGAACCGGCAAATACCACCTCTGACAGTATCCTTACCCTGGCACACCCATCAAGCCACACCCACAGAACTGATAGTTTAAAAAAAATTGAATCCTACCATGGGCCATTTCTCTCCCTTAAGCCCATTTCCTTACAGAAGGCTACCCATTATGGTAGTGAGCCAATGAAGCCTGTACAGTATAACAAATGTGTAGCTGCAATACATTCATTATGCAATCTTCTATTTAAATTGATTGGGATCTTTAAATACTATGTGTGCATTTCTTATGCCCAATCCTTGTAGTTATGACTAGCACTGTGTGCTCATGGTCTCACAATCAAAATTCAGATGCTTAATAAACCTCATGTACCTACAACTATTGCAGCATCATCAGCTCATGTGATCACTATTTGGGGCCTTCCCAGAGAGTTTTCAACAATCAAAGTCCATGGAGAAAGCTGAATTCAGGTAACAAGCTCAGTGATTTGCTGCACAACTCTCTCAACAAACACATTGCTCAGAGATGGAAGTGATCATAAGTTGAGGACTGCCTGTATTCCAAACCAGAGCCAATGTTTGAAAAGACATTTTATGTAATTTGGGATCGCAACAGTCAAAATTAATCAAAAGTCGGCTTGGAAACTTATTTAGTGAGTATTAACAATTTTCCTTTGGCTATGAACTTAGACTTAGAATTTCGAATAATTTTATTGTCACTTTAAATGTACACTAATCGGTATACATTAAAATGAAAGTTCATTGCATACAGCTCTCAAAGGGTCCCTGTGTTTGTCACATGGCTTTGTCAAGTGGTTTTCAGAACCTATCAGGTCCATTATGTGATACTCTACTATAACGAGAAGTTACTACTTGAGGGCCAGAAAGTAAAGCAAAAACTAACAGGCAGAGGTGGTATTCAGCAGGTTCTGACCAGTTCTGGAGAACTGGTAGTGGAAATTTTGAGTAGTTCAGAGAACCGGTGAATACCACCTCTGACTGTCCCTGTCCCCATCTATTCTCCGCCTCCCGAGACCCAGCTGATTGGCTGGGTCTTCTTTTGTTGCCCTGCACAGGAGAACAGAGCTGGAAAGCAGGTTAGTGGAGTGGGGAAGGGAGGGAATGGAGATTTTGCAGTATCCTTCCCCTCTCACGCCCACCAAGCCATGTCCACAGAACCAGTAGTAAAACAAGTTGAATCCCACCACTGCTAACAGGGCCTACTAGAATCTTAAGATGACTTATTGAATATTGAGAATCTTCTCAAAGAGGAGGAAAACAAAAGGATGATGTGGGAAACTTCTTTTTCAAATGAATAACCAGAAAGCTTCTAAGCATATGATTAAATCAAAATGGGTACTAGGGCAGGGTTGGAGCCCAAGGTTTGTATGAATTGATTGACTGGCTGATTGAAGGAAGAGAATCAGGCACCTGATATTGTTTTTCTTGTGATTGCTTTTTATTATTACTATGAGCTGACTGGAATTGTGTCCAAGATGAGTCACCAAATAAATCTTTTAATTAATTATCCTTTCACGGCCATCACTTATCTCACAATCGCCATACCACGGCCCACCACTGGTTTCCCCCACGTTTACTTCTATTTCAGCAACCCAATTTTGCTTGGAGTTGTATAAGAGCAAGCATCATTACTCTTATTAAGCATGTAGACATTCTTGTCACCTCTTTCAAATCATTCAGAAGATCCAAATGTACATTTCTGTGGGTCTAGGACAACTCACCATGGCTAACACACCATGGGATAACCCACAATGGGATAACCTGTCACAGGACAATTTTTTCATTCTGTTGCTTTTATTATTGGTGATTATGTTTTCATTGAAATTACTGTTATTCTTGTATTTCTGGACTGGCTTTATTTTGTTATCATTGCCCAGGGCTTTGTGAAATTAATTTTTGTATTTGTTGAATGGTCTCAGGGCGAGTTGCCCGTGATGAGTCTGCCTCTCCCTATCCTATATTTATGATTAACATAGGGGAGCAGAATTCTTCAATTTCACTATTTCTTTTTAAACATTCACTCTAGAGCTCTGCTATCCTGATGCTCAATCTACTCTAAGTAAACATCACTGAGCTTCAACAGAGCAATTGGTGACCATCTGTTCTGAGAAGGTTTTGCTGACTAGACTGGTTGGTGGGGATGTGGTACACCAGTACAATCCATAACGTTTCCCATAAATTGCTATCAACTAATTGTTATCCATGAAAATATGCAACTGATCTTTTTTTTAAAAGATGAGGGAAGTTATGAAAAAAGCCGTTCAACTTAAAGCACCAACTAATTTTCCTGTGTTATGTTACTGTAAAAGAAGAAATTCTTTGGTGTGGTTCATTTATTTTTTGCAACTTTGTGAACCACAAAGAATTTTCATTGTGTTTTTTCAGATCTGAATAACACATTTGGCTTACTGCTGGCATCCCTCAGTCGGAAGGTTTTCAAATGTGTGATGAATGTTAAGGTCTTTAGAACTACTCTGGATATAAAATATACCGTACGTTCTTCTCCCACACACCTCAATTGTGCCTCCTATAAGAAAAACTTGGGGGAGGGGGAACTTTACAGCAGTACTCATTAGAAAGTGGTACAAACTTTCAAGCAAGCCTAAGCAGCCTTAACTCTGAGAAAAGTACCAGGCCTGGTTGGTATTTATTAACTGTTTTGACCAAAGCCTTCAAAACCTTGTTTGTTCACATCAAATAAAATAACACATTTTAGTGGTTAGCCCTATTGCTTCATCCTCCACAGTTCTTTGGGAGGAATGCCTGATGCATAAGGACTTTAGAAATGTTACAATTGTTGAAATTGTCTGTTGTAACTTTCTATAAACATTTGCTGGTCATCACAAGTATTATTAGGAATTTTCTTTTACATCAGGGGTATCCAATGTTGGCAACTGTAAGACTTGTGGATATCAACTCCCAGAGCCGGCTGGGAAAATTCTGAGAACTGAAGTTCACAAGTCTTAAAGTTGCCAAGATTGGACACCCCTTTTTACAGGTATTTAACAGGACATCCAAAATATTGTTTTCTAGTAAGCTATAAGTATTGTTCCTTTTCATTCAAAAGGAGATTGCCATGATTACCTTCTACTGGCCTTAGAGCATCAACACCAGACTTGTGGGTACAAAAATGTTTGAGCAACACAGTCTTCTGCGTGTTGATGCACACCTTCTGGAGTAATGACTTGCCATGTAATTATCCTTAGGACCTCACAGATTTCTGAATTTTGTGATGGCAGCAGTTACATTAACAGTAAATGCCAAATAAAGAAATTCATTTTAAGGATATTAAATTCAAGCCAACTATTGACTTTCCACATGGTCGCACAATCTAATGGGGAACCATGAAAGCAGTAATAGGATTGAGAAGAGAAAATACAACATTCTGCATAAATGCTATCCATGGCAATGGATAGAAGTTATTCTGTCAGATGTCATGAGGGGATAAATGGGGGAAGGGCAAATGAAAAATGGCAAAAAAAAAATAGACACAGGCTATTTGAAAATCCAAGAATGAATGAGACTGGCAATTATTTTGGGATTTCAAAATTTCGATTGCAGTGAGAAACTTACTAGTGGAGAAAATATTTCATTGTTTATTATCAATTATTGCTTTCTTAGTAGAAAGAAATTTTGTCTTCTGTGCAGCCTGTGAAATGCTTGGACATGTCAGAAGTGGTAATTGTTTCTATATGCTGAACTTATGTTTAAGTATGACCAACTTATGACAAAATACATCAGGCATATCAAAAATAAATTCAAGACTGCTGTCTAGGAAAAATAATAAAAATAAACAGATCTAACGAATCACAAATCATATATTGAAGAAAATGTTGCACATCATAAAAACATACTATTTTTCATTCTTGATTGTTTCCAGACGTATATCACAAACAACATCAAAAATATCATTTATTCTTAGAATATTATATAAAACAGTGAATCTGTGGTTGAAAAGCATTTCGTATGATACAGGTAGACACACACACACACACTACCTTGAGCTCAGGCTTTTAGTGCATAAAATTCACAAAGATTCTGATTTAAAAGCTTCAGCCTTATAGGTAGTCCTCAACTTATGACCGCAATTGAGCCCAACATTTCTGTTAAGTAAAACATTTGTTAAGTGAGTTTTGCTCCATTTTATGACCTTTCTTGCCACAGTGATTAATTGCACTGTCTGCAATTAATAAGTTAGTAACCCGGTTGTTAAGTGAAATCTGGCTTCCCCCTTGTCTTTGCTTGTCCAAAAGGTTGCAAAAGGTGACCACATGATCTTGGGATAAAGCAATAGTCATAAGTATGAATCAGTTGCCAAGTTTCTGAATTTTGATTACATGATCATGGGGATGTTACAAAGGTTTTTACCTGTGAAAAGAGGTTGTAAGTCCCTTTTTTCAGTGCCATTGTAACATTGAATGGACACCAAATGAACTGTTGTAAGTCAAGGACTACCTGTATATCCATGTGAAAGACTCTAGTGGAGCTGGATTGGTCATTTCCTTTTGAAAATGTGAAGATCGGAATTTGTCGTTAATTAAAGCAAGGAGAATTAAAGACGAACCAAGAACTCAGAGAACAAGGGATGAAAATAGAGTGGCGGCCATATTTACAATTCAAAATGAGATATAAAGAAGATATAGAAGAATTTGGAATCGAGGTAAAACTGAACCAATTAGATAAAATATTAGAGGAGACGGATGAAAAATTAATTTCTAAAAAGTATAATTATCTATTAGAATTTGAAATGGCGGAAGAAATAGTTGAAGGCCCAATGATCGCATGGGCAAGGAATGTAGGGCACAACATTAATTTGAAAGATTGGGAAAAAGTCTGGAAACAAAATTATAAAATAACAAAATTGGTGGTTTATAAAGAAAACCAATACAAAATGTGTTATCGGTGGTATCTGGCACCTTCAAGGTTAGCGAATATGTACCCAAATTTAAATCCGACCTGTTGGAAATGTAAGCAAATGAGGGGTACCTTCTTTCACGCTTGGTGGCTTTACCCCAAAAGTAAAAAGTACTGGAAAAAAAATTAGAATTCGGATAAAAGAAATTACAAATATACAACTAGAATTTAAAGCCAAAATATTTTTGTTGGGAAAGTTAAAAGGGGACTATGCAAAAGAAATGAAATACTTAATTCTCCATATAATCACGGCAGCAAGAATTGTGTTGGCACATGCTGGAATGGTGACCAAATGCCAACAAATAATTTGATAATTCGGAAAGTTCTTGACTGCGCTGAAATGGACCTCTTTACACAAAAACTTAGAGATAAGGTAGACTCAAAATATACTAAAGCTTGGGAAATATGGTACAATTGGATGAAGGAGAAGAACTAGGAAATTAAAAGGTAAGGATTTGAAAAATGAAGTGGTTAAACTAAGAGCATATACCAAAAATAGAAAATGAATATTAGTAAAATTGTTTTCAATAAATGATCACATCATCTTAGCTGATAAGAAATATATATGTTTTATGTCAATATTTGTATTTATATATTGGTTTCATTTGTCATGAAATGTGGTATTTTATACACTGTATATATTTTTCTTTTTAATCTTTAATAAAGTTTATTTTAAAATTTTAAAAAAGAAAGAAAGCTGCTGTGCAAGAGAGACTTTTAGATATCTATATACTACTAAAACTCGCCTATATGTGTGTCTGCAGTATTTGTAACCTTAAGTTTGGCAAAACAATGCATCATAGGGCAATAATTTTTGTGAATCAACACATCCCAAATGGGCCAACTTAAAGAATGCATCCAAAATCCAGGATCTATTCCTCTGGTGACACTGAAATATGGCAAAGTTGTGGTCACTTCGGAGCTACCTCACTTCTGCAATTAGCTGCAGTCACATGATTGCCACTTCCAATGCTCCCTGCCAGCTTCCAACAAGGAAAGTCAATGGAGAAATTGACAAAAAGTCAGAAATAGCTCCCACTTCCACTGCTTTTTTTTTTTTTTTTTTGCCCATCTGTGATCATTCTGTTCCTCTGTAAGGAAATGTGACCCAAAATATGGATCACACATTACCTAGTAAACGTTAAAAACTATTGACTTTGTAGTGGATATCATCATGGTTTTACGAAATGCGGTTAAATCTTGCAAAACAACATCCACTTCTTTAAGGCTTTTTTGCATTTATCCTCTTGTTTGTATTCTCAGCTAAGAGATGGAAAACATTGAATTCCTTTCTGAAACATTGTGTGCAAGTGCTATTGGGAACTGAATGGAAAAGTTACAGTACTGTAAAAGTTTTGTGTTTGGATGCATCTCACATTTATAATGCAATTAGTAAATTGCTGAATATCCTCAACTCTGACAGGGTAACTTGATATTCAGCTCTTGGTCTTATGGGTGAGTCATGGTTTTTACATTTTTTACAAATACAGCTGTCCAGCAATTAGTTGTTGCATGAGAACTACTGGCATGTACTTTAGAATACATAACTGGATGCAGAGATCCGGGTTTGTAAAAGCCTCAAAACTACTGAAATCACGGCTGAGACATTTCAATAAACTATTCAGGTGAAAGTCTGTAGAGATTCTCAGTCATCCAGGGCATGGTTGTCCCAAAGGTGCTTTTTCCGAAAAGTGCCACCATTCCCCACTATCCTGCCAGAGCTGAAGTAACTTCTTGGATGAGAAGCAAAACGTCTTCCAAAGGAAAAAAAGAACAAGAAAGTCCAGTTGCCTCCTGAAAAAGCACCTTTTGGTATATTCAGGTGAAATTTTCAAAGGAATGTGTGAGGAAAAGGCACACCATTTCTTTGGACAAGGTAACAGATAATCCCATACTTGATTCAAAAGCCACATTTTGAACTGAGTTCTCTAACATATTAGTAGAAGGTACAATAATGCCATTAAATGAACAATTTGAACAAATAGTGCAGTTTATGGACAATTATGGATTCATATTTAATATTCAAGTTTTCTTAAGTGATGAAAGCACATAAAGGTGATGTAAAACTTTTTCCCCATTGAAGGAAACCTTTATCTGCATCATCAGGCTTCTGTATTGGGTTCGTCTGTGTGTCAGGCTTTCACAGCCATTTCTGTTTTAAATTTGGTGCTAGCCTATTGCTATATTAGAACGTTTTTTTTTTCTTCATCCTGATTGGTTGGGAGCCTTGGTCTGTGTTTATTGGTCTTAGAGTTTGCTGTGTTCTGCTTGATTGGTGTTTCTAATATCTTCTGTCTGTTTTGTAGCATTTTTTTGTCTTGATTAGCTGGCAACATTGTGTTTGGTGTATTGGGGGCTTTTAGTGTGGCTTGGCTTCAGGTGAATGGCTGGCTATCATTTATTAGGAAGCTAGGTTTCATCTGGATGGCTGGTGGCTGGCTGACGTGTGTTTTGGCTGAAGGTATCGGGGGGGGGGGGAGGTAGTTTGTACCCAGGTGTTTGCTTGGCTTGTGGTGTGGAGATTTTTTTGTTTGTGAGTGCAGACTTCCAGATAATTGACAGTCTGGTGGAGTCATCTCTTCTATTCATGCTTTCAAGTCATTTTTCAATCTCTATGGCTTCTCTAATAATTCTGTAGCTGGGGTTTTCTATAGTGGCTCGGGTTTTGGTGCCATTGAAGTCGATGCTATGATCTGTGGCTTTCATGTGTTGGACTAGTGAGGAAGTGTGTCCAAGCTTTTTTACTGCATTTTTGTGTTCATCCAGGCAGGTACTTATTCTTCTATTGGTCTGTCCGATGTGGCAGGGCATGATGCACAGGGGACTTCATATATGCCATGGTTTTCCAGGTCAATTTTTTCTTTGGGGTTTCTTAGGATGGCTGCTATTTTTCTGTCTGTTTTGAAGGCAGTCTTGATGTGATGTCTGTGTAGTATCTTACTGATATTGTCTGTTGTACCTCTTATGTAGGGCAGGGCAGCTGTTCCATAGGTCTGTTCATCTTCTAGGTCTCCATTATGTCTCAGTGTGCTTTTTGTGGACAAGACACACGTAAAGACTGAACTATGCACCCTGACCAAAGTATTGACAGCCAACGGCTTCCACAAAAGCAAAATCACAGGCCTGATCCACAAAAACACACTGATAGCTCCCAATACACAAAATGGGTGTTGGTTCTTACCTGACACACCATTTCTCTTCGAGCTGTGAGGATCATCCAGAGAGTGGGAGGTGCTTCAGTCTGCGTTGTTGTAGGCTGAGCTTAATTACTGAGGAATGCTCCGCCCTTCCTTACATGGCTCCCTTGCAGCGTTCCCCAGTTTATGCGAAGTCGAGAGGGAAGAGAAATTCGTACTCTCATCTTACTAGACTTAAGGGTTCATTGGCTGAAACAAGACCCCACCAGACGGTGAAAGAATAAGGGTGGGGCTGGATGATCCTCGCAGCTCAAAGAGAAATGGCGTGTCAGGTAAGGACCAATGCCCATTCTCTTAGAGCTGCTCTGATCATCCAGAGAGTGGGACAAAACAAAACTTGGCTGTCCTACGGAGGGACTCCGTCTGGTTCGGGAGCCTTTGCGGGTCCTTGAGGACTCGCTGAAGGACTTGTCTGCCAAACGAGGCCTCCGCCAAGGCAAATATGTCAATCCTATAATGCCTGATGAAGGGAGATAGGGAGGCCCAGGTGGCGACCCGGCAAATATCAGTGATTGGGGCTTGGGTGGCCCAAGCTGCCGAGGTAGCCGCACTTCTGGTGGAATGTTATTCCGCTGGGTACTGGCAGAGCCTGAGACAAGTAAGCTTTAGAAATAGTAGCTCTGATCCAGTGGCCGATGGTTGAAAGGGACACTTTGTGGCCCAATGTCTTGGGTTGAAAGGAAAGGAATAGGGATTCAGACCTCCTAAAGGGCTGGGTGCGCTTAATGTAAATGCGAAGGGCATGTCTCACATCCAGGGTATGCCAAAGCGTCTCCCTCTCCTGCGAGGGATTGGGGCAGAAGTTTGGGAGCGTGAGTTCCTGTGCCCTATGGAAGGCCGAGTTGACCTTGGGCAAGAAGGTAGGGTCAGGCTGGAGGACCACCCGGTCAGCATGGAAGATGCAAAGGTCCTTTCTCACCGACAAGGCTGCAATGTCCGAGATTCGGCGAGCCGAAGTAATGGCCACCAGGAACACGACTTTGAATGTTAAAAACTGGAGGGTGGATTCCCTGAGAGGCTCAAAGGGGTGTTTAGTAAGGGACACAAGGACCCTATTGAGTTCCCAGGTAGGATATCGGTGAACGGTTGGGGGGCACAAATTAGTGGCTCCCCTGAGGAATGCCCTAATGCGAGGATGGTGGGAAAGGGAACCAAGGTTGTCACAAGTGATGACAGTTGTGAGGACTGCGACCTGTCGCCTCAAAGTGTTAGGGGAAAGCCCTTTCCTCAGACCCTCTTGGAGGAAGTCCAAAACCCGAGCGATGGAGGGCGAAAGCGGATTGACCTGGAATTTATGGCACCACTTGCAGAAACTATTCCAAGTGGCATCGTATATTTGGGTAGTTGAGGGCTGTCTGGCCACTAAAATGGTATCAATAACCTGGTCAGAGAACTTCTCATTTCTAAGGCAATTCTGCTCAACCTCCAAACGGCTAACTGGAGCCATTGGGGATCCGGATGTCGGATGGGCCCCTGAGAAAGGGAGATCCTGTTCAGGGGAATTTTCCAGGGAGGGGCCACAGATAGGTTGCGGAGGTCTGCAAACCATGGGCATCTGGGCAGGTAGGGGGCCACCAGAAGCAGTTCTGTCTTCTCGTGGATCAGTTTCTAGATGACTCTGGGAACTAGGGCTAATGGGGGGAATGCGTATAGAAGCCCTGGGGGCCAGGGGCAACGGAGGGTGTTGTAATTCTTGGCCCCATGGGAAGGGTACCTCGAGAAAAACCTTGGGAGTTGTGTGTTGAGGGGGGATGTGAAGAGGTCTACTGTCAGGAGACCGAATATCATGGTCGCCTCCTTGAACAGAGACGGGTGGATGCGCCACTCGGACTGATCCACCGTGGCCCTGCACAGCCAGTCAGCTTGGGTGTTTGAGACCCCTGAGATGTGTTCTGCTTTGAGAGAAAGGAGATTGCACTCCGCCCAGCGGCAGAGGTGCTCGGCCTCTCTCATCAGCCATATGGACTGGGTACCCCCCTGCCTATTGACATGAGCCTTGGAAGTGATGTTGTCTGTGAGTATAAGGACATGCCGCCCGCGTACCTGAGGGAGGAAGTTGCGCAGGGCCAGGTGGATGGCATAGAGTTCCAACCAGTTTATACTGCATGCCCGTTCTGCCTCCAACCATCTGCCCTGTGTTGTGCACTAATGGATGTGAGCGCCCCATCCAGACAGGCTGGCGTCTGTGGTGAGGGTGAGGCATTGGAACTCCTTGAAGAAATGACCCTTGTTGATGGCGGGATTGGTCCCCCAGAGGAGAGACATGAGGACCCTTGGAGGTACCTTGACCATGGCCTTTGAATTGCTTCTGCCGGATCTTTGGAATGGGAGCAGGAACCACCATAGGCATCTGGTGTGTAAATGGGCCCAGGGAACAATGGAAATGCATGAGACCATTTTACCTAATAATTTAGACAATTCTAAAAGTGTTACCTTTTTTGATCGCTGGATATGTCTGACGGATTCCTAGATGCTAAGGAATCTTTCTGAGGAAAGGAAGACCTTTCCTTTAACTGTATCAATGATGGACCCCAAGTGGGTTATCCGGGTAGATGGTAATAATTGGCTCTTTTGCCAGTTTACTAGGAACCCATGGTCTTGGAGGGCAGAGAGAGTAGCTCTGGTGTTCCTCTCTGCTTGGTGTCTGGAGTGGGACAGGTTGAGGATATCATCCAGGTAGCAGTGGAGACACACAGGGAGGTTCCTGAGGTGAGCCGCTAGAGCCGTGAGGACCTTAGTAAAGGTCCTAGGAGCAGATGCCAACCCAAAGGGGAGGATCACATATTATAAGTGGCAGTGATTGTAGCAGAACCTGAGGAATTTGGAATGGGAGGGTCGGATTGGGATGTGTAGATACGCTTCTGAAAGATCAATAGAAGAGAGCCAGTCCCCCTGCCTGGTGCCCAGTAGAATGGACTGTAAGGTGTGCATCTTAAATTTATGGTGGATCAGGTAACGATTAAGCCGTTTTAGGTCTAGAATTGCTCTCCATCCACCTGAGGATTTGGGAACCACGAAGAGGTGGGAGTAAAAACCCTGCCCCCAGTGGAAGGGAGGGACGAGTTGGATAGCCTGTATGTTGAAGAGATGATGAATAGCGGAATCCATCAAACTACGTTTGGTGGGATCCCTCGAGGGGGGGATGTCATGAAAAAGTGGGGGGTTCAAACAGGCATTTATCGTGGTCCAGAATAGATATGATTTGGACATCAACAGAATTATTATCTAATATTCAAGAAATAAATATTGAAACAAGTACATGGGCAGATCATAATCCAATGACAATTAAATGGAAAGGACAAAAAAGAAGATCTAGATGGATATTAAACAATACTATTCTAAAGGAAAAAGATTTTACACAATGGATGGAAAAAGAATTGGCCTTCTTCTTTAATGAAAACAAAAAAGAAGATACTTCAATACAGAATATTTGGGATACAATGAAGGCATATGCAAGAGGATTAATAATTGACTATACAAAGAAAAAGAACATTAGGAAGAGGCAAATGATTAAAGCTCTAGAAGATGACCATAAAAAAACTGGAAAAAGAATTACAGAAGATGCCACAGAAAAAAGATATCAAACTTAAAATGGACACAATTAAACATAAAATGGATCAAGCAAAGAAAGAAGAACTGGCACAAAAAATTAGAAGTGCTAAACAGAACTATTTTGAAGATGCAAATAGGCCAGGTAGATGGTTAGCATATAAGTTGAGAAAAGAGAAAGAATCAAGGAAAATATCACAGTTAATAGATGATCATGGTCAAATTTGTTATGGTAATAAGGAAAAAAAGGCAATCATTCGAGATTTTTATGGACACTTATATAAACAGGAGGATCTTGATGAGGAAAAAATTAAACAGTATTTACAAAATGCTAACCTACCTAAGATACCTGATGAAACTCAGAAAATGTCAGAAAGTGCTATAATAATGATGGAATTAACCGAAGCACTCAACAGACAGAACAATGGAAAAGCACCAGGACCAGATGGTTTCCCGGCAGAATTTTATAAAACATTACAAGAATGGTTGAGCATTCCACTATTAGAAGTCATGAATGAAGTTATGATAAATAAGAAAATACCTAAAACATGGTCAGAAGCTTATATTACACTTATTCCAAAAGAAGGGGTTGACCCATTACAAATTAAGAACTATAGACCTATTTCCTTATTGAATGCAGACTATAAAATCTTTGCTTCAATCTTGGCAGAAAGGCTTAAAAAATACCTAAATAACTTTATTCACTCTGATCAGAATGGATTTTTACCAGAGACAGATTAAAGACAATATGAGGGTAATCCTGGACACATTGGAATATTACGAGGCGCACCCGGAAAAACAAATGGCTTTGATATTTTTAGATGCCCAAAAGGCATTTGATAATGTGAACTGGAGATTTATGTTATTACTATTGGAACAGATGGGCTTTGCTAAAAAATTTATCCAAGCAATAGAAGCCGTATATTATAAGCAAACGGCAAAAGTAATGATAGATGGAGAATTCACAGACTCTATCAATAAGAAAAAAGGTACAAGACAAGGATGCCCATTATCTCCTTTGTTATTTGTATTGACCTTGGAAGTCTTAAATAGAAATATTAGAGAGGATATAAACATAAAAGGAATGAAAGTCAAAAAGGAGGAATTCAAATTGCAAGCCTTTGCGGATGACTTGGTCTTTATTTTGGAAGACCCTTTAGAGCAGGGGTGGGCAAACTACGGCCCGCGGGCCACATCCGGCCCGTTGGTCTTTTTAATCCGGCCCGCTGAAGATTGGTCCGTATGTAACCGCGGCCACTTTTCGGCTGCTTTCAGATGCATCGAGAGGAGGCGGTTGAGGCGGAGGGCGGGCGACGGAGAGTGAGCAGGGCGCCTGGCGGGCTTGTCAGGCAGAGCAGGAAACGGGGGCAGAAGCCCGGTGGAGTGAAGAGAGCTGAAACCTGTTGAGGTCTCGCCGCAGTCCCTTCACAGGGAGAGAAGCCACCGAGCCGGGAGGAACGCGGGGTGCTGCCGGCTCACCTCCCCGCCCCTCCGTCGTGACTGTGGGAGAAGGATCCCCAAGCGCTGCCCTTGTGGCCACCACCGATGGAGCCCTGCTTGATTTCCCCTGAGCCGCGTTTGATTTGGAAGGGGGCGCAGGAGGTGGCACCAAAGGAGCGCTCTGGGGTTCAGCCAACTGCCCACTGAGCAGCTCCGGTCTCCCCACCACGGCCGGCAGACCTTGGGGCTGCACTCCGGAACCCAGTGCCATGGGATGGCAAAGCTGAGCGGTGGGAAGAGGCACGTCGAAGCTGCAGCAGCTGGCTCAGATCTCTTGGTCCCGGGGAATCCCCATCCACCAAGGCTCAGACGCTTCGGTGGAGGGGAATTCCCCAGGACCAAGAGATCTGAGCCGGCCGCTGCAGCTTCAACGTGCCTCTTCCCTCCACTTGGCTCAGGCGGAGCCCCGAGCACCACTGGTGGCGAAGAGCACAAGAAGCGCAACGGAGCCACGGGAAGAGCTGTGCCCCAAGAAGCGACTGGCGGCCGGAGTGGCCAGGACTGGAGTAGCGACGAGAGCCCGACCTGTGCTGGGGGGGGAGGCTGGGATGGTTTTCTCCCGTGCCTGACTTTGGAGCGGCCCGCCATGCGCTCTTGGGCATCTGGCTCGCTGCGCCCTGGGCACGCCTTTCCCTCGCCTCTCAGTCAGCAGCAGCAGCAGCAGCAGCTCCGCCGCCTCCTTCCTCCCCTAACGCCCGCTGTTGTGATGCGTATTCCCGTAGACCCGAGCACCAGCAGGCGCTTCGCACCTCCCTCCACGGCCTTCTGCTGCGGTAAGATGGGAGAGAAGAACAACAGCGCCCTCAGCGTGCCAGTGCTGGGACCTCACAGCCGGACCGAGGCGCGCTCGGTGGTGGACGTCCTGGCTGGGCGGAGCGGGCAGGTCCTGGGAGAGGCGTGCAGATGTTTTCTGCTGAGCGGGCTTCCCAAGTGCCCGGGAGGACTCACAGTTTAATGGCAAAAGCGGCGGCGGAATGGGTGCTGGGTGGGTGGGGGGAAGGCAGGCAAAAGCCCACACACACACACACCTCGGCAAGCGGTTTGCAGGGTTAGCCAGCAGTTTCTCGCAAGAGACTGACGGCCGGTCTGCTCCCCCCAATTAGCCGTTGGTTCAAGAGGGAGGGTCAGCCCTGCTACTAATTGGTGGTTCACAGTTTATCCGTGGGCACCGGAGGAGTTATGTTTTGGGGGGTGGGCATTTATTTTTTATCTTATAAGTGGCCAACTTGTGTAAACTGAGGGGGTACATTCATACATACACACACACAGTTGTTTATTCGTAGTGGAAGAATCTGTCTGTCTATCTATCTGTCATGGCCTTTTATAAAATTGGTTCAGCCCTCGAACGTAGATCTGAGTTTCCATGTGGCCCCCAACAGAAATTAATTGCCCACCCCTGCTTTAGAGACAGCTTTAAAACTATTGGAAAAGATAGAGATGTATGGTGAGATGGCTGGTTTGAAAATAAATAAAGACAAAACAAAGATTCTGACAAAGAACATGTTATTAAGACAAAGAGAAGAGCTGGCAGATTTATTGAAAATTCAAATTACGAAAAAAGCTAAATATTTGGGGATATATTTGACGTCAAGATGTACTACACTGAAAGAGAATAACTATATTAAACTTAAACAGCAGATAACATCCGACCTGAAAAAATGGGAAAACCTACAATTGTCATTGATAGGTAGAATTTCAACAATTAAGATGAATATTTTACCCAGAATGTTATATTTGTTTCAAACAATACCAATTAGGTTAAGTAAGGATTACTTCGAAGAACTAAATAAAATGGTGTTGAAGTATATATGGCAAGGCAAGAAAGCGAGAATAAAATTAAAACTTTTACAGGATGCTAGAATTAGAGGAGGATTTGGTCTTCCTAATTGGGAGTTGTATTATCAAGCTGCAAACTTAATGTGGGTTAAAGAATGGATAACGTTAAGAAAGACTAGATTGTTGGCATTAGAAGGTCATGATTTATTATTGGGTTGGCATGCTTTTTTATGGTATAAGAGAACTAAATCACAGGGTTATTTTAGAAGGCATTATATACGGGAATCGTTATGGTTGAATTGGGAGAAAATTAAGAAACAATGTTATTTGAAAATTCCAGTTTGGTTATCAACTATTGAAGCTTTTTTGTATCCTATAACTTATAAGAAGGAACAAACAGTTAGATATGGGGAAATATTGGATGAAAAGGGTGAACTTAAAACGATGCAAAATTTAAAAGAACAAGGTATAAAGATGAATTGGTTTTCATATGCGCAAATACATGCAAGGTATCTTAAAGATTCTAAAATAGAAGGATTTTATGATAAATTGACTGATTTAGAAAGGATTTTGACAGGTACTGATGAAAAATTGATTAAAAAACTATATAGTTATTTGTTGGAAATTAAATTAGAGGAAGAACAAGTTAAAGAAACAATGATTGCTTGGGGGAAGAATTTTGGATATGGGATTGATTTAGAGAAATGGCAAAAATTGTGGTCACAAAATTATAAAATGACAATGTCAACAGCATATAAAGAAAATGTGTATAAGATGTTTTACAGGTGGCACTTTCCCACAACAAGAATAGCAAGAATGTTCAAGAATAAATCTGAAAAGTGCTGGAAATGTCATCAGATACCTGGCTCATATTACCATATGTGGTGGACTTGTGAGGAGGCCAGGAAATACTGGACTAGAATTCGCATATGGCTGGAAAAAATGACAAAGAAACACATAGATTTGAAACCAGAGATTTTTTTATTGGGAATCGTACCTGATATATATAATAAAAACTTAAAGTATTTAATTGTAAAAGTATTAACAGCGGCTAGGATTGTATTTGCTAAACATTGGAAGAGTGAGAAAATACCATTAGAGGAAGAAATTATAAAGAAAATATTGGAATGTGCTGAAATGAGTAGATTGACATTTGAAATTAGAGAACAAGAAGATAAACAATTTTATGAAGTTTGGGATCTTTTTTATCAATGGTTAGATAATACAATATAATAATAGAATATTTAGAAATTTAGGAAATAATGAATATATAATTTTTCTTAGTTTTGATAATTTTTTAGAATATTTTATTAAGATAGATTTGGTATGATTCTATGATTTGTTATAAAATAATTTAACTTAATTATAGTTATCTCACTTAAGTATGAATTAGGAAAATTATAGTCAAATGATTGTTCAATAATGATATTAGGATATTTTACTGATGATTGATAATGTGAGTTATTTTGTAATATAATTATTTTGATGACTATGAAATGGATGCACAAAAGGGAGTGGTAAACCAACCGATACACTGTAAATTTATGAAGAATGATATATATATATATATATATATATATATATATATATATATATATATATATATATATATATATTTTCTTAAGTTTTTGCGGGTACTTACATGTCTGGGATTCAGCTTTGTTCGGGTATTTTCCCACGTCATAATAGTGGTGCTTTTAAAGTTGTAGCAACGTTTCAGCAGACTCTCATCTGCCATCATCAGGCTTCTGTATGGTGTTTGTCTGTGAGTCAGACTTTTACAGTGGTTTCAGATTTAAATTTGGGGCAGCCTATTGCTGTGTCAGAATGGTTTTTTCTTCATCCTGATTGGTTGAGAGTCTTGGTCTTTGTTTACTGGTCTTGGAGTTTGCTGTGTTCTGCTACTAATATCTTCTGTCTGTTTTTTTGAGGGGGGGGCTCTTTTTGTATCTTGATTGGCTGGCAACATTGTGTTACTTTATTGGAGGCCTTTAGTGCAGCTTGGCTTCGGGTAAATGGACGACTATCATTAGTTAGGAAGCTGGGTTTCATCTGGGTGCCTGGTTGGGGTGTGTTTGAGCTGGAGGTATCAGGGGGGATCTGTTTGTGCCCAGGTGTTTGCCTGGCTTGTGGTGTGGAGATTTTTTTGTTTGTGAGTGCAGGCTTCCAAATGATTGACAGCCTGGTGGAATCATCTCTTCTGTTCATGCTTTCTGGTCTTTTTTTCAATCTCTATGGCTTCTCTGATGATTCTGTGGCTGGGATTTTCTATGGTGGCTAGGGTTTTGGTGCCATTGAAGTTGATGTTATGACCTGTGGCTTCCATGTGTTGGACGAGTGAGGAAGTGTGTTCCAGCTTTTTGATTGCATTTTTGTGTTCATCCAGGCGGGTGCTTATTCTTCTATTGGTCTGTCCAATGTATGTGGCCGGGCATGATGCACAGGGGACTTCATATATGCCTTGGTTTTCCAGGTCAATTTTGTCTTTGGGGTTCCTGAGGATGGCTGCTATTTTTCTGTCTGTTTTAAAGGCAGTCTTGATGTGGTGTCTGTATAGAATCTTACTAATTTTGTCTGTAGTGCCTCTTATGTAGGGCAGGACAGCTGTTCCATAGGTCTGTTCATCTTCTGGGTCTCTATTATGTCTCAGTGTGTTTTTGTGGATCAAGTTGGTGATTTTGCTTTTGTGGAAGCCGTTGGCTGTCAATATTTTAGTCAGGGTGCATAGTTCAGTCTTAATGTGTGTCTTGTCTGCCAGGCGTTTGGTTCTAGTAATTAGTGTTTTAGCCAAAAAATTAGTGTTTTATCTGTGCTGGGTGGTGGTGGGATTGGGCGTTGAGGTAGCGGTTGGTGTGTGTTTTCTTCTGGTATATGGTGTGTCCTAGTGTGCCATCTGTTTTCTTGTAGATTAGTACATCTAGGAATGGTAGTTGTTTGTTTGTTTCTGTTTCCATGGTGAACTTGATTTTGGGGTGTGTGCTGTTTAGGTGTGTTAGGAAGTTGTTTAGGTTTTCTTGTCCATGGGGCCAAATCACGAATGTGTCATCGATATATCTTAGCCATAGTTTGGGTTTGAGTATGGCATTAGCCAGGGCTCTGGATTCGAATTCTTCCATGAACAGGTTTGCAATGACAGGTGACAGTGGTGATCCCATGGGGGCTCCTTCAATTTGTTTGTATCTTTGTCCTTTGTATATGAAATATGTGTTGGTTAAGCAGTGTTCTGTTAGTTCCATGAGGTGTTTAGCTGGTTGGTATTTATTTTTGATGATTTCGAGGGTCTCTTTTATCGGGACTTGAGTGAATAGTGAAACCACATCAAAACTTACAAGCAGATCTTCTTGCTCCACGTGTAGATCTTTGATCATTTCCAATAAGTGGTATGAGTTTTGTACATGAGAAGCTGCTGTTTCAGCATGGGGCTGTAGCTCAACCAATCAGGAGGAAGAAAAAACCATTCTGACACAGCAATAGGCTGCCCCAAATTTAAATCTGAAACCACTGTAAAAGTCTGACTCACAGACAAACACCATACAGAAGCCTGATGATGGCAGATGAGATTCTGCTGAAACGTTGCTAAAACTTTAAAAGCATCACTATTATGACGTGGGAAAATACCCGAACAAAGCTGAATGCCAGACATACATATATATATATATATATATATATATATATATATATATATATATATATATATATATATATATATATATATATATATTTGTTTTCTGAGGTTCTCGCGGGTATTTGTATGTGGATCTTTGGTTATTCGGGTTTTCTCCCGCGTAAGATTGGAAGTATCTAGGCAACGTTTCGATGAAGTCTCATTCATCATCTTCAGGCTTGGTCTTCAGCTCTGTGCTTCTCAGAGTGATGTGAGCTTGCAGCTGCTTCTTCCTTTTAACTGCTAGTGGGGGTGTGACTTGATTGGGTGGGGGCTTGGCTGTGTTCTGATTGGGTGGGGGTGTGTTCTCATTGGTAGGGGGTTTGGCTGTGTTCTGATTGGTTGGGGGGTTGGCTGTGTTCTGATTGGCTGGAGGCGTGTTCTGTTCAGGTGGGGGCTTGCTTGTGCTCAGGTTAGTCTTAGTTGCTGGAGGGTTTGAGCTGGTGAGCTGTGATCTTGCTGTTTGGCTTCGAGTTCGTAGTCGTGCTGCATCTTCATGGTGGAGGTCAGTTCGCTTCATGTATGGCTCAGAGGGGTTTGAGGTGGGTAGTGATGCAGCTGCAGTGCGGCTTCTGGTCCGTGGTCGTGTTTCATCTTCTGTGTGGGTATGAGTCTGCTTTCTACGTGGAAGTGTGGTGGTGGCATCTTGTGTGGCTCTCAGGGGTGTGGGTCTGGTGTCATTCTTCATGTTAGGTACGCGTCTGTTCATGAGGGCGGGTTTCCAAATGGCTGGTAGGTGGGAGGCATCATCTCGTTTATTCATGCTGTGTGGGTGTTTTTCTATCTCTATGGCTTCTCTGATGATTCTGCTGCTGAAGTGTTCAGTTTTGGCGATAGTTCTGGTATTTTTAAAGTCAATCTCATGTCCTGTGGCTTTGAGGTGTTGGACCAGGGAAGAGGTCGGTTCTTCCTTTTTGATTGAGTTCTTATGTTCTTCAATGAGTGCACTTATTCTTCTGTTAGTCTGTCCAATGTATGTGGTGGGGTAGGCAGTGCAAAGGATTTCGTATACTCCTTGATTTTCTAACTCGATTCTGTCCTTAGGGTTTCTTAGGATGGTGGATATCTTTCTGTTTGTGCAGAATGCTGTCTTAATGTTGTGTTTTTGGAGGATCTTGCTAATTTTGTCCGTAGTGCCTTTTATATATGGGAGGAGGGCTTTCCCATTCTCTTGTTCTTTGTCTTGGATTTTGGCTGGGGTTTCTTTTAGGATTAGGTGGGTGATCTTCTTTCTTTGGAATCCATTGGCTGTCAGCACGGCGGTGAGAGTGTGTAGTTCGGTCTCTAGGTGTTGTTCATTGGCTAAGCATTTTGTTCTGGAGATGAGTGTCTCGGCTACGGAATTGATCTGTGCTGGGTGGTGGTGTGAGAGTGCGTGTAGATAGCGGTTTGTATGTGTTTTCTTCTGGTAGATGGTGTGTCCTAGGGAGCCATTGGATCTTTTGTATACCAAGACATCTAGGAAGGGAAGTTGGTTGTTAGCTTCTGTTTCCATGGTGAATTGTATTTTGGGGTGTAGGCTGTTGAGGTGTGTGAGGAAGTTGTTCAGTTTTTCTTTCCCGTGTGGCCAGATTATGAAGGTGTCATCTACGTATCTGAACCAGAGTTTGGGTTTGTGATCATATTTTTCTAGAGCTTGTGTTTCAAAGTGTTCCATGTAGAGGTTAGCGATGACAGGTGAGAGGGGTGATCCCATGGGAAACCCCAGCCAAAATCCAAGACAAAGAACAAGAGAATGGCAAAGCCCTCCTCCCATATATAAAAGGCACTATGGACAAAATTAGCAAGATCCTCCAAAAACACAACATTAAGACAGCATTCTGCACAAACAGAAAGATATCCACCATCCTAAGAAACCCTAAGGACAGAATCGAGTTAGAAAATCAAGGAGTATACGAAATCCCTTGCACTGCCTGCCCCACCACATACATTGGACAGACTAACAGAAGAATAAGTGCACGCATTGAAGAACATAAGAACTCAATCAAAAAGGAAGAACCGACCTCTTCCCTGGTCCAACACCTCAAAGCCACAGGACATGAGATTGACTTTAAAAATACCAGAACTATCGCCAAAACTGAACACTTCAGCAGCAGAATCATCAGAGAAGCCATAGAGATAGAAAAACGCCCACACAGCATGAATAAACGAGATGATGCCTCCCACCTACCAGCCATTTGGAAACCCGCCCTCATGAACAGACGCGTACCTAACATGAAGAATGACACCAGACCCACACCCCTGAGAGCCACACAAGATGCCACCACCACACTTCCACGTAGAAAGCAGACTCATACCCACACAGAAGATGAAACACGACCACGGACCAGAAGCCGCACTGCAGCTGCATCACTACCCACCTCAAACCCCTCTGAGCCATACATGAAGCGAACTGACCTCCACCATGAAGATGCAGCACGACTACGAACTCGAAGCCAAACAGCAAGATCACAGCTCACCAGCTCAAACCCTCCAGCAACTAAGACTAACCTGAGCACAATCAAGCCCCCATCTGAACAGAACACGCCTCCAGCCAATCAGAACACAGCCAACCCCCCAACCAATCAGAACACAGCCAAACCCCCTACCAATGAGAACACCCCCCCACCCAATCAGAACACAGCCAAGCCCCCACCCAATCAAGTCACACCCCCACTAGCAGTTAAAAGGAAGAAGCAGCTGCAAGCTCACATCACTCTGAGAAGCACAGAGCTGAAGACCAAGCCTGAAGATGATGAATGAGACTTCATCGAAACGTTGCCTAGATACTTCCAATCTTACGCGGGAGAAAACCTGAATAACCAAAGATCTATATATATATATATATATATATATATATATATATATATATATATATATATATATATATATATATATGTTTTCTTAAGTTTTCGCGGGTACTTACATGTCTGGCATTCAGCTTTGTTCGGGTATTTTCCCACGTGGTGCTTTTAAAGTTGTATATATATATAATGTTATGTTTTATGTCTTATATGTTTTTTGTTTGTTGTTAAAATCAATAAAACTTTTATCAAAAAAAAAAAGTGGGGGGGGGGAGCGCTGAAATTCCACGGCGAGTCCGAACCTGATGGTGTCCCGGACCCAGGCATCAGAAGTTGAGGAGTCCCATCGGTTGGCGAAATGCCTGAGACGTCCGCCGATGGGAAGGGAGGGATGGGATCTATCTTGGGCACCGGAAGGGCTTCCCCCCTGAACCCCTGAAGGGACGCTTGTAGCTGCCACCCCTTCTGTTCCTGTCACCTGAATCGGCTTGATCCTGGGGTTGGAATGGCTGAAAGGAGGGGGGTCTCGGGTACCTGGGTGGGAAGGGAGACTGGTAGAAGGGTCGGGAGGACCCTCTCTGAAATGGCTCTGGGCTCTGACCTCCGAAAAAGAAATTTTTTCTTGCTTTGGGTCTTGGCTAGCAGGGGTTCCAGGGGCATGCCGAATAGTTTGTCCCCCTTGATGGGGGCGGTGGCCAACTTGACTCTGTTTTTTACATCCGCCTGCCAGTGTTTGAGCCAGAGCAGGCGGTGGGCTGTAACATGAGAAGTTATGACTCTGGTGGAGAACTTAACCGCATGGTAGGTGGCGTTGGCCAAGAATTCTGCCGCAGCTGTCAGTTTAGTGATGTTCTGATGAGCCCTTGTATTAGAGAGGGGGACATGCTGTTTTAGTTGGTGGAGCCACTGGATCGAAAACCTGGTGAAGAAAGAGGTGGCCGTGGCCGATCTGATGGCCCAAGCGTCAGCTTGGTGAGCCCGACGTAAGGCTAGTTCAGACCTCTGTCCTTGGGTTTCAGAGCCTCCAGAGGATCACTAGAGGAGGAGGAGGATGCTAAGCCAACGATGGGCTCATCAACCTCAAGAGTATTAAGTAGGTTGCAGAAGGTTGAGTCGAGGTTGAAAAACCTCTTGTCCTGGCTGGATGGGGCAAGAGGGACCCCTGTGGAAGCCAACTGATTTGAGACTAGGTCGTAAAAGATGGGTGGAGCCGGAACAACCTCAGCTTCCACAACAGGCTGCCTGAAAATGGCATCCTCTGGGCCCTCCGCCGGGGAAGGGTGGGCAGAGGGAGACTGTGTGGATAGGCCAGAGATGTTTTTGGCCTTAAAGAGGAGCAATTTATACAGGTGCGGCTTGAACAATCCCACAAAGATGGGTTGATCGGGGGTGAGACCCTCATCCTCAGACATCTCCCCCTCCATGGGATCTGTCTCCGATAGGGGCTCACCATGGTGTGTAGACCCCCACTCAAATTCTTCTTCCTCCCTGAACTGATCCAGGCCCTCTATCTCCTCCTCCAGTTCCCCTTCTGGGAGAGGGCTGTCCCTCTGTAAAGGTACCTGACCGTGGGGAGGGTCCAATCTGGGCAAGGACCTGACTGATAGCGACTCATGTTCGGGAGCCATCGGGAAGAGGCTGGGCCTGGATATCTGTTGGAGACCTTCTGTAATCCCCTGGCGGATATATATATGTATCTATTTCTCTTTATTATTTATACATATATGTATATATATAAATGTATAAAAATTTATTTATTATTATTATTATTAATATATTTTTTGTGTATAAAAATATATAAATTGGTTAACTAAATTTGGGTTCAAGGAGGGTAGTAACCCAGGAGATTCTTATCCAAGTGGTGAAATGAATGCCTGAGACTGATGCACAGGTTTGGAGATAAGGCCTCTAGCAGCTTAACTCCCAGACAACAACCGGGAGGAGGTGATTGCTGTTACTTTGCCCTGAGTGCTGCTGCAGAAAGCCAACGGAAATAACACTACAGAAATAATAATGATAGCTCTAAATGGGCTGGGAGGCCTGTTTAAGCGAGCTAGGTACCTTCGCAGCCGAGAATGAGGCCTTTTAAATGGTGCCCGAGCACGAGGCAGCGCCCAAAATGGCGGCCGCCTACAGATCTCCATGTCAGGGCCGCTCAGGATGGAAACTAAGCCCCTCCAGCAAGCTTAGAAATGCTGAGAGGGGCAGCAAAGAGAGATTCACCCCTACCTGGGGCGATCGGCATTTGTGGGGGGGGGAAACTAGCAGCGCTAGCAGTGTGATCGATTCAAGCTGCTAACGAGGGCAGCATGGAAAAGTGGCAGGAAACAAGCCAAATCGAGGGGGGGTTAGCACAGGAGCACTGCTAAACCACCTGGAATGTGCTCCCCTTGCTCTAGAAACACACCCAAATGTGCAGAGGCTAAAGGAAATAATAATAGGAAGGCAAACCTTAGAAATATTGAAAGAGTCCTGAATCGGCCAAGGAGTGGAAACAAACACAGCCTAACTCTCAAGAGGCTGAGCATAAACTGGGGAATGCTTCAAGGGAGCCACGTGATAGAAGGCAGAGCGTTCCTCAGTAATTAAGCTCAGCCTACAACAACGCAGACTGAAGCACCTCCCACTCTCCATGATCCGAGCAGCTCAAAGGAGAACACAATGTTGCCAGCCAATCAAGTTTTAAAAAGCTACAAAACAGACAGAAGACATTAGAAACACCAATCAAGCATAACACAACAAACTCCAAGACCAATAAAAACAGACCAAGACTCCCAATCAATCAGGATGAAGAAAAAAACCATTCTAACAAAGTATGAGGCTAGCAACAAATTTAAAACAGAAACAGCTGCCACACACGACTAAGATGAACTCAATACACAAGCCTGATGATGGCATATGAGATTCTGCTGAAACGTCACTATAACTTTAAAAGCACAACTATGAAGACATGGGAAAATACCCGAACAAAGCTAAATACCACACACACACACACACACACACACAAAATCCCTCCAATTACATTATTGTATGTGTTCCATAAAGGTCAGGTTGATTTTAATACCTATGCCTACATTTTTTTTTAATTGAACATATGCGGATAGCTCATGGAAACTCATAACATTGTGAAAACAGAAATGAGTACCCCATTTAGGAAGAACACTGTTGGTTTGGAAAAGCTAAGACTATTATATTCGTTTTCCACACAGGTTTGCAAATGGAAATCTTAACAAGTTTTGCAGAAGTAAACTTTTGTGAATTACCGCAAACCACACAATCAGAGTTCAGGGAATTGCTTGTCTTTTGAGGCTACACTGAAGAATTCAGCTAGACAATAAATCAACTGAAACAGTCCTAACAAAAAGACAGTTGCTAGTACTCTCATCTGAATCTAGTTGTGCATGTAAAACATTTGGAAGTTATCAACAAAAGCTTCAAAATAGGTTCCAAACATGTATTTTCAGAATACATTTTTTTCTGGAAACCTGCTTTCAGCACTACAGACTTTCACAATGCATAAAGAATGACCACATTCAGCAAGTTAATCTGAACAGGAGCTGCCCCTTGTTTAGGTTAATATTCTAAAGATTATTATAATGTATGCTGTGTTGGGATACATTGGGAAGTGTTTGAAATATGTCCATAAACATCAGCTACTTTAAGATGTGATGGCATCAATATTCAGATGTATTAGTGAACAATACAAAGCTTTGCAAAAGTCCTCTTAACTCTTTGAGCAAGAATTTGGGTCCAGGAGGACCTCCAGATTAAGGATCAGGTCTGTCTCAGACTATAGAAACTCCATCCAGCACCAAAGATAGCATAGTCCAGGGAGTGAAAGATGCCAAAACACAAAGCCTCTCAGTCTTGCCAGGTTTCAGCTGAAGCCTTTTGTTCCCCATTCAGATTCTCAGAATCTCCAGATATCAGGATAAGATATGCATAGCATCTTTTAATTTGCCAGAGGCAGAGTAATATTATTTGATATTATCAGTGTTATGTATTAGCATACTTACCTGTAATTGGTTGGTCCATGGCTGCAGGAAATGCGAAGAGCCGTTACTGGCCACAGCCACGAGCAGCCCAACTGTAAAAGGGCTGCTGCAGTTTCTTCGGGGGTAGTCCTAGACAGAAATAAAGATGACTGGTTACTACACTGTCTTCCTGAGTCTCATTCCCACGATTTAATATTGGCGACAAAGGTGGGATTGTGAGACAAAGGGAACCAGCGAGCACGTGGTGACTGAGGCACACTGGCGACCCATTGAGATGAGATGGCTGGAAACAACATGCCACCCGCAATGTTTGATCCAACAACCGAAGACCGGGAGTCGTACATTGACCGATTTCTCATGTTCCTCGAAGGGAGCAACCTCAATAATATCTTAGAACACAGGAAGAGATCTTCCTTACACATTGCGGTCCTGCTGTATTCAAAATGGCCAAAGCATTAGCGGCACCCACCAATATGAAAACGATGGCATAGCCGAACCTGGAGAGAATACTGAGGGCTCACTACACACCAACCATATCCTGCCTCATCAAATGACACGAATTTTATCGGCGCAACCAAAAAGAAGGCAAGAGCATTGGCAATTTCGTTGCAACCCTGAGGGACATCACCGGAGCATGCTAATTCCTAAACATGGATGAGGCCATGAGAGATTGAGTGGGCTTGGGACTGAGAGATCTTACACTGCAAGGTCGATTGTTAATGAAATCCAAAATAACACTCAAAGAAGCAATAGAAGAGGCCACTGCAGCAGAAGCAATCCAGAAATCGGCGGCCGCCATGTGTAAAATGAATAAAGTGCCACTGGAAACCCCCCAAAACACCACCACAACCCACCACGAGGACATCAACTCTGCATCAGAAGACAAAGAGCAAGACGAAGGGGTAAATCAACTCCATTCGGAACATAGCAGAAGGGGCGAAATGGAAAAAGGAAAGAATTTCATTGTGCCGGTTGCGAGGGGAACCATCTGCATTCCAAGTGCCATTTCCTAGACACAATATACAAACATTGTGAACAGTGGGGACATATTGCAAGGGCCTGCCAAGTAAGGAAAAACTACATCCCTAGACAAAGATGGAACACCACCACCCCCCCGGGAGAGGGAGAAACAAACAGGGAGCCGCTGGAACCAAGACAACCAACACAGGTGAAGAGGCCAGCAACAGAAGAGATGAAACACACCAGACAGTGACCATTGGACACTCAAACATGACAAACACCCAGATGGTGTCCAGGTCACCATAGAAGGCTAGACTTGCCGGATGGAAGTGGACTCAGGCTCATACTTATCAATGGTATCTTGGGACACCATAAAAAGACTGATACCAGACATAAGCCGGGAAGGATTCGAAAGACAAACACTAATGCTGAAAGACAACCAGGGGAACAAAATTCCCATAGTAGTTACCAGATAATTCAAAGTAACATTCAAAAAATACACCAGAGTCCTCCCACTAACCATTGTCGACCGAAATCGACCCAACTTATTGGGACTCGAATGGTTTGCACTATTGGGAATCGAAGTTAGAGGAACAAATAGCATAACCAAGACAGATTGGGAAGAGAACCTGATGGAAGAATTCTGAGACATGTTTGACAGAGAGCTGGGCAAGTACCGGGGGTCCCCAATTTCCTTCAACCTAAACCCAACCATAACCCATATAAGATTAGAGGCAAGGCGGGTTCCTTTCATGCTTAAACCAAAGATCGATGAGCAATTGGATAAATTCATCACACAAGGGGTCCTAAAGCCAACTGACCACCAAAGTGGGAAACCCCGATTGTCATGCCAATTAAACAAGATGGGTCTGTGCACATCTGCAGAGACTACAAAGCAGGGGTGGAATTCTACAGGTTCGCACCTATTTGCTAGAACCGATTGTTAACATTCTAAGCAGTTCGGAGAACTGGTTGTTAGAATAAATTACTAGCCTAATCCTGTAAGGAAGGCAGGAAGGAAACATTCTGGTGTTGCTTACAAAAACTGCCTCTCCATTAACCCTTATTACATTCTTGGCAGGACTAGACTTCCTGTCTCTGGAACATCTCTGGAGTTTTTTTTTTCTCTCCTTTGCTGGTACTTTGCTTGTGTTGAGTAAACATTCAAAATTACAATTGCACTGAAAAAAGTGATTTATAACCATTTTTTCACACTTACGACTATTGCAGCATCCCCACAATCACGAGAGGCCAGGCAAGGAGATGGGTGCCTCAATGTGAATGATGTTGATTTGGCCATGCCCAGCCAGTCACATTACCACCAAGCCAGGCCCACCAGCTAAACCACACCCACAGAATCGGTTGTTAAAAAATGATTCCCACCCCTGCTACAAAGCAACCCTTAACCATGCATTCCAGCAAAGAGCATACCCTGTCCCAGTGGTACAGCATCTGTTACATTCCCTTGGGGGGGGGGGAATCTTCACAAAACTAGACCTCACACAGCCTACCAACAATTACCAGTTGACCCTGAAACAGCAGAAGCCCAGATGAACATAACACACAGGGGGGCATTTAAATACAACAAATTACAATATGGTGTCACCCCAGGGGTATTCCAGAGCTTAATGGAATGCCTATTGCAAGGGATAAAAGGGGTGGTGCCTTATTTTGATGATATCCTCTTATCAGCCAAGGACAAAGAACAACTGCCTGACCACCTAAGGGAAGTCCCAAGTAAATTCAAGGAGGTAGGACTAAAAGTGAAAAAGGAGAAGTGCCAATTAGCTGCCAACAAGGTTGAATTCCTAGGATATCTTATAGACAGTGAAGGAATCCACCCCACAGAGAAAAAAGTCAGAGCAATCAAGGAAGCCCACAGACCCATGAATAAAACTGATCTGCAAGCTTTCTTAGGACTCATTAACTTTTAGAATATATTCCTACCACAGAAAGCAACTATTGCGGAACCACTACACAGGTTGCTTGACAAGAAAGCAACCTGGGCCTGGGAGCAATGGGAAGAAACGGCATTCCAGGAAATAAAAAACTTGATCACATCAGACCATGTACTAATACAATACAGCAAAACACTCCCAATAACACTAACCTGCGATGCATCACCTTTCGGCGACGGTGCTATTCTCAGCCACGTATTACGTGACGGGAAAGAAGCACCCATAGCATTCTACTCAAAAACTCTGTCAAAGCCAGAGCGGCACTTCAGCCAATTAGACAAAGAGGCATTGGCCACTGTCACCTTGGATCAAGCGGTCACACGAGTATATCTTTGGGAGGAATTTCACCCTAGTCACAGATCATAAGCCATTCCTGGGCATCATCGTAGGAAACAAAGCTATACCAAACATACTGTCATCCCAGATGACAAGGTAGTCGGAATTCTTGGCTGCATACAACTACAAATTAACATACCGACCCGGAAGGGACATAAATCATGCAGACATGCTTAGCCATTGCCCCCTACCTGACATAGAAGAAGACCCAGCACCAACTACATTGACCCTCCAAATAGAGACATTAGAAAACCTACCAATAACAGCAGCCGACATCACTAGGGAGATGACTAGAGACAAAACCCTGGCGTGAATTTTAAATTGGGTAGGAAAAGGCTTGCCAGAGACTGAGATCGACAAGATCGTCAAACCGTTCCAAAACAGACAACAGAATTCTCAGTGCTAAAAGGGTGCATACTATGGGGGGAACAGGTGGTAATACCAGACATTTTAAAGGAAAGCATACTAGAAATATTATATGAAGGACACCCGGGTATTGTAAAAATGAAATCCCTGGCAAGGAGTTATGTGTGGTGGCCAGGGATGGACAAGGAAATAGGGGACTGGGTAGCAACGTGTAAACAGGAATGCCAGGAATCTAGGCCAACACCCCACACACAAATGGGAAACATCAAAGGGACCATGGTCAAGATTACACATTGATTTTGCGGGCCCAACCAAATGACACACATATCTAATAGTCATAGAAGCTTACTGCAAATGGCTAGAAGTCAGCATCATGCACTTCACCACAACAGAAGCCATCATTAGACAGCTCAGGAAACTTTTTGCAACACATGGATTGCCAGATTTAATTGTATGCAACAACGGGCCACAATTCACGGCAACACCATTTGAGGGATTTTTAGCACAATATGGGATAAGGCATGCACTAACAGCACCAGGACACCTGTCGACGAATAGATGGGCAGAATGCATGATACGTTACACAAAGGAAACTTTACAAAAGCTAGGACCCAAGGACACACAAGAAAAGATAGATAAACTACTAAGCATACAGCACATAACACCCAGTGCCACAACGAATAAAAGCCCAGCTGAATTACTAATGGGGAGGAAACTGAGATCACACCTAGGCAGACTACACCTCACATATATCCCTGAAAAACCAGTAGACTCCTCAAGTAAATGCCACACATTTCAAACAGAACCCAGTATATGCAAAAAACCTTACAGGGGAACCATTGTGGATACCGGCAAAAATGACCCAAATAACTGGACCCTGTTCTTACAGGGTAGACACCACAGACAGTAGGAGCTGGAAGAAACACATAGACCAGCTCAGATTTAGGGTTACGAGGGGTGACATAGACCAATCCACAGAAAAGGGGGGAGATTCCTCACACAAATATAACACAACCAGGGAAGAGGGGGAGACCCCTCAAACATAACCATAGGGGGGGAGACCCCTCACACAAACATAACCCAATCAGGGAAGAGGGGGGAGACCCCTCAAACAGACAAAATAAAAGTAGAGAGGGAGGGGGAGACCCTCCACAAGCAAGAAAAACAACAGAACAAACCCTGACGGCTAAAAACACACAACCTCCACTAATAACAATAGGCCCTGTCGGAAAACGCAGGCACGTACCTGAGACCAGAGAAGAAAGCAGCATTGGAAGACAGGAGGAGGTCCAGGACGATAGCATGAAAACGGCCCCTGGCGGGGGTGGCCTAGCCAACTAACCAGCCAGGAGATTCCTGGTGGGATTGGCATGGCCAACTCAACCTTCCAGGAGGTTCCAAGAAGAAAGATGGGAGGAACAACAGATCCATCCAAACAGTCCAGAGACTAACCCATGACTGAGCTGCCCAAGTCCAGTCGCAACCATAAAAGCCCCACCTACCTACGTGATTACGTACGGTAGGCGAGGCTGGGATTGGTTAGACCGGACCAGGTGGGAAGGGGTGTTATGTAATAGCATACTTACCTGTAATTGGTTGGTCTGTGGCGGCAGGAAATGCGAAGAGCTATCACTGGCCACAGCCACGAGCAGCCCGGCTGTAAAAGGGCTGCTGCAGTTTCTTCGGGGGCAGTCCTAGATAGAAATAAAGATGATTGGCTTCCTGGGTCTCATTCCCACAATTTAATAATCAGCATAATGATACCTTATCCCAAAGCATCAGATGATCACACCGATGCAGACTTTGAATAGGAATGGAGAGAGTACTAAATCTTATTAAAGGGGCCCAGGGTTGGATCTTTCCTCCCCACTCATCACTGTCTGGAGCTGACCCTAGAGAAAGGAGGTGGAATGAACACAACATAGTACCACCTACCCCAATACTCTCAGCCAATTCAGAAGGACAGCATGGTTGATGGTATCAAAAGCTGTAGATAAGCCAAGTCAAGTAGGATAAGGCTGGATGCACCATCCAACTCTTGACAGGGGTTATCTAAAAGCCATGATCAGTGCCATTTCAATTCTATATCAAGATTTGAATCCCAACCAAAAGAGAATCAAATAATCGCCTTCATCCTCTGAAACTGCCATTCAACCACCTTCTTAACCATCTTCTTCAGAAAGGGAAGATAAAATATTGGACAAAAATTGTCCAGTATAGGATCTAATAATGGTTTCTTAGGGAGGGAGCAAACCAAAGCCTCTTTAAAGAAATAGCCCCCTCATTGAAAAAAGAGTCTACCAACTCTAGAAGCCACTCACAAACCCTCAGCCAGGAGGAGCATGGATCTAAATTATTTTTTAATTCACTGTTGTACACTGCCCAGTGTCATGTTTTCATTCAAGTTTATACTCCAACCATTGGTGGAGAAAAAGAGCAGGTTGATGATTTCTATGATCAAGTTCAACTTAAAATCTACACAACATGCAAACAAGATGTGCTGCTTGTGATTGGAGACAGGAATATCACAGTTGGAAACGTGAAACAGGAAAATTACAAAATTGGGTTGTATGGCTTGGGGAATTGTAATGGAGCAGGAAATCAACTTATCCATTTCCACTATTCTTATCCATTTCTTCATAGCTAACACTCTCTTCAAACAACCAAAATGATACCTCTGTACACAGAAATCATCAGATGGAGTATACAGAAATCAAATTGATTATATTATTGCTAGAAAGAGATGGGAGATCTCAATTATAGCATCGAAGACATATACGGTGGCTGACTATGGAACAGTTTACAGACTGCAACATCCAAGTTAATCTAAAGAAGAAGAAAGCCAGGCAATTTCCACAATATGATCTTGAGCATATATATCCATCATTTTCAATGAGAACATCAGGAATCACTTTGAGATCCTGAACCTAACTAATAGAGAGCCAGAGGAATTATGGAATTAACTTATAAAGAAGTCATAAAAACTAAATGTGAATCAAGACTGCAAAAATTGAAGAAAAGAAGAAAGAAAACTGAACGTCAATGTTGCAGCCAAAATTTGCCAGCAAATCTGGAGAACAGCACAATGAACACCCGATTGGAAGAGGTCAGTCTACATTCCAGTACCAATATATATATATATATATATCCAAAGACTTTATAGAATGTGCAAACTATCATACAATATCTTTAATTTCACATGGTAGTAAAGTAACAGTTAGGATCATTCAACACAGATTAGAATCCTACATGGGAAAGAGAGGTGCTTAGATGTTCAAAACTGGCTTTTAAAAAGGCCAAGAAACACAAGCCATTATTGCTGATGAATGCTGGGTCATTGAAAAAGCCTAAGCATGCCAAAAAGAAAATCAGTATTATAGAAAAGCCTTTGATGATGCTTGATCATGTCAAGCTGCAAAATGTGCTCAGGAAAATGGGAATCCCAGAACATCTCATTGTTCTCATGAGAAACTTATACACAGCTCAGGAAGCCACTGTCTAGACAGAAATGGTGAAACAGACTAGCTCCAGGTTGGGAAAGGAGTGCAATAAGGCTGCATACTCTCACCTTTATTTATTCAACCTATATGCACAATACACATTAAAGGGAAGCAGGGCTGTAAAAAGATGTACATGGTTTTAAACTTGGAGAAAGAAACATCGATATCCTGCACTAATGCCAATGACACTTATCCTGATAGCCAAAAATACCAAGCCCTAGTGTTAAAGGTCAAAGAGCACAATGAATAAAATGGGACTAAAATTAAATAGCAGTAGCATTTAGACTTATATACCACTTCCATGGGCTTTGGAGTCTCTGGATGCTGCAGCCGTTATCTGCCTGCTTTTCTACCCTTCTGGCCACCCAGAAATGTGCAAAGCCCCCCACCTCCAGTTTCTCAGCACCTCTATAGAGATCATGACCCCTAGTTTGGCAACCCTCAACCTTAGTGCATGCTTAATACACCACCGTTAAAGAAAGGAGAAAAGGGACCAACCAAAGATGTTAAGGCACAATCAATCACAATTGGGAAGTGTTTGGATCTCAAACTACTTAACAGCTTTAAAGGTAAATATCTGGACCTTGAACTGGATTCAGAAGCAACAAATGTAGTGTTTTCCAAACTGGAGCCAGGGGAACATTCTGGTTTTCATAACTACCATTCTAGGCCAGTGGTTAATAGGAAACATTAGATTTTTATTTTTTATTTTTTTTTAGCGAGAGCTCAAACTGCCCACCTATTTGCTCGGCTCCTTAAGCCGCTTAATGATGTGAAGGACAACATGAGATGATCCAGATGGTGGTTGTTTAACATGTTTATATGAACTTCATTTCAGGGCATATTTTATGTGTGTCTCTTTGTGCGTGCTGCTGCAGCTGGATTCTGGCAGCTCTACGAAGCCAGGTCAATAGAACAAGTTCTAAAGTTTTTCAGACACTTCTAACACTTCCATATGGCTATGGAATTCGCTCAAGTTGCTTTCACAGCCATGTAGAAATACTTAGCACACAGATATTGTTTTCAAGTATTCTTGGATATTGACATATTAACATTGTAATTTTTACAGCTTTTGTGCTCATTAGTAGGTACATGTGGTCCAATATTACAGACAGCTGAAATGGGGGGGGGGCAAAGTTTTCGTTACGATTCCTTGTGATTTCTGACAGAGCATAAGGTTGACTCAAGCCTTCCATTCTTCTAAGGTTGGTAAAATGAGGTCCCAGGTTGTTGGGGGCAATATGCAAATAATGTTGACATTGTAAACTGCCCAGAGACTTCTGTAAAAGACAAATTGGGGTGGTATACAAGTCCAAGTGCTACTTCTATCATGCTATTTCATGAACAGAGATTTGCAATTGAAATGTCCTGCTTTGCAAATCGTTTTCTTTACTATTATACTTTGACAATCCCCTAAGTAAAAAAAGAAAAAAAGACAGAAAAAGTAAACATACCGCATGTAAGAATTTTAAAAATAATCTGATGCATAGGACACAGCTCAAATGGTCAAATTCCTACAGTACAGCAAATCATAGTACGATTTATTTGGTTTTGGCTTAATGAATCAACCACAGCAATTTATAAACCAAGGCTGGCTTAAACTGTTGGGTGAATCCAACCACAAGCACAGAAGAAAACAGATATGTGGATGTGGCCAAAAAACAGTGCTACCTGGTAAATACCTGCTAGGTTACTAAATTCTTACCGTCTCTTGTGGTAGATGTCCTTCCAAAACCAGTAGCCATGTTACCTCGAAAGTGTAGTTTCTCTAATGCAAGGGTAGTCCCTGAGAAGAGGTCATCAGACACTCTGGATCAGAGGTGGGCAACATTGGCCCTTTTATGACCTGTGAACTTCAACTCCAAGAATTCCTAAGCCAGCCATGCTGGCTCAAGAATTCTGGGAGTTGAAGTCTACAAGTCATAAAAGGGGCATCGTTCCCCACCCCTGCTCTGGATAAAAAAAAAAATGCCCATTCTTTACAGCCTATTTCAGTGATGTTAACCTTTTTGGCACCAAGTGTCCAAAGTACATGCATGCATCCCTAAAATGCAACACCCATGCATCCTGTGCATGCACCTGTGTCCCCCATGTCCCACACATGCACGCACACACCCAGCCCATGCACAGCAGAGATCCAAAGACCAGCTGGCCAGCGAGGAGTGCATGTGCGCATGAATGGCGGAGCTGAGTTGGGGTGACGGCTCATGTGCCCCGAGAGAAGGCTCTGCGTGCCACCTCTGACATGCACGCCTTAGGTTCAACATCATGGGCCTAGTGGAAAGACGTGAACCTGATTTTTAAGCAGCAAACCTTTGTCCTAACAAGAACCTGCATCACTATCAGGTTGCACTTTCCACGAGTGAAAGAAGATTTAACAGGAGAAGATGTAACAGCTGCTGGTGCATAATCTTTTACTGCTGTCAAAAAAAAGGTTAATATATTATTTCACCAAAATTCTTCCACAGTATTTTGAAACTTTCCTTAATCAAGACCACCCCTATGGTTTTTAAGAGAAAGAAATGTAATTTTTAGCAGGAAACAAGTTTTTTCGTTTCTTTGTAAATCTTGACCTCTTGCTTATACAGATCCTGACATTTATTAGGTTTCTTTCAGCTGTGTCCTGGGGAAGCACCATCACTCTACAAAGTTTGACTAGAAAACAGAGACTTGGAATCAGAAACTCCCTCTATATGATTCCTTAATAAAGTTTTTATCCTGATGTTGTTAAAACACTTACAAGTGGTATCTAATAGCAACCTCCTTACAAGCCATTTGTGACAAATCAAGCTCTTTTGTCTGAAGAATCTATGTGCCTTCTCCCATGACTTCTCCCATGAAGGACTTCTTCTCCAGCAAAAAGCTATTCTAGTTACCCAACTTACATTAAAAGAAAATCTTTGGCTTTGGAAAGCTCTTACTTTCTAGTATCCAGCAGAAAAAACAAGACTGGAGGTTTTCCCAGCAGTGAAGTCTGAATTGTTGTTGTTAGTCACGAAGTTGTGTCCAACGCATCGCAATCCCATGGACAACATTTCTCCAGGCCTTCCTGTCCTCTACCATCCCCCAGAGTCCATTTAAGCTCACACCAACTGCTTCAGTGACTCCATCCATCCACCTCGTCCTCTGTCATCCCCTTCTTCTTTTGTATTCAATCATTCCCAGCATGAGACTCTTCTCCAGTGAGTCCTTCCTTCTCATTCGATGGCCAAAGTGTTTGAGTTTCATCTTCAGGATCTGGCCTTCTAAAGAGCAGTCAGGGTTGATCTTCTCCAGGATCAACCAGTTTGATCATCTTGCAGGAGTCTTCTCCAGCACTGTAGTTCAAAGCCTCAATTCTCAGCCTTCCTTATGGTCCAACTTTCACAGCCATACATTGCAACTGAGAAAACCATAGCCTTGACTATATGCACTTTTGTTGGCAGGGTGATGTCTCTGCTTTTTAGTATGCTGTCTAGATTTGCCATAGTTTTCCTCCCCAGGAGCAAGCACCTTTTAATTTTTTTGGCTGTAGTCCCCATCTGCAGTGATCTTGAAGCCCAGGAAAATAAAATAAAATAAAATAGGGTACCCTTTCCAACTGCCTTAACACAATAAAGTATTCCTACGGCAGAAAATTTCTAATATGATTAGAAGACTTGTGTATATGATTTCTTTTACATGTGGAATTTGTGCCCATTTGTGGTGGCACTGTTGACCAGCAATCTAATGTTTCTATTGACAGTTCTGGGGAAGCATATGTGCCAAAGTTGCCAGTGGCTCTACAGGCCTTCAAGGTCATGGGAAGTTCCTCAGAAAACACCTAATGTCCCTAGGATGACACCCAATGTCCTGAGAAAACCTCCCAAAAGCACTGAAAAAAAGTCACTTACAATGAGTCCTCCCTCACAATCATTGGAGCATCCACACGGTCACATGATCAAAATTCAGGCACTTACCAACTGGCATGTATTTACGAGAGTAACATCCCAGGGACACATGATCCACAATTGGTAACCTTCCCAGATAGCTTCCTTCCAACCAGCAGAGCTGATGGGAGGAGCTGGATTTGCTTAACAACCACGTGAATCATTTAACAACTGCTTAACCATGGCAAAAAGATCATAAAATTGGGTGTGGCACACTTAATGACCATCTTGCTTAATTAACAGAAACTCAGATCTTTCCATTGTGGTCTTAAATCGAGGACTACCTGTAACCAGAAGGATGGGGTGATGGATTAAGCTCCTTATTTCTCTGTTGAGGTAATTCCCCGTTAGGAGAATGAGAGCATACAGGGAGACGTATAGAGAGTAGTGTTGGAATAATACACACAGAGCACACAGATACACTGTACAGTAAATGTAGGTTTTTACTTCCAGAAAGGTTTAAGCAAAGTCCAAAATAAGCAATCCAAAGTCATTCACAAGTTAAATCAGTCAGTTTTCAATCCAGGGATAATCCAAATATCAAAGTCCAGTCTCAAAAACAGTTCACTAACAGACTTACATTAAATCCAGTAATATCAGTCAATTAGAAGAAATGGAGCAACGGCAATATTTTCCAACAGAAGGAAACAGAGATACACTCAGACACACTCTCTTCTGAGACTAAGACTAAAACAATCCAGGTTTCTGGCTCCGTCTGATGGTCGTTTGAAAAACCACACCCAATTGCAGTTTTTGCAATCTCTTAAAGACATAAAACTAAAGTGTTTATCCTGGTTTATATATTTCTAACCCAAATACCTGTTAGGTGACTTATATTCCTAACACTTTCCACCATATAATTGCAGTTACCTTCATCCAAAGGACCCTTTGAAAGAATTCTAAAGCAAGGGACCCAGGTGGAACACACCGAGCAAAGGGTTGGACTACATAACCTCTGAGATCTTTCTCTACTCTTTAATTAAACAAGCCACTGTAACTGAGGATTGATAAAACTAAATTTGTGCCCTGGAAGAAGGGGAATCTCATTTTATCATTTGTGATAGTAATGTTGACTTGTTTCTTTTGCTAAAGAAATACACAGCCTTATTATTTACTTTTTTTATTTAAAAATAAAGTTATTTAACAAGGACAGCTGTTCTGAGTACAATCTACTTGACTAACTAATGGAAGTCCTGAAAGCCCTGCCAAAGTTCAAATCTTAATTGCTGGAACAGCATTTCGACTCCCACCACTTCTGCACTTAAACGAACCAGTCATTAAAGCCAATGCATCTGGAACAGTGCAAGATAAAGAATCCTGTAACTATTCACCATTAATTACTACAGTTACAGACAGAAATTGTTTGTACAGTTGCTAATCCTTCCTATTTTTAACACTCACAGATCATTTTAAAGATTTCTTTGGGCTTTGCAGGATCGTGTTTTGATATACGTTCCAGATGACACCCAGATTTGACTTATTTATTTAAAAATATTTGTTCATAACTGCGGGTTATTAAGAGAGATTTCCAATCAAGAAACAATACAAAAAGCAAAGGCAACCAAACTATTAAAAGAAACAAACTATCCGTAGTCCTCAATTTACAGCAGTTTGTTTAGTATTTAGTATTTATTTGATTTGTCAATTGCTTACAAGATACAGGTATAAGAATAAACATAGTTTTGAATACATGGGTTAGATACTTATAAGAAAAATAAAAAGAAACAGGGACGGTAGGTACAATTGGTGTGCTTATGCACACCCCCTACAGGCCTCTTAGGAAGGGGATGAGGTCAATAGTAGACAATCTAAGGTTAAAATTTTTGGGATTTGGGGAAGAAACCACAGAGTCAGATAGAGTATTCCAAACATTGACCACTCTGTTGCTGAAGTTGTATTTTCTGCAGTCAAGTTTGGTGCGGTTAACCTTGAGTTTGTATCTATTATGTGCTCTTGTATTGTAATGATTGAAGCTGAAATATTCATTTGCAGGTAGGACATTGCAATGTAAGATTTTATACACTGTACTATATTTAGATCGGACCAGGGGCTGTATAGTTCTACGTTTTCTAGGTCTAGAGTTTCAAGTCTGGTGGCATAAGGTATTCTGCAATGAGTAGAGGAGCGGAGAACTCTTCTTGTGAAATATTTCTGGACCTTTTCAATTGTGTTAATATCAGATACATGATATGGGTTCCAGACTGATGAGCTGTATTCAAGTATAGGTCTAGCAAATGTTTTGTATGCTCTAGTTAGTAGTGTGATATTACCAGCGAAGAAGCTACGTAGGATTAGATTAACAACTCTTAATACCTTTTTGGCTATGTAGTAATAGTGGGCTCTAGCACTTAGATCATTTGAGATGAGTATTCCAAGATCCTTGACAAAGTTTGGATCATCAACAAGGTCTTGACTATTTAGCTTGTATTTTATTTTCTGATTTTTTCTGCCAATATGTAAGACAGAGCATTTATTTGTTGAGATTTAAAGTTGCCATTCGATTGACCATTCTGATACATAGTCAAGGTCTTTTTGGAGGGTAGTAGTATTGTCTGTGGTGTTGAATAGCTTTACATCATCAGCGAAGAGAATGCATTTGCTCTTAACATGATCACAGAGATCATTTATGTAGCGTATGAAGAGAGTTGGTGCTAAAACACTGCCTTGGGGGACACCACTGTTGAAAGGTACAGAATTAGATAGGACACTACCAATTTTGACCATTTGTTGTCTGTTTGACAGGAATGCTTCTATCCAGTTATGTAGGTGTCCAGAGATACCATCAGAGTTTAGTTTTAGGAGTAGTTTGTTGTGTACCACTGAATCAAAGGCTTTACAGATGTTTATGTAGATTGTGTCTATTGCTTTGCCCTGATCGAGTTGTGTAGTCCATATGTTTTTGCAATGTAAGAGTTGCAGATTACAGGATAGTTTTTTTCTGAAACCAAATTGTTTATTAGAGAGTAGGTTGTTTGTCTCTAAATGGAGGATAATGGATTGGTTAATAATTGATTCCATGACTTTACAGGTGATGCAGCATAAAGAGATTGGTCTGTAATTTTCAACTAGGCTGGGGTCTCCCTTTTTGAAGATGGGGATGACCGTGGCTTGTGACCCTAGTTTTGGCAAGGAGATGGTCCTGAAGGATTTTTCAAAGATTATGCTTAGAGGTTCGGCTATGGCAGTGGATAGCTTTTTTAAGAAGTAGGCACATATTCCATCCGGTCCAATAGATAGAGATGGTTTTAGATTGCGCAGTGTTTTTTTCAACAATGTCTTCTGTAAAATCAATATGTATTAGATCATTGTAGTTGTCTGTAGTTCGACTAGGAAGTACTGGGCTTGATCCATTGATGTTTATAAATACTGAGCCAAAGAATGTGTTAAAGAGGTTTGCTTTGATGGTGTCATCGTTGCAGTCTTTGCAGGGGTGGGATGGACCTTGAGTCTTTTAGTTTGTTGTTTACAAAATTGTAGAAAGCACAGGTGAAATTTGTGCGTAGAAGGTTTTCCTCTTGTTTAATGTGATAATTGGTGCATTCAGTGTTTATCTGATGGTATAGATTTTTGTATTGGCTTTTGAAGTTGGCAACGTCACCAGATTTGGTTTTTTGCCAAAGTGATCTCTTTTTGGATGGAAGCTTCCTTATTGTTATGGGTAATCTGTTTTTTTTGGTTTTGGGAGTTGTTATTGGTACACATAGTTTGATGGTTCTTGTGATTTCTAGTAAGAATATGTTGTAATGGTCTTCAACAGTATTGCTTCCAGTGAATAGAGATTGCCAATCAAGGGAAGAGAGATTGTTGATTATAAGATCATAGTTGCCTTTTTTGAAGTTATAATTGGGGATTTTGTCACCATGATGATTTTTGTGTGGACGTATGTTGAGACAAAAGTCAATCATGTTGTGCTCACTGTTGAAAAAGGGTCCTTTAATTTGTATTCCATAAATTGAATTCAAACTATTGCAGAAGATGAGATCGAGGCAGTTGTTAAGCCTAGTATTGTTGGTTACTAGTTGTTCCAGTCCCAGATTTGTTATAGCATTGTAGAAGGTTGCATGTATGGGTTCAGTTGTACATTCGTTTAGGGTCCAGTTAATATGAGGTAGATTGAAGTCACCAAGAAAGATAAGATTAGTAGTGTATTTAGCTTGTTTACCTGTTCAATGTTTAGTGAGCGTTCAAAGTTATAATGGCACTAAAAAAGGAACATGATTGTTTTTCACAGTTCAATCCTTTACAGCATCCTGATGGTCATGTGATCAAAATTCAGATGCTTGGAAATTGGTTTATATTTATGACGGTTGCTGTGCCCCAAGGCCAGGTGATTGCCTTTTGCAACCTTCCAACAAGCAAAGTCAATGGGGAAGCCAGATGTACTTAACTGGGTTACTAATTTATCAACTATGGTGATTCATTTAACAATTGTGGCAAGAAAAGCTGTAAAATGGGGGCAAAACTCACTTAACCAATGTCTCACTTAACAACAAAAAGTTTGGACTTAATTGTGGTCAAAAGTCAAGGACTACCTGTTTTGGATTACACAAGGAAATACTGAAACTAGTATCAAGTTTGACCAGAGCATTGTCTTTAAAAACAGTCACTAACATAGCACAGAAAATGCTACCTTCTCCGTTATATTCCACAACAGATACAACTTCAAGGAAAGATGGGCATATTTTTATAATAACTATCCAGGGGACAGCAGCGTGCAAATGTTCATAAGTCAGGTGGATCCTGCTGAAAGATGCTTTTAGAATCACAAAAGTAAGGGAACCATGAATCACAAGAGCTTACATGTAAGTTCTCCCCCATTAAGTTTTCACAGCACCTCTTCTAATCTCTGTGTCAGGAGTCCAGCAGTTACCCCAATTAAATCATGAGTCTCAAGCCAAACTTCCAAAACTTCAAAGGATTTATTGGGAGTTAACCTGGGTGTAGCCGACACTGAGACACATTACTGTCACCCTTGACCCTGGTTTTCCACCACCCCTTGGGTATATCATAATTCATATTCTCCAGTGGGACACATCCATAGCCAAGAGTCATCAATCATGTTCCCCAATTAGATTTTTGCGCAGCAGAAACTTCAGTCACCTAGTTACTATCTCTGAAAAGCTATGTATGGAATGCACTTTCGATTTCCAAGCTGCCGTACTCCTATTTCAAATCCCTTTCCCCCACCTCCCTTTCTGTTGGAAACTTTAAAATGAGCATAGAAATATGTTATGAGTTGAAACTGATTTGTTGAGATGGGTAGAGCAGACTGGAAACCACAAGTCATCTGTAACTAACCGGAGAAAAAGATTAAGGGTAAACCAATTTGAATCCCACCACTGATCAGTACCATTTGTTCAGCACCATCAAACCTCAAAATAGTTGCTGAATGAATGGTCATTAAGCAAGGATTATCTGTATGCTCTGTATTTGTGTGTCTGTGTCTGTGTGTGAGAGAGGGAGAGGGAGGGAGAGGGGGGGATAAAGAATTGAAAATCAATCTCCATGAACCATTGTCCCCTCATCAATAACCTCTGTCACTTAGGCACTCCAAATAACTCCCCAAGAACTAACCTATATCAGGGGTCACCCAGTTTTTGAACCTCAGGGTTCACCAACTCATAATTTTAAACCCTGCAGACCACTAATTTGAATTTTGACTTCAGGTGGCTTGCTGATGTTGGTAGGAGAAAGAGACAGAGAGATCTGATCTAACCTCGGAGGGCTGCCAGTTATGTTCGTTCTCTCTCTCTCACCCCTCCCCCTCTCACACACACATACACAGAGGTCCCTCACACACCCACACACCCTCCAAGGCAGCCACATTTCTAACCTATTTTTCAGCTCTGTTCTCAGGGGGGGAGAGAGAGAGAGAGAGAGATGGTATTCTGTGATCCCAAATTGAGTGGTAGGAAAATGGGGTGGGAAATTTTCCTGCAGACTTTTTGGGGGATTTTGCCAGGGTCTCCTAACGATCAATCATTCTTTACTGTATCCAGCTCTGTTCTCTGGGGGAGAGAAAGAGAGATTTTTGGCTTCATGCAAGGAAAGCAGCAGAAGTCTTTCTTTCTCTCCTCCAAACTCCACCAGAAATGAGTCTTTGCCGGTGCAGCCTCTTGGAGCAGGATGCCTTGCAGGGTCCCAAAAACTCATTTCTGGCGGAGATTGAGGGAGAGAAAGAAAGACTTTTGCTGCTTTCCTTGCATGCAGCCAAAAGCAGAAAGAATCAGTCTGATGACCAGGCGAGGCATGTGAGCCAAGTGAGGTAAGTTCCTCCCTGTTCTGTACCTTAATTTGAATTCTTGGAATCCCTGCGCTTTGATTGGCCAAAGTGCGGGGCGATCGGATTGGTTAGGCGAGTCACGCCGATTGGCTCCCTGAGAATCTCCCGCAATTGGTAGATTCGAATCACGGGAGATTCAAAGTGGTGCCATTGGCCGAGACCGCCGTGGCTTGGAAATAAAAAGCCGCAAGGTTTTCCAAAGGGTCAGTTCGGTTCCTAGCAACAATAAAGAGCTGATACAAAGTCACCGACTCCTGGCCTCCTTCCAAACGGACACAACACTGGCGACGAAGGTGGGATTCTGATCCTGAACCAAAGCACGTGTCCGACGGAAGCCAGCCAATCGACGAGATGGCCAACATCGTGCCACCAACACCCTTCAACCCCGCTAGCGAGGACTGGGAATCTTACACGGACAGATTCCGCATGTTCCTCGAATGCAATGACCTGAAGGATGTCACCGGACTGAAGAAACGAGCCGTCTTCCTAACACACTGCGGGCCCACAGTGTTTAAGATGGCAAAAGTGCTAGCCAAGCCCGCCGACGTTACCGCAATGGATTGGGATGACCTCGAGCCAATACTCCGGAGACACTACGCTCCAACCATACCCATCCTCATCCGACGACACAAATTTTATCGGCAGGACCAGTGGTCGGGCGAGAATCACAGTGATTTCGTCCCAGAGCTGCGGTGCCTTGGAGGACTATGCGAGTTCTCCAATATGAACGAGGCCCTGCAGGACTGAATCGTGCTCGGCCTTTGGGACCCCGTTCTCCAAAGTCGGTTGATGGCCAAGGGCAACATCACCCTCGCCGATGCCATCATAGAAGCCACGGCAGCCGAACCCACCCGACAATCAGTAGACCGCATGCGGAGACCGAACTCCGGGGACTGCACTGCAAACAACCACCCTGCAAGGTCGACCGAGGGCCGACCTGAAACTACCACCCACCAGGGCAAACTCCACTCCACCTCGGGCACTTCAGACAAGGAGGAAGACATCCACCGTCTCCAGACAGGCCGCGACCAGCGCAGCCGGCGGAGTCGTAAGTCGAGGACCGCGTATGCCGGTTGCGGAGGCAACCACCCCAGATCCGAATGCTGCTTCTTCGACTCTGTTTGCTGGCACTGCGACAAGAAGGGCCACATCGCCCGCGTCTGCCGCCTCAAGAAAAACCACAGCCCCAGACGATGGGACCCGAGAGAGCGGAGACGAGAGAGCACACCCCCCAGGACCAGAGACCGGCCAGAAGACAACTGTTGGGAACGGAACGGACGAGCCCAACGAGGTGGCGAGACCCAGCGGAGAGAAGAGACACATCAGACGGTCACCATCGGCCACGCAACAACCTCAGACGCCAGAAAAGTCTATGTGGAGGTAGGCATCGAAGGCGAACCCTGTAAAAGGGAGGTGGACTCCGGGTCCTACCTCTCAATAGTAGCCTGGCAAGAAATTAAACACTTGATGCCTACCATCCAGAGAAGGGAACTAGAAAACCAGAGACTAATCCTCAAAGACTACCAGGGAAACCGCATCCCTGTAGTCGGAACAGGACAGTTCACGGTGACCTACAAGGGGCACACCGAAAGACTTCCCTTGACCATCGTCGATCGAGACCGACCTAGCCTGCTGGGACTTCAATGGTTCGCACCGTTCGCCATCGCAGTCACGGGCATCGACCACATCGCCGAAGTAGACTGGGAGCAGCAACTGGCCCGGGATTTCCAAGAAGTGTTCGACGGCAACCTAGGCAAGTACCGAGGGCCCCCTATATCCTTCAGCCAAGACCCAAACATTCCCCCGAAACGCCTAAAACCAAGGCGGATACCCTTCGCACTCAAACCGAAAATCGACGAGCAAATTGACAAGCTCATCAAGCAAGGGGTCCTACAACCCATAGACCACGCCCAGTGGGAGACCCCAATAGTCACCCCAATCAAGCCTGATGAGTCAGTGAGAATCTGCGGGGACTATAAGACCACCCTAAATGGCGCCTTGCAGCAAAGCGCTTACCCCATCCCAGTAGTGCAACATCTCCTACACTCACTGGGAGGTGGCAAAGTTTTCGCGAAACATGACCTGGCCCAAGCATACCAGCAACTGCCAGTTGACTAGGAAACTGCAGAGGCGCAAACCATAGTCACCCACCGGGGAGCCTTTAGATGTAACCGACTCCAATTCGGAGTCAGCGTGGCGCCTGGAATTTTCCAGAGCCTCATGGAAAGACTCTTACAAGGCATCAAGGGGGTGGTACCATACTTCGATGATGTACTAGTATCAGCAACCAACCCGGCTGAGTTAGAGAGTCGCCTAAGGGAGGTGCTAACGAGATTCAAAGAAACCGGGCTTAAAGTGAAGAGGGAAAAATGCCAGCTGTACACAGAGCGGGTCGAATTCCTAGGATACCTCCTAGACTGACACGGCATTCACCCCACCTACAAAAAAATTAAAGCCATCAAAGAAGCCCCCACAACCAGGTCAAAAACAGAACTGCAGGAGTTTCTGGGGCTACTTAACTTTTATAATGTCTTCCTGCCCCAAAAGGCGACTGCTTTGGACAAGCAGCTACCTGGACTTGGGGGAAACGCAAGGAAGCCGCCTTCAGGAAAACCAAGGACCTGCTCACTTCGGATGCCGTCCTCATCCAGTACAACGAGACCCTACCACTAGCCATCACATGCGACGCATCACCCTTCGGCGTCAGCGCTGTCCTCAGCCACATTCTCCCCGATGAAAAGGAAGCACCCATTGTGTTCTTTTCAAGGACCCTCGCCAAACCGGAGCAGAACTACAGCCAGCTGGACAAAGAGGCTTTGGCTATCGTCGCCGCAGTCAAAAGGTTTCACGAGTACCTCTACGGCCAGACGTTTACTATCATCACCGACCACAAACCGCTGCTGGGAATACTCGCAGGGAATAGGGCCACCCCAAATATTCTCTCTCCCAGAATGACAAGGTGGTCCGAATTCCTGGCCGCCTACAACTACGGGCTCACACACCGACCCGGTAAGACCATCTCCCATGCGGACGCCTTAAGCCGCTCACTGTTACCCGAACCAGACACTGACCCAGCACCCACGATGACCACCCTCATCATAGAGACTCTACCCCACCTACCGCGTCAGACATTACCCGAGAAACTAATAAAGACAAACATCTGGCGCGGGTTTTGCATTGGGTAGAGAAAGGGTGGCCGGAAAAGGAAAACGACGAGACTTTCAGGACATTCCGAAACCGGCAAACGGAACTCTCGTTACTAAAAGAGTGTATACTATGGGGGGATAGGGTAGTCATTCCGGAAAAACTACAAGGGAAGGTACTGGAATTGTTACACGAGGAGCACCCGGGCATCGTTAGAACGAAAGCCCTGGCCAGAAGTTACGCTTGGTGGCCAGGGATGGACAAACAGATCGAGGCCTGGGTAGCAAGGTGTCAACGATGCCAGGAAACTAGACCAAGCCCACCCACAGCACCCATCCTAGAGTGGGAAACCCCCAGGGGACCTTGGTCTAGGATCCACATAGATTTCGCCGGGCCCACAAAAGGACACACTTTCTTAATAACCGTCAACGCTTACTCCAACTGGCTGGAGGTAAGCAACATGAGGACAACCACCACGGAAGCCGTGACCAAAGAACTCTGCAAACTCTTCGCAATGCACGGCCTCCCAGACGTCCTTGTGTCCGACAATGGGCCCCAATTCACATCGCTGGAATTCGAAAAATTCCAAGTGGAAAGGGGCATACGACACGCACTGACAGCCGCGGCGCATCTGGCGGCGAACGGAAGGGCAGAACGGATGGTTCAATTCACAAAAAAAACCATCCAGAAAATAGACCACGGGGAGATCCAGGACAAAATAAATAAATTACTCTTCATACAGCACATAACCCCGAACACCACTACAAATAAAAGCCCAGCAGAACTGCTAATGGGGAGGAAAATAAGGTCCCCACTCGATAGACTACACCCCACTTACAACCCAGAGAAACCCCCAGACTCCACCAGCAAACACCAAACCTTCGCACCAGGCGACGCCGTCTACGTGAAGAACCTAACTGGAGACCCATTATGGGTACCAGCAATCATAACACAGCTAACAGGCCCACGCTCGTACCGGCTACAAACAACTGACGGACGAGCATGGAAACGCCACATCGATCAGTTAAGATCGAGGACTGCCACACAAGACACCACCGACATGCAACCAAACAAAACCAATCCCCTCAACACAAACCAAGACGGGAGGGGATACCCCCGGGAACCAAAAAGAAAGAAACCAGCCATACTCACCTACAAGCAGCCAGCACGAAACCTCGCCAGGAAGAGACAGCCAGGCCAGCTCAACCAACCCGGGAAGACCGAGCGGGAGTGGCGAAACCCGCAACTCAACCAACCCAGGTAGCCCAGGAGGGAGCTGCGGAGAGCGGCCCGGCCAGACATACCGGGCGGTTCCCACGACGGAGTCAAGAGAAACAGAGACCCCGACTGAACCGGCCGGGATCCAATCTACGACTGACCTGCGCAGGTCCAGTAGGCAAAGACGGAGCCCCGCCTACCTACGGGACTACGCTACGTAGGACCAAACCAAGAGGGGAGGGGTGTTCTGTACCTTAATTTGAATTCTTGAGATCCCCGCGCTTTGATTGGCCAAGGCGTGGGGCGATCGGATTGGTTAGGCGAGCCACGCCAATTGGCTTGCTGAGAATCTCCCGCGATTGGTAGATTCAAATCGCGGGAGATTCAAAGTGGTGCCATTGGCCGCAGCCGCGGCGGCTTGGAAATAAAAAGCCACAAAGTTTTCCTAAGAGCCAGTTTGGCTCCTGACTTCAATAAAGAGCTTGATACAAAGTCACCGACTCCTGGCCTCCTTCCACGCGGACTTAACAGCCCCTTTTCTTATCCTCTTTCTATTTGAAAGAGATGGTGGATGAAAATTGAACATTGATCTCAACAGTCTACAGCTGTGGAAGGATTTACTTAAACAACCCCAGGATATTATACAACGGAATTCCTTTCTCATCCTTCCTCACCTCTTGTCATCTTTAATGTTGGGTCCTCTGCCAGAAGCCTAAAAGTTGGAGTATCTGGAAGTTGGAGTATTTTAGCTGTTGCTACTAGTGCATTCTTCTGGACAGAGAGCTCTAATATTGTTCTTGGGATCTGTTAGAGCCACTCTACCAGCTAAGGAGTTTCTGTCCCGAGTGCTCCTACCACTATTGGGGCCACTTTGGCCTTTACTTTCACATACATACATACATACATACATACATACATACATACATACGTGTTTATATGCTTTTGATTAAAAGACACAGCTTTGCCCAATCAAGTATTCTGGAATTTTTTATCCATGGAGATATTTCAGAAGGTATATTTGCTTTGGGCTTTTTGTACGTTCTTTGGCTTGGATAGGAGTGAAGTCTTGCAAAGTTGAATTTTTATAGAACATTGGGAAATGATATATTGGACAAAACCTTGTGTGTAATTTGGATCTTCAAGTACAGAAAGTTGGTATACATTGAAGATAACTGGACTGTGGGTAGGAAGTAAAAGCAAAGGAGATGAACCATGTAATTAGTTAATTTTGTTGCTTCATGACTTCAACGTAACATGACTTCAATGCTTTAAAAAGCTTGGTTTATAGCTACATCCTGTGAAAGTCAGACTGTGCTTCTGATTGAAAAACATTAGCTTTGATTCCCTTAATGGGAATCTAATTATTTTAGTTATTCTGAAGATATATAACTTTTCAATCGGAAAAATGACTCATCAGGTGAAAAAAAAACCAGACTAGACTGGGGTTTTTTGGGGGGTTTAATTGCTTTTATTATTATTTTTAAAAGACAACTGTCTTTTAAAAAATAATAATAAAAACAATTAAACGGGGAAAAAAAAGGTTTAGCCTGTTTTTTCCCCCTTAAGCATAAAATTCACAACCATGCCCAACTAGACTGGTCATTGTTGGAATCTTTAAAAAGAAACTATAAGAAGGAATATGGATTCATCTTTTATCAATTCAGCATAAAGCCGAAACAGCCCAATATTCCACAGTTCAATTAAACATACAGAAAAAAAAAGTTTTCATTGGGATTTGTTCATACTACTTGTAAAGGAAGGTTTATATAATAGATATGATGCTGGATTGCTAAATTTCATAATCTAATGTGTTAAAACATCCCAGAGATGGCATCTTGTGGAGAGACATAACACTTTTCAATTATGAAAGCACTGTTTTACCAGCCCCCACGTATCAAGTTGTGAGACCTAGATTGAGCATAAGGGTTTTTTTTTTTTTGGCAAGTCAGAATATTTTTGTTCAGATATAAGGCTGTTCACTGTATAAATTCTGAACACAGTACAGAGGGAACATAGTACATATTTATTTTAATTGTCAGAATATCCCATATTGTTAGGATGAGTTAGAAAATTACTTACTCTTCCAATCTGTATTGCAACAGCATTTTTATAGCTCTGAGAAATGCCTTTGAAGATGAAATCCAAGGGAGGCATTTTGTATCTCATAAGACATTCATGATTTTTAAACTTAAATAAAAAAAAAATCAAGGATTTTTTTTTCAAGTATCCAATAAGTGCTGACTACAGCGGGATAACAAACACAAGATGGCGGTCACGGCAGTGCAGCCCAAGTCCCACAATCTTTGCTCATGTGTTCAATGTTGATTTATGTGCAAAAGTGGGGTTTGGATTGCACTGCCATGACTGCCAGCTTAATTTTTTTTTACTGTCTCCCAGTAGTTGTCATTGCATCTGATGCTTAATGATTGTTGTGCTTTCATCAGTTATATTATTCGGCTTACAGTTGTATGTTTTATTATTATTCTATTTAGAATCACAATGTATTAAATTCCATCTGCACTTGTAGTTCTTTATTAGGAACCAAAGGGTAGGTCTAACAATTTAAAACGTGACCGACACAGAGAAATAGAAAAAAAAAAACCACACAAATAAATAGACATAATGTTATTATTTCGGCTTGAAGTCTGCTGGCTTAGTTAATGAAAAGATGTACTAGAGGAAGAAGCTAAAGCTGTTTTCCCTAAACCTCTGCCCTCCCAGCGGGCTTAAATTCTCTCTAACTCCTCTAGTGTGACAGGTTATGTTTAAGAAAAGTTAAGTTATGGGGGAAACATTAAAAAAAGTGAAATGGAACAGTAAGGGAAAATAGGCAGTCAGTTCAGAGCAGCACAGGATTTCTTTAGATGGTGAAGTGTAGTCTATCCAAGTGAACAAAAGTTATAGAGAAGTGCATCGGTATAAAAATAATGAGGGAAATGAAGTCAACAGTTCTGAGTTTGTGCAGGAGTACAAGTGGAAGGAAATAAGAATACACACCAGAGTGACTAAACAACTGAAAAATCTCCTTCAATGAGATGCAAAATATTTTCAAAGAAAAAAAACCCAAGAAAGTCCAGCTGCCTTTTGTACCAAGCACCTTTGGGACAATAACCATCACCTGGATGATTGAGAATCTCCATCAATGGAGCAAAGCAATGGTGGAATTAAAAAAAAAAAAAATCTACCAGTTCTGTGGGCATGGCTTGGTGGGCATGACTTGGTGGGCATGACATGGCTTGGTGGGTGTGGCAAGAAAAGGATACTGTAAAATCTCTATTCCCACCCCATTCCAGGGGGAAGGATACTGCAAAATCCCATTCCCTCCCCACCCCACTAACCTGCTTTCCAGCTCTGTTCTCCTGTGCAAGGCAACAAAAGAAGACCCAGCCGATCACTAGGACTCAGGAGGAAGAGAATAGATGAGGAAGGAGCCAGTCAGAGGTGGTATTTGCTGGTTCTCCAAACTATTCAAAATTTCCGCTACTGGTTCTCCAGAACTGGTCAGAACCTCTGAAGCAAAAGTTTTTTTTTTTTTTTTTTTTAGAGAATATTGTGTTTTGGAAATCATAAAGGGAAGCATGAACGTAGGGAGACAAAGAAGAAAGACTAGACTGGGATTGGTTTCACACATTGTGCTAAACTATATTTTATCTTAATCATGCTTTGTTGAATGACCCCCAATTTCACATATCTTATTAAACTATAAGCCATAGCCTACAAACCAAGTCTGTAACAAGGTTCACCCAACCTGTTAAGCCCAAACTTAACCTAATATCCTGAGGGATCAAAACATAACGATATAGCAGAGAGGAGAATGAAAGCTTGTGTGAAAATATGTGAAATGTTGCATTGGACATATTTGGTTAGAGACAACGATGCATTCATTATTCAAGGAGAGCAACAAATGGAGATGTGGCACTAAGATGGATGATGAAAAGTTTTGGCCAGTTAGAATATTGCGTTAGATGATCTGGTCTTGTAGACTGTAATCTGAACAGAAGACAATGTCCTGGGTTCTTAAGAATTCAATTATTACAGTTTTAAAGTGTTGGTAGGGAAAACAAACCCTACTACAGCAACAGTTTCATTTCGCTTAAAACTTATACAAACCCATGACAGGTAATATATATTGGTCAGCTGCATATGAGGTATGCAGTGTATCAGCAGACTGAAAAGGTTCATTTAAAAGTGGGGTTAATATTCATAGTTCAATTTACAGCACCCCATAATAGTTAAAGCCTACTGTGAAATCCACATCCCACTCAGAAAGTTCTCTTTGTCAAGCCAACTGTGATTTTTGGCTGAGGAAAGGGAGTGGGTACGCAAAACAAAGCTCTTTTTACTAGTCAAATGTTTACAGTGCAAACAAATTCAACTATGCATTACTTCAAATTGAAAATGAACTGACCAAAATTCCATTCTAGTGTCCTTATTGTTTGCTTTCTTGTTTCCAGAGGACCTTGGAATTTTGCTAGGAAACACTATAGGAAGAAAGGTGATCAGTACAGGAAGGTAGCAAAATTGGCAGAATTAGATGCTTATTTGCTTAATTTCATTTCCAGGACTCGAGATTTGTTTAAATGGAAGCTGTAATGCAGGTTTATTTTATGTCTCCAGAATTACAGTGTGGCATGTGCTATGAAATATAGGATTCAGAATGAAATGCTGAAGGAGCATGTTCTGATAAGTTTAAAAGGCAGGAATCTAAAGAATTGTTATTTTATTCTACAAGAGAAGGAATTTGGTGATCATACAGGATTTCTACAGTGTTTGGCAATAGGCAGTATCCAGCGGTGGGATTCCAAATTGCATGCAACCTGCTCTGCGTGCTTCACACTCAAGGATCACTTTGTGCGCTTGAGCATAACTCAAAGATTGCCCTCGGTGAGGTGAGCTGTTTTTTTTAGCTCGGCTGAGGCACGGCAATCCTCTCTGCCGCGTGAATCAGCTGAGCTAAAAATCAATGGAACATAGGACGGGAAAGGGTGGGTGGGGCCAGTCAGAGATGGTATTTGCCGGTTCTCCAAACTGGTCAAAATTTCCACTGCCAGTCCATCAGAACTGGTCCAAACCGGCTGAATACCACCTCTGGCAGTATCACAGATATTATCTTAATTGGCTTTATCCTTTACTGTGATAAGACATTAATAGAATTCCTTTTTAGCCATTTAAAGTAGCCTAGAGAAGAAATGCATCCAGTAGCACTAGCTCTGTCTTTATTGTAAACTTACATTAACAGAATCTTACAAGATTGAAAATGTTTTTCCCCTTCTTTACTCTCTGGAAAACTAGGAAGGGTTGCTTCTCAGAGGTGTTCCTTCCCACACCTTCCTCTTCTTCTATGGACTGAGTCTGTTGCCTTCCCTCTTGTTTCCCCAGGTCATTCCCATAGACAGTTATAATACACTTATATGAAAAATAGGTTGCTAAATGGGCTGTTTCAACAGGACACCCTATATTGATAAGCGAAATTATTTAGCCCATGAATGCCTAATTTTCGTGCCCTCATATGACCTGTCTTGGCCTTTGGATGGCATTGCCCTCCAAAAAGTGAGTGAATCCAGGAGGGAAACTAAACTGGATTTAAATCACATTAAATGTAGAGATGTATTATGACTGCCCTCTATACATATAATACTTTTGGGGGTGAGTCACATTAAAAATGAGGATTTTGCTGCAACTTTTGGAGGGTATACACATTCACAAATGTAAAACTTCATGGAAGTGGGGAATGTGAATCTCTGAAGCGTTAGGCTACCCCTGGGGTTTAGTCTGCAGGTTCAGAAAAAATCATTTTAATTTTTTTTGCTACAAGCAACATAATTGGTTCAGGTCAAGTCGGAAAATGCAACCAATATTCCTGTGATGGTGATCTTCATTTATGTTTATTCTCTGTTACTGAGTTGCCAGAGTGTAACAGAAGGCATTGCAGAACAATCCTTGTTTGATGAAGGTAGTTCAGACTTGGAGAATAATAATTAGTTCCACTCAATTTGAATAGATCTCACTGCTGAGATATTCCAAGTTAAGCCAGAATGCAACATACCTTGTTTAGATCTATATGTAGATCTAACATGTAGAGTATTCCAGACAACATGTACTTATCTACTCCATACTTAATCAAATATTCCATATGGAGTATTTTCAATAGTTAAATGCCCACCCCCCACCCCAATGCTCATAGCATCAAGGCCTTTGGACTTAAAGTAAAAAGAAACAAAAATTCAAATCCTTGTTTAACTGTGGAGCTGTCTAATATGTGCTGTTAGGAAATTGGTACTGGAGTGTCTTCACTCAGGGCAAGGAAGCCTATAAGGATGTGGTCTACAAGTCTTCCATGCACAGGCATTCTAGATGCTGATTTTCACTAAGGTGTGACCATGGATTTCTGGGATCCTTCAGTCTAACTCAGGAGTCTCCTAATTTGGCAACTTTAAAACTCCGACTTCAACTCCCAGGATTCCCCAACCACCATGGCTGGTTAAGGAATTCTGGGAATTGAAGTCCACAAGTCTTAAAGTTGCCAAGTTTGGAGACCCCTAGTCTAATTTATCTAACAGAATCCTTTGATGATAGAAGTGGGGTGAAAATCATACAGATGTTGCTTGGAAGTTGTTGTAAAAACACAATAAATTTTAAATACACAATCTAGTATATATTGGGAAAACTGGTAAAAAGAAAAGTTATGATGTCTGATTGGAGATTCCTGTTTGAATTGCCTCCTTTCTTGCTCTGCCCCAAACAAGTTCAAAGGAAAAAATTAATAGGTATGGGATAATCTTGGGAATTATGATCTTTTTCCCCCTTAGTCTCATTTTATAGAATTATTGTTGCTTGATAGTAAATTGCTTTTTATGAGAAAACTCCCAGATTAATTTTCTAATATCTCCAATAAAAAGTTCCAACTAGCAAATCTGGGGAGAGCTTCTGTTGAAGACATAAAGAAATGTTATGTTTCTTCTTCAAACTTTGCAAACTTGGCTGAACTTCACTGGCCATTGGTTCCCCAATCCAAACCATTTCCATAGCTTCCTTTTTCTTTCCATCCTGACACTGTATTGTCTTAGCCAAGCATTTCAAATCTGACCCTGAAAAGGAAGAGGGCCTTTTTTTAATGATTAAGAAGAGTCTGGCTAATCAGAATCCCAATTTTCTCAGAGCTGCCATTTTGATGTGTAGTTTAGAGAAGACTCCATGTATGTTTGCGTGTGTCTTACTAATTCTGGTCATACAAATTAAAGTAAACCTTAGTGAGGTCTACTTGAGAAATGAAACCAAATATATCTAACATTACCTGGTAATACATTTATGCTATTATAGAAAACATCCTGTGTTCAGTCAAACCAGGCTTGCTTTGTTATCACCATCTTTGTCCTAAATTATTGAAATTGATGACATTTTGCTAGTTGTAAAAAAAAGCCAGGTTGTATCTGAAATATATAAATCAGCAAAAAACAGGGGAACCCTGTTATGAACCAATCTTTGTTGTGCTGGAGACTCTTTTATTCATAGCCCTAAAATAATTCCTATACTAATGCTCCCAAGTCAACTATTGCTGGAATTTGTATAACCTGAAGCTTTGCTCATGTTTTGCTGATGGTCATACAAATTTAATGCTGACATTTGAGCGAAGGAATTTCAGCTTTATTTCAGTTAATTTTGTCTCAACCTTCAACCACGGTCCCTCATAATCAATGCCTCACTATATCAAGGTATGGATTTCCTTTTGAAATATATCTGTATGTTCCAGGACTATGGCAACAAATAAAAATTAAATAAACTATTTTGTGCCTTAACATTTTTGTAGATTGGTTTCACGCTTGGTAATTTTTCTGGCTTACACTGGATAAGGTTTACTCCACTGGGCAGGAAATGGTATTTCATTGCATTGAAACACAATGTAGAAAAGGTTTTGCAGTGCAATTCTACATTGGAAAGAATCTGATTCAATTCAGAAAATCCCCAGCTGAGTATTTTCATAGTTTCCTATATTAAACTACTGAGAAGGTCTATTAAACAGCATAGTCCCAGACTATGCAACTTTTTCTGAATGGACTATATAGGTCACTGGTCGCCACTGGTGGACTGTGGACCACTGGTGGTCTGTAAGAAAATGTTGGTGGTCCGTAGAGAAATGTAACCCCAAAGTCCCCCCCAAAGCAATTAATCCAGGCTGAGCAGGAATACAAGGCTGCACCACCCACATGGCCCGCGGGAACACAAGGCTTGTGTTGCTTGCATTGTGAAAAACACGAGGGAGTGGGAGAGGGGGCAAAGGGTGGAGGGGAGTGTTGTGTCCGTTTGGAAAGAGGCCAGGAGTCGGTGACTTTGTATCAGCTCTTTATTGTTGCTAGGAACCGAACTGGCTCTTTGGAAAACCTTGCGGCTTTTTATTTCCAAGCCGCGGCGGCCGCGGCCAATGACACCACTTTGAATCTCCCGCGATTCGAATCTACCAATTGCGGGAGATTCTCAGGGAGCCAATCGGCACGGCTCACCAAACCAATCCAAATTAAGGTACAGAACACCCCTCCCCTCTTGGTTCGGTCCTTACGTCGTGCAGTCCCGTAGGTAGGCAGGGCTCCGTCTTTGCCTACTGGACCTGCACAGATCAGTTGTAGGTTGGATCCCGGCCGGTTCGGTTGGGGTCTCTGTTTCTCCGGACTCCATCATGGGAACCGCCTGGTATGTCTGGCCGGGCCGCTCTTTGCAGCTCCCTCCTGGGCTACCCGGGTTGGTTGAGCTGCAGGTTTTGCCGCTCCCGCTCGGTCTTCCCGGGTTGGTTGAGCTGGCCTGGCTGTCTCTTCCTGGCGAGGTTTCGTGCTGGCTGCTTGCAGGTGAGTATGGTTGGTTTCTTTCTTCTGAGTTTTGGTTCCCGGGGTATCCCCTCCCCTCTTGGTTTGTGTTGAGGGGGTTGGTTTTGTTTGGTTGCATGTCGGTGGTGTCTTGTGTGGCAGTGCTCGATCTTAACTGATCAATGTGGCATTTCCACGCTCGTCTGTCGGTTGTTTGTAGCCGGTACGAGCGTGGGCCTGTTAGCTGTGTTATGATTGCTGGTATTCATAATGGGTCTCCAATTAGGTTCTTCGCGTAGACGGCGTCGTCTGGTGCGAAGGTTCGGTGTTTGCTGGTGGAGTCTGGGGGTTTCTCTGGGTTGTAAGTGGGGTGGAGTCTATCGAGTGGGGACCTTATTTTCCTCCCTATTAGCAGTTCTGCCGGGCTTTTATTTGTAGTGGTGTTCGGGGTTATGTGCTGTATGAAGAGTAATTTATTTATTTTGTCCTGGATCTCCCCGTGGTCTATTTTCTGGATGGTTTTTTTTGTGAATTGAACCATCCGTTCTGCCCTTCCGTTCGCCGCCAGATGCGCCGCGGCTGTCAGTGCGTGTCGTATGCCCCTTTCCGCTTGGAATTTTTCGAATTCCAGCAATGTGAATTGGGGCCCATTGTCGGACACAAGGACATCTGGGAGGCTGTGTGTTGCGAAGAGTTTGCAGAGTTCTTTGGTCACGGCTTCCGTGGTGGTTGTTCTCATAGAGAAAGGGTGGCCGGAAAAGCACAATGATGAGACTTTCAGGACATTCCGGAACCGGCAAACGGAACTCTCGTTACTAAAAGGGTGTATATTATGGGGGGATAGGGTGGTCATCCCGGAAAAACTACAAGAGAAGGTTCTGGAACGGTTACACGAGGGGCACCCGGGCATCGTTAGAACGAAAGCCCTGGCCAGAAGTTACGCTTGGTGGCCAGGGATGGACAAACAGATCGAGGCCTGGGTAGCAAGGTGTCAACGATGCCAGGAAACTAGACCAAGCCCACCCACAGCACCCATCCTAGAGTGGGAAACCCCCAGGTGACCTTGGTCTGGAATCCACATAGATTTCGCCGGGCCCAAAAAAGGACACACTTTCTTAATAACCATAGACGCTTACTCCAACTGGCTGGAGGTAAGCAACATGAGAACAACCACCACGGAAGCCGTGACCAAAGAACTCTGCAAACTCTACCCAATGCAAAACCCGCACCAGATGTTTGTCTTTATTAGTTTCTCGGGCAATGTCTGACACGGTTATGGGTAGGTTGGGTAGAGTCTCTATGCTGAGGGTGGTCGTCATGGGTGCTGGGTCAGTGTCTGGTTTAGGTAACGGTGGGCGGCTTAAGGCGTCCACATGGGAGATGGTCTTACCGGGTCGGTGTGTGAGCCCGTAGTTGTAGGCGGCCAGGAATTCGGACCACCTTGTCATTCTGGGAGACCGAATGTTCGGGGTGGCCCTGTTCCCTGTGAGTATTCCCAGCAGTGTTTTGTGGTCGGTGTGATGGTAAACGTCCAGCCGTAGAGGTACTCGTGAAACATTTTGACTGCGGCGACGATAGCCAAAGCCTCTTTGTCCAGCTGGCTGTAGTTCCGCTCTGGTTTGGTGAGGGTCCTTGAAAAGAACACAATGGGTGCTTCCTTTCCGTCGGGGAGAGTGTGGCTGAGGACAGCGCCGACGCCGAAGGGTGATGCGTCGCATGTGATGGCTAGTGGTAGGGTCTCGTTGTACTGGATGAGGACGGCATCCGAAGTGAGCAGGTCCTTGGTTTTCCTGAAGGCGGCTTCCTTGCGTTTCCCCCAAGTCCAGGTAGCCGCCTTGTCCAAAAGCCTATGCAAAGGCTCCACCGCGGTCGCCTTTTGGGGCAGGAAGACATTATAAAAGTTAAGTAGCCCCAGAAATGCCTGCAGTTCTGTTTTGGACCTGGGTATGGGGGCTTCTTTGATGGCTTTGATTTTTTTGTAGGTGGGGTGAATGCCGTGTCGGTCTAGGAGGAATCCTAGGAATTCGACCCACTCTGTGTACAGCTGGCATTTTTCCCTCTTCACTTTAAGCCCGGTTTCTTTGAATCTCGTTAGCACCTCCCTTAGGCGACTCTCTAGTTCGGCCTGGTTGGTTGCCGAGACTAGTATATCGTCGAAGTATGGTACCACCCCCTTGATGCCTTGTAAGAGTCTTTCCATGAGGCTCTGGAAAATTCCAGGCGCCACGCTGAGTCCAAATTGGAGCCGGTTACATCTAAAGGCTTCCCGGTGGGTGACTATGGTTTGTACCTCTGCAGTTTCCTCGTCGACCGGCAGTTGCTGGTATGCTTGGGCCAGGTCGAGTTTTGTGAAAACTTTGCCCCCTCCCAGTGAGTGTAGGAGATGTTGCACTACTGGGATGGGGTAAGCGCTTTGCTGCAAGGCGCCATTTAGGGTGGCCTTATAGTCCCCGCAGATTTTCACTGACCCATCCGGCTTGATTGGGGTGACTATTGGGGTCTCCTACCGGGCATGGTCTATGGGTTGTAGGACCCCTTGCTTGACGAGCTTGTCAATTTGCTCGTCGATTTTCGGTTTGAGTGCGAAAGGTACCCGCCTTGGTTTTAGACATTTTGGGGGAACGTTTGGGTCTAGGCTGAAGGATATAGGGGGGCCTCGGTACTTGCCTAGGTTGCCGTCGAACACTTCTTGGAAGTCCCGGGCCAGTTGCTGCTCCCAGTCGGCTTTGGCGATGTGGTCGATGCCCGTGACTGTGATGCCGAGCGGTGCGAACCATTGAAGTCCCAGCAGGCTAGGTCAGTCTCGATCAACGATGGTCAGGGGAAGTCTTTCGGTGTGCCCCTTGTAGGTCACTGTGAACTGTCCTGTTCCGACTACAGGGATGCAGTTTCCCTGGTAGTCTTTGAGAATTAGTCTCTGGTTTTCTAGTTCCCTTCTCTGGATGGTAGGCACCAAGCATTTAATTTCTTGCCAGGCTACCATTGAGAGGTAGGACCTGGAGTCCACCTCCATTTTACAGGGTTCGCCTTCAATGCCTACCTCCACGTAGACCTTTCTGGTGTCTGTGGTTGTTGCGTGGCCGATGGTGACCGTCTGATGTGTCTCTTCTCTCCGCTGGGTCTTGCCACCTCGTTGGGCTCGTCCGTTCCATTCCCAAGGGTTGTCTGCTGGGCGGTCTCTGGTCCTGGGGGGTGTGCTCTCTTGTTTCCGCTCACTCGGGTCCCATCGTCTGGGGCTGTGGGTTTTCTTGAGGTGGCAGACGTGGGCGGTGTGGCCCTTTTTGTCGCAGTGCCGGCAAACTGAGTCGAAGAACTGGCATTCAGATCTGGAGTGATCGCCTCCGCAACCAGCACACGCAGTCCTCGACTTACGACTCCGCCGGCTGCACTGGTCGCGGCCTGCCTGGAGACGATGGATGTCTTCCTCCTCGTCTGACATGCCCGAGGTGGAGTGGAAGTCGCCCTGGTGGGTGGTAGTTTCAGGTCGGCCCTTGGTCGACCTTGCAGGGTGGTTGTTTGCGGTGTGGTCCCCGGCGTTCGGTCTCCACATGCGGTCTGCTGATTGTCGGGTTGCTTCAGCTGCCGTGGCTTCTATGATGGCATCGGCGAGGGTGATGTTGCCCTTGGCCATCAACCGACTTTGGAGAACGGGGTCCCAAGGCCGAGCACGATTCGGTCCCGCAGGGCCTCGTTCATATTGGAGAACTCGCATAGTCCTCCAAGGCGCCGCTATTCGGCGATGAAATCACTGAAACTCTCGCCTGACCGCTGGTCCCGCTGATAAAATTCGTGTCGTCGGATGAGGATGGGTACGGCTGGAGCATAGTGTTTCCGGAGTAATGGCTCGAGGTCAGCCCAATCCATCGCGGTAACATTGGCGGGCTTGGCTAGCGCTTTTGCCATCTTAAACACTGCAGGCCCACAGTGCGTTAGGAAGATGGCTTGTTTCTTCGGTCCGGTGGCATCCTTCAGGTCATTGCATTCAAGGAACATGTGGAATCTGTCCGTGTAAGATTCCCAGTCCTCGCTGGCGGGGTTGAAGGGTGTTGGTGGCGCGATGCTGGCCATCTCGTCGGTTGGCTGGCTTCCGTCGGACATGTGCTTCGGTTCAGGATAAGAATCCCACCTTCGTCGCCAGTGTTAAATCCGCGTGGAAGGAGGCCAGGAGTCGGTGACTTTGTATCAAGCTCTTTATTGAAGTCAGGAACCGAACTGGCTCTTAGGAAAACTTTGTGGCTTTTTATTTCCAAGCCGCGGCAGCCGCAGCCAATGGCACCACTTTGAATCTCCTGCGATTCGAATCTACCAATCGTGGGAGATTCTCAGCAACCCAATCGGCGCGGCTCGCCTAACCAATCCGATCGCCCCGCGTCTTGGCCAATCAAAGCGCAGGGATCTCAAGAATTCAAATTAAGGTACAGAACAGGGGCAGTCAGGAACAATTTCATTTTATCTACATATGAGAGACACTGAGAGCTGTCTTTCAACTACCAACTGCCATTCTGAGTCCAACAGGGGGTGGGGCATTCAGCATATCTGAAAGACTTGAAAAAAAAGCAAAATCTAAAGGGAGCCTTTATTAGCTTATCTAACATCTGTCTACCACTTAACCCTGACCAATTAAATTGACTCTTTAGCCAATGAAATTCTACAGATCCAATCCATCAAAAATGCCATCCATCCAATAATCCCAGCCCAATGTAGCAAACAAGATCATGAACAGCATCAGTGTGGATCATTTTCTTAAGGAATAAAGGTGTTAGACAGTTCAGTTAAGAGTTTTTATTAAATAGGGTTGATCTAGTTTTAGAAATCTTTTAATGCAGTATTAGATCAAAGTCAGTTAATATCCCCATTAACACCAGCAGTTAACTGGTAAATTAAAAACATTTTTAAAGCAACATAGCATCTCATATGCTTTCACACACACATAAACTGTAGATGCCAAAAATGACAAAAGGGGAAGTTTAAGTGAGCTCTCTGAACTGAACTTCAATGAGACAAGACTTCAGTCTTCCATTCACAATTATCTTTTTATAATTAATGTTGAATCACCCTTGTGTTGTAGCATTGGTGATAATTTATTATTTTCTTTTAATCTGCAGAGGTCTTCCAGCTTTGCACATATCACTGACCTGTAGCTGGCTATGCCCATATTATAATTTCATGGATTACAAGAAATGTTTTGGAATGAGACCAATTTGCAAACTGGTTCATCTTGGAATGTCTTATGCTCAGATATGTACAGTATATTGCTTTTAATGAGTGCAACACTTCAATCTTTTAATACTGATCATTAACTCATCTTATAACATTCTATGCACACTACTCTGGAAATAAATTCATAGATGAACTTTGCCCTGAAAAAAATATGCAGAGGTTTACAATATAGTTAAACATATTAACAAAAGAGAACCCAGGTTGTGAGTAGACGGGATACATAGAACAATGTGCTGCTCTATGGCCTGGAGATTCAAGGCAGCTGCTCCAGACTGCAATAATATGATCTAAGCATCAAAATCACCAAAATAATCAAACAAGACAAGATGTGGAGCACTAAGCATTTGAAAAACAGCTCTGTGTTTGAAAATAGAGTGTGAATTGCCTTATTTATTAAAAGACTGAATCTGGCATCAGGAATTTGTGATTTTTTTTCCATAATTCTCTTATAAATCTGCTTCTCTTCTAAATGTAAAATGACCTACGTGAAGAGGGTTTGCTTGCAGTCCGAGATTTCCTTCAATATTTGAGCCATTTGCTTAAGCAATGCCTACAAAAAATTATCATTGCTGAGAGATGCCAAAAATTGCACCGGAGGAATTAGTGCAATACATTTTGTATGAAATGTATAAAACATGGCTCTCCTCCCCTTCCTTCATTAATGTTCATTATTGAACTTTTCTTCAGGGTACAAATTACTGATTTTATGCTAATCTACTGATTTTATGTTACTCTGCCCAAGAACTACTGGAATATTGGTAATAATGCTAGTAATCCGTTATATAAGAGTAAAATAACATTCCTATAAGAGGAATACGCAAACCTATCCTTTCATTTTCAAAAGGAATTAAGTATTTGGTGTCTGTCAAGGGAGAAGTAGAATGGATTAGGTTTTCAGTTATTTCATTCCAAAATAAAAGCTTTCAAAAGTCCTCTGGAACTGCTGAAATAGAGGAGTGCAGATTTCAGAACAGACAATATTTATTTTCCTTAGTGACATCCTTCTAATGATGAAGCATTTTCATGAGGATGGGAGTAATTTGAAACTATTATTGTTGTGAATGCATAAGATTTAATGAAGAGAACTGAGCTTGGAGTAAAGTGCAGGGTTCTGGCCCTGCACTTCTGATTGGCTGTTAACGGTAGGATCGGATTGGCCCGTTCCGGGGAATCCGATTGGCCATTAACAGAGAGTTCCTGTTGGTTAAGGGAGCTAGTGCTCCTCGATTGTTATTTGTTAATAGTTACTGGGGTTGCCTATATAAGGAGGGTTATAACTGTCATTGAGTTGAGAAGTCACTATGTAAATAAAGAGCTGAAGTTCACCGTTCCAGAGGCTTGTCTCCATTCTTTCTCACCCATGCTCCAAACATAACACTGGCGACGAGGGTGGGATATGGAGACGTCTGAACCGACGGAACTAAGAAGAAACACCAAGCACGTGGCTGACGACGCTACACAACGGAACCATGTCCGGCGGCATCGTACCACCCGCTCTGTTCGATCCAGTGCAGGAAGATTGGGAGTCCTACATGGATCGCTTCCAAATGTTCTTAGAAACTAACAATTTAAAGGACACCACAGCCAGGAAGAAATGGGCGGTGTTCCTAACGCATTGCGGTCCAACCATATTTAAGATGGCTAAAGCACTAGCAAAACCTAGAGAAGTGAAGGCAATGGATTGGGATGACCTCGAACCTCTACTAAGAGATCACTACGCACCAGCCGTGCCTACGCTCGTGAGATGGCACGAGTTCTATCAGAGAAACCAGTGAAAAGGGGAAAGCGTCGCTGACTTCATAGCGGACCTCCGAAACCTGGGAGGCCTCTGCGGATTTGCCGATTTGGAAGAGGCACTGAGAGATCGAATAATTCTGGGATTAGATGCACCAGGCGTTCAGAGCAAGCTGATGGCGAAAGGCGACATCAGCCTTGCCGATGCCATCGCCGATGCTACTGCAGCAGAAGCAACCAGAAAGTCGGCTGTACAATTACGCCGCAACTGCGCTCCGGTACACCAACCGACAGGCGACATTTTACCCAAGACAGAAGGGCAACTTTCCATGATACACCACAAGGACCTCTCTTCATCATCAGACAGCGATGAAGAAGAGGTCCATCGACTGCGGTCCGACCGGGACCATCACCCGAAGTCCCTACGCCCTTGTGCTGGCTGTGGAGTCAACCATGCCAGGTCCGAATGCAAATTCCGCGACGCACTCTGCCATGAGTGTGGAAAGAGAGGCCACATCGGACGGGTCTGCCGTAGTTTACAAGGACCCGGCCAGGCTTCAAAGGGGGCTAACTATCGCCAATCGACAGGAAACCGTCCTATAAGGCAAGAACCAGTAGGGCACTCCTACAGAAACCGAGCCTTACAGCGAGAAGAGGCTCATCATACTATCACTATCGGTCACGCCTCAGCCTTGGATGCCAAGAAAATCCGAATCACAGTAGCCATCGAGAACCAGCCTTGCCCCATGGAAGTCAACTCGGGATCGTCCCTCTCGATGGTGTCCTAGAAGACCCTCAAGCAACTCATCCCCACGATTCAGTGCCAAGACCTCCATTTCCAAAGACTTATTCTTAAGGACTATCAAGGGAATCGAATCCCTGTCGTTGGCTCCTGCCGAGTCCGGGTCTCCTTCAAGAAGCACACAGCGTACTTACCGCTAACTGTGATTGACAAAGATCGGCCTAGTCTGCTAGGTCTCCAATGGTTTGCGCCACTTGGCATTGAAGTGGCAGGCATAAACCGAATCAGCGAAAGTGACTGGGAAGAGGACCTCATCCATGAGTTCAAGGACATCTTCGCAGAATGTTTAGGCGAGTACAAGGGGTCCCCAATCTCGTTCAGCCTTGATCCAAAGATAGCTCCCATCCGCCTTAAGCCCCGTCGAGTTCCGTTTGCCTTAAAGCCAAAAATCGATGAACAACTCGACAAACTTATAGCTCAGGGGGTGCTAGAACCTACCCATCACTCTCCCTGGGAAACCCCAATCGTAACACCCATTAAGCCAGACGGGTCGATCTGAATTTGTGGGGACTACCGGGCCACCCTGAACCACGCCCTACAGCAGAATGCATATCCGGTGCCGGTGGTACAGCATCTCCTCCACTCCCTGGGGGGGCGGAAAGGTCTTCACTAAATTAGACTTAGCTCAGGCATATCAGCAACTACCTGTTGATGAAAAGACGGCACAGGCACAAACTATTGTGACGCACCGAGGTGCCTTTAAATGCACCTGGCTCCAATTCGGAGTCAGTGTAGCCCCAGGAATTTTTCAGAGCCTGATGGAGAGGATATTAGAAGGGATTAAAGGCGTGGTTCCCTACTTTGACGATGTATTAATTGCTGCACCTATAAAAAAAATCTTACAGGATCGTTTAAAGTTAGTCCCACAAAAATTCCAAGACGCCGGGCTCAAGGTAAAAAAGAATAAGTGTAAATTGTGTACAGATAGTGTTGAATTTTTAGGGTACCTAATTGACAGTCAGAGTATTCACCCTACCGACAGTAAACTAAGAGCAATAAAAAACGCTCCCAGGCCTCGGAACAAGGCTGATTTCCAGGCGTTCCTAGGCCTCATCAACTTTTATAATATATTTCTACCGCATAAAGCAACGGTCGCTGAACCATTACACTGATTGTTAGACAAGAAAGCAAACTGGTTATAGAGAAGAACAGGCATTCTGTAATGTAAAAAAAAACTAGTGACTTCTGACTCTGTACTCATGCAATACAATGAGACTTTGCCGTTAAATATCACATGCGATGCTTCGCCTTTCGGAGTGGGCGCCATTCTGAGCCATGTACTGCCTAATGGGAACGAATCCCCTGTTGCATATTTTTCAAAGACACTTTCAAAAACTGAGCGAAATTATGGTCAAATCGATAAAGAAGCCCTCGCAATTGTATCGGCTGTTAAAAGATTCCACGAGTACATATATGGCCGGGCTTTTACTATCGTGACTGACCACAAACCATTATTGGGGATAATAGCCGGAGATAAGCCGACTCCCTACATATTATCCCCTAGGATGGCTTGATGGTCAGAATTCTTGGCTGCTTATAATTATCGGCTGCAATACCGCCCGGGGAAAGCCATTTCCCACACCGATGCATTGAGCCGAGCACCGCTTCCAGAGACTCTCGACGATCCTGCACCAACGATAACCACATTGCAAATTGAAACACTCAACTCGCTGCCATTGACTGCCTGAGATATCGTGAGAGAAACCAAATGTGACCCCACCTTAGCGCGAGTTCTAGGCTGGGTAGAACGCGGATGGCCATTGGACCAATTATCAGATGACTTCACACCATTCAAAACTTGACAAACAGAGTTGTTCTCTCAAAAAGGCTGTGTCATCTGGGGCGATAGAGTCGTTATCCCAGAACGACTCCAAAAAGCACTGCTGAGAACTTTGCACAATGGCCACCCTGGTATCGTGCGAATGAAAGCCCTCGCACGAAGCTACACATGGTGGCTGGGCATCGACAAGCAAATCGAAAATTGGGTTAAAGCTTGTCATAAATGCCAGGAAGTGAGCAACGCCCCACCTAAAGCCATCCCTACCGAATGGGAGATACCACGGGGACCCTGGTCCCGTATTCACTTGGACTTTGCGGGACCGACCAAAGGCCACACCTTTCTGCTAACCATCGACGCCTACTCGAATTGGCTCGAGATTCACCGCATGACCAACACAACCACTGAAGCGGTTATCAAAAACTTGGAAAGACTATTTGCAACCCACGGATTACCAGACGTCCTGGTATCCGACAACGGGCCCCAATTTACAGCGCTGTCATTCGAGCAGTACCTGGCTGACCGCGGCATCCGACATGCGCTCACCGCGCCTGCTCACCCTGCGACCAATGGCAAAGCAGAGCGCATGGTTCAATTTGTTAAGAAAACCTTGCAGAAGGTAGACTATGATAACTTTGACAAGATCAATCGACTTCTTTTCCTACAACACATCACACCTCATAGCGTCACCAATAAAACTCCTGCCGAACTGCTATTGGGATGAAAACTCCGCTCCCACCTTGACTGGTTACACCCAGCATATGAACTGGAAAAACCACTAGGATCCAGCGGCCGCTGTCGTGCCTTCCAGGTAGGCGATTTGGTATACTAAAAACCTATCGGGCAACCCGCCATGGGTGGAGGCGACAGTAGTTCGTGTAACCGGCCCAAGATCCTACCTTGTACAATGCGTTGATGATAGACTATGGAAACACCATATCGATCAATTACGATCGTAGCTTCCGTCGGGCATTCCTGAACTCCCTTATGACCAAACTGAGGGGGGGGGGAGATACGGAAGAGGATGAATTCCAAGTAGATGAAAACCCGTTCGAAGGAAACGACGGCATAATAGAGACACAGGAAGTGGAACCAGAGAGGGAAACAGATGCACCTCAGGGAATTACCGAGAATAATGGCAACGATGAAGAAATGAACTCTGAACCAGAGGCGACCTTGTTGCCAAACAACAATCTACCGCAGCGTGATTGCAGACAAATGACACAGCGAAAATCAAAAAGACTAATAAAGCAACCGTCCTACCTAAAGGATTGTGTAACTGCGCCCTGCAAACAGAAGCCAGGGGGAAGGGGTGTTGTGAATGCATAAGATTTAATAAAGAGAACTGAGCTTGGAGTAAAGTGCAGGGTTCTGGCCCTGCACTTCTGATTGGCTGTTAACGGCAGGATCGGATTGGCCCATTCCGGGGAATCCGATTGGCCATTAACAGAGAGTTCCTATTGGTTAAGGGAGCTAGCGCTCCTCGATTGTTATTGGTTAATAGTTACTGGGGTTGCCTATATAAGGAGGGTTATAACTGCCATTGAGTTGAGAAGTCACTATGTAAATAAAGAGTTGAAGTTTACCGTTCCAGAGGCTTGTCTCCATTCTTTCTTGTGCATGCTCCAAATATAACAATTATGTTGTTATTTTCTAAGATAACTCAATAAGCAGTTTTAAAAGCACACAATATTACAAGTAGTTACAGCCTAAGTGATTTTGCTTCTATATCTATATCTAGATAATGATCCATTACTTCAGATGTGAAGAATTCAACCTAGCTAACCATTTGTAATTTATGACAGGGCACAATATAAATCAGAGTCCAGCAATATCTGGAAGGTTTCTGACCCTTTGCTTGTTTACTGTGTAAGATTCTAAGAAAGCAGATTCATGGTTTTTCAAAACACTAAGCGAGTATCAGGACCCCAGCTACAAATATTTTAAAAGACCAGCTATGAGATTTGTCTAACTATATTTTACAGCTGATATAACCATGTACGCTTCAGTAAAAAAAAAAAAAAACACCTTGTGAAAATTCATTTTTAGATCATGGATCTGTTATAGAGTAATAATTATGATTAGAAGAAGGGATTACTGTGTTTCTCCAACAATAAGCCCCCCCCCATGGAAAACCCAGCATGTTTTCTAGGCATAAAATGGAATTAAGCCCCTCCCCCCAAATTTAGGCCTAGTTTAAAACATGCGAAATTGGGGGAGGAAGGTGGGAGGGAGCTTGCCATTAGGAGTGCCCCGCAGGCAGCTATGCCTCGCCATCAGCCGCTCCTAACACCATGGTGGAGCACGGAGGGCTCCCTTACCCCTCCCTTACCTGGGTCAGCAGGCGGGTGGCGTTGGCATGGATGTCCGGCAGCATTTCAGCTGCTTCTCAGGCCTCTGTAGCTTCCATGGTTCCCACTGGTGTTGGCGCCTCTTTCGCCAGTGCCGTCTCCAACAACAGCGTCTGAGTCGCTCCCGCTTTTCCCCTGTCCCTGTAACAATAGGAAAAAAAAGATTTTGAGGTACCTGGGAGTGCCACACGCTGCGTTTTGGTTTAATCCCAAGCGGCTGGGTGGGCGTGAGAAGATCCGAGTGAGTGTCTCTGCTGCTGCTACCCTTGGTGCTCCAGCCTCAGGCTCTGCAAGTTTGCAAAAGTCCTGGTACGCAGCCCTTTCCTGCATTCCAAGTGCCCAGGCCAAGCTGCAGCTGTCCCTCTCGTGCCAGCGCCGTCTCCAATAACAGCGGTAGCAGCGGTGGGAACCGTGGAAGCATTTTCACCACTTCTCGGGTGGGGGAGCCACCTCCGTAACTTCCACGGTTCCTGCTGCTGCTGCCGCTGTTATTAGAGACGGGGCTGGTGAGAGAGGGACAACTGCAGCTTGGCCTGGGCACTTGGAATGCAGGAAAGCGCTGTGCACCGGGACTTTTGCAAACTTGCAGAGCCCAAGGCTGGAGTACCAAGGGTAGCAGCAGCAGAGACACTCACTCGGCTCTTCTCATGCCCACCCAACCGCTCGGGATTAAACCAAAACGCAGCGCGCGGTGCTCCCAGGTACCTCAAAATCTTTTTTTTCCTGTTGTTATAGGGATGGGGGAAAAGTGGGAGGGACTCAGATGCTGTTGTTGGAGATGGTGCTGGTGCACAGGGGGAGGGAATTAATTCACCCATGAAAAAATGTCCTAGCCATTTTTTCGGGGCTCAAAAAAAAATAAGGCCCGGCCTTATTTTGTGAGAAACATGGTATAAACCTAAAACCCACTCGCTGTTACTGAATCACACCTCCCTATTATTGACTGGGACATTCAGGAATTGTGCTTAGCAAAGTCTGGAAGATTATGGGTTCCCCAGCCTTACTTTGATATGAATTATATATGCTACCAGTACAATTTCTACAGGCAAACTGTAACAACTAACTAGCCAAAAAAGCAAACTGGATGAAAAGGAGAAGTAAAATATTCTGTTCAGACACATACAACTAGCTACCTGGCTCAAGAGACAAACAGGATTCCAGATTGTCTGGCCAAACAGTTGTTTCAACTCAGGCAAACTTTGACCTGCTTGTTGATGATCTATCCATCCCCATCTTTGCTACTGTACTTAAGAGCCACATTTTGAACAAAGAGGATTCTGTACAAAGGCCAGATCTTTAGGTAAGTCACATTTTTCTGGCAGAAAAATTACCTGAGGTCTGGACATATCTGTCTACTTTTTTAAAGAAGTGGAAGACGGTCATTCCTCCTAAATGTTTTCTACTTCCTCCTGTGACACTGAGAAATATAACTGCTGCCAGAGGGGGGTGGGTTACTTCATCCATCATTTTAAAGAATCGCTGTTGGTTCCATTCATTCTGAAGAAGAATGTTCCATTTTCTCTTACTAAAGCCTGGAAAGTTAAGGGAAGCAGGAGATATGAAATCTCTCGTAGCCCCAGTATGAATAGGAGGACAGTATTTGTGTCCTTTAAGTTTATTTTTTTAAGACAAATAAGCAAGCACTTGGTATATCTAAGAACAAATCTGAACCCTAGATCCAATTATCAGAATAGCAGATTTGTATAAGGGAAATGCTAAAAAAAATCCTCTTAGATATCACTCAATGCAATTCAAATAAATTATACGTATGAAAAGAAAATTCTCTTGGATAACTTTTAAGATAAAATCCCCTTAAAATCACTCCTGGTATACTCATGAACACATCCATGTAATTTTTTTGTGGAAGCAATGCAGAAATATTTTACTGCTGATTTATTTTACAATGATTTTTCCAATGCCCAGGTCTAGCATATAGCCCTTATCATCATTTCTCATCCAGGTATTAACTTGTTCTAACTATACTTAGCTTCTGAGGCCAGAGTAGATGGGGAAATGAGACAAGGGGGAATGCAAGTTAGATTGCAAGCACTATCTTCTTCCAAATAAGTCAAAAAGTTTCTTTGCTTTTACAAGGAAGATATATATGTAGCAATATTTCCTTATCCTATGAAGATATTCCACCTCTATGTCTCTTTATACTTTGTAGAAACAGATTTTTTCTGTTTCTTATATATAGCCAACAACTATTATCACATTTACAGAAGCTCCCCACAATTACACATGAAGGTAGAAAGCAAATTCCAAGACTTTGGGATTTTCTACGTATAGAGAAAAGAGCAAAAATAAGGTCATTAAGGAACATTTGTTCTGAAAAAGTTGGTAGTTCTCCTACACCTGTCTACTGTTTCTTTAAGATAGGCAAATGGTATAAAAGCAACCTACTCACTCAAAGCACTGGTATTGATCACATCATGTAATATCCCTTGAAAAGAGGTGCTTGGAAAAGCCTGATGCTTAAAAACAAAAAACAAAGGCGATCCAAGTGAGATTGGCAGAAGATGAAATAAACAAGCATATATCACTTATGACAGAAGTTTATCAATGTTCAAATAAACATTAACAAGATACAGACATGGCAAAAAGATGTCCATGAGTTCCTGAAGAGTCAGAAGCAAGAAAACAAAATGCTATCACATAGGGCAGGGGTCTTCAAACTTGACAGCTTTAAGTCTTGTGGACTTCAACTCCCAGAATTCCTCCGCCAGTCATGTTACTGAGAAATTCTGGGAGTTGAAGTCCACAAGTCTTAAACTTGCCAAGTTTAAAGATCCCTGACACAAGGAATGCTTTGATTTTGTATTGAAGTTTAGATTTGGTAAACTGCCCCAGCGTTTCTGTGACTGATAGGTATAAAATCTTGTTCTTAAAATAAATAAACAAGTCACAAGAGAGGCTTATCTGTGGTCTCTGAAAGCCCTTAGGTGTGTCCACTCAAGTGTAATATCAGTTTACGATATCACAATACCCATTTTTTTCCTCTTCAGTTGGATAGCCTCAGCATGAGGTCACAATGGTCAATGAAGTAAAGACCAGCAATATATTGGCACATATCTTCCTCTCAATGAGGAAGAACGTAGTAGAGGCCCTGGACACTGGTTCTCATTTCTGTAAGTAAAATAAAAGGATTGTCCTAAAATCTGACCAGGGAAGAACTCAAGGAACAATTGTTTCTAGTCTAAATCCAGTCATTATAAATAATACATTTAAAAAGGAAACTGCAATTTATTATCATATTAACATAGACTAATTGAAAAATTGCTGCCTTATAAATAATAATTTGTTAAATATATGGTCTGGTTTCTTTAAAATATTGTCAGGGCTAGGATTCAGGTCCAAGCATAAGTAGGCTTCAATATCTATATATAGAAATATTGGTTTCAGAAATTAAAACAAGTGTAGGAGATTTGCAGAATTACAATTCCCAAAATCCCTCACCAGAAGCAAGTTGAACTTTTGCACAATTAACAAAACAAGATTGATTTAACTCAGAAATGCTTCTTGGCAGTTTCTTCAATTTCAGCATTTTCTAAGCAGTTTATTTAGACCAAATGTCATTGCTGCTTTAGAAATTCCACAGTGATTAGGGGTTTTGAAGGAAGTATCTATGTCTTCTAATACTATGCTTTTCTTTTTAAGAAGTTGAAGGAAAAGGATGAAATTTATAGATTTATGGTCATCTGACACTCGGGGGGGGGGGAGATGATATTCCATAAAACAGGTACCACAACAGAGAAGGCATTACCTCCAGCAAGTCTGGTGGAGGATTGCATGGAACAATGTAAAATGAAAAGCCCATGATCTTAAATTGAAGCATTTTTTCTAAAAGTGCTCATGTGTACTGGATGCCTGAGAATGTTCAGTAAGGGTTGGATATAAAGGGAATGTAACTTGGATGTTGAAACATTAATCCGAATTGTCTTACTTAAAGTTTCAACATTCAACTCATATCCCCAAACTAGGATGATAATACTTAATTCTTTTTTTAAAAAAAAAACAATTTTATTGATTTTCTACAAACAAACAAAACAAACAAGACATAAAAACATCAACTCTCTTATGTACATACAGTGTGTCGGTTGGTTCATCAGTTTTGTGCATTCATTTTGTAATCTCAATTACAGTTATATTACATAACAACTCATATTGTCAATCCAAACTTTGCATATCCTAATATCGCTATTAAAAAATCATTTGACTATACTTTTAATCGTTCATGCTTTATGAGATAACAATACTTTAAACAGCTTATTCTATAACAAATCATTTTATCATACCAGATCTGTCCTACAAACCCTTTATAGATATAATATCAAATAACAAAAGAAAAAAAAATAAAGATATTCCTTGCTGTCTAACATTCTAAATATTCTATTATTTTGTCATCTAACCATTGATAGAAAAGATCCCAAATTTCATAAAATTGTTTATCCTCTTGCTCTCTAATTTCAAATGTCAATCTACTCATCTCAGCACATTCCAATATTTTCTTAATAATTTCTTCCTGTAATGGTATTTTCTCATTCTTCCAATTTTTAGGTGATACTTAATTCTTATTGAACATTCTCCAAGACATCCAGAAAATATGAACATTTTTTGGGGTTGCCTGTATTCTAGGCAGATATCAATAGAGATTTTGATCACAATAACCTTTGTTTGTAATGCTGTTGTATGAATTTGTATTTTGTTGTTGTTAATTATGTGCAATAAAACTGATAAACCGGCTGAGGTTGCCAGGATTTACAATTCAGCGGAGCCACAATTCCTGTCATTGCTTGGATTAAAGACTTGCCTCCTTCAGATAATCTTATAGAACATTATAATTTACCAGTAAAGACATTTGGAGAGGTGGTAGGAAGCACTAAGTGGTCTGGTAGTGTTTTTATTGTTTTAAGGGAAGTTAGTATAATATCTTCACATTATTGCTGTTTTAATGTAACTGATGGAAATCAATTTTGTATGTATTAGCTTTATTACCAGAAGCAATAGAGATAGAAATAGTAGCAAAGAGACAACTCTTTTATCTCTTCTTCTTATACTCTAAAAGATTTGCATGTCTTCACCTGCCTCCAATTAGTAGACCCACAGTTCCCAAATTGTGTAGTGAGACACTGCAGTGAGCTTACAGGGATGTGGGAATAAACTTTGACTTCAGTATTAGGTAATGATTAGTCTAAGACCTTATACATACATGTCTGCCTAAGGGTCACTGAGATAAGCAAGGAAATTAAAAACAAACACCAGGAACAATTAAGCAGCTCAGACAATTGTAAACAGTTCTGTGTACTATATCTAATTATTGTAATCCACAATGTGAATGCTTACTATGTACGAAATTCTCAATAAAAGGGAGCACTAGAATTTGCTCTTGACTCCCATCCCGAGTACACCAGCCTCTGTGTCTCATGCTTTCCATGGGAGACCACCACAAGTGGTGACCCTGACGTGATCCACTGCAGGTGGTACGTGTCCGGACCTCCGTGTTTCCTTGCCTGGAATAGGTAAAGTACGTACTTAACTATTGCTGGACAATAGGATTATTCAGGGAACATGGGGGGGAAAACTCTCTCAGCCACAGGAACGGCATGTTAGTGAGCTGCTGAAGTTAGTCAGGACAAACTTCTTTATCTTTAAACCTTCTGGGGGGGAGCATATAGTTCTTTCAAAAGATAATGTGAGAGAACTGTTGCAAGAGATCTGGCAGCAATGTCCCTGGTATCCAGAGAAAGGGTCTTTAAAGTTAGATACATGGAGGAGAATTGGAACTATCCTTCATGAAGAGCCACGGGCAACAGCTGAAATTTTGATATATTGGAAGGTTGTTATGACTGCTTTAGAGACCCAGCAACAACCTCTTTTAAAAACTTTAGTAGAACCTCCTCCTTATAAAGGAATTGTATTGCACCCGCCTTCCAAAAAACTGGAGTGTGCTTTATCATTTCCACAGCCTATGCTTGTGGATGAGAAAATCCAACCAAAAATGGGAAAAGTTCAAGCCATGATGCATCAGGTTTTCAATGAGGGGAAATTAGAGTCTGATGAGATTACCCAGATGAATTTGTTTCCAGTCAATAGGGAAGTGGATGCTCAAGGCAATCTGCAGACTGAATGGGTTCTGATTCCTTTAGCAGTTCTTAGGGAAATTTAAAAAGCAGTAAAAGATTATGGTATTCAAAGTCCTTTTACAAAGGGGCTTCTGACAAGTTTGGCTACCTCATGCATGATTCCTAGTGACTGGAAAGATTAAATGAGAATGATATTGAGCTCTACTCAGTATGTGGTCTTTGACTCAGAATACCAAAGGGAGGCTGTCACTAAGGGAAGGAATTCGGGGGGGCTGTATACGCCAGACTAAATCTATGGGGCAGGCTTGTTTGAATCCACTGCTGATCAAGCTGCTAATTTGCCTGATCACATATTTCCAGTGGTTATGGCAGCTGTCCTTGGGGCGTTGTCCCGCATCCAGGATGTGGGAACCCCAGCACGGTCTTTTTCTCAAATTAAGCAAACAGCATCTGAGTCTTATAATGATTTTGTGGAAAGGCTGCAATTGGCTATTACCAGGCAAATCTCTAATGAGGAAGCTGCAAAAGAACTTTTGCTGAAATTGGCAGTTGAAAATGCAAACGCTAACTGCAAGCGTATCTTACAGTCTTTGGTGGCTAGAGGTGAGGTTACTCTGGCTGATCTGTTAAAGGCATGTGCAGTGGTGGGTTCTCAGGCTTACAACATGAAGACTTTGGCTATGGCATTGCAAAAAGGGATGAAACCTACAGGGAATTGTTTTAATTGTGGAAAGCCTGGCCATTTTAAAGCCCTGGGGGGGGGTGTAGGCATTTTGCTTCCTCCCCTTCTGCAGGTACGCCAAGACCGAAAGTTCGGTATAAGAGACTACCAGATCCAACGTGGAAAGGACCTGTCCCGCTGATAACTTGGGGCCGAGGATACGCTGCTGTTGAAGATGAGGGGACAGTTGTTTGGGTTCCTGTTTGCTGTGTGCATCCTTATCATCAGCCAAAGGGGCAAGGGGATGGATTTGGGGGAATGGAAAAGAAACACGTTGATCCAGGGCATGGGGAAGCTAGCAAACCTTCATAATAAAACTGATTGTTGGGTATGTATGCACATGCCAACTCACAAAACATCAGGGCTTCCAATGGTTGCAGTACCTCTGGCCAAAAGTGACTGGTATAAGGGACAATGCTATGGTTGTTCAGGGATGGGTCTAACAGTTGGACTACAAGAAAATAAATACATTGCATCTTGGAAGCCGAATCCAAGAGGTGGTGGGTATCTGATGGACTCACAATGAGACAGTAGAGAATATGACTTACTTGGGAACATATCCATTTTGTAACAAAACAATTATTATTGGCAATGGAAGTTGGGTTTATCCAGATGACATGAAAACTAAAAATCTCACTTACTTTGTACATAATATTTCTAAATTTGATATCATATCTTTGATCAATGAAAATGGGTGTCCAATTATCCCTGCCACATGTTGTCCCATCATGATAGAAAACCAGCTGCCCAAATGTGCAAATGGGAAATATGCACCACCGCCCACTTATTTGGCTATGTTAATGGAATCTTTTGCACAATTAATCTATGCTGAACCAAATACGGTTGGTCATCTCCTGGGAGAAAATCTATGGTTGCTGTGTGGACAGATGGCCTATGATTGTATGCCAGCACAATGGAAAGGAGTCTACACCTTTGGGAAAGTAATCCCATCTCATGTCATTTTAAAATCTTTGGGGACTGCTCATATCCGCAATGCGTGTTCAGCAACGGAAGTAAACTCTGTTTTGAATCATGACTACTGGGCACAGATATCAAGGGGAGTTATTCCTCCTTTAGGAGTCATGATGAACTATAGAGATTTGCATCATTTAAACAATTGGACACTTACTATGTTTAAAGACACCATTAAAACTCTAAAGCTGCTTGAAGAAGAGCAAGGAAAAATCCTTGACTTTGTCCTGCAAACCAGATATGCGGTGGACACTATTTTGGCTGCGCAAGGGGGAGTTTGCGCTGTGATTCATACACATTGTTACGTGTATATATCTGATTATTCTCCAAACATTATAGCTACTATACAGCATATGCAACAAACCCTGAGTGAGAATCCATTACAATCGGAGGACGAGGGACTGGACGTGTGGTCTGCACTTTGGTCCTGGTTACCAGATGGTTCATGGATTCATCACCTAATTGCTGGAATGATATTGCTTTTTATACTTTCTCTTTGTGTATGCTGTTGTATCCAATGTCTCCCTGGACTTTTAGGAATGTGTCGGGTGAAGCCTACGGAAGGAGAACTGTTGTTGCAGATGGCAAAAAGCTACCGAGGCATCTGCGATCATCAAAAAACTAAAACAGGGGAGATGTGGGAATAAACTTTGACTTCAGTATTAGGTAATGATTAGTCTAAGACCTTATACATACATGTCTGCCTAAGGGTCACTGAGATAAGCAAGGAAATTAAAAACAAACACCAGGAACAATTAAGCAGCTCAGACAATTGTAAACAGTTCTGTGTACTATATCTAATTATTGTAATCCACAATGTGAATGTTTACTATGTACAAAATTCTCAATAAAAGGGAGCACTAGAATTTGCTCTAGACTCCCATCCCGAGTACACCAGCCTCTGTGTCTCATTCTTTCCATGGGAGACCACCACACAGGGACACTGCAGATATTTTTAATTTGGATATAACGATGCACAGGCGTACTATGAAAAACATTAGCACTAAGATAACTGAGATACTAAATGCACAATGAACAAAGAAAGTTTGGGAAGATTCTTTCTCGGTTAGACTAATATTCTCAGGGTTTTATTTGTTTGTTCATCCTTTTTGTTCAGTTCTGTTTTTCTTTTAACTTTGAATTATGACTCTGACATTATCTTCATAATAATTTTAAAAGATATAAATGGGATACCCCTGTTTCCTCAATGAGCCACCCAGTCTGGCCAGTCACTCAGCAGAAATCTAACATAGTAAATCCAGAGATGTGCATATGAAAATAATTAGCTTACCCAGACCACTTAATTTAACACTATTAGGTAACAGATACATATCATATAGTATGACATAAATACATAATTGTATTTTGGATTTTTATAGGGGGAAATACTGTAAAAGATAAACTGGGTAAAGCTCTATTATTCATCAACATCTCAATTTCAGAACTTTGGATCAATCTGGGGGGAAAACTCAAAACACGCTTTCAAAGATTTAAAGGATCACATAAGACAAGAGAAAAACAAATTTCAGCCAGAAAAAAAAAATGTATGTGTACTTAACTTGCTCGCATTTGAGGACTTGTATTTTTCCTGCTATATTTGGAATGTTTAGATCTTCTGCTAAAGAAAGAACAGCATAATTTGAACCACAGTAAGAAGATAACATTCCAAACAGACTCTGAATCCTCAAAAGCTATTTTCAGTATGCTCAGAAAATTAGGCCCACAATATGTGTTTTCTTTCAAGAGGAAGCACTCAAGCCCTCCCATAAGCTGTCTTACGAAGTCCCTTCCACAGTTCAAAATGTGCAGCAATCTGGATCAAGTGCTGTATCTAGATCACAAGCAGGCCAAATCCAGGGGTGGGTTTCTACCGGTTCTGTCCACCTCTGTAGAACTGGTAGCTCTGAAAAGTAGCAGACATAGAACCGGTTCTATGTCTGCTGAAGTTTTTGCTCACCCACCCATCTGGGCTCTCACCTGATCTTTATTTCCTGATTTTTCAACTTCAGCTGCTGAACAAGGTGCAGCTGCAGTTTAAAAAGCAGGAAAAGAGGGCTGTTTCAAAGGCTGTTTCTCTGCAGGCAGCTGCTGATGACGATTTAAAGGCGCGCGGCTCACAACCTACAGGGAAGCTCGTAAATCCCAAACTGGTAGTTAACCATGTCCTATCCAGGGGTGGGATTCTACCAGTTCTCACCTATTTGCTAGAACCAGTTGTTAACATTCTAAGCAGTTAGAAGAACCAGTTGTTAGAAGAAATTACTGGCCTAATCCTGTAAGGAAGGCAGGAAGGAAACATTCTGGTGTTACTTACAGAAAGTGCCTCTCCGTTAACCCTTATTACATTCTTGGCAGGACTAGACTTCCTGTTTCTGGAACTTCTCTGGAGTTTTTTACCCTCTTTGCTAGTACTTTGCTTGTGTGGAATGACCATTTAAAGTTACAATGGCACTGAAAAAAGTGACTAATGACCTTTTTTCACACTTACGACTGTTGCAGCATCCCCACAGTCATGAGAGGCAAGGCGAGGAGATGCGTGCCTTGATGTGAGTGATATTTTTTTGAAACAAATTTTATTAATTTTAAAGACAAACAACACATCATTAACCATTAAGTACATAAAACCTCTTAACATTATAAATTTTTACAAGTCGGATAAAACATTATTTTTATACAACATAATTCTAATTTATCCCATTTCCATATGGACACATAAATATCTTTCAGCAAATTTCTCATTATTTCTCTTTACTCTTATTCAATTTCATTTCTTTTCTATATTTATCCATTTTATAGTCATCATATTCATTTCTTTCTGACCTGTTTACAATTATTCTCATCTAACATTCCTCCAAGGTTTTATTGATTCTTTTTTTTTTTTAAACAAATTTTATTAATTTTACAAAAGACACAATACACAAACATACAAAACACAAAACATAAACAAAACTACAAGATCTTTTCTGAAGGTTGTCTGATCCCGGGTTAAAACTCTTCACACAGACACAAATTCAAACATCATATTCATCCCATATATCCTTCCATATCTTATTATCATTTTCTTTTTTTATATATATATATAAAAACCATTTTTATCAATTTTATAAAAACAATGCAAGGCATAACAGCTTATAAATTCTTTTCTAGGAAAAAATAATAATAAAAAACCAATAGAGCATAACAATTCCAAATTATAGTATCAATACTTTATCTATTTAACTTCATATCTTATCCCTACTTCTCCTTTTCATCCAAATTATTTCTTATTAATTAAAATTTTATTGCCTTTTATCAATATACAAAATCCAAAAAAAAAAACCATAACAAAACCTTTATATATCCTTCCATATCTTATTTCCATTTTCAATAACATTCTTTGTCTGTTCTATTTCCAACTATCCATTCATCTTTTTTCTTTTACTATACTTCTCCTATACACCAATTGGAGTAACGTCTATAACTCATTACCCTAACTTAAAAGTACTTCGTATAACAATTTTTCTTGGGATTCTGTTTAAAAGATTCTAAAATTACATAATGAATTTTATACTCTAAATACACATATAAAAACACAAACTTATGTACCCTCCAGAATCCCTCTTTTATCCTAAATTAAATTCACCCATTGTCTCTAAATAAACTTTTTTTCTTTAGATCTTGCTTCCCCCCATTAAGGCTTCTCCTCCCCCCCTTTCTCTCTTGCTTATTCTTCTCCTTGCCCTTTTTACCCCTTTGTTTTTCCTCCTCCCTTTTCTTACTCCTTTTCCTTTGCTTTCTAACCTTGCCTCCACCTTTTCGCTCATTTTTCTCTTTTTTGGTTGTTTTTATAATTCTTAAAATCCCCTTTTTCTTATCCTTTTTCTCCTCCTCTCCGGAAGGGACCCATTGTTCATCAAAGATGGCTTCTTCTTCCTCTTCTTCCTTGTCCCAGTCCTTCTGGTGCGTAATCAACTTTTCATAAGTACATAACACCATTTCTAAGAATTGAAACAAAGCACCCAAAGTATCTTCCTTTTTATATTTTTGATATTCAGTCTTTAGTTCATCCACAAACGATGCCATTATGAAAAGAGAAACTTTTCCCAAAACAACCACAAGTATTTTTAATCAAAAACAATTTAAAAAAAGTTCCAAAAGTTAATACTTTTCTTCCTTCTTCTCTTTCTCTTTCTGGGGTTAATGTTTAAACAAAGAGGTCCAATTACCATATATCTTTCTTTGGGATTCTAGGCAATCTCCTCCTTTTTCAGCTTCTGCTCCAATTTTTTTTTTCCTCTCCCTTCCCACTTGCAATGTCAATTTTAAATTATCAGAAATCCATACCTCCAACAAGGGTTTTCCAATCTCTTAAATTTTTCAATGTTTAAGAATCCTTTTGTCCCTTAGCTTCAACAGTCAAAACAATTCACTTTCAATGTCCAATAAATCCAAACATTTCTGCTGTTTCCATGGGGTGGGAGAGTGAAGAAAAAACAAAAGTTCCCTTTAACAGCTTCTCCGCCGCTTTCGCTCTTCTTAGGGATACAATGTATCCTCCAGCAATTCAAACAGCTCAGTTCCAGGCAATTTAAAGGATGTTACTTGACCCGGCTCAGACAAAACTTTCACTCTTCACATTTCCTCCAGCGCAATCTTACCCGGTTGCTGGCTTCTTCGTGGCGGCCATTGCTGACCGCCGCTCCACCGCCTTGGGAAAAAGGGGTTTTTCCGGAGAAGGGGGGGGTCTGCGACACCCCCACCTCCCTGTCCGACTCCCCTCTCTCTTCAGCTGTCCCTACAGGGCAGCCATATCCCCCTGACCCATCTGGATCGGGGGTACCTCGACGGCTAGCACAGCAGGAATCGCGAGCTGTCGCGAATTCCTGCTGCCCCGAAGCCACGCAAAACCGGAAACCGATGTGAGTGATATTGAGTTGGCCATGCCCAGCCAATAACATGGCCACCAAGCCACATTCACCCAATCACATGACCACCACGCCATACCCACCAACTTAGCCATGCCCATAGAATTGGTTGTTAAAAAAATTGAATCCCACCCCTGGCCAAATCCATAACCAATTCCTTGAGTGATTTTAGGACAGCATCACTCAGAAAAATATATTTATTTCCTTTCATATATACAGAAATAAAGAGGGAAATGTTTTAAAAAGTAACAAGAAACAAAAAGGAAAGGAAGAACAAGGGTAATATATAAAGTTATACATGTTTTATATTGTTATTTTATGACTATAAGCTGCCCAGAGTCTCATAAGTGAATAAATAAATGAACAAACACACAACTTAATTAATTGATTAATTGGTTGTCTTCTAATATAGGTAGAAAACAGCCAGGCTACTTAACATAGCATTAAATCTTGACTATTTTTTCTTGCCTGATCATAAGCAGAAAACAAACGCATGCTATTAACAATCTGAAACTAAATATAAGGTGACACTCTCTGTTATATAAAATGACTTGGCTAGGCTTTACATTTGTTCAATCCATTGTTTTTCATATGATTTCCAAATTTTGCATATATGATTCAAAAAGCACATATAGATAATCAATCTATGGTCATTAAGCCAAAATAAAAAAAGAAGTAGAACACCTTGGTAAGGTACATGTCCCCTCCTGAATGTTAATCCTTTCTAAATTACATTCTCTGTGGTGTCCAATAAATATGAACAAACATTTTGTTGAACTGTTCTCATTTTAAGACAGGAATCGTATTTAATATTGACCCTTCATTATTGGTTAGTTGATTTGAGATAGTCCAATTCTTTATCCAACATTCATGGCAATAATCAACATTCTTTATAATCAACATCAGCAGAAGTAGATTTGGAAAATCCAAAATACGTTTCAATAATAACAGTAATTCAAGATTTTTAAATGTTGTTAATGTGTCTGTGTCAAAATCCAAAGATAGTTTAGCGAATAAAACACCATTTGGCAATTTTATATAAGCCAATTTTTTGTGTAGGTATTGACTGCCAAGTTGATTGGAAATTAATTGTTCAAAATGTTAATATCCTTATTTCTCCATAAATTTCAAAAACCCCTATTATTTGGGATTTTCAAGATGGGATATCCGGTTTGTTTTGTGAATAAGAGTCAAGATTGTACAGCTGGTACAGGGTCTAACTCAACAAATATGTCTTGCAGCCTATGAACAGAATTATACTAGAACTGTGATTAACATAGACCAAAACTTCTACCATGATATTGTGGGAGTCAGATAACAACTTAATTATGCTCATGGTGGTCTTTTTAACTTGGTTGCTGTTGATGCAGTCCAAATATAAGCCTAGTGACAAAACTGAAAATCAGGAAAATTAAATCCTGTAAAATCATATGGTAATCATAGTTTAGATTTTAAAAACCTAGCAGTTTGTCCTTCCCATATATAAACCTTCTTAATAACTTATCTGTTTGAATTAACTTTAAGATAGGGAATTCCTATGAGTATATAATCTTGAAGTGACATTCATTTTTACAGTGTTTATCTTTCCACATAAACTGTTAGGGATTTTTAACCATCTTAATATCAACATTTATCTGAAATAAACAGTCTGAAATAAATACATTTTGGGGATAATTATTCCAAGATAATTTAAAAATCCAAACATCAAGTGAAAGTCCAGGTTTTACACATATCTACAGATGCATTGGGGCCCATACAGTATATGAGAATTACTACAATTAATGGAATACTTCAGTGGTTTTCTATCTATGGGTCACAACTCTGCACAACAGTTGGAAGAACAATTTGTAGGAGATTGCACAGTCTCCAGTCTGCCTGGAAAGAGCCTTTGGCTGGACCAGGGAGAAAAGGAAAGCAGTCTGGCTGAGATTGAACCGTTTATGTGAAATCTAGACTTATACACCCAAGCCTGAATCCAAGACACAACTATGAGGTTTACTGCCCTGGACCCTCTGTCCCAGAAGCTCCTTTGTCTCTACTCTCTGCCTACTAGCTGCACTTACTGGTACTCCCCATCATCTAACTCAGTCCTTCTTGCTTTCCCTGCATCCCACCATCTTTATACTTCCTCCTGTGGCTTGTCTCAGCTTGCACCAGCCAAGATGGGGAGAAGAGGTGAGCATGGTGAAGCCAGCATCACTCAGAGCCTCTCTGCAATCTCCAGCTGTTACCTGGGCTGTGAGAAAATAGCTATTTTGGAGAAGGCAGGCAGAAGCAGGAGTGTCTCTTAGCAAACCTGGACAAGCATGGGGCTACTCCTTATTGCAAAGGGGAGGCACAATACCGTCTCCATGAAGGTAGCTGTTATGGACTAAGCCAACGCTTCAGTAACAACCCTAATAGCTTTACTTTAACAGCAGGCTCGTAATCCTGCACTTCTCATTGGCCCGCGGACAGCGAGTCATGATTGGTCATTTCTGGCCAGTCTGATTGACTGTTAGCGGATCTCTCTGATTGGACACTTGTTAGAGTGGTAAACTCAAATCATTGGTTGTTTTGACAGCAGCCAGCTCTATAAAAGAGCTGCTGCTGCCCAAGTATTTGCTCTGTTTGGAAGTCACGAATAAAGAGTTGAAGTCACAGTTCGATGTCTCGTCTCCGTTCCTTGCGCCCATGCTCAGGACATAACACTGGTGACGAGGATGGGATGTGGAGATGATAGAGCTGACTAAATACTCATCGAACAAGACAGAGCATGTGGCTGAGAGCGTACGCAACAAACGGCAGAATGACCAGTGGCGCCATACCACCCGCTCCATTTGACCCGGCAAACGAAGCCTGGGACTCGTATATAGACCGTTTCCAGATGTTCCTGGAGACCAACAATCTGAAAGATGCTACGCCTGGCAAGAAATGAGCGGTGTTCCTGACCCACTGCGGCCCTGCCGTTTTTAAAATGGCTAAAGCACTTGCCAAACCGGCGGAAGTGAAGACCATGGATTGGGATAACCTCACACTGATTCTCCGGGCCCATTACGCACTCACAGTACCTACACTGATACGAAGACACAAGTTTTACCAGAGGGACCAACAGAAGAACGAGAGCATTGGGGACTTTGTAGCCGACCTCCGGAACCTGGGAGGACTCTGTGGTTTTGCAAACCTCAAGGAAGCCCTGAGAGACCGCATAGTTCTGGGATTAGATGACCACACTTCGCAGAGTAAAATCATGGCAAATGGAGACATCAGCCTTGCATATGTCATCGCCGATGCTACTGTCACAGAAGCAACCAGGAAGTCAGCCGCTCGAATGCGCCGAGCGAACGCACCACTTCGCCAACTCGCTAACGATAGCCCGCTTGCCTCTGAGAAGCACGCTATCACCACCCACCACGAAGACCTCGAGTCATCCTCAGACAGTGAGGAAGAGGAGGTCAACCGGCTCCGCTCAGAACGAGAGCAAAGGAGCCAGAGACTTCCGCGCCAATGTGCTGGTTGTGGGGCAAACCACCCGCGATCGGGCTGCAAATTCCTCGAGGCACTCTGCCGTTCCTGCGGGAAAAGAGGCCACATCGCAAAGGTTTGCAGAAGCAAGCAAGAGTCCAGTCTAAGCCAGAGGGAGAATAACCTCCGCCGGGAGACAGGCAAACCACCTGGAAATCGGGACCGCCTGAACCACCAATGGAACAACCACTACTACAGAAATCGAGCACCTGCCACTTCAACGAGATGAGAAGAGGCACGTCAAACTATTACTATTGGCCACGTTTCATCGCTAGATGCAAGAAAGATCCACGTAAGGGTCACTATTGAGAATCGACCATGCGTGATGGAAGTCGATTCGGGGTCATCCCTATCGATGGTATCCTGGAAAACCCTCAAACAGCTGATCCCTGCCATCTGCCACCAGGACCTCAGCACTCAAAGAATCATCCTAAAAGACTACCAGGGAAACAGAATTCCAGTTGTCGGTTCCAGCCATGTCCAAGTCTCCTTCAAGGACCGCACCATGACACTTCCCCTGATTGTCATCGATCGTGACCGGCCCAGTTTGTTAGGGCTACAATGGTTCGCCCCACTCGGAATTGAACTAGCTGGCATACACCAAACCAGAAGCGACGACTGGGAAGAGGCCCTCATCCAGGAGTTCCAGGATGTATTCACAGGAACATTAGGCAAGTACAAAGGGACCCCTATATTGTTTAATCTCAGTCCCAATGTAGCTCCCATTCGGCTTAAGCCTCGTCGGGTGCCTTTTGCCCTCAAGCCAAAGATCGATGAGCAACTGGACAAATTGATAGCCCAGGGTGTATTGGAACCGATTGACCATGCCCGATGGGAAACTCCAATAGTAACACCCATAAAGTCAGATGGCTCGTTAAGAATTTGTGGGGATTACTGGGCCACGCTAAATCATGCGCTTCAGCAGAGCGCTTACCCAGTAGCGGTGGTCCAACACCTTCTTCACTCCCTGGGTGGTGGAAAAATATTTGCGAAATTGGACTTAGCTCAGGCGTACCAACAGCTACCCGTTAATACTATAACTGCAGAAGCCCAGACAATAGTTACACATAGAAGTGCCTTCAAGTGCAATAGACTCCAATTCGGAGTAAGTGTGGCACTGGGCATTTTCCAAAGTTTGATGGAGAGGCTTGTACAAGCCATCAAAGGCGTCGTGCCTTATTTTGACGATGTCTTAATAGCTGCCCCTACTAAAGAGTTATTAGGACAACGACTCAGAAGGGTTCTTCAAAAATTTAAAGATGCTGGCCTGAAGGTAAAAAGGGACAAGTGTCAACTTTGTATGGAGAGAGTGGAGTTCCTGGGATATCTTCTCGACAGACAGGGAATCCAACCCACCGAAAAAAAACTAACTGCAATCAAAAACGCCCCAAGACCTAGAAATAAGACAGATCTCCAAGCTTTCCTGGGATTCATTAACTTTTATAACATCTTCTTGCCCCAGAAGGCAACCATAGCCGAGCCCCTACATAGACTTCTCGACAAAAAGGCTTCCTGGATCTGGGGACGGCGTGAAGAACGAGCATTTCAACAAGTAAAAGACCTCTTAACTTCTGATGCTGTATTGATACAATACAACGAGACTCTACCCTTAACGGTTACCTGTGACGCCTCACTGTTCGGATTGGGAGCTATTTTAAGCCATGTCCTGCCAAATGGTAATGAGGCACCTATTGCGTTCTTTTCGAGAACTTTGTCTAAAACTGAAAGGAACTATAGCCAACTCGATAAAGAGGCTCTCGCCATTGTATCCACAATTAAATGTTTTCATGAATATGTGTATGGGAGACTCTTTGCCATAATTACAGACCACAAGCTGCTACTTGGCATTTTAGCGGGAAACAAACCAACTCCCCACATCTTATCACCAAGAATGACACATTGGTCAGAGTTTTTAGCCACATACGATTACCAACTGCAACACCGCCCAGGGAAAGCCATTCCCCACGCTGACGCTTTGAGCCGCTCTCCACTACCAGACGTCATAGATGACCCAGCTCCAACCCTAGCTGTATTGCAAATCGAAACTCTTAAATCACCGTCTCTGACCGCTCGAGACATCGCCTCAGAAACGAAAAAGGACCCTTCTTTGGCACGAGTCCTCAGCTGGGTGGAACGGGGTTGGCTGGACAGCGCAACCAACGACACTTTCAGGCCATTCAGGAATCGACAGACAGAACTATTCTCCCAAAAGGGCTGCATCTTGTGGGGAGACAGAGTTGTTATCCCGGAGAAATTGCAACATAAAGTTTTTAAAATGTTGCACGATGGACATCCAGGCATCGTGCGGATGAAAGCATTGGCAAGGAGTTACGCATGGTGGCCAGGGTTAGACAAGCAGATAGACCTGGGTGGCGACGTGCAGCAAATGCCAGGAGACTCGCTCTGCTCCTCCAAAAACACCCCCAAATCAGTGGGAAGCGCCTCGAGGTCCCTGGTCCTGCATCCACATCGATTTTGCGGGACCCACAAGAGGACACACTTTCCTTCTAACCGTGGATGCCTATTCTAACTGGCTCGAGGTCCACAAAATGAAAAGCACCACCATGGAGGCAGTCATTAAAAAACTTAATAAGCTATTCACTACCCACGGATTACCAGATGTCCTGGTCTCCAATAATGGCCCCCAACTCACTGCCCTGGCTTTCAAACAGTACCTAGCAGACCGGGGCATCTGCCATGCCTTAACATCACCAGCTCACCCTGCGGCCAATGGTAGGGCTGAGCGAATGGTTCAATTTGTAAAGAAGACTTTACACAAAATGGACCACGGTGACATTGATGACAAGATAACCCGGATGCTTCTCCTCCAACATATTACCCCAAGCAGCACCACAAACAGAACCCCAGCTGAACTCCTGATGGGCCGGAAACTTCGCTCACATCTCGATCGCCTCCACCCTGCTTACACACCTGAACAACCCCTGGGATCCAGCAGCAAGTGTTGATCATTCCAGGAAGGTGACCCCGTTTTTGTGAAAAACTTCTCGGGTGACCCATTGTGGGTCCCCGCTATCATAACGCAACTTACAGGACCCCGATCCTGTAGTCTACAAACTGCAGATGGCAAAATGTGGAAGCACCACATAGACCAGCTTCGATCCAGATTAGCACCTACTCCCATCTCATCCCCTGAATCTCCAACTGGGGGGGGGGGAAGGGACATCGAAGAGGCCGAAAAAGAAATAACAGATGATTTAACAATCGAAACCCAGCAGTCTATACAACCAACCATGGGATACTCACCGCCAGAAGGAGAACCGAGCCAGGGAGTGGCCTCATCGCGTGACAGCACCGCGATGGAAACAGATCCAGGGAACCCAGAGGACAGCATTGGCGAGAGCAGAGAGAAAAGCCCAGAGCCGTTCAACGAAACAGCGGTACCGTTTTCGCCACCCAGCTCAGCAAGCAACCCACCAGAACCAGAGCCAGGACAGAAACCGGTGGAACAGCACAGATCAAGCAGACAGGTGAAGCGACCTGCCTACTTACACGAATACATCACCCCACCCCTCAGACGGAACCTAGGGGGGAGGGGTGTTATGGACTAAGCCAACGCTTCAGTAACAACCCTAATAGCTTTACTTTAACAGCAGACTCGTAATCCTGCACTTCTTATTGGCCCGCGGACAGCGAGTCATGATTGGTCGTTTCTGGCCAGTCTGATTGGCTGTTAGCAGGTCTCTCTGATTGGACGCTTGTTAGAGCGGTAAACTCAAATCATTGGTTGTTTTGACAGCAGCCAGCTCTATAAAAGAGCTGCTGCTGCCCAAGTATTTTGCTCTGTTCAGAAGTCACGAATAAAGAGTTGAAGTCACAGTTCGATGTCTCGTCTCCGTTCCTTGCGCCCATGCTCAGGACATAACAGTAGCAATAGCAGTATGCAGTGTACCTGATAAGGCTTTTACCAGCCATGCTCCTTTGGGAGCATCTGGAGACCAGCAACAGGATTGAGGTACAGAAACTTCTCAGATGCAGATATCTCCCAACATTGGCCTTTCTTCTTTGTTGTGAAGGATCTCCACCCATGTGGCAGTTATGGATTCCTATTTGGCCTAAATAAGTCAGCTTTTAGATTGGTTTGTGCATGTAAAGCCAGACCCAAGATGGCTGATGCATGAATTAGATTACTATTCACTTGTGTTTTGTTTATTTACTGCTTGCTTTTTAATTAACAACAAAAAAGAGAAACAAAAAGAGGAAAACCAAAAGATAATGATGGGGTTACATACATAGATACATTGTCAAAGAGAGGATTTTTAAAAACATAAAAATGGCTTAAGAAAGAAGTGAAAAAATACAACAAAGAAAAAAGCATAGTATGATATGTCATAAGAACAGTATGCCGTTATAGTTCTACATATAATCTAGCACAAATATTATTCAAGTATGCATATATTTCTAACACATTTATACAATTATCATTTTAACCTACTGTATTCTCCATAAATGAGTCCCATATTTCATTATACTAATCTATGTAAAGTCTACATCTGTATGCAATCCCCTGTATGCAAGCGTAATTTGGACTTCAACCCTGACAAATCAGACATCAATAGACACGTAGAAATAAACCATATTTACACAGCGTTCAAAAGAGACAATAAAAAAGCTAAGAAAACAACCAGAAAAGATCCTCTCCAGCCAACACCCATATAAGCAGGAATTAATACCAGACAAACAATCAAGCAGAAAACAATACCCTAATCAAGGAACTACTGATGACACAAACAATCAAGCACACAAACAGAAAATGATGCTCTAATCAAGGAACTACCAAGGAGAAAACCACATGCCCATCAACACTGGTATATCAAGCTACTGTATATAAACAAAGAGAAAATCCCATACTCAGGCTTATATAGTCAGATAATGAAATATCTGCAAGCAAATAACCAAGCTGAGAGAGCACTAAGGAATTCATATCTAGAAATAGTTCATCATAGAAATGCCACCATACGGTCCTATATTTATATACTCACCTGTCAGAATTCATTAATATATAGTTATCTACATATGTAATAGAGACAACTCCTTGTAATATTGATCCTCAGCTGAGCCTGTTCAGTAGCCCAATTAGTGATGAGACCAAAAATTAAATTAAAATTTAAAATTAAGCATATATGCCTTAAGAAGTATTATGTGTAATGATTGATCCCATTTCTTCTTATGCCTGTGAGTATGAAACAGTCACATTTCAATCCATCAGCATTGCCCAATTCTTATGTTACAAAGTAAGTTTCCTATGTGGAATGTATGTTAACAAACAAGTAGTTCTCAAGTATTTGTTTAATGACCAGTCAAAATTACAACAACACTGAAAAAAGTGACTTACGACCATTTTTCACCCTGTTGCAGCATCCTCATGGTCACATGATCAAAATTCAGACAACTTGCCAACAAGTTGCAGTGTCCTAGTATCATGTGATCATGTTTAGCGACCTTCTGACAAGCAAAATCAATGGGGAAGCCAGATTCACTTAACAACAATGTTACTAACTTAATAACTGCAGTGATTCACTTAACTGTGGCAAAGTCAGAACATGGGATAAAACTCATTTAAACCTGTCTTAGTTGGCAATGTCAACTTTCAGCTCAATTGTGGTCATAAATCGATGACTACCTGTACTTTGGAAACTGAATGCAAGATGTTTCACCATGTGCCTGCAGAGCAGTTATACAGCACTAGCAATAGCACTTAGACTTATATACCTCTTTACGGTGTTTTATAGCCCTCTCTAAGCGGTTTACAGAGTCAGCATATTGTCCGCAACAATTTAGGTCCTCATTTTACCCACCTTGGAAGGACGGAAGGTTGAGTCAACCATGAGTCTGGTGAGATTTGAACTGCCAAATTGCAGGCAACCAGCAGTCAGCAGAAGTACTGCAGTACTGCACTCTAAGCACTGTGCCACCGTGGCTCATACCGTGTTTCTCATATAATAAGGCTGGGTCTTTTTTTTTTTTTTTTTGAGCCCTGAAAAAATGGCTAGGCCGTCTTTTCGGGGGTGACTTAATTCCCCCCCTTGCATCTTCGGGTGGACAGCGACGGCTTGGATGTTGATCTTGGTGTTGGTGGGGCACTTCATATCGGGGTCAATGCAGGCAGCACCATATCCAGGTGTGCAACAAAAGTACTTCCTAATGGCAAGCCCCTCCCACCATTTTCCCCCATTTCGCATGTTTTAATGTAGGCCTTAATTTGGGGGGAGGGGCTTAATTTAATTTCATGCCTATAAAACATGCTGGGACTTCCTATTGGGGGAGGCCATATTGTTGGAGAAACAGGGTATATACTGCTCTGGTGCTTTTCATAATGTGTATAACTTTCCATTCTTAATAAAACATGCTTGCACGTTGTGTAATTGCTATTAGAACTGGAAAAAAATGCAAGGTGTCTTGAAAAATTTCTGTGTTCTTACCCTTCCTTCTTCAGTTTTCTGTATTGTATCTGATGAATCAGGTTCATCCATACTAGATTAAGTACTTGCCTGGTCTGCTTCAGATTCTTTTATTATTTTGATAAAATGGGTTCTACCTATGGATAAACTTACAATAGCTGTTCTTATCCTTGACCCCTACTGCCTCAATGCACATCAGTGACTACTGTTGCTACCCTTACTTGATGTAGAAGGAGTCCCCATTTACCAAAAATGTCTGGATTATTCTTGACCTTCCTTGTACTTTTGTGGATTAAAATTATAAGGCACAGCATATATTTTTAAAAGATCAATGATATTTTCCTCTTTAAAAAAACACCATGCCTCTAGTGTCCATTGTAGCTAATACCAAGAAAGTGATATATGACCAAGCTGCCTTCATTACCAGGCTCAGGAGGAGGCACCAAACTGTTTTTTGAATCACTCCCAACATTTCCTTGAAGTAGCTCAATTTGTTTTGCATTAATAGCTGTTCAGTTCTCTCTTCCTCTCCCTCTCTCACCTCACCCTGTGTGTGTGTGTGTGTGTATGTGTGTAAGAGGTGGGATTCTACAGGTTCACACCTATTCGCTAGAACTGGTTCTTAATGGGCATTGGTTTTTACCTGACACGCCCCTTCTCGGCGAGCCGCGAGGAGCATCCAGAGTGGGAGTGCTTCAGACTCCTCTCTCACAGGCTGAGCTTGAATTGAGGAATGCTCCTCCTCCTCCACGTGGCTCCATGTAGCGTTCTCCAGTTTTGCGAGGACGAGAAGAAAAGCCGTGTACTCATCCTAACCAACTAATGGATCATTGGCCGAAACAAGATTCCCCACCAGACGGAGAAATTAGGGTGGTGCTGGATGCTCCTCGTGGCTCACCGAGAAGGGGAGTGTCAGGTAAGAGCCAATGCCCATTCTCCATAGAGCCGCTCGGAGCATCCAGAGTGGGACATACCAAAGCTTGGCAGTCCTACGGAAGGGACTCCGTCTGGGTCAGAAGCCCCTCCGGATCATCGAGGACCCTCTGTAGGACTTGTCTGCCAAACAAGGCCTCCACTGAGGCAAATATGTCTATCTTGTAATGCCTAATGAAGGGAGATGGGGAAGCCCAGATGGCAGCCCGGCATATATCAGTGATTGGAGCCTGGGTGGCCCAAGCTGCCGAAGTAGCCTCACTCCTGGTGGAATGTGCTGTTATTCCACTGGGTACTGGCAGGGCATGTGACAGGTAAGATCTGGAGATAGTTGCTCTGATCCAGCAACCAACGGTTGAAGGGGATACTTTGTGACCCAATGTCTTGGGCTGAAAGGAAAGGAATAGGGGTTCCGACCTCCTAAAGGGTTGAGTGCGCTTAATGTAGATGCGCAGGGCCCGTCTCACATCCAGGGTGTGCCACAGAATTTCCCTGTCCTGTGAGGGTCTGGGGCAAAAGTTTGGGAGAATTAGTTTCTGCGCCCTGTGGAAAGCTGAGTTGACCTTGAGCAGGAAGTTAGGGTCGGGTCGAAGGACCACCCAGTCAGCGTGAAAAATGCAGAGGTCCTTTCTGACTGATAAGGCTGCGATTTCTGATATTCGCCAGGCCAATGTAATGGCCACCAGGAACACCATCTTAAATGTTAAAAACTGGAGGGAGGACTCCCTCAGAGGTTCAAAGGGGTGCTTTGTGAGTGAAGTAAGGACCTTATTGAGGTCCCAGGTAGGGTACCTGTGGACAGTCGGGGGGCACCAGTTGGTGGCTCCTCTGAGGAAAGCCCTAACGTGGGGGTGGTGGGAAAGGGAGCCAAAATTGTCACAAGAGATAACAGTTGTCAGGGCTGTGACTTGTCGCCTCAGGTTGTTAGGGGAAAGACCTTTATGCAGGCCCTCTTGGAGGAATTCCAAGACTTGAGCAATAGAGGGGGGGAGAGGGTTAACTTGGGATTTATGACACCACTTGCAGAAGCTATTCCAAGTGGCATCGTAGATCCGGGTGGTTGAGGGCCGCCTGGCGGCTAGAATGGTGTCAATCACTTGACTAGAGAATTTATCTTTCCTTAGGCGGTTCCGCTCAACTTCCAGATGGCTAACTGGAGCCATTGGGGATCCAGATGCAGAAGGGGCCCCTGGGAGAAGGAGATCCTGTCTGGGGGAATTCTCCAGGGGGGTGCTACAGATAGATTGTGGAGGTCCGCAAACCACAGGCGCCTGGGCCAGTAAGGGGCCACTAGAAGCAGTTCCGCCTTCTCATGGATTAGTTTCTGGATCACTCTGGGAACTAAGGCTAGTGGGGAGAATACGTATAGGAGCCCTGGTGGCCAGGGGCAATGTAGCGCATTGTGGCTCTCCGACCCGTGGGACGGGTATCTCGAGAAAAATCTTGGAAGTTGTGTGTTGATCAGGGATGCGAAAAGGTCCACTACCGGTTGGCCAAAGATTCTGGATGCCTCCTTGAACAGGGATGGGTGGAGGCGCCATTCTGACTGGTCCATCGTGGCCCTGCTCATCCAGTCCGCCTGGATGTTGGAAACTCCTGAGATATGCTCTGCTTTTAGCAAGAGGAGATTGGACTCTGCCCAATGACAGAGGTGTTCGGCCTCTCTCATCAACTGAATGGACTGTGTGCCCCCTTGCCTGTTGATGTGTGCTTTGGCATTGACGTTGTCCGTAAGAATGATGACATGACGTCCGCGTACCTGAGGGAGGAAGCTGCGCAGGGCCAGGTGGACGACATGGAGTTCCAGCAAGTTTATGCTGCATCTTTGTTCTATCTTCGACCATCTGCCCTGTGCCGTGAGCAAGTTGACGTGAGCGCCCCATCCGGATAGATTGGCATCTGTGGTGAGGGTGAGCCTCTGGGGCTCCTTGAAGTAATGGCCTTTGTTGATGGCGGGGTTGGTCCACCAGAGGAGGGACGTGAGGACCTTTGGAGGTACCTTGACCTTGGATTTCAAACTGCTTCTGCCGGATCTTTGAAATGGGAGCAGGAACCGCTGTAGGGATCTGCTGTGTAAATGGGCCCAGGGAACAATGAAATGCATGAGACCATCTTACCTAGTAACTTGGAGAGGTCTAATAGAGTTACCTTTTTTGATTATCTGATCTGTTTAACAGATTTCTGGATACTGAGGAACCTCTCTGAGGAGAGAAAAACCTTTTCTGTGACCGAATCAATTACAGACCCCAAGTGAGTAATTCGAGTGGATGGAGCCAGCTGGCTCTTTTGCCAGTTTATAAGGAACCTGTGGGCTTGGAGGGCAGAGAGAGTAGCCCTGGTGTCCCTCTCTGCCTGGCATCTGGAGGGGGATAGGATGAGGATATCATCCAGGTAACAGTGGAGGTGGACGGGCAGGTTCCTGAGGTGAGCCGCTAGCACCGCGAGAACCTTGATAAAGGTCCTTGGGGCCTATGCCAAACCAAAGGGGAGAGCTCTACATTGGAAATGGTGGCTGTTGTAACAAAACCTGAGGAATTTGTGGTGGGAGGGCCGGATTGAGATAAGTAAGTATGCTTCTGAAAGGTCTACAGAGGAGAGCCAGTTCCCCTGCCTGCTCTGACCTCCCAAAAAAAGAGGGGAGAAATTTTTTCTTGCTTCGGCCCTCAACTAGCAGGGGTTCCAGAGCTGGGCCGAATAATTTGTCTCCCTTAATGGGAGAGGTGGCCAATTTGACTTTATTTTTAACGTCCGCCTGCCAGTGTTTGAGCCAAAGCAGGCGGAGGGCTATGACGTGTGAAGTTATGGCTCTAGTGGAAAACTTCACCAATTGGTAGGTGGTGTCGGCTGAGAATTCTGCTGCAGCCACCAGCTTAGCTATGTCCTGGTGCACTCTTACGTTAGAGGTGGGCACGTGTTGTTATAATTGACGAAGCCACCGGATTGAAGACCTGGTGAAAAAGGAAGCGGCCATGGCCGATCTAATGGCCCAAGTGTCGGATTGGTGGGCCCAGTGCAATGCCAGTTCCACCTGCTTGTCTTCGGGTTTCAAAGCCTCCAGCGCCTCACTGGGGGTGGAGGAGGATGCTAGGCCAACAATGGGCTCATCAGCCTCGGGGATATTCAGAAGACTAGCAAAGTCTGAGTCGAGGTTGAAGAATCTCTTATCCTGGCTGGATGGGGTGGGAGGTGCCCCTGTGGAAGCCAGCTGCTTTGCCACCAGGTCGGAAAAAATAGGTGGGGCCGGAATGACTTTGGCCTCTACCACGGGCTACTTAAAGATGGAATCCTCTGGGCCTTCCGATGAGGAGGGGGGGCAGAGGGAGACTGGGTGTATAGGCCAGAGATGTTTTTTTGCCTTAAAAAGAAGGGATTTGTACAGGTGTGGCTTAAACAGGCCCACAAATGCGGGTTGGTTGGGGGTGAGACCCTCATCCTCAGACATCTCCTCGTCCATCGGCTCCACTTCCGATAGGGGCTCACTGTAATGGGATGATCCCAATTCAAATTCCTCCTCCTCCCTGAAATGACCAAAGCCCCCTTCCTCCTCCTCCTGCTCCCTTTCTGGAAGAGGGCTGTCCTTCTGTGAGAATACCTGACCAAGAGGAGGATCCGATCTTGGAAGGGATCTGACGGAGAGAGACATGTGTTCGGGGGCCCTCGGGGAGAAGCCGGGTCTGGACATTTGTTGGAGACCCTCTGCAATTCCCTAGTGGATAGCCAGTTCCATCCATGCTCTCATTTGTGCTGGAACCTCTACTGTAGAAGGTTCCTCTTGGCACAGACCAGCAGCCGTAGGAGTAAAGGTAGCTTCAGGTGTCCGTCTGGTCATTGATCCCAGGGCCTGATGACCCTGGGGTGAGCTGCGCCTGGATCTGAAAGAGTGTTCTGGAGGAGGGAGGGTTGATTAGAGGTGGAGGGAATGGAAGGTGGGCGGGCTGGAGGCACCGAAAGTGACTCCCTGGATCGCCTATCGAATTCCTTCTCCAATGCCTTATGGCACCTTAGGGCATCCCTCTGGGACTTCGATTTGGCCTTCAGAGAAGGGCGTTTAGAAGAATTGTCATCTGCCATTTTAAGAAGTAATAAGCATATATAAATTACTAGAGGCGGTTGGCTTGCCTAGGGTTCGGCCTGCAACAAAAGCCGGGTGTCCTTTGAGCTGGTCCCCCTTTTGGAATTTTTAATACGTACAATGATAATAATTATATGGAGATATATATTGATATTAGTAATAAAGTATATATATATATATAAATAAATATATTTGGTTGGGGTTTTTTTGGATATATAAATTTTTATTTTATATTTTTTATATTTTAAATTATTATTATTTTTTTATTATTTTTTATTAACAGAACTAAATAAGTTGAACTAGTATAACTGGATCTGGCCCAAAGGCAGAGAGCAACTATTAGAAGGTGGATAGCAAAAAGAGAGAATGAAAGCTGATCAAAGATTAATGAGTATCCAAATTAGCCGAATGAACGCCTGAGGCCAGAAGTGGAGAGGCCTCCAACAGTTGTCCTCCAGGCAAAAACTGGAGGGCGGGGTGCTGCTGTACTTTGCCCCGAGTGAGGCTGTGGGAGGGGCAACAATATGATTAACCAAAGCTAAGTATTAGCCGTTAGCGGTGTTATAGACTGTGCTCTTGACCCTGAGGGTCCAGATGAGAACTAGGTCAACCGCAGCTTAGTTCGGCAGGAAAACAAAATGGCGCCCAACCACGAGGTGGTGCCCAAAATGGCAGCTGCGAGCTGAGCAAGTGTCAGGGCCTCTCGGGACAGAATTAAGCTCCTCCGGCTAGCTCAGCGTGCCGAGAGGGGCCGTGCAGGAGAGATTCAGCTCTTCCTGAGCGATCAGCATTCGAGGTGGGGGGAAAACCAGTGGCACTTTAGTTGCAAGATAATGAGGCAGCGTGGAAAGAGGCAGGGAGGACAATTGGATTGAGGATGGGGGGGTTAGCGCAAAGGTGCTGCAAGCCCGCCCGCTTTTATGCCCTTAGGGGTGAGAGGAACGCTCCCCTGGGTCACTACCAAATGCGCAGGGGCTAAGAGAAAAAATTCAAACCTTTTTTTTGAAGAGAAATAGGAAAAATCCTGAATCGGCCAAGGAGCTTGCACTAACAACAGCCTGTCTCTCCGAGGCTGAGCAAAAACTGGGGAACGCTACGTAGAGTCACGTGGAGGAAGAGGAGCGTTCCTCAATTCAAGCTCAGCCTGTGAGAGAGGAGTCTGAAGCACCTCCCACTCTGGATACTCTGAGCGGCTCTATGGAGAACATTCCAACCAGTTTGGAGAACCGGTTGTTAGAAGAAATGACTGGCCTAATCCTGTAAGGAAGGCAGGAAGGAAACATTCTGGTGTTGCTTACAGAAACTGCCTCTCTGTTAACCCTTATTACATTCTTGGCAGGCCTAGACTTCCTGTCTCAGGAACTTCTCTGGAGTTTTTTTCCCCTCCTTTGCTGGTACTTTGCTTGTGTGGAGTGACCATTCAAAGTTACAACAGCACTGAAAAAAGTGACTTATGACTACTTTTCACACTTACTACTGTTGCAGCATCCCCGCAGTCATGAGAGGCCAGGTGAGGAGATGCGTGCCTCGATGTGAGTGATGTTGAGTTGGCCACGCCCAGCCAGTCCCAGGACCATCAAGCCACACCCACCAACTAAACCACACCCACAGAACCAATTGTTAAAAAAATTGAATCCCACCCCTGGTGTATGTGCGTGCATTTAAGATTGGAACCTGAAAGGTCTGAAAAATATTGGACAGAGGCAGGGAGGAATGGAAACCTATCCAAAATATAATAGTCAGTACATTCAGATTCCAAACACTTTCACTAGTTTTCCAAAAAAAAAAAAAAAAAGTTCATGAACATTGGAACAGTTTGAATTTGTAGAACAAATCTAATAATTTGAGCTTTAGGATCTTGCTTGGACTTTACAGTCCAAATAAAATTGCAAACTAACACTGTGTCACACATACATCATTGTAAACTAACCTTGTTAGTTAGTAAGAGTTGGAAGGGGTCTTGGTCCAATCCCCTGCTAAAGCAGGAGACCCTATACCCGTGATGGCGAACCTATCACATGCGTGTGCTGGCACATGAGCCGCAGGCAAACTTACCTCATTGCCCATGCGTATGTCTCCCAGCTGATTTTTGGCCTATTTTTCAGGCTGCAGAGGCTTTCCGCAAGCCTGGGAGGCCAAAAAAGACCTCAAACAGGCCAAAAATCATCTGGGAGGCACAGTGCAGGAAAAAGGGTGGGGGATTACATGCGCATGCACAGGGGGCCTGGGAGGCACGCATATTGCCTTCTGGGTGTCGGCATGCACAAGCATGTGCACAATTTTTGGCATAGGAGCCTGTTAAGTCTTGGGCATGGGCGTAAGAATGGAGACAAGACATCGGACTGTGACTTCAACTCTTTATTTAACAAGAAAGACGAGCAAAAAACCCTGGGCAGCAGTAGCTCTTTTATAGAGCTTGCTGCCGTTAAACAACCAATGAACTGAGTCTATCGCTTTCACAAGCGTCCAATCAGGGGCTTCTGTTAACAGCCAATCAGACTGGCCAAGCCTGACCAATCGCGACTTGCTATTCACGGGCCAATAAGACTTGCAGGATTACAAGCCTGTTGTAAGATGAGGCTGGTTGTATCGCTGCAATGGTTAATCCATAACACCCCTCCCCCCTTGGTTCCGTCTGAGGGGTGGGGTGATGTATTCATGCAGATAGGCAGGCCGCTTCACCTGTCTGCTCAACCTGTGCTGTTCCACCGGGTTTCGTTATGGTTATGGTTCTGGCTCTAGCGGGCTGTTCGCTGGGCTGGATAGTGAAGACTGTAGTTCCAGGTTGCCCTCATCGGTGCTGTCTTCCGGGTTCCCTGGATCTGCCTCCATTGCGGTGTTGTCACGTGATGAGGCCACTCCTCGATCCGGTTCTCCCTCGGATGGTGAGTATCCCCTGGGCTGTTGGGTTTCGAATTCTTCTTCGTCCTCCTCCATGTTTCTTCCCCTCCCAGCTGGAGGTTCCAGCACTAATCGGGAACGGAATTGGTCTATGTGGCATTTCCACATCTTTCTGTCTGCCGTTAGTAGATGATATGATCGGGGTCCCATAAGTTGCGTTATGGTAGCGGGGACCCACAATGGGTCGCCCGAGAAGTTTTTTGCAAACACAAGGTCACCTTCCTGGAATGCCCGACACTTACTGCTGGATCCTGGGGGCTGTTCTGGCGTGTAGTTTGGGTGGAGGCGATCAAGAGGCGAGCGAAGTTTCCGGTCCATCAGGAGTTCTGCTGGGGTTTTGTTCGTGGTGCTGTTTGGGGTTATGTGTTGAATAAAAAGCATTCAGTTTATTTTGTTGTCAATGTCGCCGTGGTCCATTTTATGCAGGGTCTGTTTTACAAATTGAACCATTCGCTCAGCCCTACCATTGGCTGCAGGGTGAGCTGGTGATGTTAAGGCATGGCGGATGCCCCGATCTGCCAGGTACTGTTCAAATGGCAGGGCAATGAATTGGGGGCCATTATCGGAGACCAGGACAACCGGAAATCCGTGGGTAGCAAATAGCTTATTCAGCTTTTTAGTGACTGCCTCTGTGGTGGTGCTTTTCATTTTGTGGACTTTGAGCCAGTTTGAATAGGCATCCACTGTTAGGAGGAAAGTGTGTTCTCTTGTGGGTCCCGCAAAATCGATGTGGATATGGGACCATGGACCTCGAGCCATTTCCCACTTAGTTGGGGGAGTCTTTGGAGGAGCAGGGCGAGTCTCCTGGCATTTACTGCATTTTGCTACGCACGTTTCTATTTGTCTATCTAAACCAGGCCACCATGCGTAACTCCTGGCCAATGCCTTCATCCACACGATGCCTGGATGTCCCTCGTGCAGCATTTTCAATACCCTATATTGTAGCTTTTCCGGAACTATGACTCTGTCTCCCCATACTATGCAACCTTTCTGGGAGAACAGTTCCATTTGACGATTTTTAAATGGCTTGAATGTGTCATCAGTTTCACTTATCCGCCAACCGCGTTCTACCCAGCTGAGGACTCGTGCCAAAACAGAGTCCTTTTTTGTCTCTTGGGTTATGTCTCGAGCGGTTAATGGTGGCGATTTGAGGGTTTCTATTTGTAGTACGATAACAGTCGGAGCAGGGTCCTCTATAAAGTCTGGTAGTGGCGAGCGGCTCAAAGCATCAGCGTGGGGAATGGTTTTCCCTGGGCGATGTTGCAAACGGTAATCGTAGGCAGCTAAAAATCTGACCAACGTGTCATTCTTGGTGATAATATATGGGGAGTTTCTTTCTTTCCTGCCAAGATCCCAAGTAACAGCTTGTGGTCTGTAATTATGGTAAAGGGTCTCCCATATACATATTCATGGAAACGTTTAATTGCGGATACAATAGCGAGGGCCTCATTATCAAGTTGACTATAGTTCCTTTCGGTTTTAGACAAAGTTCTCGAAAAGAATGCAATGGGTGCCTCATTTCCATTTGGGAGGACGTGGCTTAGGATGGCTCCTACTCCAAATGGTGAGGCATCACAGGTGACCGTCAAAGGGAAAGTTTCATTATACTGCATTAATACGGCATCGGAAGTTAAAAGGTCTTTTATCCTTTTGAACACTATCTCTTCACGCCGTCCCCAAACCCAAGGAGCCTTTTTATCAAGGAGTCTATGTAGGGGTTCGGCTACAGTTGCCTTCTGGGGCAAGAAAATGTTATAAAAGTTAATGAGTCCCATGAAGGCTTGAAAGTCTGTCTTATTCCTAGGTCTCAGGGCTTTTTTGATTGCGGTTAGTTTTTTTTTCTGTGGGGTGGATTCCCTGTCTGCTGAGAAGGTATCCCAGGAACTTCACTCTCTCTGTGCAAAGCTGGCATTTGTCTCATTTTACCTCTAAGACCCGCATCTTTGAATTTCTGCAGGACTTTTCTGAGCCGTTGTACTAATACTTCTTTAGTGGGGGCAGCTATTAGGACGTCGTCAAAATAAGGCACGATGCCTTTTATGCCTTGTAATAATCTCTCCATTAAACTTTGGAAAATGCCCGGCGCCATGCTTACTCCGAATTGGAGTCTATTGCACTTAAAAGCGCCTCTATGTGTAACTATTGTCTGGGCTTCTGCAGTTGCTGCGTCCACAGGGAGTTGCTGGTACGCCTGAGCTAAGTCCAATTTCGCAAATATTTTTCCGCCACCCAGGGAATGAAGAAGGTGTTGAACCACAGGTACTGGATAAGCGCTCTGTTGAAGAGCATGATTTAGGGTGGCCTGATAATCCCCGCAAATTCTTAATAAACCATCTGGCTTCATGGGCATTACTATCGGGGTTTCCCAACGGGCGTGGTCAATCAGTTCCAATACGCCCTGGGCTATCAGTTTATCTAGCTGCTCGTCGATTTTAGGTTTTAAGGCAAAAGGTACTCGACGGGGTTTAAGCCGAATGGGAGCTACATCAGGGCTGAGACTAAACGATATAGGGTTCCCCTTGTACTTGCCTAATGTTCCTGTGTACACGTCCTGGAATTCCTGGATGAGGGCCTCTTCCCAGTCATCATTTCTGATATGGTGTATGCCGGCTAGTTCAATTCCGAGTGGGGCGAACCACTGTAGTCCTAACAAGCTGGATCGGTCACGATCGATGACAGTTAGGGGAAGTGTTGCTGTGCGGTCCTTGAATGATATTTGGACGTTGCTGGAACCAACAACTGGAATTCTGTTTCCCTGATAATCTTTCAGGATGATTTGCTGCATGCTGAGATCCTGGTGGGAGATGGCAGGTATCAGTTGCTTGAGGGTTTTCCATGATACCATCGACAGGGACGATCCCGAATCGCCTTCCATCACATATGGTTGATTCTCAATAGTGACCTTCACTCGTATTTTCTTTGCATCGAGCGACGAAGCATGGCCAATGATAATGGTTTGGTGGGCCTCTTCTCATCTCGTTGAAAAGGTAGGTGCTTGGTTTCTGCAGTAGTAGTGGTTGTTCCATTTGTGGTTCAGACGGTCCCGGTTTTCAGGAGGTTTGCTTATCTCTTGACGGAGGTTGTTCTCCTTTCGGCTGGGACTGGATTCTCGTCTGCTTCTGCAGACCTTCGCGATGTGGCCTTTCTTTCTGCAGTTACGGCAGAGTGCATCGAGGAATTTGCAGTCCGATCATGGGTGGTTTGCCCTGCAACCCGCACATTGGCATGGACATCGCTGGTTCTTTTGCTCTCATTCCGAGTGGAGCCAGTTGACCTCCTCTTCATCACTGTGTGAGGATGAGTCGAGGTCTTCGTGGTGGGTAGCAGTAGCGTGCTTCTCAGTGGCAAGTGGTAGCTCGTCGGCGAGTTGGCGAAATGGTGCATTTCCTCGGCGCATTCGAGCGGCTGACTTCCTGGCTGCTTCTGTTGCAGTAGCGTCAGCGATGGCATCTGCAAGGCTGATGTCGCCTTTCGCCATCAGCTTACTCTGCACGTGTGGTGCATTTAATCCCAGAATTATTCGGTCTCTTTGGGCTTCCTCTAAGTTTGCAAAACTACAAAGGCCTCCTAGGTTCCGGAGGTCAGCTACAAAATTGCCAACGCTCTCATCCTTCCGTTGGTCCCTCTGGTAAAATTCGTGTCTTCGTATCAGTGTAGGTATGGCAGGTGCATAATGGGCCCTGAGGATTGGAGCGAGGGTGTCCCAATCCATGATCTTCACTTCTGCCGGTTTTGCTAGTGCTTTAGCCATTTTGAAAATGGCACGGCCGCAATGAGTCAGGAATACCGCTCGTTTCTTGCTAGCCATGGCATCTTTTAAATTGTTGGTCTCCAGGAACATCTGGAAACGGTCTATATACGAGTCCCAGTCTTCGGTTGCTGGGTCGAATGGAGCGGGTGGTATGGCACTGCTAGACATCTTGCCGTCTGTTTCGTGCGCTCTTTCGCCACGTGCTCTTTCTTTGTCCGAGATGTCCTAGTCAGCTCTATCGTCTCCGCATCCCATCCTCGTCGCCAGTGTTAAGTCCTGGGCATGGGCATAAGAATGGAGACGAGACATCGGACTGTGACTTCAACTCTTTATTTAACAAGAAAGACTGGAGCAAAAAACCCTGGGCAGCAGTAGCTCTTTTATAGAGCTTGCTGCTGTTAAACAACTAATGAACTGAGTCTATCACTTTCACAAGCATCCAATCAGGGGCTTCCGTTAACAACCAATCAGACTGGCCAAGCCTGACCAATCGCAACTCACTATTCATGGGCCAATAAGACTTGCAGGATTACAAGCCTGTTGTAAGATGAAGCTGGTTGTATCACTGCGATGGTTCAATCCATAACAGAGCCCATAAAGGTTAGCCACCACTTCCCTATACCATTTTAGGCAAGTGACTGTCCGATCTCTTCTTAAAACCTCCAGTGGTGAAGCACCCACAATATCTGAAGGCAAACTGTTTCACTGGTGAATTGTTCTCACTGTTAGAGAGTTTCTCCTTAATTTCAGATTGCTTTTCTCCTTGGTTAGTTTCCATGCATTGTTTCTTGTCTTGCATTTTGGTGCTATGGAAAATAAGTTGATCCCCTCTTCTTTGTGGCAGCCCCTCAAATACCGGTGCTGGAATGCTGCTATCATGTTACCCCTAGTTCTTCTTTTCTTTAACCTAGCCATGTCCTATTTCAATAAAATTGTATAATTAAATATCTCATTTAAATCATTTCCTGCGGTCAATGTTTCAAAGTGGCCTTTTAACAGTAGAACAAGATGCAACGTAACTTAGAAAATTGCTGCTTCAGCTGGATTGTATTTTTTGTGTGCTATGCAAACATAGGTTACAGCTGAGTCAGACTGAGAAGAAAACGATCCTGATTTCCTCTGCTATCCTAGATAATTTACAAATACTTTGAAGCTTCAACTAAGTGGAAATGCAAGTAAACAAGGGTCAAGCAACCAAATTATATATTGCACAAGATACTTTGTTCTTATCTAGATAGTGGACATCTAGATGATGTATGGCAACATCTTCCTTTTTCTGTCCTTTCCCTGGATCATGAATAACTGCTAGAGGTTGAAGCTGAGGTATTTGTAGCCTCCTCCCTAGAAAGAGATATGTGCAACAAATTGAACCTGTAGATATCAGATACGCTTATCAGTATAAAAATATTAAAAAGGCAGTTTGGAGTAGTGATTAAGGCAGGCTAAAAACTAGGAGACCGTGAATTCTAGTCCACCTTAGGCACAAAACCAGCTGGTTGACCTTGGGCCACTCCAGTGGTGGGATTCAAATTTTTTGACTACCGGTTCTGTGGGCGTGGCTTGGTGGGCCTGGCAGGGGAAGGAGACTGTAAAATCTCCAGTCAGAGGTGGGATTTGCCAGTTCTCTGAACTACTCAAAATTTCTGCTACCAGTTCTCCAGAATGGCAAACCACTAACAAAAAAACAATATTGCCAAGAAAATTGAAAGGACTAGTCTACGCATTGCCAGGAATCAACAATGACTCAAAAGCACCAACCCCATTACTTATGTTTTGAACTCTGAAGGGAAGCAGAAAATAATCAGAATTCAAATGATAATCAAAGTATTAAGCTAACAGCCACACACCCAGGAAAGAGGTAGAATATCTCCACTTCAAGATAAAGTTTACGTGAGTTTTTGCTTGGGAGTGACACAGTGGTGGGATTCAAAAAAATTTACTACCAGTTCTGTGGGCGTGGCTTGGTGGACGTGGTTTGGTGGGTGTGGCAGGGGAAGGATACTGTAAAATCTCCAGTCAGAGGTGGTATTTGCCAGTTCTCCAAACTACTCAAAATTTCCACTACCGGTTCTCCAGAACTGGTCAGAACCTGCTGAATACCACCTCTGGAGTGACAGTACCAAATCAATATCTTTTATTTATGGAAAAAGCCAGCCTGAGGTTTTGGCCCTTGCATATAACATTAAGCCACTATCAGAACTCTTCCCATTTTTCTATTTGAGTTTCCGTTATTTATCAAATTTGTATAGGTGGTCCTTGGCCTACAACACTTCATTTAGTGACTGTTCAAAACTACAACGGCACTGAAAAAATGACCATTTTTCACACTTATGACCATTGCAGCATCCCCATGGTCATGTGATCTAAATTCAGACGCTTGGCAACTGGCTCATATTTAGCATGACTGGGGTCATGTGATCACCCTTCACAACCTTCTGATAAGCAAAAGTCTGTGGGGAAGCCAGATTCACTTAACAACCATGTGATTAACTTAAAGGGGTCAAACTATTTTCTAAAGCGCCTGTAGGCCAGATAAGGAATAATGGATGGAAACTGAACAAGGAGAGATTCAACGTGGAAATAAGGAGAAACTTTCTGACAGTGAGAACAATCCACCAATGGAACAGAAGTTGCCTTCGGAAGTTGTGGGAGCACCATCACTTGAGACCTTCAAGAAGAGATTGGACTCCCATTTGTCAGAAATGGTGTAGGGTCTCCCGCTTGGGCAGGGGGTTGGACTAGATGACCTATAAAGTCCCTTCCAATTCCAATTATCTTTTATTTGTTAACTGTGTTATGTTGTGAACTGTGATACTAACTAAACAACTGTGGCAAGAAAAGATGTAAAATGGGGCAAAATTAACTTAACTTGTCATGGTTAACTGAAATTTTGGGCTCAATTGTTGTTATAAGCCAAGGGTCTCAAGCTGGCGGCCCACAGGCTGGATGCATCACATGCAGGCCATGCCCACTCCAGCTCCGCAAAGGCAAACAATCTGCACAAGTTTAATCAAAAATAAATCCCATTTTTGTGAAAGAGAAATTTTTCCCCTTTGTGGTAATGCATTCAACTATAACTGTTGCCTGCGTGCTATAAATTTGATGTGCATTTGAAGGTTTGGACTCAGGTGGAAGAGGGGCTTCTATTTGTTCTGGTGAATCTTTAGATTGTATTAGATATAATCTGTATAAAAATAATCTTTAGATTATATTTAGATTTAGCTTTCTACTAAATGGATTTGTGTACCACACTCGTCAAAGCAGCTATTTTGTGATGAGGCAACCTCGCCCCATGGAGGTGTCATTCTCTGTAAATCACCACTACATGCTCCTGTCACTTCAAACTACCTACAGAAACTGAAAAATGTTGCTCTAGCCATGATTTTTCTCCCAATTTCAGTTATACCTCCCTCCTATCCCTTCTTTTTAAACTATTCTCCAAAGCACCTGAGGGCAGGACAAAAAATAATGGTTGAAACTGATCAAAGAGAGAAGCAACCTAGAATTAAGGAGAAACTTCCTAACTATGAGGACAATTAACCAGTGGAACAGCTTGCCACCAGAAGTCTTGGTTGCTCCATCACTGGAGGTTTTCAAGAAGAGACTGGACAGTCACTTGTCTGAGATTGTATAGATTTTCCTGCTTGAGCTAGAGGCCCTCCAAGGTCCCTTCCAGCTCTATTCTATTCAACTATATCCAAAAGTTAGGAAGAAAATTCCATAATAAGAGCTGTACCTGAGAAGTATTCATTTGTTTTGCCCTAACTGGCAAACTGGTAGTACAATTTTTTGAATCCCCCCACTGATTGATTCCAACATTTGACTGAATGAATGCACTCTCTCTCTGTGTGTGTGTGCAAATATTTATCTGAATCTATGTTTTTATTTGTGTGTGTGTGTGTGTGTGTGTAAAGAAAAAATACATACATAAACAAAGGCACATTTTTTTGTATTGGGTTTAAAAGCCATCTATGTATTACTTTGAACTCCCTCATTTGAGCAAATCTTTTTTATACAAAATTTTATTGAATAAACATTAAAAAATGAACACAGTGAGACTTTCCTGATATTTGTTTTTGCCATACAAGCTACAGCAGGGGTGGGCAAACTACGGCCCGCGGGCCACATCCTGCCCGTTGGTCTGTCCAATCCGGCCCGCTCCTGAAAAAAAATAGCTGAGCGTGGCGTATTGCCCTGCGCCGCGTGGCCCCCAAAGCTGCAAAACAGTGCGGCGCGCTCTCCGGGTAGGAAAGAAAAGAAGAACTTTGCAAAGGCTTCGGCTGGGAGTTCAAAATCACCTTCGAGTGCGACCTCTCCGAAGGTGAGTCCCCGCCGATCCCCCCTTTTTTTCCGGGGCTTCCAGGCTTAAATTTTGCAAAGGCAAAGTTTGCAGGTGGGAGCGTCTTCCGGCTGAGGAGCGAGAAGGGTTCCGCCCGGCGGGCGGGCTGCCTGGACCGGGCTGCTTGGAGCCACCTAAAGCTAGGCCGCTGCTGGTGGAGCCTTGCCCTGCCTTGGTGCCCCTTTTCCCGGCTCAGGGGTCCTGCTCAGGTGGCACTTTAAAAGCCTGCTCCCAGCACCCGAGCAACTTCCCAGCAACTTGCGGCTTCCTTTTTCCTTGTGGGCGCTCACACCTGGCCCTGAGCCACGCAGCAGAGGGGAAACCCGGAGTACCGCCGGGTCGCCTCCTCCAAGCAGCCCGCCCACTCACCCGCTGGGCAGAACCCTTCCCGCTCCTCGGCGGGAAGACGCTCCCGCCTGCAAACTTTGCCTGTGCAAAGTTTAAGCCTGGAAGCCCCAGAAACCCAAGCAACTTCCCAGCAACTTTCGGCTTCCTTTTAACTCGTGGGCGCTCGCACCTGGCCCCGAGCCACACAGCGGAGGGGAAGCCCGGCGGGCAGGCTGCTTGGAGGAGGCAACCCGGTGGTGCTCTGGCAGCAGCAACAGGCAGTTCCGCCCGGGCTCCGCTCAGGTGTCCAGCTGGGGCTGTCAGGAGTTGCTACCACCGGCGCAGCTACACGTGGCTCCAGTCCTGCGTTGCCTTGGGAAGGAAAAGGCAAAACCAGGAGCCGCTGAGCCTGAGCCTTCAGTGCCGCTGCTGCCATTGCAAAGCACCGCCATGGCTCTTCCTTTTTGCCTTTCCCTTCCCGAGGCAATGCGGGACTGGAGCTGCACAGAGCCGCACCGGCGGTAGCAACTCCTGACTCAGGAGGCCTCCGAGGGGAGGGGAAGGAGGAGAAGAGGGGGGGAAAGGGTGGGGGAGGTGATTCCCAAAAAATCTTGTGCTGACCCGGCCCATCTGTCAAATTTTAAAAGTCAATGCGGCCCCTGAGCCAAAAAGTTTGCCCATCCCTGAGCTACAGCATAAAAACACATTTAACAGCTAGTCTCCTATTTATCTTACATTACTAAGTTGGTGCTATTTACATATTCATTTCCATTTATATTCATATTTACAATGTAACTTCCTTTTACATTCTTTTTATATAATCATTTTGTCTATTATATTTTTTTTAATCTTTAGCCTAAATGTCTTTCACCTTCAGTCCTATAAACCGTCAAAAATTGTGTTCCAATTTCTTTTCCTCGAATCCAACCATTGGTACATTTTATTTCAGACTTCATAGTATTCTATCTCACTCTTATCTTTAATTTCTAATATTAGTCTGTCCATCTCTGCACAGAACAATATTTTTTTTATTATTTCACTTTCAGCAGGGATATTCCCATTTTTCCAATCTTGCAGCAGTTATAACATGCAACATTAAATTATCATTCCTTTCCTATATTTTTCTTCTATAACTCCTAATAGGAACACTTCTGGTCTAAACTCTACTTTTTGGCCAAGCACCTCTTCCAGCCATATTTTTTCTGCCACCAATATTCTTTTGCTTTTGTGCATGACCACCACATGTGATAATATGTCCCTCGCACTGTGTTATATTTTGTCAGCCTTCAAGATCTTCCTCCTTTCCTTTGCTTCTTTCTGGCTGCCATGAGTAATGGGGGTGGAAGGGGAAAATGTATGGGATGTAAGCTGCAAATGTTGCTAACCAATCTTGTATAAACTGGGGAGGGTTTCTCATTCCTGCTTAGCTTTCTCTTCTCTGCGCAACTGCAACCCTTTTTCTGAGTAAGCCAAGGTCAACTAATCATCACCTGGAGATGTCCGCATAATGTAGTTCACAACTTTTAATTGGAAGAACCGTTTGAGCTGTTGGGGGTGGGAACATTTCACTCCCTTGATCTATGTGATGTGCGTGCCTAATTACCCAGATTCAGAATTTTCTTGTTGCTACCACTGACTTCCAGTAAAAGACATCTTTTCTCTAATTACAAGAGTCTAAGTATTTCTTTCCTGGATTTTGAACGGAGCACCAGCTGACACATTTCCAGCATTGCAGTGATACATTTTTGTTCATTTTTTGCCAATCTTTTTGGAGGAAGGTGCCACCTATAGAACATTTTGTATAGGTTCTTTTTGTATGAAGTGGCCAGTGTTAGTTTTCTGTTTTTTTCCCCATAACTTTTGCCATTTTTCCAATTTCAATGTTACAACCAAAATTTTTGGCCCATACTACCATTATTCTTTAACTTGTTCCTCCTCCATTTTATATTCTAATAGGTATTTATAGGTTATCTTGATTGCTTTTTCATCTGTTCCTAATAATATTTTATCTAATGTCATCAATTCTTTCTGTATAATTTGAGCAAATCTTAATAACAACATATTGTGATTTTTGCTAAAATTGTATATGCTATTAGTACACTGCACATCTTTCTCAATGAATTGTACCTCTAGCACAAATTCATTAATTCTAATAAGTCATCATGTCCTGAGTTTTCCCAAATGCCTTTAATCCTTAAATTGTTCCTTCTGTTTCTACCCAGAGTATCAGATTCAATTTCTTGTTCATAATAACTTTTTACATTATTCCCATATCATTCCCAGTTTTTAAGCCACATCCTTGCTAGCTATTTGAGCCATCTCTCCAATTTGTTTTGTTGTGTCCTTGAATTGCTTTTTATTTTGGTCATACATACCTTCCAAGTTCTTATCATTATTGATTTTTCCCATTAAAATTTTAATGTAGTTGTAGCTAGGAGAGCCTTTGCACAGCTTCATGTTATGCACCAGTTGCCCCTGCTCCTAGGTCACTAGAGTTCCTAGGGATCTACTCACTGTCACTCATGCCCTAATCATCGGCCATTAAGATTTTTGCAATAAACGTTCAATCCTCCCCTCCCTCCTTTTCAGTGTCTATTGTACACGAAGCCTCTTGGAGAGACTTCATATAGTGACTTCAAGAGACTTCGTGTACAATAGACACTGTACATGTGTCTATTGTACAGGATGAAATATTATTAATGTGTGGTGGCATACAGTTGTACACTTGTACTTTAAGCATATCTGAAAGTGTATCAAGATTCTATCTCAGAGTCCGATCACTGCAGAAGTCTAGATAAGTAAAAAGGAGCTTAGTCACCATCACAGCAAACTTGGAGAGACTGTGAATGTAGCAACCAATGGATTCCAGTAGAATCCTTAGCCTTCACCAAGGTTACCTTGTGCAGAAGATGTCTGCAAATTGGGATCCCCCTGAACTCACAGTATCCACTGGAAGAGCAGGGAGAGCCTGTATAAGCAGCACCTTTACAGAAATCCACTTTGTTGATTAGTCACTTAAGTTAGGGGTCCCCAGCCACCGGGCCCCGGACCGGTACCGGTCCATGGACCATTTTGTACTGGGCCGCTTACTTTGCTTGGGCGCTGCCATCTTGTTTCAATGGCGCTTGAGAAAGTGCTTCCAGGTGAGCTTGTCGGTTGTCGGTTGGATGGAAAGCGGCGTTTGGGTGCTGAAGGAATCCTCGCGCCTTAGTTTATTCAAAGGGGGGGGCGGCTTCAAACAAAGAGCCGTCCCGATGGCGGTGGAGTCTCGCATTACTCAGGAGGAGATTAAGAAAGAGCCCGAAAAGCCCATCGACCACAAGAAGGTACAAAGGAGGAGTTGAAGGTGGCGGGGAGAAGCAGGGGATGGCTGGCTGGCCGGTCGCTTGGCTCGCCTTGCCTTGGTCATGCGTGCTGATGCCAGTACCGCTCCATGGATCATTTTGTGATGCCAGTACCGGGCCGTGGTACAAAAAAGGTTGGGGGCCACTGACTTAAGTGATTGTCACATTGTGTTTGAACTGTAACAGCTACTACAGGGAACAATTGCTCAGGAGCATTCAGAAGCTAGAGCTGACCCAGAATATACAGGTTTGAGAAGGAACAGACACATCCTACATCTCTACTTGGACAGCTGCATTGGCTGCCAATTGGCTTCTGGGTGCCATGCAAGGGGATACTTATTACCTTTGAAACTGCATAGAATTGAATCTGTGAGGCTATTAAATGCATGTTTTACCGACAAAGAAATAAAGGGAGACTACTATAGATCTATTTCAAGCTATTTAGCTCTCATCAGCTAGCCATTCCCTTCTGGGATTCAAACCTGGGCTGCTCGAATCCCAGAAGAGTAGGACTAGCTGATGACAGCTAAGTAGCTAAATTTAACACAAAAAATAGTTTGTTATGAAAGCAACTGCCTGCAAAGGCCCCTGGCTTGGGGCTGAAAGGTGAAAGCAGAAACAGTATGCTCTGTCCCATAATTGGGTAGGCCAGGTTGCCCTGATAGACCAGTCCCACTGGAGACAAAACATTTTATCTGTGAGGCGATTTACCCCAAGGAGAATCTGTCCATCTGATGTATCCCAGTAGGGAAGACTTGCTACAGGTCCCAATCTCTAGGAACTCTAAGGGTGAGTTTTTTCTAAGGCAGCCACTTTCTTTTGGAACTGAGTGCTAAACCCATCCTTGTTTTTTGTAGACTGGGGGATACAGCAGTGGGATAAATCCTTGTATTATGCTATTTGGCTCTTATAATACTACAGCCTGCAGACATTTTGACATTCTTACACCATTATATAACATTGCTGAGTTTTGTTTTGTTTTTTTGCATACATATTTTTTTTAAAAAGTCTTAGAAATTAATCGTATAGATGCCTATATACCGCAAGGAATCTGTTTGTGTGTGTGTGTGTGTGTGTGTGTGTGTGTGTGTGTAGGCTGTGGAGATATTTATATACACACATATACACACTTTGAAAAGCTACTTCTGACATTCCCCCCAGTTTTTACTTTACTGGGTGAGTTTTGCTAGAACTATTTGTAAAGCCACATTCATGCACTTCACTAAAAGTTTCTTTTTGTGGCTGATTTATGGCCTCCAGGGCTATAAGGGGAGAACTACAGTTCCAACCCTCTGTGGTTCTGCCCTAGAGAGGTGAGGGGCCCGAAAGAGGGACTGACTGAAGTAAACTGAAAAAATGAGTCAGAAACTAAGAAAGGAATATGACACAGCCATCACACTGCACACACAACTTACATTTCTAATATACCCAGGGGTAATAAATGAATAACAGCATGGTCATCATCTTCATCATCACCATAAGCCAGAAAAACACACACACACACACAACCAAGGCCTTTTCATTAAACCAGGCTTTGTTATTCATGCTATACTATTTATTACCCTTTCTCAATTAACCTCTAATGAGCAACTTTTGCTCAAATCATCTGAATCAACAGCAAAGTTGCAATTGCAATTTCTCATCTTCAATATGGATTAAAAAAACCAGGTATATTGCCTGAACTCACACCAAGCTAAAGGAGAAAGAAAATAAAGTTACGCTCAGAGCAGAAAATATCTTTTATTTCCTTTTATCAGTACTTCCCATGGCCATTTTTATAATGGACTCATAATAAGTATTCTGCTTAACTGCAGTACAAATTGACATATAACTTTGCTATATGGACTTTCAAAATTCTGTCCTTGTTCACCTCTCCAAATAAGATGTATTTTAAAAAGAATTAAAACATGCCAAATATGTATGTACGTGTGTTTCCCTGAAAATTAGGCCAGGTCATAAACTAATTTTTGCTCCAAAAGACGCATTAGGATTTATTTTCTGGTTAGGTCTTATTCTCAGGGAAATACGGTATTAAATGCATCCATCTGGCTGATGATTTTAACTGTGGCTTATTTTGGGGATATGGCTTATTCTATTCTATCCTGAAAATCATGCTAGGGCTTATTTTGAGGGAACCATGAGTGTATGTGTCTGTTTCCCTGAAAATAAGACCCAATGAGAGAATAAGTCCCAGCATGATGTAATCAAGCCATGGTTAATGTTATTCTAAAAGAGAAGCCATAATTCAGGGCCACTGCACTCTATTCTCAACTACAGAGAAACACAGCCTGGCTAGTGATCTTAGCTTTGCAAATAGTGTTGTTTATAGTTCTAAAACAATTAGTACAGCTATCTAATCAGGGGATTGTTTTTATTTTGCATTCTACTTGGCCACAGACAGTCAATTCAGCTAGCTAAACAAAATTTGCAGGGCTTCATTGATAAAAATTAGTAAGGTATTTGAATGCCAACTCTCACTTGTATGTTACCTTTCCATCAGGAGTCTTAAGCCTATTGTACCCAGAATTGAATTTATGTTGGGGGTTGGACTAGAAAACCTCCAAGGTTCCTTCCATCCATATGATTCTATTATTCTACTCTACATTCTTAGGTCCATGCCTCAATCAGAAAGATTCTGCTTGAAGATGTTGATTTGAATGTCTCCCAATCACTATAACATGCAATTGACAAGTCTGGAATATGTAAAGGAAGGCTGGCTTTATAACAGTTAGCCAGTGGAACAGCTTGCCTTCAGAGATTGTGGATACTTCATCACTGGAGATCTTTTTAACAGACTAGACAGTCACTTATATGAAATAGTATAGGTTCTCCTGCTTGAGCAGGGGGCTGGACTAGAAGAACTCCAAAGTCCCTTCCAGCTCTATTCTGATTGATTCGTTGACTGGTGTATGCAGAGAACACAATACCTTACTAAATGTGAGAATAGTCTTCTGATGTGTTATTTCACTGTACATTATCCATAGGATTGGACAATTTTTTTCTAAAGTCATTGACTGTGAACAGACCTGCAGCTGAAGCTGCAGTCAGAAACACCCACTTCTTCTCTCCTTCTCCATTTCATCATGTTCATTATATCTATATTGTCATACTGCATTCTATTCTGTCTGTTACAGGAATCCTGCTCGACTGTCCCAATCGGCTTGATTTATTCAAGATTCAGTCAAATTTGATGTTCAGGAGCATGCTGGTAGTAAAGAGAAAAAATATATACCTTACACAGAGTTTCCAGAGAGGCAGCCACATCAGTATTTGGCAGTACCTACAAAATATCTTCTGCAAAACTAATCAAGTCATCTTTGTGTTGAGCTTGACCAGTGGTGACTTTATGAACAGGTCCATAATGGATTTCTTGGCAACCACATAGAAGTTCCCTCTCACCTTTTTCCAGGATGATTTTTTTGACTTCCTAGTCTGAATTACAACCCTGGGGTTTCCTGATGGTCTCCCATTCAACAAATAACCAGGTCTGACTTCTTAATCTTTTTAGATCAGGTCTGATTTGTTCCCTTTCAAAAGACAAGAGCCATTCATTGTCTCTGGAATTCCTTACTGCTCTGGAAACAAGGAAGCCGTAAATGCTTTTAATATAATGTGACCTTAGATACAGTTTGACGGATTCAGGAGAGAGTTTCCCTTTCGCCGTAATACAAAAGTTGCATGTTCAAATGAAGACCTAGGTGTTAATTATCAGCATTTTGGAAAGAAAGAAAGTTTGCCTTCCTACACAGGGTCTCAGCACAATGACTTCATTCAGCAACTCCCATTCATGCATGCAAAGTTTTGGTAAAGAGGAAATCCCGCAGAGTTCAAACCTCCGTGCCTAATTTACACGGCCCTCCTTTCCCCCTTGTTTGCTTTCCAGGCCTTGGCCAGAGATAACAAAATAGTCACCAGTGAAATGTCTGGAGTAGCTGCTTAGTAATGAATGGGGGCCAAGCAGACTTCCCTCATACCCCCTGGGCAATAATGGGTAAATTCTCAACAGTTGAAGAGCACTTTGAAGCCCCCTCCTCTTCCCTCCCGTGCACTTTGAAAGCTTTTCAAATCCAGTCAGGTTTTTAATGGACAAAGCAGAGATGCTGGTCTGCTTAAAATTTACCTGGGGATTAAAGCAAGATTGGAGAGAGGTGGAAATAGAGATTAAACTCTGTGATGCATTGACGTAATAAGAAGAAATGTTGGCAGTTTACAATCTTCCTTTCCTTCTGCGGATATGGAAACTTCAAGGTTTCCCCTGACTGAATCAAAATCCAGACACAACAAAGATGCACAGGGCAGAAATAGCATCTCTTCAAGCTGAACCACCTGGCGTTATCAGACGAAGCCGTGGTGTACTGAGAAAACACATGAAATGCAATTTCTTGAAGTCTGTATAATCAAGCTGAAAACTTCGTTGAGCCATATTTTCATCTGAAATATGTATACTGTCAAAACAACAGCCTTGATTGCAACTAAAAAAACAAAGCAATTATGATTTTATCCAGTTATAAAGTTGTACAGATAGTCCTCAACTACAACCGAGACCGAAATTTAGGTTGCTAAGAAAGACATTTTAAAGTGAGTTTTGCTCCATTTTATGATCTTTCTTGCCACAGTTGTTAAGTGAGTCACTACAGTTAAGTTAGTAACACAGTTGTTACATGGCTTCCCCCATTGACTTCGCTTGTCAGAAGGTCGCAAAAGGTGATCACATGACCCCAGGACATTGCAACTGTCATAAATATGAGTCAGTTGCCAAGCATCTGAATTTTAATCATTCAGACCATGGGGATGCTACAACAGTCCATAGGTTTTTCCATGCCATTGTAACTTTGAACGGTCACTAAACAAACCATTGTAAGTCGAGGACTACGACAACTATAATCTTTGCTCAAATGTTAACTGACACCAGAGGTATCAGACAGTGAAGGCGAAAGGGAACCAGTCAGAGAGTCTGGAGAGGACTTGGAGGAGGGTCCGACATCCAATGCAGGGATGGGACCAGGACCATCTGGGAGTGGGGTGCTGCCTTGGCAGCCTTCAGAGTCTGGCAGCAGCAAAGCAGAGGACCCCAGGGAGCCTGTTCCCAGTGCACATATGTGCAGAGCTGCTAGAAGGCGAGAGCAGCTGAAGCAGAAGGGGTGACTCGGGAGTAAGGCTGGGAGGTGATTTCCTCTCCCATAAGGGATAAAAGTCAGACCTCAGTGACCAAAACTTTTGCAGGAAGCAAAGCAGCTCAGTAATTTCTAAGTTCTTCTTGAAGCTCTGTACTCTGGTCGGTTTTTACTGGGTTTTTGGGTTGGTTTATGTTAATCCTTAATTGGACTTCTGTTTTTTGGCATTGAAAAGCATGCTCTTATCTGGAGGAACTGTGTATAATTAGTTTTGGCTGGGAATGCACGTAATTCCCAGTGTCGCATTAAATAGGTTTTATGTTTAAAATCAGTTTGTGTTTTATTAAGTTTGACGAAGCCTGGGTCAGAACAGGGGGCACGATTTGTGTCGGTGGCACCTGTGGTGGCCAAGTACTATGGCAGGATTTCCCTCAGACCCTCCCTCTCATTATAATCCCCCTCCCTTCCTTTCTGCCCTCCCTCCTTCTTTTTCCTTCCATTCTCCTTTCTTCTTCCTTCCCCTCTTTTCTTATTTTTCCTTCCATGCTCTCTTTGCATCTTTCCTTCTTTTTCCTTTTCTTTCCTCTTTCCCTTTCTCCTTTCCTGTCCCTTCTTGCATGCTGAATCCAGCCCGTGGACCTCATGTTTGACACCTCTGCTGTTCATGTAAATTGGCAATTGCCCTTTCAAAGGAACTCAGCATTTTCACGTCTGTTTCTTGCATAAGCCAAAGGATTATTTAGGCAGCAAACGTACTTGGTTTTAACATAAGTATGAATCAGAGGTGGGTATTCAGCAGGTTCCGACCAGCTCTGGAGAACCGGTAGCAGAAATTTTGAGTAGTTCAGAGAACCAGCAAATCCCACCTCTGACTGGAGAGTTTACAATATCCTTCTCCTGCCACACCCACAGAACTGGTAGTAAAAAAATATGAATCCCACCACCGGTATGAATGAACAACTGGGGAAAGAAAAGATATACATTCAGAACTGAACACAAATAAGCTGTATTTTATGTCACCATCCCAAAATGGAGAAATGTCTTAGAAATGGGGTTTGAACCCTACTTACATGCTACTGTAATAGCAGCCACAGCTGCTTCTGTTCAAACGCTGATATTGACAAGAAAGACCATTGATTTCTAATCCTTTTTTTTTAAACCCAGTCTGTTTTTATACAAATATCATGGCATAGCACGCGGTGCCAACTTCCCCATGGTGCCTTCTGTTTTTCCAACCTCACCACTGCAGCTAAATGAGGAAATTTGTGAGAGCTCTTTTTCCTCTCTGACTATAATCCAAGTCAGAAAAGAAAACCTGCCCAATTGTGGAATTCTGGTGTTTAGGTAGCTCTGGACTTACAACCACAATTGAGCCAATATAACTGCTGCTAATTTTGCCCCGTTCTATGACCTTTCTTGCCAGAGTTGTTCAGTGAATCATTGAAGTTGTTTAAGTTATAACCCGGTTGTTACGTGAATCTGGCTTCCCCATTGACTTTGCTTGCCAGAAGGTCGCAAAAGGAGACCGCGTAACCCCGGGACACTGCAACCGTTATAAATAGGAGTCAGTTGCCAAGCTCCTGAATTTTGATCACATGACCATGGGGATGCTCTAATGGTATATCATACAGGGGTCTTCAAACTTGGCAAGCTTAAGACTTGTGGACTTCAACTTCCAAAATTCCTCCTCCAGTCATATTAACCCAGGAATTCTGGGAGTTGAAGTCCACAAGTCTTAAACTTGCCCAAATTTGAAGACCCTTGGTATATAACAGTGATGGCTAACCTTTTTGGGCTCCTGTGCCAATAATTGTGTGCATGCTTGCGTCCACACACTTGCATGCCAGCACCCAGAAAGCAATACACGTGGGTCCCCCCTCTCCACGCCCCCTGCGCATGTGTGCACAACCCCCTCTGTGAGTGCTGGGCATCTCTGTGCATGTGTGCATGACCCACCCACCCCTGCCCCATGCATCTCTCTGCATACAGGGCAACCCCATCCCCCGCACATTAGATATCCGACAATCAGCTGTTCAGTAGGCAGCGGGCAGCGCATGTGCAGTAGCCCTGCTTTGGCTGAGGACTGACATGCCAGCAGTAATGGCTTTGCGTGCCACTTCCGGCATGCATGCCATAGGTTTGCCATCACAGGCATGTCAGGATGGAAAATGGTCACACATCACTTTTTTCTGTGCCGTGGTAACGTCAAACGGTCACAAAATGAACTGTTGTAAGTCAAGGATTATCTGTAGTTTATGCCAAAATGTCAAACTCTGTTCATGTAGATTTCGTAGGTTGTCATAAGAATCCCATCATGAAAATTGTTTTAGCCTGTTCTGGAAGAAATAAAGGTGACTCTTTCACCCAACATTTTGCAATGCTTCAACACTTGCAGTATTTTTACTTCATTTCTATGTTCTGTATTCCTTACAGTGCAATCTGTAACTGATCTTTAATTGCCTTCACATCTGCTGACCTTGAACACTAATAATGTGGAGGAAATACCAAGAACAGGTAGAAAGATTAAAAACATCCAGAATGGTGGTTGCGGCATTTTGGTCTAAATGCTGTTGCTTTTATCTACCCCTTGACATTGTGGGTAAAATTTCAATTATGATACTGCTACTGCTGTATTGGTTCTTGAGGTCCTCCCCTTATATTCACTGCTGTCAACTAATAATTTCAGTTCTGTAACAGAATAACTCTCTTTCTAAGGGAGAGGGTTGATTCAAAATGTGAAAAATTAAATAAGTATTAAACAGTGACCGGCTAAGACACCATCCATTATTTCTGTTACAAAACCTCCATTAGCTGTGATATTAGAAAGAAACTGGGCAGTACTTTCTGTAGTTCTTTTTATAATACCGGTAAATCTAATTTTGATGCTAATTTGTCAGGTTTTCAACTTGCTTTCATGGGCATCTGAGTGGGAGAAACATTAAGGGGTCCAAGAGGCTGGAAGGTAAGGTGAAGCAAGAATTCAGTGACTTCAATGTAAAATAAAGCAGAGGGAGTAATTATTTTTCTTTAACAAAGATCCTGGCAAACAATTAGAAATATTAAAGTCTGGTTCAAAGCTACTGTAAGAGTTGCTTAACTAAGTAGAGAAAAATCAAGTGAGCAACTTGCTTCTTTGAACGTAGATTGCACCACTGATGAGAAAAATTATGATGAAGGTCACTAATAAGATGGCCAATGTTGCTTCCATAGCATGGATTCAGGGATGCTCAGCCTTGTTTTGTCTGTGCCTAAGCACAAGACTCAGCCAATTAAAAACAAAACATAGTTCAGAAGCCCCAGCCTTGGAAAAAAAATAAGATCCAGCTTTGCTCCATTTTCAGAAGTAAAATAGGAATGCAGTCATTGAAAGAAGCTGGCGTCGTGGAGGTGGCTCATCGGGAACTGATCTAGGGGCTGTCCAAAAACTCCACAAGGAGAGGCATTTAGGGGGATAATAATAATACATGCAATAATAATAATACATGTCCGCTGGTCATCATCCAGAAGTGCTAACCAGGAATTAAGGAGAAACTTCTTAACAGTGAGGACAATTAATTAGTGGAACAGCTTGCCTTCAGAAATTGTGGGCGCTCCATCACTGGAAGTTTTCAAGAAGAGACTGGATAGTCATTTGTCTGAGATGGTATATGTTCTCCTGCTTGAGCAGGGGCTGGACTAGAAGACCTCCAAGGTCCCTTCCAGCTTCTATTCTATTCTATTCTAATTCTAATTCTATTCTATTTTTGTATGTAATGCAACTTTCATGTACAAATCAGATTGAGTATGACGAACAAACTTAATAGATATTAAGAAAGTCTGTTTTACTTCACTTTTCATTTTGGCTCCTCTGTTGTGAAGCCCTGTCATACATCACACGGATAATCTGAAAAAAATTAATTGGATGTCAAAAATCTCATTTTCAGTTCATTGGATAGGAAGTTTATTTATTAACCACCTGCCACTGTGGACCTAATGACTGGATGAAAATGACTGCAATTCTGCATCTTAAATAAATTACATGCTGGAAAGAAAGCAAACATCTGCAACTTGCCTTTGGCAAAAAAAAAAAAAAATGATTATCAGAGCAAAAGAATTCTTTGTTTGCCAGGAAATGGGAGAGAGGAGAGATGACAAAGCAATACACAAGTTTCAGATATAATTTTGATCAATTACATTTGGTCATGTCAATGTTCCCTTTTTTGAAAACTTGTTTGTAGCAAGGTGGGGAGGGAGGTTGTATTGAGAACTAAAGTGGGGGCTTTTCAGTATTTTTTGTAATGTTTTTAACCAAATATATTGATGTTGCTACAGAGCTACTCTTAAGAGGAAGATCCAATGAGTTAGAAAAACACACATGAGCAGGATGGAAAGTATATGTTTCTGTTGTGTGTATGTATGTATGTATGTATGTATGTATGGTATTCAGCTTTGTTCGGGCATTTCCCCACGTCATTGTAGTTGTGCTTTTAAAGTTGTAACAACGTTTTGGCAGAATCTCATCTGCCATCATCAGGGTTCTGTATAGCCTGATGATGGCAGATGAGATTCTGCCAAAACATTGCTACAACTTTAAAAGCACAACTATAATGACATGGGAAAATACCCGGACAAAGCTAAATACCATGTATATGTATATGTATATGTATATGTATATGTATACATATAAATACCCGCGAAAACTTAAGAAAACACACACACACACACACACACACATGTATATGTATATGTATATGTATATGTATATGTATATGTATATGTATATGTATATGTATATGTATATGTATATGTATATGTATATGTATATGTATATGTATATGTATATGTATATATTTGTTTTCGTAGATTTTCACAGTCTAGGCATGTTCGGGTCTTTTCTCGTGTAAGATTAAGAGTATCTTGGCAACGTTTCGGCGAGGTCCCACTCGCCATCCTCAGGCTGGTGCTTTCGGCTTCGTGCCAGTGCAAGCAGTGTGTGATCGGAGCTTCCGTCTCTCTATAAATACTGGTGGTGGGGGCTGGTGTGCTGGGCTGGTTGGCTGCGCTGCTGCCTCTTGATTGGTTGGTGGAGTTGATGTTGGTATAATGGGCTGTGTGATGGCCTTGTGAGTTCTACTGTGGAGATATCCTGGATCTTGTGCTGTAATCTCCTGGGTCATTTGTTTTGTAGTGATCTTTTTTCCATTAGCCTCTTGTGTTTTAACAGCTTGAATAATGGGTTGTGTGATGAGCTTACGAGTTCTTTTGTTGTGGTATCCTGGATTCTGCATTGTAATCTCCTGGGTCGTTTGTGTTTTGATCTCTTTTCCATTAGCCTCCTGTGTAGTAATGGCTTGGGTAATGGGTTATGTGATGACCTTGTGAGACTTATTGCTGTGGTATCCTTGGTCTTGTGCTGTGATATCCTGGGTCATTTGCTGTGTTGCAACTTCTTGAGTTCTTGTGGTATAATTTCCTGAGTTTTCTGATGTGATATCCTAAGTGGGTGGCTGTGATGTAGCATTCTGGGTTTTAGTCTGGCTTCGACTTTGGAGTCTGGGTCTATGTTCCTGGCGTGTGTCAGCTTGTTTGGTTTTGGGGTCGGGGGGTGCAACAGCTGGCACAGCAGCCATGGTCTGTTTTCTGGATGGTGGTTGCCCTTTGTTTATAGGATGGGCTTGGGCCTGGGTCTGATGAGGGGGATTGGCGGTGGTATCCCGTGTTGTTTTGGGTCTGGTGTTACTTTTCGTGGCTGGGACTCATTTGTTGGTGAGGGCTAGCTTACAGATGTCTGGTAGGTGGGAGATATCATCCCATCCATTCATGTTATGGGGGTGTTTCTCTATCTCGATGGCTTCCCTGATTATTCTCTTGCTGGAGTATTCAGTGTTGGATATTAATTTGGTTCCTTCATAATTAATTTCATGTCCTGTGGCTTTAAGGTGCTGGAAGAGGGAGGAAGTATTTTCTTCTCTTCTGACTGCATTTTTGTGTTCTGTGATGCGTGCATTTATTCTCCTGTTGGTTTGTCCAATGTATGTGGCTGGGCAATTATAGTTTGTCCAATGTATGTGGCTGTTGCATGGTATTTCATAAACTCCTTGGTTTTCTAGCTGAATCTTGTCTTTGGGGTTTCTTAGGATGTTGGCTATTTTTTGGTCAATGCTGAAGGCTGTCTTGATATTGTGTTTGTGGAGAATTTTGCTGATTTTGTCTGTGGTGCCTTTGATGTAGGGGAGGAGTGTCTTCTGTGTCTGGGTTTTTTTGGGGTATCTCTTTTGATATAAGATTGGTGATAGTGTTTCTTTGGAATCTGTTGGAAAATAATATGTTAGTGAGGGTGTGTAATTCTGTTCTCAGGTGGTCTTTGTCAGCAAGGCGTTTGGTTCTGGAGATGAGGGTCTTGGCTACGGAGTTGATCTGTGCAGGGTGGTGATGGGATTGTGCATTTAGGTAGCGTTTGGTGTGGGTTTTTTTCCGGTAGACAGTGTGTCCTAGGGAGCCATTGGGTTTTTTGTAAATTAGGACATCCAGGAAGGGAAGTTGGTTGTTGGTTTCTGTTTCCATGGTGAATTGTATTTTGGGGTGTTGGTTGTTAAGATATGTGAGGAAGTTGTCCAGTTTTTCTTTCCTGTGTATGTATGTATGTATGTGTGTGTATATATATATGTATACATATATATATATATATTCTTAAGTTTTCACAGGTACTTACATGTATGGTATTCAGCTTTGTTTGGATATTTTCCCACGTCATTGTAGTTGTTCTTTTAAAGTTGTAGCAATGTTTCAGCAGAATCTCATCTACCATCATCAGGCTTCTGTATAGTGTTCATCTGTGAGCCAGACTTTTACAGTAGTTTCAGATTTAAATTTGGGGCAGCCTATTGCTGTGCCAGAATGGTTTTTTCTTTATCCTGATTGGTTGGGAGTCTTGGTCTGTGTTTATTGGTCTTGGAGTTTGCTGTATTCTGCTTGATTGGTGTTTCCAATATCTTCTGTCTGTTTTTTGGCTCTTTTTGTATCTTGATTGGCTGGCAACATTGTGTTACTTTATTGGAGGCCTTTAGTGCAGCTTGGCTCCGGGTAAATGGACGACTATCATTAGTTAGGAAGCTAGGTTTCATCTGGGTGCCTGGTTGGGGTGTGTTTGAGCTGGAGGTATCAGGGGGGATCTGTTTGTGCCCAGGTGCTTGTCTGGCTAGTGGTGTGGAGATTTTTTTGTTTGTGAGTGCAGACTTCCAAATGATTGACAGTCTGGTGGAATCATCTCTTCTATTCATGCTTTCTGGTCTTTTTTCAATCTCTATGGCTTCTCTGATGATTCTGTGGCTGGGATTTTCTATAGTGGCTAGGGTTTGGGTGCCATTGAAGTTGATGCTATGACCTGTGGCTTCCATGTGTTGGACGAGTGAGGAAGTGTGTTCCAGCTTTTTGACTGCATTTTTGTGTTCATCCAGGCGGGTGCTTATTCTTCTATTGGTCTGTCCAATGTATGTGGCCGGGCATGATGCACAGGGGACATCGTATATGCCTTGGTTTTCCAGGTCAATTTTATCTTTGAGATTTCTAAGGATGGCTGCTATTTTTTCTGTCTGTTTTGAAGGCAGTCTTGATGTGATGTCTGTGTAGTATCTTACTAATTTTGCCTGTGGTACCTCTTATTCAGGGCAGGACAGCTGTTCCATAGGTCTGTTCATCTTCTGGGCCTCTGTTATGTCTCAGTGTGTTTTTGTGGATCAAGCCAGTGATTTTGCTTTTGTGGAAGCCGTTGGCTGTCAGTACTTTAGTCAGGGTGCATAGTTCAGTCTTAATGTGTGTCTTGTCTGCCAGGCATTTGGTTCTAGTAATTAGTGTTTTAGCCACGGAGTTTATCTGTGCTGGGTGGTGGTGGGATTGGGCATTGAAGTAGCGATTAGTGTGTGTTTTCTTCTGGTATACGGTGTGTCCTAGTGTGCCATCTCTTTTTTTGTAGATTAGTACATCTAGGAATGGTAATTGTTTCTTTGTTTCCGTTTCCATGGTGAACTTGATTTTGGGGTGTGTGCTGTTTAAGTGTGTTAGGAAATTGTTTAGGTTTTCTTTTCCATGGGGCCAAATCACAAATGTGTCATCGATGTATCTTAACCATAGTTTGGGTTTGTGGATGGCATTGGCCAGGGCTCTGGATTCAAATTCTTCCATGAACAGGTTTGCAATGACGGGTGACAGTGGTGATCCCATAGGGGCTCCTTCAATTTGTTTGTATCTTTGTCCTTTGTATATGAAATATGTGTTGGTTAAGCAGTGTTCTGTTAGTTCCATGAGGTATTTAGCTGGTTGGTATTTATTTTTGATGATTTCAAGAGTCTCTTTTATCGGGACTTGAGTGAATAGTGAAACCACATCGAAACTTACAAGCAGATCTTCTTGTTCCACATGTAGATCTTTGATCATTTCCAAGAAGTGGTATGAGTTTTGTACATGTGAAGCTGCTGTTTCAGCATGGGGCTGTAGCTGTTTTGCTAAGTGTTTAGCTAGGTTTTGTAGTGGTGCTCCTCTGGAGTATATATATATATATTATATACTGTTTTCTTAAGTTTTCGCGGGTACTTACATGTATAGCATTCAGCTTTGTTCGGGTATTTTCCCACGTCATTATAGTTGTGCTTTTAAAGTTGTAGCAATGTTTCGGCAGAATCTCATCTGCCATCAGGCTTCTGTATCAGATGAACACAATACAGAAGCCTGATGATGGCAGATGAAATTCTGCCGAAACGTTGCTGCAACTTTAAAAGCACAACTATAATGATGTGGGAAAATACCCGAACAAAGCTGAATACCATACAAAGTATATACTGTTTATAGAATAGAATAGAATAGAATAGAATAGAATAGAATAGAATAGAATAGAATAGAATTCCTTATTGGCCAAATGTGATTGGGCACACAAGGAATTTGTCTTGGTGCAAATGCTTTCAGTGGACATAAAAGAAAAGATACATTCAACTCTATTCTAAAGTACATATGTATATTGTCAATAGAATAAAAAATTGGTCTCTAGTTGTTTGATTCACCCTCAGATGATATAAACAGGAGGGAAATAACCATTGCAACTACCAATACAGTAGTGTAGAGGTGATCCTCGACTTACAACAGTTCATTTAGTGACTCTTCAAAGTTACAACGGGACTGAAAAAAGAGATTTATTGTAGTTTTTTACATTTTTGATCATTGCAACTCCCCAGTGGTCATGTGATCAAAATTTGGATGACAACTGGTTCATATTTATGACAGTTGCGGTGTCCTGCAGTCATGGGATCACCTTCTGTGACCTTTTGACAAGCAAACTTACCAGGAAAGCCAGATTCGCTTAAACACTGTTACGACTGAACAATTTCACTGATTCGCTTAACAACTGTGGCAAGAAAAGTCCTAAAGTGGGGTAAGATTCACTTAACCAATGTTTCATTTAACAGCAGAAAGGTTGGGCTGCATTGTAGTCGGTAAGTCGAGGACTGCCTGTAGTGGCAGTCGAAGGATTTGAAGCTATGAACAGGTGGAAAAGATTCGCCTCTTTGAAGCAACAGAAAGTCAGTCTAGAAAGAGAAGCTGGACAGCTCTGCATGAGACCTTCTCAGCTGACAAACAGCCTGCCCAGAGTTGTAAATGAGCTGCATAGGCAGAGGAAGTTCCCTCCGACTGCTCCAAGAGCTTTCGGAAGGCAGCTTCTAGGTGCAATATCATAAAGAGAAAGCTGACAAATGGACTTCCATGTTGCCAGAAGCCAGGTTTTCACATGAAAAGAAGCTTTATTAAGCAGGGGGGAGCCTTAGCATAAGGCTCAGAGTACAATCATGACTTCACAGGCCAGCATTTCTCATGCTCCCTGCATTTGATTTGAGGCTGAAAGCTATTTGAGGGAGCCAAAACAAGCAGAGCCATTCCTGCCGACTTCCCCGGGTTTGTTTCATGGAGCCTCTTGCATCTCCAGCCGGACTCAGAAAAACCACACTGTTTCATTTATCAAAAGGTTATGTGACTCAAGTCCCAGTTTATTAATGTTTAGAAGTCCTCCGCTCGACAGACAAGTTGCACACATAAGTGGCATTTTCATTTTTTATTATTATTTATTTATTCCCTTCTGGTATTGTGGAAAAGGTAACATGAAGCAATACTTTGCAACAGTGCTTATATTTAGATTGGCTTGAGTAGACACCCAAAAAAGTGTTCACCACTAAGGGGTAATATGAAGGTCAGCACAAAACTGATGAATTGTGTGTTCATCGTATTGAAGAAGGAAAACTTTTCAACTCAGGTCTTCTAATGTAGGGTGCTCTTGTCTCTTTCACAAACATTGGCATGTAAGCCCAAGACTGAAGATATTCATGCTAAATTGTCCTTTGGATTAAAAGAACAGGACCTAGCCTTTCTCTAGGAGTTACTACCATTTCCATTTAGCACTAATAGTGTAAAGGACATTTGGACTAACTTTCCTGAAGTCGGCATCTTCCAAAAAACATCCCACGGCCAAAGACTCAGTTGGAAATTATCATTCGACACAAATGAAGGATGTCAGGTTTCAGAAGGCTGGTCTACACCCAATAGAAAAGAGTGAACTAATATGTTCTTCATACAGTGGAACCTCGGGTCACAAACACTTCTGTTTGTGACCCAATCAGGCGATGACCTAAAATTTGGGGAAATAGTTGCTTCTGGTCCTGAACAGATCCTCGGGTGCCAATGAAATACAGCTGCAGCGATTTCCCCTTCCGCACATGTGTAGAATTGTGGGCGCATGCACAGTCAGTCTCGCTTCTGTTTGCGATCAAATTGGGTTGCGACTGAAGTCCTGGAATGATTATGGTCATGACCCGAGATTCCACTGTATATTCCTTGGGGTGCATAAGGGCTAGAGTGAGGAGCAAGATTGAATCTACCTTTATATATCTTTGCACTTTCCTATATAGAACAATAGGAAAGGCAATTCAGAACAGAAATGTCTCCTTATGGGTATCACTCTTTTGTTTAACAGGACCAAAGAAGGCATTGTAAGGGTACTTCAGTTCACAACGCTTCCAGGATGCTACTCTTTGCAATCAGATTTACAAATCCAAGTAGGAACTCATTCTGAAGCAGGGGCTTCAATCATAGGAGATAATGGAATGTGGAAGTGATCTTGGGAGACAGGTGGAAGAACCACAGACTATAGGCAGCAATCAGAAAAGAAGCAGATGAGTCTGCAGAAAGAATGGGGGAATGGCAAACTTCTCAGAAGAGACTCTCTTTAGATGGTAAGGGTGGTGAGGGAAGACATACTTTCAGATTTGCAAGATTATGTTAATGTAACCGTACAATAAAGATAGAGCTGGTACTGGGCATGGTTCTTGTCTGGACTACCTTGCAAGGCTAATGCCAATTCAATTATCAAAAGATAGAAAGCAAATTTCTAATAGCTCATAGAATCTTAGACTCATAGGGTTGGGCAGGACCTTGGAGGTCATCTAGTCCAGTCCCAGCTCCAGTTGGAGACCTTATCTTAGAAGACTCAACTTATCTCAGGTGGCAATGAATTTGGTAAGAAGCATTTCAAACCATTCAGACTTCACTCAGTATAAATGAGAGTAGAAAGCTCCCCTTACAGTTTACAAGATTTCTAAGGTAAGCAGTAAAGATACTTTACTGACCTCTACTGAGTTCTTGTGCTTCTGCTATCTAACCCATCTCTGTTGGAGTTGAGAATTCATTTCTAGGAATGGGTGTTGGTTTATTAGCTTCATCAGACTAGAAAAACACCAATGTGGTCTTTCAAAACAGTTGCTAATGCAGTCTTGCTCTGAAGACCATTGTCAACCTCCTCTTTTTATATAAGGATTTCAGGATATTGATTTAAGCCGACATGCCTGTAATTAAACTTCCTTGCTCTTTACTGCATTTTTCTATTTCCTCCTGGAAAATTTATCTTGTTTGGTTTATAGCATATGCCATTATCTATTGTATGTTTTAACATAAATACCAAGTGGGTTTTTGCTGGAAAAAGACATAAAAATGGCAGCCCTTCAGTACTCATAATTCCTCTTTGAAGAAATTCTGTTCCCAAATTCAGTTTCTTCGGGCAAAAGTATAAGAATCCCCAGAGCCTTTTCTCTCCAAATTAGTCTGCCAGTCCATCAGGGTAAAAGTCAGAGGGATATTGTTCCAGAGTATCTCTGGGATATTCCTGCCCATAAAGATAACCTCTAAGTTGCTTCAAAATGCTGTAATTTTCTATTTAAATCCTAGAGTCTTTAATGGTCTGAAATAAGTAAACATGTTTCATCTTCACTGACCTTTGTCTTAATATCAGTCACAGAAGTCATTCTTTCTGTAAAGAGATTCAACATCTTAGTAGAAAGACATCAGATGTGGCCTTAAAGAAATGTCCCTGCTCTCAAATGTTTAATTAGGCACTAATTGGACACTCCATTATTGCTCATAGGAAACCTTTCTGAAGCTGGATTTGACTAACTGCTAAATTTCTTCATGATTAAATCTTGGAAAAAGATCCTAAGTATATAAACAAGACACAGCTACCCAATCTCTAAATTTATATTATCTAAAATAAACAATGTCTGATGTTTTCTGTAACTGACATGCAATGAAACCCACATTGCAACCAATATGATAAGCCTGGTAAACAACAGAAATTACACTTCATTACACACCAAGAAACATTTGCTTAACCTTCATATACACTGGTTGGTTGCTATGAACATTGCAAATCACAGTAAATAAAGGGTAGAATTTTGAAAACCAGGACCCAAAAAAATTGTCTATCTTCAGATTACAGCCTAGATCCAACTTCATTTTGTATTTCATCACTTAGCATTGACGGGATTTCAAAATTGTGATCAAAAGATATTTCGTTATTCTGAAAGCCCTAAGTGGGAAAATACTCAACTCGTGAATTCTTCTGAAAAGGATATTTACAAAATGAGAACTAAATGTCCAAGGAGATGAGATAGTTATTAATACCATTCCTCATGTGCTTTCTGAAGCATTCTAAAGTGTTGCTTCTGATACCCCATAACTAGTTAGTGCCACCACATGATTCCAAAACTTTTTCAATCATTCTTGAAAATTATTTATATTGTTTTCAGGAAGGAATAGTAATCAAAATAACTCTAACTTAGGAATCTTCCTATGACCATGGTGTTCCATAGGAAAGAAAGGTGAGCTTTTTCATTCTGAGAAATATTCTAAAATGTAAGGGTTAAGCTGAATAGGCTCAACACATATACATTATACCAATAAGTAAAGGGAGTTCTATTAGGAGCAATATGTGTTCTTAAGGCTATAACACTAAAGACTTTTGTACAATAAGATATAAACTTTTATACAATGCAATGCAAGTAGATCTGATGAAGAAAACTATACCTTTCAAATGTCTATGTCATAGTAAATAGTCAGCCTTTAAGGCAGGGGTGTCAAAGTCGAAGCCCACAGGGTGCTTAGATCTGGCCCACAGCACCACCATGGAAACAGAGAAAGATCAGTGAAAATGGAGCTTGGGAGGGTGGCCCACCCATGCTCCATTTTTGCTGGCAGAGGGTTGCAGGAGGCCATCGCAGCCAGAAACGGAGCTCAGAAGCCCATTTTTGCTGGCAGAGCAGTCAGGCCATCTCAGGCACTCCTGACACGAAGGACACCGAGCTGGCCACTCCCCCCTGACCCCCTCAAGGTCAATCACAACCCTGATGTGGCCCTCAATGAAATTGAGTTTCACACCCCTGCTTTAAGAAGTCATACGACTAGGCTTCAGCTGCAACAGGGGATCTTGGTTATTCTTTTGGAAATTATCATTTTGGCTTATTCACATATTCCAATTGCAGCTCTGCTCCTCCTGAGCAATAAGAAACTCAGGGATACATTATTTATCAACTAGATTTATATTCTTTAGAAGAATGATGCCCAAGGCAATATTTGCATTTTTTTTTACAATGTACACGATGAGCAAAGCAAAGACACAGCTTAAATGTTCCAACCATCAGATAAGCTCCACCTGAAAGCTCCCCTACCCCCCAAAGCAGGAATCCATTCCTTCAACCCCTGTCTTGGTATCTGGCAGAGCATTCTGAAAACATAATCCCTAACTGCTTTCCTGTTTAACTTTCTGCCGTTCAAATACCAGTTTTACACTAAGAAGGGGATCCCAAATAAAATTCTGGTGTCTGCCAAAAAACAACAACAACCCCACAGCCAAAACATGAAGGGAAGTACAATTGCAGCCAGTATATCCCTTATGTGGCTGGCCCTCAAGTGCTCTGCCACTGAATAGAGAAGTTTCATTTTACTAACCACTCATTTGATAAAGTTTACTTTCCTGTCAATTAGATGAATCATGTTTTAAAGCCACCTAAAGCTACGGCAAATTCCACGGCAACATGTGGTGGGAAAAAAATGCATTGTTTAGAAAAGTATTCCTCCAGTTCCATTTTATAAGGCTATATCAGGCTTCAACCATATGGACCCAATGCTGCGGTTACGATTGTCCCCTTTCTCCATTCCAAAGCTGGCAAAAGGTATTATATTAGCATTGATGGTTTAATCTCTCACTATTCCCTCTGGGAATTTCTATACACCTTTGTATTGGTTTTTCTGGTATTTTCTCATCTCTCACCCACCCACTCACCCCAATATTACAAGAGAACATGATGGAGAGAAAGTTACCTTGACTTACCATGTGTGAGCATAATCATAAACCTGGGACTTCCAGCTCTTCTCCAACATCTTAAACATGTCTGCATCTCTCCCCACCTCCAAACAACAACAAAAAATAGCCCTATGTCAGAGCACTTATTATTCTCCCAAACATAGTGATAATCCTGGGACAACCCTGGGAGACAAAAACAGAGGCCAGCCACCACAACTCTTTCTCATCTCCTTCATGGTTTGCATGTTAAATTAATGGCAAGTGGCTGAAAAGTACTACAGAAAATGGCAGATAAGCCCATCCATGGATAAGCCAACCTTCAAAACTTCAACCCAAATACCATGAAAAATGCATCCCTTCTGGTTAGCTGACCTTCACATTTTTAACCCTCCCGACAGTTGCAAAACTACAAAATGTTGCATTCATTTATAAAAACTCTGCAGTTGTAAGGCCCTGGCAAACGTTTTTAAAAATCTGAATTCAGGTCCTGAGTTACAATGGAAGGTATGTTTTGGAACTTATAATTCTTGGCTTATTCCTCAGTATACACAATATTCTTTAAAGTAAAATCAGTCTCATTTCCTTTGCTGCCTAATTAAAAATGAATGATGGAATAAGGATACCCTTTTCATGCTTTTATTTGAAGGGCTAATACTCAACATTCATCTTTGCTTCATCTTCTTTTTAGCCTCTTACCATTTCTCTCACTTTGCCCAAGTCTTTTCTCTGCCACTAGCTGCATCCCACCTACATCCATCTCCTTTCCTACTTCCTCTAAAGGGTACTTAGGCCAGAGATAGGTCCTTAGGCCAGTTTGCATATCATGTTGACATGAAACATACCAATTCTGATGGTAGGGAAGGGGATCATCTTTGGAATACCATAGAAAATAATAACCCCTAAACACAGATAATACATTCTCCCAGATGTTTTCGTTTGCAACCTATGCTTGCATGAGGAAATGATTTTTGACACCAAAATATAATAAAATATTGCTCATTTCTTTCTTTGGATTTTGATCACCTCCTTTTCCTATATTTAATCAAAGTAAGGGGAAAGAGGCCTTTCCTTCAGGACTTTTCTGTTCACATATTCAGAAGTAAAACCTAGGATCATCATGTTGGGTTTATATGTTAAGATAATATTCTTGATTGATGATTAGGTTGAAATTCTTGATAAAGAAGAGTTGCTAAGCCCAGGAGTTTAAACAGTGGAAGAAGATGGCTTTGTGACAGAGAAATCATGAGCTTTCATTCTTCTGGATAAGTGTAGTATTACCCTTTAGCACTTCTGGGTGTTAAAATAGTACTTAAAGCACACATTTCATTTATTAACATCCTCCAACTTCTCCCAGAATGAATATTATTGGAAATGATGAAACCAGAAGTCCTTTATGCCAGCTTCCTATTTTTCATTATTACATTTGACATATTTATAAAATTTACAGTTCAGTGCTTGCTAGCCCTTCTCGCAGTGGTGGGATTCAAAAAAAATTACTACCAGATCTGTTAGGGATATACCCTAGCAGAATCTGCACGGCAGGCAGGCAGGCAGGCAGGCAAAATATGTGAGATAAACGTTTTTGTAGCTTACACTCAGTAAAACAGATACACTGTGCTAGTTAAATAGTTTATTCCAGTAAGAGTAGTCAAACAGTCCATATATCATTCACTAGTTCAGTCCGTCCGGGGATTATTCAGTTGCAAAGTCCAGTGTCAAAAAAGAGGTCAGTAAACTTACAAATATCAGTCCAGTAATAAATCTTCTCACAGTAGAGATATGAAGAAGTTCAAACCTCCTTTCTTCCTTCAGCAAAAGGAGGAGCAGGGAACCATGAATCCATCATTGTCAGCAAGCAATTCAGTAAGCCAGCAATACAGTAATCAATCAAGTTCTCTTGCTCCCTCTTATGGCAGTTTTACATCCGCACCCAAAATTACATGCTTTGCTGTTTAAAGTGATACACACTTAAACTTACTAACATAGTTTATATATATTATTTTACCCAAACTAAGTTAGGTAACTTTGTTATTCCTAACAGGATCTGTGGGTATGGCTTCTGGGCATGGCATGACTTGGTGGGCATGGCTTGGTGGGCATGGCAGGGGAAGGTTACTGCAAAATCCCCATTTCCTCCTCACTCCTGGGGGAAGGTTACGGCCAAATCCCACTAACCTGCTTTCCAGCTCCATTCTCCTGTGCAGGGCAACAAAAGAAGGCCCAGCCAATCAGCTGGGACTTGGGAGGCAGAGAATAAATAGGGTGGGGCCAGTCAGAGGTGGCATTTGCCGGTTCTCCAAATTACTCAAAATTTCTGCTACTGGTTCTTCAGAACTGGTCAGAACCTACTGAATACCACCTCTGCCTTCTCCTACTAGATAAGATTCTTAGCTCTTGTGTTTGATACCCTGACACTGAAATTCAAGTGGGGAAGGGGGAGAATTAGAGTTCAGTACACAGTGTTGCAAGGAGAACGGTATTTTGATTCCCCCTGCATGACAGCTGCTGATTATCTTGGGTTAGCCAAACTGAAATTATAAGAAAGCATATTACTAGTTATATAACTTGATAGAATTCCAGAGGCATACATTTGCCACAAATCCTTTAAGATGAGTAATGTTTTTAGCTGGTTTTCCATCTGAGTCAGCTTTGTATAATTAATTGCCTTGCCTAAAATGGCTATAATACACCCGATTTGGCTATAATACACCTGATTTTACAGGAGCGGGCCATTAGGAATCTGGCTACATTTATGTTCATGTTGCTTAAGAATTGTGATTGATGGATCAGTTTGGATCTACTGAAATGGCTTCAGGAATTTTAATGCATCTTAGCAAGGTTATGTAGAAATCACCTGAAATCTTCTGCTCTTTTAGGTTGTGTTATGTGATGTCCTTGCCCCAGGGGTGGGCTGCTGGGCACTTACAGCGACTTGAGAGAGCCTCTAGCTAAGACTCTGTGGGCCTCGAAGAGCCCCCAATAACCTCAGAAACACAAGCAGCAAGGGAAAGCTCTTAATAGGCTTAATTGAAGTTCTGGGCATTCAGCCAAGAGCATTTCACACCTCATAAAAGTGTTGCAAGCTAGATAAACAATCCACTCAGGGCTTGCAAGGGAGAGCCATTGAGAAAATCGGATAATATAGCCACTAGCCTCTAATTCCTAAATAATAAGAATTACGTAACTGATCAGAAACTCCACTAAGACTCCAAGATGCCTCTCACAGTCACTGCTATTAAGCCTGGTGTCACCCAGTCTTTTATTTAAGTATTAAATGCATGAAATAATAAACACCTTTTTGGTATATATCTTTTTTAGGTAATTAGGACAAAGAAGCAACATTGAGTTTGCACACCCACTAGTCACATGATCATCTAGTCATGCCCACCTGATCACATGACTACCTAGCCACACTCACCCGATCACACGGCCGCCCACCAACAGCCACCCAGCCAGTCATTAGGGCAGAGAGCCCCTTGCTAAAAAATTTGAAGGTCACCCCGTCTTGTCCTGAATTAAGTATTAATTATTCATGCGATAGCTTCTCTTTGCCTTTCTTTGCAACCAAATCAGACTTCTCAACATTACATTTATATAATTCTTTTGGGAGAGATGAATATGATGTACAGGTGTTTTTTCCCCTCATTTTCATCTCCATCCAACATCCTGTGAGATAGGCTGGGTGGACAGACAAAAATTGGCACAGAGTTCCTAAACTGTGCACCGGGTTGGAAAAGATCAGTGTTTTTTTTAAAAACTTGGCCACTGTGAGATGTGTGGAGTTCAACTCCCAGAATCCCCCATTTTGACTAGATGACCTCTAGAATTATTTCCAAACTTTACTTGCTATAGGCTCAATTATCAAGTTGAATTTCAGTTTTGCTACAACACCTTTCCTAATGAGTATCATCATGAAACATGCAGCTGTTGATGGAAATCAGTTTGCTCTCAATCTACCTACTAGGGCACATTCTGAGAGCTTAATTAATGCCATTTCTGAAAACCAGACTCAGGATGTGTTTGCAATAAGTATATCATTAATGCTTCTTCAAGAATAAGATAGTAGAAAATCATAGTGGCTACTTCCCCAAATATTTTCTTTCCTAAAACTGTATGCACTAAAATTGATCAAGCGCTGTTTTTCTCCCATCCTTCCTTGCTTCATTCCCACTTCCATACAAACTAAAGAAGATTGATCGATCTTACTTATTTGGCACTTGAACTTAATGTTATGCTTTTGTAGGTCATACCACTATTAAAATTAGCGGAACAAAATTGAGTGTGCTTTTGCTAGTTTGATGACTCAACACACCTACTTGGAAAAAAACACAATTTTTGTTGGAGAAAAGTAAATATTCTTCAAGGAAAAATAATAAAGCTAGCCTTAGTAACCATGTATGTGCATGTCTGACTGCTCTAAGTTAAGGATGCTGTGGGAAGCAGCATCGGTCCCAACAGGCTCTGGTTGCCGTGTAAATGTCAGCAAAGGAGGCCACATTGGATCTGTTTGTCTTACTACCTGCACGCTTCGGGTGGTTATTTGAAAACCTGGAAAACTGAATCACTAATCTAATGTTTGCCATTGAAGCTAGAGGAGATTTGAGGTGGAAGATAATTTCAATGATTTCCCTAAACATTTCCACTTGCAACTGTGTGCGCGCATGTAAAAAAGCATTTGGCATGGGTCTCTTTCTTCGTAACCTCAGCAGTCCTGTGGCTTAAAAAAATGCCTTGCTTTGCTGCATTGTAGTTGACAAGGGGAAAATAATGCTAGGGCACTAACTTTAGCAACTACAGTTTGGGTTTGATTCAATATTTGAATCACTATGAAGCATTTTGTGGATTTCAGACTATAAATATTATTTTAATATTATGCACTATATAAACAGCTGTTTACGGTTAATTTAGAGATCAACTGCTCCTCATCATGGGAGCCAAACAATCTCAAAGCATCGTTGCTAACAGTTGCAATATTTATAACTGCAGTTTTGTAATTCTCAGTCCATCAGAAAATTTACAACTTTCATCATTAATTTAATGAAAGTTATAAAATTCTATCCAAGAACACTGGAGGCTGTGCGACATTCTTCAAAAGTAATGAAATCCATTCAGCACTGATTTTTAAGAGGATATACTGTAAATGTCTAAAGTCATTCTTATGATACATACCAATATAGACTACACCAGTCATTAAAAAGATATATTTGATACATTTTCAGAAGAAACAGCTTTGGTATTTCAACTACAACTTCTCCTGGAAGCTTTCATTTATTTTTAATTCCAAATTCTTGATAAGTAACAAGAAATATGCAACAAGATGGTGTTCAAACAACAGGTGCAGCTACATCTTGGAAGCTTCCCACTGAACTCTCCGGACCAATGTTCTGTCTATTGCTTCTACACTTGGACAACCTAGAAAGAAAAAGATGAATAGTTATATTCAAAATAATTGCCTCCAACAAGTATTTCCAATAATGGTCTTGCAATTGTTTGTTTTCTGTATGTATTTACACAAATCATCGGATCTCCTGCTCTCTTTTGTAAGGATAAGTGGGTAATAACTAATAATATGTTTTTTCTCAAATGCTACAGTATCTTTTTGGAATAATCTTCCTTAAAGAGGTCCATTTGGTATCATAATGTTTTTCTTTTAGATGCCACATAAGATTAACTTTATTTCTGAGTGCCATTACTTCAAAGATGTTGGGATGATGTGGGATTTTTTATAAAACAAATTCTATAGCCAAAATAACTTTTCTTGGAAACACAGTATGGCAGGTCCTCTTCTCTTATCCCTGTACTTACAAGCTCTGTTACCATTATCTCAGTTAATTCTATTTGGATTCTAGAAATCTTTCAAGTTTAACCCTATATTAATAGCCAGGCTTAGTTTGGCCCTACAGAATCTCATTAAAAATAGTTGTTGACTTATATTATGAACTTTTTAGGAAGGGGAAGATTACAACTAAGTAGTAGCTTTCATAATTTATGTATAAAAAATCCAAATAAGATCAAGTAAAAGATCCTGAGAAAGTTTTATGAAACACAAGCCACCAAACATTAGATGGCTGTGTAATCTATATATAGCATTCCATTGTACAAATCCTATTTTCCTATCAAGTGTAATCAACATACAAAGGGTAAATAAAATAATACCAATAAAGATAGTCCCCGACTTATGACCACAATTGGGACCAGAATTTATCTTGCTAAGCAAGGCCTTGTGCCACTTAATTGTACAACCTTTTTTTGCCATGGTTGCTAAGCAAATCACCAACGCTAAGTGAATCAATCCTGATTAAGTAAATCTGGCTTCCCTCATTCCTTTTGGAAGCTTGCTGGGAAGTTCGCAAATGGCCGTCACATGACTCTGGGATGCTACAACCGTCACATGACTCTGGGATGCTACAACCAGAATAAATACACATGCTGGTAGCCAAATATTCAAATTTTGATCACACGACTGTGGGAATGCTGCAATAACTGTAAGCATAAGGATCGGTCATAAGTCACTTTTTTCAGTTCCTTGGTAACTTCAAATGGTCACTAAACAAACTGTTGTAAGTTAAGAACTACCTATATGCTCTGCATCTTACCAGAGAGCGCCATTGCTAATTTGAATTCTTCTTTCAGTATTTGAAGAACTTCCTTCACACCATCTTCACCCTAATTAAATTAAAGCACGTTGTATGAATGTAAATGTAGTGGTCCTAGATTTGTTCTAACTGACAAACACAAATATTTGTCCAGTAGATTAATCTTTCTTTTCTCTTCACAACTCCAGCTTAGCTCACTGACAAATTCAGGTCCATTCGTTTAGTGCTTTGAAAAAGAAGCTGAAACCTTCTAATGTTTCCTCTTGAATCATTGGGGGAAATGGCAGAGCATACCAAGTCATTTAATTGACCTCATGAGCTTATTTTTCTGAAGTTATCACTTAACATACATGGTGCTCTATATATACAGACTAGCTTAAAGTTATCCATAATATGTTTGGTTGGCTTGGGATTAGTGTGTGATGAATTTTGGCACTTTGGTTTGTGTACCATAGTGTTCTGGCTTGGAATTTATGAGGCCAGTGGGTTGTGTCTTTAAAAAAAAAATCATTGTTAAACAAATAATAATGTAAGAGAAAATCTGAAATACAAATTGGAAAGCCATTATTTTTACCCCATTTCTCAAATCTGTTAAGTTCATCCTTAGCTATGTAGAACATTTGTAAATCCAATATATTATGTTGCCGTCTTCAAATTTATGTCTTCATTCACGCATGTCTTCTTCATATCTGTCTTCTATTTTCTTCACGTCTTCCTTCAAGTTATTAATACCAATATTGTAGTGGCTTCAGGATCCAGCTATGTAGCTTAACCAGTCAGATCCTTTGGGTTGTCCTCCTAACATTATAATTGTCACTTTGTTGTTTTTGTCCAGAAGCACTCCAATGACTGCTGAAATGGGGAAAGAGATGTCTTTCAGACAAACATGGAAGAACAAGAACTGAACTCCTGATTTACCTGGAATGCAAGACCCCAGATTACAGGCCTTCCTACAAACACCGCTTTGGCCCCAAGAGCCAGGGCCTTGAGAACATCTGTGCCTTTTCTTATTCCACCATCTAGAAATACTTCAGTCTTCCCTTCCACCGCATCTATTATTTCAGGCAGGACCTCAATCTGTAAGTGAAAATGGGAAGGGAGAAGAATTCCACATTTGGCATACTTGCAGAACAATCTTTGAGGTCCAACATTTAAATATTTAGAAGCTGCAAATACCATGGTATTTTATTATCCTGTTTGATAAATATTCCAGCTAGCCTGCTTCAAATGTTAATGTAAGAACTATATATCCAAGTGTCCCCAAAGCTTCTGCACATTCTCTGGAAAACCACAGGCCATGTTCTGCACCATATAATTACTAATTGCAACCTAGACTTTCAGTGACACCCCATCATATTAAAATCCTTGATTATTATAGCCTTGCTGACCCTTATTCTCCAAAAATCAGTTGCTAGGTTCTACTCAATCTGCCTTCCAGGCATTAGGGAGTGTCAGGTGGAAGAAACCCTGAAATGTATAATTAACACTTGAGAGTTTCTGTCACAGAGAACTTCAAGCAGAATGGAGAACCTAAAGCAGCCTCTTCAAATTTGTTGGACGACATTTACATAAATCTTAAGCACCTGTAATTCAGTCAATCTGGACTGGTGGAACAGACTTTTCAATATATAGCTAATCCTTAGTTGAGCCCAGAATTATCCTGGTCATGATGGAAATCATAACAAGACCAACCCAATTTTATGACAATTTTTTTTTTTTTTTAAACAAATTTTATTAATTTTACAGAAAACACAGGAAAACAAACAAAACTAAAAGATCTTTTCTGAAGGTTGTCTGATCCCGGGTTGAAACTCTTCACACAGACACAAATTCAAACATCATATTCACTTTATATATCCTTCCATATCTTATTATCATTTTCTTTTATATATATATATATAAACCATTTTTATCAATTTTATATAAACAATGCACAAGGCATAACAGCTTATAAATTCTTTTCTAAGAAAAAATAATAAAAGAAGAAAACCAATAGAACATAACAATTCCAAATTATAGTATCAATACTTTATCTATTTAACTTCATATCTTATCCCAACTTTTCTTTTTCATCCAAATTATTTCTTATTAATAAAATTTTTTTTGCCTTTTTTCAATATACAAAATCCAAAAAAAAAAAACATAACAAAACCTTTATATATCCTTTCATATCTTATAACCATTTTCAATAATATTCTTTGTCTGTTCTATTTCCAACTATCCATTCATCTTTTTTCTTTTATTATACTTCTCCTATACACCAATTGGAGTAACGTCTATAACTCATTACCCTAACTTAAAAGTACTTCATATAACAATTTTTCTTGGGATTCTGTTTAATAGATTCTAAAATTACACAATGAATTTTATACTCTAAATACACATATAAAAAACACAATCTTATGTACCCTCCAGAATCCCTCTTTTATCCTAAATTAAATTCACCCATTGTCTCTGAATAAACTTTTTTTCTTTAGATCTTGCTTCCCCCCATTGAGGCTTCTCCTCCCCCCCTTTCTCTCTTGCTTATTCTTCTCCTTGCCCTTTTTACCCCTTTGTCTTTCCTCCTCCCTTTTCTTACTCCCTTTCCTTTGCTTTCTAACCTTGCCTACACCTTTCCGCTCATTTTTCTCTTCTTTGGTTGTTTTTATAATTCTTAAAATCCCCTTTTTCTTATCCTTTTTCTCCTCCTCCCCGAAAAGAACCCATTGTTCATCAAAGATGGCTTCTTCTTCCTCTTCTTCTTTGTCCCAGTCCTTCTGCTGCGTAGTCAATTTTTCATAAGTACATAACGCCATTTCTAAGAATTGAAACAAAGTGCCCAAAGTATCTTCTTTTTTATATTTTTGATATTCAGTCTTTAGTTCATCCACAAGCGATGCCATTATGAAAAAAGAAACTTTTCCCAAAACAACCACAAATATTTTTAATCAAAAATAATTCAAAAAAAAAATTCCAAAAATTAATACTTTTCTTTCTTCTTCTCTTTCTCTTTCTGGGGTTAATGTTTAATCAAAGAGGTCCAATTACCATATACCTTTCTTTGGGATTCTAGGCAATCTCCTCCTTTTTCAGCTTCTGCTCCAATTTTTTTTCCTCTCCCTTCCCACTTGCAATATCAATTTTAAATAATCAGAAATCCATACCTCTAATAAGGGTTTTCCAATTTCTTAAGTTTTTCAATGTCCAGAAACCCTTTTGTCCCTTAGCTTCAACTTTCAGAATAATTCACTTTCAATGTCCAATATGTCCAAACATATCTGCTGTTTCCATGGGGTGGGAGAGTGAAGAAAAAAAAAAGTTCCCTTTAACAGCTTCTCCGCCGCTTTCGATCTTCTTAGGAATACAATGTATCCTCCAGCAATTCAAACAGCTCAGTTCCAACAAATTTGAAAGATGTTACTTGACCCGGCTCAGACAGCACTTTCACTCTTCTTACTTCCTCCAGCGCAATCTTACCCGGTTGCTGGCTTCTTCGTGGCGGCCATTGCTGACCGCCACTCCACCGCCTTGGGAAAAAAGGGTTTTTCTGCGACACCCCCAACCCCCTGTCCGACTCCCCTCTCTCTTCAGCTGTCCCTACAGGGCAGCCATATCCCCCTGACCCATCTGTATCGGGGGTACCTCGGCGGCTAGCACAGCAGGAATCGCGAGCTGTCGCGAATTCCTGCTGCCCCAAAGCCACGTGAAACCGGAAACCCCCAATTTTATGACAAATTTTGTGGTGGTCATTTAGTGAATCCATCATCTGCAATGAGCTTTTTTTGCCAAAAACTGGAAGTAAATGCCACTTTCTGCCCCCCCCCCAAATGTAATAAATAAGAGCTGTGATGGCGCAGTGGTTAGAATGCAGTACTGCAGGCTAACTCACTACTCACTCTAGGAGTTCAATTTTGAGCAGGTCAAGGTTGACTCAGCCTTCCGTCCTTCTGAGGTTGGTAAAATGAGGACCCAAATTGTTGGGGGGAATAGGCTGACTCTGTAAACCACTTAGAGAGGACTGTAAAGCACTGTGAAGGAGTATATAGGTCTAAGTGCTACTGCTGTAAATCACAGTCACATGACCACAGGATGCTGCAAATAGTTGTAAATGTAGCCAATTACCAAGTACCCAAAATGTTCTGATAGCTGTCAGAATCACATATCTAAGTCATAAATACTCTAGTTTTAGTTCTGTTGGAATTTTGAATGGTCTCTAAGCAACCAATCATAAATGGAGGACTACCTGTAGTAGATAAGTAATAGGCCCTTTAAATAAGGAAGCTAGATAGTTGAAAATTAAGAATATTATTTATATTGACATAACCTGTGATTGGTTCTAGAATCCCATATGGTTTTCCAACATTTAGACTCTAAATTCAGGAGTGCCCAAGCTTGCCCACTTTAAAACTTGTGGACTTCAACTCCCAGAATTCCCCAGCCAGCATGATTGAATTCTAGGAGTTGAAGACCACAAGTCTTTGAGTTGCCAAGGTTGGATGCTCCGCTCTATATAGATCCTCAAGCACAACCTACAATTATATTGTCTGTTCGTTTTTTTCAACAGGATTGGTTAGACTTTTCCAGAGCTGACAAGATATTTACATTTGTTTTTTCCATTACTGTCCTTTCGTCTCTCCCCCTCTCTTTACCTCTACAAAGAACCGCAGATATATAAGTGTACATATGCATGATGCTTTAGTATAACAAACATATAGTTTTAAGATTTTTTTAATCAATTTAAGAGCAATCCTACAATTCTATTGATTACATTTTACATTCTGTTATTCCTCAAGCATTAATTTCTTGAGGCATTATTACAGATCCAAAATTCTCAGTGAGAGGCGAATATTTGAGTGTATGTTGTTTGCAGCACTTTAGATATATAGGCAGTCCTTGACTTACAACCACAACATTTCTGTTGCTTAAGTGAGACATTTGTTAGGTGAATTGGGCCCGATTTTATGACCTTTCTTGCCACAGTTGTTAAGTGAATCACTGTGATTGTTAAGTTAGTAACATGGTTGTAAAGGAGATCCGGTTTCCCCATTAAACTTTGCTCATCGGAAGATTGACCCCAGGACACTACAACCATCATAAATACACACCCATTGCCATGTGTCTGAATTTTGGTCACATGACCATGGGGTTGCTACAATTTTCGCAAGTGTGAAGAACAGTCGTAAGTCACTGTTTTCAGTGCTGTTGTAACTTTGAATGGTCGCTCAATGAATGGTTGCAAGTTGTGGGCTCCCTGTATGCAGAATTGAAAGGCTATACATTTAAGCAAGATTCGTATAAACTAACATCAGTCTCAGTTTGATCTAGGGTTGGGTATCATCATGCCTTGGGGATTGCAAGATATTTTGGTTACTTTAATATAATTTAGATGTGCTTGATATGTAACTGCATAAACACCATAACTTTTTAACGTTAATTTTGTTTCATCGATCATGTCAAAAATGGTCATCGATCCCTTTTTTTCAGTGCCATTGTAACCAGTGGTGGTATGCTACTGGTTGGGATGGTTCAGCTGAACCGGTAATAAAAAAAAAAAAGCCACAGACAATCAGCTGAGAGGGAAAAGAAGAGGAAAGCCCTCCCACCTGCCCCTGCGCTTTTCTCTTCTTTATCCTCTCAGCTGATTGGTGCTGCAGGCCTCAGCTGGTGTGGGGAAAGCTGCCCACAGACAATCGGTGTGTGTGCATTAGGTGCATGCACACACAATCACTGAATCGCTAAGAGAACAGGTGGGATCCCACTGCTGACTGTAACTTCAAACCGTTGCTAAATGAATGGTTGTAAGCTGAGTACTATCCATTTTACAAAACTTCTGTTGTCTTTTATATTGGGAGTTTTGCAGCGATAATTCAGCGCCCGAAAAATAAACACAGATAGCTGATGCTTCAATTTAACATCTTTATAAACATAGATTTTACAAACCAGTTGTAGATTTCTCTAACGTGGAGCAAACTCAAACAGAAAGACGTTGCAAGTTCAGAGCAGAGCTCCGGTCTTCAGCAAGCAAGCAAGTTAGTTTTATCTTCAATAGATAGACTCAGAGCTCAACATAGCTTCAGAGCTGCAGAGCTCAACATAGAGCCATGCCTAGGCTACTTTTAGTTTCAGTTTCCAGCCTAGGCTACTTCTAGTTTCAGTTTCCAAAACAGTCCTCATTGGCTGACTTAGTTGTTATGCCTATCTGTTGGCTGACCTTGTTACCCAAGCTCTATTCCAGTTCATGAATATACTCTGACATTTTATTTCCCTGTTTTCTCCAATCCAACAGTCATCCAAATTTTGTATTTGGTCCCATTTGGTATGCTCAACCCTTGGATTACATTAAAAAAAAAAATCCCCTTCCCCTGTTTATGTTCTCCAAAGTTTCTACATCTGTTGAGATTCCTCCCATGATGTAAATTATTCTGTCTTATACATGGGTGGTGGAATTTCAGTCCATGGAGAAAAGTTAAGAAATGGCTATTCAGAAGGGCAGGGGGAGGTTACCTCTCCTTGAGTGATGGTTTGAGTAAGGTGGAAGCTGGTTTAACTTCCTTTTGGATGAAAACAAATCAGAAAAGGAAACTTGCTATTTTTTTTCTTAAATTAATATTTTATGTGTTAATATTTAAAGAACAGAATAAATAGCTGCACAAAAGGGAAAAAATGGAACAAATAGAACAGAGGTCATTCTATGATCTTAAGGAATAATTAAAAATCTCTATAAAACTCTAAACATTAATGCAGAATATGAATAAATGCAGGGGTGGGTTGCTACTGGTTCTCCCTGGTTCAGGCAAACTGGTAGTTAATTTTATGGCCGTTCAGCGAACCAGCAAATCCCACCCCTGGTTGGCCCTGCCCACCCTTCCCATGAATCCTACGCAGCCATTTTGTATCCCAGGTAAATGCAGGACTCGTGCGGAGGCTTGGGGACAGCGAAAAACGGGCCTCCCAGAAGCTCCGGAAGGCCAGAAATATAAGTTTGCCTTGTTGAGTAGAAATTCTTGTCTTTTGATAAGCTAAAATGGACCCTCTTCTTTCAGCTAAGTCTATTGTGAACACAATGTGTTCCTAACAATTCCTCCTGTTCTCAGAATGGAGGCCTAGGCATCACACATTAATAATTGCAAAAGGGTTATCAATGCTGCTTCATGTCCCAGAAGTTGCATCCTTCATCCACCAGCACAAAGCTATTTCACTTCTTTGTATCATAACATTAGAGTTTAAGTGAAATGCAAGTGAGAAAATCCACAGGCTGGCAGGCTCCAGCTCAAAAGTCTCTTCCTTCAAAGAGGATCAAAAGCTGTTTCTATTTGACTAAAAATGATGAATTAGTAATTTAGTCAGCATTGTCAAATGCCTCAGTTCTTTTTCTTTTTTTTCTCTCGTTCTTTTTTTTTTTCCTTTCTTTTTTTAGATTAAGTAACTCTTGCCTAAGGAAGGAAAAGACATGTTTAAAGACAGAGAAAATCCAAATCCAAGAGATTAAGATAGAGGGAACCAAAGAGATAGGAAAAGTCTGTTCTGGCTATGTTATATAGACTAATTGGTATTTAGAAAAATGTATGCCTTTGTATAAAACTAAAATTATGAAAATACTAATTAATGAAGAGAAGTGTAAGCTGGATGGTCACATCCTTGAGGATATAGTAGACAGCAGCAGCATTAATGGCTTTCCTGCTGACAGAGTTTGCCAAGTGTTGATCTTTGTCTATTTCTTTGAATCTCAAAGGGAATTCCCAGATATCTCCAATGCAAATATGTTCCGGCTAAATCTGATATTGTTTTAACAGGAGCCGCTAATTAGCAGTGCAAATGGGGAGGCACAGAGGGGATGTTTGCACAAGTTGGTACGAAGGCAGCCCACTTGTCTAGCAGACTTGGAAAACCTATCAGCCAGCCAGATATGCTTGCTAACCACTATTTGTTTGTGTATTCATTGTATGTTTGCAGCCACCCATCTTACAAAACACAATTCTGGGTGGCTTCCCAATAATAAATAATAATTATTGCTCCGAGTCATCCGGAGCAACAAGTCTCTCTATTCTATCAAATAATACAATCCTTGGGCTCCAACTTTATTCTTTCCCAATGCTGGAGATGGGGGAAGAGAGCCAATCTTTTACAGCTTTCTGGAAGGCTCAAAGAGTGGATTCCTGCCAGATGTCAAGGGGAAGGTATTGCACAGGGTAAAGACTGCCGTAGAAAAGACACACTTCCTGGTCCAACTAAATAGCAGCATCTAAGAGGAGGGAACTGAAATGTGCCACCCAATCTAACCTGGTAAGACAAGCAGATGTCTCCAGGAAGAGGCAGTCTTACAAATAAACTGGGCCTTGGCCTTGTAGGTAATAATCAGCTTCTTGAACTGTATCCAGAAAGAAATTGTGAGCTACTAAAACTCACACAATAGCCATGTGATATGAGCAAATGAAGAAGCAACCAAGACTGCATGTACCACTGCATTCTGGTCCCGTTCTAATTTCTGAGTAGCATTCAAGGGCCACCCCATGAATACTACACATCGCAATAGTCCAACTGGGAAGTGACCAAGGTATGACTGATTGTGAGTGTGCTGTCCAGACAGTATATAGGTAATGGGAATTGAGATGGTTAGTTAGGAACAGAGAGTTGTTCCCTTAAGGGAATGTATCATAGTAAATGTAGTTAAGGCATCCTGGGAAATGTAGTCCATGTCATGTGGTCACATCTGTAATCCTGATTGATCACTGAATTGACCCTTGGTGGGTTGGGGGAGGTTCCTTCTCTCTTGCCTGGACCCCCATGCTCCTTCATTATGAGAATGAAAAGATCACTGTCCTTTTACACTATGAATTCAGCTATGCAAAGATTTGGACACTGAGATGAATCTCGATGTAACCGTGAGCTATATATGAGGATACCTGATGAACCAATAAAGAAACTTTGTATGGATGCCTTTGTAGAGTTATGTCTGCCTTTATACATTCAGTCAGTAATTATAAAGGACAGAACAGTGAGCAAGGCCCACAATGGGCTCAGTTGGCACACAAGATGTATCTGTGCAAAGATTTCTCCAGCTGTGACTTCTACCCCCTCCTTGAACAAAAGCCACAGATTGAGGAGAAGCCCCAAATTGTGTAGCACTTCTGCCCAGGGAACAGAGATAATATATTATCAGACCAAAACCCCCAAAGCACTATCTTGTGGTGGTGGAGCCTGGGTCAGTTCTTCCCTATCAAGAGCTTCACAGCCTCCAGATACTAAGAAAGCACCAGAATCATCACTTCAGGCAGAATTGGAGGTGTCAAAGTGGGTATTACCAGAATACTGATTTAGAATTCTAGTCCAGCCCCCTGCTCAAGGAGGAGAACCTTTAGCATCTCAGACAAGCAACTGTCCAGTCTCTTATAAAAAAATCTCCAGTGATGGAGCACCCATGATTTCTGGAGGCATGATTTCTGGAGGCAAGCTGTTCCATTGGTTAATTGTCCTCACTGTTAGGAAGTTTCTCCTTAATTCCAAGTTTCTTCTCTCTTTGATCAGTTTCCAACCATTATTTCTTGCCCTGCCCTCTGGCTGCTTGGGAGAATAATTTGACCCCCTCTTCTTTGTGGCAGCCCTTCAAATACTGGAATACTACTATCATGCCATGGTGATGATACCACATCCCATGCTGTTGAATGACCTCACCCAGCAGGTTCATGTAGATCTTAAAGAGGAACACTGAGAGACCCAAGCATTAAGCACCACACAATGCAAGGGTCTAGGATTAAACCACTTCCCACAACAACACACCAATAGGAACTAGCAGCTTCATAGTTAAAAGTGTTTTCCGTGCTTTTAGTTTAGCAGAATATGGAAAGTGTTGTGGTTAGCCGGCAGCAGGTGCGGACGGCTGAGGAGACCGAGGATTCGGATGAGTGGCCAGGGCCATTAGGGAATGGACTGCTGCCTTCAGAGATTGTGGGAACTGGCAGCAGCAATGAAGAGGTTCCCGAGGAGCCTGTGCCAAGTGCGCATGTGCGCAGGGTTGCTCATAGGAAAGAGCAGCTGCAGCAGCATGAGCAACTTGGGAGTAAGGCTGCAAGGTAATGGCCCCTCCTTCAAGAAAATAAAAGCCAGCTGTGAATCTGATGTTATTTGCAGGAAGCAAAGACATTTTAAAACTCAAGTCTCGTGGACATTGCAGTATCTTAGTTGGTATTTGAAGACTCTTGTGTTGTAAAATATTTCTAGGTAACCTTATCTGTTATTCTTGGCAACCTGGCACAGTTTTGGCGAGGCTCGTGCTTAGCAAAGTTAATTAGTTTGCAGCAACCTTTTAACCGGGGATTCATAAGAATCATTAAAAGGTTTCTGTTCCCTTTGGTTCATGTTTGTTTTTTTGGAAAAGGGTTTGGGTCAGAACAGAAATTGCACATATTTTTAATCCAATTTAAGGAGAATCAGTTAATTTAATCAGTAAAATAAATACGTGCAATGATTATTCCTACTAAGTAATAGTTGGGAAAGTTATTAAAGGGAGAGGGGATGTTAATAAAAGCAGAAATTGAGTAAGACTCCTCTTTTCCAATATTTTTTTTAAAAACTTTTGCTAGGTAAACAAACTCTGGCTCCTTACACTGACATTTCTGGGGGAAATCCTCCTTAACCCCACTCCAAAGGTGATGTAATTGGTTAGGATGAATTCTTCAATAGTTTACTTTGACTCATATAAAAGTAGTGCATAAAAAGCTGTGCCATTTATCAATTGTACAAGCTGAAGTATCCTCTGTGCTAGACATTTCCAAATCCTGGTCTTTGAACAGGGCAATATAATCATCTAACAAAAAAGTTATTGTTGAGCTGCTTCATAAGGATAAAAACATGGCTTTTCTGCACACAAAAAGCCACAATGTCTAACAATTCAGCTCCTTGCTCATAGTTATGATTGGACATGACACAAAATCATGACAGACAAGTTCCAGGTCTTAAATTGCATGTCAACAATTCCTCCCAAGTCTAATATGTTGATATGTAAGAGAGCAAAGGAATATTTGTATGTATAAACTTAATTTTTTTCATATTCTGAAAATGATGCTATAAGAAACAGGCAGCAGCAAGAGCGATTTCTTTGAAGACAAAATCAGTGGCCTGAGGGGAATCAAAACTTGCAAGTTCAATTTGCTATATTCTAGTTGAGGTTTTCTAGTCATCTGGCACATAATAAAAGAGATTGTTTACCCTCTTTAGGTTTTGCTTTGGAGCCAAAAATATTTTGGTCCCACTTCCGCATATGTACGTTCACTGTCATATCCAAGCATATTGCCCCAAGTGCTGTTCCTTTAGTATTATGACACAAGTCATAATTAAAGTAATAATTTCATCCATTTATAACCAGACTACTTAGGAAACAACCACCACTTTGGAACAGATTTGCTCTGAAGAGTAAGCCAAACTTTATAGATAGGTTTCAAGAACCTAAAGGCAACCATCAGAATTTTTAAGTAATTATTTTATTATGAATTCATTATCGTTCAGCGACATCCTTTGCATGGTCCTAGCATCTACCATTTAAAGAGGCACCTCAACAAGGCAAATCTGGCAATCCAGTAAAGCAGTAGTGTTAGGGATAACATTGGTTACCTAACTTAGTTTGGGTAAAAACAATATATAAACTATGTTAGTGAGTTTAAGTGTATGTATCACTTTAACTGTTAAAACATGTATTATGGGTGTGGTTGTAAAATCACCATAAGAGGGAGCAAGAGAGCTCACTGTTTGCTGGCTTTTACTGTAGTAGCTGACAATGTTAGATTGATGGTGATTACTGTGTGTTTCCCTGCTGTTGCTGAAACGAAGAAAAGGGGTTTGATTTTCTTCATACCTCTGACAGCAAAAGAGATATATTGCTGGACTGATTATATGTAAGTTTACTGACCTCTATTTTCGACACTGGACTTTGCAACTGATTACTCCCTGGATGGACTGAACTAGTTTATGACAAATGGACTGTTTTGACTACGCTATAACTCTTGCTGGAATAAAAAACTATTTAACTGGCACAGTGTATCTGTCTTACTGAGTGTAAACTACAACAACGTTTATCTCAAATCATTTGCCTGCCTGCTAGACTGCCATTGCATGTTCTGCTAAAGTGTGTATCCCTAACAAGTAGGATAAATCCAGAGCATTGGGGAATTGCTGCTACTTAGAGCAGACCAGTGACTTTTCCTTAAAAGTAAGACAATCTCCATTTGAGGCAAACTGGCATTTCAAGGGCTTTATCCTGGGACAAAAATAGAAAATGTTATGGTGGCGATATAGTTTAGCCAAGCTGCCTTGCTGTTTTCAAGGATGGGTGGATAGCACATTTCGTTGCCTGGGCTACAATACAATTCAACAACCACTTAGTTGGTTAAGTAGAATATGGAGAAACTATATTTACAAGCCACTATATATATTATTATTATTGAACACTTTTCTTGGTTATGTATAAATTTCTATATTCACAATAACAGTATATTGTCTGGATACAATCTCTTCAATCTCTATTGAGCTGCTATATTTTTTTACCTCACTGTGAATTTTTGCAATTTCACTTAGAAAAAAAGACAGGCCATGAGAACTCTTAAATGTTGCTTCCACAGTAGAAGTGGAAACACGGGGAAACGTCCACGTGCCCATAAAGAGCCACAGTGGTGCTGTGGTTAGAATGTAGTACTGCAGTCTACTTCTGCTGACTGCCGGCTGCCTGCAATTTGGCAGATCGAATCTCAGCAGGCTCAAGGTCGATTCAGCCTTCCATCCTTCCAAGGTGAGCAAAATGAGGACCCAGATTGTTGGGGGCAATAGGCTGCCCCTGGAAATCATTTAGAGAGGGCTGTAAAGCACTGTGAAGTGGTATATAAGTCTAAGTACTATTGCTATCTGGCATGCTACATTCTGAAACAACTGCAGCTTCTGAATCTTCAAGGGTAGCGTCTTCAAGGGTAGCTCCATGCAGAGCACATTAATCCAGTAACCCAGATGGGGATTGAAACAGCAAGAGTGACTGTCAATATAGACCTGGATGTAACTGGCACAAAACATTAAGTGCCAAAACATTCTTGGGTACATGCATTTGCTGTTCAAGCAGAAGATACACATTCAAGAGTATTCCACCATATCAGCCCAGGGAATGAAATCCTGTATCGAGCTAAAAATGGTCTTTCTCTGAAATCAAGTGAGCTTCTGATTCCATAGTCAATCTGTCTTTTGGGAGTTAAGCTTAAACCTTCCCCCTTGATCTGAACCCTCACAAACAAGAGGAATCTCAATAGCATCTTCTGCTCATCCAGCATGGAAAACAACAAAATTAAAAGTTGGGTATCAACAGCATAGATTACTTGGTGGATAGGATGTTGGGGAATGGCCAGAAAGGGTAGAGGGAGGGGATACACACCCACAAGCAGCGTAAGCTTGAGTCTTGAACAGCCATTCAGAAAAGGGGAGAACCGCTGCAGCCAAACCCTCCCCCAATCCTTGCAACCAGCCTAGAAGAATACCAACATCAGTGATACTGAAATTAGCTGAGGAATTCAGTAAATCCATGATATTGGCTTTCCCCCATTCCAGTCCCATTAATAGGAGTCAGATAATTTAAGTCTGATAATCCTGTCCCATCTGAAAAGGAATCAGAGCATCTGGTGCATCTGCAACACAACACCTTCTCTATAATCTTCCCGGTAGCCAAGCTGATTAATAGCTTCTTGAGTAGAGGCACACACCATATCTTTCAAGGCTGGTGGAATAGCTACACTTTTCTTACACTGTACTTCAAACTTTCCTTTGTAACATAACACTTCTGAATCAATTCTTAGTAACTTCATGAGCATCCATTCAATTTCTTCACACTAGTGTGGAAGTAGTTTTCCATTGCCGCCTTCTGGGGTTTTTTTAATTGCAACCAAGGTATTTCCTGACACCTGTTCCTACCTTAGCTTTTTGAAATTTATCGATGTGAGGTCATTGTGGCCAAAATGATGTTCGGAATAATAGAATTTGCAGTGCCTGAAGAGGGACAGGAAAGCAGCAGTACTTATTAATTGCATCATGAAGACCTAGTCCACCTAATGTATGAGACACTTTGGCTATCTCTAAAATATAATACGGTGAACATTGGGATATGCTTATAGACTGGAACAGAGGTGGTATTCAGCAGGTTCTGACCAGTTTTGGAGAACCAATAGCAGAAATTTTGAGTAGTTTGGAGAACCGGCAAATACCACCTCTGACTGGCCCTGCCCGCATTTATTCTGCCTTCTGAATCCCAGCTGATTGGCTGGATTTTCTTTTGTTGCCCTGCACAGGAGAACGGAGCTGGAAAGCAGGTTAGTGGGGTGGGGAGAGAATGGGATTTTACAGTAACCTTCCCCCAGGAGTGGGGAGGGAATGGGGATTTTGCAGTGTCCTTCCCCTGCCACACCCACTAAGCTATGCCCACCAAGTCACACCACAGAACCGGTAGTAAAAAAATTGAATCCCACCACTGGACAGGAAGTAGCACAGATTGATAGAGTTATACCTGGCACCAGTGCATCATATGATGGAGAAGTAATTCATTCTTGTTATCATAATTACTGATAAGCTGGCTTTTTACATTTCTTGGGGAAGTCCTTCTATAGATAAGCTATTGTTCGAGTTTATATGCACCGTAAACCAGTGGTGGGATTCAAATTTTTTTCACTACTAGTTCTATTGGCATGGCTTGGTGGGCTTGGCAGGGGAAAGATACTGTAAAATCTCCAGTCAGAGGTGGCATTTGCCAGTTCTCTCAACTACTCAAAATTTCCGCTACCGTTTCTCCAGAATTGGTGAGAACCCACTGAATACCACCTCTGCCATAAACCATTATAAATGACTGTTATAAGGTCAGAAGCAAGCTTTGTTTCTCTTGTGTTTGTTTTGCTTTTTCATAAAATAGAAACTATTCCTTCCAGTGAACTGCTGAATAGGGCAGTGGGGCACTGACCATATAGATCAGGGATCGCCAGCCTTTTGGACCTCAGGGACCACCAAACTCATAATTTTAAATCCCACGGACCAGAGACCCTGGGAAAATCCCCAAAAAATTCTGCAGGAAAATTCCCCATCCCATTTTCCTACCAATCAATCGATCTTTATTTGGTATCATGGGATACCATCTCCAGCTCCGTTCTCAGGGGGAGAGTGAGCGAGAGAGAGAGAAACTTTTAGCTCCATGCAAGGAAAGCAGCAGAAGCAGCAGAAGTCTTTCTTTCTCTCCCCCAAACTCCGCCAGAAATAAATCTTTGCCAGCACAGACTTTTGGAGCAGGTTGCCTTGCAGGGTCCCAAAGACTCATTTCTGGCAGAGTTTGGGGGAGAGAAAGAAAGACTTTTGCTGCTTTCCTTGCATGCAGCCAAAAGCAGAAGAAGAAAGAAGTGGAAAGAAACAGCCCGGTGGCCAGGTCAGGTGTTTGGGGCGAGTGGGGCAAGTTCCCCCACCTCTGCCCTTCCCCCCACTCCTCACTACTTTGTGCTGTTCGCAATGCAAGCGATGCAAGCTTTGTGTTCCTGCGGGCCATGTGGGCGGCACAGCCTTGTATTCCCATGCAACCTGGATTAATTGCTTTGGGGGGGACATTTCTCTGCGGACCACCAAAATTTTCTTGTAGACCACCAGTGGTCCCTGGCCCACTGGTTGGCAACCACTGATCTAGATGAGCTGGCAAATGGTGAGTGTGGGACTTGTTCTCAGTCCACCTGTATAATAATAATATTTTTTTTTCATCTATTCTGCCAGACCTCCCATGTGAACATTCTAAATCTTATCAAGGAAAGAAAACCTTAGGAGGTCAGAGATTTTGTTGCTATGATAGAATCTTCCTAGTCGGAGGGGTGGCGGCAAAAACAGACGTTTCCAAAATATTGCAGAACAAGAACAGATGGACATTTTTGTGGCCTCAAATTAGTATAATTAGCATCCTCCCCATTAAATGAAGATTTGATTATCAAGAAGATCAAAGGCATTAGGGAGGCCCTGCCTTAATGTACTTGCTGATAATTGATGGCCAAAACATACATATTCAATTTATAGAGATGCTGGAACTTTGCCTTTCCGCCCCCTGCCACCACCGCAATAAACCTGCCCATTCTTGTTGCGAGTCTTCGTAAGAGAGTTTACAGCTGGACTCCAGTTGGCTCACCGCAGAATTGCCCCTCCCGTTTGGCCCTTGTGTTTGGCATGTTCAAGTCCATGTTTGCTGTGGCTGTCAGAGGGATTAGACACCCTACTGGCATAGCCTGTTCTCTCTTTTTTTAAATTCAGGCAACGGTTCATTTACTGTTCCAAAGTTACAACGGCACTGGAAAAAGTGACTTATGACCATTTTTCACACTTATGACCGTTGCAGTATCCCCATGATCATGTGATCACAATGTAGATGCTTGACAACTGACTCACATTTATGACAGTTGCAGTGTCCTGGAGTCACGGGGTCCCCTTTTAGGACCTTCTGACAAGCAAAGTCAATGGGGAAACCAGATTCACAACAACCGTGTTATTAATTGAAGAACCACGGTGATTCACTTAACAAATGTGGCAAAACTTAATAAATTTTTCACTTAACAACATAAATTTTGGGGCTCCGTTGTGGTCATAAGTTGAGGACTATCTGAATTACTCTTATGGAAGGAGAAGGAATATGCTCCGTGGACAGTTGAATATTTATGATATTTATAGTAATGTGGGATATTTTATTACCAACAGGATGACGCAACTGAGAGGATAGTATTTCTGATCATCACAACTGGCATACCTAACACAGTTCTTCCAGTACAAAGAAGTAGGATTTTCCTTACGCGTTATTACAGTTTATTGCTTTAATGTTACTGTAATTTGCTATCTATAAAAACTAATTGTACAATAATTGTTACTCCACTTAGTAACAATAGCAACTAGTCTTGATTAATGTTGAGATAAGTAGTAATACCCTATACCCTGAAAGTCAGATCAAGATAATTTTTATACAGTAGCCCAATTTTTCATGCTTTCCTCACATACTACCTCATGCTGAATAACTCGTAGTTTCTTTTCAAATATACAATAAGGAGTTACTAATAAACAAGTGCCAACATTGGACGTTTACATTTGTAACATCTTTGGAAACAGCATTCAAATTATCCTACTTTTGCTCATTCGGAGATTGTATGCCTTTCTTGGCATAGTTTCACATTGTCTGTTTAGTTTAAATAATTTACCCACGTAATTCCCATTTTGAAATACAACATTGTACCACTTCAAAAAAAATGCTTACATATTTTATCCAGGATGATTAATCTGTTCTGAGCCTGTTAAACTGGCATGCCAGCTGCAGTAAAGTTATTTTACTTTTGGTACAGATGTGAAAAAAAGGTCAATTTTTTTTTGAAAATAAAAGCCAGCAGACCTATGAATACATGCTTACTTTAAGCACACCAAAGGTAAACTTGATCATCCCTTCCCTTCCATCAAACTATCTTACATAATTACATGACTAGGTTCATACAACATGCTGAACCCAGATTAAACAAACATCTTCTGGGTCTGCATTATAAGCTACTTCCAAACAAATACAATATATTAGGGCTTTAATGTACTGTGGTGTGTCTATACATACAAAATATCAGAAATATGCAAGCGATGATATTACCTGTGACACTCCAAGGAAGCAAGAGTTGGAATTTAAAGAAGCAGTATTGATGCTTTTAAACTTAGTGTTGGATAAGACTTCTGAGGATACCATGGACAGCCCAAAACACCCCAAATAAATGGATCATTGAACAGATCAACCCAGAGTTCTCAGTTGAGGCACAAATAATCAGGCTTAAATTATCCTACAGATTGTTCTGTGAAAATCCAGCCCTCTGAAAAAGATTGTAATGTGAAAAAGGTAGAAGGAAAGAGAGGAAGAGAATGATCAGCAACAAGATGGATGGTCTTGGTTACAGTGGTGATGAGGGTCCTGTTGGGAAACTTGAAAGAATAACTTAGGGATAGATCATCATGGAGAAAATCTATGAGGCTGCTAGGAATCGAAAACCATTTGATGGCAGATAATCAAGCAATCATCAGATAACATCAGGGGGTGGGATTCAGCTGGTTTGGACCAGTTCAGAAGAACCGGATGTTAAATTTAGGCCTAGTTCATTGAACCTGTAGTTGAACCGACCAGCTGGCCCCTCCCACTCCTCCATGCCCCTCCCAGGAGTCTCCATGCAGCCCGTTTTGGTTAAGTGCAGGATCCATGAGGAGGCTCTGGGAGGGCAAAAAATGGGCCTTCCAGAAATCTGGAAATGGGCCCATTTCCAGCTTCCGGAGGTCCTCCAGATCCTAGGGAAGGCTGTTTTCATCATCCCAGAGGCCTGAGGGAAGCCTCCAGACCCTGGGGAAGGTGAAAAATGGCCCTCCCAGAAGTTCTGGTAGAAAGTGAACCAGTTGCTGGGATTTTTGAATCCCACCCCTGGACATCATGCTATGTTGTCAACTGCTGGATTTATGTAATTTTCTGGATCACACATCGCCCAACCTTCCTCCATTGACCACTAGCTTTTGCCATTGACGTGACAAGAATACACTTTGAGTATTCCTCCTGATGCTGTGGAATTGAAAAAGATTAGAATATACTTTTCTCCATTGATTGTTGAGGGTAATAGGCTGACTCTGCAAAATGCTCAGAGAGGGCTATAAAGCATCGTGAAGCAGTATATAAGTCTAAGGGCTATTGCTAATCTATCCTAGGAAATTGAGAAAAAAAGCCAAACTTCCATTTTTTTTTTTTTCCTGCCAGTTAGCAGGATTGGACAAATTACTGGGACCTTGCAATATTTTATTAGTATAGCAAATTTACTGCGGTATTTTTTTGCTTTAGAAGCATTCTCTTGCTTTTCACGTAATCAGCTGGAGTGTCTAAGATAAATCAACTGGTACATTAACTAGAGTAATTTTGTTTTAATTGGGCCTGAATTTCATTTAATACTTTAAGGTTTAAGTTTGCCATGTTAATTACCTTTATTTAAAATGTTTCTTGGGAATACTTTACAGCAAGTAATTAGTTTACAGTTTTTTCTGAAATACAGCACTCTAAACATTAAAGCATCAACAGGAAAGGGAGTCACAGATTATTGATAGACTGTAAAAATAGCTGCTAAACACGCTAAACCTTATTTGAAGTAGTTCTATGTTTAGCCAAACTGAACCCATTCCAGCCACACAGAGACTTCCAAGCTTCTTTTATATCCTTTGATAATCATGCTATCAAGACAGGGTAGATTATTTTATGATGAAAAAATAATTAGCAGAATAATAGTAGTAAAAATATGCATAGGCTTGTAACGTTTTGCTTGACGATACTCTGGCTTATAAAAATAAGGAAGCAATCCTTTTAAGCTTGAAAAAAAAAAAAAAGCTTGCATTAGGCACTAAAGAACAAAAGCTGATATTAGACAAGCAAATGATTCTATTTCATATTATGTGCTTTTTCAAAAACCAAGCAAGTCAATAGTAGTTTGCTAGTATCGCATATTAGCACTGCAGCATCTCTGTAAGCCAAAATGTTTTCTGATTTTAGAGAAATACCAGCTGCTTGATGGCTCTAGCTTTATTCAAATGACTTGCCAATCCTGAAGACCAAGTCTTTTTTTTTTTCCTTTAATACTCACAGTAGCTGGAACACCATCCAGTTGACGTGCGCCATGATTGGATACCAGAATCCCATTGACACCAAGCTTTACTGCTTCTCTAGCATCATCAGCTGGGGAAACAAAATGCTGAATTTTTTTAAAAGTTGTAGCTATCATTCTGGAAACTGTGACATCCATTAATGCCAGCTTTTTAAAAACAGAAGGCAGCCTGAAAAATGTAATTCAGCCATTTAAATGATCCCCAGAACCAATGCTAAAGCTAAAAAGTAGCCTTATTTCTAAGTACAAGGCATTGTTCATTCCTTTGAAAGGACAATCCACAGCATCTCTTTTGCTGGACCAATAAGTAGGGATAGGCAATGCCTGTTGCACACAGACCATGGATTGATCTGTGCCAGGCCTGTTTTGGGTGGTTGGGTCCATATGTGGGACTGAACAGGCTTCTTGTTTTAGTTTTAGTTTTAGTTATAAACTTAAACATACAAGCAGTAGAAGGGGCAGTAGTGGGAAGGGACAAGGGAGGGAAATTAAGATGCCAAAAAAAATGTGTGGTTGGCCATTGAGGGAGACATGCCACGCTGAGACATCAACAGTGGTGGAGGGGAGGAGAGGAAAGGGAAAGGGCTGAGTAGATGGGGTAGATGGGTGGTCCAGTACAAAGCCATTCAGAAGAAAGAGAAGAGGGACCGATGTGCACCAGTTTTGTTTTCCCCACCCTGGGAAAATCACTCTGAGATCCTTCCAGTTTTTGTTTCAGCTTTGTTTCTGTTGAATTCAACCAATCTAAACAGTTGGGCAGAATTTCTGGAATGTGGCAGTATGTTTCCACTTCAAAACAAAACTTAGCTTCCACGTTGTGCACATTTCTTTTGATAAATATTCATCTTCCTAATCAATTCAAAACTATCCCTCTAGTTGAGAGACTTCTTGCAGATCACATTTAATTATTTCAATAATTATTTATACTAATGATTACATCAATTACTTCATGTTGCTTAAATGACTTCATCCCAAAGAAAACAAAGTAGACTTAATCATTCTATATATTATAGGTGAGCCAGCACAAAAGGACATGTGCCCATAAAGAATTAAATATATTATTCTTACATTTATTTTATTATATCTATATAAACCAGATCCTGAAGAGTTGTAAGAAATTTATATCGGTACAACTTTATTTTAGGAAATGTACATACACACATACATGCAGAAAATGGTAGAAAACATGATAAAACAACTCCAAAACAAGATCACAAACAAATTTATGTCAAATAAGCATAAGGATACCATTTTATTCTCTAATCCTATTAGCCAGTATATAAAATGTAATTTATTTGCGGATTTGAATTGGCAAACAAATAAGGGGGGATTGTGACATGACATATTCCTAGTAATGTGAAAAATTGCAGGAAGGCCAGGAAAAGATTGGAAAAGTTGTCATCTTTTGTGTCTTGATGGCTGATGATAACTTTCTAAGTCATTTCCTGATCTTCCGGCAGCTTTTCTCAAATTTAGCCCAGGTGGAAAGAAGCCTGGGAAGAAACTTTTCAAATCATTTAAAGAGATCTTGACTTAATTAAATCAGAGTGGGAAATTCTTACACTTTCCAAGATTCTGAATTTATTCCAAACATCTTACTAGCATGTTGCTTTCTTGATCTTGTCCATTTAAGCAGGCTTTGTGAAATATATTCTTTCCCAAGGAGTTTATCGTACCAGAGATCAGCATACACTTACACTGATGTACAAACTGACATATTGACATTCTCAGTATCAAAAGAGCCCTTACAGTAAGAGAAACTTGTTGAGACATACAGTCTATGTGACTGATAGGTTTACCTTACTGAAATCATACATTCAATTCCCTAGATAGAACCTCTATTTCAAAATCAAGGCCTGGGGGCTGGATCTGGCCTGCGGGGTGCTTAGATCTGTGGGGCCACCCTGGAAATAATGAAGGACCAGCCTGTGGTGCCTCTGCCAGTGAAAATGGAGCTTGCGAGGGCTGTACATGGCCCTCCCAAGCTCCATTTTCACTGCCAGAGCGTTGCAGGAGGCCATCACAGCCAAAAATGGAGTTCAGGAGCCTATTTTCACTGGCACAGCGCTTGGGCCACTACAGGTGCCCCTGACATGAGTGATGTCATGCTGGCCACGCCCAGCCTGGCCATGCCCAACCCTCTCCAGATCAAACACAACTCTAATGCGGCCCTCAATAAAATTGAGTTTGACACTCCTGCTCTAGTTTAAACAAAAAGCCTAAGATGTAATCGTTAAACTGTTATTTTATCTGAAATTCCTAGCACTAATTTTTAATCCTTTGGGCCTGGCTTGCACTCTAGCAGTTAACACCTTTACTTCTCTTATTAGCAACTTAGTACCTGTTGTGAATCAATAAATACTTAAATAAAGATTATTAAGAGCTTGAAGCAAAGTGCAGGGTTCTGATTGGCCGATAATAGCGACATTGGATTGGTCCGTTCAGGAGAATCTGATTGGCTATTAACGAGCCTCTCCCATTGGTTAATGGAGCTAGCGCTCCCCGTATTTCATTCGTTAAATAAGTTAAGAGTTTGCCTATATAAAGGGGCCCATTGCGGCCATTGAGCTGAGCTGTTTTCACATGTAAATAAAGAGTTTGAAGTTCACTGTTCACCGGCTCGTCTCCATCCTTTGCACCCATGCACAGAACTTAACACTGGCGACGAAGGTGGGATGTGGAGACGTCAGAGCTTACTGAACGACGAAGAACTATAACCAAGCACGTGGCTGAAACGAACCAACGGTGGAACCATGTCCGGCAGCGTCATACCACCCGCTCCATTCGACCCGGCACAAAAAGACTGGGACTCATATATGGATCGCTTCCAGATGTTTCTGGAGAGCAACAATTTGAAGGATGCCACTACCGGAAAGAAACGAGCGATATTCCTAACTCATTGCGGGCCAACCGTATTCAAGATGGCCAAGGCACTAGCAAAACCGGCAGAAGTAAAGTTTATGGACTGGGACGTCCTCGAACCCCTGCTGAGGGCTCACTACGCACCGACTGTGCCAACGCTCGTTAGAAGGCATGAATTTTATCAGAGAAGTCAGTGGAAGGGCAAAAGTGTTGCTGATTTCAAAGCGGATCTCCGGAATCTGGGAGGCCTATGCGAGTTTGCTGACCTAGAAGAAGTCCTAGTTCTGGGATTAGATGCACCAGGCACTCAGAGTAAACTAATGGCGAAGGGCGACATTAGCCTTAAAGATGCCATAGTTGAAGCTACTGCAGCAGAAGCAACCAGTAAGTCGGCTGCCCAAATGCGCCGCACCCATGCCCCGTTTCGCCAACGCGCCTGCGAAATTTCACCTCAGTCAAAGGGACAGCTTGAAACAGCCCACCACGAGGACCTCGAATCGTCATCAGAAAGTGATGAAGAAGAGGTCCATCAACTTCAGTCCGAACGAGACCAATGCCAGAAATCGCAGTACCAATGCGCCGGGTGTGGAGCAAGCCACCCCCCAGTCAGAATGCAAATTCCTCGATGCGCTCTGCCATGTGTGCGGGAAAAGAGGCCATATCGGACGGGTCTGTAGAAGCAAGCTAGGACCTAGCCAGCCCTCGAGGGGGGCTAACTATCACCAACCGAAAGGAAGTCGTCCCACCAATGCAACCACCAATGGAACAACCACTCCTACAGAAACAAAACCCTAAACCACCCAACGAAGAGAGAAGAGGCTCACCAAATGATTACGATCAGTCTTGCCTCATCTCTTGATGCCAAAAAGATCCGAGTGAAAGTGGCCATCGAGAACCAGCCCTGCCTGATGGAAGTCGATTCAGGATCATCCCTCTCGATTGTTTCCTGGAAGATCCTCAAGCAGCTCATCCCCACTATCCGGAGGCAAGACCTCAGATTCCAAAGACTCATACTCAAGGACTATCAAGGAAATCGAATCCCGGTCATTGGATCCAGCCGAGTACGGGTATTGTTTAAGAACCGTACAGCATTCCTACCCCTGACTGTAATCGACAGGGATCGGCCTAGTTTGTTAGGCCTCCAATGGTTCGCTCCACTCGGAATTGAAGTAGCCGGCATTCACCGAACCTGCAGCAGCGATTGGGAAGAAGACCTCGTCCACGAATTCCAGGACGTCTTCGCAGAAAAATTAGGCGAGTACAAGGGGACCCCGATATTATTTAACCTCAATCCCAAAATAGCTCCCATCCACCTTAAGCCTCGTCAAGTTCCATTTGCCCTTAAACCAAAGATTGACGAGCAGCTTGATAAATTAATAGCCCAGGGTGTGTTATAACCAACCGATCACTTTCCCTGGGAAACCCCAATCGTAACACCCATCAAGCCGGATGGATCGTTAAGAATTTGTGGGGACTACCGAGCCACCCTGAACCAAGCCCTTCAACAAAACGCTTACCCGGTACAGGTGGTGCAACACCTCCTCCATTCCCTGGGGGGCGGAAAAGTCTTCGCTAAACTAGACTTAGCCCAGGCATACCAACAACTGCCTGTTGACAAAAAAACGGCAGAGGCCCAAACGATCATTACACACCGAGGTGCATTTAAATGTAACCGACTCCAGTTCGGAGTGAGCGTAGCCCTGGGAATCTTTCAAAGCTTGATGGAAAGGCTATTACTAGGGATAAAAGGTGTTGTCCCATATTTTGATGATGTATTAATCGCTGCCCCAACTTGGAAAATACTAAAGGAACGCCTGAGGTTGGTTCTCCAGAGATTTAAAGACTCAGGTCTCAAAGTTAAAAAAAACAAGTGTCAATTATGTACGGATCGTGTAGAATTTTTGGGATATTTAATTGATAGTCAAGGCATTCACCCCACCGATAACAAACTTAGGGCAATCAAGAATGCCCCAAAACCCCGGAACAAGGCCAACCTCCAGGCTTTTCGGGGCCTTATCAATTTTTATAACATTTTCCTGCCTCACAAAGCAACCGTAGCTGAACCCCTACATCGTTTATTGGACAAAAAAGCAACCTGGGTATGGGGACACAGAAAAGAACAGGCGTTTCGACATGTGAAAAATTTATTGACTTCTGATGCTGTTTTGATGCAGTATAACGAGACTTTGCCTTTAACGATCACGTGTGATGCATCCCCATTCGGAGTGGGCGCCATTTTAAGCCACGTTTTGCCAAACGGTAGTGAAGCCCCTGTTGCCTATTTCTCAAAGACATTATCAAAAGCAGAACGCAATTACAGTCAAATTGATAAGGAGGCCCTTGCTATTGTGTCCGCGGTTAAGAGATTTCATGAATATGTGTATGGCCGAGCCTTTACTATAGTGACTGACCACAAACCTTTGCTAGGAATAATAGTGGGAGATAGGCCAACACCACATATATTATCTCCCAGAATGACTCGCTGGTCAGAATTCTTGGCGGCATATAATTACAAGTTGCAACATCGCCTGGGGAAGGCCATTCCCCATGCCGACGCATTGAGCTGTGCACCACTTCCAGAGACCATTGATGACCCCACTCCGACGGTTACAACACTGCAGATTGAGACACTCCAAATGCCGCCATTAACAGCCCAAGATATCGTTATGGAAATGAAACGTGACCCCATTTTAGCACGAGTCCTCAGTTGGGTCGAGCAGGGTTGGCTGTTGGACCAGATACCTGACGACTACGCCCCATTCAAGAATTGACAAATGGAACTATTCTCACAGAAGGGCTGCATTATCTGGGGTGATAGAATTGTCGTCCCAGAGCAGTTGCGACCAGCGATACTAAGGACCTTGCACGATGGCCACCCCGGCATCGTACGCATGAAAGCACTCGCACGAAGCTACGCATGGTGGCCGGGTATTGACAAGCAGATCGAGACATGGGTAAAAGCTTGTCACAAATGCCAGGAAGTAAGCAACGCCCCTCCAAAAGCAACCCCGACTGAATGGGAAACACCAAGGGGACCATGGTCCCATATTCATCTGGACTATGCGGGACCTACCAAGGGACACACATTTTTATTAACGGTGGATGCCTACTCGAACTGGCTTGAAATCCATGAGATGAGGAATACAACAACCGAATCAGTCATCAGGAAACTAGACAGACTCTTTGCGACACACGGATTACCAGATGTTCTAGTATCTGACAACGGGCCCCAATTTACCATGCTATCCTTCGAACAGTACCTGGCGGACCGCGGTATTCGCCATGCGCTAACTTCGCCAGCGCATCCTGCAGCCAACGGAAGGGCCGAGCGCATGGTACAATTTGTCAAGAAAACCTTGCATAAAATGGACTATGGCGATATAGAAGACAAAATTAACCGGATACTCCTTTTGCAGCATATCACTCTGCACAGCGTCACCAATAAAACTCCCGCCGAGTTGTTAATGGGACAGAAGCTCCGCTCCCACCTCAACCATCTGCATCCATCATATGAACCTGAAAAACCACACGGTTCCAGCGGGAAATGCCGTAACTTCCAGGTAGGCGACTTGGTTTTCGCTAGGAACTTTTCGGGCGATCCGTTGTGGGTCGAGGCAACTGTAGTACAAGTAACTGGCCCTAGATCGTACCGTGTGAAATGTTGCGACGATAGAATATGGAAGTGCCGTATTGATCAGCTGCGTTCAAGGCTACAGTCGGGGATCTCCGAGCCCCCTGATTTCCAAACCGAGGAGGGAGGAGATACCGAGGAAGCTGAATTTGAAGCGGCAGAAAGTTTAAGTGGAAGTAATGACCGCTCAGAGGCAGCACATGATGGATCCGGAATGGGGGTGGCCTCGCCTCAAAGAGCTGCCAAGAGCAGTAGCCGCAACGAAAATTCGAATACGGAACAGGAGGCACCCTCTTCACCAGATAACGTCCTACCCCAACAAGACTGTAGCCAAATACCAGGAGAACAATGCAAATCAAATAGACAATCAAAACAACCTGCCTACCTCAAAGACTACGTGACCGTACCCCTTAAATGGAACCCGGGGGGAAGGGGTGTTGTGAATCAATAAAAACTTAAATAAAGATTATTAAGAGCTTGAAGCAAAGTGCAGGGTTCTGGCCCTACACTTCTGATTGGCCGATAATAGCGACATCGGATTGGTCTGTTCAGGAGAATCTGATTGGCTATTAATGAGCCTCTCCCATTGGTTAATGGAGCTAGCGCTCCCCGTGTTTCATTGGTTAAATAAGTTAAGAGTTTGCCTATATAAAGGGGCCCATTGCGGCCATTGAGCTGAGCTGTTTTCACATGTAAATAAAGAGTTTGAAGTTCACTGTTCACCGGCTCGTCTCCATCCTTTGCGCCCATGCACAGAACTTAACAGTACCTTTGGTGTGGTCCCTACTTTCTTCTGAGCTTGTACTACTATTTATTTAAAGAATGCATACTACTTAGGGTCCAAAGTTGAACCCATTAAATCTTTTCCTTTGACACATTGGAAGGACTGTAAAATTGAGAAGATAGGACAGTGCCATATATCTTTATAGAATGCAGACTTAGGAAGATGTTCTATTGGTTTAAACACACTAGAGAGGTACACAGGCAAGCTCTCTTCCATCATGGATTTTCCTAGGTTTCCTAAATAGTAACACCTAGCACCTTGACAGTGTGAAGGCTCTTTCATATTTAAAACTATAGTATTTGATAAACAATCCATAATCAGCTATCTTTTGAGGGGAAAAAAATGATTATATCCAAATTTAAAAAAAAACTTTTTTGAAATTAATATCAGTTGAAAAACTCCCCAGTTTTACTGCAAGGAGGGTCCCTGTAGGAAAATCATAGTACTGGAGTCTTGCCTTCAAACAGCAACTCCAAGAAGTTTGATAGATCTATCAGTATAAAGGGAGCCAAACCAAAGCAGGTTAAATTCAGTTTTAACAAATGCCTAAAAATTATGATTCTTCAAAAGTAGAGCCTCAAGTCACAAAATGACATTGGGAATAGAGTAGCAACTTGAAAGATTGCCCTTTTAAAAAATTGATTGAATTAATTCCAGAAAGTGTAAATAGGGATATGACCTAAGCTGAGCTCCATATAACATTGTGTTACAGCTTTTCTCTTCACATTCAAACATTTTTATGTTTTATTTCATGTATAATCTAGCCCACCCAACCCTAAAGCAAACAAGCACCTTTTAGAAAATAATTTATAAAATATCAAATATTATTTGCTGTGTATGAAATTATAATGCCAAAACAGTACAATTTATACCTCAGGAAAACAGCATCAGAAAACACTTTTACACTTTGCCTGCAAGTATATCATTATTATTATTTGAACTGGAGATACTTTTACACCCATGCTCATATATCCCAAGAAAGAGAAATGGGACCTATTATGATTACTAAATCAGATTACCTACTGATTAAAATTAATTTCCTGCAAGAGAAAGTCCATTTGAAAAACAATCTGTATGTCCCATCTGTATGTCCCATTCTCTCTTACAGTCAAAGGAGGAAGAGAAAAAGAGAAGAAGGAAGGGAAGATTGGAAAACAAAGCTGAATAGAGAAGAGAAGAGAAGAGAAGAGGACAGCATTGTCCAGGAATTATAAAATATTAATATTCATTAGGAAACCAGGCCCTCTGAAGTTAATCTTCAAAGGATAATTTTCAACAAGGATGTCTGCACTCATGTTTGTGTAAGAATGTAAGAGAACTCATCCCCAATCCACAAACACAAACATTTAGGAAGCTCACTCTTTTTAGCATATTTCCGTACATGAAACATTCATCTTCATGACAATGAAACTTATTGAATATACTATGGAAGCTTTTGTTTGCTCTTGTATCCATTGTTGAAAGTCATTCAAAGATTTCAAGCTGTACTCCATTTGTATCTTCAAACCAAGAAAGAACCTACTGTTATTTGGACCAATATTTGGTTCCCTACTCCATCTAGACCCTTGCACCCTTTTTTCAACTATGCAAGCAGCTGCCCTGTATGTTTGATAGCTTTAGGATCAGTTATTTATGAAGTAGAATGCATAGTACAAGTTGCTCCTTATAAAAAAAGATTGTTTGTATTTACATATGCCATCTGTTTCTCTGAGATGTATATTTATATATAATATACAAAGTAAAGACAAGTCTTTTCAACAAAGGTTTTGTACAGTTCATATGGCCTTCTACTGAGATATTGGCCAATAATCCAAACAAAATGTTCATCTTTGATAGTATTACATGTAAAATACCCCTGGACCAATAGCTAGCAGGAAAAAGGTAGGGAAAATAAAGCTGGAAAACTAAGCATTGAAATTGCTTTTCACTAGAAGGCAGCAGATTGGGAAAGAGAGTTCTACAGACCCTCAAATATTATAGAATCTTAGACAAGCAAACCAACCTCGGAGGATTCCTTTAGCGACAATGGGCAGTGAAGTCAGTCCTCTGAGCCATTTTAAATCATCCCAGTTGATCGATGGATCAATTGCCTCTGCAACATAAACAGACAGGCCACTGTTTTCACCATAACCCTTCTCAGATGAAAATGCCAGATCATTGGTTTCAAAATTTTTCATTCTGAAATTGGAAAAAGAAGGGGGGCGGGGTTTAAGAAAAGTTGACTGAAAAATATCAACATTCACCATTGCTTTCAAAGCTTGCATGTGTGTGTACATGTGTGTATAAATAATGGCTGGATAATTTTTTGGGTTAACATTTACTGAATATCATCGTGCACAATAATATACCTTATGTCACCAGTGCATTCTTCTTTTCTTCCAAAAAAGAATTTTTGTTTTCTTGGTACAATATACATATAGTATATTCTGTTCACTTATAGAAGCAGGTATTCAAGATGTCTTACCTGTGACAACTAAATAGCTTTAAATATAATTTGAAAATTCCATGGAAGCCAATAAAGCAGTAACAATTATCCATACATAGAAACAAAATAGACACGTTTATGTCCTAAAGGGTACTATATAGCTACATACCAGACATTTGGAATGGAAAATTGATTCACACTAGAAGGACTTAATGACTCAGGGCCTCCCAATGGCTTCCTGAAACTGTTTGGCTAACTACTCTTGACCACAAGATGCTGGACAAAATAAACTCTTAGTAGGTCTGATTCATCACAGTTTGTATTATATTGTGGTCCAGGTGAAGTCTATCACTGAGTGTGTCCTTTGAATTGTGGCATGTATGACACATCCATTCAGCTTGTGCTAAGCAAAAATATCACCAACAAATGTTGAAAAGAATGGTCATTGTATTGTTTTAATGTACAGCATCTGTAAGAAAGAAAGAAAAAGAGGAAACAGTCCACTTCCCATCTTCCCACAGTGTCCCCAAATCCAACAGGAAGGGAAGGGAAGGAGAAAAATTAATTTAAAGCTAACATCTTGCTTGGAGCTTCAAAGCAGCTGCTGGCCATCTTAGCATCCTGTTTTGTACATGTGTGTTCAGAATATTAGAACAAGTACTCAAAGCAGCTTTGCTAGACCCTTCAAAACCCAGCTGCCTCCCAATGGTTCATAAATCTCAAGTCTTAATGGCAAGATGGGAACAGTGATCTTTTCAACAAGATGGAACAACTGTGCCCAGCACCCTCAACCAAGATGGACAATGTTGAGGAAACTCAGAATTGTAATTCAAGAAGTATCTGAAAGGACACCATCCCCTGTTTCCCCCATTAACTGCTAGAAACAGTGAGTAGAAACAACATATCCAATCAATATTCAACTTTCCCAACACCAGCAGCAAATTGAATGATATAAAACCATATGAAGAGAGATAAACTCAATAATTAATTTCATTCTGTTAGTCTAGGGGAAATAATCCTTCAAAGTGCCATGACTAAAATGCATGTATTTGGAAGAACAAGAGATTTTCCATTTCAACTGCAACATCAAAATGTGTTTTTCAGCACATTTTTTTGTGAACTAAGGTTGACTTTTAGAGTTTCAGTAAAACTGTTTTTATAAATGTATGGACATGGTTTGATGTAAAATTAACACCCTGCATGAAATATTTTTCTTTTCCATATTTGCTATACTATATTTGTGATAAATATTTACTATAAATATTTTTCTTTTCCATATTTGCTATACAGAAAAAGGGAGTTTCACTTTGGGAAACAATTGCAGCCATGTTTAATGGCATATTGTTACAGTTATAGCATGTAGGATGGAGGAATTGAACTTTAGAAAAAGAGATGGAAAGTTGATACTTCTGTCCCTAAGTACCTGAGATGTGGAGATAGACGAAACTTGTTGCGTACATCATCTAAGCGTTTTCCAAGATATGGGGTGTCCACAGTCACAAAAATGCCTTTATAGCCAGCTTTTTCGGCCCGATGCACTAAAGATCTTGTGACCTCACGGTCCTTATAAATATAGAGCTGCAGCCAGAGAATTGTGTTTGGAGCTGCGTGAGCAACTTCTTCTATAGATGTTGTGGACCAAGAACTCAACATCATCCCTGTTCCTGCTGACCTACAGGCTGAAGAGCAGGAATGTTAGTCACAGGAGGACCATAGTACAGAAATTAAAATTCCTTTTTTTCATTTTAAAAAAATTATGCAACATTTTAATTGCCTTATCCCTTTCAAACAAAGACAAAAAAATATCTATATTGGCAGCATGGAATTCAGTTTGTTTTATGGCACGATGAATACCAGATGATTTCACGGTCGGGAGGTTGCCTGTTTGTTATCTCTGACTTGATTACAGCATTTATCATTTCCTTGTAAATAGATTGGATTAGCTGCTCCTACTAACAGACAGTTTCCATGGAGGAATAAAGGAAGCCTGTTTTCTTTTTTTTAATTGTAATAATAGACATTTTGTGAAAAAGCCTTTTAAAAAATATTTATGCTCTTTCATTTCAAACCAACTTTTTGTGCAGCATCAACTACCAAGGGACTTATAAACTTCATTCCTCACTTTCTTGATAGAATGGGTATATTGTATAACATCCAGGCCAACTTGTCTGGATGTTAAGCTATACTACAATTACGCTAGCCTGGTGTAATTCCCTGGTCTCCCAATACTTCTGGGAGATGTATAGGATCTCTTGCCTGTTGCTGAGAACATTTCTCAGTTCCCATCAATCCTAAGCAGAGATGCTAAGAAGAAAGCAAAGCAGTTGGTGTGCCTTTCTCCCTAGTGATTGCTTGCAGCTCATTGTTTCACAGCCCAAGCCAGCAAGTCATTTGCCACTGGTTTTCAAAGGAGTCTTGTCAGCTTCATTGTCAGTCACAATCCAGCCAATCCAAGCGACTAACTGGCCAGTGGAAAAGTGGTATTGACTCCCCACGCTTCCTAACAGCAGAAAAAACATATTTTTAATGGTGGGATTATTAGCCATTTAGCAGGAAAAGAGAAAGCCACAGCAATTCGAAGGGCCCTACTTTTTGTGACCATAATTTCTTCTGGATGCCCACTAATTTTAGAAATACTTTTTAAAGATTTAGCTGTCTGTTCAATATTAAAGCGTATGAATCATAAACTCCTGTCCTACTAACCATACAAGCCAAAAATGAAACCAGAAGTTTAGGACTTGTACATTCCTAATAGTAAATTAATGGACAAATCTGCTTTGGGATAGTGTGTCTGGTATATTTGAACCATTCATATCATTGGATCTATATGGCAAGTAATTCCAAAACAATACCAATGTGCCTTTAAGCTTTAAAAAAGATAGAAGGTAGAAGCCTCTCCATATTACATATCTATTCAAATTCAACCTTAATGTCCACTTGATTTCATGCATCTAACTGTGTGTGTGTAAGTGTGTGTATGTGTGAGAGAGAGAGGGAGGGGGAGGGAGGGAGGGGGAGAGAGAGAGAGAGAGAGGTGTATAAACAATGTCAAAAAAAACAACAAGTTTTGAATTAGAAAAGGGCCAATTAAAAAAATTAGTTCTAGCTCTTTTATCACGAACACTCAATTTTTGTATATACTACTTCCTATTAAGAGCTAATTGATTAATATTTATCAATCTATCCCAAGAAATTGTCTGCAATATTAACAACCTTGCAGATAAGGAGTATAGTATTTGCTATTAGAAGTGTTAGTGCTCCATCCAGTGGACATAGACTTAAATGTCATCAGCTGTTTCTTGGCTAACTTAGATTTAGATTTTTGTTTTAATCTTGTCTTTATTATTTTTATAAATAACTCAGGACTAATACTCACACTTTCCCCCACAACATTTGCATAAGGTGGATTGGGTTAAGAGAGAGGGACTGGCCCAAAGTCACCCAGCCAGCATTCATGTCTGAGGTGGGACTAGAACTCAGTTTCCTGGTTTCTAGCTTCAGCCTTAATATTCCCACAAGGCAGAAACTATAGCTCTGAAATCTTTGTAGTGTGCTCTAAAAAAGTATGGAAGGAAAGCCTTCATGCATGTTGCTTCTGCAGTGAAAGAAGTTGCTTCTACATGCGTGTTGTTATATGACTGTATGCGGAATATTCTTCATTACCCATCAGCATTCTTGCATTTACTATAAGAATCAAGTATTGATCTGCAGTGTTGATGGTCTCTCAGAACTATTCCTCTCCTTCCCCAAAGGGGAGACATTCCCACTTGAGATACAGCAGTCTCCAGCTTCGTGGCAAGGGGCAGATGGCATATTTTATTTTGCATGAAATGGATTCAATTCACAAACCTCTAAACTTCTTTACCTTTCTTTAAAGCTTTGTTGCTTTTCATCATGGCGCTATGTTTTTAGGTGGTTTCCTATCACTTGCTGGGCCAGAAGGTGGATCAGAAAGAAGTTACACAATAGATTTCCCCACATTGACTAAGAATTAGGAGGTTTCTAACTGAAAAAAAAATCCAGTTAGAGAAAGACAATATAGAGCAGGGGTGTCAAACTCCCAAATTTCATTAAGGGCTGCATGAGGATTGTGTTTGGTGGGGAGGCATGGCCAGGATAAGCATGGCCAGCTCGATATCACTCGTGTTAGAGACACCTGTGGTGGCCAACTGCTAAAGCAGGACTTCCCTCAGACCCATCCTCACCCTCATAATTTATAATAAACTCCTTCCTTTCTTCCTTCCTTCCTTTTCTTCTTTTTCCTTGCTTCTTCATTCTCCTTTCTTCTTCCTTCCCTTCTTTCCCTATTTCTCCTTCCTTGCTCTCTTCCCATCTTCCCATCTTCCCTTCTTTTTCTTTTTCTTTCCTCTTTCCCTTTCTCCTTTTCTGTCCCTTCTTGCATGCTCGAATGCTTTTCTCCTTTTGTTTTTAGTTTGTTTTGCTAGCCCACTGCCAGCGAAAAAGGAGCTTCACCCTTTATTTAGAGCCCCTCTTCTTCTGTGTCTCAGAAGGATAGCAACTATTAGCAAGAAGCAGATAACACGAAGGACATGCAAACAGAGAAACTACTAAGGTAGGGTTTCCCAACATTGGCAACTTTAAGACATGTGGATCTCAATTTTCAAAGTTCTCCAGCCAGCATGAAGCACTTAGGGCAGGGGTGTCAAACTCAAGGCCCGCGGGCCTGATCTGGCCTGCAATGAGGTTGGATCTGGTCCATGGGGCCGTCCTGGTCTACCCAATGTGAAGAAGAAAGATCAGGCCAGTGTGGCTTCCGCCCAGTCTTCCTAATGTGAAGAGCAAAAATTCAGCCCACCGTGGTTTCAGTCCGGTCTACCCAGTGTGAAGAGGAAACATACCAGCAGTTTGGGGAGTGGCATCAAGCTGGCCATGCCCCCCCAGTTGCCCCCCCTGTGCCCCCCCCTCCTGAGGTCAACTACAGCCCTCAATAAAATTAAGTTTGACATCCCTGACTTAGGGGAAGTACTTGGGTGGGGGAGGACATTTTTCAGTATCCTATGGGTATGCAAATGAGCTGTTCTTTGTAAAAATGCAGGGCAAGCTTTAATTTCACTTGTGCAAATTAGCATACCTTTTTCTAATTAAAATTTTTTACCTAAAGGTGGTTGCCATCTTGCTTCAAAGTGGTCCAGTTTGTTTTGACTTGTTTGGCACCCGTTCTTCTAAAGTTGATTGCTCTTCTCTGAGGTACAGTCCCTCAGAAAAAAAAAATGGCTGCAGAAACATGCTCAGTAAGTGAACTAGAATGTACTTCAGGGTGAACAATAGACATGTAGCTTGAAGAGTATGGAAAATAGCTGACTCTCATTAATTCTTTTATTGTGTGAAAGAGGCTGAAACCTCTCTTTCTATTCAAAAGGGAATGTTTTCCATTCCCCAATAGCTAATCAAAACAATTAGATTGCATCAAATCCCAGTTCTTGTATTCTTAATTTAACATTACCACTGGCTGAATTGTGTGTGTTTGCTCCTACTGTGTGTGAGGGTTTTTTAAAAGAAAAAAAAAATCCAAAGAACCTTGTATTTTATCACAGGAACAATTTTGGAGCAGTGTTAAACTCTGATACTGTACCTTCAATGATTCACTAGAGGGAGCTAGCTTATTAGACATTTGACATTTTTCTCATATTATCAGAAAAGTATAAAAGGAGATGGAAATTTTGAAATAGATTCCTATGATGAATGCTATAGAAGAAATGAAAGGTGCAAATATTACTATATTATCTATCTATCTATCTATCTATCTATCTATCTATCTATCTATCTATCTATCTATCTATCTATCTATCTATCTCCTTAGCTTACAAAGATTAAAAATATATAGAAACAATTAAACTTTAAAACTATATTTAAAAAAAAACATAATCAAGGAGAGGAATGGCAAGAGGATGACATCTTCATCCACCATCTACAGTGGTGAACCTGTCCCCTCCCCAGACCCCACATTTTCCTCTCCCCATATATAAAAATCAGTCAATACTGTGTGAAGTTTTGCCAGACTCCAGAGTGTAACTGGTACCTAAGGCCCCTTTCTTTCTTTGCCAACTTTGTGTGTTTTTAAAGACACATAAAGTTTTAAGACCCATTCTTCACAACTAGCCAATTTTTGTAGTTCAACAGTGAAGTTCATAGGCCATTTTATGGATCAAATAAAATGTACATTGAATATAAATAGTTTTAGCTTAAAATATTTTAATTGCTATAGTCCTTCACTGGAAAGCTGAATTCAATTATTTTATTAGCCCTTTTAAAGAACCCCTTTATTCTTATTCTTTCAGGAAGAATAGACAAATCAAATAAACCTTTATTATGGCCTTTGGGCCTGAAAAGCAAGAATATGCAAAGCTAAGCTATTCAGATACAGCATGTGTGTGTGTGTGTGTGTGTGTGCGTATGAGAGAGAGAGAGAGAGAGAATGTGTGTGTGTCTGTGTGTGTCTAATACATATATATTAGACAGAAGACTATGCTAGCCTGTATTTCTTTTGTTTGTTCAGTTTTGAAGGAACCAAAAAAAACTGGTTTGGAAACCAATGACTATGAACTGATGAGGAGGAAAAAAAATCTGTCCCCATACTTTTGTTGGTGGCATTTAGTAATTTGATTTCCAGATATGTAAAAGACTTACTTTGCCTTCCACTTATCCTCCAAGGTTTATATTTTTAAACCAACCAAATGTTATCCTCACTACCAGCCTAACAAGTTAAGTTACATATAAGTTGTTCCCATAATTTGTAAAGTATCTTATGTCAGACTCATAACACAAAGACCTAGCTCTCTGGAGAAAGTTCTAATCAGTGGGGGGATTCAAAAATTTTTACTACTGGTTCTGTGGGTGTGGCTTGGTGGGCATGGCAGAGGAAGGATACTGCAAAATCTATTCCCTCCTCACCCCGCTAACCTGCTTTCCAGCTCCGCTCTCCTGTGCAGGGCAACAAAAGAAGATCCAGCCAATCAGCTGGGACTTGGGAAGCGGAGAATAGATGGGGGTAGGGCCAGTCAGAGGTGGGATTTGTCGGTTCTCCGAACTACTCAAAATTTCTGCTACTGGTTCTCCAGAACTGGTCAGAACCTGCTGAATACCAACCACCTCTGGTTCTAATGCTGGGGAAAGTGAAAGGAAAGAGAAGAAGAGGATGGCCAACACCAAGGTGGGGAGGTTCAGCTACAGTGGCAATGTGATTGCCACTGAAAGAGCTTAAGGACCAAATTAGGGACTGGTTATCGTGGAGAAAATCTGTCCAGAGTTGAGCATGACTCAATTGTACATAATACATCAATCAAATGCTCTAAGAATTTATACTGAGGATATGCTGGTCAGCTTGAATGATGCAGTTTGCAACTACAGACAGCTCTATAGATAAAACAGAGATTTTGTTGAGAAATAAAACTGCTATATTTAGGACTGCAATTTGATTTATTTCAAAATATGGGAAGCCAGTTCTGTTGTGTTTGTGGTCTCTCTTGCTTGAAGCCCTTAATTTGTGGGCTTGGTCATCACTGGTGACATGTGAGATTCTAGGCATCAAGACTTCAATATTGTTATTTTTCCCATGGTCTATGTTCGGTCCTCATTATATTGTAGCTTACACCTCTGTCTTCCTCTCATAATCTTGACATGGATTGCCCAATTATATGTCATTATTCCTTTAAGTGCAGCAAATGGGGTGTTTTCAGTAGCAAATTCTATTAGTAATCCAGCCAAACATTTTACTTGGAAGAAACAGCTATTAACTGGAGCAATAAACAGCTACAGTCCCTTATATCAACTATGCATATTAGGATTAAGATTTCATTTAATAGCAGATGTCCTCTTTTAGAGATTTAACATGAATTTGATCCCTTGGCTCAAATAATGCCATTTTTTTCAGTAAGAGAAAAGTAGAATGCTTTACGAAAATAACATGGGTTTTTGTCAAAATAATAATGTGACAAAATCCAATCGATGGCACAAACTATTGTCTGTCTGAACTTTAGTCGATCAACAAATAAAGCTTTTCAAAATTAAGCTTTTTTAAAATTAATTACTGGAATAATTTTGCAAACAAAGAAAAAGGTTGAGTAACTCTGAAGGGCTGAAACAGTACTTGTTAGCTGAATCACATATAACAGCAGATATGAACTAATAAATACAATAAACTAAATTATCATGCATCATTGATTTAGCTGAAAACAGTGTCACATTAATATACAACTTTAGCAAAATGTACTGGGATATACATGACACCATTTATCAACTCCTAAATTCTAAGGGAACGGACACTATTATGAGAGATATCTTGGAAAGTGCTTTGATTAATGTTTTACACTGAGCTTGATTTTAAAATGGCAGTCCATCAATTTAAAACCAAATTAATTGCAACAGAAGTATCTCTTAGCCCTAAATCATAGGTAAGAAAACCAAGGTACCATGTTCTTTACATAAAATGGAGTTAGTTGTAAATGGATTTAATCTGTTTGTGAAATTAAACTTTTTCACACCCAAAATTATCTCCATCTTGCCTTGCATGAAACAGAATGCATCACTCAACCAAAAAAACCCAAAGGAATACCATTTTTTTCCTCTAAAAAAGTCAAGAACACAGTTATTGTTCAGTTCAGAGTGGAGCATAGTCTATGTCTTGTAATACAGACAAAAGAACTCACCATTTTCCTTTTACATATGGTGGCCCATGCAAGGGAGTGCTTTGCTCAATTAGTGATAACAATTGCATAGTAACCAAATTGTGGTGGGGTGTTTTTGTTTTTGTTTTGTTTTTGGTCTAGTGCATTCTCCATTCACACTTTCAAGCTCATATCCAGCCAATGCAGGAACAACTGGATCACTTCCAAGCATACAGATAGTCCTTGCCCAACAATCACAATTGTGACTGGTGATTCCATTGCTAAGCAATGCAGTCATTAAGCAAGACATCACATGATTTGCAATTTTACTGCTGGCTTCTCCATTGGCTCTGTTTGTCAGAACCAGCTATGAAGCGTGCAAATGATGATCACATGACTGTGATATAAACACCCACTCGTTGTGAAGTGGCCAAATTTTGAGGATGATGACTAAAGGGACACTGCAACAATCATAAGTGCAAGAACTGTTCATAAAGCTACTTTTACAGTGCCATCATAATTTCGAATGTTAAACAGATTTCTTATTTTAAAGTGAACCTTTAGCTCCAACCTGTGTAGGCAAAGTAAATTATTTTAAAAATATATATATGCCCATGCAATAGGTCAATTAATATTTGGTAGAGGAAGTGAAGAAACAGTAGGACAAAGGTGTGTTCAAAACTTGGAAATATGTCTGAAAACATGGTCAAGTTTTGTGATACATGACATCTTGCAAACCACCTAACAGGTTTTGACCTAGGAAAAATTAGACTTCATGAATGCTTCACCAGGAGATAAAACTCTCACTAGGAGAACAAAGAAAATACATTCCCATGGTTTATTGAAGCAATGAAGCTTTTAGAGATTATAAACAGATTGAACAACAAATTTCTCTAGTTTAGTGGCTGTGTGGTGGAAAGCCATAGAATAAAGTAGTTAAGTTCCCACTCTAGTGTAATGATGGCATACATTGATAAAATGTCCCTGGAGAATCAGATATGGAACACTTTTTATCTTCTTGAAACAACACACATTTATCCTAAAGTGAATGTTATTGTGGATAACGATTTTCAGCTGGTGTTTTCAGGACCTTACTTAGTCTTCTTGGACTACATGTAGTGTCTTACTTCCAGAAAAGTATCCCTATTGCAGTGTGTCAACAGAGCTTTAATTTTGCCTCAGCTCTCGTTTAGCAGATTAATACTGGTTCTAAACTTAAAAAAGAATGCCATGCTAGATTTTAAAAGCATTTCCTGATTAGTTGACTCTAAATATTGCATCCCTATAACTTTATTTGCCATGTTGTGTAATATTTTGCTTGGAAGTTAAAACACAGGATATAGTATTGTACCCAAAGCAAAATATAATTAAATAGGCAAAACAGACTGGAGACAATAAGATTTCTTTAATTTGAATGAAGACATTTCTGCATTCTTCCCTTAACACAGTGGTCCCCAACCACTGGGCCCCGGACTGGTACCGGTCCGTGGATCATTTTGTACCAGGCCGCCTATTTTGCTTGGGCGCTGCCATCTTGTTTTGACGGCACTTGAGAAAGTGCTTCCGGGTGAGCTTGTCGGTCATTGGTTGGAAAGTAGCGATTGGGTGCTGAAGGAATCCTTGTGCCTTAGTTTCATCGAAGAGAGGGGGGTGGCTTCGAATGAAGAGCCATCCTGATGGCGGTGGAGTCTCGTGTTACTCAGGAGGAGATTAAGAAAGAGCCCGAAAAGCCCATTGACCGCGAGAAGGTACAAAGGAGGAGTTGAAGGTGGCAGGGAGAAGCGGAGGGCAGCTGGCTGGCCGGTCGCTTGGCTCGCCTTGCCTTGGTCGTGCTTGCTGATGCTGGTACCAGTCCGTGGATCGGTCCATGGATTGTACCGGTCCGTGGTACAAAAAAGGTTGGGGACCACTGCTTTAACAGACTGTCTCCCCTGCTGAATTTCTTTACAAGGAATTTCCATACCCAGAACATACCTCTAGCAGTTGCAATTTCCCCATCTGCATGAGCCATGCACTGCATGGCAGTGGCTGCAATGCATATTGGCATACTGATTTTCTCTCCCAAGACACAAGTTGACAGGTCCAGGGTTGACACATTTTTCAACATCCGAGGGTATAGTCTTAACCTGCATGGATGGGAAAAGTCTGATAGTAAGTAATTCACAGCAAGGATTTATTTAGAAAACAAGATGTGTGATGCAATCACAATAAATTGCTGTCTCCAATATTAACTGAAAGCAAGTTTGGTTTTAAAATGACTCATCAAATGCTGAAATCTGGAAATGACCAAAGCACCGACCTCAGCTTTTGTTAATTACAGATGGCCGGGAATGAAGAGCAAGTAAATAAAAAGCAACATGATAAGTTGCCAAATGTTAAAAGAGTTTGAGCTAGAATTTCAATACCCAGGTTCTAGTGCCAGGATGTATTGCCTGTGAAAGCGCAGTTATCCAATTCTAGTTTTCATGTCAGAAGTTACATAATACATTACCGGAAAGTAATTGCATAATATTGGATTGAAATGAAATCAAGTCTAGTTTTTCTTCCTTTTGAAGCATGGTTTTTCAGGGACTTTCAGGAGAAGCATGATGAAGTGAACAATTCTCTGTAAAAGTGGAAACCACAGCAAAAACCAAATAACTGATGAGTAAACTGGTTCTTTGGAACCTCCCTAGACAAGGACAGGTGGGGGAGATTGCCTGCATGCCCTCTGAATGGCTGCTCCCTGCGAGGAGACCACGGGTGGGATAGGGCTCTCCATGGGTTTGAGCACTAGGAGACTAAAGGATTAAGCATTTTTCTCACAACCACAGCAATACCTTTAAAGGACACAATGGGATGAAGAGATATCTGTTTGTAACTTTACAGGAGTGAAACATTACTACATTTGTTTATATTTGTTGTAATGAAAGTTGAAATTACTTTTTTACATATTTCTTTTCTTTTGTCTCCTTTTCTTTCTATTAAGTTTAGGTTGCATTAGTTTTTACTGTTGTAATCAAAACCTTTAATACAATTTATAATATAAATTTTATCGATAATGTACAAGTTACAAAGAAGCAGTAAAGGAAGAGAAGGAAACATGCTTCTCCGGGATACAGCCCATGAATCAATTACAGTCAAAAAGTTGTATATCCCTTTTTTCATCACCATGAACGATATCAAAATGGAATGTGACCGAGCGATGTTATCTGGACAGCCATATGAGTTCCACACACTGACTTCGGTTGTGCAGAAAACCCTCTCAGATTCAAGATATCTTTGGCAATTCCCAGCATAAAGACAATCTTATTGAAAAATATAAATATTCAGACAGCTGGTCTAATCCTAATACCACCATAGCATACATACATATATACATATACATATACATATACATCATATACATATACATATATATATTTATGTTTTCTTAAGTTTTCGTGGGTACTTACATGTATGGCATTCAGCTTTGTTCGGGTATTTTTCCACGTCATTGTAGTTGTGCTTTTAAAGTTGTAGCAACGTTTCGGCAGAATTTGTTTCTTTTAGTTTGTTTTCTAAGCATTATAGTCTGTCCTCCCTCCCCATGCTGGCTTCAGTCTGCACTCAAACTTTAAAGATGTATTGGTTAAGACACCAAGCTATAAACCTAGGTCTGCTTAGGCATGAAGCCTGCAGAGTGATTTTAGCCTCAGTCCTAGAAGGAAGATCAGGGCAAGCCACTTCTAAAATTTGCCAAGAAAACTTCAGACTAATTCAAGAGGTCAACAAGAGTCAACACGTACCCAAACTCACATATACGCAGAAATATTGGAACCACAATACATTACATCAAAGCACCAGAATTTAACAAATTTACTTCTAGCACAATGAGCCAATCCATCACTAATATCTTGATTCCCACTCATTCTAATTAACAGGGGGAAAAAAAACCTATCTTTTTAATCCAAAAATACTCTATCATATGTTTTCGGCATCCATATCATCCTCTCCCATGTTTTAACAAATCTCGGTAGCACTCAGGTCCAGAAAATAACATGCTTAGTAAGATTAACTTTGTTAAACAAGCTGTTTTGGGGCTTCCTTTTTATCAGTAAAGAGCATCTTATTTTCTAAAGACCTTTAGAAAGCCAAAGATAATCTATCAGAACTCATTATCTGCAATCTGATCATTTTCTCTCAATCCCAATTTAATATTGCTGAAATAAGATATTTTAAATTGATTTCCTTGTATGTCAAAATGTGATCAGCACCATGACCTTGTTAAAAAAAAATAATTTTTTTAATAAGCGAGCTGGCTGAAAGAAACTTGGAACCTATCAAAAATAGAAGAAAACATCTTCTTTTAGTTTCCCCAAACCACTTTGGACTTTTAATGATCCTAATAATCTCAAATAGCTTGTTTAGACTTCAAAACACTATATAATTAAGCTTTTAAAAATACTTGCATCGAGCAACTCCCATGTATTTAGTTTTTGTTATTAGAGATAATATGCAAGTGTAAGAAGAGGTTTATTGAAGTTTGGCTATGACACTTGATTTTCAATATCTACAGTACACAAACTTTTCCCTGCATTATTAAAGGGTTCATTGATTTTATGCTGATACTTCCTCCCTCCATATTAACACTTTTTAGAATTGTAGACATTGCTTGGATGTAAAAAGCACAGAAATAACAATCCTTTTAATCTTTCTGTCTGAACTGAAAGATAAATATAATTGTTAAGTCAGGTTTATTTCCGTAATATGCACCCAGCTGCAACTTCTGTAAATTTTTTTCTTTGAACTTGATTGGAAAAATATAAAATACACTGTCAAGAACGGAATGAGCCATCATTCCAAAATTCAAGATCATGACCTGTTGATGTCTCCAAATCTCCCCATCACAGTAAAATCTTGGTTTGTGGAAATCATTAAGAAATTTTGTGTCTCGATGACTAAATTTAAGTTGTATATTTGTATGCTAAAGAGCGTTCTTGGTGTGTACTCTTTCTCTCAACTAAGATGGAAAAGTGTTCATTATCCTTTTCTTTCTCATCGGCATCCTTTTAAAAAATAAAGATAAAATCTCCCTCAAAGATCAAACTCAATTCCTGATAAATTCCTGGAAGTGGAATTACAGAATGGGAAGTTTAAGATGGACTTGGAGATCATTTAATCCAGGGTTGTCAAACTTGTGGGATGCAGGCTGGATGTGCCCACACCCAGTTTAGCAAAAGGAAAAAGTCGTTACATCATGTGACAACACGAGTTTGACACCCCTGATTTAATGATAACAGGTAACAGATAAGTTGGAAGGGACCTTGTAGGTCATCTATTCCAACCCCCAGTCCAAGTGAGAGACCCTATACCATTTCTGACAAATGGCAATCCAATCTCTTCTTGAAGGTCTCAAGCGATGTTACTCCCACAACTTCCGAGGGCAACCTGTTCCATAATGACTCATTGTTCAGTTCAGAAATCTAATCCCTATCAGAAGGAAATTCAGTCTTTTTAAATAATAGAACAGCTGTCCAATCTTTTCTTAAAATGGCTGTCCAATATTGCCAATAAAGTGAGACCAACACTACCCAAGGTCATTTTGCTTCTTTGTGAAATAGCTCGAACTGCTAAGAATTTTTGTCTCATGTTCAATTGAAATCTGCTTACTTTCTGCCTATTCTGCCTTGTTTTCTCTTGTGGAACAAATCTCCTTAGTTATTACACTCATGTCCCATTTCCTTTATATCTTTCTTTTAACTCTTAAATCAAAAGATCCTGGGGTATAAAGAGTTGTTTTTTTCTCACCGGTACAGATGTTGATTGTACTTCTAGGGTTTTATTTTTCAGAAATCCCCAATTCCTCCGAGCTCTCTTTGACCTGAGGATTTCTTCTGAGACCCTAACATTTCTCTAGTTCAAGTTGGCTGTTTTGAAATCTAATGTACATTTCTGTAGAATCCTGAACTTCAAGATAATGGGGTTACTTCATCCTAAAATTATCACTACTCAACCCTTCATTAGTTAGAATCCAATCTAGGAGGGCCAATCCATTGTCTATATCAGTTGTTCAGGAACAATACAAAAGTGGTTTGTCCTTGCTTTTGATTTGCCAGTCTAGTGTACAGTTCTTGAATTTAAAGCATGAGAACATATCTCCCTAAAATTTTGCTTTGATTAGTATTAGTAGACTGGTCTACCTCACATTCATCAAGCTTATCAAACTTTGAAAAAATGATAAAGGCAATTCAAATGTATGTTGAATGAGAGGATTTTTTTATTATGCTTAGTGGACATGTAAAAAAAAAACTTTAAAAATGTACTTTCAAATATGTACATTAACTCAGAAGATTTTAAACATTAACATACAGCTGAAGCCAGAGATGATTCTTTTGAGATTAACAAAAAGTTATAAAAGAAAACTTGTGGAACTATATATGAAAACAGAAGCAAGACTTTTACATAGACAACAGTGAAAAGATCTGACATTGCCCACAATGGAAAAGTAATGATGAAAATGAACTTGCTCATATGGCTAAGTTCAAAAACTTTGAATAGAGAAAAGACACTGATTAATTCTGATTGGAAACCCTTTTGGACTTTTGGCAGAGTCCAAAAGAATTTCCAATCAGAACAGAGATCAGAACAGAAAAACAGAACAGAAAAAAAATGAAGTTATACTATATGGGTTTGATGATCCAAAAAAATAAATAGATAGAAAAATATGTTACGTTGCAACCATAGAGGTCATTTTAAATTTATAATTACTGTAAAAGAAAAATCAGAATCACTTCTTTATATTACTTTCCCTTTTTTTCTACACTTTCAGCTTCATTATTTCTTTACTTTTTCTTTTTTTCTCATCTTATTAGTATCAGTTTTTATCTTTCAGGCTTAAAATGCAATAAAGTTAACATAAAAAAGTTTCAACTGGAAAAATTGTTGAAAAAAGTTGTTTTTTGCCTAGTTACAAATAAACTGCAAGTTTTGTCTTTAAGACTTTTCAAGAAGCAAAACTAATGATTGATATGCACAACTTCAACACAGAATAAAGGAGTCTCATATTCTCTATTCAGCTTATTTCATTCAAGACAAAATTAATGTTATTAAAGTTTAATTACCTACATAAGCTATGCTCAGGATCATTATTTCTATTAAGTACGCATAAATATTGATCTTTATGTGTGAAAGGGATATAAATGGACACAGAAGCAATATGCATTATGTCAATAACCCATTTTATTTGTGGTAGCTCACATATCTCATTCATACTAGTTTATGAAATACAAGGTAGATATAAGATAGGTGCTATTATTTTGGCTTACTTATTCCTTTTTAGAGCTTTCAACTAGTCAAGAAATGCCATCCCAGTACAGCTCTGATAAGGTATTTTGGGCAATGTTTGAAGAGGGTATTTATCATCAGTTAAGATTATACGAGCGCAGTTTCAACCTAATCACTGACATTAGAATGAAAATAAATAAATTGGAATTCTGTGCCTTTATCTAAAGATTTGCACAGAACTACTTAACTACCAGTAATTTTTTGAATGTTGAACTGATAGGAACTGAATTTTCTGATGGAGCACTAACAATTGTTGACAGGAATTGTTACTATTAGTCAGAATAGATCTCTTCAGAGACCCCATTTGGCTAAATTAGACATCGCAGTAAGTAAAACTAACCAGGATCATTCACATATTGCATGACTTAACTCACCTTCCAATTCTCCTTGGTCGCCCTTGTTTTACCAATAATTTCCATTACCCTTACTTATTTTATCAATAGCACAAGTAAAAATATTCTGTACTTTCTCAGTTCCCCCACCCATTGAAAAACATGCCACTTTCCAATCCTCTACAAGCACAAATCTTAGATATTTTTTCTAAAATAGTAATTGAACATTTGATTTAAACATTGGGTAGTTATCAGAGATTTATGATTACCTGACTTTCATATTCCCAAATATTTGCCAGATGTATTTACTGGACAAGCATTTGAACAGGCATTAAATTATTTTAGTAGATAAAATCGCAATATATTAGTCACTTGGCTACTTTTTGAGCACAACAGAATTTTTTGCTCCAAAATCAAAGGCTCTTGCAATTTCAGGGTAAGGGCTTGCAAAACTATATTTCATATGAAAATCAAATTCTGTTCCATGGTATCCCCCGATATCCAGAGTTGAAAGAAGCAAATGAATGCTCAAATTGTACATGACCAATTTACTTTTAGTATAACTTATTTCAGTCATGAATGCACTTCAAACATTGTACTGTTTCTCAATTCTACTTTAAATTACAAGCTAAATACAATATTTGAATCATTAATTACCTTGAAAATGCAGCTACATTTTCAGCTAATGTTTGTTGATCATCAGCTCCAGACTTATAGTAATCGTACACAGATTTTTGAAGAAATTTCTTAGCATATTCTTCAAAATCAGCAATGCAAATTGGTCTTTCAGACATGATGTAGCTTACTTTGTTTTGTCTAAATAATTTAGTTCTGGTAGTTTTCAACTTGTCAATCATTAAACTAAAGCAAAGTTCAGAAAACCTTTTTTTAAGTAACTCAAATAAAATGGACATTTCTGGAACTATTCTTTTGGACTTTGACATTCACTAAATTAAGATGTCTCCACTGTGTATCAGAGAAGAAAATACGGAACAAAGCAATGTATCAACAGTATATAGTGAATATTCAAGTGGCATTAGTCCACTTTCTACAATTAGAAAGACAAATCACAATAGCCCATCCCAATCTCATGCCATCGCTTTACTCGTATAATTTATCTGTGATTCTATTTAGAACTTCATTTTTTAAAAAGGAAAAAACAATAACAAAGGAAATTATGTTCCAGATTCTTTAAAATATAAATTAATACACACAATGGTTCTATAGCTGAACTACCCCTAAAATGTCTTCTATAGTGTATTCCAATGTAAAAACATAAAGAAACATAATTACATAAGCATCTTTCTGTATCCATCCACTTTCCCTTACAGCTAATGCACTCAATCAGATGACCCAGAGGTGCTACAGATTAGAGTTGGAAATATTATCAATCAGCTAGTGGAGAGCAATGGTGGCAACCCAGAGAAGCTTGAATTCAGAGATTCGGGACTTCTGGTTGGTATGGGTGAGTCCCAAGAAGCAAAATTGGCCAAGTAGTAGAGCTGGAGTTTGGCTTTTATCCTCATCTGCAAAACAGCCTGTCATTCTGGACAGAGGCCATTTTGTCTTTTAAAAATGGCAGTGGCTGCAGACGAAAGTATCCACTTGTGCCACTTTTTAACAGTGTGTGCCCAAGGATTCTTCTGCACAGCAATGAAGAATTTGGAATGAGAAGTGAAAGGAGTTTCAATCAGTATTCGGAGCCAGCTGATGAGATCACCTAGATTTCATCTGGCTGTTATGTGGAGGAGGGGCTATAACTTTCTGGATTGGTCCAGCCAGTGTGGTGAGTGCCTATTTTGCCCCTCGTAACTTCCCCCCCCCCATGAATGGGGGAGGGGATTTGGGAGTGTGGTATGGATGTGTTGTGGGAATGTAGCTGACTGACAGATCACTGCATATTAGATCAGAAGCAATTCATGGGAACTGGCTACCCAAAGAGGGAGAAAGATTGCTAATTTAGGCCTGGATGGAGGCCTTTATTAATGGGTTGGGATGGTACAGGTCAGGGAGATTTGGCCTTAGACAAGAGATAGGGCAAAGCTGGCTGGTCCTGGGGAAGATATTTCAATGTCTCCAGTTGATTCCAAGGTTATTTCCTTATGCCTGGTTAGCAGACCTTGGTTTCTAACTACTGCTATTAAATGCCAGGTTGACCAATAATTAAACCTCTCTTGTTCTTGACTTCGTGTGTATAAGAGGGCTGACTTGGAATGTCTAACCAAGACCAGGTTGGGTGTCCCTATTAAATCAGTCAGCCGTGAGGGCTGAATGGACCCTATTTGGTTCCAAAGGAAATTTGGGATTAATCCTGAGACTCTGGTACATGATGATTAAGGTCTCAGTCAATGCCTGGAAAGCCTCCAGGCTTTCAGAGGATTTCTGGAAACTGAAGCAACAGTTGAAATAGAGTATCAGGGAAGGAAGATGAGGAATGAATGTGATTATAAACACTAAAACCCTTAAATAAACAAACATTAAGTGAACACAGAAATATATAATACAGTTTATAGTTAATAAAGCAGCATGTTAATATAAACGTTTTACATAGAATTCATGTCAAATTAAACTAAAAACTGAGTAAGTTTCATTTAAAGTAAAAATTAGAGACATAAATGGTAATGTTGCTTTTTAAAATTTGATGAAAAATAGCAACGTCTGGGCAAAGAAGTTTACTTGCCAAATATTAACTCTTTTAAGAATCTTCAAATGAATTTTTTTACTCTTATTGCTGCTTTTAAAAGATAAGCATCTATACATTCAAACTTATGAATAGAGGTTATAGTGACCACTGTTTCAAAATCATTTCACTTTTTTCTGTGTTAAACCCCCACACCCCAAATTTAATAAATTCTTTTGGAATGCTTTGCAATCATCTTTATTATAAGTCAACTTAAAGCAGTGGTTTATATATACAGGTAAACATCAAGACATCAACTCTCTAAGCAAGAATAAACTGAACTGAAATCTTATGAATTAAATTCTTATACTTTACCTTGTAAAAAAATGGAAGACAAATAAGGAAGACCATGAAAAATATACCGAAAACTGTCATACTGAGCACAAAGCATTTAACTCTGAATTTTTTACTCAACTTGAATCTTTTACGTTATCAAAAAAAACATGCTTGGTCATATTAGTAAAGTTCAGAGGTTTAAGAATCAAATCAAATAACTAGCTAACAACTTATCTTTTTGATGCTTTTAACAGCATGACAAAAATATGCTAGCAATGCAGATTTCTTTAACTGTACTACATTAAGATTCTCAAACATGTATTTTTTTAATGTAGTCACAGCAGGCTAATTATGTACATTTAAACATTTATTTGCTTCTAAATGTTTTCCCCACCCCGAGCACTTAAATCTATTTGCCTTATATTCTGTAATATTAACAAAGTGCAATGGATAGTTTTAAACTTTTTAAACTTGTTTAAAAAGGTCTTTTACTAAGCAAATTGTACAGATGTTAGGACTCATTTTAGTGCAATAAAAAGTTAACAAAAATTTGAAAATAATATTCTAATCAACAGAGGACACAACTGACAATATTATGTCAGCATGCACATAAAGCAAATATAGTGCTTTATTTTTACTATTCTCGTCTCAGCCTATCATTTCTTAGGCTTAAAAAATCTCTCAACCTAAAAGTTGAATAGCATGTTCAACAATGATCCTGACATTCATTTTAATTTGCTGGATACCTCTGAAAATAATTGTCTCTAAACACTATTCTGAGTTGCTTCTTTAATAAACTTAATTCATCATAATGCATTCAACACTTGCATAACCTTACAAGGGAATACTGATACTTATATGATTACTTCACATATCTATACTATACAGAACTCTGACAAGTATGGGATGGAATAAATACTCTGATTATTGAGGACAAATCAAAAATCAATTTATGCATCCAGACATTCTGTATGCATTAAGAAATTTGCAATGATATTTTTTCAGGCGTCTCCTGGATTGTGGGTTGAATTGTAATGCATAAAAGAATCAATGTTATATTAAAGCAGTATTGAGTAATACAAAGGAACCTAACTATGGTGAACAATTCAGATCCTGAGATATTGACTTGACAGATTAATATTGGGACAATAGATATGAAACTGATTGTTGTACGAAAGCCACATCCATATTTAAAAACCTCTTCCTGTCTTTCAAGAAAGGATGCTGAAAGTAAAACCTTGAAGTTTGTAAACTATATTGTAAACATAGTTCTTGTTATACTATGATCTCCCCTGAAACACACATCATAGCTCTGAAGCCTGTAGGAAATACCTTAAGTAACTGGAGCCAAAGACCTCTGAGAGCTATGAAGAGTTATCTGTTCAAGCACATAAAACAGTAAAACCTTATTACTGTCTTAAGGTGCCTTCGGTCCTCTAGATTTTTGTCTTCAACTGTACATTTTGGAATTAACTTGTACCAGCAAGCCTCAAAAAAACTTTCCTTGTTTTATATTTAATTCTGCAACATAGACAATTTGCAGTTGTATAGAATGACCACTTCATAGAGTTTATGGTATGGCTGATGCAATAAAACCTCTTACCTATCCCTGAACTCAACATGGTTGTTTGATTGTCATGTCTCTGATTTCAACATTAGTCATATTTTACATTCAAAATATTGACCTTAAAAATAAAAACCGATGCTTTCTGGCAGTCAGCCTATGTTTAGCTGCAACAGCTTATAAGTCAAATATTTGGCTTCAGCTGCAAAATGAAGGTCCCAATCTTCTTTGGTCCACTTAAAAGTATATTCTCAATTACTTTCACTATAGTTCAGGCTCCATCGGATTTTTACGTTGTCTTAAGGAGGTCTCCTCTAACTTGTCAGACTCGAAAGGCTCCGAATCATTTTCTCCCTCACTTCCTTCAACTGCTGAGTCATCTGAGGAATTGGGCTGAGACTCCTCTTCTCCCTCTTCTTCGTTTTCTCCAATAGACAAACCCTCTTCTGGAATTTCGCCCCCTGCTGAAAGCTCCAACATTTGCTGTTGATCTTCTGTTTTATTCTCATCAGAATCTACGGAATCTGAGGTAAAAGAATGGAGGAAAGAAGAGGTAGTCTTTTGTACAAATGGAATATTTTGTTAAGCTACAAAGGGCCAGCTTTCAGAACTAGCCCTTGTGATTCATTTCCCTGAGCTTCTTTACCTCGGTGTTGAATTACTTACAGACTATAATGTTTGAATATACACAAGTCAGGCCAAAACAATTTCATTATGATTCAGCATGATGTTTGAATCTAGTGACAAGGTTATTTATCAGAGTTGAAATTAAGGGAATACTCAAAACAGGTTATTATTCAGAGTGGCGTATTTCCATACTATTTGAAAATGTGTTCTACCTCCATGTAAACACACTGGATTATTGCAAAGCACTCTTTATGGGGCTGCCCTTGTTGGTAAGCTGTAGGTGATCCAGAATGTAGTAGCATGAGCACTAGTTGGTGCATCTTGGTATGCCCATGCAACACCACTGCTGAATGAGCTGCCTTGGCCCTCGGCTCCTAGTAGGCTTCCAGGTGCAATTCAAGGTACTGGCTTCCACCTTAAAGGCTTACATTGCATGGGGCCAGATTACTTGTGGTACAGTCTATTCTTAATGGTTTCCATCTTCCTACTAAACTGACATGGTGGGCGTACTCCAGGTCCCCTCAGTAAAACAATGTTGTGTGGTGGGAACTTGGAAGCATGTCTTCTCTGCCATGGTATCTGTCCTATGGAACAGCCTCCTGTTAGGGACATAGGTGGTCCTGGTCCTGTTGACTTGCAGGAAAACTGTGAAGACTTGGCTTTACCTCCAGGGCACTGGGCCAAGATGTTGATAGACCTGGCACTACTATATGAATGCAATTTTTTTCAGGACCTCAGCATAGTTTATTGTTTAATTTAAAGGGACACTTTCAGTATATTTTTATTCTGTTTGCTATCGAGTTCATTCCGGGAAACTATATACAAAACATTATAAGCACCAGCATTACTCTTCATTATATGTACATACCAAAGCTTTCTTCTTTGGACTTAGCTGGACATATGCAATCTATAAGCAAAACAAATATCTGAAAGAAAGAAAGAAAAAAGTGCTATAAAACTAACCTAGAGAATTTCAGATCTGGTCAAATAGGCCCAATACTATTGATATCTGAGTGGCTTATAATTATGTTGCACTTAAATGCAAAATATACATGTTTTTCTGCCAATGTGCTAAAGAAATATAAAGAAAGCCATAGATCAAAGCCCTCTCTAAATATTTTTTTTTACAATCTTCAGTTATTTCTAAACCAGATAAATCAGAACTTTTCAGAATCCTTAATAAGGTCCTGATGCAGTGCTCTAACAGTATATAGAAGTTCTAGAGTATAATTTCTCTAATGATATTTTTGTTTTGTGTTTTAATTGGTGGTGTACAACTATAGCAAAATACAGCAATAATTATATAATACAAAAGAAGGTACATATACTATACCAATCAAAATAAAACAAACTTAAAAGATAAAATCAATCCAAAAATCCATTTGATATCAGTATATCTAAGCCTCAACCTCTGCTTATACTTAAAACCACAGAAACATGCTGCGCCATCTTTTCGCTTTTGGAACATAAGGACATTTCAAAAACAGATTAAGTAATTTATAATAAATCTATTCCTTGATATCAAAAAGATAAAGTTTCCTTCAGTTTATATAAAATTATCCTCTTTGTTATATTCCAAGTTTAATGAGCGAAAATTCATCATAAAATTAAAATTAAAGATTAAACATTACACCTTTGACAGTAATATTTCTTTTCAAAATTTATTAATGTATGAAATATTAATTTCTCTTGAGTTTTATAATTCATAGACCAAGATCACTTAGTTTATAAAAAAGTAAAACTCAAGAGAATATAGACCAGGAGTTTGAGAGATAATTGTCTACCATTTTCTTGAGATCAAGAGCACCAGAAACAATACAGGTTTTTGATTACTATTTTCTCTGACAGCATAGAAAGTTTTGATCTACCATTAATTTTTCCACAATTCCCCAATATAGTAGGAATACCAATATCTTCTTGATCTATAATGAACTCTTCAGATGATACCATTTACTGTGCATGTTTATCAATACATTATTCCCATTTTTTACACCTTGGTTTAAGAGTATAAAACTATTTTCTTACCAAAGCCAAGATAAGACCAATCAGAAGGGTGGCTAATATGAAGATGGCATAAGAAACCCAAATATGAATTCCAAGAGTGCCAGTAAAATAGCTGTGGATTTGCTGCAACAGAAACATAATTTGAATTGAAACTGCCATTCCATTATCTATCAGTTATTGTTTGGAATGACAATATATCTTCAAATCTTCACACACTCTCAAAATGTAATTACAGAAGCATACAGTTTTGTTTCATTTTGACTTTAAGAGGTTTGAATCAATTTCACATAAATCATTTACAAAATCAGCATCCTTTATAAAACTATTATTGGCTATATCTTCTGTGGGTATTAAGTAGCGCCAGCTGGGATGTGTACCTACGCTCAGCATTTGAGGTGGGGTTTTTTAAAACAGAATACCATGGTTTTAAAAAAGAATTAACATTAATTTTCAGATGAGGTACACCCCGCAATTTTTAACTTACTAATAACTGTTGAATTCAATTTATTGAACAAAACATTTTCATGTCTACTCTAATTTCTCACAAGACACACTTCACACTCACCAATACAGAATGAGATTATTCTGATTTTAAAGCTTAGGTACCTACAGAAAAACATAGGATCTGTGATTACATAAAATCAATGGATATTTTGAGCCTACTCATAGAAGCCTTGCTGTGCTTGTTTGTTGTTCTCATTAACATTCCAACTGTTGGACTCCTGGGCTTATAAGTAGCATTAATATTAGGACTTCTATTTCTGAATACAATTGACACCATTGTCTAAATAAGTACAGGTAAACAGCAACTGTGTATTTTGTTCTGTATGTTTTAGACCAGGGCTCCCCAATCCTTGGTCCATGGCATGCCAACAACAGGGCTGCACAAACAAGTGAAGCCCAATCCACAGGATGCAGGCAGCATGCAAAACCTTGTCCCCTCTGGTCCGCAGGAAAAAAATGTTTATCCGTGGAATTGATCCCTGGTGCCCAAAAGATTGGGACAGTCACTCTTTTAAACTCCTAATAATCCTAATAACTTCTGCCAGCAGTTCGATTCTCACTAGCTCAACATTGGCTTAGCCTTCCATCCTTCCAAGGTTGATAAAATGAGGACCCAGATAGTTGGGGGCAATAGGCTGACTCTGTAAATCTCCTAGAGAAGCTGTAAAGCACTGTGAAGCAGTATGTAAGTCTGAGTGCTATTGTTATTAATCCCTTCTAAATCAGGGGTGTCAAACTTGCAGGCCGCAGGTTGGATGCATCATGTGCTGGCTTTGCCCCCACCTGGTTTAGTGATGGGGAAAAAAGTCCCGATATGTCATGTGACATCATGATGACGTGAGTTTGACACCTCTGTTCTAAATGGAAATTTATGAATTATATACTTAATTTAAACACTGTATTGAAGAATTCATAAATCTGTTGGAGCTTTTACCCATATGGCAGAATATGGAGTGTTGATATGCAACCATGTTGAAATCTTGCACCCCATCATAAAATTTACAAAATTTCAATTATTTGTCACAATTTGGACCAAAATTTTAATAGTTTGATCTCTATTCTTTCCATACTGCATAAAGAAACATAAGCTGTATGATTATTGGGCAACATGACAGACCTTTAAAAATCAAGCTCAGGTATAAAGTTTTTCTGCATTACTAAAGATACATATTGCTTACTTACTCTGATCCATCCAGACAAATGGAAGAGTCCTGCCATTCCATACATCCTAATAAGAATCAATATAAACACGATCACTAAAAATAATTAAAGATTGAAAAAGTGTGTTCCCATTTGTTATGGGACTACTATTCTATTATTTCTCATTGTTCTTTTTGTTATTTGATCAAGAGACACAATAATTTAACTATGGAAATAAAAGAAAGTATGGTGTTTCTCTAACCAACCTTTAAAACAGTTACAGAATGAATTAGTAAAACAAAATTATCAGATTTTTATCACTGTTTCATCTACATTTATACAGAAAATCTTTATCATAATGAAAACACTTCACACAAGATATAATAGCAATCTTCACTAAGCTGTACTCTATAGGTACCTTCTAAATACTTATATTCCATATGTCATCACCACAACCAATGACTACCTGCTGTGATTTTTATTCCCTAAAAACATGGACTTACAGTTCAAAATTAAATGCAAAGTAAATACCTTCCTATAATCCTGAAAGCATTGGACAATCTCTCTACCAGTAGATGGCAGAGCAGAATGAAACATAGACTACTGCAATAAGTCACCCTGAAAGTTAAAAAGTGCAAACAATATTCAAGTGGGAATTGCTATTTTCAGCTAGGGCTGCATTTAACCTAGCATTAAATTCCAATCTGGGACACAATATTGCATTATAATTACATTAGAGATGTGGGAGACTTCCATCCTGCCACAGGTTCTATACTTTCCCATTTTCTCTCCAGGATGTAACTCTCTAGATCCTCCAATGTCTTCGAGCCACGGTATCTGCGAAAAACTCCATCCTTTGCACTGAAAACAGATTAAAGTATAGTCACGCTATTGAATCTAAAACCTTGTTACTCTCCAGTGTACCAGAGCAGCACTCATACAAATTAACAACTTTTACAGAGAACCGGATCCTTTTTATACTATTTTTCTCTACATCCTTAAAAGTATTATTCCACTTGGGGAATTGGAAAGCGGGGTGGGGGGGTAGAGATGAAAATAAGCAAGAGAAAAAAGTAATAAGGAGATGTATTCAGGAAAAAATAAAAAAAAAGTTCCTTTTATTCTTATTACAACTCAATCACCTAATTACTTGTTTAGGTAGTTATCATAGCACGTTTCCTCTGGGCCAAAAATCTAACTTGTATTTTCCAAAGGATACTGGGGTATATAAACCCAGGAAGAATCTTAATTTACTATCTTGCCCATTTTTTAATAATTAATCAAAATAATCTGATTAAAAAAACCCACTGGACCTGATTGAAGGGAGAGATATTGCAGAAATGCACAGTGAATTTCACTGTGGTTTGTTTATGACAAGTTACTGGTGCCTTAGATTCAGGGATGGGATCCGACCGGTATAACTACCGGTTCTGTTGCTCTGCGTCACGCACACATGCGTGAGTCGCACGAGTGCAATTTATGACTTGAGCTGCCCAGACAGCTGAGCATGCGGGTGCACAGCAGTTGGAAAGGCCCTTTTTTCCTGCTTTTTCAACCGCAGCTGTGTCGTGCAGGTAAGAGCCCGGGCAGGTGAGCAGGCAAAAACATCAGCAGACATAGAACTGATTCTATGTCTGCTGCTCTTCAGAACTACCAGTTCTATAGAGGTGGCCAGAACCGGTAGAATCCCACCCCTGCTTACATTACTACTCATTTTCTAGTCACAGCAGACTCGCATTATCCATTTTACGAAGGACAGCAGGAAGCTCCCTGTTTAGATCATAATTTTCTTCTGAAACTAAAACATCTTGCTTTCTATTGGGGCTAATCCTACTTATTTTTCCATCAACATCATGTGTCCAAAATGCTATCTGTGAAAAACTTCATCATTTCCTATTAGTGTCTCTATCCATTTGACTTTTTAAATTGCAAAAATATCTGAACTTTTAAAAAAATGGGAAGCTGGCAGACTCCAAAGTATTAGTCTCTAGCAACATCTCCATTTCCTAGAATGCAGTTGGATATTAAATGGCCTACATAAACGTTGTTATGCAAGTAGCAGTCTGGTCACAACATATTTTGTAATTGCTTAGATCTGCCAAAAAAGCTATTCTATTCAACTATTTTTTTCTCCAAATCTTACATGTTCCCAACACTCCGCTCATTAAACTAAAAAGATCTCTGCAATAAGATTTTTTTTAAAGTTTACATTGCTTTCCAATGTAATTGACATATATGGGTGCTTTTTCCTTAGCTTCATTACATATTTTACTCTGCCACACAAACAAAAGGAAACATTTTCAACTGCAATTGTAAATAGCAACTGTTTTCAGAGTAATTAAAATACATACTTACTGGTAAATAGTGGGAAGAGTAGTGACTAAGAAATGGCCACTTACACCTGAGGAGAATAGATACTTGTTTTAAATAGCACTTATTATCTTGCTTCCTACATATAATCATCATCTGACAAACACTTTACAATTAAGAGCTCATTTTCATATTCTACACATTTTGTGGGAGTTGGCAACTTACAGTCCCATGGCTTCGCATAAATAACAAGAACTCATTTGGTCTACTTTGGATCCCCTTAACCACTACTGGTAAAAATGTAAATTATAATTCAAAAGGTCAGGCACTGAAAGAAAACAAGGGAAAGAGAAAGGAATCCCAAGTATTAACAGAAAAGAATTTTCCAAGTACATTTCAGAAATATTCAAAGGGCAATTTTAAAATACCCATGAGAAAACTTTGGCCAAGCACACAAGCTGTTAGTTCACAGATAGACCAGAAGCATCTTGGGAAAAGAATACATTTTTTGACTTAAGTCACGCCAAATAAAGCCTTTTTTTACTGGTACCGGGGATTCCTTCCTCTCAAAAATTGTTTTGAAATGGGTAATGCATAAATTAGCATAAACCCTACCATAGGGTTAATATCATTTTTAAAAAGGTTCCAGTAAGGCCAAAGCAGGCCGTTGCTCCTGAAGAAATGGAACACTACTAGCTGAAATTCTTGGCTGGATGTGGGATCCAACTGGGAAAAAAATCTATAGAGAAATGAGAGCTCTCGAGATAATCCACATGGACTCTGTACAACTGCTCATCATGAGTAGATGGCAAGAACCAGTATTTTTGAGGTCTGCTTGTGAGCTGAGTGACTAGAAGCCAACGATTACAACTACACTCACAGTTGTAATATAACTTTTAAGGACTCAAAATTCAACCATTCCCTGTTTCTTAATCATCTTGGAATTGATTTTTAAATTCTTTTTTTACATTACAGACCTCTGGAACACCAAGTTTTTATGGACTTCACTGGGTGAGCTTCTTCTATTTATTACAAAAGAAGTTATAAGTACATGTTTAGAGATTTAAAAAAAATAATAATAATTGAGACCATGCCGAAAATGGTGCTTGCTTCCAAGATGGAGCCACATAGCCTAGGAATGCTGAGGGGCAGAGCGGCCTGGTCCTCCTTTCCCAACGTGAGCTCAAGCTCTACATATCAACAAAAGATAAGTAGGAAAAAATGATAAAAGATGGGGAGGAGGGTGTGGGACACAGTGGGGCAGGGAGCAGGCCAAAGACCTGTGGGAAATCAAGGTTAACCCTTACAATGGTGAGTGTCACTTAATGGTGAGAGGCATTGGGATGTCTAGGCTAGGCAGGCCTAGGCCTGCACTAGGCCTCCCCGATCATCGCTCACCTGAACTATCCCATGCTCCGTTTAATGGGAGAGCAGGGTTAAGGGCCGTTAAGTGAGGCAATCTTGTGGACACCTTAATTAATGAGGTCATGACTTGCAACCATAATGTTTGGGCTACATTACGGCAAATCCAGGACTATCTTACACAATGGTTCTAATTTCCAAAGCAGCTTTAGCCACTATGTCATCATCCAGATTCACTGGACTATATGTCTACAATGCTGATTATTGCTAGTGAGCATGACTGCTGACCACGGTGATCAGACATTTATCAGAGTTCGGGGAAAACTAATCTAAATTTGGGCTTATAACATTAAGACTTAATATCCTGTTTCCATTTTTTAAAGCAATTAAATTACTCACATAAAAAGCAATTAAATTACTTACATTGATTTTTGTTTGTATGATTATTCATTACTTACCTGGTTCTTGCGTGACATCAACCTTGCCCACACTGAGTTCAAGTTCCTTGCTGTTTCTTGCAAAAACTTCCCACGCCAATTCCATTTGCTGACAGACAGGACACCAAGGAGCATAGCTAAGGAAAGTGACAGTACAATATAAGCATGAGCTGACTTCATTACCTGCTGGTGATTTCCAATTCATCAAAATCTATAGGCTTTTGACAACAGTTAACAGAAAAAAGACAAGGGCAAAACATTTTGAATTCAGTATCTTGCTTTGAGTTCCAAACAGGCTGTTCTTACTGTACTAGAACTTTTCTACGTATTTCTAAGAAATCTGAGCACAAAACATATCTTTTATGATCTTGGAACACTTTTAAGTTCAGAGAAAGTTGGAACAATAGTTTCAAATTTACAAGATATTTTCAACTCCTAATGTTTTTCAATGCAAGGATTCTGCAATGCAGCCTGGATTTGATCTTTTTCTACCATAATACTGCACCAAAAAGCAAATATTACACTTCCACAATCATTCTATTCTCCAAATTCACCCAACAGACATGCCAAACAATATTAATTTTTTCCATTTAATGTCAAAAATCCAACTGGCTCAATTTCACAGATCATTGACACAGTAGTGGCTAATGTAAAAAACAATAAAAAATTTGTCCAACCTCTACAATAGGTTAATCCAAGGCATACACTGCTATAGGCCAAATTATATACAGGCAGTTCTCGATTTACAACCAGTATTGGGACTGAACTTTCATTGCTAAGCTCATCATGGCCATTAAATGAATTTGGCTTCCCCTATTGAGTTTGCTTCTTGGAACCTTCCTGCCAAAGGTCATGAATGACGATCATGTGACCATGGGTTGCTGTGATAGTCATAGGTGCAAAAACTGGTTACAGTTTACTTTTTTCAATGCTGACTTCTAACAGTTGTTAAGTGAATGGTATTAAGTCAAGAACTACTTGTACGGCATGCAAAATGTTTCAACCTCAAAATGTCTTGAATTGGAAACAAGCTATTTCAACATTACTCAAAATATTCCAGCACTTTGTCCAAACAGTTTACAAACTTAGAATATTTTAGGGTGGTCACAACATTTCTAATAAGGCAGTACTGCTGTTTTGAATTCTAACAGGATGTTTGAAATTCTAAACATTTTGATGTAGAGCTACATCCCGGATCTTATATTTCATTTATCTACTATATGTGATCACAGTATTCAACAGTGATCTTATATAGCCATTTGAAGGAGGTACACTTTCTTACAGAAGAGATCTGCAGGCATGCTGACTGAAAAACTCAATGTACATGAGTAGTCCTGAGATCACAGCTATGTTCTTTAACAGCAAAGTTGAAACACAATTAAAAAAACCGAACAACTCAACAGCCTCACAATATAACATCCAAATAATTAGCATATCAAATACTCTTAAATTTCTTACCAAATAACAGTATTTAACACCAGCCAATCTGCTGCAGTCACCCTCCATAATGTAATTTTTCAAGAATAAAGACAAACTTTCTAGGCAGCAAACATTTTTAATTTATTAGTTCATAAAAAAAAAATATTCTGGCCAAGAACGGCCCAACAAAAGGAAAAGTATGCTGCAGAAGATGCACACTTAGTTATTTTGCAAAAAATATACCTGTAGGAAGGAGAACCAGCTTCACAATCGATGCAGTGTTTCTTATGAAAGGATTTTATACTATTGTCTATCAAGCAAGCACATCATGCAATGTTCCAGTCCCAAAACAAGCCATTTAGTGTATTCTGCATTTCACAGAACATCCTGTGACAGAACATTTTGCAAACTGCTTCTGGAGATGTTTAACTGCTAGTTTTCTGCAAAAACGCATAGGGCTTCCTAAATTATAAAGTATATAATGTAATTCTGACAGCTAGTTTTATAATATTTTAGCAGTATCTTCAAGTCCCCAACTCACTTGATTTCCAACATGCTGCAGTTACACAAACAATGTTATGGCCAGAAGCCATTTTAAAAAAATCACCTATTCATGATATATTGTAGTACATTCATTAGCTCTATATTTCACTTCACAGATCTATTTCTCATCCATATGATATCCTGAACCAGATCAATGAAACCCTGCAGAATTCTATACACTTGTGTTAAGGGCGAAAAACCCAGACATAACCAAACTTCACTGCATGATAATTTAGGATTTCATCCATGTCTAAAAGAGGGCTAAGCTGAGATGAACATACTTCCTCTTTCAATAATATTTCTCTTTTGCTTTATAGTCATGGTATTCAAATTGTGAACCAAAGCATCTCTTGGTTTCTTCATTTGTTTGGCAATGGTTCATCACTGAGAAGAATCTGATTGTTGTTTGATCAGGGTGTCTTTTACATTATAGATCTAAAATAAGGGCTATTATTTTATATGTACATATGACAAAGCATATGTCAAATAAAAATAACTGTATCAAATATAAAAAGGCTGACAATTGCTACTTAATAGTCTATACATTTTTCAGAATGAGTATTCAATATATGAGTGAGTGGGTAGGAAGCAATTTGTTTTTTAACTTGTAAAAGAAGCTATGCCTTGTCTAAGTTCATGGATCTAATATGGAAAATGCCCTTGACTGTCATTTTATGTTCCTGCATGGGCAGCCATTCTGTATTTTTCAAGGAAGTAGAATAGCTGTGGATGATGTACATGCCTGTAGATAGCTATGTATGCACTTGCCTTTTGAAGCAGCCTTGTAAGCCTTGAAATAATACAAGTCTGCTTTAATGATTAAACAGGAAATGTGTTATGCATACTGCTAGTTTTCAAGAAATCCACAGAAAAACAGTTACAAAAAAAGCAACAGAAGTACTAGAATACTATTTTTACTGTTTTGGAATTACACCCGTATATCACATACTTAATCCAATTTGTGAGCTGTTTTAACAGCAATTCTAACCTACTTCATGTGCAAAATTTGATCATCCTTATCAGAAGTGACTAATAGCTATTCATACACTGTAGAGCTAATCCCTTATCCTGAACTGCATGTTTTTTTCTTTCTTTCACTGTGTCCTTCCCAAGCATATCTATGACAATAATTCATGCAATACACTAGACAATCACTAAATTGGTTTGTGAGTTCAGTTTGTTGTGCAAATTCAGCCACTGCCTTCAAGTATTTTGAAAACTATGCCATAACATTATGCCATAATATTGCTTGTTTGGGCGCAGCACTTTACATATATGTAGCAATTCATTAGCAAGGTTTAGCATCAAATACCAAATAATACCTTGCAATGTGTAGCATAACTATTACAAGGACACTCAAGTTCTTTCAATAAACTACAACCGAACAACTAAACAGTAGGCTGGAATTCTTTGACCTGACTTGAGTAGGCACTGGATTGGGGATAACTGGATTTAATTAAAGCCCATCGAAAAAGACTTAAACCATAAAAGTTTTGTAAAAAAACAAAACAAAAACAAATCTTATCACCTTCATCATTTAATTGCATTAATAAAAAGCCAACTCTCCAAAATTAAGACAAATGAACTAGGTTTATGAACGCCATCTGACTTAAACACAGGGCAACGCCAATCCCGCTAGAAGGTGTATGCGCTGGGTATTTTTGGGGACATCGCCTTTGATTCTGGCTGTATGTTAGTAGTGTATGCATACTTCAAAATATAAAACAACTTTCTCAGGGCCAATAATTTTAAAAAACTATTGAAATAATTGTGTTTGTGGACCGAAGTAAATGTCCCCAAATAATACAAAATACAGATAGTCAGAGTTGGAAGGGACCTTGTAGGTCATCTAATCCAACCCCTCGCTCAATAAATGTCAAGCCAGGCTATCCGGACTTGCAGCCTCTACAACTGCTTTGCCTTGCAATGTGTTAGGCAAACTGACTGGGGATGATGGTGGCTGTAGTCCATCCTCCCACTGATGTCCTAAGAGAGAGAGAGAGCAGGCTGGCAGGGCTCTTCTGCCTGCATTCCCTTTCCAAGTTTGCGCGCGCCCTTCCCGACGCGGCTCAGCTTACTTACAATTCCACCATCCACTGGCCCTGCAGCAGGAGGCTCCAGTTGGACCCGCTCAGCTCCACCACGTGGCTCCCCACCGGCTCCGGCTCCAGGGAAGCCGCAACCGTAAGGAGGGACGCCAGGCCGGCAGCTCCCCACAGCATCACCTGCAGCGGACTTATCCTCTCTTTTCTCCAGCGGTTGCAGCAGCGCCTTGGAAAGACGGCCGCCGCCATCTTGAGCAACTAGGAAATTAAACCGCCGCCACCAAGCCGAATTAAGGAAGCGAGAGTGACGGGACTGTCCGATTGCCACCTTTGCTTCCGGTTCGATGCGACAGCTTTCCACCATGTGCGGGGTAGAAGAAGCGCGCTGGGAATAAACATCAGGAGCGCAATTCAAGACAATCCCGTTTCAGCACAATGCGCGGGGTTTTTGGGGGGAGGGGTGTGTGCGGTGTAATCGCCTTTGATTCTGTCTGTATGTTAGTAGTAGTGCATGCATACTTCAAAATATAAAATAACTTTTTCAGGGCCAATAATTTTAAAAAACTATTGAAATAATTGTGTTTTTTTTAAAGTAATATAAATTGCTGCCAATCTGCCTTCCGTCGAGGAGCCAGAAAGAGGGTTGTGAAAATATCTACACACCCCTCATATCCTGTACACAAACACCCCTCATATCCTGTTCTCAAATAGTTTCAACTTCTATCCTCAAAACGACGCTATAGGGCTCTGCACGTCAGAACAACTAGACACAAAAACTCTGCTAAACAATTCCCACAACACTGTCAAACTATCTAAAAAGGCAGTATTACCATCATTATTCTTATCTTCCCTATTACCTTATCAATTTATAGAATAGAATAGAATAGAATTCTTTATTGGCCAAATGTAGTTGGACACAAGGAATTTGTCTTTGATGCATAAGCTCTCAGTGTACATAAGAAAAAATAAAATAAAATACATTCATCAAGAATCATAAGATAACAACACTTAGTCATGGGTTTATTAATAAGCAGTCAAATCATACTAGAGAACAACTAAACAATATACATTGTAAAGATACAAGCAGCAAAGTTATAGTGGTAAGTTGGAAGAGATAAGGAATAGGAAGGATGAGAAGAATAACAGTAATACAGTCTTACTAAAAAGTTTGACAGTGTTATCTTCTTATGACTATAATTTGGTTGCTTATCACTACTGTTGTATGTACATTGAGAGCTTACGCACTTTGTGTGTCTAATCACACTTGGCCAATACAGAATTCTAGTTTAGTCTATCCTATTCTGTCCTGTTCTATAAAGCAAGAAACAATTATGGCTGATAACATGATACAAATGGGAAGACGCTTGATTAAAATTGATTTGCTTCTAGGCTCAACCCCATGGATTGATTTATGCAACTGAATTGGTTAAGTAGTAGCTGGATGAATGTTGGGAGAGAAATAGGAAAAGATGACTGGGAAGATCTGCTTGGATTCCTGGAAGTGAAGCCTTCTGAGGTTTCATAGGATTGAGACTGGCAAGAGATGGAACATTAGCACATAACCTTTTTGATGCGTTATAATGAGAGACCTTGGTTGGATATCTTGCTAAGTTATGGGTTGCTTAATCAAGGCTTGGCGTTTGGGTTCACTCTCTGAACTGAGTCATATATTAAACCACAACAGCTGGAGTCATGCAGTCAGCCAGCCAAATTCAAAGAACAGTGATGTGTGTGTGTGTTTTTTTTTTAAGGAACCCTCCCACAAACAAAGCATAATTACAGTTTATGGAAATGTTATGGAAACCAAACATTAGAGAAGACTAATGAGAAGAAACCAGAATGCACTGAGCATCAAAGAAGAGCTATTGTTATGATCATTACACGACCACCAAAAGAGTGGTGTGTCCTCATTTTGTCCTGTGTCTAGCAGGCATAATCTTAAAATCAGTTATTGCCTGGCTTTTTAAATGGTTTTCTTTAAAAATTTAGATTGTTTTCACAACAATAGTCATTCAAACTTTCATATATCATGACCTTGTAAATTGCTTCTTTCTTTTCCTTGTCTGTTGACAGACTTGACCGCCTAAATTTATATTCCAGGTAGTGCTTGCTTACAAACCATTCATTCAGTGACCATTTAAAGTTATGATGGCACTGGGAAAGGAGACTGGTGCTTGCACTTACCACCCTTGCAGTATCCCTGTGGTGACACAATTGTGACGCAGATGCTTGGCAACCAATGTGCATTTAACATGGTCACAGTGTCCCACAATCACATGGTTTCCATTTGCAAGATTCACTGCTAACTTTCAATTGTCAAGTGCATAGCCATGTGACATTTCATTTTACAACTTCACTGTGTAACTACAGGGTTGCTGGTCCCAATTGTGTCAGTCAGTGAGGACTATCTACATTTATTTCTTGATCCCAGCAATTAATCTCGATCCACTCTTTCAAATCTATGATTCCTGTAATCTAATCTGTAGATCAATGACTCATCATTTCTAAGGTGAAATTGGGAGAGTATTGTCAATTCTGTATTATCACTAGTATATGTTCTTGAAAATAAAGATATTGTGATTAAAAAAAAACATCTTTCTGATGCTGGAAAAAGTAATTTTATATATGTGAACCTAAGTACTTTTTTTTGCAGCTTTTTGTTGTAATTTTTGTTGTAGAAGCCAGGACAGTGCTAGTGTGTCTTCCTTCCCCTTTGCCTTCATTTGGCCTTTTTTTTCATTTTTTGTATCTTCCTTAGCTATCTGATAACCCTAGCAATAATCAATGTAATCTGAGCCTGAAGTTTACTGAGGTTGAAAAAGTTCAACCCCTACAAAGAACAGAGATGCAGAGGCGCTTCTTACCTGGATTCATGCTAGTAAAGTAAAAGGTTGCTCAGTAAAACTGCAGCCTTCCCTTACAAACCTTTTAATGGGAATGAGCCCCACATATCCAGAGTAACTCAGAACTGCAAAGTTGATTCCAACTATGCATTCACATACATAGTATGTTAACCCATGGCTTGCTCTGTCTTGGTTTGCTGAAAGAAACAGTTTGCTGTGATGGTATATTGTGAATTATAGACCATACTTTACAAGCCTTAATGGCTGGAGGGGAGCGTTGTGTTTCATGTATTTAGGACATTGGCTTGGAGGTTAAGCAAGCCCACATTTGACATCTGAGTGCTACTGTAAGATGGGTGAGCTCCTGTCTTTCGCTCTAGGTTTCATGTTGGGGACATGAAAGAAGCCCTCAACTGTGCATCCTGGTGATGTCACTGGCTAATCCTTTCAACATGGGAGCCCCTCAGTGCTTCTGGCACAAGTGTGATGAAACAATGGCTGGATTTAAGCACCCTATTAAACTAAAAAGAAGCAATCTCTGTTTCGGTTCTGCATGATCCATGAATCTGTCCCAAGTTCCTTCGGTATTGAGACTTGGTTTCAATTAGAGAATCCCCTTAGGCCCTTTACAACAGTCCATTCAGTTGATAGAAAGCATTTTGGATTTCTGTTTGTCACCTATCTTTGAAAGCACAGCCACATTGGAGTTGGGGAGGTTGGGGGGGTTTGACCTATTTCAACCAGATTGGCCTAAACTGAAGTCTGTGATGTTTTTACAGATACAATCGACACCTTTTCCTTGATTTTTCCACCCCCTTCTTTCAAGATTTAGGTTTGATTTTTCTGATCTGTCAGTTTTGTACCCTACGACTGTTATTAAGTGTTGTACCTTATGAGTCTTGACTCTTGACGAATATATCTTTTCTTTTATGTATACTGAGAGCACATGCACAAAGACAAATTCCTTGTGTGTCCAATCACACTTCGCCAATAAAGAATTCTATTCTATTCTGTTCTATTTCCTTGGGATTTGCGCATGCAAGCACTAACAAGAGCTGGTCTTTCTTAGCTTAGGCTCAACTAGCCCACCCTATTTGGATCTACAATGTTGGGCAAAAAACAAATCTCCAAAGCGCAGCCAGGATAAAAAGCCGTCTTGCCCAGAGGATCTGCAAAGCCTTTGAAAGAAAAGTAGGAGCCTTTAAGTACATATGTGTTGAGTTTTGTATTGACAATCACTGCTGGACTGGGTGTTATATCCATTACAAATGCCTTCCAGATTTCATCTAGGGTTCTGTTGAAATTGGTAACATTATGAAGAAAGGTAGTGGGTGAACTTTTGCTGCTTTGAAGCCAGACGTAAAATACAGTTAGAACGTCCAAGAAGCAATTATGGAATATTTCCTAACCAAAGAAAAATGTTTTTATACCCTGCAGACATTCCCCATAGAGTCACAATTCTGCTGAAGGATTTCAGCATTTACTTAGTGTTCAGCTTGCATGTTAGCCCAATACTACATCTGGAAAGGACAGAACAAATAAAGATTGCAACCCGGTTGGCTGCAAAGCACAGCATTGGTGGCTAAAGTGACTCTGGAGATTAGGAAGCCATTTATAACAATAAGGTTTACATTCAAATTCGGGTTAGTACTTGAATAGGAGACCATAAGGGGAAAAAAATAGAGCTGTGGGCTAGACTAGGAATCTAGACTGTTGTTCAAGCAGTGACAAGTATTGGATTAAGATTGTACTGAGACTAAAAGAGGTTAATTCTCTAGCTGATCAACCCACTCCAATGGTGTGAATCCATATCTCATCCTGGTTCTTACCTGATACGCCTCTTCTCGTGGAACTGCATAGAGCATCCAGAGAGTGGGAGGTGCTTCAGTCTTCACTTCTCACAGGCTGAGCTGAAATTGAGGAACGCCCTCCTCCTCCACGTGACTCCTCCATGCATTCCCCCCAGTTTTAGCTCAGCCTTCGAGAAGCAGGCAGCTTTTTTCTCGTTCCTTGGCCGTTTCAGGTGATCGTTGAGAGTTGGATCAGGTTTGATTCATTTTTTCCTCTCCCTGCAAGGCTAGTGTGATCCCAAATTTAGTTGGTGGAGCGATTTCGCTCCCAGGAGGGAAGTAAGGGGTTGGAGCCCTTTGTTCCCCCCCACCCCTTCTAATCTATCCTCTGCCGTTCCAAGCGTGCTGGGCTCAGCTGCTTGGCCCTGCGCTGTATTTTAAAAGCGCAATTGCGTCTTCCCCCCTAGAATGCCTCAGAGGAGGCAGCGCTTCCTCTCCCAGCTCTTTCCTTCTCTCATTTGAAGTTGCGGTGGGCTGGTGCGCTTCTGAGCTGTGCGCTCTGAGCCAGGCGGCCATTTTGGGCACGCCTCGTGGCCGGTGCCATTTTGTTTTCTGAACAAGTAAGGCCTTCTTCTTTTTGGTTTGAGAGTGAGCTGCGAGGTTTTTTTGTAGGCCCTTAGCGGGACCGTCAGGCCACATGGAGCCTTTGTTTTTACTGAGAGAGCACTGTGGTCCCGTGCCCTGCTGTCTCTCTTAGAGTTAATATTGTTGGCTTTCTTCCTTGGCCCGCAGCTAGTTCAGAAGCGCAGGCACGTACTCTCCATGTTGTTGGGGGGCTGCCTATAGAGGCCTCTCTTTTTTCTTGTCTTGCCTTTCACAATTGCTTGGCCTCAGCGTTCATTTGGTCTATTTGGAATTAAGTTATTATTATTATTATTTTGCTGTACCTTTTTGGGCGATTTGGTTTTCCTTACTTGAACCTGACCCCTTTTTTTGTATTTAATTGCCAGTGTATATATTCAGGTTTTTAATTTAGCTGCTAGAATTTTTTTCTGTTTTTTTATTGCATAAGGTTCAAAAAAAAGAGAGAGAGAGAGAGAGAGAGAAAGGAGATTTTTTTGAATAGATAATAGCTAGTTCTAGAATAAAATTTATTTCAAAAAGGGGGACGTGACCCAATTTTAGGAAAACCGGTTTACGTTTGTAGGCCGAACTCCTAGGCGTGCCAACCGCCATTTTCTTTCAATACCATGGCAGAGGCTAATCCTAATGGCTCTTCTCTGAAGGCCAAGTCTAAGACGCACTACCTTCGCAGAAGGGACAAGGATTCTTCCAGTGCTTCTCAAAGAGATGCCTTACGACGTCATAAAACCCTAGAAAGGGAGTTTAGCAAGCGGGCTAAAGAGTCTCACTCTGTAACATCTGCCTTTCCTTCTACCCCCCCCCCTGCCGAGCCAACCATCTTCCTCTAGGGGCAGTACTTCCACCCGAGGCTGCCAGCCCTCCCATGTACCAGAGGCGACATTTACGCCAACCACTGCAGGCCTACGCTCTGAGGATCCTGCTCCAATTATTGTACCTGAGAACATCAGGGAATGGATGCAGTCTGCCATCCGTCAAGGTATAGCTGAAGGAATGCAGCAGCTCGCTAGACCAGATTCCCGAGAGAGGACTCCCGAGGCTGAGTCTTTATCTGGGAGATCTCCTTCTGCACCAGCGTCACAGCATGGTCAGGTACCTCCTCACATGGATGTTCCATTCCCAGAAGGGGAGGATACCCAAGAAGAAGAGGGAGTGGGCCTTGAACCGTTCGGAGAGTACGAAGGTTCTGACAGAGGTTCCTTACAGTATTCGGAACCCTTTCTGGAGGGGGACCTAATGAAGGGAGAAATGTCGGAAGATGAGGGTCTTTCTCCTGAACAACCTGCTGTTGTGGGTCTTTTTAAACCCCATTTATTTAAGTCCTTGCTATTTAAGGCAAAGAACATTTCAGGTCTGGCCTCTCAGCCTCCTTCTGAACCCCCTCCATCGAGTCCAGAAGGTCCTGATGACCTTATGTTTAGACAGCCGACAGTGGCAGCAGACATTATTCCGGCCCCCCCAATCTTCTCAGATCTGGTAGCAAAGCAGTTGGCCTCGGTGGGTCCTTCTCCAGCCCCTTCTAGTCAGGACAAGAGGTTGTTTACCCTGGATTCGGATTTCTCAGCTATGTTAGACACCCCGGAAGTAGATGATCCGATTATAAGGCTTGCTTCCTATTCCAATCCTACCGATGCACTAGAGGCACTGAAGCCGGAGGATAAGCGAGCGGAGTTGGCGCTCCGGCGGGCTCACACCACTGATGCCTGGGCTATCCGGTCGGCCACGGCCGCTTCCTTTTTCACCCGATCCTCCATCAGGTGGCTCAGACAGCTGAATCAACACATTTCCCCAGCTGATACCAGAGCCCATCAAGATATTGCAAAGATCACGGCAGCGGCGGAATTTGCAGCCGACGCTACCTTTCATTCGGTTAAGTTCTCATCCCGAGCTATTTCTTCCCATGTTTCTGCCAGACGATTGCTTTGGCTTTGACACTGGCAGGCTGATATTAAAAATAAGTCTAAGTTGGCTTCAGCCCCCATAGTAAAAGGGAAATTATTCGGGCCCGCTCTGGAGCCATTACTCCTGGAGACCCGAAATAAGAAAAAGTTTCTGCCTTCACTTTTTCGTAGGCAGGAAGCCAAGAGTTCCCAGTCCTTTCGGAGGGGCTCCTTTCGTCCCTCCTTCCAGTCATCATTCTCTCCTAGATTTCAGGGCTCTCCCTCATTCCCGCCGTCCTACCAGGACCGGGGCAACTCAGGAGACAGAGGCAAGAGAGGGGGCAGCTACAAAAGGTCCTTCAGGGGTTCCGGGAGTAGAGCGGCCTGCCGGCCCAGGTAGCGTTGCAGGTTTTCTTACCATAGGCGGCCGCCTCAGGCATTTTGCCGACAAGTGGGAGGAATCCACCTCTGATACTTTGGTTACAGATTCAGTGCGCTTTGGCTTGACCCTGCAGTTTCTCTCTCCTCCCCCCGAACATTTCAGGGTTTCACCCATTTCTAGGAATCCCACTAAATGGGCTCTTATGACTTCTGCCATCAAACATCTCTCTGATATTAGGGCTATTCAACCTGTACCCCCCTCCCAACAGGGAAGGGGTTTCTATTCACTTTTATTCTTGGTGCCTAAACATTCCGGGGGATGGAGACCCATTTTAGATCTTAAGAGGTTAAATCGTTTTATTGTACGCCATAAATTCAAAATGCAGACTCTGCAGTTGATTTTACAGGGCATCAGAGAAGGAGACTGGCTTACGTCAATTGACCTTTCTGAGGCTTATCTCCATATTCCCATTCATTCCTCGTATTCTAAATATCTCAGATTTTGTTATAATAATTAGCATTTCCAGTATGTAGCCCTCCCCTTTGGTCTAGCCTCAGCCCCAAGATCTTTCACTAAGGTGTTAGCGGCTATTGCAGCTCACCTTAGACAAATTCCCATCCGGATCCACTGTTACCTTGACGATATCCTGGTTGTATCCCCTTCCCGACATCAAGTCGAGAGCGATACTAGTGCTACCCTCTCTGTACTTCAGTCCCACGAGTTCTTAGTGAACTGGGAGAAGAGTCAGCTTACCCCCTCCACTAGTATATCCCATCTAGGGGCTGTGATTGACTCTGTTGAAGGAAGGGTCTTTCTCTCTCAGGAGAGACTTATTAGTATCCGCACCACTATCAGGGATATCCGGCGGACCGGGAAAGCATCGTTGCTCAATTTATCCAATTGCTAGGGAAGCTAGTTTCCTGTATTTCCATTATTCCATGGGCTCGCTTGCATTCCAGATCTTTGCAATGGTTCCTCCTGCTGTATCAGCGTTCAGGAAGGAGCACGTCAAGGTTTATAGTGAAGGTCCCGCCGAAAGTTCTCGCCTCCCTCCTGTGGTGGACGCGACCATCTGTCAACAGAGGTCAGCTATTCCAGGAACCTCAAAGGGTTGTTCTCATGACAGACGCAAGTCTTTCCGGATGGGGGGCCCATCTACAATCTCTCTCAGCACAGGGAGTTTGGACCCGTTCAGAGCGAAGTCGGAGCATCAACTGGTTGGAGCTTCGTGCAGTGTACCTGGCTCTGCAAACATTCCTTCATCGGGTAAGGGGGCACCATGTCCTGGTCCTAACGGACAATACTACAACCAAGGCCCACATCAGTCGGCAAGGGGGCACCCATTCCCTCCTTCTCATGAGAGAGGCCGAGTGACTGTGTCGATGGGCAGAAGCGCACCTCTTATCCATCAGAGTGGAGCACATCTCTGGGGCCTCCAAGTCCAAGCAGACTGGCTCAGCAGGGCAACACTGGATCAGGCAGAGTGGCGCCTGCACCCACATCTGTTCAGAGAAGCAGCAGCCAGGTTCGGTCAGCCCCTAGTAGACCTTTTTGCGTTTCCGCTCAACGCGCAAACACCGAGGTTCTTCTCCCGTTATCCCTCCAGCGGAGCAAAGAATCACGATGCCTTGAGTTGCCCGTGGCCTCCCGGGCTACTGTACACCTTCCCTCCGCTTCCATTAATTCCCAGGGTGATTCGAAAGTTGATAGCCGAGAAAGCAGAGATCCTCATGGTGGCACCTTATTAGCCCAGGAGGCCATGGTTTGCGGACCTCCGCAATCTGTCAGTATCTCCACCATGGAGGATTCCGTTGGATAAGATTTCACTGTCCCAAGGCCCGCTGCTCCATCCAGAGCCACAGTGGCTACAATTGGCTGTTTGGAGGTTGAGCGGGAAAGGATGATTGAGGAAGGCTTATCAGCCCAGGTCATTAACACCATTTTGGTGGCTAGAAGGCCTTCTACTACTCGCATTTATGAGGCTACCTGGAAAAGTTTCTGTAACTGGTGCCACAAATCATTCATCGACCCACGCTCTCCTTCAGTTGCTCAGATCCTGGCCTTTTTACAAGATGGCCTAGATGGAGGTTTATCACCTAACACCTTAAGGAGGCAGGTAGCGGCGCTCTCAACGGTGGTTGCTGGCGGTCCTTTCGGTCCCCTTTCCCACCATCCTCGAATCAAGGCTTTTCTTAAAGGGGCTTCAAATTTGCGCCCGTCAGTAGTGCATAGGTACCCGACATGGGACCTTAATAAAGTTCTCCTGGCCTTGACTAGATCTCCCTTTGAGCCTCTCAGGGAGGCATCACTTCAATTTCTTACATTTAAAACAGTTTTTCTGGTGGCTATTACTTCGGCTAGAAGGATATCTGAAATTGCAGCTCTATCCGTGAGAAAAGATCTGTGCATTTTTCATTCAGATCGGGTGGTTCTGAGACCAGACCCAGCATTTATGCTGAAGATTAATTCACCGTTCCACAGGGCGCAGGAGTTGGTCCTGCCTAATTTTTGTCTGAAGCCTCTGCGCGAGCAAGAGAGGCAGTGGCACACCCTTGATGTTCGAAGGGCTTTGCGTATTTACATTTCTCGTACGCAGTCCATCCGGAAGACAGAGTCTCTCTTTTTGTCCTTTCAGCCAAAGACACTAGGCTGTAAGGTTTCTCCGTCCACGGTAGGCAGATGGATTAGGGCTACCATATCCAAAGCCTATTTAGTTCAAGATATTCCAGTTCCCAGTGGGGTTACCGCTCACTCCACCAGAAGTGCAGCTACCTCGGCAGCCTGGGCTACTCAGGCGTCTATTCTTGATATTTGCCGGGCGGCCACCTGGACTTCCCCATCTCCCTTTATAAGACATTATAAGATTGATGTTTACACCTCAGCTGAAGCATCTTTTGGCAGGCGAGTTTTGCAGCAAGTGGTTAGAGATCCTGGGGAAGTTCCAATCCAGATGGACTCCCACCCGTAGGACACACTGGCTTTGGTATGTCCCACTCTCTGGTATGCTCGCAGCAGTTCTACGGAGAATGGGCGTTGGTTCTTACCTGATACGCCTCTTCTCGTGGAACTGCGTAGAGCATCCAGCCCCACCCTGTTGGTCCGTCTGTAAAGGGGGAAAACCTGTTTCGGCCAATGATTTCTAATGTTGTAGTTCATGTTGTTTAATACTTAAGAGTAGAGGGGTTTTTTTGTCCTCTCGATAAAACTGGGGGGAACGCATGGAGGAGTCACATGGAGGAGGAGGGCGTTCCTCAATTTCAGCTCAGTCTGTGAGAAGTGAAGACTGAAGCACCTCCCACTCTCTGGATGCTCTGCGCAGCAGTTCCACGAGAAGAGGCGTATCAGGTAAGAACCAACGCCCAATCTCATCCAGGGGAAGGTAGTAATGAAACACTGCTGCATTTTTGTCAAGAAAAGCATGCAAAGATAGACTCATAACTAACAGGAGTCAAGTGTGGATGTCAAAGTTCAGGTCAAACTTCAAATTCATTTGGACTCTCATCACAGATTCCTTCTTCCAGAGAAAAAAAAGAACGATGGTAGAAACGATGGGCAGCCATGCTTCTTTTTCTTTCAGAGGAAAAGCACACAGTGATATCTCCCCCTTCCCAGTCTGCAGAAGATTGGTAGGTACTTGGAATCAGGTGATTGGTTAGCTTCTTTCAGCAGATCAGCGGGGAAGCAGGTTGGCTGAAGAGGCCCAGCTGGGCAAGCAGCCTGGAACAAGTTGCCCCGTTTTCCACCAGCCAGAGAATGATTTTCAATGCCCCTCCCTGAAACCAGAGAGCCTCTGCTGCCAGAGACAGACAATAGACCCACACACTGCTTTTTAAAAGATGTTCCCTTCATTTTGAATGTAATTGTAATAATCTCTAAAAGGGTTAAATCATATCGAATGGTTAAGCTGAAAAGGAATAGCTCTGTCTTTATTCTGTGATGAATGCAAGAGGTAGAAGCCAGAACTGGTTGAACTGGCTGGATTCACATTTCAGTAGAATGTGTGTTACTTTTGGTCCTTCCATATCCTCCCATTAACTGTTGGGTTGAAATAAAAGCAGACCTTAACACAAAAGAACCCATCCATTTTTCAACACTTTGTAAGTATTCCCACTGTAAGAGGCCACCTCTATGAACAGAAAGTCTAGAGATTTCCATTAGATAAGAAAGTATTTCCAATTCACCTGCAGATGAATGCTTCTAGGCAAGTGAGCCTCTGGGGACTAGTTGGCTAAATTCATGATTAAATTCATTTCCTCTCCTCGTGTAAGTTCAGCAGCAGGGAAGGAAATTGCAAGAGACCTATGCTCTTTTGAATTTCTCCAAAAGCAGCAGCTGGCTGTGGAGAAGGAAAGAAAGGAATCATAACCTCATTTCCAAATTGTCAGACAGGATCTTTAAGAATGCAGGAAGGGACCTAACTCACTGGGATCTCTAAGTATAATGAACAATAGATAGCGGGAGATTAAGATTTGTCTTTAGAGGTAGTCCTCCGTTAACGACCATAATTGGGACTGGCAACTCTGTTGCCAAATGATGCAGTCATAAAGGGTGACATCACATGACCATGCTGACTTACCATGGCCATTCTACTTGTTAAGCATGTCATCATGTGACCATGACTTGCGACTTCCAGATGGCTTCCTCTTTGACTTTGTCAGACGTAGGATGTGAAGGTTGCAAATGGCAATCACATGACTGCAGTACACTGTGATGTCCGCAACTATAAAGGCCAGTCATAAGTCTTCTTGTTCATCATCATCATAACCTTGAATGGTCACTGAACGCGTCATTAAGCAAGGATTAGTGTATTTTATACAGTATGTGCTCAAGGCAAGCACCTGGCTTCTTTCAAAGTTTCATTTTTCTTTCAGGCCTCATTGCCATCTTAGATGGGCCTATCCCTTATTTCTATGTGTCTGATATCCAGTGTTTTTTGTGTTCCAAATACACTCTACTGTTGTAAATAGTGCCACTGCCACAGTGTATTGGGAGTGGGTTTATAATCTGATCACATGCTTCAGTAGGCCTAGTCTTCTCCAGGCTGACCTACTGTATTAGGCTAAAGCTGCCTTTGCATTTCTCAGCTAGCTAAAACAGGAGAATCTATTGCCTTTCTTTCGCCCTTGGTCTGATAAAAGAAGACTGTAGCAGGAAATGCTGGCTGAAAGAAATCACCGCTGCATCATCCTGAGCTGACCCAATTGAGTGGGGCAGGCATGATGGTAAATACAATCTTATCTTCACAATAATACTGCTTTGGGGAAGTTTGCTTATTTTATTACTTAAATGCATATCGTGTTTATGTGTGACTAGTCATAAACCTCTATTAACCTCTCCAACTCATCAAGTTCATTTGTGGCATCCCCTCTGTTTCCCATATTCTAGCATTCTAAGGTTTTGGGAGAAGGCTTGTGATGGCTCAGGGGTTAAAGACCCTGAGTTTGTCAGTGAGAAAGTTGACAGCCCCAGTTCAAGACCCAAGTGCCACGTGATGGGGTGAGTTCCTGTTACTTGCTCCAGCTCCTGCCCACCTATCAGTTTGAAAGCAGGCAAATGTGAGTAGATAAATAGGTACAACTTTTCTGGGAAGGTAATGTGCACTCAGCATATAGCCATGCTGGCCCCAGGATGATGGAAATGTCTTCAAACAATGCTGGCTCCCTCAGCTAGGAAATGAAAATGAACACCACTCCTAAAGTTGGACATGGCTAGACAAGGAAAACCTTTACTTTTACTTTTAAGGTCTGGGGGAAAGGAAGGCAAGTAGATGTTGATTGAAGCTACCAATCTTAAAAATAAACATGATGCAAGGAGTGGGTGTTTATAATATGACAGCTTCCTAGCAATGTTCTACGTTTAAATTTATTTTTAACTAAATTAAAGTTGCGCTAGAAAAGTAGTAGGCAACTGTGGCACAACTTACATCCCTCCTATATATTCTCCAGGGTTGATCTATGAGCTACAATTTGCTCCAAGCCCTTATAACCTTAATGCAGGCTTCTTACGGTTTCCAAGCACTCCCACATCTGAACAGACCAAATTCATAATGCAGAATGACATTGTATAATGTCAGCCTAGGAGCCAGAAAGTCATTTTACTGTTGTTGTTGTTGTTGTTGTTTTTAAAATAAGATTCCAATATTTTAAATTCAAGTAATGTAAATAGATTGCATTTCAGCACTGCTTGTTTTGATCTTCCAAAGAATCTCTAAAATGAAGCAATTTGTCAAATATAATTTGGAATGATAACATTGATCCATATACCATATTATATTTATCAAATTCTTGTTGATTTTGGTGGGGAAGACATTCCCAGTAAAAAGATTCCCAAGAAAAGCACTGACAGTCAGCAGACTCTCTCAATCGCCTCTAAACGCAAACACACACACACCTATCTCAACATGCTAAACATAAGGATGTTTTTGTTGGGCTGTTTTTACTGTCCAAAGCTCCAGTTCCCCTGGATTTCGTTAAGCTGTTGTTTTTCGACTGACTTAAAACTCTCCCAGCAACAGCAGCAGCCAGCTCCAATCCTATTTTCACATTGTCATTTACTTGGCAATGTCATTTACCCTCGCCATATTATTAGAGCAAGATGCTCCGTATTTTTATATATATATATGTATTTGCTCTTTTAAAAATAGGAAAAATAGACCCAAGTCACACCCAGAATCTAAATCATCCTAATGGTACATATTTCCTAAAAATGAGACAGCAAGCAATTTGAGCATGGTCACACAGCAGAAGCCTTGTCATCACTCCGCAGAGATGGAATTGTAGTGTAGTTTTTCATATATCATGCATCAGCCTTATAATGGCTTGTACACTAATGAGCTTCATTTAAGTCAAACTCATAAATAACTCTGGAAAGACTATGCATATGAATCAGATTCCAGCATATCTTTATATATGTGTACGCGAATGCATCTATTTATCTTTATTATCTTTATTGCATAAGCAATAATTCAAATGTGATGAATGTTCTGAATTTTTCACTCTCATTCCAATAATGATCAGTCATGCTTACTAAGGCTGGTGAACCTAAGAGCATGAACAGCATTTGGTTCGACATCACAATTTGCTCATTTGCGGTCCAAAGAGTTTAACCAAAGAATTCAGTCTTTAGATTAATAGCCTCAGATTTTTGTAGGGCTCTCAAAATTATTTCAGCTTTGAAGAAGAACTTAAATTGCATCTATGCCGTGACCAGACTGTTCTGACCAAGGGTTCCAAGATCATAATTAAGCACACACTTAGTTAAAACAACTCTTGTTTTATTTCAACGCTGGGAATTATGTTCATTCCCAGCCTGTAATGAGTCCCAAACAGTCCCTCAAGATAAGCACCCACCTTTCTCTCCTTTGAATTACTGCCAACAACAAAAGTGCCAAATAAACTATAAAAAAACTAAGCAAAGTACAAAATCCACACAGAGCCTCAAAGATCAATCCAAACAGAACAAATAACTTTGCTTACTACAAAGGTTTCTTCACCTTTGCCTGTCCTTTATACCTTATGGTAGGGACAATAACCTCCAAGCCTTACTCCCAAGTCATCCATTTTGTTTCAGCTGCTCTCACCCTATAGCAGCTCTTTGCACATTTGCATTGGGAACAGGGTCCCCTTGTTCCTCTGCCTCGCTGCTGTCAGACTCTGGAGGCTCCGGAGTCAGCACCCCACTCCCAGATGGTCCTGGCCCCATCTCTGCATTGGATGCAAGGACCCTCATTCGAGTCCTCTCCAGCCTCCTGGACTGGTCCCCGTTCTTCCCCACTGTCCGATTCCTCTGCCATCTGCACAGGCTGCTGGCGAACCACAATGCAAACTTCCTAATATAAGTCTGAAAGTCTCTTACCTTCTACTTGTAGATGAGTTGCACTGTTCATTCTTATGTCACTGAGTTGTTTACTGGATGAGTACGCTATCCTTAGCCATAATATGGTTTGTTTAATTTCAGCTGAGTGCATTGTGTGAAACCAGACTTCAAGCTTTATGATCGCAGTTTGTGGCAACGCAGAGCAAAACTAACCAATTATCATTTACTCAATATGCTTTCAGAAATAATGGCTGAATGTAACATATGAATCCATTATGTTATCCATTATCCATTATCTTACAGGGACTTCCTCTAAAATAACTGCCTTTCTTTGTTTCCTTTAATGCTATTGGTTTGATATTTTAATTCTTTTGTAAAGTAAAACCAAAAATATTTCAGCAAAGCTTTTGCTCTGTGAGTGTTTCAGTGAAGTAAGCATCCTTCAGATACTGGAGGCTAATGCTGTCCCCTACCCCAGAGTAAACTTACAATGTAGTTAACCCTTTTCCTATGTGGCATTACTTAAAAAAAGCTTTTATGAAAGGTCATAGCTCACTAGCTGAACATATTTTGCATATACAGAGTCTTCGGTTTAATTACCAATTATGTCAAGGTAACAATTATCTTTACTGTATTGGTTTCTGTCAGCCCTTCAAGGAAGCCCAGGCAGGAAACTGAACCATGCATTCTAGCGCTACTTTTATTGTACAATTATAGTAACAGAATCTGACAAGCCTGAAAGTACTTCTCCCCTCTTCTGGCTTGACTTCTCAGAATCTCTTCTGAGATGCTTTCTCCACCCTCATTCCTTCTTGTTTAACTGTGGTCTAGGCCGCAGCTCCTCTTCTTGTCTCCCAGGGCTATTCCAACAGCCCATTATGATTATTAGAACTGATCTTTTCATACAAAAACCTAAATACTGTATGCTAATATTATATGACCGTTTAATCCTAATGTGATGAAACATCACTCCACTAGCCAAAAGGAATAAGCTTTTCCTTCAAGCCTGCCAGGATTTGGGTTGTTTTCCCACCGATGAGTCAGAGTGCACGGTTTGTTATAAAAATTGAAATTAGTATATCGTGTTTTATTCAGGAAAGTTTTAGTATCTACCTAAATGGGAACATTTTCTCTTTGCTGTATAATTGCATGGAGGATGTATGAAGTAATTTCAGCAATCATTGAAATATCTAGACTCTATTCAAAGCCTTCCATACAATACCATTGTCTAATTCGTTTCAACAAGGACTATACACCAGGGGTTCAATCCTGGCTGGCTCAAGGTTGTGTCGGCCTTCCAACCTTCTGAGGTTGGTCAAATGAGGACCCAGATTGTTGAGGGGAATATGCTGCAAACCACTTTGCAGAGGGCTGTAAAGCACTGTAAAGTGGTAGATAAGTCTAAGTACTATTGCTATTTCCTTCAATTTACTAGTTGAACATAGTTTGTGTTCTGTATTGTACATTAGCATTCTTGTAAATACCATGCCCTGATTGGCCAGCCAGATTGGCCGAACAAGCCGCACTGATTGGCCCGTTGTGAATCTCCGCGATTGGTGGAAACCGATTGTGGGAGATTCGAAGAGATGTCATTGGCTGCGGCCGGCGCAGCCAGTTCCATATAAGCCGCCACCGATCCTTAGGAACCGAGTCGATCTCGGGACAAATAAAAAGCTGAAAAATAGTCACTGACTCCCGCGCCTTCTTCCGATCGGCATTCACAACACTGGCGACGAAGGTGGGATCGCGGAACTGATACCCACCGAGCACGTGGCACTGAGATGGATGTGACCAGCAAGATGGCTAGCATCGCGCCGCCCACACCCTTTAACCAAGCTACTGAGGACTGGGAATCATACATTGATCGGTTCCTGATGTTCCTGGAGAATAGCAACCTCAAGGATGCAAATGGGCAGAAAAAAAGGGCCGTATTCCTGACACACTGCGGGCCCACAGTGTTTAAGATGGCGAAAGCCCTCGCCAAGCCTGAAGATGTAAAGGCGATGGACTGGGCCGACCTCGAGCCTCTATTGCAAAGCCACTATGCTCCCGCCGTGCCCACCCTCATCAGACGGCACAATTTCTACCGGCACGACCAGAAAGAGGGTGAGAACATCAGCGATTTCGTGGCTGACCTGCGGAATCTGGGAGGCATGTGCGGCTTCACGGACATGGACGAGGCGCTACGAGATCGCATCGTCCTCGGGCTCAGAGACCCTGTCCTACAAAGCCGGTTGATGGCGAGGGGCGACATCTCCCTCATAAACGCCCTCACCGAGGCTACCGCAGCTGAGGCAACCCGGAAGTCAGTGGCCCGAATGCGGAGGCCAGACGCAGGGGACCGAGCCACAATGACCGAGATGACCCCGACGGCTGAGATGCAGCCAGAGGCAAGCCGCCGAGCGACCACCACCACCCACCATGGCGACCTCGATTCCCTCTCCGACACCACGGACGAAGAGGAGGACATCCACCGACTCCAAACAGAACGAGACCGACGCGAGTGGCGGAGTCGTAAGTCGGGGCTGCAATGTGCCGGGTGCGGGAGTGAGCATCCTTGGTCGGAATGCCAGTTTTTTGACACAATCTACCGGCAATGCAACAAGAGAGGCCACATCGCCCCAGTCTGTCAACTCAAGTGGACCTACAGCCCCCGATGGCGAGACAACAGCAGCCAGAGATGAGGCACCCCCCCCAGAACAAGGGACCACCAAACCGAGAGCCGTTGGAACCGGGACAGATGGAGCTGACGAACCGGCGAAAACAGACAAAGAGAGGAGACCCACCAGACGGTCATCATCGGCCACTCATCTAGCTGGGACGCCCGCAAGGTACACGTGGCATCGAGGGCAAGCCATGCAAGATGGAGGTGGACTCCGGGTCCTACCTCTCCATGGTTGCATGGCGGGAAATCAAGCACCTGGTGCCTGCCATCCACAAGAAGGGGCTGTAAAGCCAGAAGTTAATCCTAAAGGACTACCAAGGGAACCGCATCCCCATAGTCGGAACAGGACACTTCGAAATCACATTCAAGGGGTGCACAGCAAGACTTCCCCTGACAATCGTAGACAGAGACCAACCCAGCCTCTTGGGACTACAATGGTTCACGCCGCTCGGGATTGAAGTAACGGGCATTGACCACGTTGCAGAGGTCAACTGGGAGGAGCAACTCGCAAGGGACTTACAGGAAGTGTTTGACGGCACCCTAGGCAAGTACCGAGGGCCCCCTATTTCCTTCAGTCTAGACCCCAGCGTTCCCCCGATACTCCTAAAACTGCGATGAGTACCTTTCGCACTCAGACCCAAGATCGATGAGCAGATAGACAAGCTCATCAAACAGGGAGTCCTAGAGCCAACCGATCATGCCCGGTGGGAGACCCTCATAGTCACCCCAGTCAAGCCCGATGGGTCGGTGAGAATCTGCAGGGACTATAAGGCCACCTTCAACTGCGCCTTACAACAAAGCGCTTACCCCGTCCCAGTAGTACAGCACCTTCTGCACCCACTGGGGGGAGGCAAGGTTTTTGCAAAACTCGACCTGGCGCAAGCCTACCAACAATTGCCGGTCAACCAGAAACCGCCGAGGTGCAGACCATAGTAACCCACCGGGGGGCTTTCCGCTGCAAGAGATTCCAGTTTGGAGTGAGTGTAGTGCCAGGAATTTTCCAGAGCCTCTTGGAGAGGCTCCTGCAAGGAATCAAGGGGTTGGTGCCCTACTTTGACAACGTACTGGTGTCAGTGGCCAACCAAAAACAACTGGAAAGCCGCCTGTGGGAGGTACTATAAAAATTCAAAGACGCGGGGCTAAAAGTCAAAAAAGAAAAATGCCAGCTGCATACTGAGAGGGTCGAATTCCTAGGGTACCTCCTAGACCAGCACCGAATTCACCCAACAGAAAAAAAAAATCAGAGCCATCAAGGAAGCCCCCAGGCCGAGGAATAAAACAGAATTGCAGGCATTTCTAGGGCTGATTAATTTCTATAATGTTTTCCTGCCCCAAAAGGCGACCGTGGCGGAACCGTTGCATAGGCTGTTGGACAAAACAGCCGCCTGGACCTGGGGGAGGTGAGAGGAAGCCGCATTCAACCAAACCAAGGACCTGCTCACATCGGATGCCGTCCTCATCCAATACAACGAGACCCTCCCGTTAACAGTAACTTGCGACGCATCACCGTTCGGCATTGGGGCTATCCTCAGCCACACATTCCAAATGGAAATGAAGCACCCATCGCCTTTTACTCAAGAACCCTATCAAAGCCAGAAAGGAACTATAGCTAACTAGACAAGGAAGCCCTGGCAATCATTGCCGCTGTAAAAAGGTTCCATGAGTACCTCTACGGCAGAACATTCACCATCATCACCGACCACAAACTGCTATTGGGCATCCTGGCAGGAAACAACGCCACCCCAAACATTCTATCCCCGAGAATGACAAGGTGGTCTGAATTCCTCGCTGCCTACAGTTACCAGTTGACCCATCGACCCAGTAAGACAATCGCACATGCAGACGCCTTGAGCCACACCCCACTACCCAACCTGGACGCCGACCCGGCATGCACAGCATCCACCCTGAGCATAGAGACCTTACCCAACTTCCCCCTAACTGCATCAGACATTGCCCACAAAACCAATAAAGACAAACGTCTGGCGCGGTTTTTACAATGGATGGAGAAAGGGTGGCCAGAAAAAGACGACGACGAAGCATTCAGGACTTTTCGGAACAGACAAACGGAACTTTTCACGCAAAAGGGTTGTGTACTAGGGAGGGACAGGGTTGTTATCCTGGAGAAATTACAAAAAAGGGTCCTGGAGTTGTTACACGAGGGGCACCCGGGCATTGTTAGGTCAAAAGCCCTGGCCAGAAGCTACGCCTGGTGGCCGGGGATGGCCAAACAAATCGAAGCCTGGGTGGCAAGCTGTAAGCAATGCCAAGAATCCAGGCCAAGCCCACCCGCCGCCCCAATCCTGGAATGGGAAACCCCCAGAGACGATGGTCCAGGATACACATAGACTTTGCCGGGCCCACAAAAGGGCCCATGTTCCTCATAACGGTAGACACTTACTCCAATTGGCTGGAGGTAAGCGACATGAGAACTACCACCACCGAGGCTATCATCAAAGAACTCAACAAACTATTCTCAACCCAAGGTCTCCCAGATGTAATTGTATCAGATAATGGTCACAGTTCACCGCACTGGAATTTGAAAAATTCCTAGTGGAACAGGGAATACAACACGCCCTGACAGTGCTGGCACATCCGGCGGTGAACGGTAGGGCGGAACGAATGGCCCAATTCACCAAAAAAACAATCCAGAAAATTGAAACCGGGGACATGCAAGAAAAAATAAATAAACTACTTTTCATCCAACACATAACGCCAAACATAACGACCAACAAAAGCCCCGCAGAGCTGTTAATGGGGAGGAAACTAAGATCCCCCCTAGACAGGCTGCACCCCACATACAACCCCGAAAAACCCACCGACTCATCAAGCAGGCACTGAACATTCACACCAGGAGATGCAGTATATGCAAAAAACCTTAGGGAGGACCCCCTCTGGATACCAGCAACGATAACCCAGATAACAGGTCCCCGCTTGTACCGGCTACAAACAGTCGATGGACGAGCATGGAAACAACATATCGATCAATTAAGATCGAGAGCAGCCACAGGAAACACAACTGACATGCAAGCAGACAGAAACATAAACCCAGAAAGGGAGAAGGACCACCCTAGCACCAACCAAGAGGAAAGGGAAAGTCCCGGAAACCAACCCCAACAAAAAAGAAACCAAGAATACTCACCAACCGAAGCAGAAATAGACAACTAGCTCGAAGCCTCGCCTGGAAGAAATAGCCAAGCCAGCTCAACCAGCCCGGAAGGACCGGGCAGGAACGGCAAAACCAGTAGCTCAACCAGCCCGGGTAGACCGGGAGGAAGCTACGATGAAAGGCCCGGCTCACCCTTCCAGGCGGTTCCATCAATGAGGCAGAGAGCAGCACAGAACCCGACCAAACCACTTGAAGACCAGACATCAACTAACCTACGCAGGTCCAGTAGGCAAGTGCAGAGCCCTGCCTACTTATGGGACTACGTCACATAGGACCATACCAAGAGGGGAGGGGTGTTCTGTATTGTACATTAGCATTCTTGTAAACACCACGCCCTGATTGGCCAGGGCACGCGGCAATCGGATTGGCCAAACGAGCCGCACTGATTGGCCCGTTGCGAATCCCTGCGATAGGTGGAAACCGATCATGGGAGATTCGAAGCGGTGTCATTGGCCATGGCCGGCGCGGCCAGTTCCATATAAGCCGCCACCGATCCTTAGGAACCAAGTCAATCTCGGGACTAATAAAGAGCTGAAAAATAGTCACTGACTCCCACACCTTCTTCCGATCCGCATTCACAACAGTTTGTGTCATGAAAAACTATGGGCCTTATTGTGCAATCATGGATCACTCTTGCAATAAAAGTTCCTTTCTGGCAAGGTTTAACAGGTTCTGGCAGCTCTGGAAATACATCTTAAGCCTGCTATTTACCTGAAAACTACATCTGTGGCTGTCTTTGAATCAAAATTGTATTGCATAGTTTTTTTTTCCAACAATAAATTAAGCCAGCCTTTAGAAGTACTTTAGAAAGCATGGGAATTTCCACTGTATGGAAAAAATGTCTTCCTTTCTCTGTCCTTCTGTCTGTTCTTTGTAATGTCATTTCTTTGTAATATCACTTCTGCTAGCTTTTAACAACATTAAGCCATCTGCTGTAGAAAGACGGCTAGAGTGAGGTCTTTCCCACAGGCATTCAAATCCTTATTGATTCCCCCCCACATCCCCGCATCTACAACATATGCAGGCTAGCTTATTATATCAGGATTTACTAAACAAAACAAGGAATCAGAGTATGGAGGCATTAATATATAATGATCAGTAGATGCTATGATTTTTCTTCCTGCTCTGTGCCAATTCATCAGCTTATTGATTTTGTCTTGTCTTTTTTCATGCTGCCAGTATTTTTTTTTTAAAGTAAAATAGATGAAATGAATGTAACAGCTACTACCTGGGAGAACCCACCTCCCCCATACACAAACAGGTGTAAAATCTCTGAAGTTCCTTCTATTTTCTTCTGATTTACTGAAAGAATATTAACTAATATACTTTTTTTAAAAAAATAATTACTAGGGTTTATGTCTGAAAGGCTACTGCTGTGTTCATACAAGGGTAATCATGGTTAACCCAACCCAAGGGTTTATGCAATTAATATCAATGTTCTGAGTTCAATAAACACATAGGCTAGGTCCACACGACACACCTGGCTAAGACATTGTTGGCTTGTAGTTTAGTGACAGAAGCAGTCTTCTCTGGTCAGCTCAGGGAAAGGCAGTTTGAAAGAGGCCTTCTCTCTCTGGTGTGTTGTCAACATCCATTGAGGAGCAAACCAGATCTAGAATGTTGCCCCTTGTGAAACAGAATTAGTTTGAGAAGAAGATGGCATTTTCTTCATAGACGTGCTGTACAACTGGAAAAGAGAAGTCTTCAAAGAGTACAGAAAGTTGCCCTAAATATTTGTTGCTTGAATCAGGCCTTCCTCACTGTCCACAAACATTCCAGTCTTCGGAAAACTTATTCTCTTTGTACAGCCGCTGCCTTCAGATATCTTTATTTTTAGCCTCAAGCAATCATCTCAGCTCTGTTTATGTTCATTCCTGAAGGCTTTCACTTTAATAAAAAGAAAACAGTGCAATTAAAATTTAAGAATGTTTCTTTCCAATTTCAGCCCAAGTAATGTGGGGTGCCCTGGAATACATTCTGGGGTGTTCAATTTTGGTTTTTGCCAAATTGCTGCCTACCACAGCCTCTCCACTAATATAACGGCACTCAAGAGCTCTGTATAGCTGCTTTCATCGTGCCCCACATGACTCATCAATTGTGTGCAAGGCAATGTGCAATTCTAATTTTCCTAAAATATCTACAGTTTTATCACCCATTCTCTATAACCTTGGTTCCTCCTCCCCTGTGCAATGAACCATCCCTATCTTTACTCTTTTAACCAGTCTGTTTGCTTGTTTATTTATGGAAAGTTGTGTAGCCTTAAACGCTCTTCCTGTTCCTGCTGAGGAGACACTGTTCTTGCAGATAGAACTTGCTAAACTTTTCTGTTAGCCAAATAGCAACCAGCCAGGGAATGAATCAGAGAGACAGAGTCTACCAATGATCCAGAAGTCAGATGAGGTAGCAAATGAGTTTCCTTCCCACATCAGAGGATTGAAGAATATAGTAAGCTCAGGGTACAAATTAGGCCATAGTCAAAGTAGACATTTATACAGGATAAGATTCGTGCAGGTAATCTGGGGTGGGATGCTATTGTTCGGCCCAATTCTATAGAACTGGTAGCTCTGGGAAGCAGCAGATACAGAATCAGTTCACTGCGATGACCTTTTGCTCGTTTGTTTGGTCCACCCGCCTGCCTGGGCTCTTGGCTGTCCTTTTCAACCTCAGCTGCTTTGTGCAGAACAGCTGAGGCTGAAAAAGCAGGAAAGAAGAGGATTTTCAAATGCTGCACACCCGCGTTCAGTGCTTGTCAGCTGTCCAGGTGGCATTTTGCAAATGCTTTACATGCCGTGCAGCAAAACACACCCTCACTGAACCGGTAGTAACACCGGTTGAATCCCACCCCTGCAGGTAATCAGGTACACAAAAAGTAAAGATGGTGTTTCCAACATTGGATCCTCTCCGATTCTCCAAAGCTTAGTTTGGACAATAATAACTCTTGAGTAGACAGTTACTCCCAAGAATTTTTGCCGTGCATTATCACACTTCTCATGCTTTCATCTCTTTCATTGTCAGTCTACTAGCACCCTCATAAATCTCAAGGAATTAAGGGAATCCTGACTGGAATTTTGGATTGCAGGTTCCCTGGTTCTTCCTTTTTCCCCACTCTTGGATTATGACCCTAATAGTTAATAATAACTCCTCATCCTCTGAAGAAGAATCTATGAAGACCATCACAAAAGCATTTTAAAGTTGCCTGTGAAGTTATCTTTACTGTACTCCTGACAACCGAGAAGAAAACCAAACACCATGAGTCAATCAGTGCTCTTTTCAGTCAGAGTCCTCAACTTATGACCATTCATTTCATGGCCAAAGTTACAAGGGCATTGACAAAAAGTTATTTATGAATTGTTCCTTGCACTTATGATAGTTGTACTACCCCTGCGATCATGTGATCACTGTTTGCAACCTTCCCAATTGGCTTTCCCCAACCAAAGTCAATGGGGAAGTTGGCAGGAAAGATTGAAATCATAGTCCCATGATGTCTCATTTAACAATGGTGGTGATTCGCTTAAGAACTATGGCCAAAAAAGACTGTAAAATTGGGTGCTCCCGCCTGGTGCTTTACTTAACAATGAATTTTTCAACCTCAGTTGTGGTCATAAGGATATCAATTGTTATTGCCCCCCGAGTAATGTTAGTTCTTGGAGTAATTCAGAGCATTCCAGAATGAAAAAGAAAACAATAAATTGTTAGGGACCCTCCTGAGTTTTCCATATGTGTTTTGTCCATTTGTCTGGTTAGTTTACAATAGTCTGCTGTTACAATAGTGAAGGCTGCAGCCATCAAGCAGAGAGTTATTTGAATCTATTTGCAGCACAAGCATAAGGTAAATATATCACATGCAGGGAAAAGAAAGGGGGAAAAATTCCTGTGACCCTTATATAAGCGATACTTGAGATTAATTTGAGATGATGGAGCCTTACATGAAATTAATTAAAGCCCAACAACATCACCCAGTTGATCCAACCAGCAGTACATGTAGCTTCGATTTATGAAAAAAGAAACCACCCTCATCAGATGATAGCTCTTTCTTCCCCCTCTCCACTGGGAGTATTCACTAGTTTACTTTGTAATTCTTTAGAATTATAATGCCAATATATTTTAAAGTACAGTTACTGCTTAGTTTACAGCCCGAAATGTAGCATTTTGCCTCATTTATCCTAATGTAAACTCAGGAGTGATATGAAAACTCAGGAATGTTGATTCTACCTTTGATTGCTCTTTAATCTACATTTGGTCTTTCTGAAATAATTTTGATATTTTTAACCTATTAAAACCAGAGATCAGAGTAAACCAATAAAACCAGAGACCAGAGTAAACTCAAAATGGGTCAAATAGAGGGATGGAAAAGATCGCAAGAGGGGAGATTAAACTAGTACCTGCTAAGATATGTGTGGGAGTTCATCGATTTCATCTTTCCATGACCACTTGCTTTTTAAGAAATAAAAGCAAAGAAATAACAGGCTAGTATATAATCGGCGTAAGCAAGTCAAAACAGGCATTCATTTGTTATGGTTTTATGTGCTGTTCAGATGTTTAACTAGAATAGACAGGCACTACTTGGTCTCTAAATTGTTACACTGATTTTATCTAGAATGTAAAAACCAGAAGTATTTTATTATATCAGCAATTGCTACTTCGGAAGGACAAAGTGATCTTAAATAGGGAGGGTTGAAATGCTAAAAGTCTTGGTCCATTTCTAGATACTCAAAACAACTGATTTTTCAACAGCTGGACCCAACCTCTCTCTAATTCAGCTTATTAATATCCTGATAAAAGTAGTAAGCAGCTCTTGAGTGTGGATGATTCATTAAAAAAAAACACCACTAAAAGCACTAACACCTAAGTATTGACCATTAGATTATGTTCCATGGAAGAGTAGACAAAGCTAAGGACTGTTATGAGAAAATTATATTTTGGGGTTTAGTGGCAGCTAGTATTTCTTTATTTGGACTTGCTGAACATTCAATATTAATGTCTTATGGGAATAACATGATTGATTACCCCAAGTGTAAAATATGCTAGGTTCAGAGACCAAACCATTTATTATCACAAAAATCAGAGGACATATCCAGAGCTTTGACCAGACCATACGTGACAGGGAGATAATAACGAAAGTTACAGTCAGCTCCTAAAATTAATATTCCTTAGCTATCTTAAATTGACACTGTAACATATTTTACCCATCAATGTTATATCATAAAGGTCTATTGCTCACTTCTGGGATATGTTTCTTGAACTGATATAGATTCCTAAACTCCCATTTTCTTTTCATCTTTTCTTTTCACTTGTACTCTTCAGAATGAAAACTTAATATTAATGTTCTGCTTTATTCCAGAACAAAGCACACTACTCTCATAATGTTTCTGTGGTATTGATTTAAAGAAATGATGAGAGAGAGGGAGGGAGGGAGGAAGGGAGAGAGAGAGAGAGAGAGAGGGAAAGGGAAAGATACCTGCTCTATGTCTTAGTTCTGAATATGCTTCGGTCATATCTATCAGATGTAGTAGAGATGGCACTGGAGTTTATAAAGTTTAGTGATTGATAGACTTGTGTTATACTTCCTTCATCTTAATTAGACGTTGAGACTAATTTGGTGTTAACACATCTGTTACAGTGCCTGGGGTAATTTTAGTGTAGCTTACTAATTTATCAAGTGTAAAAAACTGAAAAAATACGTAAAACAGCCTGGATAGGATTTGTAACCTCCTGGCTCATAGAAATGGGGAAATAAACATACATACATACATACATACAATGTTCTAAAATCCTAGTTGAACTAGAAATATCAAACTTGAAATTCTGACAACCTAACAGAAAAAAAGCATACAGAGGTTGTACCCAAAGAGATAGAACCAATCCTTACCTGCACAGTATGAGTTTGAAACCTTACGTTTCATTTAGACATCATAGAAAAAGTGATTAAAAATAAAATTTTACTAGATTGCTCAGGAAGACAAGCATTTTTCCAAAAGATTGGTGAGGAACGTTTTAAAAGAGGGCCTGTGAATAACTCTTCAAAACAGAAATTTCTCAATCTGCATGCAGCTGAATTGTGAATGGCACACTGTTTCTGCATATTATCTCAATAACAATAATGAAAAATTTAAGCATTCGTTTCTGAAGAAGGAAGATAAATTTAAGGATGGCTCCGTATTCACTTGAATATTTTGAAGAAGAAAACCTTTTGGGGGGGCATCCTGCTTCCTTTTAAATTATTTTTGCTATCCCAAGAGAAAGTGAAGCCCGCTGGTAAGTTTACTATATAGGATGGGGCTGGAGCCAATTCTGAATGAAGAGAAATACATAGGTAATCCATAGTAGCTGAAAAATTCAATGAGGCATGCAGAAGGAATATCTTTACTACATAAATAAACAGCTGAACCATGCCTTGTTTTTCTGACTGGATACTCTGGGTAAAGTCCCTTCATCTAATAACACATGAGTGTGGAACAATTTTTGGTGTTTTTTTTTTTAAGACAAATTTTATTAATTTTACAAAACAATACACACACAATCAAAGCATAACAACATAAAAGATCTTTTCTAAGAAAACCAATAGAACATACAAAATAGTTCCAAATTGTAATATATATATTTAAGTTATCTGTTCAACTTCATATCTTATCCCAACTTCTCCTTTTCATTCTATTATCCAAATTATATTTCTTGCTAATTAAAATTTTATTGCCTTTCAAAAACAATACACAAACATACAAAACATAAAACATAAAAAACATAAAACCTCTTTTCTGAAAGCTGCTTGATCCTGGGTTAAAACTCTTCGCACAGACACAAATTCAAAAATCATATTTACTTTATATATCATTCCATATCTTATTACCATTTTCAATTTTCTACATAGCTTCTTCCCTCTTTTATCTTTCTTAGTTTTATTTTATTTATCTTATCTCAATTCAATTCATAATACTTATCATTCTTTGTCTGTTCTATTTCCAGCTATCCATTCATCTTTTCTCTTTAAATATACTTCTCCTGTACACTGATTGGAGTGACACCTTTGACTCTTTCCCCTAACATAATACTACTTAATATAACACTTACCTTATATAGGGATTCTATTTAGTACATTCTAAAATTACACAATAAATTTTATGAGAAAAGCAAAAACACTACAATAACAAAATAAAAGCATATGAAACCACTATCAATACCATTAAAAAGCTAATCATATATATCGATACTCATTTATATCTTAAACATTTTACTCTAAATACACATATAAAAACAATCTTATGTACCTTCCAGAATCCCTTTTTCAATTAGATTTACCCATTGTCTCTAAATAAGTTTTGTTTCTTTAAATCTTGCTTCCCACCATTAAGGCTTCTCATCTTCTCCTTTCTCTCGTTTAGTTTTCTCCTTGCCCTTTTTAGCCCTTTGTCTCTCCTCCTCCCTTTTCTTCTTCTGCTTACCCCCTTTCTGTTGTTTTCTAACCTTGTATCCACCTTTCATCTCATTTTTCTCTTTTTTGATTGTTTTTTCAAACCTTAAAATCCCCTTTTTCTTTTCCTCTTTCTCCTCCTCCCTAAAAAGAACCCATTGTCCATCAAAGATGGCTTCTTCTTCTTCTTTGTCCCAGTCGTCCTGCTGCGTAGTCAATTTTTCATAAGTGCATACCGCCATTTCTAGAAATTGAAAAAGAGTGCCCAAGGTATCTTTTCCATCTTGTTCTTCTTTTTTATATTTTTTATATTAAATTTTTAGTTCATCCACAAGCAATGCCATCATGAAGAGAAAAACTTTTTCCAAAACAACCATCCAAGTATTTTTAATTAAGAATAATTCCAAAAAGTTCCAAAGTCACCAAAGAATCCAAATAAACTATTTCTTTTAATCCTTTTTCTTTCTTTCTTCTATTTCTCTTTCTGGGGTTACCGTTTAATCAAAGAGTTCCAATTAAGATATATCTTTCTTTAAAGTTCTAGGCAATCTCCTCCTTTTTCAAATTCTGCTCCAATTTTTTTCCCCTCTCCCTTCCCACTTACAACAGCGATTTTCCTTTAAATGTTCAGAAATCCATACCTCCAATACGGGTTTTCTGATTTCTTAAATTGTTAAATCCAATGTCCAGGAATCCTTTGTCCCTTGCCTTTAACTTTCAAATTGAATTACCTTCGGTGCCCAAATAGATTTTCCAGATCTCTGTGTGCTATTTCTATGGGGTGGGAGAATGAAGAAAAAAAAAAAGCTTCCCCTTTACAGCTTTCTCAGTTGCTTTCCAATCTTCTTCGGGATACAATGTATCTTTCAAGCAACTCAAACAATTCAGTTTCCAGGGTATTTAAGAGTTGTTATTTTCCCAGCTCAGCCAGCACTTTCATTTTTCCTGATTCTTCTTTCTCCTTCTTCCTCCAGCACAATCTTGTCCAGCTGCCGACTTCTTTCTGGCGGCCATTACTGACCGCCGCTCCACCACCTTGAGAAAAGGAGGTTATGCCAGGTGAGGAGGGGGTCTGCGACACCCCCAAACCTCTATCTGGATCCTCCCTATCTTCGGCTGCCTCTACGTGGCAGCCTTATCCTCCAGACCCGTCAGGATCGGAGGCACCAAGACGGCTAGCGCAACAGGGATCACGCAGGATCACAAATCCCCGCCACCACCGAAGCCTGGCAAACCAGAAGTAGAGCAATTTTTGATGTTGAAGTCCACACATCTGGAGGTTGAACAAGCTTGGGAAACACTGCTCCAGTCTAGAGGATTACATGCCTGTTTGACGTTTCAATGCACTTTACTGATTGTTATTCAAAGCTCAAAACATTTTCCATGTAAATCTTTATGCATCCAGAATAGTATTATATCCTATTCTTGCACTATTGTAATCAAGGAGTACAATCCATTAAGAATGCAATGAACTCTGATTTTTCACACCCTTTATCCTAACTGGGATCCCTAAACTTGCTCAGTCATTCCAGGGGAACTGCTCATAGTCCTTTCAGGTTGGGTAGCCTAGAACTATAATAAACAAACAATTGTAAACTGTCCTTATTTGGTGCTGGGTTATCTGTTTATTCTAGTCTTGAATTCCCACTACTTAACCTCATAGAGTGTCTCTGAACTTTATCTCAGACTATATTTGGAATCATTTTGTTTCACTGAATTAATTTGTTTGATTTGTGGATTGGTTATATTGTTGACTCTCTTTGCATAAAAAGCTGAGCTGACACATTTAAGGGTCTAGCAGTTGTGCAAATTAGAATATTACATTCAAAAACAATGTGGGTTGAATATTATAGTATTCTGGATATATTGTCCTAAAACTGAACAGAAGTTAATTATCTTACCAATATCAAATTGAAAGTGAGCTTAGGGCACTTTTACAAGAATAGACCTCCTCCAATCACTTCACCTCTTTTTTAAAAGAAAAAAACTTTTCACCTCTCCGATTAAGAGGCCTGGCATGGCTAAGCCATAACTCTAAGCCATTACTCTTGAAACAAGTTTCTAAATATTCTTTCAGTTTCTAAATAATCTTTCAAAAGATTATGAAAAAAAACTTTCTGGAGCAGAGAAAGCTAGGACACAAACTAACATGACTACCCTTGATATAAACAACAGTGTTTCATATTTCTTTGTTTATCTGTTAACAATAATGAAAAACCAACCATGTTCTACAAATTTAGATGGGTTACACTAAACCAAGCAAATATTTCTATCAAATTTATATAGCTACTGATCTTAAGTGATTTTGGTGGTGTACAACAATCCAAAAATAAATAAAGTTATCTAAAACCATTATACAATTATTAAGAAGCATTAAAAAGTATGAAAGCAAAATTAAAGAAAATAGGCAGAATATTAATAAGGGAGTCACCTTATCTGTCCTTCAAGTTCTGCATTGTCTTATGGCATAATTCAAATCTTTCATTAATTCTAGCCCGGGATATCAAACTTGCATTGTCACTGAATTGCCACATGACGTATTATGACATTTTTCCCCTTCGCTAAACCAGGTGTGGGCATAGCCAATGCATGAGGCATCTGGCCCGCAGATCACGAGTTTGACACTACACTATACAATGTATCTAGCCTTTCTCTCATCCTTTTTTGGCAGCTAAATATTTCACCTTTAAATAATTTAGTTGGCTGTAGAAGTTCTATTAGAAATGAACGTGAAGTGTTATTTGCCTGGAAGCATTGATAGGTTATGAATTCATCTGCTTGAGTGTTTACTTATTTGGGGTCCAGGATCAAGTCATGCAGACTTGGCTGTCTGAGTAGACATTCATAAACTGTGCATGCTACCCAGCTGATCCTAATTTCTGAATGCAAATCAAATTCCCCAAATTAATCTGTGCTCAATAATACACATCTGTGATTAGAACTGACTGATTAATGGCTCCTGCTCTTTAATAGCTGAAGCAGTGGTGCTCAGAAAAGAACATTGCTTTTGGCTAAAGCATTTAAATAGTCACTAATAGAAATTGATTGGGTCTAGAAGTAAAATCAACATGTGTTACTCTATAAAACTAAAGATCAACTTCCAGATGGGGAGGAAAGTGTCATTCTAGCCTTCCTTGTTCAAATTTACTTCCTGGCTGAAGCCAGTTTTATATTGATAAAGATTGTAATGAGAATATATAAATGTTGATAAGACTTTGATGTGTGCTGAATAAATATTATTTTGATTATTGGTCAGACGGATGATAGCTCTTGGTGTTTATGGTATGGGCAAATGATGACATATATGTCACAATGGAAATGACATATGACATCATTACAAAATATGCCAGAAGCCAAAGATGACATCTCAACTTTAAAATGCTGCTTTTCAGCTGATCACAAATGCAGAAAAAAGAGATGTAGTAGCAGATACACAAGGAGCCAAACCATTTAATTTTTTTCTATCTGGAATTCTCTGATTTTTTTGTGTTTGTTTTTAGGTATGTTTCTGTTGATTTTTTGAAGTAACTTCAGATTTTGGTAAAGAACTGGGCTATCTCAAAAATAAATGAATGCTTCCAAGACAGAATTCTATCGGAGCCATGGGAAATAAAGTTATCTTAGTATGGATGCCTGAACATAACAGCCAAGCCTTAAATTGAGCAATAGTTTATTCTAAGCAAAGCTTGTCCTTCAAAGTACACTTTCCTATAAATGTAGGCAGAAACTCAATCTACTTCTTTGTTCCTTGGGAATGACAGTTCTCACAAACAGTAGGACAGCAAGAGAAATCTATGGTCTAATTAACTCTCTTCAGTAACCCTTCAGATATCTGATGTTATTTCCATGGTTAAACAGACTGCCTTCAAGTTCAACACTCCACAATTTGGGCTAAGAAATTGCTGCAATTATCATTTTAATCATGTTAACACTTGAGTGGTACATGGTTATTTTTTTGATACAAACCTTTTGTTTCCTCAGCTAGAATCCTTCATTGTCCTATAAACCACTTGGCTACTTTGCTACTTAGAGAGACTTATTGTACACTATATTTTCTACCAAGACATCTTCCAAAATTGACATTTCCCACAAAGTGTTTGGAAATAAAGACCTTATGCACCTCTGGACCAGTTACTTCTTTCTCTTTCGCTTTTACCTTGTGTCTTCAGCTCTGATAGACAGTTTAGAACATCTGCTTGTGTTTCTTGTTCTAGTTCTCACATAACAAAAAGGACAATCAGAAAATCTTGGGTCAAAAATCAGCACATGGACCATTAGTAACAGCATGATCAAGGTCTAGTTCAGAGTTTAGGCAAGGGCTTCCAGTGTATGTAGTAAAGTTCAGAACAGTTCTGGCATTGGTTATATTATCAAGTGGTCAATTGAAGAATTAATTGTGAGGAACAGTTTAGCCAGCTGTAGGATGTTATTTCAGCATTTGTCCAGAGAAAAGCTTTTATTCCAGACCTCCTGGTCTCCAGCCAGTCACATTTGGGTTGGATTGATTAAATTATAGTTGCTGGAGTACATCTGAATAGATCAACAGTCCAAAGAACTATTCCTAGAAGGCTGTCATCTCCTTGCTCTCTAACTTGGGGAACAAAATGGTGTTATGGATTTAGTGAACATTTGCTTTGCAATCTGAATGCAGGCCTGAGAGGGTGGAAGTTTTGCTAAGACCTGGCATCCTCAAACTGTTTCTTTTCAAACAGCTCCTGCTACTCCTTTAAGATTAATCTGCGGGAACCATATGATATCTAATCCCCATAGATTCCAATATAGAGCAATGAGTGGAATATAACTTTGGTATGGCTTCTCTTCCCCTTTAGCATTGGAGACCTTTATTTAGCAGAAACAGAAAGCAGTAAATGCTGTTTTAATCCTTTAAGGGAGTAATTCTCAACCTTGGCCACTTTAAAAGATGTGAACTTCAACTCCTAGAATTCCCTAGCTGGGGAGTTCTGGGAGTCGAAGTCCACATCTCTTAAAGTGATCAAGGTAGAGAAATACTGCTTTAAGGAGATATGATAGCCTATCTATATTTTTACTCCAAAGAAGATTTGTACCCTTGCTAATTAATTACTATTTTGAGCATTCAAAACATATCTTAGTAAATGTGCATCAAATTGTGATTTCAAATGGATTCATTATCATGAAGCAATGACATGGTTCTTCCTTCATCATTTCATTGCATTTGTTGAGTTTTCCCATTGTGCATTAACAATGGAGTCTTATACAAAAAAAACTGAGAGTTTTCTGGGGTAATTAGCAATGCTGATCTTGGACAATAGTTTTCTTATCTTAACATGTGATCACAAAAAGGCTATGCCTTTATTTCCAAAGGTGATAACTGCTGTTTTGAGTCTATACTCTATTTAATCAAAACAAAGCACAGAACTGTTGCAGTTGAGTTAAAAGGCTATCCTATGTTTTCCACTAGAATTATTTTGTATAATATATTGAGGGCATAATGTCCTTGATTGTAAATCACAAAAATGCACAATTACCTATCATTCTTGCCTCTGTTTACTGTTTTCATTCCACAGGGTTTTTAGTTACAAATAAATCAAGATGTGAATGGTGGAGTAATGGAATAAACTGGGTAGATTTCATCAGTCCATGAAGTAATATGCAAAGAAACCTATGGTTGGTAATAAACCAGTAATAGCTCTTCTGTGTTAAATGCACTGGTGGCTCAAATCTGATTTAGTTCACATCTGTATCTAATTTGCAAGAAATGGAATAATTAGCCGACTGATATGACAAAATTACATGACATATAATGTCTTTATCATTATTGAACATAATCATCTTGCAGTCAATTACCTGAATGTTGTTGATACCATATTATTACCTTCCACATATGGGACCATAATTTCTTGATTCTATAGGGCAGGGGTCTCCAACCTTGGCTCCTGGAAGCCTGGCGGACTTCAACTCCCAGAGTTCCACAGCCAGCTGGCTGTGGAATTCTGGGAGTTGAAGTCCACCAGGCTTCCAGGGGCCAAGGTTGGAGACCCCTGCTATAGGGGTCATGCTGCCTGGCAATTCTGAAACTCTGGCTCGATCTCTTCTCTGCTATTGTGTTTTATCACTGATTTCACAAACAATATAAAAGGAGGATTGCAAATTAAGCGTGCATCATTTTCCAAGAGCATCTTCAGTATAGCAAACTGAAATAATTTTAGCTTGGAGGAGCATAGGACAATTTGTGAGATAAACTTGAAATGTAAAAGCATAAAAATTACTATTGCTTTGTGTTGCATTTCCAATATTTTTTCAAAAAAAAAATAAAGCACTCCAAATCTCCAGTAATAACATTCAACCAAATGTTTACACATTTGGTTGCATTAGTATTTCCCCCTCTCCCCCCAGAAAACCCTTTGCAGGGCTTTTATGAGCATTAATGTATTACAGGTATAGTGGCCATGAAGTTACAACTGCATTGAAAAAGTGACTTATGACCATTTTTCATACTTACGATCATTGCAGCGTTCACATTCAGATGTTTGACAACTGAATCACATTCGTCTGTGAGTCAGACTTTTAGTAAAAGTAAAAGTGAAAGTAAAGTAAAGAGTAAAATAAAAAGTCTGACTCACACTTACACAATACAGAAGCCTGATGATGGCAGAAGAGATTCTGCTGAAATGTTGCTACAACTTTAAAAACACAAGTATAATGACGTGGGAAAATACCCAAACAAAGCTGAATACCATACATGTAAGTACCAGCAAAAACTTAAGAATATATACACCCCCCCCACACATATATACATTTTACAGCAAAGTTTGAATGATAGTTACACTTACATTTTTCTATCATTGATATATTCTACCTTGTTATAATAACTTCCTTGTCCTTTTAGTGTCTTTAGTTCTATACATAGTTTTTAAATTTGATTAAAACAGGTAGAAGAACTGTCCAATTTGAAAAGTGGGTGAAACTTTAGTATTATCTTCATTAAACTGTGCTGATATATACATTTTTTACTGTTTAAGATAGCACAGAAACAATAGAAGGATTATAGAAGGATTCTTTAACATGTTTTTTCACACCGAACTCATCTTAAATTATAGACACACTAAGAAAATTCAGTCTTGAAAGTATTAAAGAGCATCATTAGAATAACATCTTGGTTTTTTTCAACACCTCGGAACGATGTTCATAGCCATTATGATTAAGGAGCACACAATTTCTGAAATATTATGTTTAGTTATAAATAAAAATGGTCAAAATTAATTGCCCTGATAAAGAGTATGAAGTATTAAAATATTAGGTAGAACTAACTATGGATGTAATGAAAGGGAGAGACTGAACACCTTGACACTGATAACTCAGTGGCTGTATAAACAAGTCCCTTTGAGAAATTGGCAAACCAGAAGGAAAAAGAGCCATTAGTTTTAACAAGAATATCTCACTTTCCCCACTGAAAATTGCAGAGGGCAGGGGTATCGGATATGTAAAACAGACAAAGACAAATCTGCATAGCATTTTTGTTGTAGCAGAAACTATAGCATGTTATTGTAGAGTAGTAATCATATTGTAGAATCGAGGCATCCATCAGATAACTTAAAATAGTTGTTTGGGATGTATCACACTAGGGCAAAATTGAATGCCACATAAGGAAAACTCCATTTGTTGTTGAAGACATGCTGAAATAAATAATTATTTTATCAAAGAGGGATTTTCCCCTTCTAAAAATGCTCTTATTTTGTGCCTTTATGTTAGATCTCCCCCCACCCATTAGATCTATGATTTATAACTGAATCTTGGGGTGGCAGACAAGGCTCACAGATACTTTGACAAGTTAGGGGAAAGAGTGTATTTGGGGAAGGTGCAAGATCTATGTAGAATTGAGTTTTCAAAGAGCAGCACACCAAGGAGCGCAGCTCAGTTTGCTGAGCCTCAGATCAAAATGCGGATGCAACCCAATTGATTCCATGAGTCCTGACTCAGTGCAATGGTTGAGCAGGAACTTTGCATGGAAAGATGGACAAGTTCCTCTGAGTTGTTGGTTCCCCCCCCCCTTCCATATAGGTGGCACACTGGATCCCACAGACAGATAGGCGTGCCTTTCCTAAAAGGAATAGCGATGGCAGTTGATAAGCCCTACTTTATATATATATGCATTCCCTATTGCTCGTTTCTTCAGTTATGGACTATCTCCCGTCCTCTTTATAGGATCAAAGAGAGCGCGAGAGATCTTGGGGGGGGAGGGGGGAGGGGAGGGGAAGAAGAAAGCAAGCAACTCGTGACTTGAAATGATCACATAATGCGCTTAAATTAAAAAAAAAACCCACAATTTTTGGCATCGCGCAGCTCTTGCAAACCAGATCGGTAGGGCAAACAGGAACTCTGAGGAGAAAAGCGGGACACCAGCTTCCTGAACGCCTCCCTCACCCGATCTCCTTGAACGAAGAGAAAAATCGTTTGCTATACGAGCCGCTGGTTTTCGTCTATTCCGGGGCTCTCCACCCTTAAAAAAAAAAAACCAGGCTTCCCATAAGGCGGTGAGGCGGCCCGCGGGCGGGTCCCCACTAGCTTAGGCATACTGTCGGGAAAAGGCCGGTCCATTGAAGGCGGCGGGCTTCAAGGAGGGCGCATGCTCTGCAGAGGCGGCGCCCTCGGCCAGCAGATGGTGCTGCCCGCTTGAGTCGCTCGCCTGCGCCCTGAGCGCGGAGAAAAGTTGGGGGAGAGAGAGAAAGGGAGAGAGAGAGAGAGAAAGCCGGGGAAGGAGGAAGAGGGCGGCAGCGCGGTTTGCATTTACCAGAGCAGCGAGGAGCGCCTCGGCGGCGCGCGCGCCTGTGTGTGTGTGTGTGTGTGTGTGTATGCATGTAGGGGGGTGCATGCATGAATGCATGCAAGCGTGCGTTCCCCCTTCTGTATATAGGATGTACTCTTTGCTGTAGGCACGCGTCTGGCTAACCCTTGCCTTGCGAGAAGCGCTTGGCACGAGTAGCAGCTGCCGCTGCTTCTCATCCCTTTTTCCCTCCGGTCTAAGCGATCCGGGCGGCTCCTGCGACAAGGCTCTCGCGCCTTTCCCGCCTGCCCTTTTTCCTTCCCTTCTCCGGGTGGGAAAGCCTCGATGTGCTGCCGCCAATGGCTGGGCCACAGCCAGGAGTCCACGCTCTCCAGCTCCAGCCGGTCCGGGTTTCGGCCAGCCTCAAGAAGGGCTCCACCTTCGTCAAGTGGGACGACGTAAGTTTGCGGAGCTCTGCCACCTACCCTTCCCCCCTCCCACTCCTCTGCCTCCCTGTCTCCTTCCTTCCCACCCATTCCAGCTTTACTTTCCCCTTCCACCGTGTTGGAGAGCGAGGGGCGCGATGCGACGGGCAGAGCTGATGGATCGGCTGGCACTGTACCATGTGCCGGGAGATGCGTTTAGTCAGCGGGCGCGCTGCCCCGGGAAAAGGGGGCGAGGACATCGGGGTGTGTGGGAAGTGTGTTAATCAGCATCAAAGAAGAGATTGCGCGGAGCCCGGCCAAGTTTCACCTGCTTTGGGACAGAGTCGGATTGTCCTTTGCCTGCAAGCCCAGCCAGAGAGCATAGGGTTGGCATGAGGAATATTGAACAATTCTGAGTGTCCAGTTAGGAGATTTCCTGCAAGCAGGACGGGCGGCACCATTTAAAGGTGGTTCCGGCATCCGAAGGCCGCATCTTGTGTCCCTCAGTTCCAAATAGTTTAATCCGGCCATTCGGGCTGTGGGTCAGAACATAAACTACTTGTTGTGTGGGGTGAGAGCCATGAGGCTTTGAGTGGAGGGAGAGCCTTCATGCTGGCAAATGGGCAGAGAGGAGGTAAAATGGGAAGTGTAGGTGCTGCCGGGTTTAAAGTTGGGAAAGGAGCAGGAAGATGGAGCTTGCTAATATCCCCCCCCCCTCCACTGTAACATTGGAAAAGGTAGAGCATTGGTTCCTGTCAAGTTACCCTAGCAACAAGCGACTCGTGCATTTATGTGGATTTAGACAAGCCGCTGAAGAAAAACATGCACAGTATGTGTGCTTGTGTGGATGTGTACTGGAGGGGTGGGGGAAGCATAAAGGGGTAAATGAAATTTGGAATTGGGGAAATAAACGACTCCACCAAATTGGCCGATATACCAATAGTGTTTATTCTTTGGCTTGAAATATTTTTACAGTTTTCAACTATCAACTAGATGCTGTTTCACAGACCCTTCTTCATGTGATGAATCTGCTGGATTCACATTTTTTTTTCTACAGCATAATGATCAATTAATAGGTGCATGCTCTGCTGTTAATGCATTTGAAATTTTATCCCTTTGCATAAGCAAAAAAGACATTACTGGTCCCAACAGACACTCTTATAGTTTGAAAAGGGCAATAGAAAAAAATAAATGGATAATGGGATAAGGAGAAGACAGAAGAGTGATTGAAGTTAGACAAAAAAGACTCAAAAATTAAATGAGATTTTTTTTTGTCTCTTTACCATTATCTTGTTGAGGGCAATTAAAACAAAGATGAGAGTTAGTTTTCTAAGAGGAGGCTTTTTGCATTTTACTTTCAGGAAGGCTTAATAGCAACAGGGTGCATTTGATATTCGAGTGTGAATTTCTTTCTCACCTTATATAGTACTTGTGATCCTTCTGTAACAGGTGTAGGACCTGCGCTTTTGTTCTCATGAAAGCTGTCAAACTTGGCGTATGTTTTATTACTTTGGTCGGAGTCTAGCTGAATGTTCCAATATACAGTAAAGATGTATACTGTCTTACTCATAGAAAACAAGGTTGCTAAAAAGCTTAATTCATTTGGTCCTTAAAAGTTTGGTATTGATAGTTCTACAGAAAGCAAACTATCACACTTTTTTCATTGGCTAAGAATGAAATGGCAAGAAAAGACAGAAAAGCACGGATAAATATTTTTGTTGTAGAAAAGTGCATAAGCCATTGTGAAAGAATCCCAGTTTTTATTAAATATAAAACGGCTTATAGGTGAAATCAGTGGTTCAGTTTTTTGTACTCTTTCTTCAGCTCAAGTAATGCAAGTACTCTTCTTGTTGAGCTTCCTCAATTTCTGTTTCTTGTGTTGATCGTGTATTGGGTGTAAATCAGATCTAATTATTGGGCTGTTTACTTAGTGAAACCCGCTTTTTCATGAACTCTGCATGTTACATTCAGTTATTATTCACAGTGTAAAGTTTTGTCACAAGACTACTTTTTTCTGAATACTATGTCTTTTGAATATGGATTTGTAAATAGTTATTGCCAGGAGAACAGATAACAATAAATAAATTGTGAAGCTCTAATTGCAACAGGTTTCTTACCTGTATTCATTTTCATGTCTATCACTGGAATTTTCTGCTTTTAATACCAGCATAAGTACATTCATTTCTTCCAGCAGAAAATGACATAAATATGCTATTCCTTCTACTGTGGTTGATAGATAACACAAAACAATAGTTGGGTACAAATAACAGTTAAGAAGCTTAAGAAAAGAATTCCTTTGGGGGTCTTTTAGCACTGATATGTTCTTTTAGAGACTTTTTTAAATAGATACCTAAATATAGGAAATTATACTGTACAAAGTTGCATTTTAATAAATTTAAACATGAAGGTTTTTTGCTTTAAAAAATTGTTGGAGAAGTTTATCTCACTAGAAATATTACAAGTTGTGGGTACAGGATAAAGTCAGTGGTGATCTGTAAAAGAGAATATCTGTTGCTCACCATAGTCAGTTTGCAGGAGAGATGTTTTCTTGAAGAAAATGTGAAAAAACAATTAGCCTTTGTCTGAGTCAGCGTGTTAGTTTCCCTGTAAGCAGGAGATAGATTTCTGATGTTGGGTATGCGTTTCTCATCTGGCACTGATTTCATAATAATAACAGCAAATTTCTCTCTCAATCCCCAAATTAGGAAGCTGAAATTAAGAGAATTTATGGAAACCAGGATATTTAATATTTTTTTGTAAGGAAGAAAATGAATAGACTTCTGCTACTAAACTGATGTGGTTCAGTTCCGAATTTGCTCAGAGACACCCTAGAAAATTATTTTGCGCATTCCACATTATGATGATCTCTGGTTCTAAATAAAACATATTGTTTAAAGAAGTCCACTACTAATCCAACAATTAACTGCAGCATATTTATTAATGTAAGAATTGGAAAGATTGGAATGATAATGATGAAAAATTCTCATAGATATCCAGGCTTCTTTTGAAAATTAGGGCTGTGAAATATTTTCTTGCCAAGTAAATAGAAGCCACATGCTAGATTGTTAAGATTAGATTAACAGACTCTGTGAAGGTATTATTTATTGAAGCAATTTGCCTTTAATTATAACTACATAAACTTCAGAATATGGAGATTTGCCAAGTTATTCTATATGCATAGCATCATCGAAGCAATTAAGTTGTGTAAAGCTACAAGACTTACAGACTTAAATATATTTAGATCAAGCCTTCTATGGAAATTCCTTTCAAAAATTCTTCAGACAGCTGCTTAGTCACAATTTACAACAACATGTCATAGGCTACTTGGTTCTTTGAAAACACCATGCCTGAATTACTTCACCTCATTCAATCTATTTTCTTGGCATAACATCAGGCAACACAGAAGCTATGTTGATGTTGAATTTTGGGAGTGTTGCTTGTCTTTGCATAGTTAAAGAACAAATCCTGACCTCTAAATTTAGCTTGGGTTAAAAATGACCCTGGGAACTAGAAGGTGAATGGTTGCAAGATCTCATGTAATTTGATGTAATCTAATCCTAAAGCCAAGCTAGACATGCAGATAAGATCATTTCCCAGCCTCTGTTTTTGTGGGTTATGTAATTATAAGGACCAAGTGAGAACTGTAGACTTAGGTTATGCTGTTACTTTTCTGAGGCTGAGGGTCACATTTAAACTTTGAGTAGTATGTCTTAGGGGTTAAGACAAACAAAAAGCAGACTGAAGACAAAAGTTAAATTTAATTTATTTGAAGTTAATTAAAAGTAAATACAGGCAATGCACTTATGCTTTGTACATGTTCTCTTCATGTTTTTCCCTTCCATCACACAAATGTTGTCAATTGGTAATAGGTTTTGGAGAATCTTTAAGTACCACTTCAAAGTCTTTAGGGACTTTTAGATCACAAATTGTATGCTTCTAATTTGCTTCTTCTATCCTTTTCACTAATTCAACTATGGGGAGAAAAAACACAGCTAGAAATATTCCGTCTTTCTGTTAGTGAAGATAAATTTGTGAAAGGACTCCGTATGTATGTATGTATGTATGTATGTATGTATGTATATATGTATGTATGTGTATGTGTATGTGTATGTACCGTGTTTCTCCTATAATAAGGCCGGGTCTTACTTTTTTTTGAGCCCCGAAAAAATGGCTAGGCCGTCTTTTCGGGGGTGACTTAATTCCCCCACACCTTGCATCCTCAGGCGGGCGGCGACGGCTTGGATGTTGACCTCGGTGTTGGTGGGGCACTTCGTATTGGGGTCAATGCAGGCAGCACCATATCCAGGTGTGCAACAAAAGTGCTTCCTAACGGCAAGCCCCCCCACCATTCCCCCCCATTTCGCATGTTTTAATATAGGCCTTAATTTGGGGGGAGGGGCTTAATTTCATTTCATGCCTATAAAACATGCTGGGACTTCCTATTGGGGGAGGCCGTATTGTTGGAGAAACAGGGTGTGTGTGTGTGTGTGTGTGTGTGTGTCTATCTATCTATCTATCTATCTATCTATCTATCTATCTATCTATCTATCTATATGGTGTGGGGCAGGGGAGAGAGAGATTGAGATTCCTGGGCTGTGATTCGAAATAAAATACATATGCATGCATACATTGTTCATTCATTCATTGATCACAAGTAATTTTGTCTGCCATTTCATTTGAGAAAATCTAAACAGCTTACAGGTGCAATAAATCATATAGCACATAAAAATAGTGCAAATTATGAGTTATAAACATTCTAATTAATTTCATAAAATCATAAGAACTAGTATTTATGATTTTATGAAATTAATTAGAATGTTTATAACTCATAATTTGCACTATTTTTATGTGCTATATGATTTATGATACTCTTTAGGTAACTAATTGTCAGACTCATAATTCCCAAACACTTCCTTTAGTAATCAGGCTTTTAATAATTTTCTGTTAAAAGATTTATCCTTGGTTCTGTTCAGTAGTTTAGTAGCAAGAGAAGATATATTTAAATAAAATAGAATGTATTTTTGACATAGTGTTATTGCTGAAATATTGACAAGACAAAATAGGAACTTAGAGTATCAGTCTTTTTGTTTGTCTTTCTAATGAAGTAGAAAATAAATCATAAAAAACACAAACCACTTAGTGCTTGGGGAAAACAATCAGTAAATGTTAAATGTGTTTATAAAGAAGCTTTTTGAAACTAGTATAGTCATATATAAGGAACTATATGTTCTGACCCAAACCCTTTTCCAATAAAACAAACACGAATCAAAGGGAACAGAAACCTTTTTTATGGTTCTTATGAATCCCTTGTAAAAAGGCTGCTGCAAACTAATTAACTTTGATAAGCACAAGCCTCACCAAAACTGCCAAGAATAACAAATAAGAAATATTTCACAATACAAGAGTGTTCAAATACCGACTTAAGATACTGCAATGTCTCGGAGGCTGAGTTTCAAAATGTCTTTGTTTCCGACAAAGAACATTCTCTTCACAGCTGGCTTTTATCTTCTTGAAGGAAGGGCCATTACCTTGCAGCCTTACTCCCGAGTTGCCCATGCTGCTGCAACTGCTCTTTCCTGTGAGCAACCCTGGGCACATGTGCACTTGGCACAGGCTCCTCGGGAACCTCTTCATTGCTGCTGCCAGCCCCCACAATCTTTGAAGGCAACAGTCCATTCCCTAATGGTCTTGGCCCCTCATCTGAGTCCTTGCTCTCCTCAGCCATCCGTACCTGCTGCCAGCTAACCACAACACTGTCCTGAAAGGTGGCAGAAACCAGTCTCAGTTCAGATTTCACAGCTAAATTTAAATTGCTGAAATAAGAAACAAGGGGTGTGTTGAGTATGGGAAGAATAAGATGGATCAGAAACTACAAACATTTAAATTGATTGAAAATGTCAGGTGGAACTAGAATCCATTTACTCCATTTGCTCCCAAAGGATCTGTGTTGACATTCAATGAACACATGAATGAATATTTGAAAATAAAATAGTCCCCTGAAATTGAAGCATCTTACAAACGCTTTCTCTATATATTTCTCTATATATTTTGGAACATGAGCCACTATGGGATAGTAATTATGTTGAAATAGAATTGAGGAGAGATACAGGTTCAAGTCCCCACTTGCCCATAATTCCCACCATGGTGTTTGGACCCAATAGAGACTACTTGGATCCAATAATCATAGGTTGAGGGGAGAATAAAGCATGCTTACATTGCTAAGTAAGAGTGAAGTTTGGAATGTGCATGTCTTACACACAAGGCTTTTCATCCAATTTGAAAGCTTCTGTTCAAGAGATCAGTGTCAGGATTCCGGCAGTTACCCCAAGTGCTGGGGTTTGCAAACTTCTACTGGCATGTCATCCCCTCCTTTGCGAGGATTGCCAAACCCATGAAGGACCTTCTAAAGCCATGATGGCGAACCTATGGCACACATGCCACAGGTGGCACACAGAGCTATTTGTGCGGGCTTGTGAGCCCCAGCCAAACTTACCTGCACTGCATATGTGCGCCCCTCCCAGCTGATTTTTGGCCCATTTGAGGCCTTTTTCAGCCTCCCAGAAGCTCAAGGGAAGCCTCTGCAGCCTTTGGAGGCTGAAAAACAGGCCCGTTTCATCACTTCCTGTATTTCCGGAAATACTAGGAGTGATGAAACGGGGCCATTTTTTGACCTCCAAAGGCTACAGAGGCTTCCCTCGAGCCTCTGGGAGGCCGAAAATCAGCTGGGAGGTGCGCAGTGCAGGTAAGGGGACAGTTGGGGGGATCGCATGCACATACACAAGGGGCAGGGGGGCCACGCACATTGCCTTTTGGATGCTGGCACATGAGCATGCGCCACAAGCATACAAGCAATTTTCGGCACAGGAGCCCAAAAAGGTTAGCCACCACTGTTCTAAAGAAAGGGAGTACAGAAACGAAACCCCACCCAGGACAACTGCTACAGTGGGACCTAACCTGCCAAAAATCATTTGAAATGTTGAAAGAATTGTTTGCAAAAGAACCGGTGCTGAAGCATCGTGACCCCGAACAACCCTTTGTCGTTAAAGCAGATGCCAGTGACCTGGCAGTGGGAGCAGTGCTCAACGAACCACCCCGATTCAGGGGGAAATTTGATGGGAGTTCAGAAGTGAGGTAAGGAGAGATCTTTTTATCGCAAGTGGTCAGAGTGAATGATATGAAAGGAAACAAGGGATAATAGAAAAGCTGTGGCTACATCTGTTCTTTGCTTCCATCTCGTACTACTTGTGATCCCTAACAAATTGGGTTCTTGATGTTAAAATGGTCACCCAACCTAGAGCAGAGGCCTAACACTTGACTAACCAAGTGTGTCACATTAGTCCAAGGGCTTCTTCAAGGTATCAAACTATTTATTTATGGGGCAAATGATTTTATCCCAAATTTTATTTATTTATTTATCTATTTATTTGATTTAAGGTAGTCCTCAACTTACAACCACAATTGAGCCCAACATTGATGTTGCTATGTGAGAAATGTGAGTTTTGTCCCATTTTATGACTTTTCTCACCTCGTGGTATAAGTGGAACAATCTGGAACTGAACATACTCAAAACCGTAGAAATGGTGGTAGACTTCAGAAGAAATCCTCCCATACTACCACCTCTTACAATACTAGAAAACACAGCATCAACAGTAGAGATTTCTAGGTTCTATTATATCACATGACCTAAAATGGACACCTAACATCAAAAATGTCATCAAAAAAGTACAACAAAGAACGTTCATTCTGCGCCAACTCAGAAAGCTCAAACTTCCCAAGGAGCTGCTGATACAGAGGAATTATTAAGTCTATCATCTGCACCTCTATTACTGTCAGGCTTGGTTCTGCAACCCAACAGGACAGACACAGACTCCAGAGGATAATTAGAACTGCAGAAAAAACAATTACTACCAACCTGCCTTCCATCGAGGCCTGTATACTACACGAGTCAAAAAGAGGGCTATGAAAATATTTACAGACCCCTTACATCCCGGACATAAACTGTTTCAACTCCTTCCCTCAAAATGACACTATAGAGCACTGCACACCAGAACAACTAGACACAAGAACAATTTTTTCCTGAACACCATCACTCTGCTAAACAAATAATTCCCTCAACACTGTCCAACTATTTACAAACTTTGCACTGCTATGACTATTAATCTTCTCATCACTCCTAATCACTCATCCCCTCCCACTTGTGACTGTATGACTGTAACTTTGTCACTTGTATCCTTATGATCTATATTGATCTATATTGACTGTTTCCTAGTATGATTTGATTGCTTATTCTACCCTATGACTATCATTAAGTGTTGTACCTTATGATTCTTGACTCTTGACGAATGTATCTTTTCTTTTATGTACACTGAGAGCATTTCTTTTGTGTCCAACCACACTTGGCCTATAAAGAATTCTATTCTACATTTGTTAAGTGAATCACTGCAGTTCATAAGTTAGTAACCTAGTTAAGTGAATCTGGTTTCCCCGTTGACTTGTCAGAAGGTTGCAAAAGGGGATTGCGTGACCCCAGGACACTGGCCACCATTGTAAATGTGAATCAGTTCTCAAGCATCTGAATGTGAATCACATGATCATGGGGATGCTGGTCATAAGTGTGAACAATGGTCATCAGTCAATTTTTTCCAGTGCTGTTGTAACTTCAAAAGGTCACTAAATGAACTGTTGTAAGTTGAGGACTATCTGCATATATAGCTGCCCATCTCACCTTTATAGGACTCTGGGTGGATCACAATAAAACAAAATAAGACAATATAAATACAAATCGAAACACATACAGCACCGCCAAGCATAATCTAATTATCGTCCATACAGCCAGGAACTGGATTCTAATCCAAGACTCCAGTGTTACATTTACTTTCAATTTACTTTCCAGTCCAGTGCATTCAGGTGATTGTACATATTTACCTATGAGCCACGGTGGCACAGTGGTTAGAATGCAGTACTGCAGGCTACGGCTGCCTGTAATTTGGCAGTTCGAATCTCACCAGGCTCAAGGTTGACTCAGCCTTCCATCCTTCCAAGGTGGGTAAAATGAGGACCCAGATTGTCGGGGGAAATATTCTGACTCTGTAAACCCACCTAGAGAGTACTGTCAAAGCACTGTGAAGTGGTATATAAGTCTGTGCTATTGCTATTGCTACTTATTAGATTCCCATCTTGCCTTTCTTCTAGCAGCTGAAAGCAGCATAGGTAGCATTCCATCCTTCACTTTTTTCCTCTTATAACGACTGTGTGAAGGGGGTTGGACCAGAGATGGTATTCAACAGGTTCTGACCAGTTCTGGAAAACTGGTAGCGGAAATTTTGAGTAGTTCAGAGAACTGGCAAATCCCACCTCTGACTGGAGATTTTACAGTATCCTTTCTCTGCCACGCCCACCAAGCCACGCTCATAGAGCCGGTAGTAAAAAAAAAAATTGAACCCCACCACTGGGTTGGATTAAGGAAAATGAATGGCCCAAAGTCACCCAGTGAATTTTCATGGCCCAGAGTGGCATTCAATCTGGATCTTCTTGCTCCTTGTTCTGTTCTCTTTAACCACCACATTGGCTCCCCAAAGAAAGTAGAAGAAAATCAAACTGCAATTTGAAGGCGAGCAACCCGTTACCATCAAAATAATCCAGTACTTAATTACATCTATGAAAAAACAAGAATGCAGAGAAAAAGCAGGATCAAGGAACCAGTCAAGGAACCATTTTGTTCTTCATTTTCATCAATCAGTCTCTTCTCTAAGAGAAACAATATAATTTCAAGACTTGGCCATCTAACTTAAATGCAATATGATATCCAGGTACTTGGTAGAAAAAAGTAATACACTGGTTATGATTCGGCCCTTTTGCACATAAACATTTAATTGCCTAAACAGTTTTCTCCATAGACTTATCAGTTGTGCTTACTGCAACTTCTTAATGCTAAGGAAATTGATTCCTAATATATTAATATACACATTGAAGGTGCACCATTGTGCCCAAAGATACAAATCGTTGGCATGCCTTTTCAGTGCCCTTTCCCAGTCCTTGTGATTCATTATGATACCTTCCAGTGGCATTAAATCTAATACTTCTGGTACTTTCCAATTTAATGAACTGTGCCAATATGTGAGACCCAGAAAACATTGGCACTTTTGACAACCAAATTGAAAATTGCTTCAAGTCTGTTCTTACTTTAATCAATTGTGGGTTTTGTTTTGTTTTTGGTGGTGGTGGTTTTAAAAAGATGTGTTAATTTTAATTAACATATTCACTTCAGTTAATTATTAATATTTATTCAAGTGTTTGAACGAATAGGAAAGCTTATGCCTTCCAAATTTAGAGACAAATAAAAAAATGCTTGTTGTTTTCATGTTCTTTTACAGATAAGTTTTTTTCTAAAAGGTTTTGATATCATTTGCTATCATTTCACTTATCACAACAGTTGCTGCTATTGAATTTTCACTAATCTTGGAAAAAGAAAAAGATGCTTGACAAATTTGTTGATGAAGTCATCCAGGTAATTGAATCATGGCAAGTGGACTTATTCTTTGTTTGTTTGAGTCAATGTTGCGATGATTCAGTTTTCTAGACAACTTTGCTAGAATGATTGAATATCTTCATTGACATTGCTCGCGCTTTGGGGAAGCAACCCTGAGGTTGGTGCAGAAGTGTTAGTACATTCTAATGATTGAATCAACACACACAGTCTGAAAAGGCTAGTTGGATGAGCAACGCAATGTCTCACACCAACAAAAAATAAATCTAGTTGCCTTGATTTTAATTTTTAGATTTGCCAAGCTGCAAACATTTGCCAAGCTGCAGAACTTTTTCCTTTCACTCCTCACCCACCCAGTGATTTTCACTGTATTTTTTTTCAGGACCCATAAACGTACTCCTGGGAACACTAATAATTTGCTAAATAAGGAATGGGTTTTTCTTTTATAAATACAGATTCTCCCATTTGTCTTGGAAAATGCTTTATTTTTTCCACAAAGAGATTTTAGATCCTGAAGTCATTAAAGCTGCTAATCCTAACATTGACGTCATTAATACATAGCCAATTTACGAAGTGATGCCCAAAAGTTATTTTTGACTTGACTTCTTATGATACACATCAAAAGAACACTGCATGGGATTGGACAGCAGCACCTCTCTTTTATTTAGTTTCTCAGTGCTGTTAATATCACTAGCCCATATCAAATTGTGTATTAAAATGGTTTCTGCAGTTTTCTGGAGAATAATCCTTTTGTCAGTTGAAGCCTGGAGAGGATGCAATGCCAACAGAAAGTCTTTGTTCTTTTGGTAGACATGATGTCCAACAAGATGGGAAGGGTGTGCCATAATGCAATGGGCAATAAGGCACACAAATGGCTGTGCAGCATGCATTGAGAATGTGCAGTGACCACTGGATGTCTATGGAGGTTCTCAGTCATCCGAGTCATGGTTGTCCCAAAAGTGCTTTTTTTTTCAAGAGGCAACTGGACTTTGGTTTTTCTTTGAAGATGTTTTGCTTCTCATCCAATGACCATTGGGGTTTCCAGTAAGTGTTAAAAGTAGCCAGGTGGTATACAGATCTCACAAGGAAATCAATCGAGATGCCTTCTATGCCATTCCTACCAGATTTGGGTCTAGACTACCATCATGCACAGGGCTGGTGGATTCTTCTACTGCTTCTCTTATACTGTGTGACCTTCCCTCCATCTGGGTTGTCTTTAAGAGTATGAAGGATCAAAATGATCATATAGGAGCCAGGGCGGGGGACTGTTCCTCCTATCACCATCATTACTGCAACTTCTCTGTTTTGTAGTTGCATAATGAGAAGCACAATCCATGTTTTGCTAGTGAGTTGCCAGGATCCATCACTTGGATGTAGGGTTAGCAGTGCAAGAAGACCTTGTCTGACCTTGTCTGGAGATACAGCTGAAGGTACTACAATTTGGCCCAAAATTTCTGTTGCCAGGTGAGACAGTTGTTAAGTGACTTCCCCCCCACCATTTTATGACCTTTCTTGCCATAGTTGTTCAGTGAATCACTGCAGTTGTTTAGTTAGTAACATAGTTGTTAAGTGAATCTGGCTTCCCCATTGGTTGTCGGAAGGTCACAAAAGGTGATCATATGACCCCAGGACACTGTCATGATTATGAGTCAATTGCCAAGAACCTGCATTTTGACCACATGACCATAGAGATGCTAGAGAGCTGTAAGTGTGAAAAAATGGTCATAAGTCACTTTTTTGGGTGTCGTTGCAACTTGAAACGGTCATTAAAAGAACTGATGCAAGTTGAGGACTACCTGTAACAGGAGGACCTGCAGCTGGAGGAGATGTAACCTTCCAATGGCTGGACCTGCCTGGAGCTATGAGTTGAAGATCCCTGTCCATCTTTCTTGTCAACCTATGGGAATATGGACAAGTTTGCTGCCCTACTTTTGACCACTGCTGTCATGCTAAGTGAGGGATGTGTTGTCTGCCCTGGATTATTTGGAGGGCTGTGTACAGTCTGTGGCATCTCTGTCCTAGAAGAAAAATGAGACTAAAAAGTCTTATTAAATATATTTTAAAATATAATCATATTATACATTTGCATCTGGCAGAACTCACTGTCTAAACATAATGTACAAATGGCAATACTACTTATTCCTTTGTGGAAACAGGCAACATTCCCTGCCACTTTAGTTCAAGTTGTACTTGAAAGGCATTCCAAATACCTCCAAAGTCCTACATATTCAGTGGATGTTATGCCTGGATTTTGGCTAGGTTCTTGAGCTAAATCATAAATCGTGACTTACCCTAATAGCTGGGTTCACTGAATATGCTAATTCATGACAAAGCAGGCCTCAATGAAATGTCATGCTATTCCATGACAATGCAAGCCTCCTGGTATGCAAATCCTTATGAAATATGCTAGAATCAATCTGTTTTGGCATTCAGTAAGAAGGCCTTCCTATGAGGAATTCTACTCAAGGGGAGGAATTGGTGAGCTGTTGGTTTTCTCAGCAGCCTCAGCAATGTATGGGCGATGTAGTTCAGCAACATCTGGAGATTTGCAGCTACTCCATTTCTGCTTTAAGGCTGGTAATAGTTTGCCACTTCATGTGACAAACTTACTTCTCCTCTGCTCTCCCTTCCTCTCATAAGCAGGATGAAGGGCAGAATGAAGAATAGGAGCAGAAAAGACAGCAGTATAGACTTCTATGCTTACATGATTATCACAAACTCTTTAAACATACTGGGCATGGCTAGTCTAGTGAAGAGAAGGACCGGGGAGACATGATAGCGGCCTTCCAATATTTGAGGGGCTGCCACAAGGAGGAAGGGATCAAACTATTTTCTAAAGCACCCAAAGGCCAGACAAGGAATAATGGATGGAAACTGAACAAGGAGAGATTTAACTTGGAAATAAGGAGAATCTTTGTGACAGTGAGAACAATCAACCAATTGAACAGCTTTCCCTCAGAAGTTGTGGGATCATCATTACTTGAGACTTTCAAGAAGAGATTGGACTTCCATTTGTCAGAAATAGTGTAGGGTTTCCCGCTTGGGCAGGGGGTTGGACTAGATGACCTACAAGGTTTCTTCCAACTCTGATTAACTATTATCTGTTATACAGGATGCCATGCCTTGTGTCATTCATCACTTGTCTCTTCTTGCTCTCCTGTAGTTGACAGTTAATACCAGAGGGATTGTTATGATCAGAAGGAAGCCAGTGGGACCATTATTGCAAGAAAATAATAGTTTAGAAATAGCCTTCCCATTTTTATGCTTTCCAGGTGAGCTAGTTTTGACTACATTGAGAATTTATGTAATTATAAATTACGTTATTTGTAGGGTACCAAGTTGGGAGATTTTCTTAGAAAACATACATGGGCAAACCAAAACCGCTTATCCACAGCGCATGGAGGAATGGACACCAGATTTAAACGAGCAAGTTCTAAAAACTGGGTCCTTGGGAATTAATTACTGTACATATCTGACTTGAAGCTGAGTAAACAGAAATGTCTAGTGTTTAAATAAAACCAAGGAAGTACGAAAACTTCAGTAGCATTACTGAGTTATTTATTTTCCTCTGGAACATAATGGGGAGGGTGAGAGTTGGAGAGGCATATGTCTGTAAATCCTTCTGTGTATATTGGCTGAGGTTGGTACAATCACAAATAATAATAATAATAATAATAATAATAATAATAATATAAAAAAATCACAAAGTATAGGGACTTACAAATTGAGGTTGAGTGACTTTGGAAAAAGAAATCGTGTGTTATCCCAATTGTAATTGGAGCCCTTGGAGCAATACCTGAAGGGCTGCCTCACTATTTGGAAATCCTGAATTTATCAGACTTGAATACCCTGATTCTACAAAAAAAACCACCCTACTTGGAACAGCTTATATCCTCTGACGCTACCTGAACAGTTCCCAGGTCCTTGGTTAGGACTCGAACTGTTGAGCTATCAACTAGCCCCAAAGGCTGTGAATCTCACTAAAGATTAACTAATAATAATACTAATATAACAACAACAACAACAACAACAACAACAACAATAATAATAATAGCACTATGATCGCACATTGGATTCATACATTTATGTGTGAATTCTAATATTTGGCTAACTATTAAGCTGGAAGTATTTTGGAAACTTGAGCTCAGTTTGCATTTTGTTTCACTATTGTGCCCTGTTAATTTTATCCCTGATAGCTTATATAGCAGTTGAATAAATTTAACTAATGGCTGTGCTAGAATAAACCATTGCTAATTCATTGAATATCCAATTTGGCATTGCTTCTAGTTGGCAGTTGAGAGATGAGCAGTGTCTCTTCCAGTGCTTTATAGCTCTGTTCTAATGTATGTCAGGTTAATGAGATCCACTGAACTAAGAAATTACTGTTAGGTAAGTATTATTGTAATTTTAATTATTATCTCTAACATCTGCCTTCAAAAGAGGTCAAAATAGTATGGTATGCTGCCAGATAGATTCTAAGGCTTTGTCAGCTGAGATACATGGAAATTATAAAATAATGTAAAATAAACTGAAGATGGGTTACTTTAGAAAACTCTTACCCACCACAAACATCCACATTTGTGCCCTTGGCTATATGTTACAGTATGATAATAGATAGAAGTTCAAAAAACTTGGAGGACATCAAATTATGAAATGTGATTGCTCAACTCTCTGCTTGGATCATTTTTAATTGACTGCACTGGGTTTGAACTTGATGCCTTCATTCACGCAACGAATTATGATCTTTTATCTATATTATGGTACTTGGCTGTACTTATTTTTGAAACAAATAGTGGGGAGTCTCCTGTAGACATTCCTTGATTTGATTGTTTCCCTACATATTACCTAGCAATTGTGCTAGAACATATAAACACTTTCCTACTTCAAATAGCCTTACCTTTTATATTTCGCCTCTTTGATTATGTCAGTCTATGGTATTAACTGGCTTGTTCTAAGTTAGTAGAGCTGCTAAGTTAGTGTATTGGTTAATGTGTGCTAAAATGATAAGCACTCGGGTAAAGAGGCTTTTAGCAAACCTCTGCAAGAAGAGATGGGTATCAAGTAGATCCTTATAGAACAGTGCTAACCAGAATAGCATTATTCGTAATAATTGGATCAAGGCTGAAATTCTGAAGCTTCTTCAGAAATGGTACTTAAAGAGATTTCTTGGTATATTTATACTTATTGATTCTCTTTTTTTGTCCTTGTTTCTCTTATTTAGAATACTGTGATGAATTTAAACATATATAAAAAAGATAAAATGTCTAGCAGCTTTATTTTGATAAGAGTCATGATGGCACAGAGGTTAGAATGCAGTATTGCAGGCCAGTTTGTTTGAGTGATGATTGCCAGCAGTTCAGCACATTGATCCTGATCGATTTAAGGTTACTCTGCCCTCCATTTTTCCAAGGTCAGTAAAATGAGGACCCTGATTGTTGGAGGCAATATGCTGACTCTGTAAACCGCTTAGAGAGGGCTGTAAAGCACCGTGAAGTGGTATAAAAGTCTAGGTGCTATTGCTATTGCTATATTTAATTTTAGTTTTTGTTCTTCCTCTTCCAGAAGTAACTAATTTTTGTTTGATGAATTGACTATGTAATTGGCTTCTGAACCCAAGCTGCATGTGACCTTAAGTATATCATTCATCCCATATATTTCTTCCCTTGAAATAATAATTGGATGGAGCCCTTAATAAATACTTGAAGTATGATGTGAAAATGGAAAGATTTAATACTAAAAAAAACCTCAGGTTTTCCTTGTTAAGAAAATATTCTCCCAATGAAGTAGAGATTTTATCTTTAAAAGTGCCATTGTAAGAAATTGAGTGAAAGAATTTTTGTTGGTAAAACCTAATTGGAGGTGTGCTAACCAGATAGTTTTCTCCGATAGTTTCAGTGGGTTGCCTGCGGTATCTGCCATCCCGCATCTGATGGGCGGCTCATGAAAGGGAGCGAAGGGAAGAGAAACGACAGGAAGCGAAGTTTCCTCTTGATGATGAGCGCGCCCCGAATGTCTTGGCACACGCTCTTTTATTGTGCTTTTTTACAAGAAAATGATTTAATTAAAAAGCTCAAGTCAAACATCTCATCAGGATGTGCATGTTTACAAAGCTGCATACCGGACAGATTATTTACAAAGTGGATAAGCTTATTAACAAACGTCTATCTCCTTGTCTCTTGTACGTGCCTTGCAAAGGTCACTGAAGAGACAGAAGTTAATGATTACACGTGAATGATACAATGTTGCAAATGCTTGAATGATATATAGTTGCAATGATACATAGTTGCAATCACATGAATGATACATAGTTACAACAGTTGCCCAGTGGCCAGGTTCACCTACCACATAATATAATTCAGATAGGTTTTGCTTGCCACATTTTAATAACTAAGCCAGTTGTGCTATACCAATTTTTAAAAAAAGGGGTTAAATGCGTAATGAATGAAAACAAATATACATGTCTCAGGATAATACTGCAGGATCCAATCTGGATCAGTCACTTGGGACAAGGAGTTTTGTCTTCCAAATTTTTGGATTTGTGCACATCCATAGGGAGCTTGTGATGATCCGGAGTGTGGCACAAAAGCAACAAAGTCACAAAAGTAGGTAAAATCCCTTTAATACCTCCAACTTGGCCCCCAATGTCCAGTTATCATCGGCTGGAGAAAAAACTCTCCCAAGAACAGTCTTTAAAGGAAAGAAATTCCATCCAAACCAAAGTAAATATAGATTATAAATAAAAAACCAACACAAACCACGCTGCAGTAATTAAGGAGACAGGGCAGGGTAAGGAATTGCAGACTTCCAAAAGATAATGAAAAACACTCAGTTAAGAGGATGCCAGAACCCAGAAAAATCTCAACAAACAGAGATAATGCACACTTTGCTTCCAGCAACTTTGCTGTGCGTAGTTTGCCTTTTTAAACGGTTTACTCAGCTGCAGCTAATGAAGGGGATTAGGGCCTGTTCCTCCCCCATAAACCACGTTGTCCCTTCTCTGTTCTTCCCTGCATGCCCTAGGATGAAGAGGGGGTGGCCCTGAGTCTTCCTCTGAATGCCCAGCCGAATTATGCCCTTCCCCAGTTTCTTCCACAGCCACCGGAGCCACACTCTCACTCCCTGTCAGCTGCTCAACCTCCTCCTCAGAATCAGATTCCAACAGGAGCATGACAGAGCTTTTCTCTCTCCAGAATGTGAAAAATTCCCTGAGGAATTTGGAAGACTAAATCTCTGGTCCCAGTGACCAGCCCAGATTGGATCCTAAGCAAATAATATCTTAATTTGGCAAATATAATTGTGTTATATTATTACAACTGGATGCCATAGAAGCAGATGGGTTATTATTTTAGTGGTGGGGAATGACTTTGTGTTCCTCCCCAGGGACTGGATGTTTGACTTGGTCTGTTTCATATTATCAAATAATTTTAATCCTCCTTTCCTAGCCAATATAGGTAATACTCAGACGTGGGCTGCTGGAGATTCGCAGGGGTTCGGGAGAGCCCCTAGCTAAGATTCTGTATAATTTGGAGAACCCCCAAATCCCACTCCTAGTTGGCCCACCCCTCCCCTCCCAGGAGTCTCCACGTGGCCTGTTTTGTACGCAGGTAAGTACAGGCCACGTGCAGAGGCTCGGGGAGGGTGAAAAATGGGCCTCCCAGAAGTTTGGAAAGGCCAGAAATGGGCCTGTTTCTGGCTTCCAGAGAGCCTCTGGAGCCTGGGGAGGCTGTTTTCACCCTCCCGGAGCCTTGAGGAAAGCCTCCAGAGCCCAGGGAGAGCACCCCGCTCCCTGCCATGGTGCAGGAGGCTGACTAGGCTGCATGCACCCAGTAACCAGGCAGAGAACCCTTTGCTAAAATTTTTGAAGCCCACCCCGATAAACTTGTATGATCAGATATTATGGGATTTGTAATCCAAATACATATGGACAGCACCATTTTAGAAAAGGATGAAATTGTTCCAATTTCTATAATAGCTCTTCACCCTAATTTTCCTAAAATTTTATTGTTCAGTACGTGAAGCATGGTGTACAAAAAAGAAGAGATTGCTCCCAGAATCTTTTGGGTCTTTGTGCTTTGGAGGCATACGAGAAGCTAATAAGTCTCTAATGCAGGGGTCCCCAAACTTGGCAACTTTAAGACTTGTGGATTTCAATCCCCAGAATTCTCCAGCTGCTGGAGCAACAAGCTTTAAAGTTGCCAAGTTTGGAGAACTCTGCTCTAAGGTAACAGGAAACTCAACATTGGGGAAAAAACAACAATGTCCTGTCAGTTCTACAACTCCTTGACTAAACTTGGAGCTGAACTAAATGGAGATGGAGGTGGAGTTGAAATATTAACAAAGTGGATTAATTCAGATCAGCACAAAGTACCTGTTAACCAGGTAAAAGGTGGGCATTCTTTTGGTGATTAAGAACTACATAGCGTTTGGTGGTGGTGTAGTATGGGGGCTGCTGAGAACTGCAAACCAGAGGGCTGGGCTATTTTTTCTTTTTAATTGTGATATGTGTATTGTATAATTTAATAGCACAGTGTTTATCACTTTTCCAACTCATAGTAGCAGGAAAAACTGCCATTATTTTTCAGAAGTTGTGGTCATAAAAGGCTGTTTAAAATTTAAAAGTAAACTCTGAGGCCATATGCATATCTGGATAATGTTCAGATTATCTTCACAGGTTTTAGCCCTATTAAGAAAATAAACAAAAAACAAATACATTTCTTCTTGAGCAGGCATAGAATAAGGTTGGCTGAAAAGTAAAATTGGGCCTGGTTAGTGCTTAAGGTAGGAGGCTTTCAAGGAATTTTAGGGGCATTGGCTAGTCTTGAAAGTTAAAAAAACAATTTGGAAGAGAGAAGTGACAGCTCCATGTTGCTGTTAAGAACATTATCAAGTCATCAAACCTTATTTGAAGTTTCTATCTTTCTTTTGGTGAAGCCTCCTTTTTACCTTGATTAAAGCCAGCTTCCAGATATGCTGATAGTGACTCCCACAAGTCCAGCCAGTATTCATGGATTACCAGAGTAGTCTTCAATGCTCACCAAAAGTAAATTCATCTGATTTGTTTAAATGGGCAAAATTCCATCCGATCAATTAATGGTACAAGATTTTAGTGTTTCTTCAGAAACTTTGACGTTTAATAATCTTGTGGGATTCTCACTTTTTTATATTTTATTTTAGTGCCCACACCAAGATAAGTTGCAATACTTTTTGCTGTTTACTGCTATTCCTAAAATAACAGGCTGGAGATTATTGATCTAGAGGGAATCAACTTACTATCGGAATTCAACTATGCGATATATATTAAACCAAAGGTAGACTTCATCCCACATTATAAACTAGCAAAAGGTCAAAAAAGATTTATGTCTGGAAGAGTTCTGCCTGGAATCCATTTTCAATGCCAGAACTTAATGCTAGAACAAATGAACTAAGTATATTTCTAAATGCCCCATAGCTCTAGTGGAATTCATGTCGGTCATTCTTGACAACTGCAGCACTACTCTGTTTCATCAAGGTTAAAACAAAGTGATTCTGGGATGTTGCACAGTTAGCTCTCCCAGCTAACCACAATAGAAAAAGCTTCCTCTAACTCCTGAAAGACCTGATTTCAGTCTTGATTCTTTTCAAGGTATCTATAACTTTGACAATGTTCATATGTGAAGCCCGAAAAACAAAGTGGCTTAGTATGATATTTATCCTGTTAAGTACAGGTAGTCCTCAACTTACAACAGTTCATTTAGTGGCCGTTCAAAGTCACAACAGCACTGAAAAAGGTGACTTTTGACCATTTTTCACAGTTATGACCATTGCAGCATCCCCATGGTCATGTGATCAGAATTCAAATGCTTGGCAACTGATTCATATTTATGATGGTTTCAGTGTCCTGGGGTGTGTGTGTGTGTCATACGACTACATTTTGCAAACTTCTGACAAGCAAAGTCAATGGAAAAGATTCACTTAAGAATCATATAATTTAACTACTGCAGTGATTCACTTAGTAACTGTGGCAAGAAAGGTTGTAAAATGGGGGAAAATTCACTTAACAAATGTCTCACTTAGCCAAAGAAATTTTGGGCTCAATTGTGGTCGTAAATCGAGGACTACCTGGTGCATTATTCTAAGTGTCCAAAATTATAATCTAAGGTACCCAGTGCCGGTACAACTTTGGTTTCCAAGAGTAGGTCCTCTACATAGCCAGTCTACTCTCCAGATAAGGAGGTGTCTAAAGGCTTGATTTGTAAAGTCTAAAAACCTATAGATGAAATAAAGGAACATAAAAACAACATGTTCATTTGTTATGCATTGCTAAGCAGTGGTGGGATTCAAATTTTTTTACTACCGGTTCTATGGGCATGGCTTGGTGGATGTGGCAGGAAAAGGATACTGTAAAATCTCCAGTCAGAGGTAGTATTTGCCGGTTCCCCAAACTACTCTAAATTTCTGCTACCGGTTCTCCAGAACTGGCCAGCACCTGCTGAATGCCACCTCTGCTGCTAAGCTGAAGATTTAGTGAAGGGGAGAGATCGAATGGAATCAATATCGAATCCAGGAAGAGGGCTTGGTTGGCTGAAGTGGCAAGGAAGATTTTATTGGGCAGTGGGTTTTTTCCCCCCTGTCTTCTTATTTTTTATTCAGCATATTTAGGGAGTGTGTTATCTGGTTTAAAATATAGTGGTTGTTTTCAGAAGTTCAGCTCAAATGTAAAATATTTGTAGAAATAATGGACCAGAAGAAGTTGTTTCAATTTTTCTTTATAAATAGAGGAGAAATATATTAGGAATAGTGGAGAAAAGGACTTAATAGTACACACTCACCGTCTTGCAGATTATGCAGAGCTACCCAGCCATTACTGAATGTATAAACCCAGTCAGAGTAGTGTGACAGATGCTTGGGACAAACAGCTCTAAATGACCATGATACCCTGTAGATATAGCAACAAAAGGCAATAAAATGAGTATAAGCCATTAGTCAGTGTTCATTGGGGGAAATATGCATATAATCATCTTGGAAAAGCTATGATTCTGCAGCAGAATTTTAAAGCTTTTAGTTGCCCAATGTTCTACTTAAATGCTCCCTATGCTCCATGATTGGAATTGGAAAAGTATAGATGAGTTAATGATTTAATCACCTCTGCTGCATTGTGTTTTGGTAAAGGCATATTCTGCGTTGAATAAGCCAGTGTGAAAGATGAAAGCTCTTACTGAGGCTGGTTCGGAGAAAAGAGACCAAACCTTTTATTTTTCCTTCCTTGTCTCCCCCACCCTTTTTTTTGAGTCCATTAGGTTTTCTCAATTAAATCGGCATATAGGATACACACCGTTGGTCATTTAAATTGTATATTTGAAATATGTGGTAAATGCAAATACAGGGAGCCAAGAAAAAATAAAGTTAAAATGATTAAAGTTTGCTGGACAGATATTGCTTAGAGTAAACAATAATCAGATGAACTTTTTTTTCTGAAGTATATGCATCAATCAATGCAGGAGCCAGCTGTCCCCCTGCTTTATTTTGTGCAAATTTAAGTTTCACTTCAAGAATTAACATTAAGAAGATGGATTCCTTATGGAATCAGTATATTATTGCTGCAGGTTTTGATTTTTTTTTTGACTCTGTCAGGAGTCATATACCAGGGAAAAATGTCCCAATAAGCTTAAGAGAAAATATTTTATTAACAGAGTTCATGAAAACTCTGGGAAAAGATTTGGAATACCAATTATAAAATAACTGCAACCATCATAAATGTGAGTCAGTTGTCAAGCATCTCAATGTAAATGACCAAGGGGATGCTGCAATGGTCATAAGTGTGAAAAATGGTCATTAGTCACTTTGCAACTTCAGTCACTAAGTGAACTATTATTGTAAGTCAAGGACTACCTGTACATAATATTGCTTCCTCCTCCCATTTTCCTTACAACAACAGTTGGGTTGGGAGAGAAACATTCGCCCAAAGTCACCCATCTGGCTTTCATACAGAAGGCAGCAACAGAACTCACCACCATCTCTGGTTTTTAATCTAGTGCCTTAACCACTAGATCAAACAAGTAGCCCCCAGTTTAAGAATGAGTTCCATTTGCAAAGTCTGTTCTTAAGTCAAATTTAGCATGTAAACTGGAAGAGAATTATTGTATAATCCTATATAGGTAGTATTGTGTAATGAACTTGAACTATTGTGTATTTTACTTGAATCATTGTGTATTTAATTCAGTTTTTACTGCAGTACGCTCCATTCTTAACTCTGAATTGCCTTAAACTAGGGCATTCTTAATCTCGGGATTTGCTGTGTGTATGTGTGTGTGTATACTAACATTGTGGGACCCTACAAACCTATCATCAGCTGAGGGGTATCCTTTCCACTGCACTAAATATTACAATCTCCCCTTAAAATACCCTGACTCTAATATCTTATTGATTTCATAGTGTTCTTCACCCCCTACTATAATGGGAGGTGGAATCTTCGCTTTGACTTGGCTTAATTTAGAACAGGGCTGTCAAGCTCCGGGTCCAAGGGGCGGATGGGTCATGTGCTGGCCACGCCCACCCCCAGTTTAGCGAAGGGGGAAGTCCCGATACATCACATGACACAGCCATGAAAACGTGAGTTTGACACCCCTGATTTAGAGCCTCGAAAGGGTTTCAACACCAGGTGGACTCATCTGAGTCCCTTCGGTATAACCGTAATTCCACTGTATTTACACACACAGACAGACAGGCTCATTTCGCACACAGGATAGGATATATTACAAAAATGAGAATTGTTTTCCTATTAATGGCCAGTTGTATGACTATTACTGGTCTGTTTACAGGTTTGTTTTCAACAGAAGCTCTGTTAAAAATAAATTCATTGTTTCTTGGGTTTGGGTCTTTTAAAGTTGAAGAGATGCTTGGTTCTCAAGAAACACCCATGAGAAGTATTACAGTATTAGTTCATGCCAATCTCAAGTCCATAGAGCATAGCTTAAAAGTCAGAGCTTTCATAGATGAGCAGATGTTTACTGCAAATATGTAAAAATCTGAAGGGCTTCTAAGAATATCTGTGCTTTGGACTTCAGGGCTCTTGTTGACTCTTGGCTACTCTTGCTGAGCCGCTTATCACTATACTTCAGCTAGATAGATTTCAAATGGCAACTTGCTCAATTTTCCAAAGTTTGTAAACCTCAACATATTTGCAAAGCAACAAGCTTTAGTAACTTGCTAAAGTTAGAGATTAACTTCAGAATAAGACTGAACAGGGTTACACTGTAGGTTTTCAGGTTTATGGATTTAAAAGAGTGGGGTAACATCAAAAGTTGGTTTCATAATCGACTTTTGTGAAACTGGTTAAATAAGAGATGAACTCAGATATTAATTTATCCGTAAGAGACAAAATTACGGGTTTGCTTTTTGATGTTTCTTGTGGCTGATACATGAATTTCAGTGTGCGTTTTCTGGTGTGTATGTGAGTGTGTGTGTGTGAGTGTGTGTGTTCAAAGACAAACTTGACTTTTTTCAATACATGCTTGAAATAATGTATTTAATTTGTAGCTTCTGCAAAACATTCCCAAGACACCTCACAGAATATCACGGAGTAATCATTATTGTCCACCCGTTAGCCCCCTAAGCAAAAGTGCAAAAACAAATTATACACTGAATTTTAAAACACATTTTGTTGATTGGAGAGACATGATAATTTTGTTCAAAGTTGAACTTGCATTTAGCTTCAACATTCCCCTCCTCCAAGCAGAGTTGATGCATAATGTGGGGGTTCTTCTGAATTTACAGTTCCTGCTTCAACAGCAAATGACAGCTGTGGCCGGGAGAGTCTTTGCACAATTATTTATTGTGCACCAGATGGGGAAACAATTATGTTTGGGGCACTAGACCGGGAAACATTGCTTAAAGCCACTCGTGCCTTGGCCAGCTCTCCACTGGCTATTGCAAGATGCTTTACATGGGGCTGCCACTTGAAGAACATTTGGAAGCTTCAACTAGTCCAGAATGCAGCAGTGTGTGGACAGTACTGGTTGCCCCATGTTATGCCTATGTAACACTGAAACTTGCACTAGCTCTCAATAGGTTTCGAAGTGCAATTTGTGATGGTTGTCACTTTTGAAGCTGCACAGAGCATGGGACCAGGTTCCTTCTGGGACCGCAATTCTTGATCGTTTCTGACCAACAGATTGGGCAGAGTGATCAAATTTCAGATTCAATTGGTGAAGCAGTCTTTTGATGAGCTTTCATAGCATGCCTTCTTTGTCATGGTGCCTGTCTTATGAAATCACCTCCCTCTGAAATATGGGTAGTCCTGACCCTGTTGCTGGCCATCCACAGGGCTGTTAAAGACCAGTCTGTTCCTGCATACACTGGGATCAGGGTATTGATGGAGTTCTGATATACCATGATTCACTGAAAATAAGACCGGATCTTATATTATTTTTTACTCCAAAAGACGCATTATGACTTATTTTCCGGTTAGGTCTTATTTTGGGGAAAATACGGTACTAAATCTGGCTGGCTGGCTGGCTGGCGATCTTAACTGGGGCTTATTTTTGGGGTAGGGCTTACATTACAAGCATCCTGAAAAATCATTCTAGAGCTAATTTTCTATTTGGGTATTTTCAGGGAAACATGGTAGGTGTAGGTCTCTTTCTTGTGAGGATTATTCTAGGGTCTGCAACTGCTATTGATTATTATGCCTGATTTAAAATAGTTATGGATTGTGATTGTTTTGTTTGCCACTGAGTGTTTTGGTAAATAGGATGACCATGTAAATATGTGAAATCAATAAAAAACCCCACAAGAGATACATTAATTACATTTATAAATGATTCATTTTATATGCACTGAAGCTGCCTTTGTCATAACCTCTAACTGGGCAAAATGATGCATCATAAGGTAACAGTTTTTGAAGCAAGGTATCTCCAATGGGCCAGCTTGTAGCATGTGTCCAAAATCCAGAAATCATCATTCCAGAGGAAATAAAATTTTGAAAAATTGTGGCTGCTTCAGTGCTACTGGCGGCGGCGGCTGCTACTACTGCTGCAGTCATGTGATCTTCATTTTCAACAGTCCATGACAGTTTCCCAGAGTCTCACAATCTCTTTACTCCCTCCTCCATCCAGCAGCAGCCACTTACCTGCATGCTGGGAAGGAAGGAAGATTTCCAGTGCTTCCTGCCAGATCCCTACAAGGAAACTCAATGGGGAAGCTGGCAGGAAGTTGGAAGTCGTTCCTGCTCCCACTGCTTTTTTGCCTACCCTTGGTTTCTCAGTTTCTCTGTTTAGGTGAGGAAACATCTCTGAAATGATGATTCAATGTAGCATGGTATGTCTATTGCCATAAGTAGTGAACAATAGAACAAAGAAATTCATGGGATCAATAAAACAACTATAATTACCACATATATTCTGTTATTTTTATTGCCAAAGTACCAACCATGCGGTATATTTCAGATTAACATTAGTGTTTATTGTTAGTATTTATTGTCTTATAGATCATTTTTATATGATATTAGACTGTGTAGAATTGGCAGGTAGCAGCAAAATTGGGCCTGGGTGGCATACCATCAGGGAATGCCAGGACTGTAGGGTAGATTAATACATTGAAAACATTCCAGAAGATGACACTAGCAAACTATTTCTGTATTCCTCCCACAAGAATTACATGACTGTATTCATTAGTCTGAATCTAGAAATTAAGATAGGGAAAACAACCAATGGAAAACAACTGAAGTGAGATGGGTTTTATGGAATTATTGATATATTTTTGCATTACCAATCATTTATAAAATGGGATTTGGGGTAAAGTAGATTTTTGCTAAAATTACGTTTACTTCAGCCTACAACATAAGGCAAAGTAAGTTGTTTGCAGTTTCTTGCTGTTTCAAACATATTCTGAATCGCGTAAGAAATTATATAAGCATCCAGCATATGACTAATAGAAGCTGATTGCAAAATAGCTGTCACTTTGGGTTGCAGCCGTAGAAGAAGGAAGATTGATGATAGAGGTTAACCCACAAAGGTAGGTAAGGGACAGCAGGCAGATAGAACATATGATAAATAAATGGGTGGACTGTATGCCAACTGTTTAGTAATTTGAACATTAGATTTCTTTCAAGCATGATGTCCATAATTAATATAAAATTGGTATGTTTTTGGGTCCCAATTTCCATCTGGAGGAGTCTAGGTGGCCTTAAACTCTCATGTTCTGCTTGAAGAAATATTAGAAGGCCAGAGAAGAAGCAATGGATGGAAACCAATCAAGGGCAAAACCAACCTAGAACTAAGAAGAAATTTCCGGACAGTTGGAACAATTAATCAGTGGAACGACTTGGCCTTCAGAAGTTGTGGGTACTCCAACAATGGAGGTTTTTTAAAAAGAGATTGGACAACCACTTGTCTGAAATGGTATATAGAGTGTCCTGCTTCAGCTGGGGGTTGGACTAGAAAACCACCAGGATCACTTCCAACTCTTGTTATTCTGCTCCTTGGACACGTCAGAACTACAGAGTCAGAGGGGCTTGAAAAATGCATGGATGATGCATGCTGAGCCCCATTGCTTAGCTTGTCAGGATGTACTTGGAGTGCTTACATGAGGCAGACGATGTACAAACAGCATTTTGCAAGACCTGGTGAACCTAATTACCATCTGCCTTCCTCCCTGTGCCTTTTGCAATAGAAATGAAAATGTTCAGGCTGTAGCTTGTTTGAAAAGGGGGAAAAAAATATAAATAGTACTGGGAAATTAAATCAAACATGCCCTTGTAAACTATGATAGGTGGAAAGGCCTTTTCTTTGGTGTCACTGACCTTTGACATGCCATTCAGGGATTATTTTACAAGAAAACATAGCCTTGGGAAACTGCCCTCCATCCCAAAAATTCTCACAAAATATTTCAGCAATGACAGTCAGCTTTCCTGTTTTTACTCTTTCCATTGCAAAATCCTAACCAGCCCCTTTTAATATGTTTTCCAGCTAAAATAGAGGATTTAGGTCTGCCCTGTTTCTATTCCTTTCCTAGGCTTCAGAAGGAAAACTACTCTAATAATCTGGCCAGATATTAGTAGGAACTTTTCTCTGTCTTTATTTCAGCCAAAAGGAAGCTTTATCTTAAAGTAGGAATTCCCTTGTGTATTTCCCACAGAGCCTCTCTTTCTGATTGAAGAGGTGAGAAATAGTTCTTATAACTGTTTTGGCGGTCCTTTCCTATTAAGAGGATGAGATGCCAACTTCCCCAAATATTTTTTTTGAATAAACTCTTCTCAACTATTTTTTTTATTCTGACAACACATCGTGTGTTTGTGAGGAATGGATGCTACCTATGTCTCAGAAGACTTTTTAAACCTCTGTGTTTCTGGCCTTCAGAAAATGGAGTTTGCTACAGCAAAAGTTAGCATAGGATCCTGTCACAGATCAGACAATTCTAGAATAGGTTTTCTTTTATGTTATTGTTAGACATTCAAGAAATCCAGTGTCATATAGAACAGTGCTATTTGTATTATAAGGTTATGTTACAACAGAATCTTGTAAGTGTGAATGAACTCCTTTCCTTTATCTTGTGGGAACTAGGGGAGATTTTTCTGAGGTGTTCACTCAGGTTACGTTCCTCTCCTGAACTCAGGTTTCTTTTATCTGACTTTATCTTCGTAACAGATCTTTTTCCTGTTCTCCAAGGCCATATATCTTCTGTCTTCTATGGCTATAGACTTAGACTAATCCATATTATTAGGATCACACCCAGTGGTGGGATTCAAAAAGTTTTACCACCGGTTTGGTGGGTGTGGCTTGGTAGGCACGCTTTGTGTGCGTGCACACACTTTGCGCACTTTGTGCAGGCACAGAGGCATTCCAACTCACCTCCTGCAAGCCTGCACTCTCCCAGTTGCTTCAGCAGCTCCCTTGCAAAGCAGCTGTGCTTCAGAAGCAGAGGATAAAGGTGAGTGTTCTGACCCAAACCTGGTTCCAAGAAAGCAAACACAAGACAAAGGCACCAGTATAATCTGTTTAGGTTTCAGCTAAGAATCCTGTTTCTTCACAGATAAAAGGCTGGCTTTTATCTTCTTGAGGGAGGGGCCATTACCTTGCAGCCTTACTCCCGAGTCGCCCATGCTGTTGTAACTGTTATTTCCTCTGAGCAATCCTTCATGCATGCACAATTGTCACAGGCTCCTCAGGAACTTCCTCATCACTGCTGCTAGCCCCACAATCTCTGAAGGCAACAGTCCACTCCCTAATGGTCCTGGCCCCTCATCTGAGTCCTCGCTCTCCTCAGCTGTCTGCCCCTCCTGCCAGCTAACAACAGTGAGTATGAGAGCCTAGGCAGCAGGTGGGCCCAACAGCAGAGTGGCAGAGAGAACCAATTTGGTCTCCACTACTCATCGCTGCTACCGGCTTGGTAGGACCAGGCCAAACCGATAGAATACCACCACTGATCATAACTATTCATCAATTACACTAACTGGCTTCTCAATGCGTAGAGTTGGAAGGGATCCATTGTCTCATCAAATACAAATCTTTATTCAGGGTAGGGATTCAAGTTAAAGGAAACGCTATAGGTGACTGTCCAGCCTTTTTTAAGTCCTCCATCTTCTCAATGAACAATTAGATCTATAGTTGATCTGTCCTTATTGTTGGGAATTGTTTTTTTAAAAATTCAAATATTATGCTACTTGGCCCTATTTGATTATACAGGTAGTCCTTGACTCAACAGTTCATTTTGTAACCGTTTGAAGTTATAATGCAACTGGAAAAAAAAATCACCATTTTTCACACTTACAATTGTTGCAGCATCCTCACGATCACATAATCAAAATTGAGATCCTTGGCAACTGGTTCATATTTATGATAGTTGCAGTGTCCCAGGATCAAGTGATCAGTTTTTGTGATCTTCTGATAAGCAAAGTCAATAGGGAAGCAAGATTCACTTAACAGCCATGTTACTAACTTAACAACTTCAGTGATCCACTTAACAACTGTGGCAAGAAAGGTCGTAAAATGGGGCAAAACTCATTTAACAAATGTCTCAGTTAAAAACAAAAATTTTGGGCTCAATTGTGGTCGTAAGTCGAGGACTACCTATAGAAGTGACACTGTCACCAATGCATAGTGAGAATGTCTTCTTACTAAAGTCGTTGTCTAATTGGGTATGAGAAGCATTTTTTAATGTTTGAATTTTTACCCTGGAAGTGTTCCACAAGGACCGTTATGTATGTTACCCAGATTTTTTCCCTTTCTGGATTCATTTTTGATAAGATTTGGTAGCCTTCCAGCATTTAGCAACATGGAAGGAAATAGACACAAATACTAAATGCTGCCAGTTAACTCGTCACTCCATTTGCAGAGTTTAATTATGGTCATATAATGCCCTTATTATATTTAAGAAATATGTTGATGTGCAGAAAAATACATACAAATGGCGAAACTCTTTTCCTTGAAGACTCTTCAGAAAGATGATAAGAATATATGTGTGTGTGTGTGTGTGTGGTGTGTGTGTATACATATATATGCACACCCGCGTACACACACACACACACACACACACAGAGAGAGAGAGAGAGAGAACAGGGATACAAATATATAATAAATGCATCATAACTTTAGCACTTGAATTTAAGATTCTGGTAGGTAAGTCACTCAATTCTGGGTTTAAAACACTTTTTCCTTTGGTTCATGTAGTTGATAGAAAAGAAGGAAGGTCAGGAATCAGTGTAATTGTTGCAGCCTATATATAAAATGGTGAAAAACTTAGAAGCATCATCAGAATGTAATTTAGCACCTAAAACAGCTTTCAGAGAAGACCTTTTAAAACCAACACAGAACAAATCAATAGCTGGAAGATAAACCTGGATTATGCTGAAAATCATTCAAAATGTTGGAACCTGCCCTTTTGCAGGCTTAAAAAAAAAGCTCCTTAGGGAGATGCATTAGTAGACATTATCAGAAGAGAATAGCATTTCATCTGGAAGTATCTTGAACATTTATGGTTGGAACAATTTTTATATTGTACAAGAGTCATCTATATCTGGTAGTTTTTTTAGTACATAGACTGTATTTTTCAGATGGATAAAGAGGCAGCTGAGGGGGAGAAAGAGGTTATCATTAATGAACAACTTGGGGTCCCTCTCCCCATAAATACTTCAGTAGAAAAAGTGTTGCTAATAACTCATGAGCAGTTGAGGTTTGATATAAGAGAAACTTGTCCTTTAAGCTCCTAGTTTCTCTGGAAGATCTGTTTGCCAAAGGGATAAATGAAGGCCAAGAACTTCTCTCAGTGTCAGGGGGAGCTACATATACCAGATGGCAGTGACAAAAAAAAAAAAGATCTAATAGTATATGAGGACATAGTCTGGCTCATTGGGTTTTTAAAAAGAAAAAAGAAAAAAACATCAGAATAACATCCAATCAGAAACATCAATGCAATATTCTTCCTTATGTAAAAAAAGATGACATGTTTATGACCTTCCCTCTGTGGACAAATTGCCAATGAACATGACTCAGTGGTGTTTGTTTAGGTAAGAGCTTGATACTTTTGGCTGTGCCCTCAGCATTTGAAAATGAACTTTGACAAGCCTAGGAATTTATTTATTTATTTGAACAGTTTGAATGGACGGACACCCAGCTTACAAAATGCAACTCTGAGTGAGTCAAATACGATTCAAAACCAAAGAAATTAAACAATAAACATAAAGGAATGAGAACATCACAATTAAAATAGCAGAAACATGAAACCTAAAACATGACATATTCCGATCCTCTGCTTGTTTTCCAGATGGTTTCCTCCAAAATCCTAACTTAATTCTTCAGGAGAAAACAAACTGGCTAAAGTTTTAGGGAAGGGCAAATGGCTTTTTAGGGTTCACAGGTAGAGTATCTGCATAAGAACAGTCCATGCCAAGGCCATTGTTGTCTCTCCATTTCAACCAGTGACTGAGGTCTCAGTCAAATCATATGCAGACCCTCAGAAACAACATCAGGTTCCCTTTGGAAGCTAGTTGGATCTATCTGGTACCAGGGTAGATTAGATGAATGTTCTTCTCCTTCATTGTGGAAAACAGCTGCAGAGAACTCCAAAGCCAACACTGAGGGATCTGACCACCACTCGGAATTTATGGTTACATTCCCCATGTTATGGTCCTGCTGGTCTTGTCTTATGATGATGATGACAAGGAGGTAAAAGAATCGGGCATCTAGAGATAGTGGTCCCAAAAGAGGGGATTCCAGCAATGTTGAAGCCAGTGATCCTGTTGATCCAGCAAGCCTCAGGATTCCCTGCCTGCACCCACTGACTCTGCATCTCCGACTCTGAATTTCAGCTGTCAAGTCCTAAACAGAGGCATTGAAAGATACAGCAGCAGAAGACAGCTAAGATAAGAGGGACTTGCCAGATAAGAGGGACTTGCCAAAAAGCAGGCCAGTGGAGAGTAAACAATAAGAAATATGCCTCAGCTGTGCATTTGGGTGCAGGCTCAGCTTGTGTTATATAGTGGCCTTACTCCCTGAGAGAAAACACACAGAGTTTTTTAAACCTAGCTATGACATGTTTACAATGCTATGCCATACTTTGAACTCAGGGTCTTAACTCACTGTGAGAGGTCCTTGATGTCTCTCAGCTTTGTTGTTTTCCAACAGACATTTCATTACCCAAACTAATTAACATCATCAGTACCCTGATTATGTTCCCTAGTTTGGATAATGAAACATCTGCAAGAAAACTACCAAGTTCAGAGAGCACCAAGCAGCTCTCATTTCAATCCTGAGCTACAAATATGGTCATTTATTGCTGCCTAACCGTGTATCTCTTGTCTTGTTCCTTGGATTCATTGCTTGTGAAAAATGAGTTGATTTTTCACTAGTCTCCCGGGACAAGTATGGCAAACCTGGAAATTTAATAGTAGCCTTGAGCAAGAAATTGCTGAACTCCCATCAAAAGGTTTCAGACAATCTATAGAGAATAAAGAAGATGATCTTGATGGGGATTGTTCTGTCCCTAATTAGCATTCTTGAGATCCCCGCGCTTTGATTGGCCAAAGCGCGGGGCACTCTGATTGGTCAGGCGAGCCGCGCCGATTGGCTCGCTAAGAATCTCCCGCGATTGGTCCATTCGAATCGCGGGAGATTCAAAGCGGTGCCATTGGCCGCGGCCGCCGCGGCTAAAGGAATAAAAGCCGCGAGCTTTTTTCCTTTGTGCCAGTTTGGTTCCAACTTTAAATAAAAGAGCATGATTTGAAGTTACCGACTCCTGGCATCATTTCGCGGACACAACACTGGCGACGAGGGTGGGATCCAGACCCTGAACCGAACCACGTGTCCGACGGAAGCCAGACGAACCACCACGATGGCAAAAATCGCACCCCCCGCACCCTTCAACCCCGCCACCGAGGACTGGGAATCATACTCCGACCGATTCCGCATGTTCCTCGAGTGCAGCGACCTGAAGGACGCCACCGGCCCCATGAAGCGCGCCGTCTTCCTGACCCACTGCGGGACCAAGGTCTTCAAGATGGCCAAGGCGCTTGCCAAACCCGCCGATGCGACCGCGATGGACTGGGACGTCCTCGAGCCAATACTTCGGCGGCACTACGCTCCAGAGGTACCCATCCTGATCCGACGCAACGAATTCTACCGTTGGGACCAACGGTCGGGTGAGAGCTTCAGCGACTTCGTCGCCGAGCTACGGCACCTAGGGGGGCTCTGCGAATTCGACAACCTGAACGACGCCCTACGAGACAGAATCGTGCTCGGGTTGTGGGACCCTGTCCTCCAGAGCCGGCTGATGGCCAAGGGCAACATCAGCCTAGCAGACACCCTCACCACAGCCGCAGCTGCCGAAGCAACCCGAACCTCCGCCGACCACATGCGCAGACCGAACGCTGGGGACCGCAGCGGAAACAACAACCCTGCGAGGTCGACCGAGGCCCAACCCGAGATGACCACCCACCAGGGCGACTTCCACTTGGCATCGGGCACTTCCGATGACAAGGAGGACATCCATTGCCTCCAGACAGGCCGCGACCCACGGAACCGGCGGGGTCGTAAGTCGAGGAACAACTGTGCCGGTTGCGGCGGCGACCACCCCAGGTCGGAATGCCGGTTTTTCGAATCGACCTGCCGGCATTGCGACAAGAAGGGACACATCGCCCGTGTCTGCCGCCTGAAAAAGAACCGCAGCCTGGCACGATGGGACCAGAGTGACCGGAGGAGAGAGAGCACACCACCCCGGACCAGAGATCGCCCCTCGGACAACAGATGGGACCGGAACGGACGATCCCTGCGAGGCGGCGATAACCGGCGAAGAGAGGAGACCCATCAGACGGTCACCATCGGCCACGCCATAACCAATGACGCCCGTAAGGTCCACGTGGAGGTAGGCATCGAGGGCCAGCCATGCAAAATGGAGGTGGACTCCGGGTCCTACCTCTCCATGATAGCGTGGCATGAAATAAAGCGCTTGGTGCCTACCCTCCAAAGGAGGAACTTAGACAGCCAGAGACTCATTATAAAGGACTACCAGGGAAACCGCATCCCGGTAGTCGGAACCAAACACTTCAACATCACATATAAAGGGCACACCGAAAGGCTTCCCCTGACAATCGTCGACCGCGACCGCCCAAGCCTACTGGGACTGCAGTGGTTCGCCCCGCTCGGCATCGCAGTCACGGGAGTCGACCACGTCACCGACGACAGCTGGGAGCAGCAACTGGCCCGGGAATTCCAAGAGGTCTTCGACGGAAACCTAGGCAAGTACCGATGGCCCCTTATATCATTCAACCTAGACCCAAATGTCCCCCCAAAACGCCTGAAGCCAAGGCAGGTGCCATTCGCACTTAAACCCAAGATAGACGAGCAAATTGACAAGCTCGTCAAGCAAGGGGTCCTACAACCAATAGACCATGCCCGGTGGGAGACCCCCATAGTCACCCTGATCAAGCCCGATGGGTCGGTGAGGATCTGTGGGGACTATAAGGCCACCCTAAATGGCGCGCTTCAACAAAGCGCCTACCCCGTCCCAGTAGTGCAACACCTACTGCACTCACTGGGAGGGGGCAAGGTTTTCGCCAAGCTCGACCTCGCCCAGGCATACCAACAGTTGCCAGTCGACGAGCAAACGGCAGAAGCGCAAACCATAGTCACCCACCGGGGGGCATTTAAATGCAACCGACTCCAATTCGGAGTCAGCGTGGCACCGGGAATATTCCAAAGCCTAATGGAAAGACTACTGCAAGGCATCAAGGGGGTGGTACCTTACTTCGACGACGTCCTAGTGTCGGCAACCAACCAAGCCGAACTAGAGGGCCGCCTAAGGGAGGTCCTAACCAAATTTAAAGAGACCGGGCTCAAAGTCAAGAGGGAGAAATGCCAACTATACACGGAACGGGTAGAATTCCTAGGATACCTCCTAGACCGTCACGGCATCCACCCCACAAACCAAAAAATCAAGGCCATCAAAGAAGCCCCCACACCCAAGTCGAAGACGGAACTACAGGCATTCCTGGGGCTACTTAACTTTTACAATGTTTTCCTGCCCCAAAAGGCAACGGCGGCGGAGCCCTTGCATAGGCTCCTGGACAAGGCGGCGACCTGGACTTGGGGGAAACGCGAGCAAGCCGCCTTCCAAAGAACAAAGGACCTCCTCACTTCGGACGCCGTCCTTATACAGTATAACGAGACCCTACCTCTGGCCGTCACATGCGACGCATCACCCTTCGGCATCGGCGCTGTCCTCAGCCATACCCTCCCCGACGGAAAAGAAGCACCCATCGCGTTCTTTTCAAGGACCCTCACCAAACCGGAGTGGAACTATAGCCAGTTGGACAAAGAGGCTCTGGCTATCGTTGCCGCCGTAAAACGATTCCACGAGTATCTCTACGGCCGGACTTTCACCATCATAACCGACCACAAGCCGCTGCTGGGAATCCTTGCAGGAAACCGGGCCACCCCGAACATTCTGTCTCCCCGAATGACAAGGTGGTCCGAGTTCCTGGAAGCCTACAACTACGGACTCATACACAGACCGGGTAAGACGATCTCCCATGCAGACGCCTTAAGCCGCTCGCCGCTACCGGAACCTGACACCGACCCAGCACCCACGATGACCACCCTCAGCATAGAGACTCTACCCAACCTGCCCATAACCGCGTCAGACGTTGCCCGAGAGACTAATAAAGACAAACGTCTGGCGCGGGTGTTGCATTGGGTAGAGAAAGGGTGGCCGGAAAGGGACAATGACGAGTCCGTCAAAACGTTCCAAAACGTTAATAACTCTCGTTATTAAAAGGGTGCATACTATGGGGGGGATAGGGTGGTCATTCCAGAAAAGCTACAAGGGAAGGTTCTGGAACTGCTACACGAGGGGCACCCTGGCATCGTTAGGACTAAAGCCCTGGCCAGAAGTTACGCTTGGTGGCCAGGGATGGAGAAACAAATTGAGACCTGGGTAGCAAGGTGCCAACGATGCCAGGAAACTAGGCCAAGCCCACCCACAGCACCCGTCCTAGAGTGGGAAACCCCAAGGGGACCTTGGTCTAGGATTCACATAGACTTCGCCGGGCCCACAAAAGGACACGCCTTCCTTATAACAGTAGACGCTTACTCCAACTGGCTGGAGGTAAGCAACATGAAAACAACAACCACGGAGGCCGTGATCAAGGAACTCTGCAAACTCTTTGCAACGCACGGCCTCCCAGACGTCGTTTCCGACAACGGGCCCCAATTCACCTAGCTGGAATTCGAAAAATTCCTAGCGGAAAGGGGCATCCGCCACGCGCTGACAGCACCGGCGCACCCGGCGGCGAACGGTTGGGCGGAACGGATGGTCCAATTCACTAAGAAGACCATCCGGAAAATAGACCACGGGGAGATCCAGGAGAAAATAAACAAACTACTCTTCACCCAACACATAACCCCAAATACCACAACGAATAAGAGCCCAGCCGAACTATTAATGGGGAGGAAATTAAGGTCCCCACTCGACAGGTTACACCCCACGTATAACCCGGAGAAGCCCCCAGACTCAAACAGCAAACACCGAACCTTCGCACCCGGCGACCCCGTATACGCAAGAAACCTGACGGGAGACCCACTATGGATAGCGGCCGTCATCACACAAATAACAGGCCCACACTCGTACCGGCTACAAACAGCAGACGGACGAGTGTGGAAACGCCACATCGACCAATTAAGGTCGAGGACTGCCAACCAAGAGACCACCGACGCACAAACAGGCGAAACCAACCCCCACAACACAAACCAAGGGGGGAGGGAATACCCAGGGGACCAAAACCAAAGAAGAATAAACCAGCCATACTTACCGGAAAGCAGCCATCACGACCCCTCGCCAGGAAGAGACAGCCAGGCCAGCTTGACCGACCCGGAAAGACCGAGAGGGAGTGGCAAAACCCGCAGCTCAACCAACCCGGGAGGCCCAGGAGGGAGCTACGGAGAGCGGCCCGGCCCAACCGACCAGCTGGTTCCCACGACAGCAGCAGGAGCAGCAGAGATCCCGACCGAACCGGCCGGGATCCAACCTACGACTGAGCTGCGCAGGTCCAGTAGGCTCAGACGGAGCCCCGCCTACCTACGTGACTATGCGCTGTAAGGACTGAATCAAGAGGGGAGGGGTGTTCTGTCCCTAATTAGCATTCTTGAGATCCCCGCGCTTTGATTGGCCAAAGCGTGGGGCACTCTGATTGGTCAGGTGAGCCGCGCCGATTGGCTCGCTAAGAATCTCCCGCGATTGGTTCATTCGAATCACGGGAGATTCAAAGCGGTGCCATTGGCCGCGGCCGCCGCGGCTAAAGGAATAAAAGCCGCGAGCTTTTTTCCTTTGCGCCAGTTCGGTTCCAACCTTAAATAAAAGAGCATGATTTGAAGTCACCGACTCCTGGCATCATTTCGCGGACACAACAGGGATATGTAGTTTTTGTTGTCTAGGCAAAAAGAGCTGAAGCATTTTTAAGAGTCTGAAACAGCCAGATAACATTTGGAAGCAGGTCAGGCAGATTCACAGAACTATATGAAGGAAGAGGAAGAACAATACAATTAGACTTGCAAAATGCTGTTACAATATCCATTCAGTAGCCAATTCTAGCCTTCCTGTGGAGTGGATTTCCTGATCTGATCCATCTAACAAGTTCAGAAGGTCTCGGCAGGCGCAATGTGTTTTTAATGTGTTAAAATGTGCTTTTAAACGTTACAATTATTAATTGATAAGATACTGTAATCTGTTTTCCATGTACATTGTAGATGTATCACAACTGTGTCTTCCCCTCCCTTTCCCCCCATCTCATCCCAATTTAAATTCTACATTAGTCTATCCACTCCATGCATCTGAGGAAGTGAGCTGCAACTCAAAACTGTTTATGCCTTTTAAAACAATTCCTTAGCTGGAAAATTGCTATAGGTTCCTTCTGACTTTCTGCCATCATAGATTAACACAGATCTCTTCCTACAAGCACTTAAGTACATATGGTAGAAAAATCAATATAGTAGAACAACATACTCAACTGGCAATATCTAATTGATTTGGGTTGATTCCCCCAAATGGAATAGGTTCCCCTAGGACAGTGGTGGCTAACCTTTTTGGGCTCCTGTGCCAAAAACTGTGTGCGCGCTTGCACGCTCATGCTTGTGTGCCAGCACTCAGAAGGCAATGCGCATGCCCCATGCCCCCTACGTATGTGCGCGCAATCCCCACCCAGCCACCTTGCTGCCCCCTTACCTGCACTACGCCTCACAGCTGATTTTTGGCCAGTTTGAGGCCTTTTTCAACCTCTCAGAGGCTTGAGGAAGGCTTCTGCAGGCTTTGCAGGCCAAAAATTAGGCCCGTTTCATCATTTCTGGTATTTTTGGAAAAACAGGAAGTGACTCAGTGGGCCTAGTTTTCAGCCTGCAAAGCCTGCAGAAGCCTTCCTCAAGCCTCTGGAAGCCCCCAAAAGGCCTCAAACCAGCCGAAAATCAGCTGTGAGGTGCACACATGTGCAGTGAGGTAAGTTTGCCTGCAGCTCGTGTTCCGGCACAAATGGCTCTGCATGCCACCTGTGGCATGCGTGCCATAGGTTCGTCATCACAGCCCTAGGATCTCCAGAGGATAGCTGGACCTGTATAAATACTTGAATGGAAGTCACGAAGACATTCTAGAGGTGTAAAATAGATATGTATGTAATGGGAAGAAAAGAAAGAGACGGAAGAGCTGCTACCAAGACAACAATGATCAGATACAAGAGGTCCAGGGCCTAACTGAAACTCAAGAAAATACCTCAGATCAAATCCTCCTTAGTTCTCATGAAAATAAAAGGAGTGAGTGAGAAGCACGTTGTAAGATTCTGATACTGTAATATTACAGTAAATGTAGTACAGCTAGTCCTCACAATTAACTGGGCCATTTTGAGCCCAAAATTTATGTTATTGAGATAATTGTTAAGAGATTCACCCCATTTTACGATATTTCTTGCCACAGTTCTTAAGTGAATCACTGTAGTAGTAATACAGTTTTCAGTGAATCTGGCTTCCCCATTGACTTTGCTTGTCAGAAGATCACAAAAGGTGATCCCATGACCCAAAACATTGATGGTTGCAGTTGCCAAGTGCTGGAATTTTAATCACATGACCATGGGAATGCTATAGTCATCATAAGTGTAAAAAATGGTCATAAGTCACTTTGTCAGTGGTGTTCTATCTTTAAACAGTCACTAAATGAACTATTGTAAATCAAGGACTATGTACTTGTATTGGCTTGCACGTGTTTGGTTTCCTAATATGGTCCCACATACATACATAGTTGGGTTTGTAAAGTAGAGGAATATTGAAAAATTGCTTGTAGTTGATCATTTTTATTTTATGTTTGGCTACCAAATTTTAGTTTTTCTTAAATCTCTTTTGTATTACACAATTGTATTAATTGTTGTAGAGAATAGGGGAGATGATCTTGACAGAGATTAGGCGAGATCTCTTCCCAGAGGGATGAGAAAAACATGGTTGAAGTCCAAAAGAAGCAGAAAGCATTTGCAAGTGATCCTTCCTTATTCACATAGAGACAGAATGAGAGGTGGTATTCAGCAGGTTCTGACCAGTTCTGGAGAACCAGTAGCGGAAATTTTGAATAGTTCGGAAAACTGGCCCCGCCCCACCTATTCTCTGCCTCCCAAGTCCCAGCTGATTGGCTGGATCTTCTTTCGTTGCTCTGCCTAGGAGAATGAAACTGGAAAGTAGGTTTGTGGGGTGGGAAGGGAATGGGATTTTCCCTTCCCCTGCCATGCCCACCAAGCCACACCATGCCCACAGAACCAGTAGGAAACAAATTTGAATCCCACCACTGGACAGAATAAGAAAGAAAGGAGCATAGCACAATTTGACTTGCAAGATTCTCTTTTTATAAATACTCTCAATAAAAGTTGTCTTGGCATTTGTGTGACTTAGGTCTTGGTCTGGTGTATCTAATGAAGCTGGGAATCATGTACTATAGTATGCTTCTGAAAGAAATCAATTATTAGACATACAGGTGGTTCTCCATTCACAACCACAATTGAGCCCAGAATTTATGTTGCTAAACGAGACAGTTGAGTGAACTTTGGTCCATTTTACCACCTTTCTTGCCACGTTTGTTAAGTGAATCATGTTTGTTAAGTGAATCACAGGTAGCAACCCAGTTGTTAAGTGAATCTGGCTTCCCCATTGACTTTGCTTGTCAAAGGTCACAAAAGTGGATCACTTGACCCCGGGACACTGCAATCATCATAAGTTGGAGTCAAGTGTCTGAATTTTGATCATGTGACCATGGGACTGCTGGAACAGTTGTAACTGTGAAAAATAGTCGTAAGTCACTTTTTTCAGAGCCATGTAACTTTGGACGGTCAATAAATAAACTGTAGTTAGTCAAGGACTACTTATAGTAAAATATGAAAATCTATATAACATTTTCAGATGGGGATTCTTTAATTTATTTAGTCTTATTAAAAGTGAACAAATTAATGCAATAAAAATATGTTTTAATGAAAAATGATAGCCAATAATAATTGTACCATTTAGAAACTAAATTTAAAGCAAAACATATGGTTTTGTATGTTTGTGTGAATTAATGTTTCTTATTTATGGGGAGATATGAGTTCAGTTTTATTTTTTAAAAACATTCTACTGCAGCAAGTGAAATGATCTCAAGTGATGAGTGGATGGACATAAGTGCTGGCTTAGGTCAAGTAGATGAGGACACAGAAGAAGGCAGTGTGTGGCTGAAAGTTAGTGTTGTGACTTCCTATTATGGTGTATTATCCCTTGCTTGAGATCAGTTATTAAGGGAACAGATCAACTGTGGCTTCCTAGTTCCTATATTTATTAGGCTTATGTCAGTTAACATATCAAGTCCAAGTCCAAGTGGACCATTTAAATATACTGTTTGACCCTTGCTTAAAGCAAACAAAAGCACAATGTTACGTGTAGGTTTTTTGTGTATATACTGAAGCTCCTTCCTATATGTATTCTGTAATGAGAGGCATGATAGCTCTATAAAGAACTTCTTAAAAAAAAATATGGATGTTAAAGCAGGAGTTGTGAAATAGAGGAATTTACAGGCTCTACAGAGCAGATGGCAGATAGACAGTAAATATAATTGGATAATACATAGAAAAAAAGCTGCATCTCAACAAAATAAGAATCATGCTGTATTCTTCAAGAGGTCCACTGCTGGGAGATAATGTAAAAATGATGGAAATTGACTTGCAATGTCAACTCAGTGAAATTGAATGGGAAACATTTTCAAATGCTTCCCCATTCAAAGCTGTTCTCCAAATTCTTGAATGCTTAGCTTTGAGAAGCGATTGGCTTCCCAAATGTTGTGATAATAGCAGCATTGTCAGCTCGTCTCATTCAACAATTATGCAACTAGAGAAGATTTCAAAAGTACTTGATGAATATGCTTGTAGTGTATACTGTATTTATGTGGGGTTAATTCACTGTAATACTTTAGTTTTGAATTAGTGGCATTTAAGGTAGGATTTCTAATCGGTACTGGCAGATTTATCTTCAAAAATGTATTTGGGGGAGGCAGAGGGTAGATTATGGGTGTCTAAACTTTTGGCTTGTCTGAGCGGCATTGAGGGAAGAGGAATTGTCTTGGGCTGCATATAAAATATATAATATAGTTAATGTATACAGATCACATAATGTTAAACGTTTATGACCTTGTGGGGCCAGATTACTAGCTGTCCAGGGCCACATGCAACCCATGGACACACCTGAGGTAGATAGAGTTATAAAAGTATACTAGTATACTTAATTGGCACCCTCATATTTACCAAGTCTGTTCAAATGGTTTATGTGAATGGTTTATGAGCACACAACAAATTACAGTAGTTTAAATGTACTTTCCTCTGGATACCGTTCTATATGTATATAAGTTGGGTACATTTCTGTTGTATTTCTCTTTTCTGTTGCTTTCTGACATCATATCGCTTTTTCATCTCCTTTTTCTTTTTCTTGGTTGCTTTTTTAAGTTCTAAGTTCATCTTTTCCTTGCCCCCCTTCTGCTTTTCTTCCTTCACTAAGTGTGTTTGTCCATTAAAGATGGCTTCTTCTCCTTCATCCCAGCCTTCCTGTAGTATTTCTTGTTAGGTAGAAATTGCCATTTCCAAAAAGCGAAAGATAGATCCAAACGAACCCTTATCTTCGTTTTTCAGTTTTTGAAATTCCATTTGTAGTCCTTCAAAAGATAATGCCATTTTTTTCTTTCTTTTTTAATGCAACCCTAATGTCTTTAGTCCCTTTTAAAAAAAAAACAAAATTTCACAAAGATCTCAAAGCCAAAAAGCAAACCAAATCAATTTTAAGTTGTTGTTTTTTTTTAAATCCAATGTCCAGAAATCCTTTATCCCTTGGCTTTAAATTTCAAATTGAGTTACCTTCCGTGCCCAAGTAGATTTTCCAGATCTCCGTCTGCTATTTCTATGGGGAGGGAGAGTTAAGAAAAAAATTTTTTCCCCTTAACAGCTTTAACCGCAGCTTTCCAGTCTTCTTTGGGAAACAATGTATCCTCAGGCAATTCAAACAGTTCAGTTTCCAGGGTAATTAAGAGTTGTTATTGTCTCGGCTCAGCCAAATTTTCACTTCCTCCTGCAACCTCCAGCACAAATCTTACCCGGCTGCAGGCTTCTTTGTGACGGCCATCACTGACCGCTGCTCCACCACCTTGGGAAAAAGGGATTTTTCCGTCTGGGGAGGGGGTCTGCGACACCCCCAAACCCCTGTCCAGATCCTCTCTCTCTTCGGCTGCCTCTACAGGGCAGCCATATTCCCCAGACCCATTTGGATCGGGGGCACCTTGGCAGCAAGCACAGCAGGAATTGCAGACAAGCAAATTCCTGCTGCCGAAGCCACGCAAAACCGGAAGTCCCTGTACATTTCTATAAGTATATGTTATGAGCTAAACAGTTTCTGCTCAAGATTATGTCACATGTTAATTCTGTATCCTTTGTTTTTGTGTAGGATTCTACTAGCGTGACAACGGTTTTTCTCAGAACAGACCCACAAGGATTTTTCTTATACTGGACAGATCAAAATAAGGTAAAAATATTCTGAACTGCTTGAATTAGCATTTCATGTTTCTTTTTAATGAGATCCCTTTGTTGATATGATTTAGAGACTTGAATCATTGTTGGTTAGTATGAGACCTCATTTGAGCGCATTCATCATTTGCACTGGGTTGGCATATATTTTCAGAGGATCATTGAATTCTGACTGTCAGCAGTGCGGATTGCAAATTCTTTTGATTGCTGATACTTAAAGCTGTGGATACTTGGCCAGCCTGTTTAAATACATTGAATTGCAACCCCTTATCACTGCCAGCAAGCATTGCCATTGATTCCAACATCTCTAGAAAAGGGCTAAGTTAGAGAAATTTAGCCACAAGTGAAAGACATATCCACCAAGGGGGGCATTTTGCAATTTATGAACTGTAGAAACAAGTTTGAAATACGATATACAATATACAAAGGAAGGATGCACTCATTCACTCAGTATATCTTCACATATAATCTTGTGCTTCCTAGGGTTTTGTACTTCCTGTTGATTTAGAAGAAACCAAGTATCTTGAAAGAATGGCATCACATAAAATTCTTGAAATAATTATTTGCGGGATCATAGATATGTAAAATGCCCTATTATGTGAAGATCAGATGAGTATTTTTCTCTTTAGTTAATAGATTTAGAAATATTTACCAGGGTGTATCTTTTAAGGCTCTGTTTGGCAAAACAAAAATAGATTAGTTGTTTGAAAGACTTGTTTAGAAATAGGACACTTATTTACAATCAGTGTTGGCAGTTACTGAAGGATTAGTTACAAAAAGTTTCATGGGAAGAATCTGTACTAAATTCCAGCATTGCCTTCCAGTTACTAGAAAATGATTAGAAAAAAAGTTTATGTAAATCTTCTATGATGATAAGATTTATCTATATATTTATCTAAATTCTATGATGAGTAGTATACTAAGAGGGAATAAGCAAATTTCCAGTTAGCAAAGTGCTCTAGTTTTTTATACTCTCAAAGAACACAAGCCAACTTTATATTTTTGAGTTTACAAAAGCATTTTGGTAGGGTAGCTATCATTTCTGAATTTATACTTTAGATATTGAGGTGAAGTTCTACATAAGTTTATGACAGTGGTGGGATTCAAATTTTTTTGCTACCGGTTCTGTGGGCGTGGCTTGATGGGTATGGTGTGACTTGGTGGGTGTGGTTTGGTGGGTGTGGCAGGGGAAGGATACTGCAAAATCTCATTCCCTTCCCACCCCACTAAACCTGCTTTCCAGCTCTTTTCTCCTGTGCAGGGCAACAAAAGAAGACCCAGCCAATCAGCTGGGATTCGGGAGGCAGAGAATAGATGGGGGCGGGGCCAGTCAGAGGTGGTGTTCGCCAGTTCTCCGAACTACTCAAAATTTCCACTACTGGTTCTCCAGAACTGGTCATAACCTGCTGAATACCACCTCTGGTTTATGATCTTAGTGACTCCAATAGCAGCCATTTGCTTCATTTGTTATATTCTTAATGGCCTTTTTGATCATTTGAAGGACTACAGCATAAACATAGCAAGCTAATATCTTACTCAAAGTTCCTGTTTTATTTAAATATAAACACAGAAAAATTCACGGGATGGTTTACATTACACTAATAAAAAAAAGGGTTAAAATTCATCTAAATTGTGTACCTGACTTAAATTGCTTAAGATTATACTTGTATATACTCGAGTATATGTCGACCCGAATATAAGCCGAGGCACCTAATTTAACCACAAAAAACTGGGAAAACTTATTGACTCGAGTATAAGTCGAGGGTGGGAAATGCAGCAGCTACTGGTAAATTTCAAAAATAAAAATAGATGCCAATAAAAACTTTCACTAGGACAGTTGAGAATAAGTTTGATGTTCACAATTTCCTCTTTGAAAGAGACCAGTAAATAGGGAACAAGAAGATGAAGAAAAAGAAGTGTGTTTTTTCACACTTTTCACACTGAAGTGAACAAAAATGGCATCATGGGAACAAGCTTATTCTCAGTCCAAAGGTTTGTTTCTGATTTCTTCCCTGATTTAAGGGAAATTTGGGAAACGATCTCACTATCATGAAAGGTTTGATTGATTCACTAACCCAAAAGATGATGATGATGACAGTGGTAGGCAGGAGTAACTCTCTCCCTTGCAAGAAAAAACCAAGAGCCGTTCTTATGATCTCTTTCTCTCTCTCCCCCCCCTCCTCCCCCTCCTCCCAAGTGGACTGAAAGCAGCTGGAGCTGAGGAAATGAAACTGAGTGGAGCGACCTCCGCTCGCGTTGCTTTTTCAGCCTAAAGCTCAGAAAAGCCTCCCCCTCCTCCTCCCCCTCCCCCTCCTCCTGAGTGGACTGAAAGCAGCTGGAGCTGAGGAAATGAAACTGAGTGGAGCGACCTTGGCTCGCGTTGCTTTCTCAGCCTAGAGCTCAGAAAAGCCTCCCCCTCCCATGCTTAAAAGTTGCAAAGGAAACACGGAAGCGGCTGCCCAGCTTCGGAGCTCCACACCATTTTTTTTTCAGAGGGGAATCTGACTCGAGTATAAGCCGAGGGGGTTTTTTTCAGCACAAAAAATGTGCTGAAAAACTCGGCTTATACTCGAGTATATACGGTACCTATTTTGTTTAGATTTAATATGCAGAGTAGAAGTATTTTCTGGAGTGACCACAATCCTAGCATTGAATAAAACTGCCACAAATGTCAGTGGTAAAATACAGATCCCTTGAAGCTTTATTTAGGTAAAAATAGAACATCAGAAGATCAAATATTCATTTCACATATTGTAGTTTGGGCATAAATCCTTAAACACAGACATGATTTTTTTTTTAGACAGACTTGCACAAGGCTGGTGGTATGAAAACGATGATTAACATACTGAGAAAGAGGATTATTCTGAGTGCAGTTTTTTAAAAATTTGTTTGTTTGTATCCCACCTTTATTATTTTTACAATAACCAAAAGCAGTTAACATAGCCAACACGCCTTTCTCCCAGGGGTGAAATTCAACCACCTTGGCCCACCAAGGTGGAGAGGTGGTAGGGATGATTTGAATCGGTAAAAAATCGCCCCAGTTGCTTGTTTCATACCTTTGTGGCTTTTCCCTCCCTTTTCCCTTCCTTTCTTATCCCCCCTGGCCTTTTTAACCCCCCCCTCCTCTACTAACCTCCGCCTTTTTAGCTTTCCCTCTCTGTTGTAATCCTTTCTCCTTTTGCTCAGTAACATTAAGTTGGTTTTGCATCTTATTTTTTCCTTTCTTAAGTGTTTTTTTAAGTCTTAACTCCTTCATTTTCCTTCCTTTCTTTCTCCTTTCTCTCTTAATTAATTTTTTAGATTCACTGAAGATGGCTTCTTCTTCTTTTTCTTCTTCTCCTTCTATTTCCTCCATCTGTTGTTGTGTTTGCTGATAAATAGCAAGCGCCATTTCTAAAGAAAGGAAAGCTTCTTTCACAGCGTCCTTACTTTCTTGATATTCCTTTCTAAGTTCATCATCAGATAAAGCCATTCTTTCTTAGAGCAACCAAAATGTTTCAAAAGTTAAAACAATTCCTCAAAGTCCCAGAGACATCAATCAGTCCAAACAATGCACAAAGTTCTCGCTTTCTCTTCCTGGGGTGGTATCAGTAAAAGGGAAAAGAAAAAAAGCCCAATCTATATTTTACAGCCTTGTTGCAATCAATTTCTAGTCTCAAGATCTTCAAGGCATCTCCTCCAGCAAGATCTTAATATTTTTTTTGTCCTCTCCCTTCCCACTTATAACAAGAAGCCAATTTTTTACCTTTTATAAAAAACAACAGGTTTCTCAATGGCCATTTGTTGATTCCACAGGGAAGGAGAGTAAACTTTCCTTTCAGCACCTCAATTTTGCCGCTTGAAATCCTCCTCTGGAAACAAAGTATTTTTCAAAAAGTCATAGTTCTCAGGATTAAACGCCTCTTAAAGTCCTGGATCAGCCAAAAAACTTTCTCTTGTAAACTTTCTCCCCTCTTCCTCCTGCTCAGTCTTACCCAGCTGCCGGCTTCTTTGTGGCGGCCATTGCAGACGGCCGCTCGACCGCCTTGAGAAAAGGGGGTTTTGCCGGCTGGGGAGGGGGTCTGCAACACCCCAAACCCCTCACCAGCTTCTCCATATCTTCGGCTGCCTCTGCGGGGCAGCCTTAGCCTCCAAACCCGTCTGGATCAGAGGCACCAAAACGGCTAGCGCGCAGGATCGCAAAACCCTGCTGCTGGCGAAGCCAACAAACCGGAAGTTCAAGACCAACCCTGGAGAATATACAGGAGGGATGTAAGTTGTGCCACAGTTGCCTACTACTTTTCTAGCGCAACTTTAATTTAGTTAAAAATAAAAATAAAAATTTTAGGGATAAAGGGTAAGGTATAATTTCTTTAAAAAAGAAGATTCTGCAAGGTACATAAGATGGTACTATGTATTAGAAATAGAAAACTAGAATGTTATAAGAATTAATAAAAGATTAAAATATTGAAATGTTTAGTAATGACAGATTTTAAAATTTAATAAAATTGTAGCACTTGTTTTCTGAAATAGACAATAGAGTTAATATTTAGATTTATTATCTAATTATATTAATTACTATGAATTTATTATTTTTTCTCTTTGAAGGTTAGTAGGTAGAATGTACTAAGCAGAATCAGATTGGGTATCAGGCGTTATTTTAAATATTAATTTAAGGGGAGGATAGAAAGGCATCATACTCTGATCAGTGATTTCAGGAGAAATTCTTTTATTTTTCTTACTATAGGGAATGAGATAAATGGATAATTTGGAAAGAATGGACAAAAAATACAAATACAATGATTTAAATTAAAATGAATTAAATTAAATAGAAATAAGAAGAATGAAAAGCGGGGAGAAGTTATATAGAAGATATAGAATGGTAAATAAGATAGGTAATGGTATGTAAGATGAGCACGAATTTAATTGAAGTCCATACAAAGAGAGGTAATCTGGGGCCAAACTACTTTCTTAAAAGAAGTTTTATATTTTGTGTTTTGTGTATCTATGTTTTGTTTGAGAATTGATAAAACCTCGGAGGACTGTTGGATGAGAATAATGGTAATTGTTAGGGATAAAATTGTTTACCCTAACTGGTTTAGGTAAAATAATAAATATGTTATCATGGTTTATAAGTTAAAGTGTCTGCAACTTTAAATATAGGAATGTAATTAAGGGAGTGGTTGTAAAAAGCACCATAAAAGAAGCAAGGAACGTCAGCTTGCTCTCTCTGGCTTGATGATCCCTAATTACTGGATAGACTGAAGACTGCGTTTTTCCCCTACTAAAAAGGAGAGACAAAGTACTGATTTGTAAGTGAACTGACATTGGATATTCTACACGGACTTTGCTATGGACTGACTAAAATGATACATGACTAATGGACTGTTATTTTGACTATGCTATGAACTCATAATGGAATAAACTATATTTTTGATAGCACAAGCGTATCTGTTATTTTTACTGTATGTTAACAAACATACAAACTTATCTCACTCATTTATCTGTGTGCCTATCTGACTAACGCTGCACATTCTGTTTAGCTGTCTCCTTAACCCTGGTTGGGGAACCCAGGCTTAACAGTAATCAAGTCAGAGAGGAATGAAGATGATGACTCTAAACTGGATAAATATAGAAAATAATAATAGTAACAATGAAATTGAATACGAAAAGAGAAATAATGAGAAATTTGTTAAGAGATATCTATATGTTTATATTGAAATGGTGTAAAATAGAATTATGTTGCATAAGATAATATTCTACTTGACTTGTAAAATTAATAATGGAAAGAGGTTTTATGTACTTAATGGTTAATGATGGTTTGTTTGTCTTTAAAATCAATAAAATTTGTTCCCCCCCCCCAAAAAAAAATCACCCCAGTTGCTATTATACCAAGTCACGCCCATGCCCAAAGAGCCGGGAAAATGTTGACTTTCACCCCTGCTTTCTCGTCCTATTTTTCCTACAACAGCAGCAATCCTATGAGCAGGGATTCTCCCGGTTCAGACTGGTTCAGGCAAACCCCTAGTTCTGATCATCAGCTGGTTCAGAACCAGTTCACTCCGGCGAGCATGTGGGCCTGCCTGCCCGCCCCTCCTCTTTTCTGTGCTTTATTTTGTTTCTTTTAGAGCACAGCTGATTCGCGCATCAGTGAGGTGTGCTGCGCCTCAGGTGTTTTATTCATGGGTCTGCAGTAGAAGGTAAGTATTAGAGCTGAAAATGGGCTTTTTTAAACACGGAGTGCGTGCTCACCGAACCAGTTGTTACACCAGTTGAATCGCACCACTGCCTGTGAGGTGAGTTGGACTGAGAGGTAGTGACTGGCCCAAGGTTGCCAGCTGGCTTTCATGGCTGAGGCGGGATTAGAATGTATGGTCTCCTGGTTTTTAGTCTGGTGCTTTAACCACTAGATTAAACTGGGTCGTTCTCCGTCGAACTGCTGCGAGCATCCAGAGAGTGGGAGGTGCTCCAGTCTCATGTCATACAGGCTGAGCTATAATTGGAGGAATGCCCTCTTCCTCCACATGACTCCTGCAGGCGTTCCCCCAGTTTTAGCTCAGCCTTCAACAGACAGGCAGTTATTTTGTTCGTGTCTTGGCCATTGCAGATTGCTCTTTTAGTGTTCTGATATCAGGTTTGCTTTTCTTTTAATCCTTGTCCCTTGCCTTTAGCGTGGTCCCAAATTTTGTTAAGCGAGTTTTTTCACTGTTCGGGGGGAGTTAGGGGGAGTCGGAGCCTTTTGCCCCACTCCCACCGCCCCTCCCTCTCCCTCTGCCAGCTTTTAAGTTGCGCTCCCAGGAGCGGCCCTTTGTTTAGCTTTCTTTCTTTATTCGTTGCGTCTTCCCCCAAACCAACGCAATCAGAAGAAGCTCTGCTTCTTCTCCCAGCTCTTCCTTTCTCGCCTTTCCCGTTTAAGGGCTGGTGCGTCCCTGGCCTAGTAGCGCCACTACGGGTGGCCATTTTAAGCGCGCCTTGTGGTCGGCGCCATTTTGTCTAGTCATTAAAGTTGCGTGGTGCTGGTAGGCCCACAGCGTGAAAGGGCGCGTGGGGCCTGTTTTTACTGAGGATACTGTGGCTCCGGGCCCTGTTATTCTCCACTGCCTTCCTGTGCCTAGTTGGTTCTGTTTTCATTTCCCGCAACTCGTCCAGGGACGCAGGCACGTACCTTCCAAGTTCGCTGGGAGGCTGCCTTAGGAGGCCTTCTCAACCCTTCCCTTTTTGTCTCTGCATATCTCAATTATATATATATATAGGGGTTATTTTCCTTTCTCTGGCCTCAGGGTTGGATTTGGCTTCCCCTTTGCAGCTGTTATTTAGCTACTTACTTATTGAGCCTTTTCTTCAATTTAGTTATCTTTGGGTTCCGCCCCCTTTAATTTAAAAAGAAAAAAGAAAAATATATATATATAATAAATACTAATTCCTGTGCAGGTACTAGTAGGTAAATAATTAAGGGGTTTTTTTTCCCCTCTCTTTTCCAAAAGGGGGACATGGCCCAACTTCAGGAAAACCGGCTAGAGCGATAGGCTGAACTCCTTGGCGCACCAACCGCCTCTCTTATATTCTTAGTATCATGGCAGAGGGAAATCCGAGTGGGCCTTCCTTAAAGGCCAAGTCCAAGACCCACTATTTGCGTGCAAAGGACAAGAATTCCTCCAGTGCCTCTCAAAGGGATGCCTTGAGGCGTCATAAGGCTCTGGAAAGAGAATTTAGCAAACGTTCAAAGGACTCGCCTGCTGTAACCCCTGCTCCCCCCCTCCTTCTGTCCATTCTCCCCTGCCCGGACAGTCTTCCCCCTCCAGGTGTAGTTCAACACGGAGTCTCCATTCTCCTTGCGCCCCCGAGGCCACTTTTACACCAACCGCAGCGGGCCTATGCCAGGACCTGGTTTCTCCTGTTATCCCAGACAGTATCAAGGAGTGGATGCAGCTCGCCATCCGTCAAGGGATCGCTGAAGGCATGCAGCAACTCTCAAGGTCAGAGCCTCAGGGGATGACACCCGGAATTACATCCGCGCCTACTAGACCAATCGCCGGGTCGACTTCCCAGCCGGGACAGGTACCTCTCCAATTTGAAGTTCCATGTCTGGAGGGTGTGGAAGCCCTGGTGGAGGAGGAAGGGGACTTTCAGTCTGTAGAAGAGGAAGAATGTTCTGTTGGAGGTCACTTCATTATTCAGAGTCCCTATTTACACTGGACCCTATGGAGGAGGAAATGTCTGAAGACGAAGGCATTTCCCCTGAGCAACCGGCTGTGGTGGGCCTGTTCAAACCTCAGTTGTTTAAATCTTTATTATTTAAAGCTAAAAACATTTCAGGTCTTCTTTCTCCGTCTGCTTCTGAGCCGCCTCCAGCTCCCCTGGGGGGGTGTCAAGAAGACTCCATATTCACTCATCCGATCGTTGAGACTGAGGTAATTCCTACCCCTCCCCCCCAATATTCTCCGATCTTGTAGCAAGACAACTGGCATTGACAGGCCCCTCTCCTGCCGCTTCTAACCAGGATAAGAGGCTGTTCAACCTGGATCCGGAGTTTTCAGCCTTGCTGGCTACTCCAGAGGTAGACGACCCTATTATTAGATTGGCTTCTTGTTCTTCCAATCCCACTGATGCCTTGGAGGCACTTAAGCCTGAGGATAAGCGTATGGAATTGGCGCTCCAGCGGGCGCATCAGTCAGATGCCTGGGCCATAAAGTCAGCCACAGCTGCCTCCTTTTTTACCCGCTCTTCCATAAGGTGGCTTAAATAACTAAAGCAGCATGTCCCCGCTTCCAACACCAGAACCCTGCAGGACATTGCCAAGCTCACGGCTGCGGCTGAATTTGTGGCCGATGCCACCTTTCACTCCATGAAGTTCTCGGTCCGGGCCATTTCTTCACACGTGGCTGCCTGTCGGCTGCTCTGGCTCCGTCAATGGCACGCAGATGTCAGAAATAAATCCAAGCTAGCCTCAGCTCCTATCTCGGGAGGGAAACTTTTCGGCCCTGCCTTAGACCCGTTATTAATGGAGACGCGTAATAAGAAGAAATTTCTACCGTCCCTTTTTCGTAAACCAGAAGCCAGAGGGTCCCAGCCATTTCGGAGGGGTTCCTTTCGTCCCTTCGTCCAACATTCCTTCTCCCCTAGATATCAGGCCTCGTCGTCCTTTCGGCCGGCCTACCAAGACAGAAGCGACTCAGGTGATAGAGGCAGGAGGGGAGGAAGCTACAGGAGGCCCTTCAGAGGTCCAGGAAATAAGGCGTCCCGGAGACCCAGATATATCTCCCGCCTCCTATCCCATTGGCGGTCGCCTTAGACATTTTGCTCACCAGTGGGAAGCATCCACTTTGGATATTTGGGTCAGAGACACCATTAAATTTGGTCTTTCTCTCCAGTTTCATTCTTCACCACCGGATCATTTTATAGTTTCTCCCCTCTCCAGGGACCCGACCAAGCGGGAGCTCATGTCATCAGCCATCAAACATCTCGCAGATATTAGGGCAATCCAGCCCGTACCTGCCTCACAGCGGGGTGAGGGGTTCTACTCCCTCCTCTTTCTAGTCCCTAAGCATTCTGGAGGCTGGAGACCCATTTTGGATTTGAAGAGGCTCAATCGGTATATTGTCCGACATAAATTTAAAATGCATACTCTTCAATCCGTTTTGCAGAGCATTAGAAAGGGAGACTGGATGACTTCAGTAGACCTATCCGAGGCTTATCTCCATATCCCTATCCTTCCCTCGCATTCAAAATACTTGAGGTTTTTGTTATAATAATCAGCATTTTCAGTATGTGGCCCTTCCCTTTGGCCTTGTTTCAGCCCCTCGGACATTTACTAAAGTACTAGCAGCTCTAGCGGCTCACCTCAGGCATTTTCCAATCCAGCTTCATTGTTACCTTGATGACATTTTGATTGTTTCGCCCAGCCAAACTCAGGCTACACGTGACACTGCCACCACCCTTTCGGTGCTGCAAGCGCATGGTTTCCTTGTTAACTGGGAAAAGAGTCAACTTGTCCCTTCCACCCGTATTGCCCATTTAGGAGCTGTCATTGATTCGGTGATGGAAAAGGTTTTCCTTTCTCACGATAGATTCGATAGCATACAAGCTTCTATCAAGATCATTAGGCGGTCTGGTAAAGCCTCTTTACTTGATTTATCCAAGCTACTGGGGAGACTTGTTTCCTGTATATCTATTATTCCATGGGCACATTTGCATTCTCGATCGTTGCAGTGGTTCCTTCTGCTGTATCAACGCTCAGGTCAGAGCAACTCCAATTTCGTGGTAAAGGTCCCTCTAAGAGTCCTCACCTCTCTCTTATGGTGGACAAGACCTTCTATCAACAGGGGGCATCTGTTCAAGGAACCTCCAAGAGTCACGCTCACTACAGATGCAAGTCTCTCCGGATGGGGAGCCCATCTGCACTCCCTTTCAGCCCAGGGCGTATGGTCGGCCGCCGAGCAACGTTGCAGCATCAATTGGCTGGAGCTCCATGTGGTGTACTTGGCCCTGAAGGCTTTCCTCCCTCAGGTACAAAGGAATCACATACTGGTTCTAACCGACAACACCACAACCAAGGCGCATATCAATCGTCAAGGTGGCACTCATTCTCTTCGTCTCATGCGAGAGGCAGAGCGGTTATGTTGATGGTCAGAAACACACCTTTTATCCATCAGAGCGGAACACATTTCGGGAATCTCCAATGTTCGAGCAGATTGGCTCAGCAGAGCCACGTTGGACCAAGCGGAATGGCGCCTTCATCCTCTTCTGTTCAAGCAGGCAGCAAAGATCTTCGGCCTGCCTCTGATGACCTGTTCGCATCTCCGCACAATGCCCAGACACCAAGATTTTTCTCTCACTACCCCACCAACGGAGCGGAGAATTACGATGCCCTGTGTTGCCCTTGGCCTTCCGGTCTTCTGTATGCCTTTCCCCCTCTTCCTTTGATCCCAAGGGTAATTTGGAAATTGGTTCTGGAGAGGGCAGAGATTCTCCTAGTGGCTCCGTATTGGCCCAGGAGACCATGGTTCGCAGACCTTCGCGATCTATTGGTGTCCCCACCATGGAGGATTCCACAGGACAAGATCTCCCTGTCCCAGGGCCCTCTCCTCCATCTGGATCCGCAGTGGCTTCAATTGGCCGTCTGGAGGTTGAGCGGGAAAAGCTAAGATCGGAGGGTCTATCGACCCAGGTCATCACTACCATCATGGCAGCGAGGCGCCCTTCCAACACTCGCATTTATAATGCAACCTGGGACTGCTTTTCCAAATGGTGTCATCAATCTTCTATCGACCCGCTCTCTCCTTCCATTGCGCAGGTTCTGGCCTTTCTGCAAGATGGCCTACACAGGGGTCTTTCCCCTAACACTCTGAGAAGACAGGTTTCGGCCCTTTCGACGGTGGTTTCCGGCGACTCGTCTACACCAATATCCCACCATCCTCGTATCAGAGCCTTTCTTAAGGGGGCTTCTAACTTGCGCCCCCCAATGGTTCACAGATACCCGACTTGGGACCTTAATAAAGTCCTTACGGTGCTGACCAAATCTCCCTTCGAGCCTCTCAGGGAAACGTCCCTTCAGTATCTCACCCTTAAAGTGGTCTTCCTCGTAGCAATAACTTCAGCTAGAAGGATATCTGAAATTGCAGCTCTATCCGTCAGAAGGGACCTGTGCATTTTCCATCCCGATCGAGTGGTTTTACGGCCTGATCCTGTCTTTATGCCTAAAATCAATTCAGCCTTTCACAGAGCACAGGAGTTGGTCCTGCTTAATTTTTGTCCAAAGCCCATGCGGGAGAAGGAACGACAATGGCACACCCTCGATGTGTGCAGAGCGCTCCAGATATACATCCACCGAACTCAGCCTATCAGAAAGTCTGAGTCTCTTTTCCTCTCCTTTCAGCCAAAGACAATGGGATGCAAAGTCTCCCCGTCTACTGTAGGTCGCTGGATTAGGGCTACCATTTCTAAGGCCTATCTGGCTCAAGCCCTACTGGTTCCTGGTGGGGTAACCGCTCACTCTACCAGGAGTGCGGCTACTTCAGTAGCCTGGGCTACTCAAGCTTCCATTCATGACATTGTAGGGCGGCTACTTGGGCCTCTCCATCTCCATTTATCCGACACTATAAAATTGACACTTATGCCTCCGCTGAGGCTTCCTTCGGTAGGCGAGTCCTTCAGCAGGTAGTGAATGAGTCAGAGGAAATTCCGGCCCAGACGGAGTCCCGCCCGTAGGACAACATGCTTTGGTATGTCCCACTCTCTGGATGCTCGCAGCAGTTCGATGGAGAATGGGCGTTGGTCCTTACCTGATACGCCTCTTCTCGTGGAACTGCGTAGAGCATCCAGCCCCACCCTTTTTATTCCGTCTGGTAGGGCATTCTGTTTTGGCCAGTGATACTGTTTTATCGTTGTTGCAAGTTATTTTTTTCTAGTTACTTTGGAGGATTGTTACTGTCCTCTCGTCTTCATAAAACTGGGGGAATGCCTGCAGGAGTCATGTGGAGGAGGAGGGCGTTCCTCCAATTATAGCTCAGCCTGTATGACACGAGACTGGAGCACCTCCCACTCTCTGGATGCTCTACACCAGGGCTCTCCAACCTTGGCCCCTGGAAGCCTGGTGGACTTCAACTCCCAGAATTCCACAGCCAGCTGGCTGTGGAATTCTGGGAGTTGAAGTCCACCAGGCTTCCAGGGGCCAAGGTTGGAGACCCCTGCTCTACACAGTTCAACGAGAAGAGGCGTATCAGGTAAGGACCAACGCCAATTTTATTACTAGACTTTTATTAGTATTGTCATAATAGCACATTTTGGGTGTTTATGATTTCTTGGCCAAACAATGATTGAGTTTTGCCCCAGGCTTTACATGGGTCTTTTTTTTTTTTTTTTTTTTGGACACATCATCATGTGGCAAGAAGAAAAACAAGAAGCTTGGAGTCAAAGAATTCAGCTGCCATTTTTTTCTTTTTTTCATAGCTATTTCAACCTCAAGTTGCTTATGGATAGGCAAGACTCAGAAATGATTAAGTGGCAAGATGATTTGATTAACTGTGAGTCTGTTAGGGAAGTCATATTGATTGATCAATGAAAGTGCATATTAATAGAGAAGTCTGCAAGGAAGTGCTCTGAGTGTTGTATTTTATTGCTAGAGAAAAAAGTTAAGAGTGGTATTTTCTTCTAATTTCTTCTAATAGGCTACCAATAGATGAGCTGGAAAAAAATGTACATTGAAAAATGTCTCTGTTTTATATATGATGTTTTGTTTATCTGTAGGTGTTTGTTCAGATAATCCTTGACTTACAACAGTTTATTTAGTGACCATTCAACAGCACTGAAAAAAAAAGACTTATGACCATTTCCCCAAAAGTCACATGATCAAAATTGAGATCCTTGGCAACTGGCTCATATTTATGACGGTTGCATTATCCTGGGGTCATGTGGTCCCCTTTTGCTACCTCCTGACAAGTCAGTGGGGAAGCCAGATTCATTTAACAACCATGTTACTAACTTAAAAAACTGTGGCAAGAAAAATAGGGCAAAACTCACTTAACAAATGTCTCGCTCAGCAACAAAAATGTTGGGCTCAATTATGCTCATCAGTCAAGGACTACTTGTAGTCAGTAGACTGATTCACCAAGGGATACAAGAAATTGCAACTCTTCTTGCAATTGAGGAGTCTTTCCCTTGCCCCCTCACTAGAGTGTAATTTAGATGTTCTCACGGTATAAGTTCTTGGGATTGTTAATTTGCTCTAGTTTTATTTTGGTGTGGCCCAAAAATATTCAAAATGACTGGAAGTGAATGCATAGTATAATATCTTGAAATGAGGACCCAGATTGTTGGGGGCAATAGGCTGACTCTGTAAACCACATAGAGAGGGCTGTAAAGCACTATAAAGCGGTACAATAAAGGTTCCCCTCGCACATACATGCTAGTCGTTTCCAGCTCTAGGGGGCGGTGCTCATCTCCGTTTCAAAGCTGAAGAGTCAGCACTGTCCAAAGACGTCTCCGTGGTCATGTGGCCAGCATGACTAAACACTGAAGGCGCTTGGAACGCTGTTACCTTCCCATCAAAGTGGTTTCTATTTTTCTACTTGCATTTTTACATGCTTTCGAACTGTTAGGTTGGCAGAAGCTGGAACAATATAATAGGAGCTTAGTCTATTATGCGATGTGAGGGATTTGAACTACCGAACTGCTGACTTTTCTGATTGACAAGCTCAGCATCTTGGCCACTGAGCCACAGCGTCCCTTTTTATGAAGCGGTATATAAGCCTAAATGCTAAAATGCAAAATGATGAAATGGTGGAAACATTAAATAAAATGCACACAAACTATACTGTATGAGGCAAACCTCTATATAGCATTCATCAGCAATATCAACTTGTTTCTAAATAAATGAAGCATTTATTTTCATAATTTGACTATTAGCAGTTTTTACCTTTACCTAATTAGGGCATTTATAATTTTCTGAGGCAGCACAACTAGGAATGCTGATTATGTCAGAAGGGGAAGAGAAAGTGGAATTTCCGTAATGGCTATGATGATAGTGCTCCTTAGAGCACATACCATTCTTTAGCATCCAGAATCCTTTGGAAGAACCCTGCCTATCGATACTTTATTACTTAAAGTGAATGTTGGACGATAAAAATATAGCTATCAGGAGGAGTGATGCTGTGATACTCCCCAATTAATTCTGGTGAGTGATTTTTGTCATCTCTGAGAACCAAAGGTTTCAAAAGTTATCTTTCAGGTCAGCCTGATTCCCTTCTATTAAAGAAAAATAGTGCAGTTATAATGCCTTCTCTAGTTATTATTTGAATAGGCAGTCTTAGCACATGTAATCTAATTTTATCCAAAGTAAATAATCACACATTTTATAAAAATAAATTCAGGTTATATTGTACTGGCTTTTTATTTAAAAAAAAATAGCATATTTTCAACACTGTTATATGTACGTAGGAGGAATTTTATTTTTAAGAATAGCAATGCAGAGATGGTGAGAAATTAAGTTGTCCATTGGGTTTGCACTTTCTGAGTCTTCTGAATAGCTTTCTGGCTCAAAACAAGGAAATATCAAAATGCAATGACAATGTTTGTTTTGGGTGAAAACTCACCCAGGAACATACTGAAGTGCTAATAACTTTTTATAGGACTATATTGTATATACAGACAAGAGATATTGAATGAGTAAATATATACAAAGAAAACACAAAGAAGATTGAAGATATTTTTTTAATAGTAATATTTGGAAGCAGTGGCAAAAAAAGAGTATACCCTGTATTTGGTTGATATAAAGGCTGGTAGGTCAAATGGAGCTACTTCCTATCTACTTAAGAGTCTCCTGTGAGACTCCCAGACATCCAGCACTTACAATCTTAATGAGGATATTGGAGCTACTGAGAGCCATCAAAACGGTGGTGGAGCTAGGACATTGCCATTGTTACAGTGCCTTCATTTTGAAATGCTTGAGTGTTCCATTCTGTATTCAAAGAACCATGGTGGAATTGGTACCATTATTTCCATTTGGATGGAAATACTTAGGATGAAATTCCAGGTAAATATATATAAAAAAAGATGCTATTGCTATCATATTCTGGAGGGCAACTTGAACAAAGTAAAGCATGCTGCATGGCCATCCTTGGAAACAAAAGGGAAAGCTTTTTGCAGCAATTCAAAGATAATGAACAGATATGGGAATCAGCCTCAAGTAATAAGCTTCAGATACTAATGACAGAATTAAATGCATGAAATGCACGTGATATTTGCTAGTGTTATGTAATGTATTCTGTAATATTAGAGTGTGGGGGTGCTGTCTTCATTTGAAAACACACATATTTAGACCCTTATTTAGCAAATTCACAAACATACAGCATGTATTTCATCCTTTTTGCATATCACCCAGTGATAGAATAAAGAAAATACAGGATTACATACAAGGAAAATAGGAAGAGTGTCTACCGGCCGAAGTGAGTCTTGTTCCCTTCAAACACTTGAATTTAGGTCTTCCTTGTCCATAACTGTTGTTAATGAGACAGTCAAGTGATTTTTTTCTCCATTTTATGACCTTTCTTGCCATAGTTATTTAGTGAATCACTGTAGTTCTGAGTTAGTAACATGGTTGTTACGTGAATCTTGCTTCCCCATTGACTTTGCTTGTCAGATGGTTGCAACTGTCATAAATATGAGTCAGTTGCTAAGCATCTGAATTTTGATTGCATGACCAAAGGTTCATGTTATGTAAATGTGTAGGGACACAGAGCCTGGCCCATCTGCTGGTATGTCGGCTATTACTAGAAACATATACCAATAATGACTTATTTTTGGCCAATGACAGAGCCAAGAAGGTGAATTCATTCTGGCAGTTTAAAGTTTGATCTAGACATGGAAGAAGAAATAGGTGACATGACACAGAGATGCTGCAATGGTCATAAGTGTGAAAAATGGTTGTAATGTCCCTTTTTTCAGTGCCGTAACTTCAAATGGTCACTAATGAAGTACTATAAATTGAGGACTATCTGTACAGAGGATAAGCACTTCCTCTGGATTATCAGGATGAAGATCTACAGGAAAGAGTTGGCAAAAATATCTCTATATGAAGAGTACTTTTCTAAAACTGTGTGGCATTTTAGCTCTAATATATTGTTAGAAATTTTAGATTGAAAAGATGTAATTATCATCAGTCATACGTGGATGTGTCTTAGGAGAGCAAAAAGCTGCATGAATAATTTAAATATCTGTAGAATCCTAGGTAAAATTGTTTGTTATGCACATTGCACACATTTTGTACTTTTTCTGTTTTCTTTCTTTTTTAAGAAGACATTTCCTTCCGCAGTGTTGTTGGTTAGTTCTTAATGCTAAATGGGACAAGTATCCCCAAGGCCTCAATACTGTTTTTTTTAAAAAAATGTCTCCTGACTAAAGGGGAAGAGAGGGGAGCCAGGAAAATCTTGTATACAATGTTTAATTCTGTGGACAATCAGTCTATTCATAGAGAGAAAGAAGTTTGGGAATGCAGCAACACAGGAGGTTTTCCCAATTGGGTTAAAATAAATAACAGCCACTTTCACTCTATTTTGTTGCACAAGTATCATTCAACATTTTGTAAGTAACTTTGGAAAAGGCAAATTAATAAGTTTAACCCTATCTATTTAGTTCATCGGTCTGCTGCTGAAATCTACCACTGGATTACAGTATTTGTACTGCTTATATCCCCAAATATAGGGATGTGGCTCAGTGGCTAAAATGCTGAGCTTGTTGATCAGAAAGGTCGGCAGTTTGGCGGTTCGAATCTCTAGCGCCGCATAACAGAGTGAGCTCCTGTTACTTGTCCCAGCTTCTTCCAACCAGCAGTTCGAAAGCATGTAAAAATAAAAGTAGAAAAATCGAGTCCACTTTGGTGGGAAGGTAACAGCGTTCTGTGCACCTTCGGCATTTAGTCATGCCGGCCACATGACCATGGAGACATCATCGGACAGTGCTGTCTCTTTGGCTTTTTTTTTTTTGGCTTTTTTTTTTATTTTTGAAAACAAACATAAACAAACAAAACATAAAAACATAAAACATCTTTTTTGAAAGCAGCGTAGTCCCGGGTTACATCTCTTCGTACAGACACAAATTCAAGTCATGCTCATTTTTATATTCCATTCCATATCTTATTACTATTCTACATTTTCAATATAACTTCTCCCCTCTTTTAACTTTCTTAATTTTATTTTATTTATTTCATCTCAATTCAAATCATTGTACTTACATTCTTTGTCTGTCCTGTTTCAACTGTCTATTATCTTTTCTCATTAAACAAAATTTCTCCTGTAATCACTGATTGGAGTATGACGCCTTTATATCTTTCCCCTAAAATTATAACACTTAATATAATACATAATTTCTGTTCGGATTCTGCTTGGTACTTTCTAAAACTACACACTGTATTTTTTAAAAAGAAAAATTATAAATGTATAATATAATTAAAACAACAATCCATACCAATTCAATTCTATCATTAATATTAATATTCATTTAAATCTTAAAATTTTACACATTACTTTTCAAGTAAATATCATACTTCTATGGGAACACTTATAAACTTTCCATAGTTAATTCCCCCCATTTCACTGATATTTTATAAAACATTAAGTAATTAAAATTCCTTCCTAATTCAGTTCTCTCATTTATTTTATTTCATTTATTTTGTTCACAAAAGTTTCACTAAATTACACTGACTATTTTATCCCTCTTTTTAATCATATGTTGTTTTCAATTTTCTAACATTATTTCTATTACAAATATAACAATACCATCTTATGTACCTTCACAGAATCCCTTTTCCAGTTAGATTTTCACCCATTATCTCTGAATAGGTCCTGTTTCTTTACATCTTGCTCCAAACCTTTGTAACTTCTCTTCTCTTCCTTCTTCCCTTTCTTCTTCTCTCTTCCCTTTTTACCCCCCTGTCTCTCCACCTCCATTTCCCTCTTCTGTATTCCCCTTTTCTGTTGCTTTCCAACATTATATCCACTTTTCAAATTATTTTTCCCTTTTTTGGCTGTTTTTTTAAATCTTAAACTCTCCATTCTCTTTCCCCCCTTTCCCCTTTCTTCCCCAGGTAGAGTTACTTGTTCATTAAAAATGGCTTCTTCTTTGTCCCAATCTTCTTGTTGCGCAGTCTTTTCTTGTTGTTTCTCGTAGTTGCGGATCGCCATGTCTAAGAATTGAAAGATGGAGCCAAAGGAGCCCTTCCCTTCTTGTGCCTCTTCTTTATATTTTTTAAATTCCATTTTCAGTTCATCCAGAGGTAATGCCATTGTAGAATTTTTTAAACAACCACCCAATTGTTTTTAGTCATTCTAGTATAATATCCAAAAATCCCAAAGTCACCAAGCAATCCAAATACACATGAGCTGTTTCTTTTTACACTTTCTTCTTTTTTCACTTTCTCTTCCTGGGGTTACTATTTAGTTACAAAGTTCCAGTTAAAATGTATCTTTTAGAAGTCTTATTGAGATTTTACTTTAAATTCTTTTGAAGTCCAGGCAGTCTCCTCCTTTCAAATCCTGCCCTTATTCTTTTCCTCTTCCTTCCTACTTATAGAAGAAAAAAGATTGTTTAGTGTCCATTAATCTTTATTGCCCCTTTGGCATTTAATTATATTTTCAGCTTAATTATTGGTGCCAAAGTGGATTTTTCTGATTTCCTATTCAGCTCTCTTCATTATCAATGTGAGGAAGGAGAGTGAAGAAAAAAAAAACCTTTCCCTTTTCACTTTCTTTCGCTGCTTCCAACTCTTCTTTGGGAGCGATGTTATCTTTTATAAAATTTAAATTCCAGGGTACCTTAGTTGTTGCTTTTTATCCCGGTCAGCCAAAACTTTCACTTCTTATCTTCCTCCTGCACTTTCTTTTCTGGTTGAGTGCTTCTTTGAGGTGGCCATTTCTGACCACTGCTCCTACTACCTTCAGGAAAGGGAGTTTGACCAGCTGAGGAGGAGACATGCAGCTCTTCTCGACTCTGCTGGCAATCTCCGCCCTCTTCACCATCTCTACGGAGTGGTTTAGCCCCGAAGCCAGCTGGCTCGGGGCACTCCAGCAGCGAGCCCAGGCAGAAACAGCGCACGATCGTGGATTCCTGCCTGCCACCGAAGCCCTGCAAACCAGAAGTCGGCTCTTTCGCTTTTTAATGGAGATGAGCACTGCCCCCTAGAGCCGGAAATGACTAGCATGTATGTGCAAGAGGAGCCTTTACCTTTACCTATATCCCCAAAAATCAGTAAGCGAGATTTTGGGGCAAAGCATTTTTCTTCCAAGGATTCTATGCTATAAAAGTTATCCCTTCTTAGAAACCATTTACATCAGTTTAGCAATAGCACTTAAACTTATATACTGCTTCACAGTGCTTTAAGCCTTCTCTAAGCAGTTTACAGAGTCAGCATATTGCCAGCAACAATCTGGTTCCTCATTTTACAGCACTGAGAAAAGTGGAAAGCTGAGTCAACCCTGAGGTGGTCAAGACTGAAGGAATCGAACTCCTGGCAGTGTGAGCAGAGTTAGCCTGCAATACTGCATTCTAAACACTGCGCTACCATGACTCAATTTATTTGGAAGAAGGCTGTGAAGATGATCTGAAGATATAATTTTATTGGGAAGGAGACAACATTTTGGATTGCTTTGTATTGGCCTCAGAATAAGATTGGGAATCCTTTGAAATCATAAAATATGGAATAGGATTGCATCACAGCATACTTATTTCAAAAGACCTTAATATTTGAATGCCATGGCATGGTTCTTTTATAGATGAAATGTGACCTAGAGGCTGTGGAGAAGATGCATTTGCGCTATGAGAAAATAATGTATGTCTTTGAGTTCAGGACTACAAGTCAAGGAGCTTGACAATGCACAAATGGTTCGTCCTGAAAGAAACTGCTTTATTGATGGAAATCCTCATACATATGTGAAGTGATACATTGCAATTATAATCTGCCAGAAGATGCCTTTGCTTGCAGCTCTTTGCTATGCAAAAATTGCCATGACCTAGTACTCACTAAAGGAACATGGCAGGATAGATTACATTTTATTTATAACTGGTCACCCAGAAACATTTATGACTCAATTTCTAAAAATGTATCATAATGAGGCTGTATTCACAATAAGTAGCTGCAGACTTGACAGTAACTAACTCACAGAAGTTTTGGTTTCCACAGTGGGCACATTACTCCTGGAAACATAGCCATTCATTTTAATAAATAAATGCAAACCATTTTTAAATAAATGTTTGCTCAGTGATATTTTTATGTTGCAGATAGGTCTGGTTAGTACTTCCTTTGATGTAGTTCACAATATGAATTAATTCTGTATTCAGGTTGAAATCAAGGGTGAACAGTGTCTTTTGTTGGATGAGTAAGTAATGCAATTTTTCCATAATGCTAGTACCTCCAAATTGGAGCGGTTTCATATTAGCAAAGACATTTACAGGTAATTGCAAATTGAGATGATTGCTTGCTTGCTTGAGATGGTAATAAATACAAGCAGTTCTTGCTTAATAACTAGTTATTCAGTAACTGTTTGGTCCCCAAAGTTACGGCTGCTGCAGCACACCCAAGGTTACAAAATCAAAGTGTAGATGCTTGGCAGGCCACCAGCACTTATGACTGCTGGAATATTACAGTTCCTCCTACCAGCTGTCTCCTGCCCCATCTCTTCCCTTTTGGCTACCTTCCACAGTGACACTCCATGGTAATGTTTTCGGTGCTGGAGCGGAAGTAGAGGCCTGTGTTTTTCAGCAGTCTCAGCTGGCCACTGCCATCCTTGTGCTATTATACGGCCAGCCAGCTCACTGCCATAGTGCAAAGCCCAAGCTGCCCCTGCCATCTTCTGCTTTACAAGCCATTGCCCCGCCAGCTGACTGTTGTCATCTTATTCTTCCCACTCATGATGAAATGTGCCCAGCAATGTCCTATGCAAGGCAGTTGCTGGCCATGTCAGGTCTTGCTGAGTCCATACATGCACTTCTCCAAGTTGTGCACTGCCTTCTCGCAATGCATTGGAAGGCGTCATGAGACAGCTGCCCTTGTCCCTCTCTAAATCATGTGCATGCTTCTCCAAATGCATCGTAAGAGGAAACCTTTCCTTTCAACTTAATCAATTTAGGACTAAAGGTTGATTGGCAGTTAATGATCTTACTTTATATTTGTTAAATATAAATAAATGCTCTGACCTGCCTTTCAACTTTTTGTATATTTTCCACCAGATCGCCTATGGCATTAACTACTTGTCAGTGTTCCAGCAAACCTCCATTCCAATCAGTAACTCCGAGACAAGCATCATCTCAAAAGTACCTTTATTAGAATAGCACCTGGCATATCTATGAAATCTTGGAGCTAAATTCCTCGGAACTTTCCATCCTACAACCCATCCTCTTTTCCGTCATCATCACATCACATGAACCAATCCCAAAGTAAGATCCTTTTTGTTCCTGCGCCACACTTCATGACCTTGAACTAACAAAATAATTCTATTTTGTCTACTTAGAGCTTCTCAATTGAAATCACACACACACACCCACTTTCTCAAGCTATGTAGCAGCGTTGAATAAGGTTTCCAAAGCTGACACTATTTCTATGATGAGTAATTACTGCAGGAATTACTACTACTAATATTAATATTAAAGTAATATTTTAGAATTATAGTCTGATTGATTATGTGCCAGCAAATTGTTGACTCTTACTGGCCACATAGATTTTTCTCCAGGAGGATCTGCTCCCAACTTGGTCCTTCAGTTCTTCCAACAATTCACCCATCGACAGTATAATTGAGTCTACCCACCTTGCCTCTGGTTGTTGTTTTCCCTCCCTCTTTCCTTTCACCTTTTCCAGCAATATTCATTTCTTGGGAGAGCTAAGACTTTGCAAAATGTGTCTTAGGTGTAATACTTTGAACCTGTTCATTTGTGCCTCAAGTGAGAACTCTGGATTGATTTATTTGATGATGCAACTTTTTTTCTTGCCTATCCATGCATTCTTTCAGCATGAATGGATGTAATCTATTAACTTTGTAGATTAATGTAATGTACAAAATCAACTATAACCAGTGTAACCAATTCCACATGGGACAAGCATCACTCCAATTAAAAACCAGGATCCATGAACACCAGCTGGCAGTCAAGCACCATGATCACAAATCTTTAATCTCTACTCACACCGACACCAAACAGCACCAGTTCAGTTGGAGCAATGCAAAAATCATTGGCCACATTACCACCTACCACACTCATGAGTTTATTGAAGCCTGGCACTCCACAAGCAATTCCATCAAAAGACACATTGACCTATAACTAGCCTATGAACTGCTCAATATCCAAATCAACCAACAGCCAACCAAAGACAGCACCAACTCTCAACTAATCCATGCAGCCCTCCCCACCAGCAGTTCACTTCCCAGCGACCCTGACCTGAGGTAATCTCACAAGACTCACTGATGACTCACAGCTGATCTATCACAAGACCTATCACAAGACCCTCACTTGACACTTTCACACCTGAAGCTCTTATAAACAGAAAAACACTGACACTGACATCCCGTAAACTCTACTGAAGATGTTTTCCTAGTCAGGTAATGAAACATTCAGAAATCAACCCACAAGCTTGGAGAACAAACCTTTACCCTCATTAATAGAAGTATATAAAAACATTGTTTATTGTACTAAAACTAGTAAATGGCATATCATTTTTAGTGATACAAATTGTACAAAGAAAATTATGTTTTTAATCACCGGTGCTAATGATTAAAGCATAACTAAAACAGAAGAAAGAATCTTGAGAAGTGAATGAGGCTTAGCTATTGGATCCCTGTAGTAATAGGATAAAATAAAGGCAAATGACATCAAATTAGCACTTGGTTACTTAGAAACTGAACTGACACTCATTGCCGAATGGGATGATTGCCTTGATTTGCAGCTTATCTCCAAATATGTTCTACAGCATATGAAAATACAGCATATTTGAAAATTTTGGGTAAATGATGTATTAGCATTCAGTTTTGCATTGCATTTTCACCAGGGAAAATGGATGCTGCCTCAAGTGATTCAGAATTGGGTGTACTTCAGCAAGTTACTTTGTAGATCAATAGATGGCTCTTGTTAACAAAATTAATGTGGTGGAATTATGGCAGAAAGTGGGAATGGGAACTCCCTCAACAGAATTAAGGTACTTATATAAAAAAAGGCCCTGAATACTTGTGATTGTGCAATTAAATATTAGAACAAAATAATAGAATACACGATAGCTTGGCTTCATGGTGTGTTAAGTAAGTTGGATGACTGCAGTGGGCAAGCTTTTAGAGAAGGAAAGGAACACTTACAAGAAAATTGCATTTGGACAAGTTGATAGGTTTTCCATTGTAGTGTTGAAGTGAAGAACAAGATTACGATAAGTGTGGAGGCTGACTCTACTTCAAGCTTTCATTTATATTAACAATGAGTTCAGTTGAAACATGAGTTGTTGAGCTATTTTTCTGTTCAACTCAATGCATTTAAGGAACAGCTTTAATATGAAAAGCAATGAACCTTGTAATTTATTGCATCCAAAGTAAAATACAATAAATGCCCTAAATTTCCATGTGAAGAAAGGCTGAATTCTGCATAATAGATTGTGTGCCATTCTTAAGAATATAAAAAAGAAAAATTATCATTAAATGAGCCATTCAGCAGGTGGGTCTTTCTGTGTAACAAAACAAAGTACAAGGTGTAGCCTTGGAAAGCAACTGAACAATTTAACAATATCTCACACTTTAAGGTAAGCATTTTATTAAATAAGGTTCTTAGTGGGGGAATCCTTTGTTCCTAAAGCAGTTGTAAATATCATTAGTCTCTGTACAAACTAATAAAGTGTTATAGCTTAAAATGTAGGAAGTAGTTGAAAAACAACCCAAAGCATCATTGAACAAGTAATCAACGTGTCTGCAAAAAAAAAAGCATTTCATTCAATGTCAAAAGGAAAATTCAGGTCAATATTTTAACATTCTTTAAGGTGGACACTGCATTACCTCTGAAATCTTTAAACTTAACATCTAACCAATAAGTATTTTAATAGACAAAAAGCAAAGGCCACTCAATGATTATCTTAGAATCTACGACATTGTACACGTATATATTATCTTCTTTTTTTTGCAACCACCCAGCTATTGGTCTTCTAAAATTGATCCAATCATTTTCCTTTTGTTTACTTCCATTTCCTACAAATATTTCTAAAATAGCAATGGTGGGGATTATTTTATTTTATTTTTCTAGGATTAAACAACTAGATCTCCAAGCTTTACAGATGTATTTTAATTCAAAGATGGGATTAAATGACAAGGTGCTTTTTCAGCAATATAATAACCCATGCTCCTCTCTAACCAGTTAGTCTTTACAAAAATCTACAAATATTGGGTTTAATATATAGGGATGGAGATTGTGGAGAGTGTCATGAGGACTCAGAGGATGACTCTGAAGCAGTGGTGGGATTCCAACTTTTTTACTACCGGTTCTCTAGGCATGGTATGGCTTGGTGGGCATGGGTTGGTGGGTGTTGTAGGGGAAGGATACTGCAAAATCTCCCTTCCCTTCCCACCCCACTAACCTTCTTTCCAGCTCTGTTCTCCTGTGCAGGGCAACAAAAGAAGACCCAGCCAATCAGCTGGGACTCAGGAGGGAGAGAGTAGATGGGGCCGAGGCCAGTCAGAGATGGTATTTGCCAGTTCTCCAAACTATTCAAACTTTCCACTTTTGGTTCTCCAGAACTGGTCAGAACTGCTGAATACCACCTCTGGTCTGAAGACAATACTACAATAGAACCTGTGGAATGTCAGTTTCAGGAGACTGGTTTGAATAAAGAGAAGATGATTGATTGAGTTTTAGATGTTCTTAAGCAGAAGTCATAATTTGATGGACTAAAGAAGTTACTGCATTTTTGAAAACCTCCAGGGATGGAGCACCCACAACTCCAGGTGGCAATATTGTTGGATTCATCCATTTATAACGGTAGCTAATTTATACCACAATGCTGGATATTTTTGTTGAGACTTTTTGCTGAATATATACATATATCACACTCCCCCCCACCCTTTTAAAAGTGTACTTCTATAAATAAATCTCAATTTGGAAAAAAAAATGAGAAGCATGAAATTAGAATGTATACAATTGCCCAAGTCAGCACAGAATAGCAATATTGCAAGATTGGTAATGCCTGGTAGCTACTGGTTACTTCTATGGATTCTACATCTTCGGTTTCCAAAATGAATAATTTGTATTTAGTGATGAAATGCTTCTGATATTAATGCTGTTAAAATGAAAATACTTGCCAGGGTGAATAGTTAAACATTTTCAGATTTCTTGTACGAAATGTAAGTGGAAGTACCGGTATATAATCACAATGTGTATGGCCAGGGTTCAAAGCAAACACTGCTCTTCCCTGCTGTTTTTTTTCAGTTGCTGCTTCTGTCCTGTGGAAGTTACTTCTCCAAGCCTGTCAGGTGAGATTGAGTTTAGAAGACAAGATCCCCAGGCTATCATGCTTAAGTAGCAATTAGCTTCCTAGGATGGGTGACCTATGGATGGATTAATCGTGGGACAAAGTGGTCTGCAACAGATGTTGCTTTGCCCTGCGATGATAGCAGCAAGCTGGCATTGTTTCATGTAAGCAGGTGTGGGCTGTGTTAGTAGATGAATATGGGCCTTGTGCTGTATCATTTAATTTTATTGCTTCAATAAATCAGCCAGGCATGATTAATCATTAGCTGTATCACCAGTGCCTTCTGCCCATCAGGCATCTACTACTTCTGGTTTCTACAGCTGACTAGCACATCATAATTGTAGTTATGGGTAATGCTTAACATCTACAGTGTATATACCTACATAAAGACTATGGCTTGTTTAAAAATTAACTTGGCCTTCGAACACTGATAGAGTAACTGAAAAGTAATGCCAGCACAAGAAGGAACAATGGCTGGTTTGGGCACTTAATGTACATATTTGAGTAAATACAAGGTTGCTAGCTCGATATGCCTATGGAATTGTTTTAGATCACTTAGTTGTATTGATTTGGAAAGCTTTTTGGTTAATTTTGAAGAATAAAGAATCGTGTATTTAGAAAAAAGTTTATTTAGCAGCTATTTCCTTGGCAAGCATATTAAATTTTTCTACCATATATCATTCATATTTCACAAAGAGAATGAAATATACTAGCTTGAAGCAATTGATTAAGCAGCCAGGTTGGCACCAAACACTGGAGAATTTTATGCTGATAGACATTGACAGATCTATTTAGATTATATTACTGTGTCTTGGAACCTACAATTTATACAGGTGGCAGACTGTGAATGCAATACACCATATGGTTATTTTAAAGCAGAGGGACTTCAGATAAAAGTATATTGGACTATGTCCTTAGAAATTGTAAACTTTCATGTAAAGAAATGTACATCTGGGACTAATAAGAATCAACTATACCCTTTCAGATTATTGGCTAAAGACTGTGGTTTCACTTTGGAGTATATATAAATTAATTTCATAAGCAAACTTAATTCACCTGCTTTTGCATTGCTAGTGAGGGAGGGATGGATAGATGGGTGCTTTGTCTTGGGGATTACTAATTTGTTCACTTTTCAGCCCTACCCTACCCTATCTGATCTAAGAATAAACTTAATTAATATGAAAGCCTAATCTGGTTTTTTTAACTGTTAGATGTCAGAATCTACAAGATACAGTCTCTCTAAGATATTGGTTAAATATACCACATATTACCATGGACTAGCACATCACATATGATAGTAAACTATGAAGGATACTTTCATACATGCCAAGTAAAAAATAAAATACAATGCACTTTAGCTTGATGTCTCCATTTTCCCTGAGTGGGGAAAAGAGGTATTATCAGACTTGTCTCAACTAACAAGGCAAAATATTACAAGAATATTTCCCAGAATAGATGGGGTCTGATAAGTAGATTTATTGTAGCAAAACAATGAAGCTATTATGAAAGAATTCCAGCTACTGCTGTCTATGAGATTGATTAGTTTACAATAGTAACTCATAACAGGTATGTAAACATATTATGTGATAATTACATTTTTTAAATTTGGAATCCAATGTAACTTCCACCTTTATAGGAATGGAAACTGAAAAGGACAATCAATCAATCTGAAAGTCAAAATAAACAGAATTATTAAAAAAAATACAGCTAAATAAAAAAATATAACACCTAAAGTTTTTTTAATCCAGACCATCCACTAATGTAAATGTTAGCTCCCACATGATAAAAAATAAACAATTGGATTAGGTTACTAAACAAGGTTTAAACAGATGAAAGTTACATCTTCCACCCAAAAGTTATTTGCTTCTAACTCTTTATGTAGGGTTAGAAAAAAAAATTAAGCATTGATTAAGCAGAGTTCAAATCTCTGTTTTGATTCTGCTTGACCACTTATACTCTTATTTTCTTAATTGAGGGTCATCCTCAAGTTATGACTTTTAAATATTTGGATTTTTAGCTAGATGTTTGTTCATAGTAACATTTACATTTTTTTCTGAATTCTATGCTAGATGTGGGCAGCAATCATTTATAATTTTAGTTGATGTTGGATTAAAGTGGATTGGATGTATTAATTACCTAAAGAAGTTATCTTCAGTGCCGTGCATTTGGTATATGATTAACTCTGCCTTGTGTAAACTTAGCTTTAGTTTCAGTTTGGATTGTCCTGAGAATCCTGGTGGTTTTTAGGAGAAACATGTTTGCTGGCTATGGTAGTTGAAGAATGAATTTGCCATGAATTAAATTTCTCGAAGAGAAATTAAAAAGTTGTCTCAAAGCTTTAGGCAATCAGTGGCCATTTCAGAATAGATAGCACAGGGCCTGACCCTTGATGGTGGATGCTTATTCACATTCTGCATACATCTAGCCAGAGCAAGATAATTTTCTTCCTGGAAAATTGCTAAAATCTACTTGGAATTGAGAGCAATGTAAAAGCAGTTCAAAGTTACCGATCCCTTGGCTTGTTACCAAATACTGTTGTCCTGCAGATTGTACCTACAGAGGATGACCTTGTCTGATAATTTGGATTTAGTCCCTTTAGCAATCAGGATTAAAGGTGGTGCTTGCCAAAACACAGATGCTTTATATAGCAAGATAAAAATTAATGGCCCCTTTGGGCAATCAGGTAAATATGACAGGCTGACGAGTTTGAGAGACTCCTTATGGTCTGGAGTCAAATTTATCCTTTCAGGGATAATATATGGCTGGAGAGATCTGTAAAGGAACAAAAACTAGGCATTAGTTGTTCATTTTCGGCCACATACAACAGCACTTGATACTTGAGCTCTTTTGAATTTTCAAAATTTCTACACAGATATGACCTAAAATGTAATCTCCTAAAATTAAAGAAAATCTTATTAAACAAACGAGTCAAAATATTATATGTGTTTATTTATTTATTGAGGAAAATGATCCAAAGCTACATATAAATAATACAAACATTACAGAAAAAAGCTTTGTAATGGCCCTTGTCTCCCTCCCCCATTTCTTTTTTCCCTGTTTCTAATTGCTATACTATACGTTGAACCTATCATGCAATAGCTACATATTTCTATTTGTATCATTTTGATTATATTTTTAAGCAATTTATCTTTTTCTTTAAAAAAAAACATATTCTAAGTGTCTTAGCTTGCCTTGCTGTGTTATGTGTTGTATCTAAGGGAACTTTTCCTGCTTGAATTTGGTTAGACTGCTATTGTGAATATATACAGTCAATTTTCCCATTGCCAAATATTATCTCCAATTTTAGCCTCCCTATTGAATGCAAGGTTTCTTTTTTCTAGCCGTGTGCTGGATTGATTATTGCCTCTGCAAGCATGTTTCTTAATAAAAATGGTGATGCTTTTCATTTCATTACTCTATAGGATCAGAAAATATTTGTGGCTTTAATTCAAATGTTATTTTCAAATTTTCTGGATGTTTTGGTGTATTTCTTTCCAGTACTTTTAAGTCTTTTTCCATAACTTTGGTAAAATGTTCTTCTTTGTTGTGGAATTTCCAATGTTTATTGTCCATCTTGGCAATTGATGACAGAGTTTTAAACCATCTGCGGAACATTTTATACTATTTTCCCCTCAAATTGTAACTTGATGAAACATGGTTTTTCCCATTGTTCCACTGTTACTACTTGGACATTCTGCATCCATTTTATCATAGAGTTTTTATTTGTTCTGTGTCCATGCCTTCTTTAAGTAATTTGTAAACATGTCCTAATAAATTACCTTGATTCTGTATAAGTATTTCAAAATCTGTCATCCTTCTCAGAGACTATTCTTAAGACTGATTTTCATTTTTCCAATTATTTGCTAATACATTAACCATGAGAGATGCCTTCCTGCATTAAGTGCATTCTTGTGATGTCTTTAGTCTATTTGATGAGTCCAGATGTCCAGATGTTAGCATATACAGTATGATTAGATCTTTCTGATTGGATCTTGAAAGAGCCAGAAGACATACGATGATCTTTATTTAGTGCTGTGATGGTGAATCTATGGCACGCATGCCAGAAATGGCACGCAGAGCCATTTCTGTCGGCAGGCGAGCTGTCACCCGGAACAGACCCACTGCGCATGAGTACGCGCCCCCGCCAGCCAGCTGATTGTTGGGTATCAGCCATGCACGCATGGGGGGGGGGAGATGCATGCGTGGGAGATGTGCATGCATGAGCAGGGGGTGGTGTGCATGCGGGGTGCATGCATGCATACGCAGAAGTGCATAGTGTGCATGCGGGGGTCAGGCAGGCATGTACAGGGGGCGGGAGGGATCATGCGCACATTGCATTATCAGTGCAGGCTCACCATGATGAAAATGTTAGCCATCACTGGTTTAGTGTGACTGAATAGTTATCTGTAGGTTATATTTAGGATTTTATAGTGCATGCAACTTGAAGAAACAGAGTTGTTTCTTGAACCACTGAATATTTGACTATTCAAAGGAAATCAAGAATTCTCAACAGTTTGTCCCTACAAGTAGAATACAGCTACAAATACATCAAGATAAGCAAGATAAACATTTAGTAAAAGTCTAGTAGTAAATGGTAGAACGGTATTTTTGGAGGGAGCATACTTTGACTCCCAGAGACTGGCTGACCTAACCCTGCAGTTTTCTTCCTTTTTAATAATTTTATTAAATGTATCAAAGCACAAAATACAAATGAAAATGAAAATGAAAATGAAAATGAAAATAAGGGAAATATATGGAAGGGAAAAGGAAGAAAAAGAAAGAAAAATATTGGCTTCTGACTCCTTTGAATGCAATAGAATAATATAGTAACATTACAGCCTCAACCTTTTACTTTTATATACTTAATATCTATTAGCCATTTCTGTAAAAACAAACTTATCTAATCAGCAAAACGCAAAGTCAAAGTTTCATTTTATTTTCCATCCCAAGCACAAAATTCAGAAGCAGTTTCCAAACAGAAAGAAAGTTAGATATCCTTGAAGGTTTCTTGGCAAGATTTTTGGAAGTGGTTTGCCATGAGTAGCCATTCTTTATATGAAGGTTACAAATCCTTAGACTGACAAACAGAGGGATGCATTTTAAGAAATGGGAACTGCTGTGATAAAAAATTAAATTTTCTTTAATTTAATTGAAATTTAAATCCAGACTATATGATTTATTGCAATAAATATTTATTTCCTCATCCTGACTTAATAAAAATTACTATATACAGGTAGCCCTCTACTTAAGATCGTAATTGAGCCTGGAATTACTGTCATAAGTCATTGTAATAAATTGAGGCATCGCGTAACTAGATTCAAAGTTATGACTATTTTTATGACAGTCATTAAGCAGACAGTATAGTTACTGAGCAAATACATTTTTCCCAATGGGCTTTTTTTCTCAGAAATCGGAAGTAAACACCAGCAACCAGAAAATATATATATATATATATACAAATTGTATATAAATTGACCGCAGAATATTGCAAATGGTGTTTAAAAAAAAGCCAGTGGCCTAGTTCCCAAATACACCATATGTGTGTGTAGCTGTCATAACTCCCGAAATGGGTCTTAGTAACTCAAGGAAAGCTTGTAGTAACTTTGAATGGTTGTTAAGCGAACAGTCATAAGTTGAGAACTACCCATAATGGTGGCAACTCTTAGTGCCCTTCCTACTGATACTTGCTGGTGAGCAAATGATTCCTTGTCACTCATGTATGGAACCTTTAGAGATGATCTAGTAGGTATTCAGGGATGCATAAAGAGGAGAGCAGCATTAGTCAATAGATATTCCATTGGCTGTTTGTCTTAAAAGGCATTGTACCACTAAGTTTCTTCAGTTAATAAAACTGGGAGATAGAAGGTGTCAGTTCTGTTTAGCACTGGATTTTGCATAAATTGCTGAACTATAATGTAGAATATTAGAATGTCGATTACTGATTTTGTCAGAATTCCCTTGCTTAACAGTTTCCTCAGATAATTATTTCATTTTTTATTTGCCCTTTTGAATTACTAGTATGAAATGAAATAATCGCTCACTTAAAGAAAAACAAAATTTTGGAAAAACACACCTTTGTCCCTAATTTTTTAAAAGAGACTCATTCACTTATGCTCCAGAAGAGAATTTTAAAAAATACTTACGTTTAGAAGTAAATACCTCAAATTGCCAGTTTCCACAGTAGATTTCTTTTTCATTCTGTTTGAATTATTAATGTTTGCTGTATATGACCTTAGGTGTCAGAAACTAGATTTTTCTTTTTCAGTTCATTCATAATTCTTTATTATGAAAGATTCAGAAATACAATTCAGGAAATATTGTCAGTTGAGCATTCGGTGATATTATTCGGATAAGTTTAAGTCTTAAAATATATGTTTAAATAAATTGGAAAGGAATTTTTTTAGTTTTACATCTCTCATAAAAGTGCCAGATGGATAGATTCTTTGGTATGTTTGGTCCTAAGTCTAAATTTTAGGTTTTGAATGGTGAATGTTGAAGATCTTAATATCCATAATTAATAGTGCCCTATTGAGAAATATTCCCCCCACCCACCCATAAGTTATTTGTCTGCTGCAAAACAAATCACATTGGTAATTTTGGTGAAGTTGGCTATCTGAAAAGTAGCAGTTCAAAATAGCATTGATAATCTTCTTTCAAACTAGTTGCCGTGAAAAGAACATAATAGCAAAGCCAGTAGCATTTGATGCAATAAGTGGATTTTGTGCCAAAACATAAACCATTATTCAATTACCTTTTGAGATTGCTTTTCTTCTTCCGAACAGCAGGAAAAAAGAATAAGTGCTTTTAGAGTTGAGAAAGTGCCAAAAATAAAAATGTCCAGCTTGCGCTTATTTTGGGGTGGGGGATGAAGCATATGCTGACTTTCAGAGAGGAGTTGATATATAGTTAGGGCACAGATGCAATTTGCTTTTCAAGATGCTTTTGCATGGAAAAAAAAAGGTTGAATAAACCACAGACATCGTACTATAAGTTACTAAGACAGGGAAAAGGAAACAATTTCTGGACAAAAAACAAAAGTCAGATTCAGTGCTCTCAAAGGGATGTGATGGCCAGGAAAAGAAAAAAAGTAATTAAATTAATTAGTAATTATGCAAATTAAAATTAATTTGTTGGTTGGCTTGCATAATTTATTAGTTTTGATAATATTTCTGTCCAAGCCTAAGTTACTTGCTGGAAAGTACGACTTAAAAACATAATTGACTCATGAATTATGGTCATAAGTCATTGTGGTTAAGTGATCACTTCACTGAACCACAATGCCGTCTCTCCCCATTGTGGTAATTAAGTGGACCAAGAGGTGCCTCAGGTAGGAGATGCGCTAGGATACCTGATGCAGGCCTGCACAGCAACACTCCCCAGCTCACATCTGGTCTTTTGAAAATCTTGCCCTTCTGAGAGATTGCACCAATGGTCCTTACCTCCAGAATGGTGCAAGGCAGCCTCTGCAGTAATAATCCCATGAGCTAGGCCCTCTTTCAGAAAGGTGATCTTCCACAAAACTGCCTTTCCAAAAGAGAATCAGCTGATGGGCCATGCAACCTTCCTATACAGACGTCACCTCAGGAGAGTCCGGAAGTGGGTGTCATTTTAGAAGCACTTACCATTCTCAGATTGTAAGAACTTCAGCAACTTCCAAAATGGTGCACACTTCCTGTATAGCACGTGGTAGTTCTTGTACAGGAAGGCCATATAAGCGCATCAGCTGATTCTTTTTTTGGAATGGTGATTTTTTGGAAGAGGTAAGTGGAGCAAGGCGTGACAGGGCAGGGACGAGGCCCAAGGCCTGTTAGGTATTCACCTGAGAGGGAAGTAGAGCCAAGGGACCTCGTGGGGGGTGCAAGATGGGGAAAAGACGAACAAGTGGAAGAAGTTGAAGCATTTCTGTTATTGACCATAAGGGCCTAAATTGTGATTGTGTAACTGCAGGGGCGCTACAATGGCCATAACTCAAATAAAGGCTGCAGTTTCTTTTTTTGGCACTACTGTCTTTTCAAATGGTTGAGAACAACCTGTAGGATAATTTCCCTTGTCCTTCCTAATACATTCATATGCACATCCATTGCTTCTAGTGTCTGCATATAATTGTACCTTCCTAGCTTAAAATGATTTTTGCTTTACTCGAAGATGAATTTACGGCTTTATGACTTTTATATTTTCCACATTACCTGAAAGCAATCTCCTCTTGAAAAAAAATTAATAGAAAAGGTGTGATAAACGGCAGGTCAGTTTCTGAGCCTAATGTTCAGTAGTGTGCTTTATTTACGAGAAGGAAAGTCTATTATGGAGGAAGCCAGGTTTGTCTTCTATCTGCCAGTAGTCTTGTTAGTGAAGTGCAGGGCCTTAATGACAAACCTCCTAACCATGGAAAAATATTGTAGCTCTTCCTCAGTGGCTGCTTTTTAGAATGTTCTATAACTGAGTAAATGTCAGATGAGAGTTAGCTCATTTATTAGCTCATGACATTTATTATGTTTGAAACAAGGGGCATTTCAGATTTGTTATTTTTTTAAAAAAAAATTGTTTTTAAAAAGATAAAACATAAGTACTTATTTTGTTAAAACAAGATGCAAAGCAAAGAGATGTATATTGGAAACAGTGCTATTTTATTTATCAAATAAATTTTAGTAAAAGCTTTAAAGAGAACGTAAAAGCTAACACAATACCAAATGGAAAGAACAAAGAAAGAAACAATAAATAAATAAAAGGGCATCGAGAAAGAATAAAAAGAAATAGAAGAAGTTTCTGAGATCCTCTGCAGCAAATATAAGCATGATTACAAAATTATATCTTATTCCATGAGTACAAAAATGGCTCACCTTTTTCCTGTTTATTTCTTTTCTAATCATTAAAACCACAGGTCATAAGTATTTTATGCAACCAGTATATAAGGGATTTCTAGTGAACCATGGATGTAGACATTGCCTTTTCTCTGTTCAAACAAGTCAGTTTATCCATCTCTGGATAATTTCCATCATCTTCACCATTCATCTACTGTGGGTAGTTTACTAGTTTTAAACCCTTTTGTTTTTGAGCGTACAATAGTCTTTCTGTACAATTGTCATGTATAGAAATTTTTCTAATTGCCTGTCCCTCAGTCCCCCCCAAAAAGTTTCACTTGTACTTTAATCTATAAAATCTTCTGAATTAATGTATGTATTTGTATCCATTTCTATTCTCCCCCCCCCCTTTTTTTTTTTACACATCCACCAAGCATGATAAAATGTCCCTTCAGCAAAGATTCAAAACATGTTTATACATGCTCGATAATTCTCTCTGGTGATAAATACCAACAACACATCATTTTATAGAAGTTTTCCTTAAGGCTAGAATATAGTGTAAATTTTAGTTCTTTTGACAAACATTGGTCCATTTATATGTTGTAACCAAAATTTTAGTCCATTTAATTATATATTAATTAGATCAACAGAGTTGAAAGGGACCGTCTAGTCCATCCCCCCACCCCCACCCAAGCAGGAGACCCTACACCATTTCTGACAAATGGCAGTCCAATCTCTTCTTGAAGGTCTCAAGTGATGGTGCTCCCACAACTTCCGAGGGCAAGCTGTTCCATTGGTTGATTGTTCTCACTGTCAGAAAGTTTCTCCTTATTTCCAGGTTAAATCTCTCCTTGTTCAGTTTCCATCCATTATTCCTTGTCTAGCCTGCAAGCACTTTAGAAAATAGCTTGACCCCTTCCTCTCTGTGGCAGCCCCTCAAATATTGGAACACTGCTATCATGTCTCCCCTGATTCTTCTCTTCACTAGACTAGCCAAGCCCAGTTCCTGTAATGGTTGTTCCACTTGTTCTTTCACCTGTTCTTCTTCTATCCAATATTTCAGCAACAGTTTATAAATTTTAACAATGACATGTTTATCATTAGTACATAATTCTGTTTCAGACTCAGTCTTGTTTAAAACCATAAGATCTTTTATCATACTTTAGCCCTTTTTGTTAATTGTACATATGAAAAACATAGACAAGAACATTTATTAGTTAGATTTTTATTCCAACTTTGTGTGCACTGTTTTGCATTCATTAGCAGAGCTCTTGGCAAATTAATTTGGGTGGTATAAGTTTGCATTGGTGTTTCTGTAGTGTTAGAAATACTTCTCTCTTTTTTGCAAGCATGTTCAGGGGTGGGATTCTACCAGTTCGGACCAGTTCTATGGAACCGGTTGTTACGATTCTGCAAAGTTTGGAGAACTGGCAAATCGCACCACAGACCTGAGAGCACAGGAGAGCAGAGCTGGAAAGCAGGTTACTGGGGTGGGGTGGGAATGGGGATTCTACATATCTTTCCCCCAGGAGTGGAGAGGGAATGGGGATTTTTGAGTATCCTTCCCCTGCCATGCCCACCAAGCGACACCATGCCCACCAAGCCACGCCCATAGAACCGATAGAATCCCATCATTGCCTAGAGGCTCTGTAATTGTAGGATCTTTGTGCTGCCACAAAGCATGTTTATAATAAACAGATGCTTAGACGCATCTATTAACAAACCAAATTCATAAAACAATCTTTTAACAAAGGTAAAATGTAAAGAGAAGAGGGAGCCTTATGGGTTAAATTGATAGGAGATCAGTCTTATACACAGCACTAATTCAGTGTTTCTCAAGTCTGGCCACTTTAAGTAGTAATGAAGTAATGAAGAGACTTTTTATCATTTATGGTGGACATGTGATAAAGCAAATAAATTTTTGGAGTAAGATTCTTATTTTGATACAGAAAATTCTAAAAAACGAAGATGAAATGAAACTACAAATGTTTCTTTTGGGTCTTGGAGACTTGGAGAAAAAAATTGGAACTTTGACCCTATATATATTGACAGCAGCAAGACTATTGTACGCACAAAAATGGAAGTACCCTTCGATTCCCACTATGGACGAACAGTTGCAGAAGCTGAGGGAGTTGGCTGAAATGACTCAATTGACTATTTTGATTAAAGAAAAGGATATAAGTAGCAATAGCACTTAGACTTATGTATTGCTTCACAGCCCTCTCTAGGTGGTTTACAGAGTCAGCATATTGCCTCCAACAATTTGGGTCCTCATTTTACCGATTTCAGAACGATGGAAGGCTGAGTCAACCTTGAGCTGGTGAGACCCAAACTGCCAAACTGCTGGCAGCCCGTGATCAGCAGAAGTAAGAATAAGAGCCACAATGGTGCAGTGGTTAGAGTGCAGTACTGCAGGCTACTTCTGCTGATCAGTGGCTGCCAGCAGTAGTAGCCTGAAGTACTGCACGCTAACCACTGCACCATCGTGGCTCTTACCCATATGGAGATCACTGCTGAAATGTGTTTGGTGGAATCAGGTAATCAGAGTTAGAAGGGACCTTGTAGGTCATCTAGTCCAACCCTCTGCCCAAGTGGGAGATCCTACATCATTTCTGACATATGGCAGTCCAATCTCTTCTTGAAAGTCTCAAGTGAAGATGCTTCCACAACTTCTGAGAGCAAGCTGTTTCATTGGTTGGTTGTTCTCACTAAAGATTCTTCTTATTTCCAAGTTGAATCTCTCCTTGTTCAGTTTCCATCCATTATTCCTTGTCTGGCCTGTAAACAAGAACATTTTTGGAAGAAAACATCTGCCCGACAGCTGGTTCTAACAAAGTCTTGGTCTCCAGTTGTCAAAATCTGCATGAAGTAAATAGAGCTCTTGCATAAATTGTAAATAAATATCATGTAATTAAACAATCAACAGTTCATTAATGACTAACAATAAATCCTTAGGATTTAAACACATTAAATGTCTTCTTGGTATGTTGGTCTATTCTTTTGTTGTCCAGTGTTAGTTTCCTAATTGACGCTGCCTCCAAATTTTAACTGCTTTGAAGTGCTTGTATTTCTAGTTTTCTGTACAGGAATGGTCCCTAGTCAGGGTAACTTGATTAATATCATAAGCAAAGAACAAGCTAGGCTGAAAATAACCAATAATTTATCTTTTCTAGAAATGCAGGAACTGGAAAGCAGAGAAAGCATTTCATTGAGAATGTACAAATGCTGTGCTCTTTTTCGGCTTCCACATGTTTTTGGCAAAATCTTCAGTCAAAAATTATTGAAATGCTGCATCTTATAGTCAAAGGGTACTTCTGCAACATGTTATTTTCCATCGTATTCTTGTGGCGTGGTCAATGATGAAAGGAAATTCTGGTAATAGTAAGCATGTCATGAGAGGAGGACCTTAGGATAGGGAAGATGACTTTTGTGGGTTTTTTTTTTAAAAAAAGAAAACTGGACTATATTTTTGATTTAGTTAACAAAGCATTTTCCTCTTCCCTTCTGTATATCTTTTGAGTCAGAAACATGTAGACCTAACTTATGGTTTAATGCTTTACGGAAGCATGCCCATAAGCAAGATGATAGATGTGATAAGTAGGAGCAATGTGGGATGCATTTATTCACAGTTCTAGTTGGTTTGTAGTCACCTTTAAAACACTTCGTTCTATTTGCAATTTTGCCTTCCTTCCTTCCTTCCTTCCTTCCTTCCTTCCTTCCTTCCTTCCTTCCTTCCTTCCTTCCTTCCATCCATCCATCCATCCATCCATCCATCCATCCATCTTTCAGTGATCCTTGAATAACTGAGGCTTCACTGAATAGTTGTGTGTCCCTCTGCCTTTAAGGCCTTGTGGGTTTTTTTTTTTCTTTTGAAATCATGGCGATTCCCTTTACTTCTTTTGTAGTGTAAAAATGATTCTGTCAGGTTTTGGTAAAAACAAAAAAAATCAACCATCTCTCAAAAATGAATATTGATGGCTTTTCTTCACTCTTCAGAACTCATCTGTGGCATAACCATAAACTCCTACTAATAATGCACGTGAAGTTTCACATCAATGTTTATTGGGAAGTTGAAGGCCTCATCTTTACCTTAGTGATAGCTTTTAAGATAATTGTTTCCTCCTAGCAATGATGCACTCTTCTTGTTAGATAAGAATTAGCAATAGCTCACAACTCTAAACAACAATAAAAGAACTACATAGAGGTAGTCCTCAGATTATAACAGTTCATTTAGTGACTGTTCAAAGATACAATGGCACTGAAAAAAGTGATTTATGACTGTTTTTCACACTTGCAACTATTGTAGCATCCCCATGATCACATGATCAAAATTCGGATGCTTGGCAACTGGTTAATATTTATGACGGGTACATAGTGATCCCATTTACGACCTTCTGACCAGTAAAGTCAATAGGGAAGCCAGATTCATTATTATTATTACCTTTATTGTCAGAGTACAACATGTGTACAGTGAGATTGGCTGAACCTCCCTTTGTGCACTCCCCCACAAATACAACTCACAGTGAGGACAGAAGTCCCTAACCCAGTCCCAATCTTATTACACATCACACAATGTGCCATTCATTTAACAATTGTGTTATACTAACTTGATGACTGCAGTGATTCACTTAACAACAGTGGCCAGAAAGTTGTAAAATGGGGCATAACTCACTTACCAAATGTTTCACTTAGCAACATAAATTTTGGGCTCAATTGTGGTTGTGAATCGAGGATTTCTTGTAGGTATTCATTGCAACAATCCTTGCATTTCAACTGGCCCTCTGTACTTTTTCGGCTTCTTTTCACATGATTTGCCTAGTAAAGCTGAGTACGTAGATATACTAGTGGATGGCTGAATAAGTTGTTTCTGCCTAAAACTGTTTACTGTATCCAAAAAGTAATGTGCGAGGCAATTGGCAAATACAGGTGGCTCCTACCTCTTTAGTAGCAGCTGATTAGTTTATTGTAAGCTAAATCTTGCAGTAAGCAAAATTGTAAGTTAAATCTTCCAGATTTTATTTGGCCTTAGGTAATAAATAGGCTAGAAATTCATCCTATTTTCCTGTCTACATGTCATACAGTAGTTCTTCCTCTCGGTAGTAGTTCTTCGAGGCATCTAATATCCTCAGTTTTTAAAAATTTGATGACTTAGAGAGTTATGATAAGAGGAGCTGCGGTCTTTGGGTTAACTACTGCAAAAAGGCCAGATACCACGGGAAGGCACTTTACTGGCCAGCTAAGTATAGCTTCATCTTTTCTAGTTCAACTACAGTAATCAGAAATTCATACAAAAAGCATTTTAGCACTACTGGGGAGTGGTAATTCATACATAAATCAGCCTTCTATGGATTGGATCATTTCCCTCACTGGCAATTTGTAATCTGGGAAAACAGACATAGCAACTTTGCATAACCCTGCAGGCTGCCCATTTCTATCTAGGTGGGCCATCTGCACGTTTGTGTGGCAAGACTCTTGCCTAAATAGCATATTTCACTTTCCTCTGGAGAATCCAGATGTTAATTAGCATTACTCAGTGAGGCTGCCCTGACGTTAAAATGGAATATTACATTCTCTGTCCTTGATATTTGGGATTTCACTGTTTAATTCTACTACATTAAAAAAATACATAAAAGGCAGTTAACAATAAATAGATAAACATTTTTTTTTCTTGTCTGGAGTTGGAATATGCTAATACTACTAGCATATCTCTCATCTTGTTAATGCTACAGGTCCTTGACAATTTCCTGCAGATGGATTATTCAATTTGGAAAAAGAAAATCAAAATATTTTGTGATTTGTGGGTGTCTACATTGTTTTATTAATTATGTGGTGTTAGGAGGGAAAGGTATTTTATTAGTATATGTCCTTTTGTTTTATTTTTTCTGTGCTGACACACACACACACACACACACACATACACACACACACCTCTGTGGTTTAGTGAGTTTATTTATGTTCCCCAGCAATCATGTTCAAGATTCAGAACTGTCCTAATTAAGGCTAACCATGAGCAGGCCAAGATTAGTCCACAAAGCAATGGCCCAATGGTCCACAAAGCAGTTGAAAGTTGTTCAAACAAATAACACCACCAAACAAACTGAAATCTGTATACAAGAGAGCTTGCAAGGCAAGAAAATTCCAGAGTCTACAAGGCATGAATCAATTCCAAACATGGTGTCCATCCAGGGTGAAACAGGAAATACTACTACTAAAATCACAGCTACAAAACAAACACGTTGTTCTCAGCAACGCCTCCCTCTTTCTGCTGTGAAAAATAGCCAGCTTTCCGGTGTAGTCCATCAATATGGGTGGGACCTTCCCATCTCAAGTACTCTGGCTGACTTCCATTGCTTCTGTCTTTTCTCTGCCCTACGTGTTTTCAAATCAGTTGCAGACGGCAGTTCCTCCTCCTCTTTGCTGCCTGCCTGCCAATACAAGCTTTCCTCAGCTGAAGCCTTCTCCAAATCACTTCCGGATGGCCATTCAAAGTCATCAATCAACAGTTCCCGAGTCCCAGGAATGGACTCATTCTCCCCTCTGCTGACATCTGAGGAATCTGGGGAGTCATCCAAAGGAGATATCACAGTTTCATGGAGCTTTTTAACTTGTTATATTATAGATTGGCCTGAGAAAAGTAATTTTGAGTTCCATGGCAATAGAATGGAACTTTTGGTAAACAAATACAGGTAGTACTCAACTTATAACAGTTCATTTAGTGACCTTTCAAAGTTACAGTGGCACTGAAACAAACGTGACATGACCATTTTTCACAGTTACAATCTTTACAGCATCCTCATGATCATGTGATCAAAATTCAGATGCTTGGCAACTGGTTTGTATTTGTTATCATTGCTTTGTCCCAAAGTCATGTGATTACCTTTTGTGACCTTCTGATGAACAAAATCAATGGGGAAGCCAGATTCACTTAACAATTGGATTACTAACGTATCAAGTGCAGTGATTCCCTTAACAACTGTGGCAAGAACGATTGTAAAATGGGGCAAAACTCACTTAACAACATAAATTTTGGGCTCAATTGTGGTTGTAAGTTGAGGACTAATAATAAGAGTAATAATATAGTATGCTTAAATGTACCTAACAGTTACAGGAAGATGCTGCTGAAAAATGTGTCCATGCAAATTTTAATTTTGGCCCAATGTCATGGCTGACTCTTGAAACAGTAGGATATGGGTCCAATTACATAGCTGTAAGGATGGAGAAAATCCATTTAATGATTCAATTTTCTATGCTGCAAGCTGGCTATGTCAATGTGGTGTATTTATAAATAAGTTGTTTCTTGAAATTGGTCTTTTCAACTTTTTGGTCAGTTATCGCTTGGCTTTATTTGGCAATGCTTATCAATAGATGTATAGATTTACAAATAGCCTAATTTAGATCTGTATATAGATAATATATAGGTATGATATATTCAAGGTCCACCCCACCCCTGAAATCAAGGTCCATCCCACCCCTGAAAGGACCTAATGATAAAGACTGCAACGACGACACTATTAAAGCCAACCTCTTTAACACATTCTTTGGCTCAGTATTTGTAAACAGCAATGGATCATGCCCAGTATTTCCACAGATAACTATAATGATCTAATACGTATTGATTTTACAGTAGACAGTGTTGAAAAAGCACTGCGCAATCTAAAACCATCTCTATCTATTGGAAAGGATGAAATATGTGCCTACTTCTTAAAAAAGCTATCCACTGCCATAGCTGAACCTCTAAGCATAATCTTTGAAAAATCTTTCAGGACCAGCTCCTTGCCAAAACTATGGTCACAACCACAGTCATCCCCATTTTCAAAAAGGGAGACCCCAGCCTAGTTGAAAATTACAGACCAATCTCTTTTTGCTGCGTCACCTGTAAAGTTATGGAATCAATTATTAACCAATCCATTATCCCCCACTTAGAGACAAGCAACCTACTCTCTAATAAACAATTTGGTTTCAGAAAAAAACTATCCTGCAATCTGCAACTCTTATGCAAAAACATATGGACTACACAACTCGATCAGGGCAAAGCAATAGACGCAATCTATATAGACTTATGTAAAGCCTTTGATTCAGTGGTACACCCCAAACTACTCCTAAAACTAAAATCTTATGGTATTTCTGGACACCTGCATAACTGGATAGAATCAGACAACAAATGGTCAAAATTGGGAGCATCCTATCAAATTCTGTACCTGTCAACAGTGGTGTCCCACAAGGCAGTGTTCTAGGACCAACTCTTTTCATACTCTACATAAATGACCTCTGTGATCATATAAAGAGCAACTGCATCCTCTTCGCTGATGATGTAAAGCTATTCAACACCACAGACAATACTGCTACCCTTCAAAAATACCTTGACTATGTATCAGAATGGTCAAACAAATGGCAACTTCAAATCTCAACAAATAAATGCTCTGTCTTACATATTGGCAAAAAAATAAATAAATCAGAAAATAAAATATAGCCTGAATAGTCAAGACCTTGTTGATGATCCAAACTCTGTCAAGGATCTTGGAGGACTCATCTCTAATGATCTAAGTGCTAGAGCCCACTGTAACTACATAGCCAAAAAGGCATTAAGAGTTGTTAACCTAATCTTACGTAGCTTTTTCTCTGGTAATATTACACTACTAACTAGAGCATACAAAACATTTGCTAGACCAAAATTCAAATACAGCGCATCAGTCTGGAACCCACATTACGTATCTGATATTAACACAGTTGAGAAAGTCCAGAAATATTTCATAAGAAGAGTTCTCCACTCCTCTACTCATTGCAGAATACCTTATGCTGGCAGACTTGAAATTCTAGACCTAGAAAACCTAGAACTACGCTGCTTTCGGTCTGATCTAAGTATAGTATATAAAATCATACATTGCAATGTCCTACCTGTCAGTGAATACTTCATCTTCAACCATAACAGTACAAGAGTAAATGATACAAACTCAAGGTTAATCGCACCAAACTTGATTTCAGGAAAGACGACTTCAGCAACAGAGTGGTCAGTGTCTGGAATACTCTACCTGACTCTGGTTTCTTCCCCAAACCCCAAAAACTTTAACCTTTGACTGTCTACTATTGACTTCACCCCTTTCCTAAGAGGTCTGTAGGGGGTGTGCATAAGCGCACCAACGTGCCTACCGTCCCTGTCCAATTGTTTCTTTTATTCTTCTTATATGTATCCATGTATTCATAACTATGTTTTTACTTATGCCTATTATCTTGTAAGCAATTGACAAACCAAATAAAATAAATAAATAAAATAAATAATAGTGCTTCCAAAAGTATAAAGAGCAACCAACTAAAAACAAGGCTGGATTTTGTGGTCCGAAGCTTCATGCAGCTCATGTTCCAATATTGAAGCCTTCAAAGCATCTGCAGATTTTCCTGTGAAATTCAGTGGCAAAGTGTCTACAATTTTATTTGAAGCCGCGATAGTGCTTAATACAGATATAGGAATGTTGCACATCTGAAATAATTGGATGGCGGATAAATTCAACCCCATTTCTAAGGTCTTTGTTATATCACCATGCATGAACTTCAGAGTCTGAAAAGAACACTACTGGATGTGGAAATATTGCTCATTTGTGTTCTAGGATTTCTGTTTTCTTCTAAAGCAAACAAAGGTGTTGCTACTACAATTACCTTTATTCTATTGTGGTGGAATTCAGACACCATGGGCCATTATAAATGTGTAATGATGTATGTTTTTTTTTAAAACTTATTACACTGACACGGAGGCCAAAGAGCCCATTTTGTTCTGCAAAAGGCAGCAGAGACAGAAATTTGGGGGAAAAAAATAAGATGAATTTGATGGCTGCAGAAAAGTCAGGATCTAAGTGCTTCCTTTCTTGTTTCATTGTTTAAATTAAAGAAGGTTTCATCCATGGAACTGAGAATATGAGCAAATGCTCCATCTCTCCCCAGTCATATGGTTGTAAATTGGCCTCTGGATCACTTTCTCTTCTAAACTACACTACATTAGTTAATTATGGTCCCTAAGATTTTTCATTATGATCTGGTTCTTCCAAATTTCTCACCTTTGTTTTTCCTCGTAGCTGTTTTGGTCTGTGTTTTATAGGCCCTGTATACTGTACAAACAAGAGATGAGATATTTTTCTGCTTGAATGAGCCAAAAAAGATACTTGAAGGAAGGAAAGAAATATCAGCCCTGAAAACTTGAACTAGGTGCCAGAATATGAGGGCATTGCTTGAATAAAATTTGTCCTCAGATACTCCTAGATGCTGCTCAAAACTGGTTGGAAGCGTTGCTTTGTTTAGATAATCCTGACAGCACCATAATCAGAGTATGTCAGAAAAATAAGAAATAATGCATGATTAAGTATCTAAGTAAATGACAATAGTAAATGACAATATCCAATAATGAATAAATATTGTGTATTAGAAATTATTATTTTAAAGAAGTTTCTTGTTTGCTTAATCGGGCTGGATAATCATGTCCAATAAATGATGTAACTGGTTCATTTTCCTTAAAATTTATAATGCATACTCTGTAGTGTAAGCTAGCAACATTTAATTGCGAATAAAGAAGTTCAATGAACTTTTAAGCATAAACGGGAATTATTTTATGAGTATAAATAATGGAAACACATAAACATGCACTTGAGAATGCCAGCTATTTTTAATTCACTATGCATAACTTGCTGTTATAAAATATAGAATAGAGTAGAATTCTTTATTGACCAAGTATGATTGTACACACAAGGAATTTGTCTTGGTGCAAATGTGCGGTATCTGCTATCCCGCATCAGATGGGCGCCTCATGAAAGGGAGCGAAGGAGAAAGAAACGACAGGAGACGAGGTTTCTCGGGATGAGTGCGCCCAGAATGTCTTGGTACGCACTCTTTTATTATGCTTCTTCACAAGGGGGGTGAAATTTTTCAGAGCCCAAGTCAAACAGGATATGCAGGATTTACAATAGCTCAGGATACCAGGTTAAACAGGATGTGCGTGATTTACAACAGTTCAGGTCAGTTAGGATATGCATGCTTTATTGACAGATGTTTATCTCCCCGTCCTTTGTACGTGCCTTGCAAAGATCACTGAAGAGACAGAAGTCTAATGTTTACACGTGAATGATACAATGTTGCAATGCTTGAATGATACATAGTTGCAATGATACATAGTTGCAATCACATGAATGATACATAGTTACAACATCTCCTCTGTTTTTATTATTTATGACGAGTCTTCTTCCTCATCCAAGAAAACAGGAACCATTTTTCTGAAATGTTCGCCGTCCCCGTCATCTAGGCAGGAGTGCGATCCATCAGCGTCAGGGTTGTCCAAGGAGCGGTAACTCAGCAATGACATTTTTTCGTCCGGTGTTAAGGACATAACATGAGCTTGCAATAACACATTAACATTAGCAGTTATGGAGGATAATTGATTTTTCAAAAATTGCAATATTCTATTAAAACAACAAGGTCCTATAATACATATCAATATAATGATTATTAATGGTCCTGCCAATGCAGTTAAAAAGGTTGTAAGCCATGGTGAAATAGAAAACGAACCTTGATACCAATTATACATGTTTAACCTTTCTTTTTCTCTATCTTTTAAGCGTTTTTCGAATTCATTCATAGAATCCAACACGACCCCCCTGCTATCAGCATAAAAGCAACATTCTTCTTTAAGCGCAGCACACAATCCCCCTTGTTTTAAAAATAACAGATCTAAGCCTCTACGATTTTGCAAGACTACTTCCGAGAGGGATGTCAAGGAGTTTTGCAAAGTTACAATTGATTTCTCAATTCGTAATAAATCATCATCAATGGCTGAACCCAGAGCTGTAATTCTTTGGTCAGAGATAGCTAGTCCTGCAATGCCCGTGGCTGCGCCCGTGGCGCCCAGAGCAAGCAGTAGACCTAGAGTGAGAGTACTAATAATTTCCCGCTTTGCTCTGAGGGGGTATTCCATGGGTGCCTGTAGGAATATAAAATCATCAGAGTTATACACATTAATTTTTGGTACAAGCCATACTTGAATGCAAAATGATTTGGATTTAACAAGTTCATCCCCATGGACACATGCCGTGAGACCGGTGTTACAAGCCCAGACAGAATTTTTGCCAAGGATAAAATACATTCCTTTTAGGCGTGATGTTAAATTTCCTCCTGAAGAGGTGTAGACTGCAGAATATCCCCCGATGGTGTGGTAGCAGCCAAGGCGGTTCTTAGAAAGATATAAATCACAATGATAGCCATTAGAAACATTATGACAATATTGTGAGTAATTGGATGGAATATTTCCCAAGCAACAACCAACCCCAATGATGGAAGAAACAGTAATAGTGGAGTTCCTCCAACGGCAACGTTCGTCTGATGTGGAATTAACAATGGGTTCTTGGGAAGCGATGGCTTCGTAAAAAGGTGGAGAGGCAGAAACACAAAGCCAACATGTGGAGGCAATTGATGAGTTTGAGGAGTTCAACAAGGCATAGGAAGCTTTGATCAATGGAATCAATGGGTTAACTTCCTGTGTTATGGGTTGCAAGAAAGGGGATTTAATAACCTTTTCATGTGGTCCCACCGGGTCAGAGCGAGGGAGTTCAATGTGATGTTGAATGTAAAAAATATTTCCATAATGCTTTCCTGGCCAGACTATTTTTAGGCGGGCACCCCATTTCAAGCCAGTGTCCCATAGGGTACTTTTCTTGCCTTGGTCCGTGAACCTTATGGTTACCGGGTTGCATTTGGGCAATTTTTCACCACCACATGGAATATCCCATGTGGTGCGAGTGGCAGTAATGAGATCACCCTTAGTGCCCGGATTCCAATAAATATGTCCAGTTGAAACACACGACCAGTCTTTGCAAAAGTAATCCGACAACCCCCCGCAGTCGAGAAGTCGTTGGGCAGGGGACTGAGTGTCGGAAACGGGCTGTCCGGGGCATACATAAAACCTATGTTCATTTACAAATCTATGATTAGGCTCCGTTGGATGAGAAGGCGAGTTGTAGGCGGTGGAGCCTACAAGCATTTCTGCCAAATCGAATTGAAGTGGTGGGTAGACGTCTTCTATGCGAGAAAAATTGGTTGTAGAATTTAAACGAACGCCTTGAAAGTCAGTTATAGTCCAAGTAATATTATATCTTCTATGAGGCTTCTGCGGATCATCATGGGCAGTTCTTTTGAAGCGTCGTTTGTTGACAGGATCAGAGTTCGGGTATATAAAAGCATCACAAGTAGGAGAGAGGGCTATGGACAAGTTAGTTGTAGAACATTTACGAGATGAGGAGGGAATACAATTAGTAGAAAAAGGATAATAATGACAATAATGACAATGAAGATTAATTTGGTCATTCATCAAGGATGTTAGTTGGGGTGGGGGAACCCATGATACAATAGAAGGACATTTAGGTCCCCCTATATCTAGCTTGAATAGAGGAAAAGATTTTAAGGTTCCTTTCCATAGGAAGAGTAAAGAAGGAACAAAAGAGCGAGTGGTAGAGTGTTCTGTAAACAAAACAGAAGTGACAGAGTGAAAGCTACGGGTAGCGTTTTCATGACGTACCCTCATGGAACAAGTATAATATCCTTCTGTTAATGAAGTGGCTTTAACACGAATAATCTTTTGACAGGAAGTATAGGTTTTGTTGAAGTATGTGTGAATATAAGGAGATAGATTTATGGGAAGATTATCATGCCAACAAACAATAGGACAGCCACTACCATAATTAATAAAGCGAAATTCTAATGTGGTCCAATGACCATGTTGAACAAAGGTATAAGTAGGATATGAATAAGGTAGAAATTGCAAAGAGGATATAGGCAAGAATATCAGGAAGAGTTTAAGATGCAGATGTAGCGGAGGAATTCCCATGATAGGGTCTTACCGCCTGACCAGGGACCCAGCAAGTGGTTTTGTCTGGCAGTAAGATCGCAGCGTAGCCTCGTCCCCAAGTGAGAAGCTCAGTGGGACCCTGCCAGGCAGGATCTGGCAATCTGCGATAATATACCAGAGGTCTGTTAGGAGGGGGCGAGGGGGAGGAAAAATGACGTGAAGCAGCAGAAGTGGGAGGAATGCCAGTCAGATTGAGAAAGTTTAAGGTGTAAAGACAAATGTTAAGAGAATTTTGCAATGCTGGGAGGTTCGGGGGTTTTTCCCGCAACGAATATCGATCAAGAGCACTTTTCAGAGACAAGTGTGCCCGTTCCACAATAGCTTGCCCCTGGCTGTTGTAGGGAATCCCAAACTTGTGAGTTACATCCCATCTGTTATAGAAGTCCTGAAAAGCAGAACTTGTATAGGCAGGTCCATTGTCTGTTTTTATTTCTATTGGACGTCCCAGCGAGGCAAAGGTACGAATTGAATGATTGATGACATGTTTTACAGTTTCTCCCCTTTGAGGAGTAGCCAGAATAAACCCTGAATATGTATCTATGGAAACGTGCAAATATTTCCAAGGGGCAAAAGGTGGATACTGAGTTACATCTGTTTGCCAAATTTCACAAGCTTTTAATCCTCTAGGATTTACTCCTATGGGAATGGAATGTCCTTGCTTACTACATGTGGGGCATTGTTGAATAATGGCAGCAGCTTCTGCCTGAGTTAGAGAAAATTGTTTTTGTAATGCTTTTCTATTTTGATGAAAATAATCATGGCTTTCGGCTGCTGTCAGATTAAAAATTGATTTACCAGATGCAGCTGCTGCAGCTGCGTCTGCCACCTTGTTTCCCTCCTGTAATATACCAGGAAGAGGTTGATGGCTCCTGATATGTGCTACAAAAAATGGATGTCTGCGGTTGTTGATACATTGCTGTAGAGGAAGCAATAACTTTAACAAAGAAACAGATATGCTAGGAGATAAATAGGCTTGATATATATTTTTCAAAATCTGAGAAACGTATAAGGAATCTACTATTAAATTAAAAGGAGCTTTTTGAAACTGTTGAAACGCAATAAGAGATGCAGCAAGTTCTGCCTGTTGAGCAGAAGATTGCGGAGGGGTAATTTTAGTTTTCCACTCTCCCTCCTGGTACCATGCACAAGCACCATACATTTTCCCCCCATCTGCATAAAGCGTAGGTGCATCTACTAATGGAGATATTGAGAGGGGGGATTGCCATTCAAAAGGGAGAGTTTTAAGAAAAGTGAAACGTGGGTCTGCAGGTAAATGGCAAGAAGTTTGCCCTGGCCACTCTTCTAAAGCGTATTGTAGTTCTTCTGAATTACACCATAGCATTTCCCACGTGGTCAGTGAGCAAGGAGTGAATATTGAAACAGGCTCACATCCCATGAGTTGTTTACATCTTTGTCGACCTTTAAAGATCAACTGGGAATATGCAGAGGCTTTACTAGTGATTGTGGTCCGTGAGGTGTGAGACAAATGCAGCCATTCTAAAATCAGAACCTGTGTCTGATGAAATTGCATAATGACAGCTGTGGGTCTCTGAACAGTATTTAGCAAAGCAATTGATAAAGGACAATTTTCTATAGCCCGATCCACCCATCTAGTAGCCATTAAATGGGAAATGTCTTTCAATGCCTGCAACTGCTCTTTATTTAGAATGATAACATCGGACGGGGCTTTACCTTGCGTGAGAGCATTAAAGAGAGGAGCTAATGTAGCTGTAGTCAAACCCAAATAAGGACGTGCCCAATTTAAGGTTCCCAGGAACTGTTGTAAAATCACAAGTGTTGGTTTTGGGGGAAGTGTTGGGAGGGGAAGGGAAGGAACAGCAGCTGAAGCAAGTAACTTGTGTCCTAAATAGGAAAAGGGAGGTTTGGATTGTATTTTTTCTGGGGCTATAATGAGACCTGCTTTACCTAAAATAGAGGTCAGACACGGCAGAGTTTTTAATACCGTGCCCTTTGGGCCAGGTGCAGATATCAATATATCATCCATGTAATGATAGATTAAAAAATGAGGATATTTGTCCCTGTATGGTTGCAAGGCTAAATCCACAAAAAATTGACACATAGTTGGACTGTTTAACATGCCTTGCGGTAAGACTTTCCATTGATATCGTTTGGTAGGTCTCTGATTATTTAAGGTTGGTACTGTAAAAGCAAATAATTTTCTTTCTAACTGGTGTAATGGAATGGAGAAAAAACAGTCTTTTAGATCGATAATGATAAGGTCATACTCTTGAGGAATTATATTAGGATTTGGAAGACCACATTGCAGGGGTCCCATTGGAAGGAGGACCGAATTCACAGCCCTTAAATCCTGAAGGAGGCGCCAAGCTCCGTTTTTCTTTTTGATAACAAAAACTGGGGTATTATATGGACTCAATGAGGGTTCTAGATGACCCCTATCTAATTGTTCTTGAACAAGAGAATGTAAGGCTTCAAGCTTTATAGAAGGGAGAGGCCACTGATCAATCCACACAGGGTTATTGTTAGTCAAATATAAGCGAAGCATGGTTAATGGAGGGTGAGTTGCGCATTAAACTGTGACATAAGGTCTCTTCCCCACAAATTAGTATACAGAGGAATTACAGCTGGTTTAATATAAGCAACACATTGAGACTCAGGGGAATGGGCTTTTACCCAGTTTCTGCTAATGCGAGTCTCCTGGAGTCCCCCCACTCCTCTCACTGCTGGTGCCACATCTGCAGGCCAGGTGTTCGGCCACTCAGCGGTTCGGATGACAGAAATATCCGCTCCAGTATCTAAAAGACCAAGAAAGGATCGACCATTCAATAAGAATGTTACCGTAGGTTTCGGTTGACTAATTGGTCTTTCAATTGCATAGAGTTGCTCTTGTTGTTGGTCTAAGAGCACAATCATTTTTGCCACAACATCCCCCTCATTTATAGTAACTTCTGTATTAGCTAGCACAGACAGACAGACATCAGACAATACAGTGGGGTCATGCAGAAAAGGAGAGGCAAGAATACCTTGTTCAGCTAAATCCCTTACAGGAAAGACTAGCACTGGAATATCGGGGAGCATATGAAAAGGCTGAACAGGATGTACAAAGAGAAAGTCAGCGACGCCAGGAAGATAAGTAACAGTTTCATTAGCAACAAGATTGTAAGTGAAAGAAGAAAAGTTGCAAGTTTCAGCAGCCTTTGTTGTGGGGCTGGCTGCCTGCCCCGTTTCTAGTTTCCCTGATTCAAAAAAGGTTTTTGAATGATTGCAGGGTTATTCTGCTGTTCATTCTTTTGGACTCTGCATTGATTAGCCCAGTGATAGCCCTTTTGGCATCGAGGGCATAGCGTCTTTGGGCGAGCTACCTGGTTTCTTGACATATTTGCTCCCCCGCCCGGGGCCCTGCATTGGCTCTTAAAGTGGCCTGGCTTGCCGCAATTAAAACAATTGCCCATTTTGCGAGTATTTTGTTGGGAAATGGGAAGAAGAGAGCCCATATTCTGCTGCATGCCTTCAGTAATGGCTGTAGCCAGAGTAGACATGGAATGGGATGTGGTTCCTATGATTCGGCAGATTGTAAGATAATCTGCCAAGGTAACATTTTTCTTATTAATTAATGGTTGCAAAACTTTCTGACAATCAGCGTTTGCGTTTTCAAAGGCAAGTTTTAAACTTAATTCATTACAAGCCTCCTCATTATCAATTTGTCTTTCTAAGGCTTCTGTGAGATGGTTTATAAAGGAGGAAAAAGGCTCAGAAGGTCCTTAGGCTCAGAATAATCTTAGAGAAAGATTTGGGCACGCATCCCGCATTATCAACCTTTCGAGCAGCGGCCAAAGCACAATCCTGTAATATAGGGAAAGCAGCTGCGTCTGTGGCAGTCTGCTGGGCAATGGTAAGCATAGTGCCCGTTCCGTTAAGCATATCTAAAGTGACATTTGCCAGCAAGCCTCTAGCGGCTGCGGCTGCGGTACGTTTGTGAAATTCTGACTCCCAGACCAAAAATTATGAAGGCGTGAGGATCATGGTGAATAATGTACGCCAATCAGCATTTATCAAATCAGCGCCTGGTTGGGTTATTGATCCTAAAAGACCCTGTACATACTGGGATTGAATACCATTTTCCTTGCAAGCTGCTTTTAAATCCTTAATTATTTTATACGGCATTGGGGTATATTGAGGAGCTGGGGGATTGCCGGCTTGTATGACAGGATAAAGGGAGGCAGCTGCAAGGGTGTCCTCATCCATTTCCCCTTCATAAAAGGCTTGTTGAATGGCTTTTACAACACCCCCTCCACCTCGGGAGGGTGGTGGAGGACACAGGGGCTCTACATTTGTGGAAGTGGATTGAATGACTTATGATCATCTGGAGCAGAGGGTTGAAGGATAGAGAAGTTATCATAACTTGGTGGGGGAGTTTCAAACACATTCCCTGCTTCTATTTGATAATGGACTTTTAAAGCCTCCATAATTTTCCTCCAAGTGACCAAAATGCCAATAGGTGCACGAGGAGGATTATGGAGATATTCACCAATTATTTGCCAATTGGAAATTTTTAAGGACCCTTTCTCTGGATAATTGGGACAATGTTGCCACACATAAGCCAATAATGTAGCAATAGGTTTCTTTTTTATTGGAGAGCCCTTTAAATTTGCAGAGTATTTAGAAGAAGAAGCGACTAACTCCCTCAGCTCCTTCAGATGCTGCGTCTGCTGTTGAGAAAAGTTTCAACCCATACTTACGAAAAGTCGAGACCGTGTTTCAGATCCGATGAAGTGCAATTCGCTTCAGGCCTGGCGATGCACAGCTCCCATCGAGCGGATAAGATATGGGCGCATCGCTGCGTATCCCCCTTAGGGAATCACGTCGGGGTCACCAGAATGTGGTATCTGCTATCCCGCATCAGATGGGCGCCTCATGAAAGGGAGCGAAGGAGAAAGAAACGACAGGAGACGAGGTTTCTCGGGATGAGTGCGCCCAGAATGTCTTGGTACGCGCTCTTTTATTATGCTTCTTCACAAGGGGGGTGAAATTTTTCAGAGCCCAAGTCAAACAGGATATGCAAGATTTACAATAGCTCAGGTCAGTTAGGATACCAGGTTAAACAGGATGTGCGTGATTTACAACAGTTCAGGTCAGTTAGGATACCAGGTTAAACAGGATGTGCGTGATTTACAACAGTTCAGGTCAGTTAGGATATGCATGTTTTATTGACAGATGTTTATCTCCCCGTCCCTTGTACGTGCCTTGCAAAGATCACTGAAGAGACAGAAGTCTAATGTTTACACGTGAATGATATAATGTTGCAATGCTTGAATGATACATAGTTGCAATGATACATAGTTGCAATCACATGAATGATACATAGTTACAACACAAATGCTCTCAGCGTACATAACAGAAAAGATACATTCATCAAGAGTCAAGAATTATAATATATAAATATGTTTAATATATATAAAATGCTGGCTAACATTTTGTGTATAGTATCATTTTAGCAATTATGCCCTTTTTCAGTACAAAAATTAAAATTGCATATGAAAATATTGCTTCTTTATAGTACGTACACGAGGTTTTAAAAAGCCTATATTACAAATGAATGTATTGTGAACAATCTAGTCTAAATGGATTAGTCATCTGTGCCTCCTTGATTATTCGTTTCTTGAGTCTAAAACAATGCGTTTAATTAGCCTTAGTTATTAAAAAGCATATGTGCCTGACTGCTTCCTTGTATTGCCCTTTTTCTTTGCTTTCCTACCAGCTCTTTAGTTCTTACCTTTTTGTGACCTAATGAATTTGCTCTATCAAGTTCTTAAAAGATCCTATTCTGCAATGTATAGAAACCATAGAGCATCCGGTACTTAAACTCACCTATCAGGCATCTCTCCCTTACTCCCTCCCTCTCTCCCTCTCTCTCCCCCCCCTCTTTTTCTCCCAACCCCCTCCCTCTCCCCCCTCCCTCTCCCCCCTTCCAATATAATGGTAATTGTTTCATATAGGCTGCCAATAATAATGTTGGCTCAGTGAAACCTTAGGAAATATGAAATTGTGATATCTGAGGTGGGTGGGGGTGTTATATGAAAATTTCCAATCCTAGCTTGGGATTTGTAGTTCAGCAACCTTTGGAATTTCAAAGCAATGTTCAAAACAAGGAAAAAGCAACAAAAGCCTGATTACAAACATTTACTCAGCTGCTGTTAGGTTGTAAAAACAGATTAAAGAGATGAATGTTATGTTGTGCTGGTGGTTTTCTTATTGCAATTTCTAATCAAGCATTAGAAACAACTAAGTGTTACTCCAAATGTTAGCGCTGAATGTTATATATTTGAAGGGACTGGTCTGTTCTTCCATGTCATTATATAGTAAAAATGGTTAACTACATAACAGAATATATTTCAGAATTTAGAGCAATACAACAAAATGATTGAATCAGAGTGTTTCATGGAGCAGAAACAGGTCCATCAATTTGGTCCATCAAAGACAAATTCTGGAATTTTATAGAAATTCAGTGGGTATATTTCAGTGCTATTTTAATGTAGAAATCACTGACTAATATGATTGCTATTGATTCTGGTTCCTGCGTCCTGATAATCCATACTCAATTCTCTTTCCTGGATAAACCCAGAAGATAGGTTTGTATGAATTCTGAATCTGGGATTAAGGTTTAATGCAGCCAGAAGTTAGATTACAATGTGTGCACAATCTTTTCTGTCATGGTGCTTGCCTTGTGGAAATTTCTTCCCCTGGAAGCAAAGTTATCTCCATCCCTGACAACATTCTGCAGATCCCTCAAGATTTGGCTATGCTATTAAGCCTGGGCAGTCTCAGAGGATTGGAGAGATTTTGTAATGCTACTCTTACTATGGTTAACATTTTCCTCTCTTATTTTGTATCCTTTTTAACAGTGTATATAATGATTGTTTTTTATATGTGCTTATTGGGTTTTTTTTATTTTATTTTAATGTTGCACACTGCCTAGAGTCACTTTCTGAGACTTAGAATAACTTTATTGTCACTTTGAATGTACATTAATTGGCATACATTAAAATGAAATTACGTTGCATGCAGCTCTCAAAGGGTCTCCACCACTAATATAAACATGACAAGATAAAGAAATAAATACAAAAATTATGCATGTACCCACATATATTATATGATACGGAGAAATAACACGGTCTAGCTCAGATGTATACATGTACAAGGCAAGAAAAACAAATATTGCAAGTTTATCAGGCATAGGGAACAAAGCTGTTACAGAATCTGGTAGTCCTGCTAAAAATACTTCGAAACTTCCTCCCAGAGAGGAGCAACAGAAGTGGGTGTCTAGGATCTCTCACAATGCTTTCTTGTGAGATGGATGCCTATATAAATATGATTAATAAATAAAAATTAAAAACAGTTATTTGAAAGTAAATTATTTTGTGTGTCCACTGTCATATTTATCAATACATAGGAATTAGGGAATCTTCTGCCTTCTGAATTATTTTCTCAGTGAGTCTAAGACAACCTCTTCGATTTTAAAGGTAAATTCTCTGTGGGGAAAACAGTAGGTAAATACTGTAAACATAATTACAGGTTTGTATGTAACACAAATGTAGTCCTCCCATTTCATCAGGTATGGTTGATATTGTACAGCGTGGCAGAAAATTACCCAAAGATTCTATTGCTACACTATTTAAACCCAGTAAGCAATTACTCCACTATACGAACCAATGACTAAAAGAGATGAAATTATTTTATCAATTATTACTCATAGTCCTTGGCAGGAAGTAGATTCCAACCAGACTCTGGCTGATTTTGGGCAAGAATTTTTATTTATTTTTTAATAAATAGGGTGGAGAAACTAAAAGCAGCCATCTGATATAAAATGCTCCAACTCAGAACAAATCTCCATTGAGAACAGTAACACTTGCCTTCCAGGGGGGAAAAAAACTTTAAAGGGGACACTGTATTGATAATCTTATTTAGGACCAAGCAATTGGTACAAAATAAGGACCAACACTAAATTCTGTAGGATTCTGCTGATTAGAATGGATATCGGATTAAAAATTGCTATAAGTTGTCTGTAAGGCAATAGTGGTCCCAAATGAGATTGTTGACAATATAGTCCTGGTGCTTTACTTCCTATACCATCAAGAGAAAAAAAAGTATGTCTTGATTTCTCTTCCAATAAGGGACCATGGTTTAAAGTGTCAGTAGCTTCAAAACTTTAGTATTATAAAATGACTGCAGAAGACAATATCTCCTAGGCCATTTAGAGCTGATACAGTTGACCTAGCTTCACTATCTAAGCCATAGACTATCTGTAAAAGTACCTAGAGTTATGCCTCTATCTGCTTGGCTGCTTGACAGCCGATAGCTGGTAATCATCAGGAACAGAAAACCATCTAAAGATTATTGCATTGCTGTAATTGACATATGATTTTGAAAGGATATTAGAGGCATGGGTTTAACCCAGAGGCAGTATTCAGCAGGTTCTGACCAATTCTCCAGATGAGCTGTTCAGAGCATCCATAGATTGGGATGATGCTTCTGTCACTCATCTGATAGGCTGGGCTTTAACTGAGAGGACTCTCCTCCTCCTCCACAGGACTCCTCCCTAGCGTCCCCAGTTTTTGCTCAGCCTTTGTGGATATAGCCAGCTTAATTTCTTTTTTTTTTTTTTTACTAGATGGTCTCTCAGGTAGCTCCGCCATCTGAGGGAGATTATCTCAAATTCCAATATCAGGGTGCACAAGGACGCCGCAAAACTCTATTAAATTATCTGCTCAAGCCAAGGCATCTCAGGTTCCTGCTCGCCTACTGCTATGGCTCAGACATTGGCAAGCAGATATCACACAACTAATGGAAGCTTGCTTCCTCCCCAATATAGGGAGATAATTTGGTTGGTGGTGCCCCAACCTATCTCTGGTAGAGACTAGAAGCAGAAAATAAGTTCCTCTCTTTTCATAGATCCCAAAATAGTCCTTCCCAGCTTTTTGGAGGGTTCCTTCGTTCCCTCTACCAGGGACTTTTTCTCTCCAGACTCCAGGGACCGTCTGGACGCATGAATCACCAACAGTCAGATAGTTTCCGATCTGGAGATATATGCTGAAGGGGAGGGCAGAGTAAGAGAATCTCTTGAGGAACATGAAATAGAAAGTCTCCGAGGCATAACATAGGCCTCACGACTGTGCCCCTATTGGAGGAAGGCTCACGCCTTTCACGGACAGATGGGATGCCTCTACCTCTGTTTCCTGGGTTAGAGATATCAGAAGATTAGGCCTGGCTATAGAATTTCCATCCTCTCCCCGGAACCTTTGCATTACTTGCCCTCTCTCTGGGGATCCTGTTAAACGGAGCATGATGGAGACAGCTATTGTTCATTTATTGGAGATCCAGGCAACCGACCTGTGGCACTGGATCAGCAGGGGCAATTTTAGTTTTCAAATAACTTAATTGGTCCCTAGTTTATAGGAGGCTTAAGATGAGTATACTGAACTCCATACTTCTGATCTTCAGAAGGGGTGACTTTCTATCCTCTATTGACTTAATGGAGGTCTATACCCACATTCCAATTAGATCCTCACATAGCAAACCTCTTAGTTTTTGTAATAATACTCAACATTTTGAATACGTTGCACTGTCCTTTGGGTTGTCATCTGTCCAAGGTGCTTACAAAGGTTCTGATGGCTCTGGCTGTCCATCTCAGGGGAACACCTGTTGGACGACAGTGTTATTTAAATGATATTTCATTATTATCTTGTTCATATAAACAGGCAAAGGGGAGGCCTTAGCATCAGTCATCACCCGGAGAGACTTGCAGTCCATTTCTCATCACCCATGCATATGCAAGTTTCTTGCACGGGGCTACAATCTTACGGCCTCCTGTAGTGCATTGATATCACACGTGGGACCTCAACACTCAAGAAAACTCCCTTTGAGACCATGTAGACCACGAGTTTCCATTCCTAACGTACAAGGTGGTTCTCTTGGTTGCCATTACATTGGCCAGTTACATCTTGGATCTAGTAGCCTTGTCAGTTAGACAGGACCTTGATATTTTTCACACAGACAGAGTGGTCCTTAGTCCAGATCCATCTTTCACTCATAGATAAATTTGGATTTCCACAGACCATAGGAACTGATACTCCCATACGTTTGTCTGAAACCAACATAAAAATCTGGCACGACAATGCCACAATCTAGATGTAAGGTGAGCTTTCTGCATATATTTTAACCACACAATGTGTGTTACGAAACAAAGGTTCTCTTCGTTTCTTTTCAACCACCCACCATTGGGTGCAAGACCTCTTCCTCACTGACCAGTAAGTGGCTGAGAGCACAATTCCCAAGTCCTACGGGACACAAATCTCTTCCTGTACCTAGGGGCATCACTGCTCATTCGACGTGGAGCGCTGTGATGTTGACAACATGGGCCACAAGTGCCAATAGAGGAAATTTACAAGGCAACAACATGGGCCTCACCATCGCCTTTTATTTAGAAACTATTAGAATGATGTCTTCGCCTCTACGGAGGCTGCCTTTGACAGGAGAGTATTACATAGGGACCAAAAAAAAGGGGAATCCGAACCAGACGGAAGCCCTCCTGTAGGACACGCCAAGCTTTGGTATGTCCCAATCTATGGATGCTCTGAACAGCTTCTCTGGAGAAGGGGCGTTGGTACTTACCTGACACGCCCTTTCTCTGTGAGCTGTGAAGAGTATCCATCCCCACCCTTAGTCTAGTGGGATGCTCTTCCAGCCAAGTATTACAAAGGGTGAAGGAGAAGAAATATTTCATCACTTCAACTTCGCCAAAACTGGGGACGCTAGGGAGGAGTCCCATGGAGGAGGAGGAGCGTCCTCTCAATTAAAGCCCAGCCTATCAGACGAGCGACAGAAGCACCATCCCAATCTATGGATGCTCTTCACAGCTCACAGAGAAAGGGCATGTCGGGTAAGTACCAACGCCCCTTCTAGAAAACCAGTAGCAGAAATTTTGAGTCGTTCAGAGAACCAGCAAACATCAGCTCTGACGGGAGATTTCACAGGATCCTTCCCCTGCCATGCCCACCAAGCCAAACCCATAGAACCAGTAGTAAAAAAAATTTGAATCCCACCACTGGTTTAACCATGTCTCAAAACTTACGAGTTTTGAAAGCATTCTCTCTTCGCCAGCACGATTCTGGTCACTTTAAATTGACAACAAAAGAAAGTGATCTGCAGTTATTTCTGGGATCACTAGTCCATTAAAACCAATTTGGGGCTTCCGGTTTCGCGTGGCTTCGGGGCAGCAGGAATTCGTGACCACTCGCGATTCCTGCTGTGCTAGCCGCCGAGGTACCCCCAATCCAGATGGGTCAGGGTGATATGGCTGCCCTGTAGGGACAGTCGAAGAGAGAGGGGAGCCGGACAGGGGGTTGGGGGTGTCGCAGACCCCCTCCTCGTCCTGGAAAACCCCTTTTTCCCAAGGCGGTGGAGCGGCGGTCAGCAATGGCCGCCACAAAGAAGCCAGCAACCGGGTAAGATTGTGCTGGAGGAAGCAAGAAGAGTAAAAGTCCTGTCTGAGCTGGGTCAAGTAACATCTTTCAAATTTGTTGGAACTGAGCTGTTTGAATTGCTGGAGGATACATTGTATCCCTAACAAGATCGAAAGCGGCGGAGAAGCTGTTAAAGGGAACTTTTTTTTTTCTTCACTCTCCCACCCCGTGGAAACAGCAGATATGAAATATGTTGGGACATTGAATTATTCTGAAAGTTGAAGCTAAGGGACAAAAGGGTTCCTGGACATTGAAAAACTTAAGAAATTGGAAAACCCTTATAAGAGGTATGGATTTCTGAGTATTTAAAATTGATGTTGCAAGTGGGAAGGGAGAGGAAAAAAAATTGGAGCAGAAGCTGAAAAAGGAGGAGATTGCCTAGAATCCCAAAGAAAGGTATATGGTAATTGGACCTCTTTGATTAAACATTAACCCCAGAAAGAGAAAGAGAAGAAGGAAGAAAAGTATTAATTTTTGGAATTTTTTTTGAATTATTTTTGATTAAAAATATTTGTGGTTGTTTTGGGAAAAGTTTCTCTTTTCATGATGGCATCGCTTGTGGATGAACTAAAGACTGAATATCAAAAATATAAAAAGGAAGATACTTTGGGCACTTTGTTTCAATTTTTAGAAATGGCGGTATGTACTTATGAAAAGTTGATTACGCAGCAGAAGGATTGGGATAAAGAAGAAGAGGAAGAAGAAGCCATCTTTGATGAACAATGGGTTCTTTCCGGGGAGGAGGAGAAAAAGAATAAGAAAAAGGGGATTTTAAGAATTATAAAAACAACCAAAAAAGAGAAAAATGAGCGGAAAGGTGGAGGCAAGGTTAGAAAGCAAAGGAAAGGGAGTAAGAAAAGGGAGGAGGAAAGACAAAGGGGTAAAAAGGGCAAGGAGAAGAATAAGCAAGAGAGAAAGGGGGGGAGGAGAAGCCTCAATGGGGGGAAGCAAGATCTAAAGAAAAAAAGTTTATTTAGAGACAATGGGTGAATTTAATTTAGGATAAAAGAGGGATTCTGGAGGGTACATAAGATTGTGTTTTTATATGTGTATTTAGAGTATAAAATTTATTGTGTAATTTTAGAATCTATTAAACAGAATCCCAAGAAAAATTGTTATATGAAGTACTTTTAAGTTAGGGTAATGAGTTATAGACGTTACTCCAATTGGTGTATAGGAGAAGTATAGTAAAAGAAAAAAGATGAATGGATAGTTGGAATTAGAACAGACAAAGAATGTTATTGAAAATGATAATAAGATATGGAAGGATATATAAAGGTTTTGTTATGTTTTTTTGGATTTTGTATATTGATAAAAGACAATAAAATTTTAATTAACAAGAAATAATTTGGATGAAAAAGAGAAGCTGGGATAAGATATGAAGTTAAATAGATAAAGTATTGATACTATAATTTGGAATTGTTATGTTCTATTGGTTTTTTTTCTTTTATTATTTTTTCTTAGAAAAGAATTTATAAGCTGATATGCCTTGATTCTTTGTGCATTGTTTTTATAAAATTGATAAAAATGGTTTATATATAGATTAAAAAAAGAAAATGATAATAAGATATGGAAGGATAGATAAAGTGAATATGATGTTTGAATTTGTGTCTGTGTGAAGAGTTTCAACCCGGGATCAGACAGCCTTCAGAAAAGATCTTTTAGTTTTGTTTATGTTTTGTGTTTTGTCTGTAAAATTAATAAAGTTTGTTAAAAAAAAAAAAAAAACCAATTTGGGAGTAGATATCTCGTAGCCCATGCCATTTGGCTTCTGACTTGAACTTTTATTCCCTTATATTGCATTGCAGAACATTTTGAGAAGATGCACTGTATACTGAAATGTCTGAAGGCTCAGAAAGCACATTATTAAATCGGTCCTTTATCTACTATTTGAGTTAGGTTCTTGGAAAGATAGATAGAGGAAAATGTGGGATATAAATGTATTTACTTCATTAATTACAGTGACATCCTTCTAGTTTATAAGTAAGGGTAGAATTCCTAATATAGCCTTACTCAGTTTACTGCCTTGCTATATGTTATAGCTTTTGAAGTGTCTCTCTCTATTAATGAATTTCTGTAGTTTGTCCGTTACGTTAAATTTGTAGCCTATATGAAAATAGAAAAACAACTTCAGGTGCTTCCAAGATGTGTATATATAAAATGGTCTGCAATGTTGACAAAGCACAAATAAAGTCATTGGTACCATAAAATTTAAATTTATTATCAATCTGCTAAGGGCACAAGAAGAAGCTTAATACTGTTGGTCAATGTGACTTCCAATATAATTCCAATATCATTCTTAGGTAAAAGCTAAGTTTGCGATTTCGAAATGGTAATAAAATGAGATGCGTTTCGTGTAAGATGTTTTCTGAGTCCTGTGGACATATGGCTATGTCATGAACTTTCAAAAAGATTCTAATTACATATGGTAATGTAACTAGTATCTTTTTGAAAGCTCATGGGTTAGGTCAAAAGGTTTGTACATTTAGTCTGCACTGACTGATAGTGGTTTTAGCAGTTGGGCACACAACCAAACTGAGATATTTTGTATGAAGTGATAGTGGAGAGTTCTGTGAGAGAATTATGGGCTCTGGCAGTCAAGTGTAGGATTCCCATACATGCCAAAAACAATTTGGCATTCCATGGCAGAACTTATTTATTTATTAAAATAGATAAACTATCCAAAGATAGAAGCTATAATGCAAGGCATACTAAAAAAAAATATTAAAAGCACTGCTTAAACTCAGCAAGATACAAGGTGGGTCATTCAAAAATGAAAATAATATGAATTAAAGAGCAATTAAAATACAGTCAAATGCCGGTTAAAAAGCCAGAAAAACATGGCACTGAAATGATGTAATGGGCTCTAATCAAGTCTCTCTGGAGAGGGTGTTCCATAAATTAGGTTCCACCAGGAAAAGAAAAACTCTGTCCTTGGTAGAAAACCACCTCATCAATTTTGGTGAAGGGAACTATAGCTTAAGATGTTTAAGCCTGTAAGGGTAAAAAAAACAACAGTACTTTGAATCAGGTCCAGAAATGGAGCAGCAACCAGTGTTGATGGCAAAGAACTGGCATTGTACGTTTATATTGGCCAACCTCAATGAGTAATGTAGCTGCTTTATTCTGAAGTAACTGAAACATATCTGAAACATTTTGAAAGGCAGGCCTATGTGCAGCACATTGCAGTAATCCAACTGGGAAGTCACCAGAGCTTGACTAACTATTGCAAGACTGCCTTTAACTGGTTAAGGTTGCAGTTAGGAAATAAATCAAAGTTTATAGAAGACACCTGGGCCTCTAGTTAAAGTGATAAATCTTGGAGCATTTCCCACACTGGGCACCTGCCTTTAGGGCAAGTACAAATCCCTTCAGGTGCCAACCCTAAAGCTGACCTGACCAAGGCCATTTTGAGGCTTTAGCATTGCCACACTGGAGCTGAGGGAAAGGGGGCGGGGAAATAGAGATAGCTAGGGTTTTGTAGCCAAAACAAAATACTTCCTCCTGGGATCCAAGGAAATTTCCACAGATGGTTGGAGAGAGGAGGAGTGAAGTTACCAGGCAACAGACGGTACCTTGATTTTACTTTTACTTTAAATTTGGTGAAAACCGTGGGAAACATTCAGAGTCGGTTTTCTCCAGCCTGTGCCAATATGAGATATCTAAATAAAACTGTTCTTTGAGGAATCATCCTGCCTCGGAGTTCTGTTTGCTATGGAACCCTGACATTAGGACAGGCAGAGGACTAAGTTGAGCAATGCATCACCCACAAGCCGTATTTCCATCTTGTCTAGACTGAGACTTTGTTTATTGGTCTTCATCCAGGTCATTATTTGCCCAAGCTTGAGTTCAGAATGCCAGCTGCCTTGCCAATATTAGGTTAAAATGGAAAAGGTAGAGCTGTGTGCCATCTGCATATTGATGGATCCTTAGCTCTTGTTCCCAGATTATTAGATTAGCTAAGCAAATAATCCTCCTATGAAACTTCAAAATCTCAGACAACATAGCCTCTGAACAATCCCAAGATTTAAGCCAGTCTTGAAAGGCTTTCATAACACCTTGTTAATTCATTAACAGCTTCTCCCCACATGGCCTTTCTTTTGATCTGTAGGCACTGGCTGCTCTTGAATATACTTGGTCAGACATCAGTAGTGGAATCCCTAACTCACACCCACTTTCTTGTCTGTTCAAATAAAGTGACAGGCGCCTATTCTTCTCAGTAAAATCTATAATCCAGCAAATGTGGTGATGTCATTGCAATGAGTGGCAAGGTTTTGAATGGTACTATATTTCACTTTTTGTTAATTAACTAGGTGAACTGAACAATTTTTTCTTCTTTCTTTTCTTTTCATAATCCTACTCCCTTGGGAGTAATTTGTTGGCAATTAAATAATATATGAAGGAACTAGTGCATAAGGCAAGAGCACAAAACAGAAGGAACTAGTGCATAAGGCAAGAGCACAAAGCAGATGATGGGAGTGTCTTTTTTTCTCCAACAGCCTTCTTTCTGACACAACTTCCTTCCTTGTCCCCATTTTTTTACTGATACCACTCTTAATTTTTCTCCTGAGCAGCAGGGAGCAGACAATAATGCCATTGAGATTTAACCTGATTTTTCACATAAGGTGTTTAACCATAAGTCACCTGTGTTTTAAAATGGTGGACTGCTCATACTGAGCATGCTCACATAGCTCTGTATTTACATTCAGAATGGAACAGCTGTGCTGGATCAGGCCAAATACTGATCGAATCCAGCATTCTTTTCCCACAGTGGCCAAACAGATGGCTATTGGCACATGGGCACAACCGTGTGCCCTCACTGACCCTCCCTAGGCATCTGATACTGGAAATAAGCCAAATAGTAACAGAGCCAAATGTTTGTTAGAAAATTTCTTTCTGAGAAAATAGAACATATTTTGGGGGGGTTTTCTTCATATTAATCTGATCTAAAATAAAAATTATTTCAACTCAAAGACCATCATTCATTTGTTTTTTTAGCCTTGTGTTCCTTGAAATGTAAGTATGCAACAAAACTCATGAACTCAAGTATGCTGCGTGGTTTTTCTTAGGAAAGCACTGAGCAGATTTATGTATTTGGTGAAATATACATTTCTATTTTATTTCCAGTTTATCTCGCTTTCTTTAGAGAGCATCTCTGAATCTTACCCACACATTGGTTTTTGGCCCTGATTTGCAGGAAGCCTAACCCTCAGTCAGTCAGTCAGTCAGTTAATCAGAATAGAGCTTGAAGGGATCTTGGAGTCTTCTAGCCCAACCTCCTGCTTAATATGTTATATCCTATAACATATATCCTATATACCTTAATCCTAGCTAAATTTTCACTAGAACTGGAACTTTAACATAATCCTAATATTCACTTTATCTTAGCTTTATCTGCTCAGTCCGTTGTTCTGTGCATAAGAGTATATATACATACCTGGCAGACTTTCCACCCACCAGTAATTTCACTATAGCTGACATTGCTAGTGGAAAAATAAGAAAAGAAAGAAATATAAATACTCTTTCCTGGCCCTAATCTCTTCTAAATGGTCTGGCCAAAGAACTCTGACCTGAGGAGCATGTAGAAGTTCAAACCAAATGGCAGCTTCCACTACCGCTGTCTCAGTTTTTAATATTAATTAAAATTAATTAATATTATTTATTATTATTGAACCAAATTATTATTAAATTAAAAATAAATATTAATCCTCATGAGCTACATTGAGCTTAATATTAAATGTTAATATTAAGTAGCTCAGCGTAGCTCATGAGGATTAATATGTAAGGAAAATAATACTAGATTCTGTCTGTGATATCTGGGTAAGCTACTGGGCACTTGACTCTCTTAAGATTCCACACTTACTTAGTGATTACTTAGAGATCTTACTTACTGATTACTTAGAGATCTTATGCATGCTGTGTATAAATCACACGTCAAGTTAATTTTATAATTTTGCTGCCTGGAGGGAGACAGATCATTGGTTAGTACACCCACCTCCCAGCTGGGAGACAAGATAAATTAATGTCTGAACAAATTATTTGGTTTCCATTCATGATGGACAAAAGATCTTGTCAGTGCTTAATCTGTAGATTATTGAAAATGCATGGTTTGCACAAGAGCCCCATTTGGTATGTGAAGGATTTGTAATAGCTATTAAATGTCATAGCCTTTGAAGGTCATTTGTGGTTATGTAAAGTTATCATACTGAATCATTGTTTCTGGAAAGATCACAGAAGAAATCTTACAACCATTCATTTAGTGACTATAGTAAGTGCTGAAAAAAAAAGTGATGTATGACTTCACACTTATGACGGTCCCCATGGTCATACAATCAAAATTTGGGTGCTTGGCAACTGGCATCTATTTACAATGGTTAAAATGTCCTGAGTTCGTGTGATCACCATTTTGGAGGTCAATCTTGGGCTTGATTCATAGACTTTGTTGTTATGGAGAAAGGTGGAATATTTATTTCATCAAAAGCCAACTGCTAGGTTCCTCTAAGTAGTAGAAAACACATTGTTCTGTGTCTGCATTCTTCAGGCATCCAATGCCCTGTTGAATCACACAAGATATGCTCTTTTGCATCACTTCTAATGATTTAAACATGTAAATTGAAGTTTTAGTTAGTAGGCAGAATAATGTCTTATGTGTCTTTCAGAATGAAGCTATGGAGGGTTTTTCTCTAGAGAGCCATAGGTAAATGAAATTGGCAATAATTACATGAAACTTAGCTTCCCACGATGCTAGAGTGCACCTTCTGGTAAAGAATTATTTTTTTTTATTCCTTTAGAAAAGAAATGATAGCTCGAAAGTTGTTACAAGTCACCGGCCAACAGTATAAAATGGCTGCCTCTAACAATGCCAATACACTGTTTCGGAATAATAAAGCTCAAATTGTTATAACCCATCCAAAGACTAAGGAATTCCCTCCCCCCCCTCTCTCTCCCTCTCTCCCTCTCTCCCTCTCCCTCCCCCCCTCTCTCTCTCACACACACACAGAGTTATTAGTGTGTGTGTGTGTGAGAGAGAGAGAGAGAGGAAGAGAAGATGTTTTTGTTTTATACCTTTCAGTTAGCATTGATTCTTAGTAACTTGCTGGAGAAGTCTCTGTAGCTTTCTTGGCAACATTTTGGAAGTGATTTGGCCCTGCCTCCTTTTTCCAAGGGCTGAGGGAGAATGAAAGTCACTTAGCCGGCTTTGTGCCTCAGAAGAAATAGAATTCAGTCTCCTGGTTTCTAGTCCTGTGCCTGAACCCCTACACCAAATTGGCTCTCTAGTTGGTTGATTATCTTGTTAATATAAAAATGCCTTAAAGTTTTCCTTCCTACAAAGCAATCTGATAGTTTTGATTATGATCCACATCTACCAAAAAAATATAAGTCATCATAAATGTGATGGCTGCAGTGTTACTCCCCAGGATTCCTAGGATAAAATCTATGGCAACCTTCTCTATTTCCAGGAATGTCCACTGAATATTCATAGAGTTCTGATTTATATAAAAACTGACAACTTGAAAAAGGCTAGCCTGCAATATTGACTGCATTCAGTGATATGGTAACAAAGGAGAGTGCATGTATGCATACCATTCTAAAATATCTAGTATATTGAATATGTTTTATTGCTTAAAACTAATGTTATAGAAGTTGAACTTTATTAGATATAATTTAAATGACTGACAATTTGTTAAATGTTCTCAGTGGGAAACAAGTTATAGTTGCAAGAATTTGTCGTATTTTATTAAATCAGTCAATACATTTTCTGTATTACTAATGTAAATTTGGCTTATTCACCTTGTGTGTAGACTACTGCAATGCATTCTTCATGGGGCTGTCCTTGGAGATCACTGATAAACTGCATTAGGTCTATAATGTTTGACATACAAACACAGTGATGGGCATTCCACAGTATGGCAAGGTAATACTGCAGCTTTGAAAATTGTGCTGGTTGCTAGATATAATACAAGGTATAATCCAAAGTAGTGATTACCACACTATATCAGACCCTATGGCATAGGGTCTGATGATCTGATGAACATCTTGCCTTTAATAATTTCTTCCTAGCCTGTACAATCCAACACAGAGAACTTATTCCAGATCGTGTCAATCAGACAATGTCATCTCACACGATCTTGGAAGCAGACCTCTTGCATGCTCCTTGCTGCCTGGAGTAGTATCACTCTATAGATCCATATAATCCTCATTCTGACTATGTTAAAAGGGTGCCAGGATCTGCACAATATTCAAACTTCTTTTACTTTGAAAGAGGGTCAAAGAGGGGGCATCTATGCCAAAATTAAAAGTCCTATCTCAACAGAGGGGGAGGGATACAACATCATATATCTCCAGTTTACAACACAGTCTTTTCAATAGTTCCAAGAAGGCTCCAGACCCTTTTTCACCACTCAGGTGACCCTGATGATACAAGTGGCCTTAACGACTCTCTAAAAGAATGCAAATAACAATTCAGTCACAGCTGAAAAAGCTTCTGGGATGAAAAGTGAAATCTCTTCAAAGAAAAACCACAAAGTCCAGTTGCCTTTTGAAAAAACACCATTGGGTCAAGAAAGGTATCTTGGTCATAATAGCTAATTTAATGAACTTGCCAATACAGTCCATGGCTAGTGTGAAAATGGCAAATTCCATGATTGCAATCAAGAGGAAAGTAATTAAAAATTAAACAAAAATAGCAATATGCTTCTAAAAATCTGTGCTGAAACTTCAGAGTATTGTGAACGGTTCTGATTAGCACACCTCAAAAGGTCATTGTAAAGCTGGAAAAGATGCAGAAAAACATCAAATATCTGTTGGATTACAACAGCTTCCCAGTAAGGGAAGAAACCTGCAGTTTAGATTTTAAATTAGAGGGAAAATAAGTAAGGGGAAACAAAGTTAAAAGTGTAGATAGTTTAGTCTAATAATTAAGGCATAGGATAAAAAAAACAATCTAATGGATATGTGGATAATACCTTCTATAAAGTTCATTTTAAACTTTCAGAATTTTTATGGTGGTCTTATTCGATAAAAAGCTGCTTCGATTAAATGAATTATTTTTAATGACTTCAATACAATTTCAGTGGCTATTTCACAGATCAGGGTTAATAGATAGCTGAAATAATGTTACTTAGTGATTAAAATGCTGAATGATTTATTCATTGGAACCCTGTGGATACTTTTGATGAGTTGAATTTCCTATCTAGAGGGTTGAGTTAATCATGCTTTGAAAAAAATAAGACATTTGAATAAGAGCTTTATCTTACTTCAGTCTAATTATGGCAGATTTTATATTTAAAGAGTACAGCATTGAAAAGGATTGACTTTTCAGTTGTCATAACAGACCACACATTCTTATGAGCAAGTTGCTTTGAACAAAATATCTTCAACATTGAACTGTACAGGGAATTGATGTGATTTATGATAATGACTTGATGCATATTGATCAATCTGCTCAGACTATGGCTGTTTGCCTAAGATGACAAGATTTGAAGTTGTAGTTTCCTCAATTGGCGTTATTTGACACATGAACTCATGGTGTTTGTATATAGCTGGCACATTTATACACGTGTTTTCCCCACAACATGAAACCAACAAATTGGCTTATTATTTCCTATTGCAAACCTTTGGTGTGACTGCTGATTCTTATAAGAAACAGCCCTCTATTTTTTGAGCTATCAAGAAAGATAGGATGAACCAGCCAAACTGCCAGATTCGGGGAGAATGGAAGGATTGTCAGGATAGTTAAAATAGTCCACATGCTGGAGTGCCAACACAATATGCCAAAGAGCTTATTTCTTAACTTGTATTCTGTTCTTCACGGTCCAAAAAAACTAGTTCTCTGCATCTTGGAATGATTTTAGCAGCGTGCTCCGAATGGAGTAATTCTTTCATAATGAACATAATGAGCTTATTGTCAAATTTAATTCTTAAGTACAATTTGGTGTACTCTGGGGGATGTTTACTTGGCATAAAGAATATTGATGAACCCATTTCTATGGAGTAAAGAAGATTCTTGCACACAAACTCCACAAGAAGGCATTAGGGGCATTAGGGGGAGGAGGGTACCTGACTATTTTTGTGGTGAGCATGTTGAGATTCAAAAGGTAAAGATTTGTCCATGTGCGTGTGAGAGAGTGTGCATATGTGTGTGTGTGTGTATCTGTGTATTGCTACTTGGGTTATTCAGATGGACAAAAGGTGGACAGTGAAAAGAATTTTTTTCTTTTTTGAAACCTGGCCAACTAATGTCTCTTGGCATTCAAAAGGAACAACACTGTTTCCTGACCGTGATTCTAGTCTGAAGCTTATTCCTTTCAGCACAAAGTAGCGGTTTTTCAAAGGAATGCTATAATGTGTTTGTAAAAAGTCTATTGTCAGGGAGCTAATTTAAGAAATATGGTGAAGTACAGAAATGTATTTAGCTGCAAAAACACGAAAAGTGTGAAATGTCTTATAAAAAATGTATTGGTATGCATTACATCTGATATACGTGAGCTTCAGGTTACCTTATTATATATTCTCACATTACCATTTGATTTCCTATGGCTTAATTATGACTTGGGATGCGTTGAAGTGTGATATTAAGATATCTATTAGCATGTCTTTCATAATGGAAGATGACTATTATTAAGAAGTTTCACTCAGAGAGAGAGAGAGAGAGAGATTCTAACACCAGAGATCTTCTAAGCATAATATATGAGGTATCATTCAAAACCAGCTCCTTACCAAGCCTATGGTCCTTAGCAACGTTCATTCCTATCTTTAAAAAAGGTGACCCTAGCCTGGTTGAAAATTACAGACCAATCTTTTTATGCTGCGTCACCTGTAAAGTCATGGAATCAATCATTAACCAATCCATTACCCTCCACTTAGAGTCAAACAACCTACTCTCCCTCCCCAAAAAATTGGTTTCAGAAAAAAATTATCTTGCAATCTGCAACTCCTACACTGTAAAAACATATGAACTACTCTACTTGACCAGGGTAAAGCAATAGACACAATTTACATTATCCATACCTATTTTCTGTATTCATACTCATGTTTATTCTTATACCTATCACCTTGTAAGTGATTGACAAATGAAATAAATGAAATAAATATTGCTTCAGCAGTGCTGAAGTTTCTATTACCAGAAAGGATTGGCAATAGGCAAAACTGTGGATCATTAAACAGAGAAGAAAGCGAAACCACAGGTTTTATTTTAATAAGGAAGTATTGGCACATAATGCAGAAAATTTTGAAATTTAGATTTGAAACAAAACCACAGCTATTCTTATTAGGTATATTGTCTCAAACATTATCCGGAAACATAATTTAATGAGATATATGCTTACCGCAGCAAAAATAAACTTTGTTCAACGCTGGAAGGCAAATGCAATCGAACAATATCTGTTTGAGAAAAACTTGGAGAATATGCAGCAGTGGCAAAACTAACAGTTTATGAATACTTATGCAATACAAATGTAACTAAATTTAAGCAAGAGTGGTTCCCATAGATACATCACATTATGCGGAATGGTAAATTTTTAAAGGACTGTGACTGCTTACAAATACCTCAAATCAGCAAATGTAGAAAAAGGGGGAGTCAGAAATTAGTACAGTAATTTTTCTTTTTTATTATTATTACTTTTCTACTTTTTAGATGTTTTAATTTTTGTTATATTTGCTTTATCTCTTATTATTTTTATCTGTGTAAAACACACACTAAGGAGCAATACACTGGAGATCTTAATATTAAACAATTAGTTCAAGACTGAAACTATTACTGTAACTAATACTTTGATGTTAATTGCAGGGGTTTTTCTTTTACGTGATACTTTAGATGAAGAATCAAACAGACTATAATATTGATACTTTAAACTGCAGTTAAAATTTATAACATTTTCACTTTTCTCTTTTTATCTTCAACACTTCAAGTTCTCTAAACAATAGGATGTTCACACTTTTAACCCATATTGCATAAATATTACTGCACCGAAATCTGCATTGAAATACTACAGTGTATCAAGATTTATAACACAGCAGTAAAATTCCAAGTCTATATTTTCATGTTTCAGTTGACTTTTTCCATCTCAATTGTCCATAAGTAAGATACTTCATTAAATATTTTTGTGTATGTGGTATTTGCTGGTGTGTATTTCTGAATGAAATAAAATTATTATTCTGTGTTCAAGAATTAGTCTCTGACATGGGAGGTAAGTAGGCAGGTATCTTATATTTTTTAAAGGTATACTATTGCACCTTTTTTACTTTATAATTCCTTCCTCCTATTTTCTCCACAACAACTGCTTGAGCTGGGTTGGAATGAAAGAAAGTGCCTGGCCCAAAGTTGCACAGCTGGCTTTTCCTGCCTAGGACAGGGCTAGAACTCACAGTCTTCTGGTTTCTATGCACTAGACCAGAGCTGTCAAACTCCCAGCCCATGGGCCAGATACATCATGCACTGGCCACACCCACACCTGTTTAGCAAAGGGGGAAAAAGTCCCAATATATCACATGATGCCGCCATGACCACGCAAGTTTGACACCCCTCACTAGAAAAAAACTTATTACTTATTGAATGATAGTTAGGAATAATAAATAGCTATATAACGAACATGTTGTCTTATTGCATACATAACCTATTTCACTGAAATTTTAAATTTATTTCTATTTTTTTTTCAACTTTTCCTCATGTTCTATTTTTCTCCTAAAAGCCAATTGTACTGTGATTTTCCCCCAACATCTTTTTTTTTACTTGCTTATGAAAGAGTTGTCCTGATTTTTTTTATTCAAATAAGCAAGACGACAATAAAAATAATAAGCATAAGAAGCTATATTTTATACATTTATATTATACATTCTTTTTACATTATTAAAAGCTCTGATAAAAGGTTTGTGAAAGAGAAGTGATAGCACCCATCAAATATCAATCTTGTGTGCCAGTCAGGATAATAACATATAAAGTTTCTCTTTTCCAGTTTTCCTTAGTAAGACCACACCTAGAGTACTGCATCCAGTTTTGTTCACTACATTATAAAAACGATGTTGAGACTCTAGAAATAGTACAGTGAAGAGCAACCAGGATGATTAGGGGACTGGAGACTAAAACATATGAAGAACGGTTACAGGAACTGGGCATGGCTAGTCTAGTGAAGAGAAGGACCAGGGGAGACATGATAGCAGTCTTCCAATATTTGAGGGGCTGCCACAGAGAGGAAGGGGTCAAGCTATTTTCTAAAGCACCTGTAGGCCAGATAAGGAATAATGGATGGAAACTGAACAAGGACGGATTTAACCTGGAAATAAGGAGAAACTTTCTGACAGTGAGAACAATCAACCAATGGAACAGCTTGCCCTCGGAAGTTGTGGGAGTGTCATCACTTGAGACTTTCAAGAAGAGATTGGACTGCCATCTGTCAGAAATGGTGTAAGTCTTCTGCATGGGTGTGGGGTTGGACTACATAACTTATAAGGTCCCGTCCAACTCTGATTATCTGTTATCTGTTTAAAAATAATAAAGGCAAGATTTTTTAAAAAAAATTTTTTTAAGTAAAATACATCATCTACTTAGTTTTATTTGACTGAGTGTGTTCAGAATATTTATGGAAACTCAGAGAGATCAAATACATAAAGATAATCAAATACATAAAGATAATCAAATACATAAAGATACCAAAATATCCTAGAAATATCATCATTCATTTTTTAAAGGGCATAATGAATGTTTAATGAACAGGGATGCTCCTAAGCTTGTGAGCTATGTTTAGGGGAGATTGAACTGGAACAGAACAAGTTGGTGTGTGTGTGTGTGTGTGTGTTTGGTGGCTTCTTTTGATGCTGTCATGATGGATAGAGCTGGTAGAGAGCCCAGTTTTGGTGGGCAGGTAATATATACGATCCAGACAATACCCTCAACGAATTTACTCAAAACTAGTAATTGGCTACTACTAATAGTAGGCTAAAATGGGTTGGGTTCCATGAGCTCCATAGAAAATAGCTATGGCTGTGAGTTTAATACAGGGGAAATCAAGGATTGTCAGTTAAAAGTTGGCATTTTTGTCAGTATGATCAGTACTAAAAGCTCTAATGCAGAACATTTGGTTACTTTAGATTTAAAAAAAAATAGAACTGAAGAATGTGTCTTATGACTGGGAGAAATTACACAATCCAGTTTAAACAATATCTCTGGTTTTTATGTGGCCTCAAATAACAAGGAATAGACTAGGGTTTGGCAGCTCATAGTAACCAAATAACTAGTTTCTAATTGAGCATAGTAGCAATTTGGCAATTAGATGGACCGGTTTCTAGTTATCACCCTGATTGATTCCCTATATTTGACTGCCACTATAGAAGCTTTTCCTACCCTAAATATTAGGTTGGAGAGTATGAGATAGAAACAACACAGCAGGTTGAATTGACTCTGCATTATAGAAGGAAGGAGATATTAGTTCAGTAACCCTCCTTGAAATATTAGTTGTAATATTTTATTTTATTTGGCTTAGATTTTTTATATACGGTCAGCTTGACCTGTGGTATATGGTAAATGATTCAAAAATAATCTTTAAAAACTATCAAATGTTACCATAATCAATAACAAAATATAGAAATCTTATTGATTGCAGCCCATAAATAAAGGCACTCTTATATTTTAGAACCTACAAGATGAAATTAATTCCAAATAACATTGCAAATATCTAGCTTTTATATCTCTAAATATTCTGCCCAGGTAGAGTCAAGATTTGAACAAGTTTGAGTAATGTTATTGAGGAAAGATTAAAACAGTGGTTTATAGGCAGATTTTGTCAGTTGTTACCACCTATTGCCATAGTATGACTATGATCTCCTATCCTAGTTCAATCAGTTCACTTCCAGTTTTTCTTCACCAATGTTCTTAAGTGCTTCTTCTGATGCCTTAGTTTGCAGACCTGCTTGGCAGGGGTGGGATTCTACCAATTCGCCCCTATTTGCTAGAACTGGTTGTTAACATTCTAAGCAGTTCGGAGAACTGGTTGTTAGAAGAAATTAATGTCCTAATCCTGTAAGGAAGGCAGGAAGGAAACATTCTGGTGTTGCTTACAGAAACTGTCTCTCCATTAACCCTTATTACATTCTTGGCAGGACTAGACTTCCTGTCTCGGAAACTTCTCTGGAGTTTTTTTCCCCTCCTTTGCTGGTACTTTGCTTGTGTGGAGTGACCATTCAAAGTTACAATGGCACTGAAAAAAATGACTTATGACCATTTTTCACACTTACGACTGCTGCAGCATCCCACAATCATGAGAGGCCAGGCAAGGAGATGCGTGCCCCGATATGAATGATATTGAGTTGGCCACACCCAGCCAATAACATTACCACCAAGGTATGTCCACCCAGTCACATGGCCACCAAGCCATGCCCACCACCTAAGCCATGCCCACCCCCTAAGCCACGCCCACAGAACTAGTTGTTAAAAAATTTGAATCCCACCTCTGCTGCTTGGTAAGTTAAGAGGTGAATTGATCAGCAGACAGTAACTATTTATTGGAGATGACCTTGGACAAACTATCTAGAAGCCTTAAGACAATAATAGGTGCATAAGCATGTTTTGAGCCTGGGTGAGAAAGAGATTCAGTGGGCTTCCCACATCTCTTGATGGAAGAGAGAAAGCAGGAAGGGGAAACACAGTCAGACTTGCAAGATAAAGTTACAAACGCCCTTTTCAATTACATGTAGTTCTAGTTTTCTTATTGAACCTGAACTGGATAACTTCATAAGGATGACAGCTTAGGAACAATCTCTTCTAGTACTCTGGTTAGCTATGGGATTTGAGGTTCCAACAAACTTCAGGTAAGTGAGGGAACAGTCTAACAATAGCAAAAGACTGACAATCACACACTCTTTTCAGAATTCTATGTTCTATTCCATCCCATCCCATCTCATCCTATAAAACAAAACAAAACTTCAAGAGAGTACCGTACCACCCGTGTGTTAAATAAAAGATTACTTGGGACATACCCATGGTTATTATGGTGGCCATGAGCTCTGTTTAGACTCCACCACGGAGCACAGATATTGAAGTACATCAGTAATATAAACTGGAAAGAATACTATATCAACCCTGAGATGAGGTCTAGGAGCCTAATATGGTTTCTAAAGTGCCACAAGATCAATAATACACAAGCAGAATACTCAGCCGAAATTCTCTCTTTTTGATTGGCTGTCCTAAACTTTCTTAGCTGTAGTGGGGGGGAAGCTGATGTTTTTTGCCATGTTTTGGAATAAAAATGAAATTTTAGCTTTTAAGGCACAGAGCCTTATATTGTAGCTTCAGAAACGCAGTGCAAAAGAAGCAAATTTATTATTCCAATTTATATTTAAGTAGGCATTCTTGTTATGCACTTCCCACAGCCCAATTTGCATAATAAAGGAATATGTCAACAGTAGCATAACTTCAGAGATCCATGATGGATGAAAAGGATTCTTGCAAAATGAGGCTTATGCTCTTGTGAGTAACAAGGATCAAAAGCTTTTGCAGTGATCTGCATGGAGTTTGGACCTAACTGTATTTGATTTGATTTAGTGTATTCATTTTGGGATTGTCTGATAAGGACAAACATATAGTCTTAGCTAGGGAATGATTGAATTGATACATACATAGGTATGGTATTCAGCTTTGTTCGGGTATTTTCCCACGTCATTATAGTTGTGCTTTTAAAGTTGTAGCAATGTTTCGGCAGAGTCATCAGGTTTCTGTATTGTGTTCATTGAACACAATACAGGCAAACACAATACAAAAGCCTGATGATGGTAGATGAGATTCTGCTGAAACACTGCTACAACTTTAAAAGCACAGCTATAATGATGTGGGAAAATACCTGAACAAAGCTGAATACCATACATATAAATATCCGCGAAAACTTAAGAAAACATACACACACACACACATATATGTGTTTTCTTAAGTTTTCATGAAAACAAGAAAACAAATACATATGTATATATGTATGTATAAAATGAGAAGCAAAATATTTATTTGCTTGATTTGATTAGGAAAATTAATGTTGAAATGCACTTTTAGAAAGAATTGGTTTGATTGGGAATCAGTGTGTTTACCAAATTTTTGATGATCAGTGAAGGCAACCAAGCAGATAATACTGAATAAGGAAGAAAATAGCATTGAAATATTTTTTGGCATTTAAATTCTGTATGCAGATACTGTAGGCTGGTTCTAGTTGTCAGAGTTGTCTGGACTGAATTTTCTGATTAATTTTATTCTCAAATCTCCAGGGGAAGAATAAAAATGGGAACAAAGGGCAGGGGAGACTATTAAAGCTATCACCGTGGCCGAAGGGGTGGAAATTTAGAAAGGTATTTCTGAAACAGTTTCATTTTCATCAGGATTACCTATGTTTTTACTATTGTATGTCACACTGTATTAGCTAGTATAGAAGGAGAAAATCCACCTGTTTAAAATAAATTGAATCCTAATGTCATCGAGTTTATGAAGCTATTATATAATCAAAAATATCTTATGAAGGCAAGTAATTATAATTTAATTGTCTTCAAAGGAATAAAATAAAATTCCAAATTAAAATAAGGTGACCTTCAGAAAATTCTCTCCTTGATTGTTGTATTCAAATACCAGCTTATTTTTACAAAGGTTTCCTGCTCATTGTTGTCATTTCACACACTCAATAAAATGTATGATGAACTCAAATAGATGAGCGTGATGAATGATTTGTGATTGTCAAATGGCACATCAATTTCACAGCAAGTCTGGTATAAAGACCAAAAGATAGCTAGAATGTATTTAATTTAATGCAGACGAAGTTATGCTTGGTTATACCAAGTGATTGCTATTGATGGCCTTAATTTATTCTGTATTTTAATATAGGAATATATGAACAGTAGGTATGGACTAGATAGACCAATCATACAGTGGAATAGATAATAGAGTAATCCTGAACACCAGTCTGCTTCTCATATGGCGAATGCTAAAAAAAAAAGGACGGTTTCTCTTCTCTTCCCCAATACCCCACATTTTAAATTGCCTTCAAGGGCCAATCCAATCCATACTGTTAGAAGCAAGAAATAATTCAGGAGGTTGTAGTGCCAAGCTTTTTATGCTAGATTCATATTGGAAAGAACTGTGAAATTTGGCAAAACCTCTGATTACCATTCAGATTGATTGTAGGTCAGCCAATAGAAAGTCCTTGCTGCAGTATCCTAATTGAATAGACTTTAATTTTCAGTATTGGCTTCTTAATTTGACTTGACAGTTTATTTCAGAGAAAAGCTTGCAGGTCGGTAAATAAATAATAATGCTATTTTTCATATGCATACAACTTAGGACAAAAGTATAGAATGCAACATTATTTGGTGCATAACATTAATTTGAATTTGAAATCACACTGTGTTAGCCTTCAGCGATGTGAATTTAAAAGTCATCGGCATCTATGGCTGAATGATAACAATTCTACCTGAATAATTTATATTTAACCAGTTTTGCCAAGACGCTTAAAGGAGAAGTATTTTTAACATCTTTTACATTTTTAATCAACCAGCTTCCATGTATAATTTTGGTGGAAGTTGATTTTGAAGGAAAAAGGCTCTCAATTTTTATATTCATTAAAAATGAAGAAGTGGCCATCAGTCCTGGGTAATGATCTATAGATCTAAGATCTATGATATTGATCCTTTCCTTCAGGGAGCTCTTCCCCAGTTCTATTCATATGGTCATTAACCTTCAGCCAGAGGGAAACAATAAGCTAAAATTAGTTGCTTTGTGGAGAAGTGCCAGAAGGGTTTTATACTTGGAGGAGTAAACAATGTTTTATAGTTACGTAAGGGAGCAGCCTAATACTGGCAGAGATGCCCCATAATAGCTGTTCAAGCACACAACAAGCCAGTTACCTCAGGCTTTAAGACTTTGTATCATGTAGTTACCCTTCAGCAACTTGCATCAGCTGTTCAGTGATTTCTTCCTGTGGGAGACAAATTGATTCTGGTAATGTCAATGCTAGATTCCTTCTTCTGTATCAAATCCCTTAGGTCAAGTCTACCTAAGCACCTCAGAGTTCAAGTAGGATCCTTTGATGGGACAGCAATGTTTATGCCATACCTGGGTAATGTCTCCCAGGGATTAAAAAAAAATCCTCTCTCCTACAAATTAATTTACTACATCAAGGAAAGAAGTTGTAACCCATCTTGTTACTTTGCTAGGTTTGGCTTACGTTTTTAACCTACAGAATGTTCTTAAAAATTTGTGTTTTATTGTTGCAATCTTAAAGGATAAGGAACTTTCCTCAGTCAACTCTCTGTGGTGTGAGAAAACCAGTTTTATTCTTCTGTACTTTCTGATTCTAACCTTTCGTTCCCAAATGCGCTTATCTTGTTGTACCATGTTATTATGCTACTACATCTGTTTGCTGGATCTCCAACCTTGGCAACTTTAAGACTTGTGGACATGAACTCCCAGAGTTCCTCAGCCAAAGCTGGTTGAGGAATTCTAGGAGTTGAAGTCCACAAGTCTTAAAGTTGCCAAGGTTGGAGACCTCTCCTATGTAGGGTGCTATATTTGCATCTTAATCTTTAATTCTATGACAGGATTCATAGGATCACTTTTCTGAAATTGTTTCAGATGATACTGTGTTAGTTAAAATCCTGACATTATTGTTTTATTTGGGAATTTTTATAAACTAAGTTTTTGTCTTAAAAACAAACAAACAACAATGTTTTCACTTCAGGCCTTTTGCGTGGCTTCGGGGCAGCAGGAATTCGCGACAGCTCGCGATTCCTGCTGTGCTAGCCGTCGAGGTACCCCCGATCCAGATGGGTCAGGGGGATATGGCTGCCCTGTAGGGACAGCTGAAGAGAGAGGGGAGTCGGATAGGGAGGTGGGGGTATCGCAGACCCCCCCCTTCTCCGGGAAAACCCCTTTTTCCCAAGGCGGTGGAGCGGCGGTCAGCAATGGCTGCCACGAAGAAGCCAGCAACCGGGTAAGAACTGTGCTGGAGGAAGTGTGAAGAGTGAAAGTTCTGTCTGAGCCGGGTCAAGTAACACCTTTTAAATTGCCTGGAATTGAGCTGCTTGAATTGCTGGAGGATACATTGTATCCCTAAGAAGAGTGAAAAGCGGCGGAGAAGCTGTTAAAGGGAATTTTTTTTTTTTTTTTTTTTATTCTCCCACCCCACGGAAAAAGCAGAAATATTTGGATATATTAGACATTGAAAGTGGATTGCCTTGAAAGCTGAAGCTAAGAGACAAAGGGACTTTTGGACATTGAAAAATTTAAGAAATTGGAAAATCTCTGCTGGAGGTATGGATTTTTGATTATTTAAAATTGTCATAACTAAGTTTTTGTCTTAAAAACAAACAAACAACAATGTTTTCACTTCAGGCCTTTTGTGATTAATGTATGTTATACATTTAATGACTCCAATAAGTCATGCTAGGCATTCATGCTTTAAGCTATCAGCCCACACATTTTGCACTGGAGTCAGTTGTCATTTATTACTTGGAGCATTCATGGTTTAATTTCTTCTCTCTTTTACTAAAAACATGAAATTTAATGTGTTGAAATTAATATGAATAGTTTGTTGCCAGCTTTGGTGTACTATGCTTAGTAGCCTATTCTGAACTAAGACGGGTTTTAATTCAGGCAATTAAGGCAGGGATTAAATGTTAAGATTAGATTTTTGCATTGATCATGTGCTTGTAATTTATGATCATGCAAATAATTAATGTCTGGGATGAAGTATCCAAAAGATGAAGATTAATAAGGAATGCCTAAGTTATCTCTTACATGCAATAGTTTTACAAGAATAGCTGAAATCAGTGCAGGGTTAATTTTGACTTGTGTTGTACAATATCTTTGGCAGCTTTACAAAATTAAAATTGAGCATATATGTCCCCAAATAATGCTTAATTATTCATGAAGCTATTTATGCCTTTTTAAAAGTTATGATACATGATCCTTAGCTCTTACACCACAGAGAGAGTATTGGTTATGATTTTATTACAAAATTTGTCATCAATTTGTTTTTGGGAAGAGTTGAAATATGCTTAAAGTTGGTTTCCTTTAAATGATTATCAGTCCAAAGGAAGGTCAATGTTTCGAAGGAGAAGTAATGTATCTCTGCTTTTCTACTAGTTAAATCAGTGTCTCTAACACACGGGTGTCAAACTCGTGGTGTCACTTGCCATCACATGATGTATCACAATGTTTTTTCCCTTCACAGAGCTAGGGTGGACGTGGCCTACACATGACGCATCCGGCCTGCAGCCCACCAGTTTGACACCCCTGATCCAACACAACCTTGCCTGCTATAAGAAGTGTGGACTTCAACTCCCAGAATTCCCAATTTTGGGAGTTAAAGTCCACATGTCTTAAACTGGCCAAGGTTGTGTTAGACTTTGCTGCTACTCACTCCAAATGTCAGTCATCTTGACAAGGGGGAAATGACAAAAGGAAAAATAAACTTACATAGAAAACAGAATTTGCTCAGAGGAATAGAATCACACAGAAGCCTATATACATATATGTGCACAAATAGGCTTCTTCTGTCCATGGCCTGAAAAGCTCTTTAACATTTTTTTTTTTGTAAATTTTATTTGAGTTTTCACAAAGAAATGCAAATAAAACATCTTTTTTGAAAGTAGCGTGGTCCCGGGTTACACTTCTTCGTACAGACACAAATTCAGTTACATGCTCATTTTTATGTTCTGTTCCATATCTTATTATTGTTTTACATTTTCTACATTATTTTAATTATCTCATCTCAATTCAAATCATTATATTTATACTTTTTGTCTGTCCTACTTCGATTTCATATTATCTTTTCTCATTAAACAAAGTTTCTTCTGTAGTTGCTGATTGGAGTACGACACCTTTATATCTTTTAATTTTATCCATTTAACTCTTATTTAAGCTTCAATGTATACCTTAAAAATTATAACATTCAAGATAATAAGTAACTTCCATTCGAATTCTGCTTGGTACATTCTTAAAATACACACTATATTCTTAATATATATGTATGTATGTATGTATGTATGTATGTATATATGTAGTTAAAATAACTCATTCCATTCCAATTCAGTTCTATAATTAATATTAATATTCATTAAAATCTTAACTTCTTTAACATTACTTTTCAATTAATTATCATGCTTCTATGGGAACAGTTACAAGCTTTCTATAATTAATCCCCCCCTCTTCATGTCTATTTTATAAAACATTAAATAATTAAAATGTTCCCATCCTTTCCTAATTCAATTCTCTTATTCATTTTATTTCATTTATTTATTAACAAACATTTCACTAGATTACAGTCACTATTTTATCCCTCATTTTAATCATACATTGTTTCAAATTTTCTAAAATTATTTCTATTACTAATATAACAATACAATCTTATGTACCTTTACAGAATCCCCTTTTCAATTAAATTTTCAACTATTATCTCTAAATAGAGCCTGTATCTCTGTCTCTTGTTTCTGTCCTTTTAACTTCTTTTCCTTTCCTTCTTCCCTCTCTTCTTCTCTCTCCCCTTTTTACCCCCTTGTCTCTCTACCTCCATTTCTCTCTTCTGTATTCCCCTCTTCTGTTGCTTTCCAATATTATACTTATTTTTCAAACTATTTTTCTTTTCTTTGGTTGTTTTTTTAAGTTTTAAATTTTTCATTCTCTTTCCCCCTTTTCCTTTTTCTTCCCCACATAGAATTACTTGTTCATTAAAGATGGCTTCTCCTTTGTCCCGGTCTTCTTGTTTTGCAGGCGTTTCTTGTTGTTTTTCATAGTTCCAAATCTCCATTTCTAAGAATTGAAATACGAAGCCAAAAAAACCTCTCCTTTCTTGTGCATCTTCTTTGTACTTTTTAAGTTCCATTTTCAATTCATCCAAAAGTGGTGCCATTTTAAAAAAATTTAAACAACCACCCAATTGATTTTGGTCATTCAAATGCAATAACCAAGAATCCAAAGGTCACCAAGTAATGCAAATACACACAAGCTGTTTCTTTTTGCTTTTGCTTTTTTTTTTTTTTTTTACTTTCTCTTCCTGGGGTTCTACTATTTAGTTGCCAAGTTTCAGTTAAAATGTATCTTTTAGAAGTCTTGTTGAAGTTTTACTGTAAATTCCTTTTAATTCCAGGCAGTCTCCTCCCTTTTTTCCAGATCCTGTCCTTTTATTCTTTTTCTCTCCTTTCCTGCTTATAAAAAGTTTTAAGTGTCCAGAAATCTTTATTATCCCTTTGACATTTTATTTTCAGCTTAATTGCCTGTTGATGTCAAAGTGGATTTTTTTTTCCAATTTCTTATTTAAGTCTCTTAGGGACTTAAATAGGGAAAGGGAGAGAAGAAAAAAAAACAGACTTTTCACTTTTCACTTTCCTTCGCTGCTTCAGAATCTTCTTTGGGAACAATGCTACTTTTTTTTTTAGTTTAAATTCCAGGGTACCTTAATTGTTGCTTTTGCAGTTTAACCCGGTCAGCCAAAACTTTCACTTCTTATCTTCTCCTGCACATTCTTTTCCGGTCGAGTTCTTCTTTGAGGTGGCCATTTCTGACCACTGCTGCAGCCGCCTTTGGGAAAGGGAGTAATGGCCAGCTGAGGAGGAGAGATGCAGCTCTCCTCAACCCCGCTGGTGGTCTCCCGCCTCTTCACCTCTACGGGGTGGCTTAGCCCTGAAACCAGCCAGCTTGGGGCTCTCCAGCAGCGAGCCCAGACCGAAACCGCGCATGATCGCAAATTTCGGTCTGTCGCCAAAGAGGCTCAAACCGGAAGCCGAAAAGCTCTTTAACATTGATTGGGAATGTGGCCCCATTCATCATGTGGATAATACTGTATATCAGAATAACTTAAATGATCAAGTAAAACAAGATTTCTTAAGTTATAATTTAGGACAGTCACTTATTTTCAGCTCAATCCAAGTGTTGATGTGGAGAACAAAAACATATTTCTTTTTAATAGAATGGAAGCATTAGATATGTTCACCATTTTGAATTTCATATAAAAAGGCAAGATAAAATAATCATCAATCATCACTGGATTGTTAGGATGTGTCCTTATCAGCAAAAGAACCTTTAAATTCTATAGTAAATCTTCTCCTGGAAATTAATAGTTATATTTAAGACATCTGCTGCAATGGATTTTATTATAATATCTTACAATTATAAAACAACTTTCATAGCTGCATGATGTGATCCATACCCCACTCCATATTAGTATACTAATAATATTTTCTGACTTGAAGTAAAGAATTAACCACTTCAAAAACCAATTGAATATCTGTTCCTGGTCACAGGTGTTTTTCATTTGTATTAAGAGATGCCTGCTGGGGCAACAGTTTCTGCTCTGAAAGATCTCCAGATGTCATGGATTAACAAGGAATGATGTATTACTCCTTACATACCATAGGTTTGCAAGGGAAGTTGCAATCAATGTGGGGTTAGTAGACCTAACAATTTGAAAAACAAAAGTTCATACTATAGTTAGGAAGGAATCCAGAACCGTAAACTCCAAGAGACTGAAAGTGTTTAATAATCTATTTGGAAGTAATAACATAGGGAATGCAAATACCTTTATACTCTCACCCAAGTAACTTGTTGCAAATGTCTGGAACTAGCTGAAGAGAAAGCAAGGGAGTAACTAAATAAAATTGTGTCCAATTGATGAAACCTTATAATTAAATCTAATTCTAATAAGAATCTGCTCACTCTCAGTCCTGTCTGCCAAGGAATAACAACTGGTGAGGGCAAGAAGGTGTGCCTTTTCTGCCACGGTTCTGCCTTCTGATCACCCTCCTGAGAGCTTAAGATGGCCCTGATCCTACTGGCCTTTTGGAAGGCCTTGAAAACTTGGCCTGTGCCTGGAGTTCCAAGGGTATGGAGGATCCCGTTTCTTGGTGATGCTGACCTCAATGAATTATAGTTCCTCATAGGTGCTATGTGTATTTAATTTCTTTTTATGTCATGTTTTAATTGTATTTATGATTGTTTGTAGCCCACATTGATTGGTTAGAGGTGGGTGACTATATTTATTAATTAACTAACACCTTCTCATATGCATGCCAATATGAAGTCCTCCAAACATTGCTGATAGTCTGCAAATTGTAACGTAACTCCAGGCACCAGTACCAATAGAGAAGGATGTGGAAAGCATAGGTTCAGCAATATCCAGTGGGCCACATGTTGTATACCTGTAGTAGATGATGCTTCAGGGATTATGGCAATTGAGGTCCAAGTTGGTGAAAGCTTGTGCAGATGGAAAACATCCAGATGAGCTAAAGCTATATAATAACTATATGTATTATCCCAGATTATGTTGTAGGATTTTTTTTAAATTATATGCTCCTTTGTACTGCATTTTGGGCAAAGTGTTGATTGTTTGATTCTTTATGTTGTTTTATTTCCAATTTTGATGCATGGTTTACTTAAAAGCAAGAAAAAATGGAAGATGAAAATACCGTTCAGATATAAAACAAAGCACAATTGATAAACAACGGAAGTAGATAAAATAATAAGCCCACATAGGAATGTAATTTCCCTTCATTGGGAAATAACAGTCACCAGAAAAGTTGTATAGGATAAACCTGTGAATACTTCTTCAAATTTAAACAGCTCAGTACAAATATGTAGCAGGTGTACAAATATGGTGTACCAGGTGACACAATAACCATTCATATATGCAATCTGTTATCAGGTGTTGTCCTCACTGATCATTTGACTGAATATACTTAACTCAGCAGTGGCATGGTGCTGATTAGCTTCTAAGGTTGCATTTAAGGCAATTTAGAAAAGCTGGAATGATAGGAATGCTCTCAGTATGCAGACATTCAATGGAAAGCTCTATCCCAGGACTGAATTGAGAGGCATACTTTTACATGCAGGTTGTGGGCAGCCAAAATACAAAGCATGGAAATTGAGGCTCTAAGCTACACGAGGCTGCCACCTAGTAGCTTCAAAAGGTCCATAGTATAGCGGTATGAACACTTATGGGCATGCCTAAGGAAGTCCATGGAATGCAATAGAACGTGTGGATGACCTTGGGGAACAAGTGGAAGAGATGCTGCCCATGAAACACTCAGACGAGAAACAGGAACCTCCGGTGCCTTAATAGCAATAGCACTTAGACTTATATACCGCTTTACAGTGCTTCACAGACCTCTCTAAGCGTTTTACAGAGTCAGCCTATTTGCCCCAACAATCTGGGTCCTCATTTTATTCATCTCAGAAGGATGGAAGGCTGAGTCAACCTTGAACCTGGTGAGATTCAATCTGCCAAATTGTAGGCAGCCAGCAGCCAGCAGAAGTAGCGTGCAGTACTGCATTCTAACCACTGTGTCACCATGGTTATTCTTAATGGTCAGAGAAATATCTTAGGAAGGACCCACCCTGCTGGGTCAGCCAGTTAAAAGCGGTAGCTGGAAGTTTGTACTTTCAAGTTTGTGCTTTCAATGAAGTAGAATTAGTTTATCTTGTGTTTCCCATCTGTTAGGTTTACCTGGAAGTGCTGACAATGTAACACCTCTTGTTTTGAAAAGTGGCACTGCTTGCCAGTTTGCCTCCAGGTGCAGTTCAAGGTGCTGGTTGTCGTCTTTTATGTCTTACATGACATAGGGCCTGGTTACTATTTATAGCTATAGTAATGCATTCTATCCTATACCTGGACAAAATAAAAGTATAACATTCGGTATATATTATTTCTACCCAGCCAAAAAGATGTTTGAATAGTTATTACTCTAGAAGATTGAAGTAAATTTCAGTACTTTCCCAATCGTTTAGAGAAATGAGCTGAAAATAACAGAATAAAATGAACAGTTCTTTTTTTTTTTTTTGAAAAGAATTTTATTGATTTTCTACAAACAAACTAGACAAACAAAGCATTAAAACATCAACTCTCTTATGTACATACAGTGTGTCGGTTGGTTCATCAGTTTTGTGCATTCATTTTGTAGTCTCAGTTACAATTATGTTACATAATAACTCATATTGTCAATCCAAACTTATATATCCTAATATCGCTATTAAAAAATCATTTGACTATAATTTTAATCATTCATGCTTTTTGAGATAACAATACTTTATATAGTTTATTCTATAACCAGTCATATAATCATACCAAATCTATCCTAAAAACACTTTATAAATATAATGTCAAATAACAAAGGCGAAAGAAAAAATAAAGATATTCCTTGCTGTCTAACATTCTAAATATTCTACTATCGTATTTTGTCATATAGACATTGATAAAAAAGACCCAAAATTTCATAAAAAATTTTATCCTCTTGCTCTCTAATTTCAAATGTCAATCTACTCATCTCAGCACATTCTAATATTTTCTTAATAATTTCTTCCTCTGATGATATTTTCTCACTCTTCCAATTTTTAGCAAATACAATCCTAGCCGCTGTTAATACATTTACAATCAGATATTTCAAGTCTTTACTGTATGTATCTGGTAAGATTCCCAATAAAAAGAACTCCGGTTTCAAATCTCTACATTTCTTTGTCATTTTTTCCAACCACATGCGAATTTTAGTCCAATATTTTTTAGCGTCCTCACAGGTCCACCACATATGGTAATATGAGCCAGGTATCTGATGACATTTCCAGCATTTTTCAGATTTGTTCTTAAACATTCTTGCTATTCTTGTTGGGGGAAAGTGCCACCTGTAAAATATCTTATACAAATTTTCTTTATATGCTGTTGACATTGTCATTTTATAATTTTGAGACCACAATTTTTGCCATTTCTCTAAATCAATCCCGTATCCAAAATTCTTCCCCCAAACAATCATAGTTTCTTTAACTTGTTCTTCCTCTAATTTAATTCCCAGTAAATAACCATATAACTTTTTAATCACCTTCTCATCAGTACCTATCAAGATCTTATCTAGATCAGTCTGTTTATCATAGAATCCCTCCGTTTTAGAATCTTCATCATACCTTGAATGTATTTGCGCATATGAAAACCAATTTATCTTTATAACTTGTTCCTCTAAATTTTGAATCGATTTAAGTTCACCCTTTTCATCCAATAGTTCCCCATATCTAACTGTTTGTTCCTTCTTATAAAGTATCGGATAGGAAAATGCTTCAATAGTCAATAACCAAACTGGAATTTTCAAATAACATTGTCTTTTTATCTTCTCCCAGTTTAACCACAAAGACTCCCGTATATAATGTCTTCTAAAGTAACCCTGTGTTTTAGTTCCCTTATACCATAAAAAAGCATGCCAACCCAATAACAAATCATGACCTTCTAGTGCCAACAATCTCGTCTTTCTTAATGTTAGGGATAACATTGTTTACCCTAACTGGTTTAGGTAAAATAATAACTAAGTAATCATAGTTTGTCAGTTAAAGTGTCTGCAACTTTAACTATGGGAAAGTAATTAAGGGAGTGGTTGTGAGAGCACTTTAAAAGAAGCAAGACGGCAGCTTGCTCTCTCTCTGGCTTTGATGATCCCTGATTACTGCAAGGACTCAAGACTGCATTGCTCAAACGGGAGAGAAACAAAGGACTGATTTGTAAGTGAACTGACATAGGATATTCTGCACGGACTTTGCTAACTGAATATCCCTGAATGGACTGACTAAATGATACATGACTATTGGACTGTTATTTTGACTATGCTATGAACTCATAATGGAATAAACTATATTTTTGATAGCACAAGCGTATCTGTTGTTTTTACTGTATGTTAATAAACATACAAGCTTAGCTCACTCATTTATCTGTGTGTCTATCTGACTAACGCTGCACATTCTGTTTAGCTTGTCTCCCTAACCCTGGTTGGGGAAACCAGGCTTAACAGTATATAATGTCTTCTAAAGTAACCCTGTGTTTTAGTTCCCTTATACCATAAAAAAGCATGCCAACCCAATAACAAATCATGACCTTCTACTGCCAACAATCTCGTCTTTCTTAATGTTATCCATTCCTTGACCCACATCAGACTTGCAGCTTGATAGTACAATTCCCAATTGGGCAGGCCAAAACCTCTAATTCTAGCATCTTGCAAAAGCTTTAGCTTTATTCTCGCTTTTTTACCTTGCCATATAAACTTCAACTTAATTTTATTTAAATCTTCAAAATAGTCTTTTCCGAGCCTAATTGGTATTGTTTGAAACAGAAATAGAATTCTGGGTAAAATATTCATCTTAATTGTTGAAATTCTCCCTATTAATGACAATTTCAAGTTTTCCCATATCTTCAAGTTTGTAGCTATCTGTTGTTTAAGTTTAATATAATTATTCTCTTTTAATGTGCTACATCTTGCTGTCAAATATATCCCCAGATACTTAACCTTATTCGTAACTTGGATTTTCAACAGGTCTGCCAGTTCTTCTCTTTGTCTCAGTAGCATGTTCTTTGTCAAAATCTTTGTTTTATCTTTATTTATTTTCAAACCAGCCACCTCACCATATGTCTCTATCTTTTCCAATAACTTTGGAGCTGTTTCTAGCGGATCTTCCAGAATAAAAGCTAAGTCATCAGCAAAAGCTTGTCGTTTGAATTCTTCCTTTTTAATTTTCATTCCTTTTATGCTTTTATCATCCCTAATATTTCTATTCAACACTTCCAAAGTCAACACAAATAGCAAAGGAGATAGGGGACATCCTTGTCTTGTGCCTTTTCTTTTATTAATAAAGTCTGTAAGTTCTCCCTCCATCATTACCTTTGCTGTCTGTTTATTGTATATGGCTTCTATTGCTTGAATAAATTTTCTGGCAAAACCCCTCTGTTCCAAGAGTAATAACATAAATCTCCAGTTCACGTTATCAAATGCTTTTTGAGCATCTAGGAATATCAAAGCCATTTGCTTTACAGGATGAGCCTCATAGTATTCCAAAGTATCCAGGATTACTCTCATATTGTCTCTGATTTGTCTCTTTGGCAGAAATCCATTTTGATCTGGGTGGATAAAATTATTTAAATATTTTTTAAGTCTTTCTGCTAAAATTGAAGCAAAAATTTTATAGTCTGCATTCAATAAAGAAATAGGTCTATAGTTCTTAATTTGCAGTGGGTCAGCCTCTTCTTTTGGAATAAGTGTAATATAAGCCTCTGACCATGTTTTGGGTATCATCTTCTTTGACATAACTTCATTCATAACTTCTAACAATGGGATGCTCAATGATTCTTGAAATGTTTTATAGAATTCTGCCGGAAGCCCATCTGGACCTGGTGTTTTCCCATTATTTTGTTTCTTAAGTGCTTCATTTAATTCCATCATTGTTATATTGCTTTCTAGCATTTCTTCAGTCTCTTTAGGTATCTTCGGTAAGTTAGCATTCTGTAGATACTGTTTGACTTTTTCCTCATCAATATTCTCTTGTTTATGTAGTTGTCCATAGAAATCTCGAATAATTTCCTTTTTCTCCTTATTGCCATTATTATCTTTTTTCTGTGGCATTTTCTGTAATTCTTTTTCAAGTCTTTTATACTCATCTTCCAAGGCCTTAGAAGCTTGCCTTTTCCTAATATTCTTTTTTCTTGTATAATCTATTATCAAACCTCTAGCATATGCCTTCATTGTATCCCAAACATTCTGTGTTGAAGTATCTTCTTTTTTATTTCCTCTAAAGAAAAAAGCCAGTTCCTTCTCCATCCGTTGTATAAAATCTTTTTCCTTTAAGATAGTATTGTTTAATGCCCATCTCGATCTTTTTTTTTGTCCCTTCCATTTAATTGTCATTGGGCTGTGGTCTGCCCAAGTACTTGTTTCAATATTTGTTTCTTGAATATTAGATATTAATTCTGTTGAAATCCAAATCATATCTAATCTGGACCATGATAAATGTCTATTTGAATAAAACGTATATTGTTTAGCTTTAACATTTCTTTCTCTCCAAATATCTTTTAAAGTTAATTCGTCTGTCATTTTAAAAAAAGATTTAGGGAGAGTCTTTCTATTTTGCTTTGTTGTTATTGCTATATGGTCCAGTTTATTGTCCACAATTCCATTAAAGTCTCCCATCATAATTATATTAACATAGTCCAGTCCAATTATTTTCATGTGTAGTTTTTTATAAAACTCTTCTTGTTTATCATTCGGAGCATAAATTGCAATCAAGAGTATTTTTATATTATTGTCCATTATTTCCACCCTTAATACTCTTCCATCTTCATCTGTGTAGATCAGTTTTGCTGGGATAGCCTCTTTAAAGTATGGAACCACTCCTCTTTTCTTACATTGAGTCAAAGAAGTAAATATTTTCTCTAATTTTGGCTGTATTAACAATTGTTCATGTTGTTTTTTAATATGAACTTCTTGTAGACAAATTATATCAAATTTTAATTTCTCTCATTTATGTAAGGTTTTCCTTCTTTTAACAGCTGAATTGAGTCCATTTATATTCATTGTAATCAGTTTTTTCTCTTCCATGATTATGCTTTATATTTAGGTCTAACAGCTCTTGTGGATCTCACTTCACGCTGTTCTTTACTATCCACCTGTCCACCTACTGCACCTTTCTCTTTTTCAGTCTCCAATTGTTCCTCTTGAAACTCAATTAATGAGACCTCTTTCTCTGCCTCCTCTTCTCTCCTTCCAAAAAATTCTGCATGAAAAAGTTCTGCTTTCTCAATTGAATCAATTCTTTGTCTCTGCTCTTGCCATGTAAACATTAATCCTTCTGGAATCAGCAATCTATAATTCACTTCATTTTCCAACAATGTTTTGGTCATAAATCGATATTCTCTTCTCATCTCTCTCACTCTTCTGGGTATTTGTTTTAAAACCACAATCTCTTTGCCTTTGTATTTCAATGTCTTCTCTCTTACCACTTGTAGTATTTGTGTTTTAATAGATTTTTTGGTAAATCTAATATGGACTTCCCTTGATAATTTATTTCTCATCGCATATCTTGTATAAACTCGATATACCTCATCTACTCCATCCATCAACTTTTCCTCTGTAATTTCCAAAGCATCCGTCAAAATTTCTATCATTATCGCAGCCAAATTTTGTCCTTTTTCTTCTTCTATATTTTGAAATCTGAGATAAAATTCTGACCTTTCCATCTCCCACCTCAACATCCCACTTTTATCTTGTTCAACCACTGTTAATCTATTGTCAATATTTCCAATCTTCTCCTCTCTTTGTTTACCTTCTTTCTCAATTTTTTGGAATCTCTCCTCATACTTCACCATCATTTGTTTAATATTTTCCACTTTTTCATTAGTCTTCTCTATTCTTTGTTCAATAGTGTCTGTTTTTATCTTGAGATCTTGAATTCCTTGCATAATCATCTGTAAAGTCACTTTTTCTTGTTCTTTATCTTGCTTCAACATTGTCTGAATTAAACGTTGTCCTCCAGCTGGTGGGGAGGCAGAGGTAGAAGTAGAAACACCAGATGATATTGGTTTCCTGCTCATTTTAATGCTTCAAAAACTTCAAATTCTTTTTAGCTTTTAATCCAACTGGTAGAATAGCCAATTATAATCCAAAATGGAAAAATCCAATAGTAAAAAGCCCAAAACCAAAGAAGAAAAAGGAGAAGAAAAAGAAGAAAAATCTTCAAGTTCTTCTAGACCCTAATCCAATTACGAAGTAGTCCACCATAAAAAATAAAAAATAGAAAGGAAAAAAAATCTAAAAATAATAATATTGATTAAGAAGAAAAAGAACAAAAATAAAGAAAAGAAGAAGAAATTCCTTCAGGTTCTTCACACCTTAATCCAATTGGGAAGTCTCAATAATCAAAAAGAAAAAACAGAGTGGTCCAAAAACATGAATAGAAAAAGCAAAAGGATCCCAGTAAAGATAAGGAGAAAAAAAGAAAAATAAAGAAAAAGCTCTGAGGCTTTCCCTTTGAAATAAAAAGCAAAAATAAGAATATTACTAGAATTAAAATTTACAAAGAGGCTGGTGAGTAGGAGTATCACAAGTAAAAAAAAAAAAAAAAAAAGAAAGCACACTACACTTTATTTAGTTGTCCAAGGCTCTTATTATGATTCTCTCCTCCACTAGCTTCAAAGCCAAGCCTCAAATGTTAAAATATTGATAAGAGTCCAGGAGAACACCTGTAATAATATTTTGCTGTGCTCTCCCTCTATCTTATCACATTGAAATGTCCTTGAGAAGGAGTCTTCTTACAGTTCTCTCCAATTCAAATAAAATATTTTCAAGCCTCTAGTTGGCAGTGTTACAAAGTTTCTTAATACTCTTCCCCCCCCCAGGCAGAAAAGAAAAAGTAATTTATAAAAAGAAAAAATAGCCAAAGGGAGCTTCTGTCCTCAAAGAAAATTAAAAAATCAAAAGGAGTATAAAAATATATGTAAGAGAAAATTCAGTCGGTGACCTACAAAGTCACACTAAAGTCCCAAGAAAAAAAAAATAAGAAAAAGAAAAAAAAATCCAAGCCTCAATTTGACATCACTTTAAAAAACTCCGCTCATACAGTTTTTGTCAAAAATAAAAATAAAAAAAAATCTCACAGGTTTCTTCTCATATTCAGAATGTCCTTTCAAATCTCAGCGAATTTACAACAAAAAAGAAGTTTCTCACCCAGCCAACACACTTTCACTTCCAGCCACTTCCTTTCCGGAGCTGTCCTGACTTCAGCAACTGCCTCTCCGCCGCCAGCAAAAGGGCTTCTCCCGGATCAAACCAGGGGTTTTGCGATATCCCTGGGATCCTGGGACTATGCCCTTCACGATCACCGTCTCTATAGGACGGTTTAGGTCCGTTGGGACTGACCAGGGGCGAAAATATCGGCTGCGATCTCAGAGCCCCGAGATAGCAGCTGTATCGCCGAAACGAAGCTCCGCCTTCTCCCCAAAATGAACAGTTGTTAAGTTGGAAAACAAAAATCAAACAGGAATGGGATGGGGAGGTATCTAGCTTGATAATAGCACTTGTGAAAATGATTGGAATGGTGGTTGCTTTCAGATTGAATGTGACTCATTGGTATAATGTGGCCACAAAATAGAGCAAATTCAGTCTTCAGCTATATTAGGGGGAGGGTATAATTTCTTTTCATCTTTTGACTTACATCAAGTATGGTACTTACATCATAGGAAATGATCATTCCCTTTTGTCCATATAAAATTTCACCTACCTCCTGATTTTTTCCTAGAAGCTCAAAGAAGCATGCATAATGTTCCCTCCTGACAAAAGGCAGAGAGGGAAATCTTGTCAATGGATCATCCTCCTTAACATTTTAAGGAGGAAGCTATCTTCAGTCCTTGCATTCTTTTCAGGAAGATAGCTGAAACGTGCTTGGTTCTTTTTGTGGAAACTTTGAAAGAAAAATAATGAACTATGTTTGATGAAGATCTCTCCTTTTAGCCACACGCTGGTCTGAATGTTACGTCTTTACAAGATGTGAAAGACTTGAGTTGGTGGGTCCTTGGGAAGATACAGAATGCAAAGAAGCCTCAGGGATACAGGCAGTCCTCCACTTACAACCACAAATGAGCCCAACATTTATTTTAAGTGAGACTTTTGAATATTGCCCCGATTTACAATCTTGCTTGCGTCAGTTGTTAAGTGAATCACTGCAGTTGATAAGTTAGTAACCCAGTTGTTAAATGAACCAGGCTTCCGCACTGACTTTGCTTATCAGAAGGTCACAAAAGGGAATCACATGACCTGGGAACACATCAACGGTCATAAATGTGAACCAGTTGCCAAGCATCTGAATGTTGATCCCATGATCATGGAGATGCTGCAAAGGTCGTAACTATGAAACATGGTCATTAGTCACTTTTTTTCAATGTCATTGTAACTTTGAACAGTCACTAAACAAACTGTTATAAGCCAAGGACTACCTGTACTGACATCTATGGGATTTTGGTCATGTTCATAGTGCAGGAATATGAATGATGTTTGTAAGCTGTAATACATTATACTGACTTAGAGCAGTGGTTGCCAACTGGTGGGCCAGGGACCACTGGTGGTCCGTGAGAAAATTTTGGTTGTTCTCAGAGAAATGTCCCCCGCAAAGCAATTAATCCAGGCTGCATGGGAACACAAGGTTGCGCCGCCCACATGGCCCGCCCACCCGCTGGCCCCCACCCTTTGGCCGAGCACAAACCTTACCTTGAGTAGAGCCACGCAAACTGGAACTGGAAGGTAAGATAAAATCCCTCCTGGGGTGGCTTGCTGACGTTGGTGGGAAAGTCAGTCCCATATTCCAGAGCTGCAATAGTCATCCTGGAGCAGTGCACCCGGATGGAGGAGCAGCTGCTCCGGGATGACCAAAGGGCCAGTCCTGTGACTACTGCAGCTCTGGAATATGAGACTGACTTTCCCACCAACGTCAACAAGCCACTGTCAATCAAAACTCATATTAGTGCTCCATGGGATTTAAAATCATGGGTTTGGTGGTTCCTGAGGTCCAAAAGGTTGGTGACCCCTGACTGAGAGCATCTCAAAATTTCAGCTTTCAATTTGCAAACATTAGGGGTGCTGAAAAGTTGTGACATGCCTTGGGGACTGTAAAAATATTTTGGTGACTTTAATATAATTTAGATGTGCTTGGTAAGTGCATAAATATCATAACTTTTTAACATTTTGTTTGTTTCATTCAAAGTCATTATCTTCTCTACAGGCTGTACTGTAGTATATGATATCATTGGAGGAAAGTGACTAATTGCCTGAAAAAAAATTGAAATAAAAGTATTTGATGTTTGGAAAATAATATCATTACCTGTTTGTGGTATACATGCCTTATCAGAAAGAGAAACATTTTGCGGTGCAATACCACTAACTCCAGTTAAAATTGTTACACCGTGTAAGAGAAACTTTATCGATTTTGATAGCTTAGTTGATTTAAGATGTTTGTTTAAAATTTCCTCCGTTGTACGTACCAGTATACTGTTTCAAATTAAGCCTGTTTTTATTGTGCTGTTGCCAGTAATGGGAACCATCCCATCTGACCATCATGGTTTATATTGCCCATATCATTAAAAACAGCCATGTATGTAAGTCTGACTTTGACAGCCAAGAATGTGGAATTTTCTGCAAATTAAAAAAGGGAATTAAAGACAAACAAAACCAAACCCCTTATCACTTCATTTGCTAGCTTAGTTTGCCTTTTATTATCTCCATATATCTTCTCATTTGTGGTGCAGTGGTGGTGGCAGAAGCTGTGAAGAAGGAAGCATTAACCAATTTATGCACACTAGAACAACTAGATACAAGGACAGTTTTTCCCTGAATGCCATCACTCTGCTAAACAACTAATTCCCACAACACTGTCAACTTATTTACTAGACTGTATTACAATCATTCCTTTCATCTTTCCAAGTATCTATCTCTTCCCACTTATGACTAGAACCGTGTTGCTTGTATCTTTACAATTTATATTGTTTTATTTGTTTCCTAGTATGATTTGATTGCTTATTACCGTACTAACCTATGACCATCACTCAATGTTTTATGTTATGATTCTTGAGGAATGTATTTTTTTTCCTTTATGTACACTGAGAATATGTAAAAAAAGACAAATTCCTTGTGTGTCCAATAACACTTGGCCAATAAAGAATTCTATTCTATTCTGTTCTGTTCTGTTCTGTTCTGTTCCGTTCCGTTCCGTTCCGTTCCATTCCATTCCATTCCATTCCATTCCATTCCATTCCATTCCATTCCATTCCATTCTATTCTATTCTATTCTATTCTATTCTATTCTATTCTATTCTATTCTATTCTATTCTATTCTATTCTATTCTTAAAGAGAAATATGTTAACAGGGGAAGATGAAATATGTACAGTTCCTTCAGGCTCTGTTTTCTGCCAACAAAACCACTTGCCTTACTTTTGGCTATTCTGGTGAAATACCTAACCAGGTTTTCCCTTTCCCAGCATTTGTAAATACAAGCAATGTATTAAGGCTAAACTACAACTCAGCCGGTTTTCCCCTCAAAGCCTTTGTTTAGGCAAATTGTAATCCTTCCCTGTTGTCTTGGAAACAAAGGGCATATGTTTGCCTTCACTGGAGGTGGACAAATGTAGGAAATAAATGGCTGAGTTAAGATTGCTGTCTGATCAGAAGCAAGAGAGGACTCATCGAACCTCATTAGAGCAGTCTATGTTGTTGTTTTTGATCATACTTTTTACCTATAGGCTGGAATAGAGTGGGATAGTCTGGAAGCCATTTGTTGAATTCCTGAGAATTTTAATAAGACGATCCTTTCTAGTGGGTTCACTATTCAGTTCAGTTCATGATATATGCTGAGAAAGGAATTTTTCTAACACACTATGAAGTCCTATATATATATCATTTTCTCTGAGAAGTTGTTCTTCATCTTCAAATGGTCTAGGTCAGTGATGGCTAACTTTTTCGCCATCGTGTGCCAAAGGTGTGCTCATGCGTGCGCATGAATGCGTTTCTGCACATATAATGCAGTGTCCGCACGATCCCCTCTCACTCCCTGCACCCCCTCTGTGCATGTGCAAGTGACCTCCCCCTGCGCGTGCTGTGTATCTGTGCATGCGTGGCAGATACCCAACAATCAGCTGGCTAGCGGGAGGCGGACCTGATCTGGGGCGATGGCTCGTGCGCTGACAGAGATGGCTCTGCATGTCCCTTCTGGCACACGTGCCATAGGTTCTCCATCACAGGTCTAGATACTGAGGCAATGACCAGCAAATGCCTCAAGAATCAGTTGGTTGGCTGATGGATGGGGAAGGGTAGATGTTGACAAATCTTAACTTTTGAAGTGGATTTCCTTATGGCTCTGAGAAGATAAAGATGGTGACTGGTATATTTTTTATTATGACAGGTTTCCTGTTTGGAACTGATCATTCCTCTTTTAGCCAGTGTTCCAGCTAGAACTGAAGAATGCTATTTGCATTTTCGTTCATGTGAACAGTTCTCTGCCAGAACAGAACAAGTTGCAATATGTAGTCATAGGATCCTCCAGATTCAGAAAATGATTCGTATTATTTGGTGATTATTTCATTTGAGGTTAATCTTAAGTATTTCTGTTGGAGTCTCTACACCTACAGCTGTAAGTGCAACTGCTCTTTCCTTATTGAAGTCAGGCAGTAAGTAGTACAGTTATGGAAAAGGGAGTTGTATTCTACAAGCAGCAGCACAGGATGGGCCTTACTTGGGATAGCAGTGTAGTATATGAACATAGTAAATAAAGCATCATAGACCTATTAAAATGTAGCCCCACTGAGACACATTACCTAACACTTCTGTGGGCCAGCAGTAAGTGAATATGTCACAGGGAAAGCATATTAAATTTGAGTATTGTGTCAAACTATGTTAAATATTTATTATAATAATTGCATCCCTGGTTGAAAGAGAGAGTATGTATGTTAAAGCATTCCTGAAAAATTAACTGCTGTGCCAAATCACCTGTGGTTTACATATAAGCCAAATTCTTGATGGAAAACTGAAGTCGCAATTTTGGGTTTATAATCTGTCATCTTTCAATGAAAGCAAAACTAACAAGGAATTGGAAACAAAATGGATAAGGAATTGTTTTGAAAGTGATGGCTCTTCCTTGAAGGCTTTTGGATTCGCTGGAGGTCTCCACTAATGGTACAGAAATGGATGTAATTTTAAGTATCTTTATTCTCTGTAATTCCATGTGCTTTTCTAAACTTTGCTTTGGAAATGATACTGTATCATTTCCTGTATAAACCCTTTATAAACCCAAAAATTGCTACTTCAGTTTTCCATCAAGAATTTGGCTTATATGTAAACCACAGGTGATTTGGCACAGCAGTTAATTTTTCAGGAATGCTTTAACGTACATACTGAGGATAGATTTTTCTCAAGATGAAATCCCTGCTGAATTTGACTACATTAATTTCAGAGAGGCAGATTAACTGCATACAAACCAGTGTTACTGTAGCAAGATTTACTAATCTGCTTCAAATGCTGGGTAAATATCTCAGTTTTTTTTAAAAAATAGTATTAATTTTAGTATAACGTCAAGGGCTGTGCTTCAAAATTTCTACTCTTCCTTATATTTATCCATATTTGCCATTTTAAAAAACTAAAATCGACACATTTGTAGAACATGTATTGAACATAAAAATAAAAATATTAATATTTTTTAAAAATTTGATATTAACATAAATAAAATATTTTATGGAAAAACCCATATTTTTAACAAATAAGAAATAACAATGCAAAGGGTGACATTGCAATTTTCTTCAATATCTGACACATAACTTTGATTTCAGAGACCCCACTGAAAAAGTCAAAACTCTGGTCTAGGAGATGAGTGATGGATAAAAATTCTTATATATTAAACAGGAATAGGGAACTCGTAGCCATCCAGACCAGAGGTGGTATTCAACCGGTAGCGGTTGTTTGGCATGGGTCACTGAACCAGTGGCAATCCCTGGCTGGCCATGCCCCCAACCCGGTCAACTGGTTGCTTACTTGCGATCCCTCTCCTAGCTTTCCGTTCCCCACATCCTTTTTCTCCCCAGGGAAAAGGAAGAAAGCCATGGACGCTGCAAGTATTCCTTCCCCTTGTGAGTTAAAGTGCTGGAGTGAGAAGCAGTGCAGTCTGACAGAGGGGGTGGAGGGAATCCACTCCAGCCTTGGAGAAATTTAAAGGAGCTGCTTCCAAAATGCTTGTCTGTTAAGTGCTCTCTCTCTCTCTCTCTGTGTGTGTGTGTGTGTATGAGAGAGAAAGAAAGAAAGAAAGAAAGAGGAAGGTAGAGAAAGAAAGAAAGAAAATAGGAAGAGAGAGAGAGATAAAACTCTGTGCTATTATTTTTAATTGTTCCATTATTTATCATGTGTTAATATTTCACACTGTCCCTACACCTAGAGTGATTTTTCTGTCTTTCTTTTGCCCAGGGTTACCACATATTTTTCAGGGTTTACATGCATTCAATGTCCATAGTCCAGAACATAAAAAAACACATGTATTTAACAAGAGTTGAAAGGGACCTTGGAGGTCTTCTAGTCCAACCCCCAGCTCAGGCAAGAAAACTGAGGATGCCAAATTCTGAGTAGAAATCCTGGGAAAGGTGTCAGAATAATACTTAGAAGTGAGCTTGGAGTGAACCCTATACTGTTTCAGAGAAATGGCTGTCCAGTCTTTTCTTAAAAAATTTCAGTGATTGAGCACCCAGAACTTCTGGAGACAGGCAGTTCCACTGGTTAATTGTTCTCAATGTCAGAAAGTTTCTCCTCAGTTCTAGGTTGCTTCTCTCTGTTCAGTTTCCATCCATTGCTACTGGTTTGCATTCTGCTTCTTTGGAAAATACATTGTCCCCCTTTCTTTGTGGCAGCCCCTTAAAAGCCTGTTGCTTATCACACTCTTGAGTAAAGCATGTGAGCCATTTCCTCCTTTCAGTGGTCCATAAAAGTACATCTATTGTATGCAGATAATAAAGTCAAACAAGGTGAACAACATTTTTACAGAACTATAGATAAATTGAGGCTGGGTGACAAGGAATGGCTGGGAGGTGAGGGGCCAGGTGAGGCACCCCTTGATGTGAGTGACATTGAGTTGGCCATGCCCACCCAGTCACATGACCATTAAGTCACACCCACCCAGTCACATGACCACAAGCCACACCCACAGAACTGGTAGTAAAAAATTTGAATTCCACCACTGATCCAGACATAGCAGAGGAAAGCAATTGCAACATATTTCAATACACAAATAACAGATGGATCATTAATTGATTAATATTATGCAGACTGACCTTTTGGAGAATAAGTAAGATCTAGTGAAATAGCATTGTCTAATAAATTGATTCCAATAATGAAGAGCCCATATTTTAGCCACATTCTTGGTATAAAAACTGGTAGGTATGATTAAATACATGAAGGTTGCTTAATTATTAGCCATATATACCATGGAATTGGTATTGACTCCTATCATTTTACAACTGAATATGTAATTAATTTTAATACATTTGCAACTATTTTAAATCTTTGTAATTGAAGAAGGGTTAAAATACCAAATCTTATCTTAGAAGCAGATAGAAAATCCACAGTTGAAAGAAAGTGTCTTTTTACAAAATATTTCTATTTCTATGTGTTTCTATGTGTTATTATGTAGCTCCAGATGAATTCAGTTTTTCCTTATTTTATTGATGTGTTCTCAATATCTCGTTAATTTTAATGCAGTAGAATAAGATAGTAACATTACATTCTCAGTTTTTATTTTTACATATTTAACATGTGCTAGCAATTTCTAGAATAACAAACTTATCTAATCAGCAAAACCCAAAGTCAAAGTTTAATTTTTTTTTACATTTCAAGCAGAAAACCCAGAATCAGTTTCTGGATGTAGAACCTCCATTTTCTTTCACATCTTACACTACCTTATAGTTAACTCATGGGGATGTTTTTCCCCCTGCCACACAAGTTGAGATATATCCATCTGCCTTGTTTAATTGGTACGTCAGTTGTCAAAACAGGGTATTATCTGAAATGAAAATAACATTTCTAGGTAAAACATTCATTTTAATCACAGAAATTCTATCTAACAATGACAATTGTAATTTGTCCAATCTTCATTCCACATCTTAACACAAGTTACTGTAAAATAACATACAGTTCATATTTGTCATAGTTATACCAAATATTTTACTTTCTTAAGCTGAAAACCTGTTTTATTCATCAGTTCTATTTGATTTTGCAGCTTCCTGGTTTTTACCAGATTGAGGAGAAATTTCTATATGGCTTGAATCTATATAGTGAATGGCATCGTACAATCTTTGCATCATATCCTTGATATCTAGGCATATGTTGGTTCTTATTTATGTCTTGGGCCTCAGCAGTGTAGTTGCTAGCCTGAATATTAAGAAGACACCTGTTTCGTGTTTCTATACATGCATTACAGCAGGAAATCTTTAGGATTGTCTCTCTCCCCCACCCATCTACAAAATTACTGAATTTAACTGTTTAAAAACTTTTCCTTCCCACGCCACTAGTTTCCAGTTAAATTTACAAATACATCAGTTACTTTGCCCTTTCCCAACGTACACATAGGATGGATCATTACATGTTTAAAATAGAAACAGCCCTCTATACCGTTATGGGACAATTACAGGGTTGGAAGATACTTTGCAGTTCAGTACTGCTGGCAGGGCATCCATGCATACGTTTCCCCTGTTTTTTGTGGCGAGGGTAATTGTTTAAAATACAGCTGGCATTTTCAAGGGGACAGACTGTGATTAATATTTAAAGATGTTATTTAAATATTGCAAGACGCAACTTGAAGTAGGTTAGTACAGGGCAACACTGCTGTGTAAAGCGTCCTTGTTACTTGTCAACTGACATATAATTTCTGCATGGGTTTGTGCTCCAAAATGTATTATTTCATAGAAATGGCCACCACAAACTCAGATAGGAGCAGCAGAAACATCCTAGCTGCTTTGTAAAGAATTAGTCATCAATGCAGATGTAACAGACAGACCAATTTCTGTCTGTTAAAGTGACATAACATTGCTTTTCGGAACACGGCTGATAGAAATTGTGCTGTGATGGAGTCTTGTCCTGTAGGAGATGGAAGAGCAGGATTGTCGTTACCAAAGTAACAAACTCTGCTAACTTTATTTCTTCACTGCAGATTTAACTGTCCTTGTATTTTTACCCCTCTGGCACTCTAGAGCAGGGGGTGTCAAACTTGCATTGTCACAACATCATCACGTGATGTATCGTGACTTTTTCCTCTTTTGCTCAACTGGGTGTGGCCAGCACGGGACACATCCGGCCCAGAGGCCATGAGTTTGACAGCCCTGCTCTAGAGCAAATTAGGTATAAGAAAGTAATAAAATGTTCTCCGTAGAACTGCTGCGAGCATCCAGAGAGTGGGAGGTGCTTCAGTCTTCACTTCTCACAGGCTGAGCTGAAATTGAGGAACGCCCTTCTCCTCCGCGTGACTCCTCCATGCGTTCCTCCCAGTTTTAGCTCAGCCTTCGAGAAGCAGGCAGTCTTTTCTAGTTCCTTGGCCGTTTCAGGTGATTGTTGAAAGTTGGATCAGGTTTGATTCATTTTTTTCCTCTCCCTGCAAGGCTAGTGCGATCCCAAATTTAGTTGGTGGAGCGATTTCGCTCCCAGGAGGGAAGTAAGGGGTTGGAGCCCTTTGTCCCCCCCACCCCTTCTAATCTATCCTCTGCCATTCCAAGCGTGCTGGGCTCAGCCGCTTGGCCCTGCGCTGTATTTTAAAAGCGCAAATTGCGTCTTCCCCCCTAGAACGCCTCAGAGGAGGCAGCGCTTCCTCTCCCAGCTCTTTCCTTCTCTCTTTTGAAGTTGCGGTGGGCTGGTGCGCTTCTGAGCTGTGCGTTCTGAGCCGGGCGGCCATTTTGGGCACGCCTCGTGGCCGGCGCCATTTTGTTTTTCTTAACAAGTAAGGCCTTTTTCCTTTTAGTTTGAGAGTGAGCTGCGAGGTTTTTTTATAGGCCCTTAGCGGGACCGTCAGGCCGCGTGGAGCCTTTATTTTTACTGAGAGAGCACTGTGGTTCTGTGCCCTGCTGTCTCTCTTAGAGTTAATATTGTTGGCTTTCTTCTTTGGCCTGCAGCTAGTTCAGAAGCGCAGGCACGTACTCTCCATGTTGTTGGGGGGCTGCCTATAGAGGCCTGTCTCTTTTTTCTTATCTTGAGGGTCTTTCTCCTGAACAACTGGCTGTTGTGGGTCATTTTAAACCCCATTTATTTAAGTCCTTGCTATTTAAGGCAAAGAACATTTCAGGTCTAGCCTCTCAGTCTCCTTCTGAACCCCCTCCATTGAGTCCAGAAGGTCCTGATGACCTTATGTTTAGACAGCCGACAGTGGCAGCAGACATTATTCCGGCCCCCATAATCTTCTCAGATCTGGTAGCAAAGCAGTTGGCCTCGGTGGGTCCTTCTCCGGCCCCTTCTAGTCAGGACAAGAGGTTGTTTACCCTGGATTCGGATTTCTCAGCTATGTTAGATACCCCGGAAGTAGATGATCCAATTATAAGGCTTGCTTCTTCTTCCAATCCTACCGATGCACTAGAGGCACTGAAGCCGGAGGATAAGCGAGCGGAGATGGCGCTCCGGCGGGCTCACACCGCTGATGCCTGGGCTATCCGGTCGGCCACGGCCGCTTCCTTTTTCACCCGATCCTCCATCAGGTGGCTCAGACAGCTGAAGCAACACATTTCCCCAGCTGATACCAGAGCCCATCAAGATATTTCAAAGATCACGGCAGCGGCGGAATTTGCAGCCGACACTACCTTTCATTCGGTTAAGTTCTCATCCCAAGCTATTTCTTCCCATGTTTCTGCCAGACGATTGCTTTGGCTTCGACACTGGCAGGTTGATATTAAAAATAAGTCTAAGTTGGCTTCATCCCCCATAGTAAAAGGGAAATTATTCAGGCCCGCTCTGGAGCCATTACTCCTGGAGACCCGAAATAAGAAAAAGTTTCTGCCTTCACTTTTTCGTAGGTAGGAAGCCAAGAGTTCCCAGTCCTTTCGGAGGGGCTCCTTTCGTCCCTCCTTCCAGTCATCATTCTCTCCTAGATTTCAGGGCTCTCCCTCATTCCGGCCGTCCTACCAGGACCGAGGCGACTCGGGAGACAGAGGCAAGAGAGGGGGCAGCTACAGAAGGCCCTTCAGGGGTTCCGGGAGTAGAGCGGCCCGCCGGCCCAGGTAGCGTTGCAGGTTTTCTTACTATAGGTGGCCGCCTCAGGCATTTTGCCGACAAGTGGGAGGAATCCACCTCTGATACTTGGGTTACAGATTCAGTGCACTTTGGCTTGACCCTGCAGTTTCTCTCTCCTCCCCCCGAACATTTCAGGGTTTCACTCATTTCTAGGAATCCTACTAAACGGGCTCTTATGACTTCTGCCATCAAACATCTCTCTGATATTAGGGCTATTCAACCTGTACTCCTCTCCCAACAGGGAAGGGGTTTCTATTCACTTTTATTCTTGGTGCCTAAACATTCCGGGGGATGGAGACCCATTTTAGATCTTAAGAGGTTAAATCGTTTTATTGTACGCCATAAATTCAAAATGCAGACTCTGCAGTCGATTTTACAGGGCATCAGAGAAGGAGACTGGCTTACGTCAATTGACCTTTCCGAGGCTTATCTCCATATTCCCATTCATTCCTCGTATTCTAAATATCTCAGATTTTGTTATAATAATCAGCATTTCCAGTATGTAGCCCTCCCCTTTGGTCTAGCCTCAGCCCCGAGATCTTTCACTAAGGTGTTGGCGGCTATTGCAGCTCACCTTAGACAAATTCCCATCCGGATCCACTGTTACCTTGACGATATCCTGGTTGTATCCCCTTCCCGACATCAAGCTGAGAGCGATACTAGCGCTACCCTCTCGGTACTTCAGTCCCACGGGTTCTTAGTGAACTGGGAAAAGAGTCAGCTTACTCCCTCCACTAGTATATCTCATCTAGGGGCTGTGATTGACTCTGTTGAAGGAAGGGTCTTTCTCTCTCAGGAGAGACTTTTTAGTATCCGCACCACTATCAGAGATATCCGGCGGACCGGGAAAGCATCGTTGCTCAATTTATCCAAACTGCTAGGGAAGCTAGTTTCCTGTATTTCCATTATTCCATGGGCTCGCTTGCATTCCAGATCTTTGCAATGGTTCCTCCTGCCGTATCAGCGTTCAGGAAGGAGCACGTCAAGGTTTATAGTGAAGGTCCCGCCGAAAGTTCTCGCCTCCCTCCTGTGGTGGACGCGACCATCTGTCAAGAGAGGTCAGCTATTCCAGGAACCTCAAAGGGTTGTTCTCACGACAGACGCAAGTCTTTCCGGATGGGGGGCCCATCTGCAATCTCTCTCAGCACAGGGAGTTTGGACCTGTTCGGAGCGAAGTCGGAGCATCAACTGGTTGGAGCTTCGTGCAGTGTACCTGGCTCTGCGAACATTTCTTCATCGGGTAAGGGGGCGCCATGTCCTGGTCCTAACGGACAATACTACAACCAAGGCCCACATCAATCGGCAAGGGGGCACCCATTCCCTCCTTCTCATGAGAGAGGCCGAGCGACTGTGTCGATGGGCAGAAGCGCACCTCTTATCCATCAGAGCAGAGCACATTTCCGGGTCCTCCAACGTCCAAGCAGACTGGCTCAGCAGGGCAACACTGGATCAGGCAGAGTGGCGCCTGCACCCACATCTGTTCAGAGAAGCAGCAGTCAGGTTCGGTCAGCCCCTAGTAGACCTTTTTGCGTCTCCGCTCAACGCGCAAACACCGAGGTTCTTCTCCCGTTATCCCTCCAGTGGAGCAGAGAATCACGATGCCTTGCGTTGCCCGTGGCCTCCTGGGCTACTGTACGCCTTCCCTCCACTTCCATTAATCCCCAGGGTGATTCGAAAATTGATAGCCAAGAAAGCAGAGATCCTCATGGTGGCACCTTATTGGCCCAGGAGGCCATGGTTTGCGGACCTCCGCAATCTGTCAGTATCTCCGCCATGGAGGATTCCGTTGGATCAGATTTCGCTGTCGCAAGGCCTGCTGCTCCATCCAGAGCCACAGTGGCTACAGTTAGCCGTTTGGAGGTTGAGCGGGAAAGGATGATTGAGGAAGGCTTATCAGCACAGGTCATTAACACCATTTTGGCGGCTAGAAGACCTTCTACCACTCGCATTTATGATGCAACCTGGAAAAGTTTCTGTAACTGGTGCCACAAATCATTCATCGACCCACGCTCTCCTTCAGTTGCACAGATCCTGGTCTTTTTACAAGATGGCCTAGATGGAGGTTTATCACCTAACACCTTAAGGAGGCAGGTAGCGGCGCTCTCAACGGTGGTTGCTGGAGGTCCTTTCGGTCCCCTTTCCCACCATCCTCGAATCAAGGCTTTTCTTAAAGGGGCTTCTAATTTGCGCCCGTCAGTAGTGCATAGGTACCCGACATGGGACCTTAATAAAGTTCTCCTGGCCTTGACTAGATCTCCTTTTGAGCCTCTCAGGGAGGTGTCACTTCAATTTCTTACATTTAAAGCAGTTTTTCTGGTGGCTATTACTTCGGCTAGAAGGATATCTGAAATTGCAGCTCTATCCGTGAGAAAAGATCTGTGCATTTTTCATTCAGATCGGGTGGTTCTGAGACCAGACCCAGCATTTATGCCGAAGATTAATTCACCATTCCATAGGGCGCAGGAGTTGGTCCTGCCTAATTTTGGTCCGAAGCCTCTGCGCGAGCAAGAGAGGCAGTGGCACACCCTTGATGTTCGAAGGGCTTTGCGTATTTACATTTCTCGCACGCAGTCCATCAGGAAGACAGAGTCTCTCTTTTTGTCCTTTCAGCCAAAGACACTAGGCTGTAAGGTTTCTCCGTCCACAGTAGGCAGATGGATTAGGGCTACCATATCCAAAGCCTATTTAGTTCAAGATATTCCAGTTCCCAGTGGGGTTACCGCTCACTCCACCAGAAGTGCAGCTACCTCGGCAGCCTGGGCTACTCAGGCATCTATTCTTGATATTTGCCGGGCGGCCACCTGGACTTCCCCATCTCCCTTTATAAGACATTATAAGATTGATGTTTACGCCTCAGCTGAAGCATCTTTTGGCAGGCGAGTTTTGCAGCAAGTGGTTAGAGATCCTGGGGAAGTTCCAATCCAGACGGACTCCCACCCGTAGGACACACTGGCTTTGGTATGTCCCACTCTCTGGATGCTCGCAGCAGTTCTACGGAGAATGGGTGTTGGTTCTTACCTGATACGCCTCTTCTCGTGGAACTGCATAGAGCATCCAGCCCCACCCTGTTGGTCCATCTGTGAAGGGGGAAAACCTGTTTCGGCCAATGATTTCTAATGTTGTAGTTCATGTTGTTTAATACTTAAGAGTAGAGGGGGTTTTTTGTCCTCTCGTCTTCGATAAAACTGGGAGGAACGCATGGAGGAGTCACGTGGAGGAGGAGGGCATTCCTTAAATTCAGCTCAGCCTGTGAGAAGTGAAGACTGAAGCACTTCCCACTCTCTGGATGCTCTACGCAGTTCCACGAGAAGAGGCGTATCAGGTAAGAACCAATGCCCAATCTCTATTTCATTAATGTTTATTTTACACTGTTGGTTACTTTATATATTAGTGGTGGCTGCTCTGAACACCATTTGACTGTGGGGGGGGGGGGGAAGCTTAGCTTGATGGAGATGGCGGGAGGTCAAAGGGATGAATTTCCAAAGAGGGCACTTGAATAAACTTCATTTCAAGTTAGTCAATTATTACTTTTGTTGCTAAATTAATACTTGCTTGCCTATCTGTGAGCCAGGCATGTTTGGAAATTAAATGGTAGCGTTGCCCCATTGAGCATCTGAGGGGGGAAATGGGAATAAATGTCTTTAATAGTAACTTTAAAAGTAACCTCCCTATCATGGGGGATTTCTACTTTCGGCATCTTGGGGGGCCGTGTACACTCAACTGTTATTTTCCGAATATTGATGAATTTTGTTTGGCTGTCATAGATATGCTTGTTGGTTTCCTTGCTTGCTTGTTTCTGCTGCTCGGGAAGGGGATTTTACAAAAGAGAGTTTATTTTTTCTGTAGAGCAGCTATACTTCCTTTCAAATGATGCAGTACCCCCGAGTGTCATTTTGAAAAATTTCTATATGTTTTTACTTAAAATCTTAAATTCCTGAATTCATTCTTAGCAACAGTTTTGGTTATGGCTCAATAAACCCACATCCTCTTCTTTCTTGGGAATCACCTTGGAATTTATTTTAAAAAAATAAATTCTGCATATAACTTTTATAGCAGGTTTGTCTGAATTTTTTTTTTTTTTTAAAAAAAGACTTTACCATACCAAATTGCAACCTGAATTCGGCTTTTGAAAAAAAGATAAATTTCTCTCCCTTGCAGTACCTTGGCAGTAATGAATATCAAATTACAAGTAGTCCTCAAATTAAGATAATTTGTTTATCGACTGTTCAAAGTTACAACAGGGCTGGAAAAAGGTTATTTACAACTGTTGCATCAATCCCTTGATCAAAATTCGGCTGCTTGGTGACCGGTATGTATTTATGACAGTTGTAACAATTCATAATCACATAATCTCTATTTGTGACCTTTCTGGGGCACTTCAAAAGAAGCAAAGTCAGTGGGAGAAGCCAGATTAGTTTCACATCAGAGTTGGTATTCAGCAGGTTCTGACCAGTTCTGGAGAACCAGTAGCGGAAATTTTGAATAGTTTGGAGAACCGGCAAATACCACCTCTGACTGGCTCCGTCAACCCTGTTAGGGATAACATTGTTTACCCTAACTGGTTTAGGTAAAATAATAAATATGTAATCATAGTTTATAAGTTAAAGTGTCTGCAACTTTAAATATGGGAATGTAATTAGGGGAGTGGAAGAAGCAAGACGACAGCTTGCTCTCTCTCTGGCTTTGATGATCCCTAATTACTGCATGGACTCAAGACTGCGTTACTCGAACGGGAGAGAGACAAAGGACTGATTTGTAAGTGAACTGACAAAGGATATTCTACCCGGACTTTGCTAACTGAATATCCTTGAATGGACTGACTGATATGATACATGACTAATGGACTGTTATTTTGACTATGTTATAAATGGAATAAACTATATTTTTGATAGCACAAGCGTATCTGTTATTTTTACTGTATGTTAACAAACATACAAGCTTATCTCACTCATTTATCTGTGTGCCTATCTGACTAACGCTGCACATTCTGTTTAGCTTATCTCCTTAACCCTGGTTGGGGAACTCAGGCTTAACAAACCCCATCTATTTTCTGCCTCCTGAGTCCCAGCTGATTGGCTGAGTCTTTTTTTGTTGCCCTGCACAGGAGAACGAAGCTGAAAGCAAGTTAGTGGGGTGGGGAGGGAATAGGGATTTTGCAGTAACTTTCCCCCAGCAGTGGGGAGGAAATGGGGATTTTGCAGTAAGCTTCTACTGCACCTCCCACCAAGCCATGCCAAGCCAAGCCATGCCCACCAAACAACACCCACAGAACTGGTAATAAATTTTTTTGAATCTCACCACTACTTCACATCCATGGTGATTCCATGAACTACTGCAGCACAAAATAATATAAAATCAGGTGGGGATCATTTAAAAGCTCCATTGCTTAGCAACAAAAGTTCCAGTCCCAACTGTGATCATAAAACGTGGATTACCTATATAAGCTTTGTAGGAGTTTTCTTTCTGGTAGCAAGGAAACATTATAACTGTCGACTCACAACAATCCATTTAGTGAATGTTCAAAGTTATATCGGCACTGAAAAAAAACAAAGACTTATGACTGTTTTTCACACTTAAGACCACTGCAGCATCTCCATGGTCATGTGAACAAAATTTGGACCCTTAGCAACTGGTTCATATTTATGACGGTTGCAGTGTTCCGGAGATCACCTTTTATAAACTTCTGGCAAGCGAAGTCAAATGGGGAAGCCAGATTCACTTAACAACCGTGTTCCCAACTTAACATCTGCAGTCCTTCACTTAACAAATGTGTCAAGAAAGATCATAAAAGGGGCCAAAATTCACTTTACAAATGTCTCACTTAGCAACAGAAATTTTGGGTTGAGTTGAGGTCCTTGGTCAAGGACTACCTGTATTGCATTAAGATAGTCTTGCATTTCATTATTATTTTTTTTATTTTTGCATCCATAGATCATCATGGGTTTAACCCAGAGTGCCCATTCTTTTTTGGAGTGAGCTGGTAGCCAGATGAAATTCTTATTCAAAATTTGGATGAGAACGGAGAAGTTATATTTCTGATTTTCTCCCCCCCCCCCACCTGTGAGCATGTTGCATTCATCTTTAGAGGTGGCTCTTTCCTTCAAACAAAGCTCATTATTAATGGCATGCTGCTTATGGCAGCTCTGGATCCAACTTGAGAATTCGATGAATTACCTCAGGCTTGGCGTATTGCTATTGTGTGAATTGTACTTAATTCAGATACCATCTTCTCCTTCTCTTTTATGGCAAGGAAAAAAAAACCCCTCTCAAAGGTTAGGAGCAATGCCATCTTCCCACTGATCTTAGGAAAAGCCTTGAGGCCATAAAAATGCATGTGGCTTCATTGCTAGTTTGAGAAAACTTTTGTTTTTAAAAATGAACGTTGTTGGCATGTCACTCAAAGAGTTTAGGCCCCCTGCTGCAATGCCAATTTTTCTATGCACAAATAAAAAGATTTTCTATGTTTGAAAAGAGAAGAATAAACTTATATTAAAAGCCATTTTCTTGAATCTCTCCATTTTAAAGAGAATGAAGATAACTTTCCTTTCCCTGCATCTCATATCTCTATTCTCTGAAGAAAGTAGGATCTAGTCTAATGTACTAGATTGGCCTTTAGACTTTCTCCCTTATGGTGATCATTTTAAAGTATTCTAATAGTCTATACAGTGTCATGGCCAACATATATTTATTTCTCTTTGTGGCCACATAAATATATTTATATGAACTCTCATATAATAACATAAATATCATTGGGTTTATTACAGCAGTCTTTTGTATACAATACTTTGTATACAGTATTTTTTTGTATGAAAAAAATGGCATGGCACACATATGGACATATGTATGCTTATATGGCTCATAGACTTACAAGAAGATTAAGTGCAACAATGAAAAGGAAGGTTATATGTTGTAGGAATACTCAGAAAGTAAATTGATCTGTCAACTAAAGCCTGAGAAATGTTGTTCAATTTACAGCAGCTTCAGTCACATGGAGCTTTAACTGCATCCAGATAGTCATGTCATGGAAACACCTTTCCCCCCATCCCCTAAAACTCAGAACGCTGAAACCAAAGGCCCCTCCATTATAGAGATACCACTGTTGTGGTCATAGGTACCACAAAATTTGACTGATCAAGGGAAAGGAACAAGGTTTAAAGATTTGGTATTTGGCAAAGTAGTTTGAAACTTTGTATTCCACAAATAATAGGTTTTGGCTCAGTTGCTATGTTTGTCTTGCTGGTACTCCTGATAAGGAGATGAACCTGGAAATGGTTTACTGCACTAAGTATATTGTAGGAAGAAGGTCAAAGAGTTGACTGTAATCCTGATCACACTGCCTCTTGAATCAAATTGTTGGCATCTACAGACAAGGTTCATGCTATGGCCTCTATTGTTCAGAGCTAAGGTACCACAAATGGTAGCAAGAATATACTATGAAGTAGTGCATCTTTTAAAAAATAAATAATTCATTTGTTGGAGAACGTCTTTATTTAGCCAAAAAACCCCAAATTTTTAGAAGGAGTAAGATCATTCCCCCTTTCCCTGCTCAGCAGTATTTGTCTGAAATATCCATTCTCGAACATGATTGATCATTTAAGTAAACCTGACACATCAGGAAAACGATCAGCCTGAATCAATATTTGTTAGTTCAACAGAGAAAATAGATTGGCATTCACAAGCTCAATCTTGCCACATCACAATTTAACAATTAGAAGAATTCTGTTCGAAATTATGGTGCATGCCCATGATCAACATATTCGTTATCTCCTGAGGTTGCACACATACATTGTAGATAGATATTCAATTCTATTTATTCCAATACTTCACCCTATTTTTCACGTGGTTTACAACTCCTTAAAGTCATCATCATATTATTTTCTTAACAAATCTCTAATATTTCATTTTGATTTAGAAAAGAAGAAGAGGCAGAATCACTAGTTCCAGTATGCAGAAAGTAAAAAGTCTTCTTTTAAATCAGTTTTACCTAAGCACTAATATAGGGTTGCTTTGTAGGATATAAGAAATGGCCTTGAATGACAGGAGGAAGAGTTGCTACAAGGCAGTAGTCAAATAAGAGAAGCTTGAGCTCAGGCCAAGAAAATAAGTTGAAAAAAGATCTCAGATAAACTGTTTGCTGGTTCACACAAAGATAGAATGGAATGGAATGGAACGGAACGGAATGGAACAGAACATAATTCTTTATTGGCCAAGTGTGATTGGACACATAAGGAATTTGTCTTCCTGCGTATGCTCTCAGTGTACATAAAAGAAAAGATACATTCAAGAATCATAAGGTACAACAGTTAATAATAAACATTGGGTACAATAAGCAATCAAATCATACTAGGAAACAAGTCAATAAAATCGTAAGGATACAAGCAACAAAGTACATATAGTCATAAGTATATGTAAGATAAAGTATATAAAAGATAAATGGAAGAAAAGGGAAGCACATTTAGACTTGAAAAATTCTCCTGCAATATTGTTACCCATAAAAGTAATCCTTTTAACAAAAACATTTTAACAAAAATTAATGCACCATTAACAGCATCAATCTACTTGGTGTTTAATGTCTCCCATGTACTGTATATGTCAGACAATATCCCCTGAGACAAGTGAATATACAATAGAAAGTATTCTTATACATCAATTGTATAACCATTCTTATACATCAATTGTCTGTCTGTGCACCCGGATCACCTTTAAAAACCATTTCAGTCAGCAGTGTTTTATATATTTTAGATTCTTTAATTAAACATAATGTGACAATACTTCGTTTCACTGACCTTTATTTTATTGTTTGGAAGATGTTCCTGTTCTTCTGTGTCAGACAACACAAGGGTAATGAATTATCTACACCATAACACTGAGAATAACTAGTTCTGTAAGGCTTAGAAGGAAGTTGAACAAATGTGTACCTTGAGTGTTAGCAAAATTTGATCATGGCAGTATATTTGAAATTGATAACATTTAGAATTATATACTCAACTGACTTACTACCTAAAGAATTTTTAATATAGATGTGAGTGTGCTTGATGCAGGCTGAAATGTGCCAATTTTACATGATTGGAGCAACTTGATTGCAGAAAGTACGATTTCAGCAACAGAGTGGTCATTGCCTGGAATGCACTACCTGACCCTGTTGTTACATCCTCTAATCCCCACTCCTTTAACCTCAAACTAACCACTATTGACCTCACCCCATAAGAGGTCTGTAAGGGTCTGCATAACTGCACCATCGTGCCTACCATCCCTGTCCTGTTGTCCCCATTTATTCGTACCTATTTCCTGTATTCTTATTCATATTTATACTTATACCTATTATCTTGTAAGCAATTGACAAATCAAATAAATAAACAAACAAATAAATAAATTTTCTTATATTTGAAAGAAAATCAATTGCAATATTCATCAATCAGTATAACTATGGTATCCAAAAGGCAAATATCTTGATCATAGATTTATTAGCCTAGGTACTTGTAGTGGATCTGCCATTTCTATAACACTTTGATTATGTAATTCACTTCTTGAAAGAAACTCTTCGTCAAGTAAGTTTTTACAGTTCCTTGGCCCATCACGATTAGCAGTTGCAAATAGTTTGTTTTGATATTGGTGATACCGTTCGCCAAGTAGTCTTGCATTTGAAACTTGTGTGCAATTTAATTCTAGAAAGCTTTTGTAAGTCTCCACATTGTGGCATTAATAGTTGATATGTTGATAGTTGATGTTCATGGATTGGGCAAGCTGTTTGGAGTCTAGAGCAAAATATTTTTATAGTGTTAGCAGAGTTTGTTCACTCTTAAATGTAACAGTTTCACAGAGAAAGACTTCAATATTTGTGTTAGGCAAAGAATTAAGCATTGAAGTTGTTGCAGTCTAGCTTTGGAATTCAGTTAATTGAGGAAAAGTAATTGTATTGGGAGAATTACTCTGCTAGAAACAGAAAATATCAGATGGATGCACAATGGCTGCCAGAACCTAATTGTTAGGAGCCAGATATGTAGATAAAGAATTGAGGTGCTTCTGCTAGTTTACAGAGATAACATATTTGGCTTGTTTGATTTTTAATGCATATAATGCTGGGTAATTTATTGTGTCACACTTGAATGCATTGAAAATAAAACAGCATTATGTAGTTACATAAAAACTGCTAAAACTATCTTGAAAGAGATATTAGGACATTAAATGAAGGATATTCAGGTCTTGTTTCTTACAGAAGCAAAAATTAGGAACATTCAATTTACTCTTTGAAAAAAGTTCCATGCTGAAGAGACAGCATTTTTAATTTTGTCTGGATGGCTCTTGATCAGCATAGTAAAATTACTTTTGGTGTTAGTGACTGCATTTTGGATGTGAATCGTTGGATAGTCAAATTGCAGTTTGTTTGGCACTTACAAATTAGTTGATACCCAAATAAAAGTTACAGAGCAAAGGTATTCTTCTCCTTTCAAGTTCAGACAATGATATAATTTTGTGCATGTCCAATCTCAAATGATTTAATCTATTTCCAGGGCTAATGTTTGCTTTTACAGAGTAGTTTCTAAAATTTATTGACCTTTGTGGAGTGCTATGTATACCTGAAATACTGAGTAAGTATATATTGAATATACTATATATTTATGGTATACAAGAGGGACTACACAACTGTGCAGTCTCCTTTGATGTTGATTGAGGACCAGGAAGCATTTGAAGATTTGGTGTAGGGTCTCCATCTAGTTTATGAAACGTTGGTGCGTCCCCTCTTGAATAATAGTAAGAAGAGCATATGTAGTTCTCTTTTTTGCAACATTGCTTCTAACACTCTTCCAAGACAAGTAGATTATATGTACAGTCGCTAATTAATGCTTGATGAAACTCTCTGAAAGAATTTTTTTCTTCTTCTTAACAGTCAGCAGGGTAGAATTGTCCATTGATACTGGAATAGTGGGTTAAGATGTGGGCTGCAAAAACATAATTGAAAGAAGAAGATATTGAAAATATCCTTATTGATAGAACCCTTGAGATTTTAGAATTGAAATTGCAGTGAGATCCTCTATTTTGTGTCCCCTCATCAAAGTACTGAGCTTTAACAACTGTATCCGAGCAAAACTACCTATTTACTATGGAAAATTAGGTATTGTACTCCAATATAATTTGTAGCATTCTGTCTTTCAGGGCCATAACCTGGCTTTCTCAGTCTCTAGTTCTTAAATGCAAAATTCTGTCAAATGTTGACCTCAGAAATATTTGTTTGACAATTGAAAGCATACAATCCTGTGTAAAACACTTAATGCTTTTCTGTTTATCTTATGGCTGGTATGCAAACTTCGATAGCGAAAGTAGAAAAAGGAAATTTGTTCGGTTTTGCATTTTAAGTGTTCTGATGGAGGTAAATAATTTATGGGCAAAGTCCAAAGATGTAATATCTCAGCCATGTTAGGATAATTTTTGAAATTGAATAAGAACTTAATAAACAAATAAATCTCATTTCTCTTTGTCAGTCATGTTAATCATTTAAGATTGAAACTATCAGTTGGGAGGTGTCTATTTTTTCCCCTTTGCAGTGTTTTAAGTTTTTGCTTTTCCTTTAAAAATAATAAGATGATATCTGACTGGATGAAGTGTTACTGATTTTTCTTTGTTACTCCAGTCTTCTAGCATAAAGGCACCAGATTGATGTAGAGATCAATGCTAAGTTTTAACTGGGGAAACCATAAACTTCAATGGGATGTTGTAAAGATATAGTTATTGGTTGGGTTTGACATTATAAGCAACCCTAAGTTGGAAGGAAGAGTGGGAAAAAGATGTGATTAATTAAAATGTATATGTTCTCTAAATTTATGTTCTATCTTCCATTCAAGAATTTAATGTGTTTAATTTTATAATTTAATTTAATATTGCATGCCTTCCCCTAATCTGTTTCCACAGTAACTTTTCAGTGTCCGGTGAGATGAGTTGAGTGAGAACTTGTAGAATGCAATCCTTTGAGCAGATAGACTGAAAGTCTCATTATACATTAATATTATGTCATATTGAGGCAAGGAGGAAATTAAAGAACTTAGTTTACTTGCAGAGCGAAAACATGGGATTCTTTATTCCATTCCTAACCATGAGGTGGGAAAAGAAGCTGAAAAAGATGCTAAATTTTTAGACCCATTTGTTTCAGTTTGTCCTATCTTGGAGCTGATGTTCTGAAATAGTTTGATAAACTTGGCCGTGGAATTAACATACACAGTATGCCAGAGAATATTTTTCTCAAATTTCCAGAGGTAGACACATTTATAAATAGGAATCTTAAGGAGGCGATATGTCAAATTCAAATGAAACAATATGCTACTGCTTGGATATATTGTTCATTTATTTCAATTTATAAGGCTCAAGTTCATTACTCTGTGTGGCTAACAATTAAAACAGCATATTCAAAAAGAAACAGCAGCACACATGTGATCTACAACCAGGGTAAAACAAACATAGACTTAACCACACTTTCACATCCTCTGGTCTAGTGGCATATCTGGGATACAGGACAGCAGATGAGAATATGGGGCGGCAACAAAACTTGAGTTTGCATAAAAGTAGATCAAAGCATTTTGGAACAACTCTGTTCTCAGCTATGTTTATTCTCTCTTCAGCGTCTTTGAAAAAGCTTTCCAGTGTTGAAGATGAAGAGAGCCTACTGAGAATAATTAGAAACTATCAGTACCTGATACTTCTTAACCCCTTTCACTTCGTGTTTTGCTTTACAAGAAACAAGAGAATCATTCTGCTTCTCCTCATCTTCTACTTTTTATAGTTTTGAAAGCGGAAAATTTTTTTTTACTGCTCAACTTGTATAAAGATAGAACTGCAAGTCATTGCCCAGTCTTCCATAAGCTAGTCACTTTACACAGGTGTAGATTTGAATTCCCCAGCCAGCTTATTCACTGTCAAGAATTCTCAAGGTTCCTATCTACATTTTTGGAATGGTACCCTAACTTTCTTTTAAGTTGATGCATTCTAAATATGCAAATGCAATCCTTCCCAGCAGATAACACTCTTCATAGCTCAAAACAAACTAATTAACATGCTAATTAATGTGGAGGAAGTCTGTTTTCGTGAATGCAGAATCTTAAAAGAGGTCTTTTCAGTTACTTTCAGGAAGGAAACCCAAGAATGGACTTGCCTTTGATCTGAACTTAGTAAATCCTACTTGTAAATAATAAACGCTTGCCAGTACTTTTAACTGCTGCTATGGGAACTGCAGCCCTGGAATGGATTTCAGTGTGCTCTGTGTATGTTGAGCTTTTAACCTTGACAAGTGACAAATGGATTTCACAGCTCTTTTGAAAGTAGTTTAGTCCTGCTTGAAGGTGCCAGATAGATGGCTCTCAAGAGATGTTGCCTCTGAGATACAGTTCACTGGAGAGTTAATACACATTTTCTCTAGGATATTTTGGCCATTTCTAAAAGCTGAATATTTCCCCCTTCTTCTAAAGCTGGAAGCAAGGCCTGATACACAGCAAGCCACTAACTCAGGGGTGGGCAACTATGGCCCTTTTATGAATTATGGACTTCAACTCCCAGAATTCCTGAGCAAGCCATGCTAGCTCAGGAATTTTGGGAGTTGAAGTCCACAAGTCATAAAAGGGCCATAGTTGCCCACCTCTGCACTAACTGATGAGGCTTCTTTTCACAGTTTGCTTGAGGTAGCAGATATCAAGCGCCAGATAATTGACAAACCAAAGAAACAAGAAAGCAACAGCTTTTCAGAAAGGCATTTTTTTGTGTGCTAACTTGGTATAAAAACACAATAATGAACACTGCAAGAGTAAATTCCTAGCCAATGTTACAGTGAATTTAAATAAGGCAGAATCTCTTCAAAACATATCCTTCCTGTGCCTGTCACATCTGGATTGCGTTGCCTCTTTTCACCTAAATTGAATTCCTTCTCTGATTTCATCTCAGTGGAAGAGAGAAGTAAGTCCTCTTTACTGTCAAAAGGTAAGATTTGAAATGGTTTATACTTTGTTTTCAATCTCTAGACCCAAGATACTTTTCACTTTCTCTTAAGCTACTTTGCCCTACCTCTTCATCACTTTGACTTTCGTGCTAAAGCAGAGAGATGATTTAGCATTGTTTAGAGCTCAGATGTCCTAGTGGGAAGGATAGAAAGAATTGTGGATAGGAATGGGGACAGCATTCAGTGTTCCCAGTCAGGGGTGGGCTGCTGGCCATTCTCAGGGGTTCAGGAGAGCCCCTAGCTAACATTCTCTGTAGTTCAGAGAACTTCCAAATCCCACTCCTGGCTGGCCCCGCCCACCTCTCCACTCCTAGGAGTCCCCATGCAGCCCGTTTTGGATGCAGATAAATGCAAGGCCTGTGCGGAGGCTCTGGGAGGGAGAAAAAGGCACCTCCCAAAAGTTCGGAAAGACCAGAAATGGGCCTGCTTTCTGCTTCCAGAGATCCCCGGAGCATGGCAATGCCGTTTTCGCCCTCCCGGAGGCTTGAGGAAAACCTCCGGAGCCTGGGGAGGGCAAAAACGCCCCCCTCCCCGCCATGGTGCAGGAGGCCAACTAGGCCACACCCACCATGGCCACGCCCACCCAGCAGTGGGGCAGACAACCCTTTGCTAAAAAATATTTAAGCCCACCCCTGTTCCCAGTTCTTCACAGTTCAAAGCCTTTATGAATTTGGATGATATATTTATGAACAATTCTTTGCTGCATATGTTAGGAAAAGTTAGAATGCGTCCATTCATTGATCCTCAGTAAACACCAAAGACTCATTCCCTGAAGGATTATACTGGTTAATTTTTTTCTCTTCGTTAGTTCAGCAGCAGCAGCTATGAAATTACCTGACTACCCATAGCTGGTGTTCTATTTATGCTAACAGGAATTTCTGAGGTTACTGGAAATCTTGTAATGTGAACTGTCTTGTAGTTTTCTGCAATGGCTCATTGATATTTTAACACAGTTTTACACTAATGTCAAATATGTTTAGGATAGAAGGAGCTTTCATGAACTGACAATTGGATATTGTCAGCATTTTTTCACCATGTGTTTTATTTGATAAACGATATGTAATGCTAATTGATCAAAGTATTTTGAACACTTTTCTTGTTACCACAAAGGCCATTTTATTCTCCCAGATTATAACTTTAATGAGATTTTGAATTCTGTTCTTGCAAATATTTTTGCTGTTATATTTTCTTCCATTGGAAACATATTGCTGTTCTTTAAGAATATGGCTCCTGTCCTTGTGTGCTTAAAATGATAGAATTTTTTGAAGTACCCCAGTACTGATGTGTATTGGTTATGTTAGAAAAAACTATCATAAAAATCTCAAATCAAAACTGATCTTTTTCATCTGATACAATTTCATCTGAATGTTCATGAGGGCATCCTGCCTTTTTTCTTCATTTTGCACAAAGAACCCTGCATTCAAAGACTTTTCTCAATGAAATAGAATACACATTCAGTGTATACATATCCCCACCCCACCCCATCAATTCACTTTAAGTGATGGGATGCTAAATCTTTTTCAGCATTGTATCACAGTAAAATGAAGAAACATTATCTTAAATTAAATAACAAGCAGTTTTTTGCCATTCCACAACCTCCAAAATCTGCACATTGCTTTCCTTTACCGGTGGAACTTCAAAAAGGAAAAGAATATAGCAATAGCAACAGCCCCTAGATTTTATACAGCTTCACAGTTTTACAGCCCTCTCTAAGCAGTTTAGAGTCAGCATATTGCCCCCAACAATCTGTGTCGTCATTTTACCGAGCCCAGAAAGATGGAAGGCCGAGTCAACCTTGAGCTGGTGAGAATTGAATTCTTGGCAGTTGGCAGAATTAACCTGCAGCTCTGCATTCTAACCACTGCACCACCACTTGGCATGAATATTTATTTAGTAGGGATTTTCATTACTTAAAAAACAGTGGACAAATAAGACGTACCTATTGCATTTCTTACCTGACAATTATTAATAGCTCCAATAATCAGAACGTTTCTGTTGCTAAATAATTAATTGCTTGAACAAAAGATTCTGAGTTTTGGCTTTTATCATATTGCTTGATGTTATGCATTTGTTTTGAAAAATTCAGGGTTGCCACTCAGGATAAAGCCATTTGAAACTTGGCTTTTATTCAAAACACAAACAACAAGTAATAACCTGCTACTTCCTGGCATTTTGATTTTTAATTGAAACAGGATAAGGAAGCATTAAAAGGATTGCATCTGGGATTCTTTCCAATATCTTTGACAGCACTGGCCGCACTGTGTGTATGCACACATTGGGAGGTACTGGGTGGGTTGCATAAATTTTGGCTGAATCACATGATCAGAAGGGAAATGGTCTTATGATGGAGTAGATGGCAATGCTTTAAGCCATTTCCCAGCTGTCTCGTAGGGATGTATTCACCATTCCGGGCCTACCTATTTTCAAAATCCGTCTTTCTTTTGCCAGCTTCTTCCCCACACTAGATTTAGTCCACTCTGTTTTCTAAGAGTTCCTGGTCACTACAGAAAATGTTTTACATAATAGACTCCTGTCACTTTTTGTTAGAGAGGTGCACATCTTTCTTGTGCCAAGCAGTATGGTCTGTGTTTAAGGTTAGCAGTGAAGCATGTTACTTAAACAATAAGTAAAAAGATAATGCAATGTTTTCATATATGCCACTTGATTTCCTAGAAAGGAAAAGTTGGAGGGTTTCATCAAAATGACTCTGTATTCAGTCTACCATATGCCTCTTAGTTTTGGTTTGTTGAACTTATTTTCTTTTCTTTCTATTCAGTGCTTAGCTCTGGGTTACTGAACTGATCCTTCCTTCCTTCCTACCTTCCTTCCTTCCTTCCTTCCTTCCCACCTTCATTATTTATAGAAAAAATTCAAGGTGGGGGTATCCAACACATCTACCTCCTTCTATTTAAACCCACAGCAACTATCCTGTGAGGAAGGTTGGGCTAAGAATGAATGACCCAAAGTCACCTAGCTGGACTTCATGGCTAACGCGGGATTTGAACTCTCGGTTTCCTGCTTTAGTCTGGTGTCTTAACCACTAGACCAACCTGAATCTTAGTTCTTAATAAAGTTGTTTGCAAGCTTTATTCTTACATAAGTAGAAAGAAGGAGGGGACCATGGTTGTTTTTTTTCCTTCATGATTTTTGGCATCTTAATTATTTACTGCTCAAGAATTGTACAAGGATGTCCACGTGAGGTGAATGTACGTTGATTGTCATTGTTATGCATATTAGATTAAAAGGCTATGAATCCTGGCTAACTGGTGACATTTCCTTACAGCTAACACTATAGCTACTCAGTATTGCACTGACTAGCTAAGATAAAGAACCACTTATGTCCTTACGGTCATATGCTTAGATAGTTGTGAGAGCATGTATGGAGGTATGCTATTGAATTCTGTTAGATTATGAGATATATATAGGGTCCTTCCAATAATGGGAAAATAAAGCTTCTAGAAAAACTGCTTTGTGGTTTTGATGAAAACCAACATTTGCCACGTATCGGGTTTATTGTACTTATAAACACTTCCCAATATGAACTAACCATCTTTTAAATTAACAGTATATTGTATCCGGAAAGTCTACTGTAGAATAATATGATGGAATGCACATTTATTTTCTCCTGTATGTTCATAATGACATTTGGTAATGATTGAATTGATCTTATATTGAGTAAGTGCAAAATGTTCTGCACTGCACATAGATATGCATATGTGTGCTGTTGTTATGACTGTAGTTTATGGCCCTTTTGAAAAACAGTTCAGCAACAAAGGCGTATATCAAATAACCATTCCTTGTAAATAGATGGCATATGCAGAGCTTTGGCTGAAGGCATCCTGCCTATTTCATAGTGTCCAATGTAATTACACCTGGAGCCAGAGAATTGTATTACATTTTAGGTGTTCATCCATCATCTTATTTGCATCGTGAGTGCTCTTTCATTTCCAGGACTTTTAACAAATGGTTTGGGACTGAAGCTGCTTCTAGAAGAATGTCTGATTATTTGTTTTTGAAAATTTACATCTCATATTTGGCTAACAACGAAGCACTTTTATACCCTAGCAATTACCTCCTGGAAGTAGAAATGCCAAAACAATTTTTCTTTCTTGAGATGAGGTGTCAATACATTGGACTTGTTTTGAAAGTACTGCAGTGTCTGGCAATGATGCCATGCTTATAATAAAGCGAGGGCAGCAACAGGCACAAAACCTGAATTAGATAAAAGCAAGGTTCAGAATTTCCTAAGAAATCTTAAACAGTACTTGGCAGAGCTATTTCCACTGTATACAGTATTTCCTGTCTAGCTGCCATAAGTTTCTCAGATCTTTTAAAGCAGACATTTTATGCTTTTGAGAAAAACAATGAGAAGTTCCCCATTGTTAAGTTGAGACAAAACAACCCTCTGGCAGGAAAAGTTTTTCTGGACACAAATAAAATGCAGTAAAAGAGCTTCGTTCAGAAGTGTAAAAAACACCACTGTGCATGTTATTCAGAAGTGCAAGTCCCAGCATACTACTTCCCAAGAAGTATATTCTAAAATCAGTGACAGTATCATCCTATACAAAAAAGAGTCAGGTATACCCACAAACTCTGGCATATTTATAGAATAACAAGTCTAGAAGGTGTCACTTTTAGAATGTAGCAGATGGCACAATTCTGCAACATCCCAATGAGGTTAAATAGCAACTCAGCAATTATCATTGAACACTCCTTGTTTGTTATCTAAACTAAGAGTATAAAGATCTTAAAAACCTGCATGACATATTCTAGCCATAGGTGGCATCATAATTAGCAGCTAATGGCAGCTTGTGGCCCTCTGACTTAAGATTATGATATACAAATAACTCTGATTCGGAGTTCAGTGATGCAGTCATATAATTAAGATGGTCTCAAGTCAAACTAGTTGCCATTATCAGTGTGAAGGAATAACAATGAAAGAGGTTAGACATAGGGAAAGATGAGCAAATAACATTAGTCACCGTGCCAGTTTTATTATTAAAGACAGTAAGCATTTAGGGTGCAACGTTTATAATTATTACCACAAGCTCATTGATTTTTAACCTTGATCGAAATGTCACTAGAATATAAGTATAAGATTTGATCCAGGAGTGCTTACTAGATTGATCAGATAAGGCTCAAATCAAACTTCTGGTTATGTTAGCAGAACAAGCACAAAATGATATTGTTCTGTTAGCTCAAGAAAGTAAAGTTAAGGCTTATGGCTAACCAAATTAAAATGTTTTGACAGCTGGAAAAATGAATGAAGTAAAAAAACCTTTGGCTTGCCACTCCTAAAAAGCTTTGTTAGACTGAGAATTTAATGAGATGGTGATTTCCATTGGCCATCTACTTATCTCAAAGGGCCATCAACTTCTACCTGGAAATGAACTTGTAATTATCCCAGAAACATCAGCAAAGTCATGAAATCTGTAAAGTGCTATGATTTGGTGCTTTGTGGATCTACTTCAATGGGATAACTTGATTCACATTTCGTCAAATTGAAGGAACTATCTGACATTTCAATCAAGCCTATTTTCTATCACTATTATGTGTTTAAAAATGCGCTGTATGAACAGACTGTCACAGAGACTGCACAGTTATTTCTAGCACACTTGTGCCTAAACCTTATTAATATTACAGGTTTGACTTTCTTGCAGTATATTCAATTAATTTCCCCAAGTAATAAGGTGAGCCTAGAAAATTATTCTGAGTGGAAAGCAGTTAGAAAAAAGTGCATTCATTCAACTTCATTAACATGCTTAGTTAGAAGTAAAACATTTTGGAGCATGTTACATTTATGTTAGCTTGCCCAGGAGCCAGGTCTTGACTGTACAGCTTGTGTACCACACAGTCATGTAGGAAATCAATTATGTTTATTAACTGAGGATATATTTTATTTTTATTTTATTTATTTATTTATTTATTTTTGTCAATTGCTTACAAGATAAATAGGTAAAAGTAAAACATAGTTATGAATACATGGATGCATATAAGAAAAATAAAAAATAAAAGAAATAATAGGACAGGGATGGTAGGCACGTTGGTGCGCTTATGCACGCCCCCTATAGACCTCTTAGGAAAGGGGTGAGGTCAGTAGTAGACAGTCTAAGGTTGAAGTTTTTGGGGTTTGGGGAAGAAATTCCCTGTGATAAAAAATGTATGGTAGGGACTGTATGGAACATTTTGAGGCAATTCCACTTTCTTAATACTGACACAGGATGATCATCTTCATCTCCAAATGCCATTTTCTCAAGTAACATGACAATCTCACCGAATACCTTGGGAGCTCAAGAAAGAGAAACTTAAAAAACACAAACTTGTAAAGAATGAGAAATTACCTTTCACTATAAAGAGGTTGAGCAGATAATTTTAAAAACTTGGCTCATAATTTATAAGCATGTATTATTATGCTCTGGATTAAAGTTCCTTTGAATGACATCTTATAACCTTTTGGAATGGAATTTTAACTTTTTCAGTATAATTCCCTATAAACAGCCAATTTGCAGCATTGTGCTACATGCGTGGGAGGGAGTGCTAAATAGGCATAGAATGAAAAATAGGAATTAAAAAATGTCTGTAGGCTGAAGTTTGGAAAGCTGCAGTTAAAGCTGAGATCTGACATTTATGGAATGAATGTTGTTAATAGCGGTCACCATAATAATTGGTTATTTAAAAAATCTGAATTGCTTTTTTATTCTTTGCTATGTATCTGTCCACCTTTTTTATTTCACATAATGTAGTAAGGCAAGGTACTTAAGTCTCTAAGTATTCAGGATTGTTCAGGTAGGTGTATAAATACATTTATCTCAATAGATTTAATTGTTTCATGGCCAATGCCAGTCCAGAAAATAAGCTTTAAAACACTGGCAAATTAAAGGAGCTTGAGTTCTAAGATTGTAGAAGAGCAAGATTGCACTTGAATGTTTTATACTGACGCACTTCTAAAAGAGGGAACGCACTACAAATGTGCCAGTGTTTCAGAATACACAAAAGCACAAACATAACATTGGTCTACAACACTTTAAAGAAAGCATATCTTTTCCCAGGATTGTGTGAAAGGAAGTACTTACACACCCCAAAGCACAGAACAGCCCTAGAAGTCATATTTTCCTGCAGTGGAAACATCTAAACTATATTGAGGCCTTGGTTCCTTCAAGGTTCTTCATTTTTTAAAACAGAAATTGACAGGATCCAGTACGATCAGCTTAACTAAATGTGATTCATATTATGTTAATGAGCTGCAGTAGATTAAAAAAAGGATAGTTATAAGTAAGTAATATAACTGCTCAATGATACCCTACTTTTATTTGAGCATTTTGAGGAAGCACCTCTTTATTATCTTTATGTGGTGCTTAAAGTTCTCACAAAAAAACCAAAAACCAACTCCAGGCTCCTTACCTAGGAATCCTATCACTTTTCACTTCACTTTTGCCATGTCTTGGGGGTTACAACAGCAATCAGATCTGCCCATATTGCCGTCTCTAAGCAATGTGGTCATGTGACATGACACTTTATTACCACACTGCTTAGCCATGACAGTTCTGGTTCCAATTGCCATCATAATGAGAACAGCCTATATTTACTTAGAAATCTATTACCTTTGCTTAGACAGAGAAGCATACACCTATTTTTTAAAAGACAACTGTTTCTTGATTTCTCAGGTGCTATTTTGATCACGGATCAGAGTGAATGGTATTATAATTTCTGCAGAAACATAGCATTTTTTAAGAAGCAGTATTCACCTATATTTTGAATCAAAAACGCATGCAGAATCCGTAATAAATCTTCATTTCTCAGGCACATGTCCTCCATTTGGATTTCCTTCAATAATTCCTATCCTCTATTACTGAAAGGTTCCTGAAAGTAGCCATTTGATTAAAAAGGTTTGTGTACAGGAATCTATGCAATCTATTTGGCAGAGCAGTACCTATTTCGTGAATTTTAGGATCCATCCTTCCCCCGTCTCTCAGATCTGCTTTGCTGGGAACAATGAGAGGAAGCAAGAGAATTCCTGATCCACATTCAAGTCATATTCCCCCTCAATTGGGATGTTTTCCCCCCAGCACCTAATCAAGTGAGTTGTGGTTTGAGCTTCCTGGGCATTATGATTTGAGTTGGGATTTTCTCCCTCAAAGAGTACCTGCTGTTTTGATTACTCCACCGGAAGGTAAAAGCACTCTGCATATGCCTTCAGCTGAAAGCACAGTTTCTGAAAAGACAGTAGTTAAGATTTACTTATGGCCAAGGAACAAAATATTGCACATGGTATAGTAGAGTCCAAAATAGGTAAAACCTAGAGGGAGTACTGGAAATGGAAAGAAATAGGAGTTAAAACGATCTTTACCTGGATTTACTGAGTTAATTTTTTTTTAATTTAGTCAAAGCCAAGAATGGAAATAATATCAACGAATCACTTTTTGCAGATGAACAGGCATTGATAACAAGTGCAGCTAAGAAACTGCAACAATATCTTATAGCCATGAACCAAGAATACAAGACAATTAATATGAGAATCAGCAAAGAGAAAGCAGGAATTATAGCAAAACCATACAGTAAACATAGCAATAAGGGGAACAAGCAAAAAACGAGCATCAAACTTCAAATATCTAGGAACAACATTCTCTGAAGATGGTAAAATGGACAGAGATTAACACATAATGCAATAAAACAAACCAAGTATTTCGGGCAGCCAGCACCACTCCTACAAGATAAGGCAGTACCGATCAGCACAAAGAAGCATCTCATTCATCCCTACCCTATGTTCACCAGTGCCAAACATGAACACTTACAGTAAAATATAAATGAAAGTTAGTTCTCACTGAAATGAGATGTTTGAAAAAAGCTGCTGGAGTGACCAGAAGAAATAAATTCAGAAATGAGACCATTAGAGAAAGAATTGGCATAGAACCAATCCTATACTGCAGGGGTCTCCAACCTTGGCTCCTGGAAGCCTGGCGGACTTCAACTCCCAGAATTCCACAGCCAGCTGGCTGTGGAATTCTGGGAGTTGAAGTCCGCCAGGCTTCCAGGAGCCAAGGTTGGAGAACCCTGCTATACTGCATACAAAAACAGCAATTAAAGTAGTTTGCTCCCTTGGAGAGGATGTCTTGGGATTCCATACTGTACAAGGCATATTCAAAAAGAAGAGAAGGTCAAAGAACACGAGGTAGACCCAGAATAATAAGCAATAATAAGAAAAACATGAAAAAACTTATCTGGAATATACTCCTTATTCTTAATGATGCATGAAAAGAAAGGAGTTAGTTTAGGACAAAAGTAAGAAATAATGGTTTCTACCAAAAGATGGAGAGACAACATCAAAGACACACCACAACAACATCAATTAACAAGGGTTAAGGCTGCCAGAAGAACAACAGACAGAACTTTGTATCTCCCTCAATACCTAAAGCGGTAAATGAAGAGGAGAAGGAGGAGAAGAAGAAGCTCTGAGCATGCCAAATGAAATTAAGATACCATGTATATTAAAATAATAAGAAAAATGAAAAAAAACTTATCTGGAATATACTCATTATTATGATGCATGAAAAGAAAGGAGAGAGTTTAGGACAAAAGTAGGAAATAACGGTTTCTACCAAAAGAAATATTTGTGGAGGAGAAAGACAGGGAAAATATAAATAAAAATAGAGGTAATCTATTTATGTTAGCATATTAATGTAAGACTCAGCCTGCCTGTGTAAGAACAATTTTAAGATTCCTGTGGTTCTTTTTTTGAAAGCTGTTCTCACTGTTCCTAAAAATTGTAGGAATAGTAAGCTCTGTCTTTGGCATAAAGTATGTATTTTGTTAAATCTATTTTATTAAAAGCGGTTGCAGGGCCTAGATGGAAAGAGGAACAGGTTCTAGAGATAATTGAATGCAGCTCAATCAATGCAGCCACCTAAACTTCTCAACTTTATTGGCAAGGCAAGGTAGGTTGATACCAACCTGAAGTTGTTGATCGGAAAGAGATCTAAGGATGACATTGTTGACATGAAACTTACTATTGCTTCCATTAAGGCAGAGGGCATCTCACCCAGCTGAAGGAACCATGAATAACCCTTCCTCTTAGCTGGGATACTTTTTGCCCTGAAGAAGCTGATTTAGTTTTGGAAGCACTATTTGATTCTACATTGCCTGTGAATGATCAGAGGTGTGATGGTTTTGAGTCATTTCTATCACCTGTGAATAATCTATGAACCACATCCTTTTTTAAAGATAGATCTGATGGGTATCATTTTCCATAGACTGATCACTTCCCCTTAGACTTCAGTCTAAAACCCCACTGTTAGTTAATCCCTCCCACTCTAAAACCAGCCATGAGGGAGCTGCATCTAAAATCAGCAAGGCCCTTTTCTTCTGAGCTAACTTGACAGAGTGAAAACCATTCCATTTGATATCAGTAGCCTCTGGCTTCTGCCAAGAACAGAATGAATGAAGAATGACAGCAACACAACAACATTGTAAGACTTTTGAGATTAGGAGCTGAGATCACACATCAGTTGCACAGCAAGTTTGCTCTTAGAAAAAGTTCCTTAACTCCTCCAGGTTCTGTATTTCCTTGATGTTTTACAAACCTCCAGTGGCTTAACCATTTCCTAAAAATAATTCTGCTTACAGAGATTTGCCAACATATCTGTAGGATTTCCTAGGAAGAGTATTATCAAAACAAATTGTTGTTGAATTGAGGTTCCTTCAATCTAGAAACATTGGCTTGTGGGGTTAATTGTATTTTAATACAATTTAATTATTTACCATGATAAATAATTAGATAGATAGACTCTCTCTCTCTCTCTCTCTCTCTCTCTCTCTCTCTCTCTCTCTCTCTCTCTCTCTCTCTTTCTCTCTCTCTGTGTGTGTGTGTGTGTGTGCCTGTGTGTAGAATATTTTGTAAATGTTGCTATTACTAAAGTCCCTCAGAATTTGATTTATCATCCAAAAGTCATTCAAAATGCACTTTGATTTTTTTTTTTTTTGCTCCCCATTTCATTTCACAAGAGAAGCCACTGAGCCTAACAGCATTAGGCTTTAACGCTTCTGTTGATTTTTAGAATACAGTAGCATATGCTATATCAATAGCTTTGTTGTTTTAAAATCAAAACAATCTGCCAAACAGGAAGAAAAGGGACAAACACAGGTCATTGAGTGCTGCTTTTTTATGTTCAAGGAAGACAGATGCTGTTTGTTAGAAATTGACCTTTTTTTACCTGATCCAAGGTAATGGCGAGAAACCAAATTAGTGAAGAATTTGGCTTATCCAAGAAAGAGCAGTGGGCAGGTACATTCTGCTGAATCCTCTCTGTTTGACTCCTGCTGCCTGCAAGAATGATAAAAGAACCCCAGGGAGCTGTGTCTAATATGATTTATGCTGATACATCAACCAGCAACTCTCACTTGCTCTTCCTGGAAGATGCCCTTCAGAATCCAAGAAGTCATTGCATCTGAGAAGAACAATGACAGGAAAATGAAAACACCAAAAGATTATCTACCACCAACATCAAAAGATACATAATTCAACCAAATCTAGATCTATGAAGTTCTGTTTCAATTCCACTTGATGAGTGCCAGAATATTTTGCCCAATTTCACATGAATACTCTTAAATATATACTCTTAAATAAATACTCTGATAGTAATTCTCCCATTATTCATTTTAATCTCAGTTTTGTTAAACTTAAGTTAAAGACACATACATAGCACACATTTCATTGTTCAACCAGGTAATGTCATAAGCGCTGGTGAGTGTGAGTTTGATTGAACCCTACATAAGTTCTATTTTGTATATCCCAAAACTGCATTTTCAAAAGGCAATTGGACTTTGTTTTTCCTTGAAGACATTTCACTTCTCATTCAATAAGCTTTTTCAGTTCTGACTGAATAGTGGAAGATGGAAGGGTTTATATTCCTTGCCGTCATTTGGTCATTAGCACTCTTTTTGAGAGTCATTGATGCCTTACAACACAGTCTTTTCAGCAGATCCAAGAATGTTCCACAGCCATTTACACTATTTAAGTGACCCTGAGATCACAGATAAACCTCCAAGTGGCCTCAATAACTCTTTCTGCTAACAACCAGATCACCACATGAAAAATAAATCCTTTCATCTTCCACCATTCAGTCAGAACTGAAGAAGCTTCTTGGATGGGAAGTAAAATGTCTTCAAGGGAAAGCAAAATCAATCTTTGGGGCAACCATGACTTGGATAACTAAGAATCTCCATGGACATTCTTCTTTTGGAATCACACAAGAGTGCCAGATGCTTGAGAGAGCATGCAAATGGGAGAAATGTGCATGTAGGCAAATCTCCACCAAGGAACAATGATTATTTCTACATGAATGCCTATAATAAACAGGGAGCAAAGCCCACATTCTCTTGCACTAATTATTTAACCTAGTTGGCTAATGAAATATCTGCAAACAAACAACCAAACTATCATGTCCCTGGTGGAGACTGACTCTGAGGGAGAGGAGGAACAGCTGACAGGGTGTGGAAATGTGGCTCCCCAGGTTGTGGAGGAGGCTAGGGAAAGGCAGGGGCCAGCTGGGCAGTCAGAGGAGGACTCAGGCCCATCCCCTCTCCATCCTTCCTAGGGCATGCAGGGAGGAGAGGACAAGGGAGAGATGTGGTCTACTTGGGAGGAGAGGGCCTTGATCCTCTTCATGGGTTGCAGCTGTGACAACTGGATAAGACAACTGGGCGAGTGCTGGAAACAAAGTGTGGAAATATCTCTAGTTTACTGTTCCTCTCTGAGTTTGGCGTCCTTCCCAGTGTGTGCTTTGGTATCTGTGGACGTCTTCAAGCCCCTCTCTTGCCTGGTTTGTGCTATTTTTTACTCTTTATAATTTAAATGGCATTTCCTCCTTCTTGTAACTGCTTGTGTGGGAGGTTTTTTTTTCTCCAGTCAAGGATATTTGGAGCTTGGAAGCAAAGTGAAGGAATAAAAGGGGCTTCACCTGTTTTTTGTGACTGTATTTATTTTGTATTCCACCCTGGGTCATCACACAAACTCAAAGTTCACCAAAAACTCCACAACACGAAACAAGAACAAAGCAAATAAAACACTCTACCTTTTCAACTGGCCAGTACAAGATAATGATTCTTCCATTGCAGCAACAATTACAAGAAAGACCATGTTTTTAAGAGGGTTAGGAAGTCAGAAGCAGAACATATTAGAATAGTAAATGAACTGAAGAAGCTTCTTGGATGAGAAGCGAAACGTTTTCAAGGAAAAAAACCAAATAAAGTCCAGTTGCCTTTTGAACAGCAACTTTGGGACAACTATGACCTGGATGACTCTCCATAATCATTTGGTTGTCAACTGTTTTCCAGGCTTAAATTCAAAGCATTTACCTTTAAATCTGTTAAATATTTTAATAAAGTAGTTTAGGCCAGTTATCTGATAAACCATCTGTTTCATTACAAATAAAGATCTATAAAGCCCTTTTGAGTGTATGCTTGATTCACAGAAAATCTTATTTGTTAAGCAGACAAATAAAATAACAATAACTCGCCTTGTAAGCATTTCCAAATCTAAGTCTGCTTTGAACAATGCTTGATACAGTTTTAAGACAATGTTGATAATTGAACACACTTTTACTACATAAATTAAATAAATAAATAATTGTTGGTTTGGGTCTGCCTGACTTTGGTTGTATTGACTGGATGATAACTTATGAAATGAATATGTCAATAATATTAATAAATATATGTACTAATCTGAGGAATGCTTCATGAGAAGCAAACAAGCAAGCTGGATGGGATTTGCCACCAACTAGTTTATTTCTCTCAGATACTTGTTTTGGATATACTGTATAGCAAATAAGCCTTACTAAGAACTTATTATTAGCATTGAAAAAGATCCTCAGTGTGATTGGCATTGCCCATATTCAGGGGTGGGATTCTACCAGTTCGCACCTATTCGCTAGAACCTGTTGTTAACATTCTAAGCAGTTTGGAGAACCGGTTGTTAGAAGAAATTACTGGCCTAATCCTGTAAGGAAGGCAGGAAGGAAACATTCTGGTGTTGCTTACAGAAACTACCTCTCCATTGACCCTTATTACATTCTTGGCAGGACTAGACTTCCTGTCTCAGGAACGTCTCTGGAGTTTTTTTCCCCTCCTTTGCTGGTACTTTGCTTGTGTGGAGTGACCATTCAAAGTTACAATGGCACTGAAAAAAGTGACTTATGACCGTTTTTCACACTTACGACTATTGCAGCATCCCCAGAGTCATGAGAGGCCAGGTGAGGAGATGCGTGCCTCGATGTGAGTGATGTTGAGTTGGCCACGCCCAGCCAGTAACATGACCACCAAGGCATGTCCACCTAAGCCACGCCCACAGAACCGATTGTTAAAATTTTTGAATCCCACCCTTGCCCATATTCAATATTTGAAGAATAATAGAACTCGTTAAGCTGTTGTGATCTTTGGAGAGTCATGGGGATAATTAGAAATCCAGACAGCTGCATGAGATACCCAGCAAGTTTACTCTGCCACCGTAGATTAGTTTTGCATTTCTTAAATCAAATTAGAATGCCGTGTTTAAAAGCCCTTTTTTAAATTCATTTGTTGTACAGGCAGTTGACATTTTCAGTAGGACTTAAGCATGTTCTGGAGAACGTGGCCTTCGAGAACAGCACTTCTGTAAGGATGAGGGCTTGATGGGGTCTTTTAGAACAGCTTTTCCTCCACTTTGTGACTTCTACATGAACTGGATTACAGACTCTCTCATCTCTGAACTGCCTGATAGATAGTCCTAATTATTTGTAATTACAGGTAGCTTTGTTTTGAGCTTAGACTTTACTTAGGCATATTCAGAACCTGACTGCAAGGCAGCTTTCGGTAATGTAATGTAAAGAAACGCAATGAAATGGATGTAATTGTACCATTTGTATAGTACAGTTTAAATCATGAGCTCCCCCCCCCCTTTTTTTTTTCTATCAGGTGCAGGAATCCGAACTGTTAGATGTCAGCTTTGTGAAAGATGCTCGATGTGGGAAACATGCAAGAGCCCCTAAGGTAGGAAACATTTCTTTGTGCGTTACAAATGTTGCAGTCATCATTTAGCATACAACATGAAGAACATACTAAAAGAAAAGACGCTTTATGTATGTATGCCAATGCTTGTTTCCTTTCTATTAAAGAACATGTGCTAGGAAGTGCTTTATAGCCAGAAATTGGACGTGTTTTGCACAATTTTTAAAGAATGCCTTTGAGGGAAACTGTTGTTGGGTAGCTGTGTGATAAACCTGACTCAGATATTCTTGATTTAATACAAATTCCTTAGTCCAGATATTGTACAAGTTAGAAATGACGTTTGTGTTAATCTGAAAGTCTTAATTCAATGGGTGAATGACTTCTCCACACAAACATTCCTCCTGGAAGATACTAGTTAGCGTTCTCCTTGTGAATAAATTACTCAAAAAATCCCTTTGATGTTTACATTACGCTGCTAGTCCTGTGTTAATTTTCCTTGTATAGGGGATTTGTTTTTGTTCACGAAAGAGAATGCCATAATCTAATTTGCCCAATGGTAGTCTACTGTTTCCAGGTGCAGTGTGCCTGGCGGGTGATACGTAGACTTACTCTGATTACATAATTTCCTCACAGTTTCTTTTTGCTTTTGTGAATATTGCTTTGAAAGCCACATAGTCTGTTTAAAAAAAAAATAAACACATTGATTAATCAAATCTTGGAGACTTCAGTTGAATATATCTTAATGGAAGCATTCCTTGGGTTTCCCTTGTTTTCATTTGCAGGAATGTAGGGCATATTATTGCTTGCCCTGCATGTGGTCATACAAGACCTCGGCGTATGTTTTCACTACTGCTTAGAATAAGGTTAACTGTGAAGTTTTTTAATGCATTAATGAGACCTCTTGTGCTTTATTGGAAAGCATATATTGTGTCAAATGATTTGAAAATATTGATGGAAGTGACTATAATTATGATCCAGGCCCAAAAACATCGAGCCAAATTAGTTTGAATAATTGCTGTCACGAGAAGCTGGAAGTATTCTATTGTCCCTTTTTAAAGGGATCTGTAATGACCCAGGGTGGGATACAAAACAAACACAGTCACAGAAAACAGGTGAAGCCCCTTTTATTCCTTCACTTTGCTTCCGAATATCTTTGATGGAAGACAAAAAATAAAACTCCCACACAAACAGTTACACGAAGAAGGAAAAAAGCAACACAAACCAGGCAAGATAAGGGCTGGAAGATGTTACTGAGAAGGACGCCAAACTCAGAGAGGACTATAAACTAGAGATATTTACACACTTTGTTTCCAGCGTTTGCCAGTATGCAGGTCCAGACTCTTATTCAGTTGTCACACCTGCAGCCCATGAAGAGGATCAAGGTCCCCTCCTTTCGAGGAGACCATGTCTCTCCCTTATCCTCTCCTCCCTGCGTGCTCTAGAATGGATAGGGGATGGGCCTGGGTCCTTATCTGACTGATCAGCTGGCCTCTGCCCTTCCCCAGCCTCCTCCGCAACCTCCGGAGCCACACTTCCACTCCCTGTTGGCTGTTCTTCCTCTCCCTCAGAGTCAGTCTCCATCAGGGGCATGACAGGATCACTAATCAGTGAGCGATTTTAGACACACACACACCAAACTGATTTTTTAATAGCATCAGGATGCATTGAGGACAGTCCTTCTCACCTCTCATTTACAATACTGTAATTTGACCTTCATAAGCCTATCCTTGAAGAAGTGAACAAGCATGCTTGCGTTATTTATTAATCAGCCTTAGTCCTGAAGAGCTGTGTTGGATATCAGCATGTTTCTGAGTACAAGCCAAGGGGTTGGTCTTTATTTTTAATGGCTTGGAACCTGGCCATGTTTTCCTAAACCAAACCTGCCCGTTTGATCCAGGGAGCTTCTTGTCAGAGTACCCATCTGCCATGAGAGGTGGGGGTAGGAGGGCTCCCATCGCATCCCTGATGCGATGGAAAGCAGAGTCCCCAGTAGCTTATCATACGAGGCAATTCTTAAGCCTTCTAGAAAGATGTTGGGTCTTCAAGGGTTTTTTGAGAATGAGTCTCAAGTCATCGGTATATGTTTTTATTTCTGTTATACTTGTATATGGCCTGTTGTGTTGTTATTACTGACCACTGCATTATTATTGGTACTGTATACCAGGGGGTCGCCAACCTTTTGGACCTCAGGGACCCCCAAACTCATAATTTTAAATCCCGTGAATCAGAGACCCTGGGAAAATCCCCCCAAAAAGTCTGCAGGAAAATTCCTCACCCTGTTTTCCTACCGATAGATCATTCTTTATTTGGGATTGCAGGATACCGTCTCCCGCTCCGTTCTCAGGGGGAGAGACAGAGACAGAGAGACAGAGACTTTTGGCTTCATGCAAGGAAAGCAGCAGAAGTTTTTCTTTCTCTCTCCCAAACGCCGCCCAAAATGAGTCTTTGTGAGACTTGTCATGACGGTGCAGCCTCTTGGAGCAGGATGCCTTGCAGGATGCCAAAGACTCATTTCTGGCGGAGTTTGGGGGAGAGAAAGGGGCATGCAGCCAAAAGCAGAAGAAGCGGAAAGAAGCATCCCATGGCTAGGCCAGTCACATGGGGCACGGACAAGTTCCCCCCCTCCGCCCTTTCTTCCTTCCCCTCACTACCATGTGTTGTTCATAGTGCAAGTGACGCAAGCCTTGTATTCCCATGGGCCATGTGGGCGGCGCAGCTTTGTGTTCCCACGCAGCCTTGATTAATTGCTTTGGGGATTAATTGCTTTGGGGGTAACATTTCTCTGCGGACCACCAAAATTTTCTCACGGACCACCAGTGGTCCCCGGCCCACTGGTTGGCAACAACTGCTGTATACTGCCTATAGTCTAGCAAAATTGAACTGGTATAAATAACATTTCATGTAAAGTCAAATATTGTTGCATTTACTGCATATTAAATTGTGAATATCTTGGTGAGAGCCATGTGGTATTTTATCTGGTCATTAACCTCTGCATGTCTTCTTTCCAAATAAAAGGTACCCTTAATAGCATTTGTGGAAAACCCAACCCTCAAATGCATAAACAAGCAGCATCCTTGCCCTTTTCTTAATTAAAAATGGCAGCTTTGTGTGAAGCTGGTCGTGCACTTGAATATGATATTTGGCTAACAGCTATTTCTGTGGTATTTTGCTCTTCTTCCGAGGACCCACTTCGGTGTCAAAAAGCGTTTTAAAAGGCTAGAAGTGTAATTGAAAATTCACAGTAGCAGTTCATGGTGCTTGCACATAAATATCAAAGTAGTTCTCCCTGTTATTGATTTTAAGATGAATAGCACAAGAACATTTACAGTACCTAAAAGTGAAAAGTAAAAGGTGTTTTTAGCATATCATTATTTTTAAAATAGTGAAGGATATGTACAGTATTTTTGCATCCTAAATATATAACTTTGCATCCCAAATACAGGCAGCCCTTGACTTATGACCATTTAGTCACCTACCATTCCAAGTGCTGAATGAATGGTAGCTACAACTGGTCCTCAAAGTTCCAGGCACCCCACCTCACCCCCAGTGGTCATATGATTGCAATCTGGGTTCTTGGTAGCCTATTTGCAATTAGGACTGGCTGTCAAATTTCCTGCAACCATAGGATTGCCATTTGCAATCTTCCCTGCCAGCTTCCCCAGAAAGTTAATAGGGAGGAGTCTTCCCTACCAGGGCACCTTCCTCCAGCCCCTTTGCGCTTACACCACACCAGCCGTTTGTGCACCTCTGAGCACCAGACCTGCTTCATATCTCACAACATCCTTCTCAAACAGTACGGTACTTCTTGCACAGTCCGGTGCAACCTGACCTGTGCAGCACCTCTTACACACTCTTTTTGACCTGTGCCAAAACCCTCTGGATTTTCTCTGAGCACTGAACCTGTTCCACATCCCATGCATCCTCTCCAAATCTTGTGGCACTTCTTGCATATCCGTTGCACCCCTTCTCAACCAATGTGATGCCCCTTCGGCATCTTTTTGGCACCTTGTGCACTTTCCCTGACCAATGTAGTCTCTGTCAGAGATGCTCCTTCTCCTGCATGATGCCTTTTGCACATCCCAGAGGTGGGTATTCAGCAGGTTCTGACCAGTTCTGGAGAACTGGTAGTGGAAATTTTGAGTAGTTCAGAGAACCAGCAAATAGTACCTCTGACTGGCCCCGCCCCCTCTATTCTCCGCCTCCCGAGTCCCAGCTGATCAGCTGCGTTTTCTTTTGTTGCCTTGCACAGGAGAACGGAGCTGGAAAGCAGGTTAGTGAGGTGAGGAGGGAATGGGGATTTTACAGTATCCTTCCTTGCCATACCCACCAAGCCACGCCCACAGAACCAGTAGTAAAAATTTTTTGAATCCCACCACTGACACATCCCCTCTTAAGCCTTGTGCATCCTTCCTGACGCTCCTCCACCTGCATAGCTTCTGTCAGCCCTTCCAGGTAAGCCAAGTAGGAAGCATGACCAGGTGAGTTAGTTCTACTTTATTATTAGGTGACATTAACACAATCTTGCAAGTCTGAAAGTACAGATCTCCTGCCTTCTCTTTTTGCAGCCTAGGTCGTTCTTTTTCTGACAGTTAAGTCAGTGAACTTCCTCTTCCCCTTTTCTGATCCTTCCTTAGGCAGCATATCTTCCCCTCTTCCCGCAAGATCATTCCCACATTGCATTACCAAGCTTCTTGCAAACCCTGATGCACTGTTGGGACCCTTCCCTACAGCCTCCCGCTCCCTCCCTTTGATCCATCCAGCAGCAGCCATTTACTTGCCTGTGGACATAGAGTTTGCAACTTCCTGCGGGGTATTGCCTCACCGAACAACCATTGGATTCAGTTATCAACCACAACGGGGATAGCAGGGATTGCTGTTGCTAAATAATGTGCTTGCACTTTATGACCACGTCATTTAGTGATGTTTCCGTTATAAGTTGAGGACTACTAATATAGGTATTTGTATTAAGCTCCACAAACATAATCAAGTTGTTTTCTGCCATTCAGTGGCAAGCAGTTTTAATGACAATGTGTTGCTGGAAGAACAGCTTTTATATGTGAGATGAGACTGAGTTTCACCCGTATTATATTAGACAGTTGTTGTTAGCCAGAAGTTTTGCTGAGAAATCAAAGCAGATACTTTAACAGCAAGGTATCTGCTCCCTTACACAAGTGTAGCTGTTCTTACTTGTTGTTTCTTTTGCCTGGAATTGCCTCTGTGAGTATCTCCATGATTATTTTCTTCTTCCTTAGAATTCCAACATCCGAGTCTTCAGTCCCTGATACAATTTAGACAAGTATTATCTTTTTGAAGATAAGGAATGAAATGTCATGGGGAATTAATATGTCCTGTGAACACTTGCAAAATTTATTAGGCTCCTTATTCCATTTCTCTCTTTCATTCTCTCTCACACACACATGCACGCACGCACACCTTTTGACTAAACAATAGGAATAACAAAAGGCAAAGTTGAGAAGCTGGCATGCTGTGAAGGAAAACAACATCTGGCAAGATTATATATATAAGAATTTATCTGGGCTTCTCACATATTGAAGATGTATTCTGAGATTTTTTTTTAAAAAAGTAGGGTTGTTTTTTTTAAAATATTTTGTTCTTATGGGGAAGGGAAGGATAAGTTGGGTGGGATAAAAGGAATCTGAAAGGGGGACAGAGAACAGCCTTAAATACTCTACATCAGGGGTGTCAAAGTCAAGGCCCACGGGCTGGATCTGGCCCACATGGTGCTTATATCTGCCCCCCACCCCCCGGGCCCTGTTTTCACTGGCAGAGGGCTAGCAAAACAAACTAAAAACAAATCAAAAGGAGAAATGTTTCCCCTTTTGCATTTGAGCATGCAAGAAAGGACAGGAAAGGAGAAAGAGAAAGAGGAAAGACAAAGAAAAGGGAAGATGGGAAGAGAACAAGGAAGGAAAAATAAGGAAAGAGGGGAAGGAAGAAGAAAGGAGAATGAAGAGGGAAGAAAAAAAAGGAAGGAAGGAAGATTATAATGAGAGTGAGGGTCTGAGGGAAGTCCTGTTTTAGCACTTGGCCACCACAGGTTTCCCTGACACGAGTAATGTCGAGCTGGCCACACCTACGCTCCCCTCCCCCCAAAGTCAAACACAACCCTGATGCAGCCCTCAGCGAAATCAAGTTTGATACCCCTGCTCTACATATGGGGCTCCAGTATCACTATTTCAGGAGATGAACTGGTAGCCAGTAGACTTTTGGGTGCTGTTCAAGGTGTTGATTTAGCATGTTTATAGCTTTGCATGTTTCAAAAGATGGATAGATACAGGACTCCATTCTTCCTATAACAGCTGCCTTTGCACAAAAAGGCCTAGTAGTGTGGGTTATCTTTGTATCCTTTTTACTCAGAGACGGATATCTTTAGGGACTTCAGACTTGAGTCTCCTCAATTACTGTCCCTCATCCATGGAACCGGATTCTCCTAAACATCCAAAAGGCCCCCTCCCTCTTGGTTTTTAGGAAATCATTAAAACATGGCTATTTTTCATCAGGAAACTAGAATGGCATGATATATTCCATATATAGATACTGGTTTTAGGGGCTGTGAAATGGAATAGATCTCTTATACTCTGTATTGCTAGTTTTACGGTTTAAGGTTGCTGCTTTGTTATGGTGATGATATATTTTAGGAAGGTTGAGATATAGGAAGGTAGGTAGGTAGATGATAGATAGATAGATAGATAGATAGATAGATAGATAGATAGATAGATAGATAGATAGATAGATAGATATAATGTAAAATCTAATACAAAAAGAAGGAAGAATAGAAAAAAAGAGTGAAAGATATAAAGGAGAAGAAAACAGAAACAAAAGGGGAAGAAAAATAATATACTGTAGTAAAGACAAAAAAAGGTTCTTAAAACACTTCCAGTTATTTCTTGGCACAATTTGGCATACGTATTCCAAAAGACCAAGTAAATCCAGTTTTACCTCAAGTATGTATATGTTATTATTACATGTTAGCTACAATCTCTATTTGAGAAACTATCTTCAAACCAACATATTGTTGTTGGCCATATTCCAGCAATTAGGATGTGCAATACCAGGGATGCAATTGTTATTCCAGTTCTTCATCCTGTTTTCATCTCTGCCCTTTTTCTGTTACCCCTGCTATTTTTAAACTTTAAAGCAGCATGTGCATATCAACACACAAGTATTTCTTTACATTTTGGGCAGCGGATCCTTCCAGCTATGTACTTTTAGTGCAAGAATATTCTGAAAGGAATACTTTTATAGTTCAAAGGTTGCACGATTTACTACTATTCCATTGTACCTTATTATTAATTATTTTGGTTAATATAATACATGTAAGGTAGGATACTGTTGAAAGGTCGATTGGAAAAGACCTTGATTGATCCATAATTTTTTTTTTTAATTTGTTGCATAATAACCTATTGATTTTTCTTCTCTTTCAAATGCCAAATCTTTCAACAGATAAAATGAGATTTGGTTTTGTATTATTGAACATAGTTGGTCTTATAAATATGCAAGCATGTATAGAGAATGACAGGAGGATCATATTATGGACATCTGTTGTTCACCCTCTTAACCCTTTCATTAAAATGTTCCTGGCTGCAAATCACTTTCAAATAGTCCTGTAAGAGTATTTCTTAGCCAAACGTCAGATTACTGTAAAAATCACAACATTTCCTTCCCTAAAAGATTTCAGCTTGTGCATTTATAGGACAACAAGTGGAAATCTCAGTTTCTTTCGCAATAGAACCAGATTCCTGCTTCTCATGTTGCTAGAGGAAAGTGGAGAGGGATGAGGCATAAATCAAATCTAGAAAATAATAGCTTGTGATGTTATTTTAAACTCTCATTGCTTTGGTTCAAGGTTGACTGGAAAGCAAAAAAAACAACAATCAATGCAAAACTTGGTCTAATGTGATCAGCTATATTTAAGAAAAGCCATGTATCACTGTGATGCAGTACCTTTCAGCTATGATCACTTTTGGGACACCTCTTAGCTACACATTTAAAAAAAACAAAATAAAAGAAGAACAATTTAATATTTTTTAAAAAATGATGCATATAGCAGGGCTCTTAATATTATTATACAGGAGTTCTGTTGCTAGCCTCTGCTATTCCCTACATTTAGCAACTTGACCACTGCAAGGCTATTGTAAATCTCATGATATTAGTTCTCAAGCAGTGAAATACCTTGACACCTACATTTGTTTGAGGATTAGGCAGAGCATGATTATTAGTGGTGCGGGATGGGGAGGAAGGCTGGGAAGTACAGGCATGTTGATGCAGTGAAAAGCTGTAGATCATGATCATTTTATTTTACATTGCTAAACTAGAAATGATACTTTAAATGCAATGGGAAAATGAAAACACAGATTAGCATATATGCTTAATATTCTGAAATTCACCTAACAGTTTCTATGGAAACTAGAATCTTTATATAGTTCTGAGGTTTTACTAACAACCTGAAATAGTGTCAACTGTGGTGAACATTCATTTTTAAATATGTGGTGCATTATTATTATTTCTATTCAGTGGTCATACATTTTTCAACAGAATGGGCTAATAATGTCACCATACATGGCTTTCTAAGGCATATTCAAAAAGCAGCTTTTGATATTTTTTTAAAAAACCACTTATTTTCAATAAACATTGTGAAAAGGGCAGAATAAAAAAAAGGTGTGTGTGTATTATGGGATAGATTCAGAATTTAGTTTGGGGAGCCAGATGCCAGATCCATCAATCCAAAGGACATCAAAGAGAAGGCAATTGACAACTTCATATCTGCAATACATGGACCAAGTGATTGGTCAGTTTAAAAAGAACCTCCAAATATTCATTTTAAAATTATTCAGGAGCTTGTATTTCTAAAAAAAATTGGCTTGCATTGTTCCTTCCTTGATGTATTTCACATAAATGGAGATAGCAAAAAATAGGTACAGAATAATAAAATAAATTTAAATAGTCTAAAAGCAACAACAAAACTTCATAATTAACAGTAGTTGTTTTAATGGTTTTGCTTAATCAGTGAGACATCCCTTATTTCAGGCGTATTATCCAAAATAGGTAACTGGTATTCCTTCAGATATTGTGTACTAAATCTCCCAGCAGTATAGCGACTAGCGATGAGGATGTTAAAAGTTGTAATTCATCAATATCCCTGTCTCATAAACTGCCTATTCCAGATCTGGGTTAATTCCTCTCATATTGTTTTTCGTATTCCATGTCCCCCAACAAATAGTTCCTTTGCATCCCACAGTCATGAAGCTTACCCAGTTTTTAATGGACGGTAATTAAGAAGGAGACTTTGAAGACCTGAATAGGGATGACCAAGTTACAACTCAACCCTCGCAAGACTGGTCTGTGCCTCACTCCTGGATGTAGTGATTCTTGATTTTTCAGGTCCTCAGGCAGAGTTGGTGGACAATATTGAAGGAGCAGGTGGTGACATCTGTGACTGGGTGTCCTTAGCTCATTGTGATGGAATGTGCACCTGGAGGAGCAGTCAGGGAGACATTTGGCAACACATACCTTTCCCAGAGAGAAGCCCAGATTAAGAGACTGCAAATCCTTGAGCTGGATGTAGGGGATGGGGTGGTGGTGGAAGAGATTCAAGGCAACCACACCCTAGAATCTCTCAAGATATATAGCTAATAGCTTAGAAAGTCATAGCTTTGGTTTCAAGATTCTGTCCATTAGGTATAACCAAGTAAAGGATTGAACTTGATGGGATCTCATTGTCTCAATTTTGGGCTTGGGCCTAACCCTCTTCTTGTGTTGCAGTTGCACCTGTTTCCGGACAACAAAGCTCTGCTCATTGTCACTCATGCCTTAGTCACTTCCGAATTAGATTACTGCAGTGGATTGTATGTGGGGCTGCCTTTGAAAAACACTTAGAATCTTCAACTGGTTCAGAATGTAGCAGAGCACATCATTTTGGGCATTCCAGAGTTTGCTTTTGTGATACTCTGCTCATGAGTTGCATGAGTTGCATGAGTTCAGTATGCTTCTGGGTGCCATTCCTCTTTATACTTATCATCTTTAAAACTCTGCAAGGTGTTGCGCCAGGTTACTTGTGGGAATGGACTGTTGCCAAGGATTTCTGCCTATTCCATCTGGTTAGACAACGTACTGTACATGCTCCAGGTTCCCTCTATTCAACGGTATCACGGGTGCCTTTTCTGTTACTGAGCTTACCCTGCATAACTACTTTTCCCACAGATCTGGAGCATTCTGACCCTCCTAGTTTTCGACAAAGTTGATGCAGACCAGGCCAAGAAATCAACTTCACAAGAAAGCTAAAACTAGTTTTATTAATCTTAGCTGTGGTCACAGAACCTTGCAAACTTAACTTTACTTTACTGTATTCCCTTCACCTCAATACTCATGTGAATTAGGAAGGTGTCTGCTGAGTCATGTATGTGTATCTTATTTAGGACACATGCCATTTTCTTCCCACGTTGTTTGCATAATTCTAATATTGCTAACAGATCTCACCATCTCTATCAAGGTCACATTTCTTATTCTCTGTAGTTGCGCCTCCCACTCCCACCCCGGCATTAGGACCTAGTGCTGGGCAAAAATTCCCTAGCATTAGGTAAGCCCAATAGAAAGGCTTTGCAAGTTTATTATATAGTGAGTCATTATTTTTCCTTGTTTGGATGATTTTAACTTTGGTTATTTTAACTATGGTTTTTACAGATTGATTGTTTGCTGTGTACACTTATGTATTGAAGAGGCACTGGCATAATATATGTTCTAAATAAATAAGTATCCTTGTTAGCCCCACAACCACCCTTTGTCACTGTACAAATCTTGAGGCTTTAATGAGTCTGTTTATACCAGCCTCTTGGGTGCTTATGTCCACAACACTAGAGATATTTTTGTTCGAACTAGCAGATATAAAATATTAACAAGGTAAGCATCCATATACCATCATCTTTCTCAAAAATACCTTCTTCAATTCTTTATTCCAAGCCTTTGACCGATCCTGTAGTCCGTTTCATCTACTAGCTCTATACCCGTGCTTCGCTACGAAACTATTTGATTGGCTTAGTTTTGGGGGAGGAAAATAAGGGGGGGGGGAAATATGTCTGCCTACTATCATCCATTGGGATTCATCTGGCTAGGTCCTGTCTGTGTGAGAGAGTTGAGGGCTGTTTGGAAACTGAAACAGTATTTGCTGTGGGAGCAAGAAGGAGACAGAAAGGAGCCTGGGTGTGGCTTAGCTCAACTGTTCTGTACTAAAGCTGCTTGATGCTCTGAAACTGAAACTCCTCTCCTTTGCTTGTGTTTTGCATTTGGAACAGATTTCTTTTCAGGTGGGGAGGGGGAGTAGAATTCCTTAGCATTAGAGCATGTTAATAATAATATACGAAATACTAATGCTCTGATGATCATTTCGAAAAATCCTGTCTTAGTGAGCACCTAGAAGCCAAGAGGAACATATGTGCTAAATTTCAAGTTTGTAGGCTTTACGGTTTTGGAGATTTTGTGATGATGCGTTTATTAAATCTTGATGCCAGACTACATGAGACCACACAACCTTGAAGATATGTTTTCTTTCAAGTAACAGCAGCAATCAGAGACTGCTTGCTTTGTCAAGTCTTGCTCAATCAATCAATCCAGTTTATTAGCCCTAATGCCAAATACAATACAATAAAATAGCTGATAGTAAAACTATTACATACATACACACACACACACACAGAGAGAGAGAGAGAGAGAGAGAGAAGCACAGACCTACACATCAGAAAAACAATAAATACGATAAGGATCTAAAAAAAATTAACAGTAGATTTAATAATGAGGGAGCCATAAAGGAATTGAGGGGTTACCTGAGCTTGGAAAAACTTGCAAGCTGCAGGGATATAATGGGATCCCTTTGAGCGGTGAAATCTTATAGTGGCTCAATAGCAGTAACTGTGAGAGGGATTTGGAGTCTTAGTGGACAACCAGCTAAATATGAGCCAGCAGCAGCAACCAAAAAAGCTAATGTAATCCTAAATTGCATTAACAGAGAGATACAACCAAGATCAAGTAAGGTACTAATACCACTCTATAAAGCCTTAGTAAGATCACACTTAGAGTACTGCATCCAGTTTTGTTCACCACATTATAAAAAAGATGTTGAGATTCTAGAAAAAGTGCAGAGAAGAGCAACCAGGATGATTGGGGGACTGGAGGCTAAAACATATGATGAATGGTTACAGGAACTGGGCTTGGCTAGTCTAGTGAAGAGAAGGACCAGGGGAGACATGATAGTGGTCTTCCAATATTTGAGGGGCTACCACAGGGAGGAAGGGGTCAAGCTGTTTTCTAAAGCACCTGTAGGCCAGGCAAGGAATAATGGATGGAAACTGAACAAGGAGAGATTCAACGTGGAAATAAGGAGAAACTTTCTGACAGTGAGAACAATCCACCAATGGAACAGCTTGCCCTGGGAAGTTGTGGGAGTGTCATCACTTGATACTTTCAAGAAGAGATTGGACTGCCATTTGTCATAAATAGTGTAGGGTCTCCCGCTTGGGCAGGGGGTTGGACTAGATGACCTACAAGGTCCCTTTCAACTCTGATTATCTGTTTTCTGTAAAGGCTGTAAAGGTGCTCTGTGTGACATTTACCCAGTTAAAAAAAAAGAGCATTCCAGGACAAAAAGGCATGAAACTACATTCCAAGATATTTATAAGTGTGCACCTCCTCAGTGTGCCCCTCTCATTTATTTGCCATTTGGGAATTTTATGATTGCATCAGACAAACACTAAAACTTTGATTTTCTTATAGTTGTGCTTTTCTCATTGCCACCGGTGAAGTAGATATAGTATCTGTCATCTCTAGACAAGACAGGAGGCATATACATTAAATAAATACATGGATGGCATTCAGTAGTGGCGTAGAATCACACAGTCGGGAAAAATAGACAGGTGATGGGCTGAAACAGTGAGACCTTGGATTATTGGATTTAAATATAGATTAACAAGTACTGGATCTAATATGGAACCTTGTTTTATACTGGCATAATTTGGGACTGTTTTAGTTAAACGCGACCATTAAGTTTTTCTTAAAGTGTTCCAGTTTAGGTATTCTATTATCTTACTCATTCCTGGGCAGGAAACCAAAGGCACTGATAAGCTAAGCTTCAACTGAATCTGACACATCTTTATTTAGTGAGCGTGACTGATTCCCACCATCCTGCTTTTCCAACGATGGATGTCAGGAAGAGGAAGACTTAACATCTGACAAAATTTTAGACTAACTACAGTCTAAGCGAGACAGAGATGAATTAGCTTTTACTTCGCAAAAGACTTTTAAGCAATGCTAAAGTATGGTCCCATCTTCAATAGCATCAGGGAGATACTAGCCTGATTAAAAGACAATAAAATCCATTTTTGGTTTGGAGCACTTGGCAATCACTCAACAACATATAAATCTCTCTCTATGTGTCTGTCTTGACAGTGAAGAAGTTGTTCTAGGGAGATTACAATTACGCTCCTAAAATCCCAATATTGAGACTGTTCAGGAGCTACAGAGAACAATCTGTTGTTTGCTTTAAGTGAACAGTGGTTTGGCTAGAACCAGGGGTGGGATTCTACTGGTTCAGCCTGGTTTGGGCGAAATGGTACTCTGAGGATCAGCTGTGTATGAACAGGTTTTCTCTGAAGATCAGCTGTTGGGCCCACCCACCTGTCTCCCCAGTTCTAGTCTGCTTTATATCCTTGTTTTCAAGGTCAACTGATTTGCGCTGTTTAACACACAGAGATTGGTGGAGAAGGTCAGTAGCAAAGAGCACACTCACTGAACCGGTTGTTACACTGGTTGAATTGCACCCCTGGCTAGAACTAAAGACCACATGGGAAAATGGGGGTTTCTCCCAGAAGACAACAATATTTATTAAGAATGTGGTGCTATTTAAACTATCCAATTTTTACAGTGTTCTGACATGCACACAGAATGACTTGCAGGTTGGAAATATCCCTGCCATCAATGTGGCTAGAACTATATAAATTTACTAATAAATAAATCTATTTAACAAATATTTAATTTATATTTAATAAATGTATTCATTCAAGTTTTTAATCTTTTCAAATTTAAATTAACAATTTTCCCCTTTCTGGTTCTTGCATTCTTGACACAAGATGAGACTTTCAGGTAATTTCCTCTTTTGTATCCAAAGAGGCTATAGTACGGAGTCCTTTGTGAAATTTGAGCTTGTTTGTTTGCTTGCAGACATTTTGTTACCTGACTAAGCAACATCTTCAGTGCTATAAGGGAACAGGGTTGGATGACTGTTTGTTTGGATGTTACCTAGTTGGGTAATGAAATATCGGCAAGCAGACAACCAAGTTCAGAGAGCACCAAGAACTCCACAGTTCAACCCTGATCAATACAGATTCTCTTCTATTAGGCTTTAGTATGTATGAAGTCACTACTATTTGCCTTGTCACAATGTAAGGATTTATTAATATAATGATTAGATTATTGCACAGTTTTGTCAGTTTGTTTTACTTTAATCACACTTGCACATATCTGGAATGTGTGGCTTAGCTGGAGCTTCTGCATAAGCCTTAATGGATTAGTGGATCTGGCTTCATATTTTTGAACAAAAGCTTCAAAATCTTTTTTTTTTCCCAGTGGTTCCAGATCGTATTTTATAGTTGACAGCTGCTCAAATAATGAGATAACAGTTTTGTCTCACTGGAAAAAAAGTTATGATTACATTTCAAAAGATTCTAATAAGTCTAGTAAAAATCTTAATACATCTACCAAACCCTGGTCCATTTATTTTAACTGAAAAATAATTAAAGGGAAAGAAAAGTATTCTAAAATATACTATTTTAAAATAGGATAAAATTGAAAGGGCAGGGAAAACATGTGCCGATGCCTTGGCTCCACCTCATATTTGCTCTGTATATAGGAAGCGCAGTTGCTGTTTGCATTAGGAAGATAACTCTTGCTGTGTTTGTTTCTTTTTCTTTGTAAAATACTGTCATTAAAAACACCCAGTAGAAATGAAGATATGAGCGATGAAGCAGCACTGGTGTGTCTGTTCAGTCCCCACTTCATTTATTTTTTTTCTTATATTTAGAAGCAAGGTTAAAATATAGATAGATGGATATAGATATAATTTCATTCAGATAGCTGAAGCAAGCATTAGCTTTGTCTGTGATCCAAGAAAGCAAATCAAAGCAGAGCTACAGAAGAGGAAGATACTGCATCTTCTCCATTTAGCATCAAGTTCTTCCCAAATATCAATAGTGAGCTGGCATTTGTGGCCAGGAACCAATTAGATGGTACAATTTTCTATTAACACACACACAAAAAATGTGCGCCTTTGCCTATTTGATGGCTAAACTCTAAAATGTTGATTTGTTTATTTTTATTTGTTGTACAGGAATAGAAATTTAGCAGTGAGGATATTAGGTTTTTTTTTTTCATGACTTAGTTTTATAGAATTTTGAATATGCTTTACGCAACATTTTAGAATGGAGATGTTCACTTGCCATCATTATTTATTGAAAACATCCGCATTAAAAAAAAAAAAACCTCAGCCTTGCTGCGCGTTGATAAAGATTATTCAGCCTTGCCTTATATTGAGAGTTAGCTTTAGCTACTTCCATTTGTCATCATTTCTATTTTTACCTTTTGATAAATTCAAGGTACTTTTTAATTTTTTGTCCTTTTGGCTACCCTCACAGAACTGGAAGCAATGAAATCAATTATATTAAAGTGGCTTTCTGCAGCCAAGAATAAATGTTGAACACTGGCAAAAAAAATAAATAATAATAGTTAATTTCCCCAACCTGATCTGAATTTCTGCTTGAATAATTACATCTTGTCAAATAAAGTATTCTGTTGAGGTATATCGTACTGATAAACAGTGAGCACAAAGTATAAAATTTATAGAAATATTACTTATTGGCCAACATAGATTGTTCACCTGCATAGAGCATGAGAAAAAAGTTCATTACAGCTAGTCTTCAGCTTACGGTCACAATTGAGCCCAAAATGTCTGTTGCTGAATGAGACATTTATTAAGCGAGTTTTGTCCCATTTTTGCAACTTTTCTTGCTACAACTGTTAATGAATCGCTGTAGTTATTAAATTAGTAACATGGATATTAAGTGAATCTGGCTTCCCCATTGACTTTGCTTCTCAGAAGTTCTCCAAAGATCATCACATGACCCTGGACACACAGCAATCGTCATAAAGATGGGTCAGTTGCCAAATACAGTATCTGAATTTTGATCACATGACCCTGGAGATGCTGCAACGGTCATAAGTGTGAAAAAATGGCCTTGTCACTTTTTTTTCAGTGCTGTTGCAACTTTGAACGGTCACTGAATGAACTATTTTTTAAGTCGAGGACTATCTGAATTTTTCTGCTTTTCATGGATATCTCATAGACTAAATCTTTCTTGCATGAGTTTGAAAAAAAAGGTAATCTTGGCCACTTTATCGTAAATAACTAATTAATTTGTTAGCTGGATGTACTAATGGACTGTTTTGAAGGACTGGTTCATCTAAATCTACCTGTATAATGAGAGTTTACATTTTGTCCTCTGCATTCCCAAATCTGTTGTGGTTCTTGCTTATATTTGAGGACATATAGGAATGAGGAAGGGGAGTATGAATATATCGATTCTCTCCACCCAATTCTATTAGTGTTAAAAACATCCTTTGATCTACTCAAGATAGATATTTAACTGCACACACCCAAAAAGGCTGTCTTCACCCAGAACAAAATTAGGTTTGCAGTCCTCCAACAACTGATTTATGGCCCATTGAGAGGGCAGGGCAAAACATTTTCAGCATTTCTTCCCACATTTTTTTGTAGTGTTGGGAGAAGGTAAGAGCCAAAAAGGACCTTACATGTTGCATGAATGAGGCATCCACTTCATTCCTATATAACACTGCTGTAAGTGAGCCCTGACTATCCAGATTTTGGAGGTGCCATAAAATTGTTGTGGTTCACCGGCAGCCGGTGCCAATGGCAGAGGTATCGGACAGTGAGAACAAAAGGGAACCAGTCAGGGAGTCTGGAGAGGACTTGGACAAGGGTCTTGTATCCGATGCAGGGATGGGGCCAGGACCATCTGGGAGTGGGGTGCTGCCTTTGGAGCCTTCGGTGTCTGCCAGCAGTGAAGCAAGGACCCCGGGGAGCCTGTTCCCAGTGCACATATGTGCAGAGCTGCTAGAAGATGAGAGCAGCTGAAGCAGAAGTGATGACTCGGGAGTAAGGCTGGGAGGTGATTTCCCCTCCCATAATGGATAAAAGTCAGTCCTCATAACGAAGAGCTTTGCAGGAAGCAAAGCAGTTCAGTGATTTCTGAGTCCGTCTTGAAGCTCTGTACTCTGGTCAGTTTTTTTCTGGGGTTTTGGGTTAGTTTATGTTATGCCTTAATTGGACATCTTGTTTGTTGGCAAGCATTCTACAGCACTGAAAAGCGTGCTTTTATCTGGAGGAACTGAACTGTGTTTAATTAGTTTTGGCTGGGAATGTAAGTAATTCCCAGCATCGCATTAAAAAAGGTTTTACTTTTAAAATCAGTTGGTGTTTTATTAAGTTTGACAAAGCCTGGGTCAGAACAAAAATGGGGCTCTTGAGCTAGTGGAAATATCATGTTTATAATAGCCCAGAAGATATTTTCTTTGGTTATGGCTTGGCGTCTTGGAGGAACACAGTTGTTGTTCATAAATACCCTAGTAATGGCTTTGTGTTTCATATAAATCAGAGCAATTCTTTATTCAACACATTCTGATTAAACAAACTAAAAGTGGTAATGTATGTGAACCAATTAAAGAGTAAAGGCTATTGCAGAAGAAAATTGCTTAATTTCATATGTGTTACCAGTTTGGTATAGTGCTTAAGACACCAGGCTAGAAACCAGGAGCTTAGGAGTTCTCGTCCTACTTTACGCATGAAGCCAAATGAGAGACCTTGGGTGACCCGCTCTCAGCCCTAGAAAGGGGCCAAGGGCAAACCACTTGTGAAATCTTGCCAAGAAAACTTGTCTAGGCATTGCCAGAGTTCAACAGTGATTGGAAGGCACAGGAGGCATTGTTTTAGTTTTTGAATTTATTTGCTGCAATGAAATGCCTTTTAATGTAAAGACATCTTTTGCAACAATGTTGAATGCTAAAACAACAAGGAAATACTTAGGAAAACACAAACAGACAATGCATCCTTTAATAAATGCTCAATCAGCTCCAAACTTCATTTATTCATTCATGCCCAGAAAAGTAAATGAAAGACTTCTTAAATGTACAGTATTTTAGAGGCTGGGTTTGGTCTTGATGAATAGGGTCTCTGCGAATATATGCATTTTAATATTGGCTCTACTCCAGCTCAGATAATGTCTATCTTGGGAAAAACAGGTTTCTAATTACTTTTGGTGAACGATGAATTAAATATACTGCAGCACTAGATAACTGATTAGGTGTTAACTAAATAATTTAATATAATTAAATCCATAATTTGCTAGAAAGTGAAAAGCCCAATTATAGAATATATAAGATAGTATCAAAAATACAGCTGCACATATATTTACAAATTAAACCAGAGATTTTCCTTCTGGCTTGAATGGACAAAGGACTTGGGGAAAAAAATTGGAATTGAACTGATATACATATACAGGAAGAATAATTTATGAGTAAAAATGGAAAACTATATTAATTCCTACAATGGAAAAATGGTTGGAGAAACAGATGGAACTAGCAAATTAAGTGCTTTAATGAAAGAAAAGAACACATCTAATTTTGTTTCAATCTGGAAACTTCTGGATTTTGTGCTTGAGACAGAAAAAAATGAAACTTTGATATACTGATTAGACAAGATTTTTGTTATAGCTACAACTAGTATATATTGAGTATGTAAAATAAAAGGTTGAGGCTATATCATTATTACATTTATTCTACTGCACTGAAAAGAGAAGTTAATGCTTATTTTCTTTTTTCCTCTTTATCCTACAATTCTCTCTTTCTCCCTTTTCTCCTTTTCCCACCATTTTCAATTTCATTGATGTTTTATACCCTAATATCAATAAAATTATATTATAAGAAGTATAGCTGCAAAAAAGCTGGTTAAACAAGGAACGACAGCAGTACAGTTATACTGAAAGGTATAAGTTCCTATGACTAGGATATTGGGGGAATGTATCTTCGCATTACACTTAGTTAGTTGTCTATCCCTCATACCCCTCCAAATCATCAGCTCGCCTTAAAAGCTCTTGGGGCTTCCATAAGGCACTTTAAACATTGAAAGCCCATTGCTATTTTACCAGTATTTTATCACTCAGCTGTAGTGTACTTTTTTGAAGGGAGGATGAGCAACATTCCATGACTGTGACATTAATTAATGAAATTCAGATGGACAGATAGCTCAAATCCTATTGAATCACATTGTTGCCTAGCTTGCTTGTTGTTGTTTTTTTAAAAAATTTTATAATCCTCTCTTGAATTTAAAAGATGGATATCTATTAAGGGAAGCATAACAATTGCTCTCACAGCTGGGTTGCCTTCTAGTCACCAACTTTCAGTGTTAATTTTCATGCAATATATCACATCAGACACATATTATGTCCTTAAAAATTGAATGGCTGCTCGGGAAGAGATAAGAAAAAGTTTTTGGGAGCAAAAGAAGATGTAATTCATTTTGCAGAATTATTAGAATATGTTAATTATGTATAGCCACAAAAATGAATGGACTTATGTATTAAAATATAATGCCAGTTTGTTGTCTCTACTATATAGTATAATGCCAATTCTTTTACAATGTCATGGTTGTATATAGTTTTATGTATAGATGGATGTGTATGAAAAACAGAGTCTGTAATACACACTCAAACTAGACCCCAAATATGGAAAGGTTTGCTCAGATCACTTGCAATTCATGTAGCAAGTGATGTCAAAGAACACATGACATGATAATCGGGATTTTGGTCTCACCACAAAAGATGAGCCAAAAAACAGCAGATTTTCCACAGAAACTGAATGAGACAGTGGGCTCTCTGATGAAAAAAATACCAAGGGGCTTGAGAAAAATGTCAAAAGGCCAATTGAAATTTGATGGAACTGTCAAGTCTTCTTAAAAGCCACTGAGTGTCTCTTTTGATTACGGCAGGAATCAAATTATTAAATAAATGACCATGTATGGGAATTATAGTTCTTTGAACCCATCAAACACAAAAAAGCCGGTGTGTGTGTTGCCTTGGGTTTTTCTGGAATTGAAATCTAAGACTGAATGTTTAGATTCTGAATTAGAACAGTGCGTATGTGAACTGGTGGTGATTTTAAAGTTTAGAAGTAAATAATATAAGTTGCAAATTTGCGCCTATGCATTTGAATCCAGTTTTTTTTAAAACAACAATAACAACAACAGCAACATCATTTGGCATTGGATATGCTTGTCAGCCTTCCATGTGACAATCTGTGTCCAAATTTTCTAATGGAATAAGAACTCTGATTGGTGTTCCTTGGAAGGACACTTGTTTTAACTAATGTTATACGCCAAAATAAAAATGATCATGAGCCAACAAAGAAAAAGGATTAGGTAACGATGATGATTAGCTGTTTTATTATTAAGGATAATGCTGCTTATCTTCAATTGAATGCTTTTATCATTATATAAAAACTGAAAAGTGCAGATTAAATCTCTTCTAATCACCATACAGTATTATAAAGCAGTCAGTGTTGAAATTAAATAACTGTTGCAGCCATGTTGAGATGAATGACAATACACAAACCTGAAATTTAGAGAAATTGCATTTAGTTAAAATTGGTTGTCCTGTCTACACACCTACAGGTTCATATTATTAATTACTAAGTGAACGTATAAACACTAAGTGAATGTACAAGAAAATGAATTAAGTTGCTCTGTCATAGTCCATCTTGATCAGGTTTGTCTACTTTTACTGCCAATTATTTGGAGCTGTTGTGCAGAGCTCTTTTCCATCCCTCTTTCCCCCAAATCTGGAATCTCATGCAGAAAGTAAAAGTTTTCTATTTTGGGTTGATTTCTTTTTCAATCCCAAAGGTGCTTGTTCAGGAGGCAAGTGGACTTTCTTTGAAGGTGTTTCGCTTCTCATTCAAGAAGCTTCTTCAGTTCTGACAGGATGATGCGGAATGGAAGGATTTATATTCCTTGCAGACAGCTGGTCATTTGCATCTTTTTGGAGGGTTGTTGAGGAAGGTTTATCTGTGTCCTTGGGGTCACATAAGTAGTGCAAATGGTTGCTGTACTGCAATTTTTTCCATACCGCCACACCATTCAAAGGGTGTTCATCCCAAAGTGCATGGCTAAAAGTCTATGGAGATTCTCTGTCATCCAGATCATGATTGTCCTTTTTCAGTAGGCAACTGAAAGCATGCAAGCAAGCAGCTGTCTGCAAGGAATATAAATCCTTCCATTCCCCACCATTCAGTCAGAGCTGTAGAAGCTTCTTGGATGAGAAGCGAAATGTGTTCAGAGGAAAAATCAAGGAAGTCCACTTGCCTCCTGAAAAAGCATCTTTGGAACATGACCTGGGTGACTAAGAATTTCCATAGACTTTCTCTTTCAATATTTCTCTGTCAAGAACATTTTTAGCTTCACAAGATAAAGAACCACATGTTTTTTTTTTAACTGATTTGGGAATTTCCGCCGAAAAAACAACAGAGACTTTTGAGGTTTATACAGATATAATGCTATCATACTTTCTTTGGGTCTGCTGTTATATCAATACAATTTTGAACAATGCTTCTTCTTCTTCTTCCACTATTGTGATTTCACTAGCCAACCTTACAGGGTAAAGGTTTTACAGACTGCAGTGGCTGGGTTCACACGGCATGCAAAGTCACAATCAAACCAACCATGCACTTTTTTTTATTAAAAAGCATACATTTCAACTAAAGCAATAACGATTTAACATCACTAATGCACAGTGCTATTACTCAGCATAGAAGAACAGAGGATCAGTAGTCCTCTGTATCAGTGGTTCTCAACTTGTGGTCCGCCCACCCTGGGAGCCACGATGTCATCACAGAGGATCCACAGCTTGAAGAAATGTTATGATTTAAATCTTGAGTTAAGTCTTGGTGGTCCAGGGCCCTGGTCTGTAGCCACAAAAGTTATTTAAAGGGGATCCATGGTGAAGGAAAGGTTGTGTACCATGCTCTCAATCAGGGCTGTCAAACTCCCGACCCAACGGCTGGATGCATCACATGCTGGGCACGCCCAGGCCCAGTTTAGCGAAGCAAGGGGGGAAAGTCCCGATATGTCATATGATGCCACCATGATGATGTGAGTTTGACACCCCTGCTCTAAATGGTTTGGACTATTGTATTATTTAACTATATTTGATAAGGATGAGAATTGATATTTAAAAGTCTCAAAACAAGGAGAAAGCTGCAAAGGATTCTGACTTCTGATCTCTACAGTACTATATAGAAACATTTAGAACATATTTCTATATTATTGTTGGCTCCATTAGAAGAAAATCTATGTAGCTCAAAGTTGAACTATGAAGCTCTTGGCACTCTTTGGGCTTGGTTCTTTGCTTGCAGACATTTCATTGTTCAACTAGGAAACATCGTCATTGACTTGCACTGATGATGTTACCCACTTTGGTAATGAAATGTGTGCAAGCCAACCACCAAACTCAGAGAGCACTAAGGACTCTGCAGTGATGATTGCTAAGTCTTTCGTAAAGTGATTTTCAGATGACAACTAAGCAACTTATTTTGCATGTTTTAAGCAGCAATACATTGTGTAAAATCAGAGACTATATACCACACAACTGCAAGACAGTTTAAAGCTAGAAATGAACTATTGGGTGCACTGTTGCTTTTTTTTTTTTTTACAATAGCTCTAGGAGTTATTGAACAAACAGGAAAAATGTTTTCATTTTGTATCATTAAATCTTGAATACCTAGTTAGAAATCAGCAAGGAGACCTTTGAGTTAACTTTGGATTGGGTGGATATATTAAAGCATTCAAATAAGCAAGTAAGCAAGCAATATGTTACAAGCAATTCTAACCGTAATGCCAATATTTTATTATTGAATTCTTTCCTTCCAACCAATTTTGAGCAATGTATACCATGCATAAAGATTAAAAACAGCATTTTAAAAGATTTTTTTAAACACACAATCGCGTATTGTTTAAGCAATCCTTTAATAACAAGGATGTATCTAAAGTTGTTGTCATGTTGTTTAATGTGACAAAATGCAAAAATAATAAATATTGCGGCGGGGATGGATGTGGCACAATTACTTTAATTGGTTTATTCACATCAATTTTATTACAGCCTTTAGCCACCAATGTTGATTAATTTAATTTGTTTTAAAATTTTGTTTTTCGGTCTGTCTCAGCTATTGACTAGTTGTGATTTTAATCTTCTATTCATTTTCTTGTAGGTAGAAGCCTACATTTTGTCCAATAATTGGGGCTTTCTGCTGATTTTGAAAGGCTTTAGGGGAGTTAAATGGGCATCCACTGACACATTGCATTTTAGCACAGCATACGTAGGAATTTGCCTACTGTTTGGTCTTAAGCTTTTCTTTACACTCAAGCCATTAGTGAACAAAGAGTGAAAAAAGAAAATTCTCAGGGGCAAATTTTCTTGAAAAGTGGCATGGATTTTCATTTTTTTTCCCTGACAAGAAAAAGGGAATGCTGACAAGAGAGCAATAGCAGTGGTTGATGTAGGTGGTGTTTGGGATGATGATGATTTCCATTTTAAGACCTTCCTCATAAGGCATTGAAGGCTTATCTTCCTTGTTATGTTACGTTCCCAGACATATTCTTAATATCCACAGAGGGTAGCATCTTCTCTATTGATCGTCCCTCAATATTGGCTGCACTGATGGATTGGAAGATAGGTGAAGACTTGGAGGGTGGGAGTCAGAAGTCTTTATTTCCACAAGTGAGACAATGTCTCTTCCTGAAGATTAATAAAGAAGGGTTTCTTGTCTATCTGAGATGGTGGTAAAAGGTATTATTATAGATTTTTTTTTAATTGAATCCAATATCTGTTAAAGTTAAATGAGCATGACGTGTAAGCTAAATATCTGTATGTAAGACTAAGACAGTGCTCTTGACTTAAAGATGACGACGACAAGGATTAAATAATAATACCATTGTTTAAATGTATTTTTCTTTTTAGAATTTTGCCTCAGATCATCTTATAAGCAACAAAGGATGTGTTGGGCTTTTTTTCCCCCTCATGAGTGCTGTGGGATATTAATATTGTACACCAGCTGCAGGATGTAAGAATCTGCATATTCTAAACATCTGCCTGTCTTGGTTTCCAGAAGCATCCCTAACCTGGAAGCAATGCAAAAACTGAATTTCACATGGAAGCTGTTTGGTTCTAGGAAATTACTTTTCAATATCTGTTTACAAAACTAAAAGCTTGGAAATCCTTAAGGCGTTCTTATTGACTTTTGGGCTGAGGAGAGGGAGACATGAATTATTTCATTTTCCCCCAGTGGCTTTGGGATGTGAGACCACTAGATTCAAGAATCCTTCTATGATATTTGATGTTCAGGAACCAAAAAAATATTACTTGTGTTATCAGGACTATCTCTTCTGTAGGCACTTCAGCATGTGAAGGCTTTATTATTTTAAAGATAATTTTGAATTTCAGGGAAAAACTCACAGTGTACACCATAAGCCTCAGTGCTGAAAGTCCATAAAAATAGCTCCTAGAGCAACTTACAACTATTTTTGATCAAGTCTAAAATCTGGTCTGCTTCATTCATCATAGTGGCCTCCCTACACTATTTTTTTGGGTTATTAGCTTTAAAGTGAAGCTGGATTCATGCTGAGTGCCACTGTGGGGGTTTCTGGTGAAAATTGTGAATAGTCTTTGAAAACTAAGAAAATCTTAGATGTAGTAAACTCTGCAAAGGGAATACTGAAGTCCTATGGGTTTTGAGCTGCTGTTCTTTCTCAGCGGGAGAAATCTATGTGGGTTTAAAAAAATAATAATGATGTAATGAACAAAGAAAATCCTTCAAGTAAATCTGTAGAGAATTCCTACTAGCCTCCATGGACAGCGTCTTCCAAGGCAGATAATATTGCTATAAGTAAGGGACAATGGCTGAGCAATAGAGCTTTATGTACAGAGTACACACAAAATTAAGTCTTGGCATTCCCAATAGCTGCCTAAAATCCTGGAGATTTACTGCTAGTTTAATTAGAATTAGAATTCTTTTATTGGCCAAGTATGATTGGACACACAAGGAATTTGTCTTGGTGCAAATGCTCTCAGTGTACATAAAAGAAAAGATACATTCATCAAGAGTCAAGAATCATAAGATACAACACTTAATAATAGTCATAGGGTACAATAAGCAATCCAATCATATTAGGAAACAGTCAATATAAATCATAAGGATACAAGTGACAAAGTTACAGTCATACAGTCACAAGTGGGAGGGGATGGGTGATAAGGAGTGATGAGAAGATTAATAGTAATAGTAGTGCAGAGTTTGTAAATAGTTGGACAGTGTTGAGGGAGTTATTTGTTTAGCAGAGTGATGGTGTTCGAAGGAAAACTGTTCTTGTGTTTAGTTGTTCTGATATACAGTGCTCTAGTCTATAGAGTTGTTTTGAGGGAAGGAGTTGAAACAGTTTATGTCTGGGATGCGAGAGGTCTGTAATTATTTTCACAGCCCTCTTTTTGACTCGTGCGGTATACAGGTCCTCGATGGAAGGCAGGTTGGTAGTAATTGTTTTTATGTAGTAATGTTGATAAAAGTGGATTAAATAGAACAATGTTCACATTGGCTGGATTCATATGATACAGTAAACCTTAAGTCTGGCTTGAAACAAACCATTGTGTTCATATATTATACTATGTTCAAATAAATAAACTCTATTATGATGTTTGTGATGATCTCATCCCAAACCTGCCAAGACAATAGTTGAACTCTATTATGATGTGTGTGATCATCTAATTTCCCAAACATGCTAAGACAACAATTGGGTTCTTAAGCATGGCCAACCTCAAATTACCTCACTCAATTGAGCTCTTCATTATGGCTGCTGGCAAGAGTTTAACAAATTAACAATACATAAACAGGACAATTTAAGCTAGATCACCAATACAAGAAAAGTATGTCTGCTTTTACAACAAAATAGCAAAAATTGGCATGTTTATAGAAAGTGAATCATAAACAACAGTTGCATATAGAATAATCTAGAATGGCCTGGGCATTTTATTAAATAAGTAATTATAAAATAGATCCTTATTGGCTTTTAAAAATTCAGTAAAATAGTCCATGGATTATGGATTGACTATACTTTCTCCATAAAGATAGAATCATAGCTCATAAAAGATTCTGGATCCCAGGAACATTGCTTAAGTAAAATGAATGGACAATCATAATCCTTCATTAAAAAGGCTATTTGCAAAACCACTGTATTGGCTATTGTCCTAGTGTATGTATATTGATTCATAATTGTCTGCAGTGAGAAAGCACAGATTTGCTAGAAATGTTATTGTTTCTTTTTATAATTTGTCTTTACAAGTAATTCATTCTATGAAATTTGATACTGAATTCAATATTTACTTTTCCTATTAATCATTTTTGGGAAGCATTATATATATATCCTGAACTTTTTTTTTTGTTGTTCCATAGTGATGATGGTGGATTTAACTTGTGGTTTATTGAGAACATTGAATGTGCTTTTTCCATATATCGTTGGGCTGCTTTTCTTTTAAAGAAGTTTGATTTTCTTTATCTCTTACAAATTTGATTTGTCTTCCAGAGGGGGGACGAAGGGTAGAAACCATTAGTCACATATTTTTATACCAGCAGGTTGCATTATAGATATTTTTTCCCATTCTTATCTGTACTTCACCAGAGAGGTCATATAGCTTACATATAGCTTTAAGTTTAAATTTAAATTAAACTCATACTCCATGGGTACAGAATAACTTTCATTTTTCTATCATCTACTATTTTCTCTGTCTATTGTTTCTCGCAAAAAGTCCAAAAGAGGTTTCCAATCAGCATTAAACTTAATTAAACCAGTGTTATTTGCTGATTTCTTTCAAATAAACAAGAATCCAGTTTGTTCCTTAGCCTCTTGAGACTGTAATGATTTTACATTTAATAGAAAATAATATGCACGTTTTCCTATAAAACTATGTACCATCTGTTTTAGGGTGCTTAAAATAACTCTTCACCATTCATTTCTTTCCTTTATGTTGAACAATGGACTTCTGTATTACTGACTTTTGAGTTAATTAAAGAAGCAAAAGAAGTCAGAATTTGGCAAGTAATATCATATTAAAAAGAGCTACTTTCAGAGCTGAGGCCCATATCATGGTGATAGTATAGGAGAAACTGTCTCTTTTCATCTGCTAAATGCTTCAGTGAAGTTTAACATTTACTATACATCTGAACCGAAAACCCTGTCTGGATGAAGTTTTTCATTGTATGAGCTAGCATAAACATTACTCTCTCATTTGTTTGATCTGACAACCCATCAGTATTGAAAAATAACCTTTTGAATCAAAACATTTTCAACTTTTGGGGTTTTAAAAATTGAATTAGCACAGTTTGTCATATTGGGGGCATGAGAAGTGGCACCATCTTGGGTATAACACCCAAACCATGTGGTATTTTTAACCCTATAGCAGTAGCAATTTTGCAAAATGATGAAATCTTATCTGTAGTCAATAATATGTGATAAAGACTATGAAGAAGGGTTTCACACCAAGTCCTACATGAGAAGCATTAGTTGAAAAGCTTTTAAAACTTTTTAATTGAGCTATTTTTCTCTGTCACAGAAGTCAGGCGGGCTTCAAAACAACTCGCAATAAATAGGTTTGTTTCAATAATTGATATATTTGTTATTAATGGACAGCCAATTGAATTGTTTTAGGCTGTAGTTCTTGCATTATACACTAGCATTGTTTTTTTATCATCGGTACAAGTTCTTGCAACAATGTATATATCCAACTTGTTTAATATTTTGAAAGTTTGCTTAGAAACAAGAGAATATTTAATAGGATTATTTCTTTGTGGCTCCCAGCCCAATGAAGCATTACAGCTGTACTTTCAGGAAAAGAAAGACTATTTCCTGTGTATATTGGACTTAATTCCATTATAATTATCATGTGAATATTTTCCTCAAAAACTTAGACAGATCAGCATCCAATTTGCACTGTGAAATAATACAGGAAAGAACATAGAAGTAAATATTTGTGAATGATATGGAAGCTTGTTCTGCAGATAAATTATGAAGGCCAGCATTTTAGCTGACCTGATATTCAACCATCTTATTTATGTATGTTAAGCCAGGTTTTAGCTATATAAAGAACACTGGAGCAAATGCTTTTCTATGATATAGTTAGGTAAACTTTTGGTTGAATCAGATATTTTAAAGGATTTGGCAGCTGTTGAAGGGAAGTTCTGACAGACTTCTCAATCAAGTTTGTTGAAAGCTACTATTCTGTAATAATACACAAGTACGGTAAATGCTGGATACATACACAGTTCTGAACAATTGTTATTGTGGCCAGATTTCCTGTTAGTGGTGAGAATCAAGGAGGCTGGCAAATGACTTCATTTTCCTAAGTGGTCCAAGGCGCAGCAATGCCGCTTGTTGTGAGGTGGTCATTTCAAGATCAGGGGTCACAGTACAGGAACTAGGAAAGCTCCTTTTAAAATCCTTTTTAGAAAAAGAAAACCTGAAACTGGAGTTTGCATGCAAGGGCCCAAGCAAGATCATTTTCAGTAAAAGTGGAAACATTCTTAGTTGATAGTGTCTGAGCTGGAGAAACTCACAGCTGCTGTTAGTTGTTAACCTAGAATTCTTGGTTGCTTGAGGAAAAGTGCGCACACAAATGCCCAAATGTCTCTTAGAACCATCGGCAGAATAAATTACTGATTAAATTATGCCAACATGAATGAGATTTGGCTTAATCTGTGCCTTCCCAGTTGAAAGATGGAGTTTTGTTACAGAAAGAACCCTTAAGCTTATGCCTGTTAAAATAACACTTTGTTTTTCTAAGCAGCTCTTAGGAAGGAGAGTGTAACTGATTGACAGGTAAGCACTTCTGTGAATTTTCTGATCAAAGATCAAAAGGGAGAGGGAAGGAGGAGGTTAGAGAGGAACCAGGTTGCAACTGAGTGCCCCTGTACTCTGATTTCTTGTCATTCCTGCCCTATTATCCTAACTGCCTATTTCTTGAGGGAACTGAAGCAGAGTTTTCTGTAGGGAGATACATAATCCAGCCAGCCTTGGCAGAAAGGAGGCAGCCTCTCTTCTTGTGTTTTGGCTACTCATAAAGGGGAAAAAACTCAAGAAAGCAACAGGGTCACAGTCTCTTACAGCATCTGCTTATTGAACCTTCATCCCTCTGATATGTTTGCATCAGCTGTGAAAGTAGATTAGATCATAGAATCATGAGACTCATTTCTCTTTCTATAATATCTTGAAAGTCAAAACGGTTATGGTCACTTCTTTCCATGTTTCCCACTGCTTTTATCTCTTCAGTCAAATTTTCCCTATTAGTTAAGAGATTGATTTTCTTGAATCTGCCTCAGACTTCTGGAAACTAAAGAGTCAACAAGATCTCTGAGACATTCAAGGGATTATTGGTTTCCAACAATTATTTGGGCAGTTGAAATCTCCCATTGTTAGTCTTTAGTCTTTGCATTCCACTTACGGGCTTCATCCCACTGGATTTCAGTACTGCCTATAAATTGTATCTACTTTTATTAAGGTTTCTGTTCTTCCAGTGTGTCCCCTCTGTTCTGTGAATGTGAATAGAGCCACAGGAAGTATTGGATCATATAACTACTCCATCCTTTCCTTGCTCATTATTGAATATCTTCATGGATGTGTATTTTCTGAGTTTTCTTCTCCTTTCCTTACATTATTTAACTTAAAACTCTTTAGATCACTTTCCAAACACATTTTCCAAACACGTTTTCCCCAATACTCATGAGGTATAGCCTGTCATTTAATAAGAATCCCTCACTATTGAAATTCCTCCTATTTAGAATCCAAAGTGCCCCCATTGGCACCATCTGTATATAACTAGTTGTTTATTTCCAGAATTTTCCTTCTCTTCCTGGGCCATAGACTACCCGCGTGAGTATGTCTGTGAGAGATTCCCTCTGTCCCCATCTTCCTCAAATGGAAGAAGAAAACCAAGATTCACAAACCAATAAAATGAGGAAGCTGTGTGTTAATGATTTCCTCATTCGTGAAGTGAAAGACTGACTTTGCAAGGCTTAATATGTTGCTTCCTTCTACCCCCTGAAGCTGCTTCTGCCTGGTAATTATTCACCTTTTAAAATGGAACTTGTTAAAATGCCCCCTAAATATGGCAATACAGTGGCGACAGTGACACTACTCTCTAGGGAGAGGGAAAAAGCATATTTGTGTGGTTGAATCAGCATAATTTCAATAATATATAAAACATTTGGTATCACTGTCTAAAAAATTATGGATAGATGACACATGAGGGATAGCAAAGCAGATAATTATTCAACATTGTAAGAAAATTATTTCGGATCTGGATTATGGATATGTGCTCATGTTCTATTTATGAACTGACTTTCTGTTGAAGCAATAGAATGCCTGATGAATATATATGCATGTATAATATAAATGATGGTGAATATTATTTCATCTGGTTGTTTCATATATATTTACTATGATTTTGTTTTATTATATTACTTCCTTTTTTGTACTTGACAGCATCCCTGTGATAATGTGACCAAAATTCAGATGCTTGACAACAGGTTCATATTTATGACCGTTGCTATGTCCCAAGGTCATGTGATCATCTTTTGCAGCCTTTTGACAAGCAAGTCAGTGGGGAAACCAGATTCACTTAACAACCAGGTTATCAACTGCAGTGATTCACTTAACAACTGTGCCAAGAAAGATGGTAAATTGGGGCAAAACTCACTTTACAAATGTCTCGCTTTACAACAGAAATTTTGGGCTCACTTGTGGTCATAAGTTGAGGACTACCTATAATTGTTATTGCAGTATAAACTGGAATCACCATTTCAGTGGAGAATGCCTCCAATTAATTTAAAGTAAGCAATCTGCTTTGATAAGAGATCTGTGTACCATTAGTAAAGGGTTAGTCTTTTCCACCCCTCACCCTCTTCCATATAATAGACAATTTAAGTCATGGGGGAGAAACAAATGAGGCACTATAATCTTTGATAAGATAAACATGATATGCACATGCTACATATATACATCCAGATGTTGCTCACTGTTAACTGCTGTTTGCACTTAATAAGTTTCCAAATGTACACACCTGGAAGATCTAAATGCTCTCATATGTTGGATGAAAGTCATTTCTTAATTTAGCAGAATAAACTTGAACCAAAACAACCAGTGATCATTAAATATTATTAACAGCAGATTATCACAGCTGCAGAAAGACTTGTTCTTCCTAAAAGAGCTATCTGTAAATAAGCCAAAATTAGCACTGCTGATTTGCCCACAGAGATGCATGTGCCTCTTCATAAGTGACAAACAGAAACTTTTGAGGGGGAAAAAGCAAAAGATTAACACCTGTGGGAAAACTAATATTATGATAATATTTTCAGATCATCTTGATTTTCAATCCCTAAAAGCAGCATCACTTCTTTTTCAAGAAAATCATTTTTAATAAAGATTTCTCTACCAGTAAAATGTGTGTTTAAAAATTCAGTTACTTGGCTCATACTGCCCACATTGTCTCAATAAACTAAAACAGGCAGGCCTTAAACTGATCATTAAAATGATAATAAAGAGGAAAAAAGTCAGATTTAAGATTTGATATGCCTATGGTAACAAGCACCGATATGCACGGGCTTCCCCAGAAATACATCCCACTAGACTCAGTGGTAAATGTGATAGAATTGCAGCTAATTAATCACATATTTTTATCTCCCCTAACATCAGACTGGTAGCCTTATTAACCAGGAAGGCAGAAATAATGCAATTATGATAGGTTGAATTACCTATGTGCAATGTATCTGCAGTACAGGTGATAACTTCTGCTATTAGCAGAAGAGAAATCCCATAGAGCTCTCTATCTATCAAATGGTTTGAGATGCCATCCTTTTTAATGTCCCTTCTTAAAAAGTTTCTGTATCATGGCTATGTCTGAGTTGTGTTAAAGAGCCTCCGTGTTAATTGGATCTGTTGCATGTTATATATCTAATCCATTACATTTTATAGGGTACAGTCTTTTGGTTTTGGTGTAAATGCTGAACTGTGGGAATCTGACCTCAACCAAGGGCATCCATATTGGCTTACCTCTCCTATATTTAGTACACTTGAACATTGTTTCTGTCTTTGTTAGCTTATAGAAATCCATGGCTTTCTGATGTGATTCATGCATGTCTGATAGACATTTTATTACTGATATGACAAGTAGTCATGCTGTGTTTTGTAGTAAAGTATTGATACAATCAGTACAATATTCTTGGTTTAACTATAGAACCCACATTGTTCCTGGGTTTTAATAGGACTTTAGACACCATAAAATTTGGCCTGAGTAATGTAAGCCTCATAAGCAATGCAAATCTCTTGTACTTATGAGAGTTAACTTCTAAGAGAATATTTGGAAAGTACATTAGAATCTGAACATCTACTTAAAAATAAACTTTCCACTTTCAGTCTTGATTTAAAAATGTGACAATGCCCCAATAACTTGCATTCACACTTCAGTTTTAATTATTAAAAAAAGATGGCTCTGATTTATTTTTCAGATTCTGTATTGATAGTACTGTGCTGTGTGAACAATTACTGCTATTGCGAACAAAGGGGCAGAAATCAAGACAGCTGGTTAATCTTTCTTGAAGTGAAACATTTTCACATTCAAAGAACTCTTCAAAAAATGAAATAGCTTGCCCCCATCTTTCCATATCCCTCAAGCTGTTATTCTGAACAAGCAGGTGCCATCCTCTGCTCTCAGTGGGCACCACAAAACTCTGAATAGGCTTCTTGTCATGATTTGTTAATCACTTACTTGTTTAATTTTTTGATTTTGCCTTGTATCTCTAAGGGAAAAGATTGATGATTTAACTGATCTATAAAACTAATGAATCAAAATGGTTCCATCTCGAATTACAGTTGTTTAATACAATAAACCCGAACCAGAACCCAACTTAATACAAATATATACTTTGTCTAAGCCAGGGGTGTCAAATTTGTGTCGTCACAGCGTTGTCACATGACGTATCACAACCTGCACCACCACCACCCCCTTTGTTAAACCGGGCATGGCCATTGCGTGATGCATCTGGCCCGTGGGTGTGAGTTTGACAGCCTTGGCCCAAGTAGAGTTTGGTGAAGGATTACACCTCTCCCTTTCCTATATGGAAGAGTTTCCTTGAATTCATGTGAGTTTGTATCTTTGTATCACCACTGCTTTGGAGAATTTGGAGAATTTAATCACACTGTTAGAATGGTGTGATTCTACTGTAGGGTTTGCTGAGTTTCTCAATTCTTCTTTGTCTAATGTACAAACTAAAGCACAAAAAACCCCTCATCAAAATGTATCAACTATATATATTGTTCTTTTATTAGTGTTGTACATCACGTAGAGTACTAGTTAGTTGAGACAATGATTCTTCAATCATGAAACGGAAAGCTGCTTTTTAAGCTGAAAATTTACTACATAAGAGAGGATTAGGATTATAGTGGAATAATAATGATTAGTGTTAGAACCCAGGTGGTCAAGGCAAGGCAGCCTCTAAAGAGTTCTCTTAACAAATGTTCCAGCCAATGGCCCTCCTAATGACTGGTAAGGCTTCACCCCCACCCTATCCTGAAGGCAGTCTCCCAAACACAGCCCACAATATAAAGACCACAGAATAGGAGTATGCTCAAGACCCATCTACAAGGCAGAGACCAGGTACAAGACAAGAGCAGTCCTCAGGACAAGAAACAGGTCCCAGACAGGAAGCAGTTCCAAAGGCACAGTGAAGCAGAGGCCAAATGCACTCCATAAGAGAATAGCTAGGTCCAAAACTAAATGTGAAGAGCAATCTTCCAAGTGAAGCAAGGCAAACAACAACAGGCACAAGTCAAAGCCGGGGCAGTGTAAGCCAAAGGAAACAATTGTTTCTGACAAAGACTAATTTAACCACGGCTTCTCCTTTAACTTACTCCCCTCCAGATGTTCCTTGTGAGGAGGGTTGAGATGAGCTTGTCCTGAGTAGCCTTGTAGCCCTTCTCTGGGCTTGCCTATGCTTCACTCTCCTTGCCCTTGGATCAAATAGAGTAGACAGATGTTCCTCATCAAAGAAGATCAGCTGCTTGTCAGCATCACTGCCAGTCAGCATCAATCCTCCCCTGTGTCTGTGCAGGCAGGCAGCTCCCCAGCTTGGTCGACCATCTCCCCCAATGCCTGAAAGACCTTCTCATTCTCACTCCCTGGCGTGTCTTCCATGTCAGATGGTCCCAGTTCCAATTCTGCTTCCGAACGGCATGAATGGGGCCATGACAGATTAGTAACTGGTTATTGCTGTTGTTTGCTGTTTATTTGTAAATATCTACTATTTGTAAGTAGCTACAGGTATAGTGTAAGGATACCAACTTGTGGCATTTCAGAAATTGCTGCACTATAACACTTAGCATCTCTAAAATGCATGCCCCAATGGTGAGGGATGCTGAGATTTGCAAATTAGCAATAGCCACAAAAGGACATGCTGGCCTCATAAGGGATTTATGGTCTTAGCCAGAATGTGGCATTGAAGTGAAAATGTATTTTTTTAGTTGTGGCAAAAAGGAGTAGAAGCAGAATAAGATCACTAAGGGTTATAACCATTAACCTTGATGGGTAAGTATGCAAAATATAATTTAAGAATGTTATATTCTCTCTAATGGAGTTTGGCATTATTACAATGAATCCTTCAGCATATCGAAGGACAAAGCAGATAGAACACTTCTAAATAAAAATGAATACTATCTGAATGAAGTATGTCAAACAACCAAATCCTCATCATGCAGCATTTTTAAAAATATGGCATTTTTGCTCCTGGGTAGCCACTTGTCTGTTGATATTATATTTCAGTGAAGTAAATGACCTTGATATAATAAAACATTGTGACACGGTTAACATGAAATACTTGAATTTTAATGTTAGTTGCCTAGACAGACAACATATAGCTTTAGATGTGCTGTATCTGATTCTGTATTTAGAAAGTACTGTATCTGATTCTGTTTTCTTCTGTTTGATGATTTCATAATATTCATAGACCCTGACTTACAACAGTTAGTTATATATACTAATATATATATATAAAACAGAAATGAAAAAAGTGACTTATGACTGTTTTTCACACTTACAACCTTTGTAGCGTCCCCATGATCACATGATCAAAATTCAGATGCTTGGCAACTGACTCATGATTGTTGCTGTGTCCCAAGGGTCATGTGATCACCTTTCTCAACCTTCCGGCCAGTGGTGACCAGTGATTCTACTAGTTTCCCTAACCTGCGCGCAGCTTTACAAACACCAGCTGAGGCTCTGCTGCTCCAATCAGCTGAGAGGATAAAGAAGAGAAAAGTGCAGGGGGCAGTTGGGAGGGCCGCTCCTGTGTTTTTCTTTATCCTCTCAGCTGATCATCGGAGCTTTTTATTTACTGCCGGTTCAGCCAAACTGGGCCGAACTGATAGCATTTCACCACAGTTTCTGACAAGCAAAATCAACAGGGAAGCCAGATTCATTTAACAACCATGTTACTAACTTACCAACTGCAGTGATTCACTTAACAACTCTGGCAAGAGAGGTTGTAAAATGGGGCACAACTCACTTAACAAATGCCTCAGTTGGGTTCAGTTGTGGTTGTAAGTTGAGGACTAGCTGTAAAATCATAGCAGTATCAATTTTCAAGTGTCCATCTATCTCTTCTAAGAATAGATAACTGTAATTTAAAATTCATACTCTATGATTCAGGGTGCAGAAATAGTGATAGATACTTCTTATTCACAGTGCAGACTTAATAGAGATGATGATGATGAAATTAAATAATAAAGATGATAATGGTGAGATCTGTGACCGTAGTTGGTATCAAAGTATTATTATGTGAAATCAAACATTTCCAGCTGTCCATGGTATTAGTTGCCTTCTGGAGTGCCACAACCCCTGACATGGCTTTTCCTAGTCTTTTCCAAGTAATTCCAAATCTGCTCATGAATTAGGAAACAGTAGTAGAAAATTGGGAAAGTACTAAAATAGTACTATGTATCGGGGTGGTAAGAGAAAAATCTTTTTCAGCGCTGGCTTTTATTTTATCATAAGGTATAAAAGAAAGAAGGAAGGGAAAGAAATAAGAAATAGAGGTAATAAACATAAAGCAGAATAAAATTACCTCTCCTAGTTGAAATTAAAGCTGTGGTTGAAGTTGCTTTTAGTGGCTATTGTCAATCTTTCCTTGTTTTTTTTTAATCAAAGCTGACTTAAAATGTATTATTAATTTTTAAAAAAGTAGCATGGATATGATCTCAGTAAATAACTGTTGCTTGATAGCTTCATCTTACCAGCTGACTTTCTTTTAGATCCTGAAATCAGTTATTATTACTATTGCCTGGAAACCACATATACTGTATGTATATGTATGTGCTCATGTAACAGCTCTGCTTTGCAAGCTGCACTGGATGCCTCTTTGTTTTTGGGCTTGATTTGAGGTGTTGGTCATTACTTAAAAAGTGCTACATGACTTATAAGAGGCCTGATTACTTGAAGGACCACCTGCCCCCCTTAGTGACTGCCCACCCTGTTTGATCTGGCAGGGCTGCTAAACACCGGGTTGCATCAATTAAACAATGCCACCTATTGTGACTCCAGAGGGACACCTTCACTGCAGCAGTACCTGCGCTCCGGGGTCAGTTTTCCCCTACCCAGCACCCAAATAGGGATATAATTGTCCTTAAAGCAATTCCTACTGAAATTTTACAGAAGGGAAAATAGTATCTTTTTTATTGAAACAGAAAAAGATCGTATTTCAATGGGTCAAACTGGAAGCCAAGAGTTCTTACTTTTAAACAGCAGAGGTTTTTATTTGGTTCTATCCAGAAAGCAAGGGGAGGATATTCAAATGGCAGTACATAAACAACCCAAGAGGAAACTTAAAGGGATGATACTGTAGTGGATCCACCCACCAAAGGGAAGGGTGTTTCTTTGGGGATGGAAGGTAAAGTGACCTTCCAGGTTAGAGTCTGTTCAGGGGAGAAAACATTTGAGGTCAAATCTTTAGGTCTATATCTGCCATTTTGCAAGGGAAGGCAGACAGTCTGGCGAGATTCCTGTAATATAAGTGATCAGCAATAAAATATTTACTTGGACTATCCACAACTCTTTCTGGTTGCTTGGGCTGATAGATATTGAACTATGTGCTACAGGAATAAATCCCACCCCCCTAATTTTGGATTTCCTTATGGATTACAAATGCTTGATGTAGAATGCAACACATGCTCTTCTAAAGAGAAAAAAGATTTTTCATTATTTTAAAAAAAATTAAAACAAGGTATAATTTCCTTACAATAGATACATATTGGAAAAATGACATAAAGTATTTGATATAAAAATTTGGTTGAAGAATTCATTTCAGTAGGAACAAGAAAAAAAAAAGAAGAAAATGTTGTTGTCTAGTTAAATCTACAACTAAAAGAAAAATATGATTACTCAAGGCAAATTACCCAAAGTTTTCTTCGATTTGATGGACAACTTAAAACTGGCTGATATATAGAGACAGAAAAATGGTAATTCAGGAGAGTATGCCTAGTTTTCTGAAAGTCAGAGATTCTTGAAGGTATTGACATGATCTGAATTTCAAAGAATTTGGCTACGAAGGTTTCTAAAGCATAGATATTATCAAAGACTTTTTGAATCATAATCTTGTCAGTTTGTTTTATAAAAGAAAATTTAAGTCTTTTAGTTGGAGATTCAATGAAAGGTTGCTATAGAAAGAAGCAATGGTGCGGTAAAATGTAGATTTGAAAAGGGTTTGGAGTTCAAGTAAAGCTTTTATTGGAGGTTATTTTATACAAAATAATTGTGAATTTAAAATGATGAGTCAAGAGAAAACACAAGCAAAAAGAAAAGGAGAATTTAAGAAATATCCAGAGAAAATAAGTATTGCTCAACAAATTAAGTTTTACGGTAATTATTATGTACGTTATTGGTAACAGAAATGGAAATAAAAGTGAATTCTTAAAAAAAATAATGAGTTTGCAAATAAACCAGGGTAGTGGCTACCATATATAATGAAAAGAAAATGATACTGACCTTCTACAGGGGGATATTTTATTAATGGACAATGTGGCCTTACAAAAACCATTCCATCAATGTTATTACAATTTCTATAAGGAAATGAGTTCTCAATAAAGAAAATAGGTGGATATCTAAAGAAAAGTTTACTGGGAACTATAAAGCAACAGAGATGCACAGATTATGAATGGAGCTATAATACAATAAGGGAAATTTCTAAAGCTATAAAAAAGATTAAAGTAGGGAAATTATCTGGACTAGATGGTTTATCAAGTTTATATTATAAATGTTTAGAGGAGGAACTTCTACAACCTTTACAAAACACAATGAATTCTAAGCTACAGGGATGAAAGATGCCAGAGAGTTGGAAAGATGCCAATATTGCACTAATGCCTAAAAAGGGACATGTTTTGACTAATCAAAAAGGCCAATATCATTGCTGAATAATGACTATAAGTTATTCAAAACCATTTTAGCTGGCAGACTCAAAATAATTTTTCAAGAATTTATTTATAAGAATCAATGTGGGGTTTTATCTAAAAGACAGTTAAAGGGTGATGTTAAAAGTATGTTGGAATATTTTGGAGCAACATAATAAAAAACAAGCAGCATTGATTTTCCTAGAGAAGGTCTTTGACAATTTGAACTGGGCTCTGTTGTTCAAGGTTTTGGAAGCTATGGACCTGGGAGAGAACTTTATAAAATGAATAAGATTGTTCTTGTAAACCTTGCATTTATTTTTGCAAATCTTGACTTTATACCCAATTGCATAAAATGCGCTCCTCACAATATTATAATGGATGAACCTACATTGTTGCCCCGAGAAGCCAGCACGGACTTATAGTAGGCTAGGAAATTTAACATGACTTCTAAAAAAGAAGTTCTCAAGTAAGCAGCTCGAAAGTGTGTCTAGCAGCTCCACCTTTTCTTGTACAGATAACAGAACAATAAAATCATTTAAATTAGGTTTTGTCCTTTGAAACAAAACACAATGAAGGAAAAGGTGCAGCAAGGCTCATGTGCCACATTCTGATTGTGTCTTTCTTCTGTATTCTCTGGTGGTATTCAGGGATTCAAGGGCTGATGAAGAGGAATAAGGAAGTATCTCAAAGGACAAATATTGAGCCTCTGGGTTAAGGAGGAGGAGCAAGAAAGTACCCACTATTTTAAATGTATAGCTTTTCCCAACCTCTAAGATATTGCAATAGAGATTGGACATTCTTCTTGGAAAATGATCCCATTCTCCTTAGTCTGGGGTAAAAATTCTAGCAGAAGAATTTTTAATATTAATATTAATTAATATTAGTAAGTCAGGGCCTGAACTATATATAATGGACTGAATAACTTAATCTTGCTGTTGAATATAGTAAACTAGGAACAAAAAACAATAACAATAATACAATGCTATGGGAGTTTCTCTGGCCCTCTTTAATTTTTAATAAAATGCTGCTATGATTTCTTCCAGAATACAAAGGTCAGAAGTCTTAAAGGCAGCTGATTTTTAATCTTAGAATATTTCCCCTACTTGCTTTTCCAATCTGCAGGGATGAAATTTGTTTCTGTATTTTATCTATTCGGTGGACGATCAGCTGGCAGGAATGAACACACGCGGTATAGAAAAGCAGCTCTCCTTTTCTCTACCATCAACCCTCCATTTGACCTGTAGCCATTTTGGGATGAAGAAAAGCTGGCAAGCTCGCGTAACTGAGCGATATGTTTCGCACAGCTCCATGATTATTTTTAATGGCCCTCCATCCTTTCTAACGAGTTTACGGTTTCTGACAGGTGTGTGTGTGTGTGTGTGTGTGTGTGTGTGTATCTATATATCTATATATACATCTATATATATATACATCTATATATATATAAACTTAAGAAAACATATATATAAATATATATATATATATATATTTTCTTAAGTTTTCGCGGGTACTTACATGTCTGGCATTCAGCTTTGTTCAGACAGAAGATATTAGTAGCAGAACACAGCAAACTCCAAGACCAATAAACACAGACCAAGACTCTCAACCAATCAGGAGGAAGAAAAAATCATTCTGACACAGCAATAGGCTGCCCCAAATTTAAATCTGAAACCACTGTAAAAGTCTGACTCACAGACCAACACTATACAGAAGCCTGATGATAATAGTGGTGCTTTTAAAGTTGTAGCAACGTTTCAGCAGAATCTCATCTGCCATCATCAGGCTTCTGTATGGTGTTCTGTATGGTTCTGTATGGTACAGAAGCCTGATGATGGCAGATGAGATTCTGCTGAAACGTTGCTACAACTTTAAAAGCACCACTATTATGACGTGGGAAAATACCCGAACAAAGCGATGGGAGAAAGAGCTGACAAGTTAAGTTTTTTAAAAAAGGGAAATTTTGTAATTTCATACTGCTGCAAAATAGATCGTTTGTTACCTAATGGCTGGCGGCCTCTTTTTATATCCAGGAGAAGAAACATTTTAGATTTGGAAAAACCCTTCTGTGTTTACCCAGTATAGAAGGCCTTGTTAAAAATAAAAAATAAAAGCCAGGGACACATCCATGATGAAAGCAACTGCAGCCTATCAGATAGATTTGCAAGGAAACCAACCCATGGTACTAAAAACTTGCAGAATAATAGCTGATGAGATGGAAAGAAAGGTTGCAAGCAAAGGAATGCTGCTTGAATCATCACAAAGGGGATCTTCATGATGTGCTTAATGATATCCACAGTGATTATATCTCCACTATACCGAGATGGTTCTGGCTACTGGAAAGGAATGATCCTTTTCTTCCATGCTGGCGTGCTATGTTCTCTTTTCCTATATTCTTCTCTGGGGTCACTGAAGAGGAAAATAAAATAATGGTTTAGGTTTCTTCTTTATTTGTAAAAAAGGATTACCAGGCGTAGTATTCATTGCAGTATAATGGCATACTGTTTGGGAAAGATTAAATTATTGTTCAGAGGAAGAAAGCAAACTTATAACAAACAGAGGATTTCCATCCCCCTTGACTAGAATTAGAAATGTTTTATCACTTGTGCTTTGCTGTAAATCTCCCTCTCTCCCTCTCTCCCTCTCTCCCTCTCTCCCTCTCCATTTCTTTACTGATGTCAGACACTTTTATCAAGGATAAAAAGTTATCTACCCCCCCCCCCCCAATAAAAGACTGGAGGGTAAGACTTGAGTCTTAAATCTTTTTCCTCCCTAATGGCTGATAATTACACATTTCAAACAATTCAGCTTCTTTCCCTTTAGGGAATGGGGAGAAAAAAACCTTATTGTGCAGCTAAGTGGCTGATATACTTGGAAATAATTTGTTTAATAGTTTTGTTTGAAAAATTGTTTGAAAAATGAAAGGTGACAGGTTAATTGCTATATTGGACAATTGGAAGTAAGACAGGTGCTTTTTCAAGTAACTCTGAAATTTTTTTGAGGCGTATTGACCAGAAATCATGGAGAATTTAAGTTGTTTGGCAAGAAGTGGAAAATCAATTGCAATTTAAGAGAATTTTGAACAGAACCTTCAAAATGTTCTCTGCTTTTAATTATTTAAAACACATACATACATATAAGTGTTCTGCAAGGATAGAAAGAAATATTTTTGGCTCCGTTTGGAAACTTGCCTAGCTACAGTAAATGAAAAATAATAGTAATTGATAATTCATTAACAGAATACATACATTGAAACTTTAAGTTAAGTGCTGTAGCATAAAATCCCAAACACATCAGTTTCAATTAAGCGGTTTTCAAATATAATAATAAAATTCTCCTTTTCCCCACCATGAAAAATAAATCAACACCTGAGCATATCATTAATATAGAAGGATGGTCAGATGCTCTGAGATAATGTGTCCAATGTTGTCAGATTTTGTTTGGCACTTAGTCTCTAAACTAATCACATTATCAATGTAGGCTCTGTAGCATCCACAGCTTCTTTGTTCCAGTCAGTCAGTTGAAGAACTACATCTGTTTTTCAACATGAGCAATAGTATATTGCTAACCAGACCAACATGATGTTGTTATTCAAGGATTAGGTTTGATTCAGGAAATGAGCAAGTCAAAGATTAAAGAACGTGGTGCCAAATTTGAGAAATAAGCACTTCAGAGATTTTTCAGGGCTGCTAAAAAGTTGCTTTAAAAATGTCTCTCATTATTTTTATTGTCTGCCCTTCTTACCAATATTTTATACTTTTTGTTGAGCATATGTTTCCATATAATCAAGGATATGATCTCATAATGCATGTTGTTCGGGTTAGAGAAAAGCTGAGGAGAGATTGGTCTAAATAGCTATTCAGCCATGATACAGGTTGGATGATTTATTATGGCTTCTCAAACTAACCAGAGTATATGAGAGGAAAAAATAGCTTTGTCATCAGACTTTGGCATTCGGTCCAAAGAAAAAGGCAATCTATTAATATAATATAGGAACGATCATGAATGAATGATTGTTCCTGGGACTGTAGGGAATGCCATTGTTAAGTGATGTAGTTGCTTGCACTTTATGGCCCCATCGCTTAAGGACAGAAATTTCAGTCCAGTTGCCGTTGTGAGTTGAGGACTACCTGTTAGCAGTTTGTATGGAGACTGTCAACATTATCAATCTATTCCTTCAAAGTTATTTGTATCAGAATACTGATGCACTATTTGTTCTGCAAACAATTAGTTCAATGTCTGCTAAGATCTTGCTGGTGTGATACCATAGATTGTCTGTTTATAAATATAACATGTTTTACCACAGGGTACCCAATGCAATCTGTATGTGTTTTTATGACATAAAATGAACATGCCCACAATAAGCAACAGCTGAGTTTCTCTGGAATTAGGTTTAATAAAGCCAATTTCTGTAAATCTGTAAACTATCAAGCAACCTATAAACAGCAAAAAAAAAAAAGTGGTGTTCCTTGAATCAAAAATGGAGTATCTATAATCAATATTTGCCAAAATGGGACTTTCGGTTTGACCTTCTTGACATCTTTGTGGCACAGTCTTTCTATAGAGGCAGATGTCTCTGTTGACACGCTTAAATTAATTTCTTAGCCCATTGTTCTAAAATATCCTTCAGTTTGTCCGCTGTTAAAAATATTTTGCTTCTGCAATTGTAAATTGAGTTCTGTAATTCTATTAGTTCTTAATGTAACTGCAATTTCTTTTATTATTTTTTAAATTTATTTTCAACGTCTCAGAAAAAGAAAAAGAAACAAATCCTGCTGAAAATTACAACGCAAATTCATATATTCTCAAAGGAAGGGAACATGAAAAATGTTTTAAAAAGTTTTAATTTGCAGTTTATTCCATTTTTTAAAAAAAAGTTCTTAAAAAATCCACTTAGTGCTGTCAATCCTGTTGATCCAAACCAGGGGTAGACAATTAATTTTCCCAAGGGGGTCACTTGAGAAACTGGGACTATTGTGGAGACTATACGTTCTGTTACTGCCCTACTTCCTGCCTATGCTGTCCTGCCAGCACACTGCCCCCTCTACTACCAACCCTCTGCCTCTTGTTGCTATTACCCCTCCCTCTGCTGCAGACACCCAACCATTGCAAAGATATTAGGCCTGATAGGAACAGCCAAAGGGTCTGGTTTAAACATTCCTTACAGCTGAAAAACAAGCAGTTGACAAGCATTTTCCAAAGTAGTTGAAAAGGAAATAAGCAGATTTAGTGTCCTTTCCAAGGTGCCAACTGCAGTTTGAGCAAGATGGCCACTCCCTCATCTCCCAAGGACTAAACCATTTGGAGACCACTGTCTTGTGATCGACTCAGAGGGAGCAGCTATCTGGAGAACTTGGAGTAATCTCAAGTCATCTCCTTGTTCATAGAGGAATTACCAAAGAACCGGTCTCCTCTTCAGTTCTTTGTTCTGCCACAGTCACCAGTCCTGCATTTCAGAGTCTTCTTCAGTCTATTTCTTTCTACATTCTTACTATTCTACAAAAATATTGTCTCTACATTATTTTATAGGAAAATAATTAGAAAGAAGTTTCCATGATCCCACCTTTCTAATAAATATTTTACAAATTCCTTCTAATAGCTCTTTGATAGAAAAGAAAGTCCACAAATCCATTGGGCACTCTACCACAATAAGAGTTGAATCTTCATCTTATCTTTTTCCTAGACAAGATTTTCTCCCAGAATAATAAACAGCATATATATACTGTGTGAGAGAGATGGACAAGTTCCGTATACTGATTTTCTGGTGGGTTGGGTTGATGTAAAAGTCAAACTAAAATGCTCTTAAAATAATGTTAAGAGAACAGTTCTATGCATGTTAATTTATGATTAGGCTACATTTTTTACTTTGAAAATCCAGATGGGTCCCTTCCCTGAAAGAGTGTTTTGTCCCTGCAATTTATGTTGCGCTACTCTGCATTTTTCTATGTACAAAACCACACTAAGACTCCAATTAGACATTTTTATGAAAGACAGAATTGAAGTTATATAATTCCTGGGAGCCTTCAAACATCTGGTACCCAGAAACTTCCTAAAATATCAGTGTGTTGGTTTTTTTCCCCTACTGATTTTTTTCTTCTTTCGTCGGAAGTAATTATGTCCAGTGGTTTAAAAACAGAACAGTTCCTGGAATAAAAATGAATAGTAGTGAGAATAAGAGTGCTCTCCCTGTAGGTCCTTCCTGAATTCAGATTCATTTGAGCAACTTCTGATTTTCACTCTTCAATGAGTTATTTATTTTATTAATTAGATGCATGTCCTGCTTTTCCTTTAAGAACTCAATACAGGATTTGTAGCGCTTCTCAGGCATAGAAAAAAATAATAAGTTTGTCATTTTCATCTTGCTTAATTTGTTCTGTGTTAAAGGCCTTTTAAAAATGCAGAATATTTTTTGACATCTGCTCTTATAAAGATTTTTCTGGCTCTTTTTTTTTTCTTTTGTTTTGTAAAAGCTGTTGAAAATCTGAGACACAGCACTATGGTAATAATCTAGTCTGAAATATAATATTTTTTCTTGGTCAACTTTTATATTTTATGTTAAATGTTGTTTATTTTATCTATTTTTAGACTGGAGTTTAATGATATGAATTATTCACAACGTGTGATAGATGTTTCACAGCTTCCTTCCACTGTCTGTCTTTCTGATTTGCCTCCCATTCTTGGATATCAAAAGCCTCTGAATTCATTATTTCAGATATCCTCAGCTTTTCTCTCTCTCTCTCTCTCTTTCTCTTTAGCTCAAAATTTCATGTTCCTGATTGAGTGAAATACTGCAGCTGTAGACTAATCAACCATTCAATATTACATTGATTATTTTTATTCTGTGTTTTGTTAGGAACCCACAGATTAGACATTCAAGAAGAAATATATCCAATAGCCCCAAATCATATGAATGTAAATGATTTATAATTTATGAAATAAAATTATCACTTGTAGGTATCTGGCTTCGTTTCCCTGAAACTACTCAGGGAAGAAACAATTCTCCACTGATAACATTTTAGTAATGCATTTTCAATCTCATTTTCAGTCTCCCTCAGCACGTACATTTCCTATTAAGTGATTTCAACTATGGTAAAATGTTCAGGCTAGTTCCATATATTGATTTCTCAAACCTTAACATATTGCTGTAATTTACACGTGTAACATTTTCTCATTAAATCTAAAACAGTAGCTGTATCTTACAACCTAGCTTTTTTTTTCTACCTTCCATCCACAAACACACTAAACCACAAGTAGGTATGGAATAGCCTGAATGGAGTCCAAGGAATTGCTTTGGATGTGCAGCTCTGATAAATTAAAAAAAAACTTAAAAGGTTCCATTTCACCTAGTTTGCTGTTTTTGTACTAAGGAAGGTAATCCTTGACTTAGAACCATTTGTTTACTGACAGGTTGGAAATTACAACAGCACTGAAAAAAAGTGACTTATGTCCATTTTTCATTCTTAAGACTGTTGAAGCATCCCAGTGGTTATGTGATCAAAATTCAGATGCGAGGCAACTGGTTCATATTTATGAGGGTTGAAATGTCCCGGGGTCATGGGGATCACCTTCTGTAATTTTTTGTCAAACAAAATCAATGGGGAAGCCAAATTCACTTAACAAACGTGTTATTAACGACGGTGATTCAGCTAACAATTGGGGCAAGAAGGTTCATAAAAATGGGACAAAACTCCCTTAACAGCTGTCTTGCTTAGCAACAGAAATTTTGAGTTCAATTGTGGTAAGCAATTGCAATAGCATTTAGACTTATATACAATTGCAATAGCATTTAGACTTATATACCATTTCACAGTGCTTCACAGCCCTCTTTAAGCAGTTGACAGAGTCAGCCTATTGCCACCAACAATCTGGGTCCTCATTTTGCCCACCTCGGAAGGATGGAAGGCTGAGTCAACCTTGAGCCTAGTGAGATTTGAACTGCCAAATTGCAGGCAGCCAGCAGTCAGCAGAAGTAGCCTGCAGTACTGCATTCTAACCACTGCGCCACCATGGCTCATGGTAAGTTGTTGAGTTGCGATCTGCACTGATCTGGAGAAGTGTAGAATTTGAAGGAGAGCTGTGTTCCACACCAGGCACTCTGAATCAGATGGACTAGCAAAACATCTGATTAATTTGCTACAGTGGTGATCAGCCTGGCAGAAGGAAACATTAGAAGGGAATACATGTTGTTCAGAGTTAAGTGGTAGAGTCCTTGGTGCTTTGTGAGCCCCATTTTGCTTGAAAACTTTTCATTACCTGACTAAGTAAGATCATCAGTGCTAATGAGTGTGGGTTTTGTTCCCTGTTTATATAATGCCCTGCCAATGTTGGTGGGTGGAGAGGTGGTTTTGTCTTTGGTAGTTCTTTGATTAGGTGAAATTATCTTTTCTCTAGCAACTAAATCAGAAATAGCCACTAAAGTACAGAGCCTTGAAAACAGCTTTCCTGCAGGAGGCTGGTTGAAGCCATGCAGGATGCCCACTTTCTGAAGACGATTCCTTCAGGTGACATAGAGGAACCTACATAAATGTCTTATGTAAACTATTTCTTTACGTAAGAGGTAGTTTATATAAAGATTCTTCCCTTTTCTAGTGAAGATCATCTCTTTCCTGCTGGATCATCTTAAATCTGCCTCAGCAGTGGGCTGGCACCAAGTAACAGCCTCCTCACAACCATTAAATCTTGGATCGGTTTGTGAAAGAGCCCATTGGCTGAATTCTGGCATTTGTGCTTAACATGGATAATTCATTTTTGTTATTGTGATGGGTAAACCATGGCTTGCATTTAATATGAAGTATACACCAATCCTCTGACCTATTTAACATGCCACAATTAAAAGAAGACATAACTTAGCACAGTGTATAAAATGAGATATCTTTCCAGAACCTGTGGAATAGATCTCCCCACCCCCACCCCCAGTGATTATAAAGATTTGCTGCAACTCTTAAACAATTGCTTATATGGCCTGGAGTTACTTAGGACGACAGTCTTGCATTATTGCAAATATCTGGATAATGGAGGAGCTGAAGAATTAAGGGTTGTTTTTTTTTTTTAAGTGAGAAAGAAAGCAAAGATAAATGTATTAAAAAATAGTGGGGTAGATGATTCAGTAAAAAAAAATTATACTGAACAAATTGCTCATTAGCAGATTAAATTAGAAGAAAAAAGGAAAATAATGTTTTCAGCTGATAATCTGTCCATGCAATTCATTATATGAGTAGGGAGAATTGTTCTAAACCTTTTGAACTCAAAATATTTCAAGCTTGAAATGCCTGCTTTGAATATTGTAGCCTTGCAATAAAACTTGTGTGTTCCAAGAATTGGTTTTGAGCTCAAATTAAAAAAATACTTTTGTTTAATCTCAGGGAGGGGGAAAAGATTGGTTTTTATGAGTGGCAGCATTTTCAATGTTCTGGTCGTAGAAAGGAACATAAAAATGAGCTGTTCAGTCTCAGAATAATGGGATGTTTCATGTGTTCCAAATTTAGAACAAATTACATATGTTCTAGGATTGTTGCTTTGAAGTCAGAACAAACTCTTGTGATGTTTTGCGTTAGTTTGGAGAGAATACAGCCAACGTCACACACTTCAAGTGAAGATTTTGAAGCAAGATTCTTATTTCAAGCACATTTCTACTTAACAAGTGATTTTAAAAGCAAATACTTCAATAATACTGGGATAATACCTAGATAGCAAGTGATTTTAAAAGCAAGTATCCAGAGGCTTCAGCTCAGTGGTGGGATTCAACGCTTCTGTGGGTGTGGCTTGGTGGCTGTGGCAGGGGAAGGATACTGCAAAATCTCCAGTCAGAGGTGGGATTTGCTGGCTCTCCAAACTTCTCAAAATTTCCACAACCGGTTCTCCAGAACTGGTCAGAACCTGCTGAATACCTCCTCTGCTTCAGCTGGTGAAGAATATAGCCACACAGGCTGTTAAGCCTGGGTTCCCCAACCAGGGTTAGGGAGACAAGCTAAACAGAATGTGCAGCGTTAGTCAGATAGGCACACAGATAAATGAGTGAGATATGTTTGTATGTTTGTTAACATACAGTAAAAATAACAGATACGCTTGTGCTATCAAAAATATAGTTTATTCCATTATGAGTTCATAGCATAGTCAAAATAACAGTCCAATTGTTATGTATCATTTAGTCAGTCCATTCAGGGATATTCAGTTAGCAAAGTCCGTGCAGAATATCCTATGTCAGTTCACTTACAAATCAGTCCTTTGTTTATCTCCCGTTCCAGCAATGCAGTCTTGAGTCCTTGCAGTAATTAGGGATCATCAAAGCCAGAGAGAGAGCAAGCTGTCGTCTTGCTTCTTTTAAAGTGCTTTCACAACCACTCCCTTAATTACATTCCTATATTTAAAGTTACAGACACTTTAACTTACAAACTATGATTACATATTTGTTATTTTACCTAAACCAATTAGGGTAAACAATGTTATCCCTAACATTCTCCCCTTTTAGGAAATAATAATAAATATAACTATTTACATCTTTAAATCATATTTGTTACAACTTTCTTCAAACTAAATTACTCCTTGAGCTTTTGTAAATTGGTCTGCAATGTTTTCTTTCGTCATGCAGTATTCCAATTTAATTAGCTCATTCTTTACAGATTCTCTAACATTTAAGTATCTTAAATCAGTATGCTTTGATCTAGTTTTTACAGCAATACTAGTAGCTAACTTTATAGCTGCTTGGTTATCCTCGTACACAATAATGGAATCTTTAACAGTTACACCCATGTCTATTAATAACTGTTTGTACAGAATTAAGTCAGTGAATAGTAATGACAGACATGAAAATTCCGTTTCCATTGTGGACAAGCTAATATGCTGTTGTCTGATTGACCTCCACCCTATTAATGTCTTAGCAAATAATATAGCCATCCCAGATGTTGATTTTCTAGTGTTTATATCAGTTGCAAAACTTGCATCTGCATAGGCACTAAGACTCAAATCACCCTTTGGTTCTATATACAATGCATGGTTCATTGTTCCTTTAAGATATCTTAAAATTCTCTTTAATGATTGCCAATGACATTGATGTGGATCTGAATTAAAATGTGCCAGCTGATTAACACTATAAGCTATATCTGGCCTTGACCAATTGCTGATATATGATAAGCTACCAATCAAAGATTCATATGTGGACTTATCAAATTTGGGACTTTGATCATCAGTTTGGCAAACTTCCTGACTCATTGGAGTCTTTGCCGGTTTACAAAGTTCCATTTTATACGTTTTAATTAATTGGCAAATTTTATCTTCTTGAGATATCTTAAATCCATTTTTTGTTTTGTTAATTGTCAATCCTAGATACTTTTTAATTTCACCTAAATGCTTTAATTTTATCTTTTTGGCTAATAATGATATAATCTCATTAGCTTCATTATTAGTCTTAGTTATCAAAGCAATATCATCTGTAAATAATAACAATAATGACACCGTTCCATTATTTTCTCTTTTAAACACACATGGATCTGCTAAACCAGATTTAAAACCTATATTGTTTAACTCTTTCACAATATATTGGTTCCACTCAAAACCAGATTGTTTCAACCCGTAAAGACTCTTTTTGAGTTTCCAACAATCATTACTATTTACTTTATTGTCTTTTATACCTACTGGTTTTCTTAAATATATAGTGTGCTGCAATGGTGCATGCAAATTAGCAGTTTCTACATCTAAATGGTTAATGATATAGTTTTTCTTAGCTGCCCACACTAATGCTGCTCTTAAAGATGTTGCTTTAAGACTTGGTGTAAAAACTTCATCGTAATCAGATGCAGTTTGATTAAATCCTTGAGCTACTAACCTAGCCTTATGGTAACAGTCCCATCATTTCCAGTTTTTACTTTAAATATCCATTTGCACCCAATGGATTTTTCTCCTGGAGGTAATTTTGCATCTTCATATACTTTCATTACTTTTAATGAATTTAGTTCTTTTTCCATTGCTTTTTGCCAATTCTCCTGATCCTTAGCAGGATACATCTTAAGTTCATCTATACTAGTTGGAACTTTAGTTACTTGGCAAACTATACTTGCTTGATACCTATCAGGTGGTCTAGTTACACGTGTAGTACGTCTCGGTATTACAGGACTTACAGGTGGACTTTCATTTATTAACTCTTCTTGATTATCTAACTCTTCCTGATCAACTGTTTCTTCTTATTCTGGTCCTATTTGCTCTTCGTGGACTTCTTCTTTAATTGGACTCTTCTTATAACTAATCTGATCTTTCTTCCTTTTGTAGGGTTCAATAATTACTTCGTTATTTAAATCTTGCTCTAATCTATTCCATCCTACATGTTCTAGGAATTTAGCACTAGCACTGGTGTAAACTCTAGATGTACCTGGTTCCCAGAATCTATAAGATCTATGATTAGATTTATATCCTACAAAAAATAATCTTTTAGCTCTATGCTGTTCTTTGTGTCTAAGTTGTGTAGGGATATGCACCCATGCTGGTGCTCCAAATGTGTGCGTGTAACTTAAATCAGGTTTTGTACCATGCCACAGTGTGAATGGTAATTCACCTGTTATTGAATTAACAACATTATTTAATATATGATTACCACACATTATTGCTTCTCCCCACAAATTGTCAGGTAATCCTGAATCAGACATCATAGTTCGTGTCATTGATTGTAATGTTTGGCCTCTTCTCTCAATAAATGCATTATGTTGTGGCCTATATGGTGCAGACTTTTTATGTTGAATACCTAACATTCTTAGTCTGTTCTGGAATTTATTATTTGTAAATTCCGTACCATTATCTGTTATAAGAGTTACTAATTTCTTTTTAGTTTTCCTTTCAGCAAATTTTATCCAATTAAAGAGATTTTGATACGTTTCAGTTTTGCTCTTCATTAAATAGCAAAACCCATATCTAGAATAGTGGTCCATTATACTTAATATGTAACGAGCTCCTCCTACATTTGGTTTTTTCGGACCTATTAAATCAGCAAATACTACTTCTAAAGGCTCTTTGGTAGTAAATCCATCAACTCTATTAGCCGGTGTGACCCTGCTCTTACTTTGATTTCAGGCATTACATTGCAAATACTTATTACAAGGTTTCAAACTTATTCCCTTAGATAATTCAACAGTTTTCTTAAGCATTTTAAAATTTAAATGCCCTAGCCTTCGATGTAACAAGTGAATACATTCATCATGAGGTTTCTTATTTTCATAAACCGTGTTAGCCACCTTTAAACCATTATCATTTAACACATATAATTCACCTCTTAAAGATGCAGTAATTTTCTTATCTTCTTTTTCAATTATGCAGTTATCTCCTTTAAATGTAACTACATATCCTAGTTTAACCAAAATTCTAACTGAAATTAAATTAAACTTAAGTTGTGGTACATATAACATTTTTACATTCTCTTTTATGAAAGAACAATATGCTATATCTTGACCTTTAGCTTTCAGTTTCCAGCCATTGGCTAACAATATCTGCTGTGTACTCTTGGACATTTTAATAAAATTTTTGTTATCATTCGTTATACAGTGGGATGCTCCACTGTCAACCACCCATAAATTATTTTTTACAGCTCCGTTAGTATACATGGCTAACTCTAAATTTTTATTTATCTTTTGATGACTTTTTGTATTCTGGCCAGCGTTCTGGCGCTTTGCCTTTTTACAAAATCTTGCCAAATGTCCTCTTCCTCCACAATTAAAACACTTTTTAATTGCATATGCAGTAGGAGATTCATTATCTTCTTTTTGAGGTTGTTCCCTCCTTAGCTGATCTCTTTCAAGCCTTCTTCTGGCCTCTTCAATCAATCTGCCAGTTATATCAGTTAAAGTTAAACTTTCCTTTGGCAATATTTCAAGGGAAGTTACGTAGTTATCATAACTTTCATCAAGTGAAGATAGAATTATGTAGACTTGGTGTAGTTCAGAGAAAATAAGCTCTTTCTTGTGCAGTTCTTGAAAAATGCTTTTCATAGTTTCCAAATGACTCAGCATATCACCATTCGTCTGGAGATGCGTCCTGAAAAGCTTCCGTGTAAGATTTATGTGAGCACCAACGTTATCTCGAACATAAATCCTCTTCAGCTTCTGCCAACACCCAACAGCCGTTTGTTCTCCATGGATATGAACAAGTTATTGGTCAGTTAAGGTTAACCCAATTATGCAAATAGCGTGTTCATTTTTATGCATAAATTCTTCTATTTTTAGTCTATCTTCATCATCCTCTGGATCCCATTCCTCTACATTTGGTGGATTTTCAATTATGTTCCACAGACCTTCTCTTCGTCGAAGTAGACTACATTTCATAGACCATGATACATAGTTTGTTCCATCCAGCTTGGATATAAGGGACAAACTTTGTAGATTGACTTGTGCCATGTTTTCTTTATATGGATATAAAACTATAATTAATAAAACACAGCTGTCTGTTTACTGTAATGTATAACAACACAAACTCTCACTTTTACATAAATCTGTTTTATCCTAGTTAAACTGACTTTGCAGCCTTTGGGCCCATAACCAGTGTTAAGCCTGGGTTCCCCAACCAGGGTTAGGGAGACAAGCTAAACAGAATGTGCAGCGTTAGTCAGATAGGCACACAGATAAATGAGTGAGACATGTTTGTATGTTTATTAACATACAGTAAAAATAACAAATACGCTTGTGCTATCAAAAATATAGTTTATTCCATTATGAGTTCATAGCATAGTCAAAATAACAGTCCAATAGTCATGTATCATTTAGTCAGTCCATTCAGGGATATTCAGTTAGCAAAGTCCGTGCAGAATATCCTATGTCAGTTCACTTACAAATCAGTCCTTTGTTTATCTCCCGTTCCAGCAATGCAGTCTTGAGTCCTTGCAGTAATTAGGGATCATCAAAGCCAGAGAGAGAGCAAGCTGTCATCTTGCTTCTTTTAAAGTGCTTTCACAACCACTCCCTTAATTACATTCCTATATTTAAAGTTACAGACACTTTAACTTACAAACTATGATTACATATTTATTATTTTACCTAAACCAGTTAGGGTAAACAATGTTATCCCTAACACAGGCAATCTTGAGCACCTAAAAAAGAACACATGTAATACCTTTGCTGCACAAGTTTCATTGGGTACAGTTTTCTTCCAGGTCCAATTCAAGGTATGGTTGTGACCTTAAAGCCCTACGTGATATTGAGCTAGGTTACTTACGGAACTGTCTCCATCCCATTACATCAGCCCATCCCACCCAGGGAAGCAAGGAAAGCATGCTGTGGACCCTATGCCCCACAGGTGAGACAGTCCCCTCCCCACTCCACTCTCTCACAAGGGGATCACATGACTCCAGGACACTGCAATGGTCATAAATGTGGACCAGTTGCCAAGCATCCAAATATAAATCATATGGCCACAGGGAAGCTGCAATGGACATAAATGTGAAAAATGGTTGTAAGTCACTTTTTTCAGTGCCATTGTAACTTAGAACAGTTATTAAGTGAACAGTTGTAAGTCAAAGACTACCTGTATTACCTCACAGACATCTTCAACTAAAAGAGGTTTGAAAAATTTAAACTCACTTACTGCAGCATTCTCAGGACTTCACTGCCTATGTCCCAGGGAGTCCAAAAGAATTAAAAGGCAGCCTGATACCCAGAAGATCACCTCCCTCCTAGGTACTGCTTACCATTATGTGGTGCAAGACCCTCTGGCTTATTTATCATACCCCAAGGAAAATAAATTGGTCAGCAAAGTTTGAACCATGCAGTGATGACCTTGAAAAACGGAGGGAAAATACTGTATTCTTTTTGCTCCCATTCTTCTTTCGAATTAGGGAGAAAAAATATCGTTCTGGTCTGGTTCGGTGTTTTTAGAGAATCCCCGCTTTGCAGTATATTTGAACTCAGATTCCTGCTTTAAAATAAATTCCACTAGTTTTCCACTAAATTGGTTAACTTCCAAGTTTTGGGTTTTGAAAAATGGCTTGTTGTAAAGAAATGTGGAGTTGACCTTGGGGAAAGAGGAAGGGGGGAATAAGTTGGGGGGGTCGATGAGAAAAGATTATGAAGTCTGAGGAAGAAAGGTGTGTGACAGAAACTGCAAACAACCCCATCCTGATTTGTTTCAGTATAATACGGGACAGAGAAAAACTTCTATAATAGGCTCTTAGGATTTTATTTTACCACTTCACTTCAATTATAAGAGTAGCCTTGGAATCCCTGCCATGCCTAATTTCTTGACCTAACCTATCTCAAAGAGCTGACACTTGTTGAACTAATGGTGTAGTTTAGTATTAACCAAGAATCAGCAATGTCCTTGAACTATGCCACTTTCAGTTGCAAATGGAAATTTATGTAACTAAGTGCTCGTCATTTTAAACAAACCCACATTGGTTGTTTCATTCAGGATTTTCTAAAATTTTCTAAATTTTAAATTTCTAAAAAAAATTCTAATTTTTTTTTTTATAGAATAGAATTCTTTATTGTCTAAGTGTGATTGGACACACAAGGAATTTGTCTTGGTGCAAATGCTCTCAGTGTACATAAAAGAAAAGATACTTTCATCAAGAGTCAAAAATCATAAGGTGCAACACTTAATAATAGTCATAGGGTACAATAAGCAATCCAATATACTAGGAAACAGTCAGTATAAATCATTAAGATACAAGCAGCAAGGTCACAGTCATAAAGTCATAAGTGGGAGGAGATGGGTGAAAAGAAGGATGGGAGGATTAACAGTAATAGTTATGCAGACTTAGTAAATAGTTGGACAGTGCTGAGGGAATTATTTGTTTAGCAGAGTTACGGCATTTGGGGAATAAACTGTCCTTGTGTCTAATTTTGGTGTGCAGGGCTCTTTAGCATTGTTTTGAGGGTAGGAGTTGCAAAAGTTTATTCCAGGATGTGAGGGGTCTGTAAATATTAATAAAAGCACATTCATTCATGGGCGGGAGAGGTGGTGTTAAGGGGACCAATTCTTGGCTTTACTGACAATTATTATGATAATATTTTGCCTGCTGTATGTGTTTATTTTCTACTCTTTTTATTTGTTTTAGAATTGTTCTCTGTCTAGAGTCCCTAGGTTGAAATGGTGGTTATAGAAATTAGGTAAATAAATAAGTGTGTAATATCAACTGTCCAAACACATTAGGCTCGTCATGAGTTGTATCTTTGTGATTTCATTGTGTTTGGTAAAATTTCCTCTTGGACAATTTAATGACATTGTTTAAAGATATAAAATGATCAGCAGTACCATGAAATAAGATACGACTTGGTCAGCGTCTTGTAGTATAATTTAGGCAACATCTTGCAAGATCAGATGGAATTGAGTAGAAAATTATCATGTAGCTTTAATTTAAGAGTGAGTAGGCTGCACTGTGACATAAGCAACCTTCTTGTAGATTGCATCTCTGCCCCATCTCTTTGAGTAGCTGAAGGAGATTAAATTTGGAAATTGATTTTTTTTCAACAGAGAGAGAGGGATCATCTACTTTAAAGGAGGTCGTAGTCTATTCTCTTCTGAAAGGACAGCCACTTGATCAAACTAAATTGGACAACTTTTCAACCACTGTTTGAATAGGTGGTAAAGTTTCAGCTAGTGGTAAGATGAATTCTAAATGAAGTTGATTATCTGGACCATTTCTAATAGAATTTGAGCTTAGCCATGGAACAGAAATATTGATTAACCTGGTTTTTGACCTGTATGGGAAACAGATTGGGAAAATGCATACCTGTAGTCCTATTGGAACTCTTAGCATCATTCAGTTGCACAGACCATGATATTCTCTTGTCTCTGAGTTTTGAATAAAAGGCACCATTTTGCAGTGGTTTATCTACCAAGTAGAAGTATGAGTTGATGGGCATGGGGAAAAACAGTCCATCTCTTAAACCCTCCACTATGGGATGCCATACATCTCTTAAACTCTCCAGTATGAGATGCCCTAGATCTTGGTTCTTTTTCCCATTGCTTTTAATAGGTTCACAAACCATTTGAAGAGATCGTCCACCGGTTTGGGATAAGATATCCTCAGTATGTTAATGCTAGCCATGGCATACATTGCCATTTCTTGCACAGATGTTGTGGAAATCCTAACCCAGTATCTAGAGCAGGCCTGTCAAACTGGTGGGTGCATAGGACAGATACATCACACGCAGGCCATGCACACCCCAGCTCTGCAAAGGCAAAAAAACATCGCAATACATCACAATCCGGCCGTGATGCAATCAAGTTTGTCATCCGTGATCTAGAGGTTGGAATGAACTCAAAATGGTCGCAGATTAAATCCCTGAAAGATGAACTTTTTGTTTATGAATGACAGATGTAGCTCAATCCTGATCCCTAAGTTAGATCATGATGAAGTAGTATCATCACACACACATACACACGCACACACAAAATACAGATCTTTAACTTGGGAATCCTCTGTGACTTGCCGATATGCTTGATTCTTTTGTCAGGCTTTAGCTCAGGGATGTCCAACCTTGGCAATTTTAAGACTTGTGGACTTCAACTCCCTGGCTGAGGAATTCTGGGAGTTGAAGTCCACAAGTCTTAAGGTTGCCAAGGTTGGACACCCCTGCTTTAGCTGGTGTTCCAATTGCAGACTTTGTGCAACCAGAGTGCATTTAGTATAATGATCCATGAACATGTCCTGAACACATCACAGTTAAACTACCGCAACACTCTTTATTTAGGGCTACCATTGAAAATACTTGAGAGCCCTAGTTGGTGCAAAATACTGTATAGCAGCCTGAGCGCTGACAGGAGAAAGCAAGTCCAGCAGTTTTACAGTTATGTTGGCATTGCTAGATTGATTATCAAAAAGTTTCTGGGCCCAACACAAGCTGCTGATTTTAACCTTGAAAGCCCTACATAGCTTGAGACTTTCCTGCTGCTAGGATTGCCTTTTCTGATCAGAAACATGTACAGAAGGACTGCTCTAGATTCCCATTGACTTGAGTTCAAGGGAGTGAGAGCCCAGAGGTATGTTTTTAGAGGCAGCGTCAACCTTATAGAACTCTCTCCCTTCTTCCTTGCATTTTACAAATCATCCAGAATCACCCTGTTCTGATGGGGTTTTGGTAAGAACAGCGGACCTAACCTGAATTTATAATTTTTATTACTTGTAAAGTTTTATTTTTCTGTCGTATAACTTGCCTTGTATTCTAAAAAGTTGGGTAATAGAAAAATGTTCTTATTATAGAAAATGAGTAAAATGAATTTCCAAAGGTTTTTTTTTAAAGAGTTAAAAGTGCATCACAAAGTGTAAAGAACAAGAAATATAATCCTGAAAGCAATAAATGTAATAAATTAAGCCATTACTGATTTGAAGAAAAGCCAACTGGCTTATTCAGAGTAACTGTTCATCTGATTCAGCAATCTTCTTTCCACAGTGACAAGCTGCTTGTTTTCAGGAGATCTTCATGCAGGGATCTGAGACTTTTGTTCTTGATCATCCAATAATCAATATCCATAACATCTAGTCTTCAAATATATTGAAGCTCTGTGTAACTCTAGATCTAAATTGCTGTTATATTTATTATTTATAAAATTCTTTGCAGATGAATTCCAGAAATTAGGTATGCATTCAGTGAGGAGACACTTCGCTTTATTTTCTTAAAAATTCACCAGCTATGTAGTATTAGGGGAGGGGGGGGAAGAGCAGTGGGAAGGGGAAGGGGGAGGGAGAGGGAGGGAGGGAGGGAGGGAGGGAGAGAGAGAGAGAGAGAGAGAGAATGAGAGAGAGAGAGAGATGACCAAATGTCCTACCCAGGTTGCATGTGCCAAATAGGCCAGCTTTATGATGTCACAGATAGTGTACATACTACCTAAGGCAGAATATCAGCAGATAGCCAGAGTCTGCAAAGACGAAGTCAGCAAAGGCTCAGAACAAACAAAGACTTGCAACAAAAGTCAAAGATAATTTAAAAAGTTTCTTCCAACATACAAATAACAAGAAAAAAATCAAGGAAACAGTTGGTCCACTAAAGAGAGAAGATGACAAGGAAGTAACAGGCAATAGAGAGAAAGCAGAACTGCTTAACTCATTCTTTGCATCCGTCTTCACACAAAAAGAAACTAGCTCAACCCACCAAAAACATAACTGGAAAAGACAGATCAGAAATAAAAGTTAAAATAGGAAAAAAAAAATAGTAAGAGAACACCTGTCTGATCTTGATGAAAACAAATCACCGGGGCCTGATGAATTACATCTCAGAGTTTTAAAGGAGCTGGCAGAGGTCATCTCAGAACCACTGCACCATATCTTTCAAAAATCCTGGAGCACCGGAGAACTACCAGAGGTCTAGAAAAGAGCTGATGTGGTTCCCATCTTCAAAAAAGGAAAAAAATACAGACTCAGGAAACTATAGACCAATCAACCTAACATCAATACCTGGGAAGATACTGGAAAAGATAATAAAAAAACAGATCTGCCTATATCTAGAAACAAAGTAATAACTAGCAGTTAGCATGGGTTTGTTAAAAACAGATCATGCCAAACCAATCTTATTTCATTCTTCAACACAATGACTAAATTAGTAGACCAGCAAAATACTGTGGACACAATATATTTAGGAAGGCATTTGACAAAGTAGACCACAACCTACTTCTTAGTAAGCTAGAAAAAAGTGGAATAGATAGCACCACCACTAGAAGGACTCGCAACTGGCTGGCAAACCGTACTCAACGAGTAGTCCTTAATGGGTCTAAGTCTACATGGAGGGAAGTAAGCAATGGGGTGCCACAAGGTTCCATCTTAGGCCCAGTACTCTTCAATATCTTCATTAACGACTTAGATGAGGGAATAGAAGGGGAACTTACCAATTTTGCAGATGATACTAAGCTGGCAGGAACAGCTAACACCCAAGAAGATCGGCTCAAGATCCAGATGGATCTTGACAGACTAGAACACTGGCCCATATCTAACAAAATGAAATTCAATGTAGAGAAAAGTAAAGTCCTACACTTAGGCAAGAAAAACAAAAAGTACACATATAGACTGGGTGAAACCAGTCTCAATAGCAGTAACTGTGAGAGGGATCTTGGAGCCTTAGTGGACAACCAGCTAAATATGACCAGCAGTGCAGCAGCAGCCAAAAAAGCTAATGCAATCCTAAATTGTATTAACAGAGGGATACAATCAAGATCAAGGGAAGTACGAATACCACTCTATAAAGCCTTAGTAAGACCACACCTAGAGTACTGCATCCAGTTTTGTTCACCACATTATAAAAAAGATGTTGAGACTTTAGAAAGAGTAGAGAGAAGAGCAACTAGGATGATTAGGGGACTGGAGATAAAACATACAGTGAACGGTTGCAGGAACTGGGCTTGGCTAGTCTAGTAAAGAGAAGGACCAGGGGAGACATAATAGCAGTCTTCCAATATTTGAGGGGCTGCCACAGGGAGGAAGGGGGTCAAGCTATTTTCCTAAGCGGCTGTAGGCCAGACAAGGAATAATGGATGGAAACTGAACAAGGAGAGATTTAACCTGGAAATAAGGAGAAACTTTCTGACAGTGAGAACAATCAACCAATGGAACAGCTTGCCCTCGGAAGTTGTGGGAGCGCCATCACTGGAGGCTTTCAAAGAAGAGATTGGACTGCCATTTGTCAGAAATGGTGTAGGGGGGTTGGACTAGATGACCTACAAGGTTCCTTCCAACTCTGATTATCTGTTAAATCTGTTATCTGTAAGCAGAATCACTAGCAGTGTCATCACCCTCACCAGGCCAGCATCCAGTCTTGGGGTCCTTAAATCCTCTCAACTGCAGTTGACATTGTTAACAACCTCTGAATGGTCCATCTGCATTCATTCCTTATAGATCCCTGCTGGAAGGATTTGGATTCAATTGCTGGCCCTGCTCTTCAGTTGCCATAGCCTTCCCAATGTTGCAGGTCTCCTGTTCTCCACTGTTGTTGGGTCAGGTCACGTCTTCAAGCCAGCCTCCCTCAGCAGTGGCATCTGGTGGTTGGTGTGTGAGGTGTTGAAATTCCGCTGGGACCAGTAAATATTATACCCTCAGCCTCCTGCACTCCATATGATGATTTCAAATGGTTCCAACCACTCCATTCACCCTCAATTAAAAAAAAAAGATCTAATAAGCCCTCCTCAGATTCCAATATATACTGTAGCCACTGTGTATGAGTTTATACCATTGCCTTCTTCAAGGATACATAAAATATTTACAGATGCACAGTCAGTAATCATCTGATAGTGTACGTAAAATATGTAAAAAGAACCAGGTTTTCTATGACTAGTAATCATTTCTGGCCATATGGCTTGCGTGGTAGAAATATCCTTTAGCTATCTTTACTGTACCATGGCACCAACTTTTACTTAGCTAAATGACCTCCTCATCCCCCCAATTTTGCTAAATCCTTTTATTTTTGACTTTTATTTCTAGCTCAAAAGCTATCATTAAATGAAGTGACATGAAAATAGCATGATTTGATCCTACCAATGCCTCTATGTACTAATGAAATATTTGGAAAGATTGAAAGAAGCTGTGAAAGCTGTCAAGGGAAAGTTTTTTTTTTTTCTTCACTTTCCCTCCCCATAGAAATAGCAGACGGAGATCTGGAAAATCTAGTTGGGCATCGAAGGTAATTCAATTTGAAATTTAAAGCCAAGGGATAAAGGATTTCTGGACATTGGATTTAAAAAAACAACAACTTAAATTTCTTTTTATTTTTTATAAGGGGAAGGGAAGAGATAAAGACTCATTATAAGATTGTACTGAAGGAGATTGCTTTGAGCCTATAAGAACAGGATTAAAAGACATTAAGACTTCTAGAAGATCATCTTGGAAGTGTGTATTTGAATTCTACCCTAGGAGGTGAAAATATAGAAAGAAGAAAGTGCTAAATGAAACTGTTTGCTCTGATTTGGTTTGCTTTGTGACTTTGAGATTTCTGTGAAATTTTGTTTTTAAAAAAAGGGACTAAAGACATTAGGGTTGCATTAAAAAAGAAAGAAAGAAAAAATGGCATTATCTTTTGAAGGACTACAAATGGAATTTCAAAAACTGAAAAAAAGAAGATAAGGGCTCTTCTGGATCTATCTTTCACTTTTTGGAAATGGTGATTTCTACCTATCAAGAAATACGACAACGACAGGAAGACTGGGATGAAGGAGAAGAAGCCATCTTTAATGGACAAACACACTTAGTGGAGGAAGAAAAGCGGAAGGGAGGCAAGGAAAAGATGAACTTAGAACTTAAAAAAGCAACCAAGAAAAAGAAAAAGTAGATGAAAAAGCGATATGATTTCAGAAAGCAACAGAAAAGAGAAATACAACAGAGAGGGAAGACTAAGAGAGTGAAATTGGAGAGATGGGCGGGGGTGTCAAAAAGTTAGAACGGAGAAGAAAGAAAGGGGGAAAGGAAAGAGAAGTCATAAAGGCTTTAAACAAGATGCTAAAAATGATTTTTTTTCAGAGATAAGGGGTGAGATAACTTTTTAAAAATGATTCTGCAAAAGTACATAAGAAGGCATTGTAGACATTAGTATTTGAAGTTGAGTTAGAAAATTAGAATATTATATGATTTAAAAATGTATTAAAGGGAAGTCATGATTTAATTATAGAGTTTAATTTCTTATGAAATATTATCTTTATTTAATAATTAATAATAGAATTTAATTTCCTATGAAACATTGTTTTTACTATATTATAAATTTAATATTTCTTTTTTAGTTTTATTATTACTTATCAAACTCAATATTATTTGTTTGTTTTACTATTTTGAAATGTAGAACTTTGAATGTACGGAGCAGAATCAGCACGGAAAATATGTACTATTTTAAGTGTTATTTAGAGGGAAGATAAAAAGTTGTCATACTTCATTCTGGGTTTACAGGAAAAGTATTGTATTAGATAAAAAGGATAAGTAGGTGATTGAAAAAAAACAGACCAAAGATGCAAATATAATTATTTAATTGAGATGGAATAAATAAAATAGAATTAAAAGAATGAGTAGGAGAGAGAAAATATATGGAAAATAGAGAATGCCAAATAAGATATGAGATAGTATATTAAGTGAGTATAAATTTTGATTGATGTCTGTATAAAAAGAGTTAACTCGGGGTAAGCTGCCTTCCAAAAAGAAGTTTTATGTATTTATGTTTTGTGTAATGTTTGTTTAAGTCTGACAGGATGTGGAAGGATACTAATGAAAATATATTCAATGAGTATATATTTTTAAGGCAGAAGAAATATGATTAAATAGAAAGAAAGGGAGTAATGAAGAAAAGTTTGAAAAGATATGAAGTTGATTAGATAAGATAAATATATATATATAGAAGTGTGATAATTTGGAATTATCTTCTTTTTAAATAAGATGGTTTATTTGTTTCTTCTAGAAAATATATTTTATGTTACTACATCCTATGTTTTGTTTGTGTGTGTTAAAAAAATAATAATAAAGTTTGTTAAAAAAAAAAAGAAGTTAAGACATGCAGTAGATTATTACATCTCAGTGTTCCATGCCCTTGGGAAGAGGCTAAGGTGGGAGACCTTAAGTTGTCACATATGAGATTCTTAATAACCAAGCATTGTACTTTAAGTTTGAACTAGATTGGGGTAGATTTTGTGCTCTTTTAAGTGCTTATGTTTTAATATTTTCTCATTACTGCCTTAGCAGAAAAGTGAGATACAATCCGTAAAACAAAAGGAATAAAACTACTCTAATTAAAACAAAAAAGGCAGTTTGCAAAAAAGATCTGAACAATGCATTAGAACAGTGGAAGGATAATCAGTTCACTATTTGTAGACGTTATTTTACCATCAGATAAATAAGAATGTTTTAATTATCAGACTAGGCAGCTGATCTGAAAGGAAATGAAACTGGTTTTTACTATGATACTATCTGTTGGTTAAATAAACTTCTTTAAAAGTTGATTTCTGTTTTAATTCATCATTACAGTTCGGCAGTGCATGGTCTATTGTCCTTTGCTGTTATTTGAGATAAGTAGAAGTCTCATTGTGCATCCTTGAACAGCTATGGCAGTTAATTACTGGGCTAAAATTGATTCTCTGCTCCATTTTAGTTTCCATTTATTTGGTATTGTCATCCAAGTGCAAGCATTGCAAATTCGTCCAAAACTCATCTTCCTTGCTTTGGAATATTGAATGAAACATTAAAGAACAGTAGTTCAGAATTGTCCCAACTGAGCATTTTTAACCTGTTGAAGTGCAGGATCATAAAGGAGTTACAATATTAATTATATCTCTTGTTTAATTACTTGTTCCACTGGCTCCTTAATATCAATTTAAAAATCAGTGTTATAACTGTATTCAGCCTTTATTACTGAACCATATTTATATATGTCTAGAATAGGAATAGTGTATATAACTATTATAGACTTTTTGAGTTGTTTTTCAGTAGATATAGAGGTGGGGGGAAAGATAAGGCCTCAAACTACGGTTTCTGCCTCCTTTCACTTTGAGATTTACATTGTTTGTTTGTTTGTTTTTAATCCTTTATTATTTTTATAAACAATTCTAGGTGGCAACACACCTAATACTCAGTCCTCCTCTTGTTTACCCACCACAGCAATCCTGGGCGTTGGGCTGAGAGAGAGAGAGAATGACTGCTTTCTCTTCCACCCAACATTTATGCCTGAGGACTAGAAGTCACAGTCTCCTGGTTTCTAGCCTGGTGTCTTAACCACTAGACCAAGGGTCTTCAAACTTGGCAAGTTTAAGACTTGTGGACTTCAACTCCCAAAATTCCTGAGCTAACATGCCTGGAGGAAGAATTCTGGGAATTGAAGTCCACAAGTCTTAAAGCTGTCAAGTTTGAAGACCCCTGCACTAGACCAAACTGCCTCTCGCCTTCTTTTTAGAATGCTAGTCCCTCTTGCACACAATTAGAATAAAAGATCTGTGCAAGACATCCCTATAAGTCTCAATTCAGTTCCTTTCCCCCAGTCCCCCAAAACAAAGATACGACACATACTTTATTAGGGACTTTAATCATTCTATTGAGAAAGCTCATGGGCATGACCAGAACTGAGACTGGTGTGGCTGAGATGTTGTCATCTAACTTCCTCTAGAATGTTTAATTGTGGTCAGAATTATCAGTTTTTCCAAGGGAATGTGGCTGTTTTACAAACATGGCCTAGATTCCCAGGGTCAGTGCCATTATTAGTTTTCAACATTGATTGTGTTGGACACCTTTTTAGACTGGACTATGGGGATTAGGAGCCGATTTAGTGGAACTGATCATAAAATATCCAATGAACAGTAGGTAAAAGGTCAGATGTTCTAGGCACCGATAGAGGTTTTAGAAGGCAAAATCAAAAAGCAAGCCCTGGAAAGAAACTCACTTTTCATGAGTGATAAGAATGATGTTTTTTAGTTGTGAAAAGGAACTTTGACACAGCATAAGCTGTAACATGGTACGAGCACAGTGACAGGCTGGGCACGTGTCTCTGAACATGAGAAGAATGGAATAAAATTTTTAAAAGGTGCTGAGGTAATGTTTTATTTATTTTTTTAATAGTTCTTTATACAAGAAAAAAATATTTTAAAAAGAGAATCATGTTCTCACATTTTACAGTTTTTTCATAACAGTGTAAATCTCTATTAGTGTTACTTAAGTTCATTTACTACAAAGATACCTTAAATCTAATTCCTGATTTTTTACTTATCTATGTTATTAATACGTCGTGATACATTGTTTGTTTTTCTATGTTACTACACTACTACACCTATATACATAGCTATACTATACATATATTCATAGCTCTACATTTATCCTTATTTCTGTTATTCCATAATATTTCTTTAATCATTTTCACTATACATCTTTATTACCTTTTCATTTAACCATTTGTACCATGTATTCCATGTTGTAAAAAAATTCTCCCTCTTTCTTGTTTTTTAATATCATAGTTAATCTAATCATTTCTGAGCATTGATAAATTTTGTTGATTATTGCTAAATTTGTGGGTACCATGGTTAATTTCCAATTTTGGGCAAAGGCTATTCGTGCTGTTGTGATGATGCGTAGTATTAGATGCTGTTATTCTTTTACTCCATGACAGTTCTGGTATTCCCAATAAGAAGATCTCTGGGTTGAGTTTAATCTTTAATTCTGTCATCTCTTCCAGCCATCCCTGTATTTTAGACCAGTATTTTCGAGCTTTGGGGCATGTCTACCACATGCGAAAATACGTTTCCTGGCTATAATTGCACTTCCAAGCATTTGGGTGACATATTGGGAAATATTTTTGCCAATCTTGCCGGTGGAAGGTGCTAGCGATAGAACATTTTATAGATATTCTCTTTATATGATACTGATAACATTAATTTATAGTTGGTTTGCCATTTTTGTCCCCATTGTTCTAAGTGGATGTTATGACTGCAATTTTTACATTTCATCAGCACTCAACAGTCACATCAAAATAGGGTTAAAGTGCTTGGTTTAAAAATGGATTACAGAGAAGAGACACACAGAATTTAGAGTGAAGTTTCTATGTGAAGGAAAAATCTATGAGCAGAAAGAGAATTGATAATTGAGAAGATATATTGTTGGACTAAGGCTGTAGTTAAGAAATATACTTCTTAAACTGTGTAAGAATGTAATGATATAGGGCTCAGCAGGATTTTTTACCACTAAGTCCAGGCATGATTCTTAAAAGGAGAGTCTGTTTTTAAGGGCTAGACAGAAACAAAACATAAACACAGAATAAGATACTTCTGGGCAATGGATTTTATTTATTGATTGATTGATTGATTTGATTTGATTTGTCAATCGCTTACAAGACAATAGATATATAAACATGAGTAAGAATACAGGAAATAGGTACGAATAAATGGGGACAATAGGTCAGGGACAGTAGGCATGATGGTGCATTTATGCACACCCCTTACAGACCTCTTAGGAATGGGGTGAGGTCAATAGTGGTTAGTTTGGGGTTAAAGGAGTGGGGGTTAGAGGATGTAACAACAGAGTCAGGTAGTGCATTCCAGGCATTGACCACTCTGTTGCTGAAGTCGTACTTTCTGCAATCAAGTTTGAAGTGGTTTACATTGAGTTTGTATCTGTTGTGTGCTCTTGTATTGTTGTGGTTGAAGCTGAAGTAGTCATTGACTGGTAGGACATTGTAGCAGATAATTTTGTGTGCTACGCTTAAGTCCAATCGTAGGCGACGTAGTTCAAGGTTGTCCAAGCCCAAAATCTCAAGCCTCGTGATATAGGGTATTCTGTTGCGAGCAGAGAAGTGTAGTACTCTTCTTGTGAAATACTTCTGGACTCGCTCGATTGTATTAATGTCCGATATGCAGTGCAGATTCCAGACTGATGAGCTGTATTCGAGTATTGGTCTGGCAAAAGTTTTGTATGCTCTAGTTAGCAATTCGATATTTCCAGAGGAGAAGCTTCGTAAGATTAGATTTACAACTCTTAATGCCTTTTTGGCAATGCTGTTACAGTCAGCTCTGGCGCTTAGGTCATTTGATGTGAAAACTCCAAGGTCCTTGATAAGTGAGGATCATCAATGAGGTCATATCCGCCTAGTTTGTATTTATTGTACTGATTTTTTATGATCTTGTATCAGAACCTGTTCATCCCACTCCCTTTAAACCAGGGATCTCCAAGCTTGTCAATTTTAAGAGTTGTGGACTTCGACTCCCAGAATTCCCCAGCCACAAATCTTAAAGTTGCCAAGTTTGGAGACTCCTGTTTTAGACCCATCTGAGATTTTCTTACTTATATTCTTATTTTCTTTTATTGGAACATTTACTAAAGATCCTTTTATACCATATGGCTCATATCTGCACTCACTTCATAAACAGAAGGAGGGAGCATAATTTATGCCCTCCTGAGCTGCATATTAAAAAGCTGAAATATAAATTTAATAAATAAATAACCAAACTTTACTTACTGTAACAAGAAGCCCCATGTGATGTGTTTCGCTATAGTCAGAAGTTAGATTCTTTTAGAATAGATGCTAACGGTTTCCTTGGTGGAAACAGCGATGGGCTGCTAGGGGTTCACAGGGGTTCAGGAGATTCTGCACAGATGCAGTGCAGATTCTGCACAGTTCAGAAAACCCCCAAATCCCACTCCTGTATGGCCTCACCCACCCTGCCCCACCCCTCCCAGGAGTCACCACGTGGCCCGTTTTGGATGCAAGTAAGTGCAGGATGTGCACGGAAGCTCAGGGAGAGCAAAAAACGGGCCTCCCAGAAGTTCAGGAAGGCTGGAAACAGGCTCGTTTCTGGCTTCCAGAGAGCCTTTAGAGCACGGGGAGGCCATTTTCATCCTCCCGGAGGCTCAAGGAAGGCCTCTGGAGCCCAAGAAGGGCAAAAACGCCCCTTCCCCCCATGGCGCAGGAGGCTGACTAGGCCAGCCCACCATGGTCACACCCACCCAGCAGCTGGGTAGAGAATCTGTTGCTAAAATTTTGGAAGCCCACCCCCTGGGTGAAACCCCCCCCCCACATACAGACAGGCAGAAAGAGACAGAGGCAGAGAGGGCTGAGGGAGAAGGGAGGGAGGGAGGGAAAGAAAGGGAATGAAAAAAAAAGAAGGAAAAGAAAACAAGAATGCAATAAATCTGCAAAATGAAGCATTCTCTCATGAGATGCTAATGTTTTCTTCCTAAATTTTCAACAGCTTTGGGGCATTTTGCATTTGTGTAAATTTAGTTCTACAATATTTGATGCTGTGGACATCTCAACATTGAAAAGGCGTGCAGGTTTGGACAACCTGGAACAACCTTTTCGCATAAAATTCCCAGCAGCTCCTGTCATTAAATCTGAGGGATGTGGGATGAGGTGAGGAGAGTTGTAACTGAGGAAGGCCACAGTTTGTCATCAATCTTTTAATCAGCCTAGTGGTTATCATTCTGCAGTCAGCATGTGGAAAACAAGAATTCTGAATAAAGCAATTTTATTGACCAAAATTTCCAAATAACTACTGTTGCTAATTACTCAGTTTACATTTGTTTACATGTTCTCTGATGATGCTGATTTAGATTTGGATATAATTATGAAATTCAGGAAATTAATTATACACTTCTGGTTTACTTTGTTGTGCTAGCAAGTAAGTTGCATGCTACTAATTTCTGGCCATAGATAGCATAGGTTAATAAATGCAGGTGTCTCCTTATTGCCTGTAACCATCACAGTACATTAATTGTAATTAGAATTGTAACAATCCCATCTATTATAACCTCGTAAATGTGAACATTAGCATCTTTAATTCTTTTGGTAGTCTTTAATGGTTATTTTGAGATTACAGTAATGTTCCATTACCATGCTTTATTGGGAAAGCTGCTCAGGCTTTGTTAGGCATCTTTCAGATGTCTGTGTAAGTGTAATCTTTCCTAATTCATTTACTGTAGGCTTCATGAGAAACAAATGGCTTTTAATGCAGCTTCTCCATTTATTTCAATACTATTACTTCTGGAGCAATTTTAAATAACCTTATCTAAGAATTGCAAGCCTATCAAGCTTCCTGGCTCAAATATGACGAATATCTGCAGAATAAGGATAAAGTTGAGACTTGAGTACAAAGTTTCTGGCAATAGATCTAATACTTTGGGAATGGAATCTTCCAAGAGTCATTTAATCCATTTGGGTGCACTAAAAGAAGATTGCCCCACAATCCACAAATTAATATATATTTTGCTGTCCCCTATATTTATTGCAATTTAGGAGCCATAGCTTCTGGTGCTTGTGCATTGTGCAATGAACCATTAAACCACTTAAATGCTTTCCTGCTTCCATGGTTGATTACTTTTACTTGGAGACCCTCTTGGTATATATTCAGACTCATTATGGATTTTCTTTCAATCAAAATGAAAATATGCAGCGTATTTTCCTCCTTATATTCTATTTGCTACTTGTGTGATTTTACTCTTGTCCATTCTTGGGAGAAACAGAGTTTAACACACATACTAGATTTCCTCCCTGCCATGCCTCCCTCTCTCCCCCAATTCTCCCCATTGAATGTTACTTGCTGGTTTACGAGCTCAGTAGCTGTTTTAGGCAAACCAGTTCCATAGCCTCTGCCCTAATCTACCAAATGTAAGATATTAACCCTGACTTATATGAAGCTACTACAGCTGAAGAGTGCTTGGAAGGTGCTTTGAAAATGTGAACATGCTAGATAGTTGTGAAATTTTTTTTTTTTTTAAAGAAAGCCAGCCAGGCTGGTCCTTCACAATTCATTTATATGCCTCTTACTAGTTAACCCCACAGTGGTCTCCTTTAATGATAATTCCTTTGTCACAGAGGCAGAAAAAATTATTGAGCTGTCCATGCCAACTGACCCAACATTTTTCAGATAATTGTCATCTATAGAAACGCAATTGGATGTAAGTCTACTGCAAAATTAAGGCTCAGCCTGCAGCATTACTTTTTTCCCCCAAGCGTATCGCCAGCTTTTCAGGCATATTCTCAATTAGCTCAATTGAATTAAATTAATTGTGATTGCTTAACCTGGTTGGCCCAGGGAAAGCAGAGGCTGATATAGTGTAAAACGTAGATGTGTGGATGGCAACTGTTGGCCCACATTAGGATACTGAATGAGAAGTAAAAGTATCTTTAATGCTTGGACCATCAGCTAATGGGAGTGTTTGATGGGGTCCTTTGAAATGGGAGAAGGATGGCAGGGATTAGGGAGAGCATATACACCAGGATTTTGAGGGTAGACAACATTATTTTTGGTGGTGATGGGCAGGGGGAGCTAAGCTTGTGCTCTTCAGGGGAGCTGCTCCACAGATGTGAGACTTTGTTTCTGAAGTTGAGCTATAGGGATTGATGCTGCTGTACCAGCCTCCATGCTATGAAGTGCTTCCCTGTTTGAGTTCCGAGACACTGTGACCAGTATGACTAAGGCGTTCCATAAGCTTATGGTCTTGAGAGACTTCAACCTGTCCTCTATGAAGTTGAAAGCAATTCCTGAATTTGTTTGGAAGCTTATCATGGTCAATGGTATCAGTATACTACTGAGATAACCAATTGTAAAGTTGTCCAAAAGGTGCCTCTTCAGGCAGCAACTGGATTTCTTGTTTTTTCTTTGAGGTCATTTCACTTCTTATTCAAGAAGCTTCTTCAGCTCTAACAGGATAGTGGGGAATGGAATAATTTATATTCTTTGCAGACAGCTGGTTATTTGCATTCATTTAGAGCAAGGGTGTCAAACTGGTGGCCCATTGGCTGGATGCGTCATGCGCAGGCCATGCACACCCCAGCTCCACGAATGGGAAAACTGTCATGAAACATCGTGTGACAGCAACGTGACATGGCAAGTTTGACACCCATGTTTTAGAGGGTTGTTGAAGCACTTGCAACGACCCTCTAAAAGGATGCAAATGACCAGCTGCCTGCAAGTAATATAAATCCTTCCATTCCTCACTGTCCTGTCAGAGCTGAAGAAGCTCCTTGGAAGAGAAGTGAAACATCTTCAAAGAAAAAACAAGAACACCCTATTGCCTCCTGAAAAAGCACCTTTGGGACAACCATGACCTGGATGGCTGAGAATCTCTCCAGACATTTTCTAAAGCTCTACATGGGGTTGCCTTGGAAAACCATCCATATCTGCAACTGGTCAAGAACGAAGCAGCATGGGTCGTAATAATCAACACCCTTCATAGCATAGTTATTTCTATCCTAGTTATTTCTGCTTATTCTACTAGGTTGCAGTGCATAGGATGGGACGTACTCCAGGTCTCCTCTTTGAGGCCGGGTTATCTTATGGAAACCGAGGTAATGTGTCTTCTTTGTTGCTGCTCCTGCCCTTTGAAATGAGCTGCTCCCTGAGGTTCAGGTGGTCCTAACTTTATTAGCCTTTTCTAGAACTGTAAAGAAACACTTTTTCCCTCATTTATTGGCCCATATGGCAATGAGGCCTATCCTACTGGGAAAGTCAGCGGTTGTTTTTCCTCTGGATTGGCCACTTCTGTATCTGCATGTATCATTGTGGTTTAAAAACTGGATGTTTTATTTTTAAAAAATGATTTTTTAAAAATTTTAATTTATGTCTCTCTGAGTCATAAGTGATGAGTTGGGCAACATTATAAATTGCATCAATCAATCAATCAATCAATCAATCTTTTTAAAATGGCTTTGCTTGGAAATGTGGCTGCTTGCCTAAAAGCCAAGAAAGGTACTTTAGAGTGGCACAGAATTGAATATTTTAAATTGGTCTGTAGGAGGCGTAGTATCCATTTTGTGAGAGCAGTAATTACACACAACATTTCATGTTTCCTTGGCCTGTAAGGTTGCTTAGTTCTGCTGTATACAATTCAGTTCTTTCCTTTGCTCTGTGACATCTAAAAGGACTCATTTTTCTGGTATGGCTGAAAAGGAGACCACGGTTAGAAGAACAAACTCATTACTTTCCTCTCCATGACCAGCCCTTGCCTCCACAGACCATTATATAGTAGGCAGTGCCTAAGAAGAAATTGGATTAGAATGTTCCAGAATATAACAATAGTTGTGGAACCAAAGGTTGGTTGTGGAGGTGAAAGTAATAATTACTAGAAATGGAGGAGGATGACATACATAGGTTTCCAATAGACATCTAACTGATACTCTAGGTCTACAGAGCTATCACAAGCATGAAAACCTGAAAAAAATGAGATCAGGAGAAAACTTGTTACTGTTTTGAGGTATGGAATTTCAGCCAAGTACCCTACTAGGAGGAAAGGTGGCAAATTAAGAGAATGATGTCAGATTGAGGGAACATTTCTGAAATGACAGAAACGGAACAAAGGCTTGACATAAAACTATTGCTTGCCCTTTCGCCTACAAAATATAGACAGAGTTAAGAGTAACTTCCAATGGAAAGGATGACCTTGAGTCAGAAACAGAGAAGTAAATTTCATCAAACACTATTAATGTAGTAATTTTTTTTTCAGAGAACATAAACAACATTAATTGTATAATATTTCTGATTTCTGAGCCTGGAAGTAGCAATATAAGGATTGTTTTTTTTTTCAGTATTTCAGGTCTTTGATTCATAGAGGCTCTAGTCTAGTTGGAGAATTGTTTTGTTCCAGCTGCATGTTGTTTCCAATGTTTTCAGAGGAAGATTGATATAAAAATAAATAGATTTCTATATTATTAGAGTCTGGAGTGAAGTAAATCTCATTACCCGAGGTAAGAAATGAATACCAGAAAGTTACCAAGTCAAATGATTGTTAGGCTGGCTGGCTGGCTTTCTCAGCAGCCACGTTATTTAGGCAGTTGTGAAATTTCAGCATTCATCTGAGCCGTGATGCAGAAATGAAGACACACGCAAAGCTGTGCATGACCTGTTGTGTTAGGTACCTGCAGTGTTTCACATAGAAGTGTCTTGTCTGCTTTTTGGTGCTCAGTAGTATAGCATCTGCTTGTTAGATGCTAAGGGCAGGGCAATGGGTTTTCCCCCTCCCCCCTGTTCCGTACTCCATGCATTTTATAGCTAGTAGAAACGGAGAGGATTAAGATTATTTTCAAATGTCTTTGAAGGTTGGGGAGGTGTGAAAATGAAATTTTGTAGAAATGTCTTGGGGGGAAGCCCATATAAAGAAAAAAATATATGCGTTCTTCTATTTTTAAATAAATAACAGGATGATGTTGGGGAAACACAATCCAGTGATGCTCCAATTGGTACTTCATAGCTATGAGTGTGGAGTGAAAATGTAGATGAAGAATGAAGCATCTGGGAAGGCAAACATGAAAAAAGAAACACTGCATGAGTGGCTCACTGGAAACAAATACTGAAAGTGTTTCATGGGGCTTCATTTCTTTCCCATGTTATACAAGTGCAAAAAGAGGTCATCTGGAAATTTGGAATGGGGTGGTGTCATTAGACTGTTTTTTTAAATTTTTGTTGGTTTTTAAAACAAACATAAACAAATAAAACATAAAAATATCAGGCCATCTTCCATATATGTACATACAGCGTGCCAGTTGGTTTACAAATTGTTTTGTGCTTCCATTTCATAGTCTTCAATTACAATTACATTGTACATGATCTCATATTTTCAATCCAATATTAAATACATTAGTATCATTATTAATCAATCATTTGACTATACTTTTATACATTCATGCTTTAGGAAATAATCATATTTTACTTAATTTGTTTTGTGACAATTCATATTATCATCCCAAATCTATCCTAAAATCATTTTGTAGATATAATAAGGAAAGAATACATCTTTATATATTTAGTATTTTCTAAAAGTCTACATATTTCGTTACTATACCTTATTGTCTAACCATTGATAGAATAGATACCAATCTTTATAAAATTGTTTATCATCCTGTTCTCTAATTTCAAATGTCAATCTGCTCATTTCAGCACATTCCAATATTTTCTTAACGATTTCCTCCTGTGATGGTGTTTTCTTATTTTTCCAGTTTTTAGCAAATACAATCCTAGCCGCCGTTAATACATTTACAACCAGTTATTTCAAGTCTTTACTATATATTTCAGGTAAAATTCCCAATAAAAATATCTCTGGTTTCAAATCTATATGTTTTTTTGTCATTTTTTCCAACCACGTGTGGATTTTAGTCCAGTATTTTTTAGCATCCGCACAAGTCCACCACATATGGTAATATGAGCCAGGTGTCTGATGACATTTCCAACATTTTTCGGATTTATTCTTGAACATTCTTGCTATTCTTGTTGGGGGAATGCCACCTGTAAAACATCTTATACAAATTTTCTTTATATGCTGTTGACATTGTCATTTTATAATGTTGAGACCACAATTTTTGCCATTTCTCTAGATCAATCCCATATCCAAAATTCTTCCCCCAAGCAATCATAGTTTCTTTAACTTGTTCTTCTTCTAGTTTAATTTCTAATAAATATCCATACAATTTTTTAATCACCTTTTCATCAGTACCTGTCAAAATCTTATCTAAGTCAGTCAGTTTATCATAGAAACCTTCTGTTTTAGAATCTTTATCATACCTTGAATGTATTTGCGCATATGAAAACCAATTTATCTTTATACCATGTTCCTCTAGTTTTTGTATAGATTTAAGTTCATCCTTTTCATTCAATATTTCACCATATCTAACTGTTTGTTCCTTTTTGTATATTATAGGATAAGAAAATGCTTCAATAGTTGATAGCCAGACTGGAATTTTCAAATAACATTGTCTTTTAATATTCTCCCAATTTAACCAGAGATTCCTGTATATAATGTCTTCTAAAGTACCCCTGTGTTTTAGTTCCTTTATACTATAAAAAGGCATGCCACCGCAACAACAGGTCATGTCCTTCTAATGTCAACAATCTAGTATTTCTTAATGTTATTCATTCCTTAACCCACATCAAATTTGTAGCTTGGTAATACAACTCCCAATTAGGCAAACCAAATCCTCCTCTTATTCTAGCATCTTGCAAAAGTTTTAACTTTATTCTCGCTTTCTTACCTTGCCATATATATTTCAACACAATTTTATTTAAATCTTCAAAATAGTCTTTTCCAAGCTTAATTGGAATGGTTTGAAACAAATATAAAACTCTGGGTAATATATTCATCTTGATTGTTGATATTCTCCCTATTAATGACAGTTGTAAATTTTCCCATTTCACCAAATCTAGCGCTATCTGCTATTTAAGTTTGATATAATTATTCTCTTTTAGTGTACTGCATCTTGCTGTCAAATATATCCCCAAGTACTTGATCTTATTCGTGACCTGGATTTTCAATAGGTCTGCCATTTCTTCCTTTTGTCTTGATAGCATATTCTTTGTCAAGATCTTTGTCTTATCTTTATTTATTTTCAAACCAGCCACCTTTCCATATGTCTCTATCTTTTCTATCAATTTTGATGCTGTTTCTAGTGGGTCTTCTAAGATAAAAACCAGTTCATCTGCAAATGCTTGCAACTTAAATTCTTCCTTTTTAATTTTCATCCCTTTTATATTCTTTTCATCTCTAATATTTCTATTTAGCACTTCCAAAGTTAACACAAACAACAAAGGTGATAGTGTGCACCCTTGTCTTGTTCCTTTTCTTATATCAATAGAGTCTGTTAGTTCTCCCTCTATCATTACCTTTGCTGTTTGCTTATGATATATAGCTTCTATTGCTTGAATAAATTTTCTAGCAAAGCCCATCTGTTTCAGCAGTAATAACATGAATTCATTAGACTGTTGATATCCAGTTGTGTTTCTTTTTATCGTTCAATTCCAAAGAAGCATTTTTCAACACGGCTGAAGTGGTCGGGCTGAATCCTCTGGCCTTAGCCCACATTTCTTCTTTGGTGCAGCTTCTTGCTGGTACCTATCACCCAGGAAGTCTTTGCATCTTCCTCTAGCCCAGGTGTGAGAAAGGGATAGATCTTCTACAACCTGTGTTCCTTACTGGGAAATTAAAGATTATCACTTGCTGAGCTAGTTAGATTGTGCTATCATTAACCATTCCTTGGGTACATCTTTTCTTGACTACTGCAGGCTACTTGGGGCTACCCTTGAAAAGTGTTTAGAAGTTGCAGTTGGGGCAAAATGCAGCAGCCAGGCTGCCAAAGGGTACAGAGTATGTGGATCATATGTTGCATGTCAGTATCAGGACTATTAAAAGTTTTAGTATTGTAGCCATTGCCTTTCCTATTATAAAACTTATAAGGATAACCAGAATCTTTCTGAAGTTATTTCCATCCTCAGAAGTCCATTTTGTTGGAATGGGTCTTCTTCAGTGTTTTTCTCAAACATGGGAACATGTCCTCTCTCAAGACTGCTGTTTGGACTTATTTTCAATTGTTACAGAATTAAGGGCCAAATATTTGTATTTATTTTAACGAGGTTTTCTTTGTTTGCTGTTTTAAGCTATTTTCAGGTATTGTGAATAAAAAGTGTAATGTAAAACAACAATGGACTATTCGTATTCATGTCATTCTTTTTCATAAGTGCTAGTTATGTTTTCTTAGAATTTATTGAAGGTGTTCTTATCTATTGTTATTTCAAGGGAGGAATTATTCCAGGAGCTCAATTTAAGAAGCTCTTCTGAGATATTTTTACAATAGGGCTGCAACATGTTGCTTCCTGTCTTCTGTTTTACGTTATATTACAAGGCCACAGACATTGATTTATGGATAGACCAAATTAGTAAATTAAATCCTAAATATGTTGTGCATTTATGGCTTTAAATGTCTTGTATTGAAATGTTTCATCTGTCGTTCAAATATCATTCTTAATTCCTCACAAATAAAAAAACACACACCCCAGATTTTACTGTTTATCCATCACCTTAATATGAGATTTTTAGTATAAACATTATTTTGGGAAAACTACAGTTCCTAGATGCATATGCAAAAAAATTAAACAATAAAAATATGTATGGCTGAAAAAAGATGAATAGATTGAAAGGAGGGAGGAAGACGAATCACACTAAGAAGGCAAAATATAACTTCATATTTAATAAACTAATTGAATGAATAAATAGAATACATTTCTGTTCTTGACCACCGCTAGCCAGATGTTTGAAAGACCCAGTGAATAAAATAACAATAAAATTGAAGATACTCTTCGGCACACACATTATTCCCATATAGCACATTTGATCAAGTAAGGCATACAATAAAAAAGATGAATGAATTACACACACACACACTTTAAAATACATTTTCATTTAACAGTTCTTTCCAAATAAAGCAAGAGGTCTCATTTAAGCAGATTGGCCATTTTTGCTGTATCAACAGTTTGAAAACTAGTGGAGGATCATATTTCTCTTTTCATGCCAACTATTGGTCATGCTCTGTATAAGACTGAGTGCAACTGAGTTAAGCAGATAAGAAAGCCAGGGGTTTTATCAGTTAACACCCATCCTCTGCTTTCATTAAACTCATAAGCATCTTTCAGCATTTTGAAGTTTTCCTCTGATTAAAGTTCATATGTGTTTTCCATCTTGTTTTTGCTACAAATACAAAGCAGGCAAAGGCTGTTAGGCATATAGAATACATTTCAGTGATTTTTCTGCTTGAGCACAATGGCATAACAGTATCATGCCCAATTAGCATTGTGATTGAAACTATTAGCCTTACTTTTATTATTCACGGAGCAATAGTCTAGTTCTGGGGTGAAAAACTCTCGGCCTAAAGGCCGGATGCATCACACGCTGGCCATTCCCACCTTTAGCAAAAGGGGGGGGGGAGTTGTGATACATCACGTGATGACGATATGTCATCGCAAGTTTGACACCCCTGGTCTAGTTAGAACCTAAAATCTGGTCTGTGACTGTATTCATAAAGAAGCATTCCTAGTTACTTGGGCATTGTATCATTTACTGAGGGCAACATCTTGATTGCATCTATTCAGAGAAGAGAAATATATCAGTGTATAAAACAGATATCTGTATTTATGAAAGAGCAGCTGAAATTTAAACTGGAGAGAATGGAACCATTAATTTGATCGTTTTTTTATGATAATCTCAACAAGGACAGATTTTGTGTTTGTGTGTATGTGTGTTCCTGATGACTGCCCAGGCAAGTAGTTTTCTTGGCAAGAGTTCAGAAGTGGTTTGCCATTGCCTTCTTCCTAGGGCTCAGCGAAAGGGACTGGCCCAGGGTAACGCAGCTGACCATGTCTGAAGCAGGACTAGAATTCATAATCTCCCAGTTTCTAGCCTGGTGCCTTAACCAGTATACCAAATCGATTCTGCAAATTAATGTTATTTAGTATAAATATTATACTGAAACAATATGCATTAAAAATGAGCTTCATAAAGTTTACATCAGATGTAATGATATTGTCAATTAAGATAATAGCGCATAACTTTCTGATATTATTATTTTGAATAATTAATGCAAATGCAGTCAGTCTAACACTGTATTAACCATCACCCAGAATAAAATTGCTGCTGGCATACATATTTTCAATACCCTTTGTGCCAAGAACTAGATCCCAAAACATATAAATGCTAGCTGAAAAATATTTAGTTATTCAAATCCAGCTAAACAATCATTAGAGGATAATTTATGAAAATTAGTCTAAGGTTCTACTGCTTGTCCAACTATTACATTGATTGGTTACATTAGCTGATTGCTAAAGTGGGAAAGAAAGAAAGCAGATGAGGTTTTCATGACATTATCTGTTTGTACCTGTGTTATCTTCCCATATTTAGGAATTCATAACTTACGTTTCTCAAATAAAAGAAAGGAAAGGCATTTGCATCTCCTGACATATGCAATGCTCTATGCCAATGGTGGCTAACCTTTTTGGGCTCCTGTGCCAAAAATTGTGCACATGCTTGCATGCTCATGCTCATGTGCCAACACCTAGAAGACAATGCGTGCCCCCCCATGCCCACTACACATGCACGCACAATCCCACCTCACCCCCACTGCCCCCTTATCTGCACTGCGCCTCACAGCTGATTTTTATCCTGTTTGAGGCCTTTTTTGGCCTCCCAAAGGCTTGAGGAGGGCTTCTGCAGGCTTTGCAGGCCAAAAACTAGGCCCGTTTCGTCACTTCCTGTTTTTCTGAAAATACCGGAAGTGACGAAACGGGCCTAGATTTTTGGCCTACAAAGCTTGTAGAAGCCTGAAGAAGCCTTCCTCAAGCCTTTGGAGGGCCAAAAAAGGCCTCAAACAGGCTGAAAATCAGCTGTGAGGTGCATGCATGCACAATGAGGTAAGTTTGCCTGCAGCTCACGTGCCAGCACAAATGGCTCAGCGTGCCTCCTGTGGCACACGTGCCATAGGTTCACCATCACGGCCCTATGCTATTAGGCATCTTTCTAGAAGCAATGCTGCACAGGTAGAACTATCATCAGATATTTTTGTTAAACATCAGAATAATGTAATAAACACAAATGTGTGGGGTATTTCACATGTATTAATCAGAATACATGTTAGAATGTGTAGTATTCAGAATGTAGATTGGTAAACTTTTGGGTAGTATAGAAATATCAGCTGAAATGCTGTCCCAAAGATGCTTTTCTAACGGCAATTGAATTTTGAAAGTCCAGTTGCCTTTTGAAAAGCACCTTTGGGACAACCATAACCTGGATGATTGAAAATCTCCATAGACATTCAACCAAAATGCTATTTTGCTGTGACATCAGACCGCTAAAATTGGGCCAGTTAGCTAAAGGGAAGCATTTGATGTCAATGTAAGTGCATTGATTATGTCAGCCATCATACGGATGACAAATGATAGCAACAAAAAAAAAAAAGTTGTAAGGTAACACACCCAGGATCAGTGATGTTTTTCCAACATGTGCAAAGCAACCAAGTAGCCTCTGTTAATAAGACTGTTTGAATCGTTATGATATCATTTAGACTCTTTATCATAGAAAGGGATTTTAGAATCATTGGGCAGAAGACAAATCTGAACTTTATTATTCCATGTGATGGAATGTGCATCTGCAGGAGCGGGGAGGGGGGAGTTTTGGCAACATAGAGCTTTTCCCGAGAAAGAAATTAAGGCACCGTGCAGTCCTTGAGCCACACCGTAGAATCTCTCAGGATATGACTCATAGGTTAGAAAATTATAGCTTTAGTTTGGCAAGATTCTGTCCATTAGGTATAAGCAAGTAAGGGCTTGAACTTGATTGGATTTCACTGTGTCATCTATGGGCTTAGGCCTGACATCAATCCTGCTAAACTAAAGCTGCAATTTATATCTAAAGCTATAAATCCTATAACTCATAGGGTTTTTTTCAATCCATAAAGAGGGGGAGGTTATATAGACCATTGATATTGTTATGGACTAAGCCAACGCAGCAGTAACAACTCTAAATAGCTTTACTTTGCAGCAGGCTTGTAATCCTGCACTTCTCATTGGCCCGTGAATAGAGAGTCGTGATTGGTCATTTCTGGCCAGTCTGATTGGCTGTTAACGGGCCCCTCTGATTGGACACTTTTGAAAGCGGTAAACTCAAATCATTGGTTGTTTTGACAGCAGCCAGCTCTATAAAAGAGCTGCTGCTGCCCAAGTATTTGCTCTGTTCTTATTTCACAATAAAGAGTTGAAGTCACCGTTCGATGTCTCGTCTCCGTTCCTTGCACCCATGCTCAGCACTTAACACTGGCGATGAGGATGGAATGCGGAGACGGTAGAGCTGACTAAGTATGCATCGAACAAGACAGAGCACGTAGCTGAAGAGCGCACGCAACAAACGGCAAGATGACCAGTGGCGCCATACCACCCGCTCCATTTGACCCAGCAACCGAAGACTGGGACTTGTATATAGATTGTTTCCAGATGTTCCTAGAGACCAACAATTTAAAAGATGCTATGCCTGGCAAGAAATGAGCGGTGTTCCTGACTCATTGCGGCCCTGCCATTTTCAAAATGGCTAAAGCACTTGCAAAACCAGTGGAAGTGAAGACCATGGATTGGGATAACCTCGCCCCAATCCTCCGGGCCCATTACGCACCCGCAGTACCTACACTGATATGAAGACACGAGTTTTACCAGAGGGACCAATGGACGAACGAGAGCGTTGGGGATTTCGTAGCCGACCTCTGGAATCTCGGAGGCCTTTGTGGTTTTGCAAACCTCGAGGAAGCCCTGAGAGACCGCATAGTTCTGGGATTAGATGCACCACAAGTGCAGAGTAAACTTATGGCGAAAGGAGACATCAGCCTTGCAGATGTCATCGCCGACGCTACTGCCGCAGAAGCAACCAGGAAGTCAGCCGCTCGAATGCGCTGAGCGAACGCACCGCTTCGCCAACTCACTAACGATAGCCCGCTTGCCTCTGAGAAGCACGCTATCACTACCCACCACGAAGACCTCGAGTCATCCTCAGACAGTGAGGAAGAGGAGGTCAACCGGCTCCGCTCGGAACAAGAGCAAAGGAACCAGAGACGCCCACGCCAATGTGCTGGTTGTGGGGCAAACCACCTGCGATTGGACTGCAAATTCCTCGACGTACTCTGCCGTACCTGCGGGAAAAGAGGCCACACCGCGAAGGTCTGCAGAAGCAAGCGAGAGTCCAGTCCCAGACGAAGGGAGAACAACCTCCGTCGGGAGACAGGCAAACCTCCTGAGAATCGGGACCACCTGAACTACCAATGGAACAACCACTACTACTACAGAAATTGAGAACCTGCCTCTTCAACGAGACGAGAAGAGGCCCACCAAACCATTATTATTGACCACGCTTCATCGTTCAATGCAAGAATGATCCGCGTAAGGGTTACCATTGAGAATCGACCGTGCGTGATGGAAGTTGATTTGGGATCATCCCTATCAATGGTATCCTGGAAAACCCTCAAACAGCTGATCCCTGCCATCTGCCGCCAGGACCTCAGCACTCAACGAATCATCCTAAAAGACTACCAGGGAAACAGAATTCCAGTTGTCGGTTCCAGCCACGTCCAAGTATCCTTCAAGGACCGCACCACGACGCTTCCCCTGACTGTCGTTGATCGTGACTGACCCAGTTTGTTAGGGTTACAGTGGTTTGCCCCACTCGGGATTGAACTAGCCTGTGTACACCAAACCAGAAGCGACGACTGGGAAGAAGCCCTCATCCAGGAATTCCAGGACGTGTTCACAGGAACATTAGGCATGTACAAGGGAACCCCTATATCATTTAATCTCAGCCCCGATGTAGCTCCCATTCGGCTTAAGCCTCGTCAGGTGCCTTTTGCCCTCAAGCCGAAGATTGACGAGCAGCTAGATAAACTGATAGCCCAGGGCGTATTGGAACCGATTGACCATGCCCACTGGGAAACCCCAATAGTAATGCCCATGAAGCCAGATGGTTCATTAAGAATTTGTGGGGATTACCGGGCCACCCTAAATCATGCTCTTCAACAGAGTGCTTACCCAGTACCGGTGGTCCAACACCTTCTTCATTCCCTGGGTGGCGGAAAAATATTTGCGAAATTGGACTTAGCTCAGGCGTACCAGCAACTACCCGTAGACGCAACAACTGCAGAAGCCCATACAATAGTTACACATAGAAGTTCCTTCAAGTGCAATAGACTCCAATTCGGAGTAAGCGTGGCGCCTGGCATTTTCCAAAGTTTGATGGAGAGACTATTACAAGGCATAAAAGGCGTCGTGCCTTATTTTGATGACATCCTAATAGCTGCCCCCACTAAAGTTATTAGTACAACGACTCAGAGAAATTCTCCAGAAATTTAAAGACGCTGGTCTGAAGGTAAAAAGGGACAAGTGTCAACTTTGTACGGAGAGAGTGGAGTTCCTGGGATACTTTCTCGACAGACAGGGAATCTACCCCACCGAAAAAAAACTAACTGCAATCAAAAACGCCCCGAGACCTAGGAATAAGACAGACCTCCAAGCCTTCCTGAGACTCATTAACTTTTATAACATCTTCTTGCCCCAGAAGGCAACCGTAGCCGAGCCCCTACATAGACTTCTCGACAAAAAGGCTTCCTGGGTCTGGGGACGGCGTGAAGAAAGGGCATTCCAACAAGTAAAAGACCTCTTAACCTCCGAAGCTGTATTGATGCAATACAACGAGACTCTACCCTTGACGGTTACCTGTGACGCCTCACCATTTGGAGTAGGAGCCATTTTAAGCCATGTCCTACCAAATGGGAATGAGGCACCTATTGCGTTCTTTTTGAGAACCTTGTCTAAGACCGAAAGGAACTATAGTCAACTTGATAAAGAGGCTCTCGCTATTGTATCCTCAATTAAACATTTCCATGAAAATGTGTATGGTAGACCCTTTGCCATAATTACAGACCACAAGCCGCTACTTGGTATTTTGGCGGGAAACAAACCAACTCCCCATATCTTATCACCAAGAATGACACATTGGTCAGAATTTTTAGCCGCCTACGATTACCAATTGCAGCACCGCCTGGGGAAAACCATTCCCCACGCTGACGCTTTGAGCCGCTCTCCACTACCAGATGTCAAAGAAGACCCAGCTCCAACCTTAGCCGTATTGCAAATTGAAACCCTCAAATCGCCAGCGCTGACCGCTCGAGACATCTCCTTAGAAACAAAAAAGGACCCTGTTTTGGCACGAGTCCTCAGCTGGGTGGAACGGGGTTGGCCGGTCAGCACACCCAATGACACGTTCACGCCATGCAGGAATCGACAGACAGAACTATTCTCCCAAAAGGGCTGCATCTTGTGGGGAGACAGAGTTGTAATCCCGGAGAAATTGCAACATAAGGTATTAAAAATGTTGCACGATGGACATCCAGGCATCGTGCGGATGAAGGCATTGGCCAGGAGTTACGCATGGTGGCCTGGGTTAGACAAACAGATAGAGACCTGGGTAGCAAAGTGCAGCAAATGCCAGGAGAGTCGTTCTACTCCTCCAAAAACTCCCCCAACTCAGTGGGAAACACCTCAAGGCCCTTGGTCCCGTATCCACATCGATTTTGCGGGACCCACAAGAGGACATACTTTCCTCCTAACAGTGGATGCCTATTCAAACTGGCTTGAAGTCCACAAGATGAAAAGCACCACCACAGAGGCGGTCACTAAAAAACTGAATAAGCTATTCGCTACCCACGGATTGCCGGATGTCCTGGTCTCCAATAATGGCCCCCAATTCACTGCCCTGCCATTCGAACAGTACCTGGCAGATCGGGGCATCCACCATGCCTTAACATCGTTAGCTCACCCTGCGGCCAATGGTAGGGCTGAGTGAATGGTTCAATTTGTACAAAAGACTTTGCACAAAATGGACCATGGCGACATTGACGACAAAATAAACCGGATGCTTCTCCTCCAGCACATAACCCCAAACAGTACCATGAACAGAACCCCAGCTGAACTCCTGTTGGGCTGGAAACTTCACTCGCATCTCGATCGCTTCCACCCAAACTACACGCCTGAACAAGCCCCAGGATCCAGCAGCAAGTGTCGGGCATTCCAGGAAGGTGACCCCGTGTTTGTGAAAAACTTCTTGGGTGACCCATGGTGGGTCCCCGCTACCATAGCGCAACTTATGGGACCCCGATCCTATCGCCTACAAACTGCAGACGGTAAGATGTGGAAGTGCCACATAGACCAACTCTGTTCCAGACTAGCACCTAGTCCTATCTCAGCCCCTGAATCTCTAGCTGGGGGGGAAGGAACATCGAGGAGGCCGAAGAAGAAATAACAATCGAAACCCAACAGTCTACACAACCAACCAGGGGATACTCACCATCAGAAGGAGAACCGAGCCAGGGAGTGGCCTCGCCGCGTGACAGCACTGCGATGGAAACAGATCCAGGGAACCCAGAAGACAGCACTGGCGTAAGCAGGGAAAGCAGCCCAGGGCCGTTCGAAAGAACAACAGGACCATTTTCACCATCCAGCCCAGCTAGCAGCCCACCGGAACCAGAACCAGGACAGAAACTGGTGGAACCGCACAGGTCAAGCAGACAGGTGAAGTGACCTGCCTATTTACGAGAATACATCACCCCACCCCTCAGACGGAACCTAGGGGGGTGTTATGGACTAAGCCAATGCAGCAGTACAACCCTAAATAGCTTTACTTTATAGCAGGCTTGTAATCCTGCACTTCTCATTGGCCCGCAAATAGCAAGTCGTGATTGGTCATTTCTGGCCAGTCTGATTGGCTGTTAACGGGCCCCTCTAATTGGACACTTGTGAAAGCAGTAAACTCAAATCATTGGTTGTTTTGACAGCAGCCAGCTCTATAAAAGAGCTGCTGCTGCCCAATTATTTGCTCTGTTCTTATTTCACAATAAAGAGTTGAAGTCACTGTTCGATGTCTCATCTCCGTTCCTTGCGCCCATGCTCAGGACTAAACAGATATGTGATAAAACAATCCATCATAATTCTGGAAAAGAGAGTTTTGAAAAGAGAAACATTTCTTAATGTTACGGCTTATAGTGAGGAGGGTAGCTTATTAATAATACTTGGTGAAATATTGTGTAGAAAATTATATCACATCTGCTGCCTTTACAAACACAGCATCATTTAAGGCAAAGGGTGTTACAATTTTAATCTACCCTTGCAAGCAGGCAAATAATATTGATCATTTGCACTTTATTTCCTATGCTAGGTTTGAAAGCCTCTTTTCGCTGTTGTTTTTGCCTGCAGTTGGAGCTCCTAATTATTTGTGACAGACTTTTGCAATTTCGGTTTTTGTTCATCTGAGCTGTTAAAAATTGAGTTTGAGGAGTGGTTGGTATACTTCTTCAGGAGGTATTAGGATAAATTTTGCCTTCAGGCACTGTTCAGAATCAGCAGTAGCCTTTGATACATCCTGCACAACTTCTGAGGCTTTATATTCAAGGCAGCTTTGTAGCCACATATCGGGACTTATGAAGTAGTAGGATTCAAATATTGTTGCCACCGGTTCAGCGGGCGTGGCTTTGTGCGCATGCACACACTTTGCGTGCCTGTGCGTGCCAAACTCGTCCTTTGCACAGGTGCAGAGACATTTGTGCAGGCGCAGAGGTGTTGTAACTGGCCTCCTGCAAGCTTGCACGATCCCGGTTGGTTTCAGCAGCTGCCGCGCGGCGCTATTCTGTGCTGCGCAAAGCAGCTACACTTCAAATTCAGCAGATAAAAGTGAGTATGGGAGCCCAGGTGGGTGGGCGGGCCCAACAGCAGAGCCAGAAGAGAACCAGTTCAGTCTCCACTGCTCATTGCTGCTACCAGCTTGGCAGAACCGAGCCGAACCAGTTGAATACCACCAATGGACTTACGTGATGCCACCTAGGCTACAAAAGACACTGGAGAGTTAGAGAACCATAGAGGGACTGCTTTGCATGGTTATCAGATTGTTGGGTGTGGCAGATCACATATTTTATAGGGCCATTATAGATAATGAAAAGTGCTTAAACTTGGGGCCTATGAAGATTCTCAGTCATCCAGGACATGGTTGTCCCAAAGCTGTTTTTTCAAAAGGCAACTGGATTTTGTTTTTCCAGTTGAAAAACAAAGTTCAGTTTCCTTTTGAAAAAAATACCTTGGGGACCTACTTCACTTGGGAATGAAAAGGAGAACACAGAGAAATGGATAAATATTTGGATTACTTAGATTGGAATATATTATGGGACGAGCAGCTCAGCCATCTCTGAATCTGTTTCAAAGTTTTTCTTCATTATATTGTCACCTTAGGGATATAAATTGCTTTAAAAATAACTGTTATGATATGCTAAATTGGGAAAGGAAATTCTGTATACAAGGCCCTTGTTTAATTTGGTAAATGCTTCGTAGGCTGTATCTAGATTTAGCGATTTAAAAGGCATGCTTATTTCAGAACAGGCCACCATCTGTTTTCTTTCCAATAATCTTAGCCATGCTTTGTGTTGGTGCACAAAAGACCTGTGTTGGAAGGGATGTGTGTGTACTGTTTTGCTTCATTTCTATCTTGAGTGCAATATTCAAAAATAATATGCAACACACCCACCCACATACCAACACTTTTTCCAAACCAATGGCCTACAAATGTTTTGGGTTACAATTCCTATCCTCTTGAGCTACCACGAATATTTCCTGATCTGCTTTGGTGATGATTAAATACATCTGCTGGACATCAACTTGGGGAAAGCTACAGTAAGAAATTACTGTAACATAGGTGAACTGCATTAAATCCATTACCCATTTTCTGTTTATTTAAAACTCGATGGTAAATATGCTGGAGGTTTTTTCCCTGGCACAGCATTCAAAATCGGTAAGTAAACCAAGAAACGTACAGCCTTTGTATTTCAACATCTGCACTTTAATCTGTGTGTACAATCTTTGAAATGTGGGGGTTTTACAGATCTGGATTTACCTACTAATTTTGAATGTTGCATTGTGGGGAAAAGAAACCTAGTATTTTTCACTTGATGTCAGATTGGGATGCTAATGGTTGATTCCCACATGTGAGCTCTGGAGTAAGCCAGGTCATCTTATTTATCAGTCCTGGATCCAACTCTGAAAGAAGCCCTGATGGCTTTGTTGGTCTTTAGAAAACCTGAACTGCTCAGACTGTTTAATCTAAATAAACAAGCCTATAACCCTTATCATTTTTAATTCTAGTACTTTATGAAAAAAATGAGAATTTGAAGGATTTCTTTGTATTTTATATTATTATGCATATTATTAATTATCTGTATTATTACTATGTTTTATTTTTGTTATTTTATTATTATGTTTTATTTTTATTTTATTTATCGTAGTGTTTATTATACATAGGCATGAGCCCATATGGAATGGGGCAGACTATAGATCAATAAGTAAATATAATTATAGCCTTTTTGTTGCTCAGTTGTTGTGATTCACATTTGCTTAGGTATACAAACATATTTTGTTAGACTCAGCTAAAGTTAGAATGAAACTGGGAAATCTAAATGATCTTTCTCTCCCTCCCTCCCTCCCTCCCTCCCTCCCTTCCTTCCTTCCTTCCTTCCTCACTTTGAGGAAGATACAAAGTTCTGATTCTTGCTCTTCTGGTGGTTTCAGCCATTTTTAACTGATGTTGTAGTGGGTCTTTGACATTGTCTCTTCATCTTCTTTTGGGTCTGTCTTGTGTTCTTTGACTGTTAGCTCCTTCTCCAAGTGAGCAAATCACTTTATTTGCTATTTGGGTATGTAGTTTAAGATTAGTTAAATACCAATTCTTTCTCTTATGGTCTCAATTCTTATTTTATCCCTTCTGGTCACCCCAGCAGCTTTCCTCAGACATCTTATTTCTATGATGATTAACTTTCATTTATGTTTTATTGTGAGTGTTCATGTTTGGCACTGGTAGCATAGGGTAGGGATGAATGTGTTTTGTATGAGATGCTTTTTTTTTTGCTGATTGGTAATATCTTGTATTCTGATATACATAGCATGAATTAATGAAACTTCCTTTTCTTATTATGACAAGGGTGTATTATGTTGCAAACTAAATCCATGGCCTTCATTACTGAATGTAACTAACAGTTTAGCTTGCATTGTACAATGGCTATGCTAAGAATCAATTTATGTATCTCACAAGTTTTAGGTGTCTTGAATTATTACTTTTAATTACTAATGTTACATGAATCTCTTCTTCTGAATCCACTGAAAGAAAAGTATAATTCTTGGCCCACATAAGGAAATATATCCTGATTTAATTCTGTGGGCTAGAGATATACAAAAGGAACAGATAATAGAGAAGCGTAAAAAAGAATAAGACATTGAAAATTGCAATTTGCTGAAAAATTCATCTTATGGCAAAGTTCCAGTCCATAAAGTGACCCAGATTCAAAGCCAATATACATTATTTTTAGTGTTTGTATTCTAATACTTCTACAGTAATATTCCCTGGAGAAGTTCTTGAAGAAATTTGGGGGGGAAAGATTTTGTGCACATTAGATACAGATTTTCAACAGATCTTGAATATAATTGTCAGATCGGTAAATAAACAAATAGCCAGGGAGAGCAAATCATCAATTTAAAGCAATGGCTTTTAGAGGAAGGTAAAAAACAATTTCCACCCCCAAGCATTTTTTGCATTTTTCTTCTGATTATTCCTCTTGCTATCATTTCTCCTCTACTGAAGGAAAAAATTACTTATACCATATGGCCTCCTGTAGAAAGCATTGTGTTATTTCAGTGCTGAAGATTCAGTAGCCTGCCCAATCACTTCCTAGACCCAAAATCTCCCCACTTCCTTCATATAGCATTTAGACCTGCTGTGATGTTGTGGCCAAATTGGAAAGTAAAATAGAACTGTGATAAAGAAGAAGAAGGAAAAAACAGCAGTATGATGTTCAAAACCTCTAATTTAAATGGCTTATTTATCAATCTAAACTTTTCTCATAAACCCACTTAATATAGTAATTATTATCTATCAGTTGTCATAAAATATGAATAGAATATTTCACTGTTTTGATATAACGCGAAGAAAATTAAAATTATGGCCTAAACACAACTTGTCATTTATATCGAGTAAAATGTTCAGTTTCAGATACTGTCTATGTATTGAAGCTAATTCATATATTGCAAGAAAACAAGGTTGTTACAATCATGATGAATTGCATTCATTATAATTTCTTGGGTTCACACAATAGAGTTATATGTGACCCGTGGTTTACAAGGCTCCAAAACTGATTCTGTCAACTTGCTATATTGTGGCTTAGTGTGATGCATAAATACAATATGTAAATTGCCATTGGCTGCTCAGACAGAGACAACAAATGGAATTACTAGTGGAAATACTGAGCTATATTGAGTATTTATTTGTACTTATGTCATTCAGTACAAAAAAGCAATATCACAGGAAGCAACATAGAGATATGTTGTGAGGTAAATGTTAAGAGAATATTTGATATATATTCTCCACTGGAACGCAAATCCTTCTTATTTTTCCAGTTACTTGACTCTAATTATGTCTGCACACATTTCTATTGACAGTTGCCTGTCGCATCAAACAAAATCATGAAAGAAAGAGGTTTCCAAAGTACTTATCAACACAATGTTGAACAATACTTATATTGCAAATTGATGGTTAATAGATTATGAGTGTTACGATTTTGATGAAATTCTAAACTGAACAGGAAATAATAGCTTGAGTAGCTTTCTTTTTTAGCATTTACAATATTCTGTTTAGCATGAACTGGAACTTTTAAGTACAATTGTTAGAAAGCTTGACTGAAAGATATTTGAAAAATCAAAGCACAGGAAATCTGAATTGATTCTTTTAGCTTCAGAAGCATTAGAACAGAATTTTTGTTAGGATACAGATTGAGGTTTCATTAAAAAAAAAAAGATTACAGTAAGCTTTACAATAAAAAGTTAATAGATTGATACAGAATACAATATAAATATGTATAACCATTGGATGAATGTATAAGATTAAATTATAATGAAATTTAGAATATCTCATATAGAATGATGGAAAAATAGTTTAGTCAAATGAATGATTAATAATTGATATTTCATAAGCACATGTTAGATTGATAAGGTGAGAATTTATACAACTTGTGAATAATGGTTAAAAAAAAGGATAGCACAAAAGATTGTAACCAACTGGCACACTGTATGTATATAATTGAAAGATGGTTTTGTTTTTTATGTTTTGATTGTATGTTTGTTGTAAAAAATAAAAACTTTATTTAAAAAAAGATTAAAGTGTAAAGCTAAAGTTTTTGGAAATAATATGTACAGATGAAACATAGGAAAGCTGCAAAAATTGAAATTTGCTTTATTTTTTCTAATACTTGTAAGACAAATTTACTAACAATTGTCATTTAGGCATTGACGAGACACTGCTTTTATAGAAGAAATAGCAAACTATAAATCAAGGAATTCCCCAATGTTTCTTGAAAGGTTTAATAATAATTCGCATCAGTCCAAGAAGAGGATTTGCTTTTCAACTTGCAGACACATATTTTTATTTTTTAAAAACCCTGGACAAATTATGGAAAAGCAGACTGTAGGATAGTGGTGGCGAACCTTTTCGGCACTGAGTGCTGAAATGGGAGCATGTGCACATGCACGGTGGAAACCAGAACAGCAGCTCCCTGGTGCGCAGGAGCGCCAAAAACTGGAAGCTTAGTTTCGTGGCATGTGCCCGTGCCAGTCACCTGGTCATCCGGTTTCTAATGTGCATATGCGCGCAAAGACCAGCTGACTGGCATGCATGCATGCCAGGGAGCTGCTCTTCAGGTTTTCGTCACTCTCGTGTACGCGAAGGCCAACTGGCCAGTGTGTTTATGCACACCTGAACCCGGGAGAACAACAGGTGACAGTTGGCATGCCTGGAGAGATGGCTCTGCGTGCCACTTCCAGCACGCATGGCATAGGTTTACCATCAGGGCTATATAACATACTTCTACCTTCTCCCCTCATGCAAAAATGGAAAAACCATCTTTCGTAGACATGATGTATTCACATATACATTAATTTGTTGTTTTCATAATTCAATGCCACCATATTCTGAATGTAGATGTTTTGTCTCTGTGGTTGATTCATTTTATCTCTGCTGCTTTGTGCATGATCTATTCTTATCTTTTTATGCATGAGCTATTCTTGTTCTTCTCACATCATTCAGTATATTTAAAATTAGTTTAATGGTTTTATAGCTATCTGTTTGGAGTATTTTTTAAAATAAAGAATGCAAAGCAATACAAAGCTGTTAAACATAATTTCAAAACAAAGAAACAATAATTAGATGTTTAATGAACATGACAACTCCTATCAGAAAGAAGTGACAGTGCCACTCAATTTGTTACTTTGGCTTAAACTTCCTGTATAAGAGGGTACCAGGAAATTAAGAACAACTGTACAGAGGGACAAGATTACTGATTGAGATAAATATAATCTGGGAATATCCATTAAATGTAAATGAGTGACCAAATAAATTAAATTAAATACCAGTCAATTGACGTTGGTATCCTAAATATGAGCACATGAATGATGATCATGTGATTGTGGGATGCTGTGATGTCCTAAATGTGAGGATTAGTTGCAAGTTTCTTGTTTTATCACTGTCACAATTTTGAATGGTTGCCCAATAAGGCAGTCGATATGCATGGACTACATGTACTTGGTTTAATAATAGTATTTCTGATAAAGACATTGAATTGGTGATTACAAACCCGATTACATGAAAAGCCATGTGATGTGCCTGAAAATGCAACTTTATGCTACATCAGCAAGTATAATCAATAACTCCACTTCATTCAAACTTGGATACTGTAACCAGTTCTAAAAACTGCTCTTTTAAAAGAATTTCAGACAAATTCTGAAAAAAAAAAATACAGAAAAGAGCAACAATGTAATCAGAATTCTAGAAACATAAATCCTGTGAAAAGAGATTGAAAGTGATGGCAACATTCAGTCTTTAGAAGAGACTGAGAAGAGATAACATAGAACTCTTTGAATACAGAACATTGTCTCAAGGGAAAAGATGCTTCATTATTCCAAAGTGAAGGATGCAAAATAATAGATTCAAATCTCCAATTAAGTGTTAAGAAAAAAATAAACATTCCTATTAGTACAAGCAGTTCACCAGAAGACCCTTCTCTCTCTAGTTCTTTTTATGAGGTGGCAGGACAGCCATCTACTAGGGTTGTTTTCATCTGGACTTCTACACAGAGCCTGGAATTAAACTCATACAGTTTTAATTTTACAACCTGATCCATTTCTTGGTGGCTTCCCTGTTAGTTCAAAGGACTTCCATTGAAGCCTGAGCTGAAATTCAAATATCATAAATAATTAATCAGATTGTGACGCTTTTGACATGAATAAACAAACAAAATTATTCAGATGTCAGATGGATGTAGATATTCCACAGAGTTTGAAAACAGATGTTTCAGAGTATGATCAGAGATGGGAAACATTATTTTCAGTAGCCTTCAAATATTTCTTGTAAAATTGGATGCTATAAAAGACCATCTTTTTAGTCATTATCTCTTGAATGTTTGTTATATTTTTAACTACCTTTTGTAATTCCTAAAAGCAATATAATGAAATACCCCACCATACTAATTGTGTTTGCAGTGTGCATATGTTGCTAGGTATTTTGGCCAATGCAGTTTTGTAAGCACACATTTGTATAAACTAAACCTTACATTGTTTGCATAGACAACTTTGCATCTGAAATATTTCATGATTTCTTACTAAGAATGCATCCAAATTTAATGAGAATTTAATTTTTGAACTAGATTTTTATTCTAACATATTTTGTGAGCTAAACACAGAGAATCTCATCAGGCAGAATTTTGGAGATGAAATAGCACCTGACACATTGCATAGCAACCATTCTTCAGCTGTGGGTAGAAGTGGAATCAAAAAATAGCCTGAACATAGACAATCTCTCCTATATTTTGGGATGTATGATGTCATGTATCCTAATATAATCTTAGCATTCATATAATGCTTTCTAATTTTAAAATGTTCATTGTAAGCTCCTTGCATAAGTCCTATGATTTAAGCAAGTGTGTAAATGTGTATTAATTAATTCCAGTTGGAAAATTAGATTGATGGATAATTTAATAGATGGATAATTTAATTACCTACAGCTACCTACTCAAGTCATAGGAGAGCTGACATTTGAAACAGGACCTTTTGTTCCATAATTCAGTCATTCACAGTGTAGTTCTGGCCAAAAGGAACATTTTGATTGGCTTGGAGAAAGGTGCAGTTCGGTCAGGCTTCCTGGAAGGGAGAAAGAAATTTTGCTAGAAAAGACAATGCAAAATCCAGGTTCAAGCAAGAACTCAGATAGAGAGAAGCAGGTTTTTCAGGACCTTGGATAGAGACAATGGAGCAAATTAGCCTTTCTGCTTTTTGAAGTTACATCCCGCTTGCTAAGAAAACACAGTCTGTTTAATCATCTTAATATTTGGAATTTTTCTTTGGTATGTGCTTGTATCTAAGTACAATACAGCACCCCATCTCTCACCATTATTTGCTTAACCGGTTTGCTTAATTTAAAATTAATTTGCACCTTTATCCCCTTCAGCAAATTATCTTGTTAGAATTCAGACAGACAAGCACCTGCCACATAACACTCCAAGCTTCATCATTGTTGAGAAGAAAGATAAAAAAAAACCCTCCTGGTTAGTAGAAGTTGCAAAACTTGGATATAGCAAAATAAAAGAGAAAGAACTGGGGGAAAAACATAACACATAAAAGCCTGAAAATAGAATGACTTATGGCAAAGGAAAACAAGTAACAGGGGCCTTGGGTGCCATCCCAAACCAACTGGAGCAGCACTTGAACACCATCAGCATTGACAGATTTGTCAGTTGTTTTAATTCCAACATGTAGAGTTAAAACATGCCTCTGTAGCCTCAGGGCTACAGAGGAGCACAAAGCCATTGGATTGTTTGGCACCCTCAGAGCCTTCCCTTTGTCCTTTTTAATGTTTAATCATGCTTGCTTCCCTTCTAAATACTCTATTTTCTATTTTTAAAATTTTTATATGCCATATGTACACTTCAACATTTTGTTATATATTGCCCAGAATCCTACTCTGAGGGAGATGGGTAGTTCAAAAACAAACAAACAAGATTGGAACAGTTTAAATCTTGCGACGTCACTTTTAATGCTACCAAGCAATAACATCTGCTTATCCCTATACCCTTAGGAAGGGCCTTGACAGGTAGATAAAAATGCTATATTCAGTCTAACTGAGTTGTCTGACTATGTAACCAACTGTAATAACACATAATGGCATTGTTAGTGATAAAAAGGAATACATCTTTTTAACACATCTGCCAATAGGTTCTGGCATGTTTTAGGTAAAAAATACTTTTCAGGTCTTTGGGATCCCTAGTAAAATTTCTGGATGATAGAAAATAGTTTCTCAATACATTTTGATAGAAAGGCTGTCCTGTTTTTGCTTTTGTTTGAGTTAGGGTTTTTCAGTGTGTGATAATGCTAAGTGAGCAATGGAACTGTAGGGGAAGCAGTTCTGGGGGCAGAGTTAAAAGAGGGATCAGCCTAGAATCCATATGTAACTACAAGTGAGTTAAATCCAAGCCTCCCTTGAATTTTGTTGACCCTTATCTAACTCATGGTAGGTACTAACCATTACTTGAGAAAATTCCTATGCATGGGTATGACTAGCAATAAATCAGTTTAATTGCATCTGTCTATATGGTATGTAAACCCATATGCTGGAAGAATGAAGGACTTACGTATTTTTTTTTATTTCATTTTACTTTGTTAACCAAAGGTAGGTTTAAAAAAAAAGTTCTAGTAATCACAGCTGTGCTGTATTTTATAGTGCCTTCTAACAAAATGCATTGCTACTTCTCTGATTCAAAGGTTGGAAGGAAACCGCATCTTAAGAAGCAGTTTGGTGAAATGTTAATATTAACATGCTTGTTTGCATTGTTCTTTTGCAGCACTAAACTTCAATTAAGTAGCTCAAAACACTTTGGAAATGAGTGAACACTCTATGCAGGGAACTAATGGCATATATATTATTTAGACTTTATGGCATTTGCATTCTGTTAGTCTGCATAATCAGATTTTATGGGGAAATCACTAGTCCACGTATAGTGCAATTTAGACTGAAGTGGCTTTCAGTCAAATTATTTATCTATCCAGCTCTTCATATGTGTGTTTGGAATTTAGAAAGTTTTTAATTTAGTGATTACACACCATGGGAGAAGCTTTTTTTTCACCAAACTTCCTGAATGATACATTCTGTAGGATTTAATAATCTTTTCTGGAATTCGGGTTTACTGATACTCCACTATCTCTTACTCCCAGTTGCTTGGTTCAGTATTTTCTCAAAGAGGAAGTCAATGAATAAAGAAAAATATTTCACAGAATCCTCTGCAATGCTCAGTGGATCCTCAGGAAAGCAGTTGATATAGAAACACCAGCCATTTGAATTCTGCTTTTTCAGATAACCTTCAGACATTTCAGAAAATTGCTTTAACTTCTCAACTGAACCATCAACCTTTGGTATTCATGTATGTAACTTTATCCTCCCTTGTGGGGAAAACATCTAAGATAGTACAAAAAAATATGTGCAAAATAGCAACCGTGTGTCTTCGCCGGAGAAGAATCCAAAATAGTATTCAGAGAGCTCCATATAGTCTTGTATATACTTCATGAACTCTTGAAGTCCGCAATAGTAGAAAAACAAAAAATAATAATTCTAGGAAGTGTAAATCAGGCCATTTGGCTTAAACATGGACCTCACACAAGGCCACCCCACCCTAACTTTCAAGTTTAGAAATTGGCTTTAGGGGTATGTAAGATGAGAATAACAAATGTACTTGGACCTTTGATTGCTTCATCTGCCAGGATTCCAGTCCTGACTATGTGTTTAATGCGAGCTAATATTCCTGGAATTCTCATACAGAGCTAACTGTCTCTGCATAATATACATTATTTTGCTTCATTGCTTTATCAAGCGATGCTCTCTTTAGTTGCTGAATGCATACGAAGCCATATTCAGTCTCTGTAGAAGCTATTGTTCTCTTTTAATTTGAATAAATACAGTTGTGTACAAATACTACAGAAATAGAATCAATTTTCTCAAGAGTGATAGAGTTTGGCAGCCAAATTATGAATTTGTTACTTTTGCTTGAGAACAGTACTCAGAATGATAGATTTGCTCAGTCCTTCCTCCAATTGTATATGACAAAAGACAGAATTTGGAAAGAGAAAAATATTGGAATTTTCAATGACAATACAGCTTAGAGTTGTGGTGCTAAAAAATGGTTGGGTTGTTAGATTCATTAATTAAGGCATGAGTGTTATGTGCATTTGAATCTGATAGTACAGAGTGTTCAGTGAATTAAAGAATAGTTTTGGTGGAATAGTTTTCCACCAAAAATATGTGTTATTATTACTTCATATACATATCCCCAAATACACATATCCTTAGAAGAGCTGATACTTAGTTTTCAGCACTGATCTATTTAGAAGATTGGAGACAGTTTTGAAAGAAAATTCAGTAAGGGATTATTATCAAAACAGCCTGTAAAATATCAGCTTTAATTGAGATTACAGGAAACGAAAGCTATCAAACATCCATTACCTTTCCATTCATGCTTTTTTCTTCTCCCATGAGTGAAGTGATGAATTCATTTATATTTATATTTATATTTATATTTATATTTATATTTATATTTATATTTATATTTATATTTATATTTATATTTATATTTATATTTATATTTATATTTATATTTATATTTATATTTATATTTATATTTATATTTACCAATTTTGCAAACTCCCTTATTCATTTGTTCAATGGAAAAAAAAAATTTTTGACAACTTTTAATGATGCAGTAATGGTACTCATTGTAATAAGTTGTCTAGTTGCCTAGAAACTTGTCCCTTCCTCATTCTTTACATTGTTTTTTTGTTGAGTTTGTCATCAGTTAGAACGGCACAACACCTTGAGTCATACTTTATGTATATAAATATTAACTTGGGGTGATAAAAAGAGTGCTGTGAATAGGTACTCTTAAACATTGAGTTTTTTTTTTTTAAAAAAAAAACTTTCATATTTTTCTTTTATTTATTGATCTGTTGCATTTGTATCCTGCTTTTGCAGTCATAGAAAATTCCACATTTGGGGTGGAAGGAGGAGAAGAGAATGGCACTCAAAAACCTTTCTAATCCTTCCCCCAACTAAAAGAATTCGGAGGGTCCTTTTAATCTGCTTTCCAGTCTGGAGCTGTTGCTTAATGCCAGATAAAATGCCTCTGATCGATGATTAATTGTAGAGGAAGATACCAATTTGGCAACATAGTGGCCAACCTTAGTGGCCAAAGCTTTAATAGTAGTAGGACAGAATTTGAAGTGGGTGGAGTGAGGTTGGGATGGTTGCAGCTGCTGCCTTCTCCAGTGTATCAATTGTGAGGTTGTCTTAAAAAGAACCTGGAGGCTTCCGGAGAACAAAAGTAAGAAGAGTGAGTAAAACTTCAGGAGATAAAATAAATTCAGAAAGATACAGATACTTCAATAGTGGACCACAACAAGCAACATGAAATTTAACAGAGTCGCTTTGAACCACGAGACAGGCAGCAAATAAATTTCATACTAATAACAACAGAAATGTGAAATCTTGCACCTGGCGAGGGGAAAAAAATGAATTGCTCAAATATAAGAGAAGGCAGACCTGGGTTTTTGAAAGGGAACTGGATATTCTAGTAGATCAGTTGCTAGCAATATTTTGGCATATATTAACAGGAGCCACATAATCCAGATTACGGGAAGTAATGCTAGAAATATAGATAGAATACTTTATTGGCCAAGTGTGATTGAACACACAAGGAATTTGTCTTGGTGTAAATACTCTCAGTATACATAAAGAAAAGATACATTCATTAAGAATCAAGAATCATAACGTACAACACTTAATGATAGTCATAGGGTACAATCAACAATCAAATCATACTAGGAAACAGTCAATATAGATCGTAAGGATACAAGCGACAAAGTTGCAGTCCTACAATCACAAGTGGGAGGGGATGGGCGATAAGGAGTGGTGAGAAGATTAACAGTAATAGTAATGTACACTTTGTAAATAGTTGAAAAATGCTGAGGGAATTATTTGTTTAGCAGAGTGATGGCTTTTGGGAAAAAATTGTCCTTGTGTCTAGTTGTTCTGGTGTGCAGTGCTCTATAGCGTTGTTTTAAGGGAAGGAGTTGAAACAGTTTACGTCCGGGATGTGAGCGGTCTGTAAATATTTTCACATCCCTCTTTTTGACTCGTGCAGTATACAGGTCCTCAATTGAAGGCAGGTGGGTAGTAATTGTTTTTTCTGTACTCCTAATTATTCTCTGAAGTCTGTTTCTGTCCTGTTGGGTTGCAGAACCAAACCAGACAGTTATAGAGGTGCAGATGACAGACTCAATAAATCCTCTGTAGAACTGTATCAGCAGCTCCTTGGTAATGGCCGCCCCTAATGTTAATCAGTGGCAGTTTGAGTTTAAGATGCTGTGTTGTGTTTTTGGAGTCATAATAATCTGATGTACCACTTGGTTAGCCTGCTTATAAGTTTGAGAAGGAATTAAAAGCCTTACAGATGGGAGCATCTTTATTTTTGAAAGCCATACAATGAATTAGGGAGACCATGAAGTAGGTGAACAAGATGTTTATTTCTCAAACTTCAGAATGCATCTGATTGCACAGAAAATCTTGTGGCTGTTTGATATGAAATGATTATCATGTAGTGACTGAAAACCCAAATGTTTAAGAGAACAGGCAAACTATATTTTTAAAAAACAGGATGTTCAAAAGAACATGAGAAAACATTCTATTCTTCTATGACCAATTTCTTAGCATTGATAGAGAAGGGCTAAAAGGCCTTTAATTGTATTTGTGTGAATGAGATCACTATCCTTTGTGAAATCAGAATCTTGATGGCACACAATTCCAGCCCTCTGAACGCTCATCTCCACATGCTGCGTCTAAATGTAACTGCTTGTTGACTGTCTGACTTCCATGGAGGGGGTTGAAAATGTGGATGTATATTGGGTATGTGGCTTCTGCTTACATTGAACAAAAAGTAGCTGTTTTTCTTAATTGCTCCCATAAATCTTGATGTATAAAAGAATGGATCTTTACTAAAGCACAAAATTGTTGATACAAAATAATTTATAAGCATTATGATTTGGGTGCAAGAGAATCTTGTACATGGCTTTTTCTAAGTTGCAGAGTTTTGATTGATAGATTGAAGGTTAACTAAAACTATCCTTTATTTGTTTCAATGCAAACATACACTGATTGGTTCAGAAACGCCAGGCCATTTTTCCTTCCTTTGGTATCAGTTGTGCTTCTTAGGTTTGTTATCTGTCAACTTTCTCCTAACAATAGCTGGCAAGTGAGTCCCCACGTTTTTGAAGGAACAAGTTTAAATATTATCTGGGGGGAGAGTCAGGTGTATGATTGTCAGTGATGCTAAATACTGTTCTGCATCTTCTTCCCTTGGTTTTGGAAAAATTAATGTCATGTTGGAATGAATTAACCCAGCAACTTAGTCATAAACATTACAGATTTACCATTTTGAAATGTTCCATTTTTATAATGAAATCATATCAAATGTGAAGTTTTAATTGTTCAACAAGAAGATATTTTGTTAGCCTTGTAATAATTATTAGGATCATATATTGTTAAGAATTGTATTTGTTTTACTCATTTAGTAAAACTGATTGTATTATTATCTACACAGACAGGGGTGTCTTCTTTATTCTTAATGTCATGCTATATCTGTGTGTGCATGCATGTGTTCACATGTGTGTATTCACATGTGTAAGAGATACAAATAAGCCAGTAGGGTGCTAGACTAGAAGTGGAAGGTTCAACTTGTAATCCTCTCTTTAGCATGGAAACTTAGCTTTGAGAAGCTACTAATCCTCTCTTTAGCATGGAAACTTAGCTTTGAGAAGCTACCATCTTTTAGTCAACTGAGAAATTATAAAGGATCTACCAACCAACCCTCACTGGACCAGCATGGCAGATTATAGTCCATTACCTACAATGAAGAGGTCTTTAGTCTGTGTATGGGTAGTACCAAAACTCAGCTTCCCTAGGCTAATCACAATATGTTTTATTAATTTAAATTAATATTTAAAGAGAAAATGTTACCGTTCTTAAAAATATTCAAAGGTCAGGGATCAAAAAGTAAGGAAATGTTTAGAAGAAAACAAATGTTTAGAAGAAAACAATTTGAACATTGTATATAATTTATACAATAAGTTGCCTATGGGGTCTGGTTTTTTGATACACCAGTATCTGTACATGTATAGTAGTAGCATAGGTATTCAGGTATGCAGATGATACTACTCTAATGGCAGAAAGTGAAGAAAAACTAAAGAGTCTATTGATGCAGGTGAAGGAGGAGAGTGTAAAAGTTGGCTTGAAACTCAACATTAAGAAAACTAAGATCATGGTATCCAACCCTCTCAATTCCTGGCAAATAGATGGGGAAGAAATGGAGGTAGTGACATATTTTATTTTTCTGGGTTCCAAGATCACTGCAGATGGGGACAACAGCCAAGAAATTAAAAAACGCTTGCTCCTTGGGAGGAAAGCTATGGCAAATCAAGACAACATACTTAAAAGCAGAGACCTCACCCTGCCAACTAAAGTGCATATAATCAAGGGTTGGTTTTCCCATTTGCAATGTATGGTTGTAAAAGTTGGACCACAAGAAAAGCTGAGCGCCAAAGAATTGAGGCCTTTGAACTATGGTGCTGGAGAAGACTCCTGTGAGTCTCTTGGACTGCAAGGCGATCAAACCGGTCAGTCCTAGTGGAGATCAACCCTGACTGCTCTTTAGAATGCCAGGTCCTGAAGATGAAACTCAAATACTTTGGCCACCTAATGAGAAGGAAGGACTCACTGGAGAAGAGTCTAATGCTGGGAAAGATTGAGAAGAAATGAAGAAAGGAACAACAGAGAATGAGATGGCTGGATGGAGTCACTGAAGCAGTTGATGTGAGCTTAAACGGACTCCAGGGGATGTAGAGGACTGGAAGACCTGGAGGAACGTTGTCCATGGGATCGTGATGGGTTGGACACGATTTCATGACTAACAATAACAAGCATAGGTACAGAAACAAAATAGTTATGAATGAATGTATTTATGAAAATAATGTTCTTATTTGACGGTTTTAGGTTTTAAAGTGTCATGGCAAATGGTAATACTGAAGGACATTAGTTAGCCTCTTAATTTTATTCAGATTAATCTAATAAAAGGTTTACATTGGCATAACATGAACAATGGATTATGATTAGCATGGTCATATATGGTTACAATAGTGGGGCTCTTTTTTAAAAAAAATGGAAAAAGACTTATACGGAAAAGGAATATAACCTTGATTATTTTCTGTTTTTGTGGGATGCCTTTTCTGTGTTGAGTATTCATCTCATTTCAAGTGAATGGTGGTGCCATGGGCTTTTGCTAATGACTTACAGAAGGCTGTTGGTTCCATTTTGTCTTCATGACATTTATCATCTACATTAAACTGTTATATGAGCTGTAGGAATATTCCACATTATAGATGAACAATATGGTACCCTAACAAATGACAAAAAATACTGGGACACCTACTTTGGGAATTGCAGTTCTGTTTCATAATTTGCTATGTTGGGCTTCTGTGGAATCAGCGTGTTAGAAACAAATAAAAGTTTTTAATTGGATGATTCCCTTCCCTCCCTCTCCTCCTGTTTGAATCAAAGGAAAATATTGATTGGTTTGAGAAATTTTTCCCCATTGAAGTATATTCATGTTTGATTATGTTAATAGTAGCTGACTAGATATTAGTAAGAGATAGAAATCTATCTCTAATTAATGAGAAATACTCAGCACTCTGCCTGTTCTTATATCACTGCTTCTTGTGTTGTCTTACTCAAGATTCCTACACATTTGTCAGTTCTTGGTTCAAAGATATCACGACAACTACATTCTTCTCATCGGATTTGCACAGGCAGTTAAGATAAAATGTTGTTTACATGTTTTCTGAAGCCAACAAATTACTCTAAATTGAATTTACCCTGATACAGTTGTGGATAGCTTTGTTCTAAAGATAGGTGGAATATTCATGAGCCTTGTCTTTTTGTAGCTTTTCTGCCATGAATATAATACAATTTTTTTTTAAAGTAGTGCTAAATGTGCAGCATTTTGTAGCCATGTGCAAAGTAACAGTGGAAGAAGTAGCTATTTTACACACCTTCTCATCTCTCACTTTCTATAGTTTTTAAAGAGAAAAGTGCTTAATATTTCAACTCTCCCAATTTCCTCCCATGGCAGCCTGTTCCTATTTCCTTTTATTTAGAAGAAATTCAGATCCATAATTTAAAATCCAATTTTATTCCTTTCAGGTTATAGGAGGAAGGTTCAAGTACCCCTAGTACTTCCTAGGTATATATTGTCCCTTTGCTTTGTTGCAGAAATAAATTGGTTGCCAGGGTTACTTTACATGTAGCTGCCGCCTGAAATAATTGAAATCAGCTTCAGTGAACAGTTCAGTAAATGAGAAAATGTAGCAAAATGTATTGAAGCTGGAACCAAGGGATTGACTCATATTTATTATTATTTATTTATTTATTAATCAGATTGATATTCTCCCCATCTCACTGCCTAAGTGACTCTGTATCTAGATTAAATTCTGCAGGGCAGAGACAGAGTATCTCATAGGAAAACTAGTCTGGTTTATGAATAATTGTATCACTTCCTGTGTAGCTATTTCTCCCCAAACATTACATCTTCTACATTTGGTAGTAATAATTTAGTCAAGTAATAACCAATTATATGTCAGATAAACTAATAGGTTTCAATTGCTTTTATCTTGAGCTAAGAAAAGATGCCTTGTATCTGATGAATTGTGCTGTCACATACTTGGTCTCTTGTTACTCTTTGGATGATTAGTAATTATGTCAATCTGTAATTTAAGTTAGTATAAATGTCACATTAAATTATAAGAAAAGAACTCAGAATTTAGGGAGAGCTTAAAATATGCATCACAGTCAATGTGAGTTTACAGATTTATTTGTTGTGTCGTTAACACAAAGATTAAAAAGAAATCCAGGACACTGAATATGTAGCTCATGCTAATCAAAAGAGATAACACAAAAGGATCGCTCTTTGTGACCTAATCTGGCAAATAATGTTGCCAAACAGGGATGTCATTTCACGGCTGGGTGTTAAGCTTGTATAGGATGATACCGATTTGCTTTGGTTTCTGTATTATTTTATCATGAGAATGGTCAAATATTGATAGGGGACATGTTGATGGACTTGTCAACCCTGAAGCTGGCCTGACTGAAGCCATCTTGGAGCTTCTGTGTTTCCACACTGGAGCTGAGGGATAGGGAGGGGAGATTAAAGATAGCTGGGGATGTGAAGTCAAAACAAAATACTTTGTTTTGGACCTTCTCACACCTGGCTGGAGGAAGGAGGAATGATGTCACTAGACCAGCAGACACTGCCTTGATTATGGGCCATGTGACTGATTGTTTGGGCTTGAGAGGAAAACTTTTAGTAAAGAGTCATGATAGCGCAGTGGTTAGAATGCAGTATAGCAGGTTAACTCACTGCTCACTCTAGCAGTTCAATCCTGACCAGCTCAAGGTTGACTCAGCCTTCCATCCTTCCAAGGTTGGTAAAATGAGGACCCAAATTGGTGGGGGCAATATGCTGATTCTGTAAACCACTGTAAACTGCTTAGAAAGGGCTGTAAAGCACTATGAAGTGCTGTGTATAATTGCTATTGCTATTTAATTAGATGAAAAACCATGGTATCTTTCAGAGTTGGTTTTCACCAGATAAATATTTGATATGGATCTATTGCTTGGAACCCTGACAGGACTGTCATGGCCACAAAGGTGAGCACCCTTAAATGGGAATAAATGGGTATATGGGCCTATTAAATTAAATTAAAGGCTATTCAAAACAACTTTGGGTGTCATTCTATGTTAGAAACAGAAAAAAAAAATATCCCAAAATTATTGAAAAGTAAAATGCCATAAAAAGACTGAGCATAACCCCCCCCCCCAGCCCCATTACAAATATATTGTTGAGGTTAGTATAGGTTAGTGCCAAGCCTAGGAGAGAAAATTCTTTGCCATTTCTTCAGGTGCATGCAATTGTTTATTTATCAAGGGGTAGTTGTTGGATGGGGGCGTGATGGCTCAGCGGTTAAAGACGCGGAGCTTGTCAGCTGCAGAACTGACAGCCCAGGTTGGAGACCCGAGCTTGGGTGCAACAAGGTGAGCTCCTGTTATTTCCCTCAGCTCCTGCCCACCTAGTAGTTCGAAAGCATGCCAATCCAGATAGATTAATAGGTGCCACTTCAGTGGGAAGCTAACAGCATTCTGTGTACCTTTGGCATATAGCCATGTTGGCCACATGACCATGGAAATTGTCTTTGGACCATGTTGGCTCCCTAAGTCAAGAAACAGAGATGAGTAGGACCCTTTATTTAATTATTGGATATGAGAATTCAGTGGCATTAATTCTTCAACTTCTCATGTCCTACCCTATCAGCCAATGGGTAGGCAATGGGCTGAAAAGAGAAAAGGGTTTGTTTCCGAGATTTGGACTTACTTTCTCTGTGTCTCCTCCTTGCAGATTGCGTTTAACTGGGCGGGAGGCTTTGCCTATTCCTCTGATGTAGCTGCTTCGATAAATCTCCTTTCTGCTATTATTCGGAGTCCTGCTTTATAATATTGGCGCAGGGTAGGCTCCTGCTCTCAAGAACGCTCACACCCAGAGAGACACAATCCTTTCATCTTCTACAACAGCGTTTTTAAGTATTCCATTCTATATAATCGCTCAGTCTTATTAATCTTTAGCACAAGATAATGATTCTGGGAGGGAGATAGAACAAGAAGGAGAACTTCATCACCCAAATTAACTGTCTCTCTTTCAAAGTTGCCTGCCGGCAAGAGGCATAAGTCCCTGCTATGTATTGAACAAATTGTAGCCAGCATCAGGCTTCTCCTTGTTTGTACTGTTGCTACTCCTCCAACCAACTGCAAAATGCAAGATCGTCTTAGAAGTCTTCATTTGCAAATTAAAGACTTTTTGTGTAATCACATCAAACACATTTGAACAGAGATTAACATTTTAAAATGAAGGAAAAGTTAAGCCAGAATTATATTTATCTACTCAAAGGCACAAGCATGTATGAATAAAGCCAGAATTTTATTTATTTATTTATTTTGCCAATCATGTATTAGATAACAAATATAAAGTATAAACATGATTATGAAATACATGAAATAGATACGAATAAAAAGGAACATTAGGACAGGAACGGTAGGCACACTGGTGCGCTTATGCACGCCCCTTGCAGACCTCTTAGGAATGGGGTGAGGTCAACAGTAGACAGTCTAAGGATAAAGTTTTTGGGGTTTGGAGAAGAAAGCATAGAGTCAGGTAGGGTATTCCAGACATTGACCACTCTGTTGCTGAAGTCGTATTTTCTGCAGTTGAGTTTGGTGCAGTTTACCTTGAGTTTGTATCTATTGTGTGCTCTTGTATGGTTGTGCTTGAAGCTGAAATAGTCCTTGACGGGTAGGATACTGCAATAGATAATTTTATGTTCCATGCTTAGATCGGACCAAAGGCAGCGTAGTTCTAGGTTGTCTAAGAAGTCTAAAATTTCAAGTCTGCTGGCATAAGGTAGTCTGTTGCAGGTAGAGGAATGGAGGACTCTTCTTGTGAAATATCTCTGGACTTTCTCGACTGTATTAATATCCAATAAACAATGTGGGCCTCAGACAGATGAGCTGTATTCAAGAACTGGTCTAGCAATTTAAATGTCATTCTTTGCTATAAAAGCTTTTGAAGATTCTAGTGCACAAGTCATCTGGATTCTGCTAGCAGGGATGCCAGTTAGGCTCCCTGTTTCAGCCACTTTGGCACTGTTCTTTGGGGATTCTTTTTCTTTTTCTAAACACTGCTCTTAAAAAGGTCAGTGATCACCCTTTTGACGTAAAATTGGAAAGAAGCCTTTGATCCAACCCAAAAAGGAATGGGCGGCAGCGCAAGGGGGGGGAGGAATGGCTGGCTGTTGGCAAAAGAACAAGCCCTACCAAACCCCAGTCAAGAGCTTGCAGATGTGCTATTATGTGGTTCTGTGAAGTTAAGCAAAAGTTGTGTTCAAAGACATGAAAGCTTCCTTCCTTCACAGGACAGATTTATTTTGGGTTAGGGAAAATGCACGAACATATTTTTTATTTTTCCAAGCCCTTGAGAACACGAGTTAGTACTTTGTAGTGATTAAGAAGTGGCTGATGAGATCACTGAATCTCAGGAATGTGAAGCCATTGTACCTTGGTTGAACCTCTTCTTGATAGAAGCGAAGGTTAGAGTTGTCATTCAGATCATGTCTTTTTCATGGCAACTACATGCAGTTCTTTTCCTTAGGGTGACACTGGTAAAGAGAGAAAGATTGTGAGATTTTAAGTAAGCTGAAAGAGAAAGTATTTAGTCAGATACATAGGAGGGATTTGACTTAAAGGAATGGCATAGATTGCATGTTCCACTGCCCATAATAGACATGGGTTAACATTTTTATACAGAAGAAAATAATAAGGGGCAAATCCCAACCCAGTGACCAATTTTTAAATTTGTAGGGAATTATTTATTCTTGTCCTAATTGACAGGGAAAGATATGTTTTCAATTTTGGTGCAATTTTCTATGGGTTTTTTTCTTTCATGGTGTCTATTAATACTAATATAATATAATATAATATAATATAATATAATATAATATAATATAATATAATATAATATAATATAATATAATATAATATAATATAATATAATATAATATAATATAATATAATATAATATAATATAATATAATATAATATAATATAATATAATATAATATAATATAATATAATATAATATAATATAATATAATATAATATAATATAATATAATATAATATAATATAATATAATATAATATAATATAATATAATATAATATAATATAATATAATATAATATAATATAATATAATATAATATAATATAATATAATATAATATAATATAATATAATATAATATAATATAATATAATATAATATAATATAATATAATATAATATAATATAATATAATATAATATAATATAATATAATATAATATAATATAATATAATATAATATAATATAATATAATATAATATAATATAATATAATATAATATAATATAATATAATATAATATAATATAATATAATATAATATAATAATATAAAATAAATATAATATAATATAATATAATATAATATAATATAATATAATATAATATAATATAATATAATATAATATAATATAATATAATATAATATAATATAATATACACACATTCACATATATACGCATACATATACATGAACATATAGATACAACAGAGAGAGAGAGTATACACACATACACATGTATATACACATAAATTTGATTTTGGGCAGCACATAAAAATCAGATAATATGTATACATATAATCTGATTTTTATGTGCTGCCCAAAATCATATAAATTTGATTAATAAATATAGGAAATAAAATATTTCCCTTAGTGAGCATGCAGATTTGAACACAAAAATCCAACTTCATGGACAATTAGATCCAGTTCTTTGCATGTTTTGGAATGAGGGTCTGCTTGAATGAAGGTAAATACAGCTAAATGCCCTGCAGGAAATAGTTAGGAGTTAAAAACCTTTTTTAAAGAATATCATGAAGAGAGTTAAATGCTACAAATTAGCCACCTTCTACTCTGTTGCTCTACCTGGAGCTGTATGTGGAAAACATTTGATTCAGAGTTTTTGTCTAGGCCAGTGATGGCTAACTTTTTCGTCCTTGCGTGCTGTACCCATAGTGCACTGCGCATGCAACCCCCCTGCCCCCTGCGCATGTGTGTGTGATCCCCCGCGTGCATGCTGTGCAGCTCTGTACATGCACGTGTAACCCAGCACGCACCGCACGCCTCTGTGCATGCGCAGCAGATACCTGACAATCAGCTGGCTTGGCAGGAGGTGCATGCGCAGTGCACACCTGATCTGAGGCGACGGCTCGCATGCCGGCAGAAATGGCTCTGCATGTCACTTCTGGCACACGTGCCATAGGTTCGCCATCACGAGTCTAGGCTATTTTGAAATGCAAGATCAGTAATAAGAAGATATAATTTGGGGTTGGTGGCTGGTGGATATTGTTGAAGTTTTGAAAGCCTGACATGGGAATCTTACCACATACCCATCATATTGGGCATCACATTTGTCATATGCTAGATAGGGGAGATTGCTACCTGCCCACCCCTTCTTAAGGATGTCCTTTGTCCTTCTCTCCACCCACCCCAGAGAAAATGCTTATTTTCTAAGAGTACACAAGGAGTGGGAGTAGGAGCATTCTTGTAAATAATGATAATGCCATAAACTGAATCCTTGTTTTGCAGTATGGCAGCTTCCACTCTTAATGGCACTTTATTAAAATTGGTGGGGGTGAAAGATCCTAAGGTCAGGCAAGATGACATTCCTGGGCATCTATTAACTAGTTCTGTTTTCCATTCCAGATTGGCCTTGGCATCTGGAGTTGTTGCTAAATACATGCTGTGCATGTTGGGAAAAACTGTGTTACTGGAACAGCATGGGAGCATGAGCTAAAACTTCAAGAAGGGATTGATATTTACTTATGACTTTGGTTAATTATTTGAAAGCTTACATATTCCAGTCACTGAAACAGGGAAAGCATTGTCATGCTGACCATAAGTCTGCCTTTAATTTATTCCTGATACCTCTTCCAAAGTGCTTTGGGTGAGAAATTATATCTGGAATGCTTCTCAGAAAAAATTACACATTTGTTCCCTCAGTGCTTGAGGGGGTATACGATGGTCTGCTCTACTCTATTGAACAGAGGAAATTGCACAGGACAGAAGAATTTAATTCTGAAATAGGACCACAGACTCAAAGTATAGCTTTAATTCTGGGTGCTCTTATTGTGGAGTATATTCCAGGGGCTTGAAAAGAATGTTAGAAATAATGTGCATAGTTATAGTCAAATGATTGATTAATAATGATACCAATGTATTCAATATTGGATTGAAAATAGGAGATCATATACAATGTAATTTTAATTGAGGACTATGAAATGGAAGCACAAAACAATTTGTAAACCAACCGGCACCCTGTATGTATATATATGGAAGATGGCCTGGTGTTTTTATGTTTTGTTTGTTTATGTTTGTTTTAAAAACCAATAAAAATTTAAAAAAATAAAAAAAATAATGTGCATAGTTTATTCGTAGAAATATATATGAATATATATCCAGATTTTTCATGGAGAACAGCATGGAAAAAAATTAATATGAACTTAATGTTTCTTTTGAACATTAACTTCATATTTCTTCTTCAATGCTCTCCATGAAAAATCTGGATATATTTTCATATGTGGATATATTTTCATAAGAGAGAAAGTAGACAAAAAAACTGAAACAAGATTTATTTTAATCATCATTTTTGTCTGATGCTTTGATTTTAAAAAATGCAATACTGGCATAAAAGAAAAACCTATTTTTCCCTGCAACAAACTGAATTCTTTTGGAGAATAGGACTGACACAGATGATATGAGAATATGAGAATTCAGGAGATTTACAGACATTAAACGGTATCTAAAAGATTAACTCTTAGTTTCCCAAGCAACGATGACCTTTTGTTCATTTTGTTTAATGACTGTTGAACACGTAATCTTTGACTTACAACCGCAGTTAAGCCCAAAATTTCTGTTGCTAAGCAAGACATTTGTTAAGTATGTTTTGTCCCATTTTTCTTGCCATAGTTATTAAGTGAATCACTGCAGTTCACTTAATAACACAGTTGTTAAATGAATCTGGTTTTCCTATTGACTTTGCTTGTCAAAAGGTCGCAAAACGTGGGTGGAGATGTCACACGATCCTGAGACACTGCAGCCAAGTGTCTGTTGTGGTTCACCGGCAGCAGGTGTGGACAGCTGTGGTCTTGGAGAGCAAGGACTCAGGTGAGGGGCCTGTGTGTGATGCAGGGATGGGGCCAGGACCATCAGGGAGTGGAATGCTGCCTTCGGAGATTGTGAAGGCTAGCAGCAGTGATGGTCCCCCGAGGAGCCTGTACCCAATGTGCATGCGCGCAGGACTGCTCGAAGGAAAGAGCAGCTGCAGCAGCATGGGCAATTCAGGAGTAAGGCTGCAAGGTAATGGCCCCTCCCTTAAGAGATAAAAACCAGCTGAGAAACCGGAGTTCTTTGCAGGAAGCAAAGAAGTTTTTGCACTCAAGCCTTGTGGATGCTCAGAGTATCTTGGTTGGGGTTTGAAGACTCTTTGTGTTTGAAATATTTCTTAGTAACTCTATCTAGTGTTCTTGGCAGCCTTGGACCGCCTTGGCAAGACTCATTCTTATCAGAGACAATTAGTTTGAAACAGCCTTTTAACCGTGAAGGAACAGAATTCATAAAAAATCATTAAAAGGTTTTGCTGTAACCTCTGTTTCGTATTTGTTTCCTTGGAACAAGGTTTGGGCCAGAACAGTGTCTGAATTTTCATCACATAAGCATCATAAGTGTGAAAAAGTCATGTCACTTTTTTTCAGTGCCATTGTCACTTTGAATGGTCACTAAATGAACTGTTGTGAGTTGAGGACTATCTCTCTCTCTATATATTGCTTTGATTCCCTAGTATCAGACAGAATGATATGATAGAGACGCTGAGGGAATAACACTAATCTATATACAACTAAAATTCTCATATGCCCAAAATCCAGGACCATGACTCCTATACGATTTAAATTTGGCAAATTTATTGCTGTTTCAATGCAGCTTTCCTGCTCCACTGTCCCCCTTCTGCTCAGAGCTTCAATAGACTAGTCCTGTTCTAGTCCTCCAGAGGCCTGTCCTGCCATTAACTGCCAGCGGGAAGTTAGCCATGTTTAAGCTGGCCTAAGGTTGGAAATCATTCCTGCCCACACTGGTTGTGTTTTTTTTTTCCATTTCCTATCATCACTCTCTTTCTCTGCTTAGGTAAGGAAATATATCTAAAGCAAGCATGTGAAACTTGCCGTGTCACTTTGCCGTTTTGTGACATGTTTCCCATTTGAGGAGCTGGGGTGGGCGTGGCTTACACATGACACATTCGGCCTGCCAGCCGCCACTTTGACACACCTGATTAAAGCAATGATTCAATGGCCTACAGGTTGTCTAGTGATAAATAGCCTTGATGTAACGGAAGTGCAACAGATTGAAAATACTACATTCTAACTGGTTGAAATGTTCTCTCAGACATTCTGTGATAGAAGGATCTCTTGATAAATATTTTTTAAAAATTTATTGATTTATTTATATTTGTCAAGCAATTATAAGATAACAGTTATAAGTATAAACATAGTTATGAATACATGAAATGGATACGAATAAGAAAAAAAAAAGAAACAATAGGACAGGGATGGTAGGCACGTTGGTGCGCTTATGCACACCCCCTACAGACCTCTTAGGAAAGGGGTGAGGTCAATAGTAGATAGTCTAAGGTTAAAATTTTGGGGGTTTGGGGAAGAAACCACAGAGTCAGGTGGAATATTCCAGATATTGACCACTCTGTTGCTGAAGTCATGTTTCCTGTAATCAAGTTTGGTGCAGTTAACCTTGAGTTTGTATCTATTGTTTGCTCTTGAATTGTTATGGTTGAAGCTGAAGTATTCATTGACAGGTAGGACATTGCAGTGTATGATTTTATATACTATACTTAGATCGGACCGAAGGTGGTGTAGTGTCTAGAATTTCAAGTCTGGTGATTGTCTAGGTCTAGAATTTCAAGTCTGGTGGCATAAGGTAGTGTCATATGGAGCAAAAGAATAAAGAATAATATTACTACAAATAACAATATTTTCCTATTTGTGAATTCAGATACTTAAAGGATAGTGATGCTACAGTATTTTAAGTAGCAAGCATAAATGATTGGACCTTAAAGTCTTGCTTGTTTTTAAGAGATTGGATAGCCATTTTTCTGGAATGGTACAGTCTTCTGCTGGAGCAGGAAGTTGGACTAGAAGACCTCTAGGGTCCCTTTCAACTCTGTTATTCTATACTTTATTTATTTATTAAATTTCCATTCGACCCTTCTTACTGATACAGTGATTCTGGCAGCTGCTACAGCTCTAAAATGTAATGTTGCAGACTTCATTTCTTGCAGATCATGGGGAACTCGGCTCCAAGTACCATGAAGAGAGTTTTTCAACTTCTGTTCTTAAATCTGTTAGGCTTTTATTTAAAATTTAAACATCACCTTAACTCTGGTGATTCATGTTGTTTACCAGATTACTTAAAACCATCTCAGCATCATATCATAGAGTATAACTCAAGGAACAGTGATAGGTGTACTTAGGGGAAATATATCCAGTTCAGTTAAAACATCAACATTATGTTTTAAGAAAGAATGGATAAGAATGATCCCCAATTTGACTTCAAATTCAAAACAAAATATTTTATTACACTCATAGATCAGAAAAATATATTTTAAAAGAACCAGATATTCTCCATAGAGCTGCTGCGAGCATCCAGAGTGGGAGGTGCTCCAGACTCCACTCTTACAGGCTGAGCTATAATTGAACGTTCCTCCTCCTCCACGTGACACCTCTGTAGCGTTCCCCAGTTTTAGCTCAGCCTCGCAAGAGACAGGCAGCTCTAACAGTTCTTCCTTGGCCGATTCAGGATTTTCTTTCAATTAATTTCAGGTTTGATCGTTCATTTCTTTCCTCCTTGGCCCTGCGCATTTCGTTTGTCTTGCATTAGGTGAGAGGAGCATTTTTTCGCTCCTCAGGGAGGAGATTGGGGGGTTTAGAGACTTTGCCCCCCCACCCCCGCACTCTGGTTCCTGCCGCTAAAGCCGTTCTGCCCTTAAGCAGCGGCTTGTAGTTGCGCTCTTAATTGCGCTACGTTGTGCCTTCCCCCCCGCAAACGCATTAGAGAGAGGGCAAGCTCTCTTCTCTCTGGCCCCTCGTTTCGCCTGCATTTAGGCAGTTTTTGTTGTTTGAGGGGTTTTTTTTCCATCTCTGAGTATTCGTGTTGGACCCGGAGGCCATTTTGGGCGCGCCTTGTGGCTGGTCGCCATTTTATTGAGTGCGATCTTGCTGCGAGGATTTTAAAGGCTCATAGCAGTATCGGCAGGCCTGTTTGGAGCCTAACGATCTAAAGGGTATTGTGGCTCTGTGCCCTGCTGCTCTTTATTAGTATCCGTTGGCTATTTCCGCAGCCCACTCAGAGGCGAAGACTAGGCACCTACTTCCCATTTTGGCTGGGAGGCTGCCTCAGGAGGCCTTTCGTTTTTTTGCATTTGTTGTTGTTGTTCATGGCCTCAGCATTCATTTGGTTTATTGGCTCATTTTAGATATTTCTTTATTTATTTATTTATTCCAAAAAAAAGAAGGAATATTTTTTTCTTTCAATTGACATACATCCTAGCACTTTAGTTTGGTTAGACTTTTTTTGGTCTCTTCCTTCCTCAAATAATAATCATAATCATAATCATAATCATAATCATACAACCAAAAATTTTCCCAAAAGGGTGACGCGGCTCAACTATAGGACATCCGGCCTTCATTGTAGGTCGAACTCCTAGGCGTGCCAACCGCCTTATTGTTTAATATCACTCTGTATCTTTTTCTTTATTATGGCAGAGGACAACCCCAGAGGACCTTCCTTGAAGGCTAAGTCAAAGATGCACCATTTGCACAAAAGGGCCAAGGATTCATCCAAAGCTTCTCAAAGAGACGCCTTAAGGTGACACAAGGCTTTGGAGAAGGAATTTTACAAACATTCAAGGGGCTCTCAATCTGTAACCCCAGTTCCTAATTTTCCCATCCCTTCTGCTTCCACATAACCCTCCTCTCTGCCAGAACAACTTTCTCCTTCCAGGCACAGTTCACCTGCTCGGAGCCTCCAGGTCTCCTGGACACTGAGGCTACATTTACAACCGCTGCTGGTTGCGACCAGAGGAACCATCCGCAGTCCTTATTCCAAGACAGCATTAGAGAATGGATGCAGCTGGCCATCCGCCAAGGGATCACAGAGAGTATCCAACAGATGACCAGACCAGGTCCTCAAGCAATGGCTCCTGATGTTGAATCAGTTTCTGGCAGATCTCTCCCCAGACCGGAACCTCACCATGGTCAGGTACTTCCCCAAAGGGAGATCCCCTTTTCAGAAGGGGTGGAGGAAGAGGAAATGGGCCTTGTGCCCTTCAGGGAAGTGGAAGGATCGGATAGGGGGTCCTTGCACTACTCTGAACCCCTGTCGGAGATGGAACCAATGGAAGGAGAAATGTCAGAGGACGAGGGTATTCCCCCTGACCAGCCCGCATTCATAGGCCTGTTTAAACCCCATTTGTTCAAGTCCTTGCTATTCAAGGCGAAAAATATTTCTGGCCTGATGTCCCAGTTACCCTCTGATACCTCCCCAGCGGCCTCTGGAGACACAGAGGATCCTATTTTCAAGCAGCCGGTCGTGGAGACTGAAGTCATTCCTACACCATCCTTTTTCTCCGGCTTAGTAGCAAAACAGTTGGCCTCATCAAGGCCCCCTTCCACTCCCTCCAGTCAGCACAAGAGATTTTTTAATCTCGATGCGGATTTCTCTTCCTTGTTAGACACCCCAGAGGTGGATGACCCCATCATAAGACTAACATCATCCTCTACTCCAACTGACGCTCTGGAAGCCCTAAAGCCAGAGGACAAGCAGGCCCAGATGGCGTTACGTTGGGCGCATCAATCCGATGCTTGGGCCGTTTGATCAGCCATGGCCGGGTCCTTTTTCACTCGATCCTCTATTAGATGGCTCCGTCAGTTGAAGCAGCATGTCCCCCCCTCTAACACCAGGACGCACCAGGACATTGCCACGCTTACGGCCGCAGCGGAATTTGCGGCCAATGCTACGTTCCACTCCGCGAAAATTTCCTCCTGGGCTATCTCCTCTCATGTTACAGCCCGGCGGCTGCTTTGGCTTAAACACTGGCAGGCAGACATTAAGACTAAAGCTGAATTGGCTACTGCTCCCATCTCGGGAGGCAAAGTATTTGGTCTGGCTCCGGAACCATTGTTGATGGAGAGCCTAAGTAAAAATAAATTTCTCCCATCTCCTTTTCACAGACAGGAGTCCAGAGTGTCCCAACCCTTTCGAAGGGGATCTTTTCGTACCTCCTATCAGGATCCCTTCTCCCCCAGATTTCAGAGAACCCTGCTCTTTCGGCCAGCCTTTCAGGATCAGAGCGACATGGGTGACAGGAACAGGAGGGGGGTCAACAACAGGCGACCCTTCTGGGGCGCAGGAAGTAAATTGTCCTGGCGCCCTAGATAAGGCTTCCAGCCACCTATCCCATTGGCGGACAACTCTCATAGTTTGCCGACCAATGGGAATCATCCACTTCTGATATTTGGGCTAGGGACACTGTTAAACTTGGCCTCTCCCCCCCCCAGCCCCCCCTCCAGAGCATTTCATGGTTTCCCCTCTTTCCAGAGTCCGCACCAAGCGTGCTCTCATAGAAGCCACTATCAAATACCTCACCGAAATCGAAGCCATACAGCCCGTGAGGAATGGGGTTCTACTCCCACCTTTTCCTAGTTCCTAAACACTCCGGAGGCTGGAGGCCCACCCTAGATTGAAGAGGCTTAATGTGGTCCATCATAAGTTCAAGATGCTTACACTTCAGTCCATTCTGCAGGGCACCAGAAAGGGAGACTGGCTCACCTCCTTTGACCTCTCAGAAGCATATCTTCACATTCCCATTCATCCCTCATTTTACAAATTTCTGAGACCTGGCTCAATGGTCAACCCTTTCAGTACGTGGCCCTTCCCTTTGGTCTAGCCTTGGCCTTGAGGACCTTTACCAAGATTCTGGCAGCCCTATCAGCTCACCTCAGAGGCTTCCCCATCCGCAGTCACTGTTATCTGGATGATATCCTCATCCTCTCTCCTACCAAATGCCATGCCGAAAGGGACACTAGATCCATCCTCTCAGTTCTTCAGGCCCATGGTCTTCTTGTACATTGGGAGTAGAATCAACTTACCCCTCCCACTCGAATAGCTCACTTAGGGGCAGTGATTGACTCAGTGGAAGGGAAGGTCTTCCTTTCCCCTGAAAGATTTCTCAGTATCCAGAAATCGGTCAGGAACATTAGGCAAACAAGAAAAGCGCTATTACTGGTCTTATCAAAATTACTTGGCAAATTGGTCTCATGCATATCCATTGTTCCCTGGTCCCAGCTACATTCCAGATCTATATAGTGGTTCCTGCTACCTTATCAGCACTCCGGAAGGAGCAATTCAAGAGCCGTGGCGAAGGTTCCCTCAAGGGTTCTCGCATCACTTCTTTGGCAGACCAGACCTGCGATCAACAAGGGACATCTCTTCAGGAGCCCCCAAGGGGTTACCCTCATGACAGATGCCAGCCTACCCGGATGGGGGGCCCATATCCACTCACTCTCAGCTCAGGGCACCTGGTCAGCAACCGAGCAAAGGTGCAGTATAAACTGGCGGAAGCTTCACACAGTATACCCAGCCCTACGCACTTTCCTTCCTTAAGAATGCAGGCACCTCGTACTGGTCCTGACAGACAACGTTATGACCAAGGAGCATATCAACCGACAAGGGGGGGCAGACATGCCATCCATCTCATGAGGGAGGCCGAGCGTCTCTGTCGCTGGGCGGAGACCAACCTATCGTCCATCAGGGCAGATCACATCTCGGGAATCTCAAACGTTCGGGCAGACTGGTTGAGCAGGGCCACCTTAGACCAGGCAGGATGGCGCCTTCATCCCTCCCTGTTCAAAATAATAATGCAAAGGAGGCCTCAGCGATATTAGGCCACCCCCTAGTGGACCTATTCGCATCTCCGTTCAATGCCCAGGTACCGAGATTCTTCTCCAGGTACCCCACCAAGGGGCAGAGAATCACAACGCCCTACGTTGGCCCTGGCCCACCAGGCTCTTATACGCATTTTCCCCACTACCGTTAATCCCCAAAGTGATCCTAAAGCTGATCCACAAGAGGGCGGAACTCCTCCTGGTTACCCCATACTGGCCCAGGAGACCGTGGTTTTGCAGACCTTCGTAACCTTTCAGTGGCCCCTCCCTAGAAAATCCCACCGGGCAGGATCTCGCTATCCCAGGGACCTCTTCAGCATCCAAATCCTCAGTGGCTTCAGTTAGCTGTCTGGAGGTCTAGCAGGACCGTCTAAGAAGGGAGGGTTTTTCCAATCAGGTCATTGGGACCATCTCGGCAGCGAGACGGTCTCAGCTACCCAGATATATAATGCTACCCAGATCGTTTTCTCTAAATGGTGCCACGAATCACGCAGTAATCCGCTCCCCCAGCGGCTGCTCAAATTTTGGCCTTCTGGTAAGAAGGACTGGACAAGGGCCTCTCCCTCAATACCTTGCAAAGGCAGGTGACAGCCTGATCAACGGTCATTTCTGGTGATCCTATGAACCATTTTCACACCACCCTCGTATCCGGGCATTCCTTAGAGGAGCCACCAATTTGCATTCTCCAGTAATACACAGATATCCAACCGGGTTAACAGGGTTCTCACGGCACTGTCTAAACCTCCCTTCGAACCCCTAAGAAAGGCATCACTTCAATTCCTTACATTCAAGGTAGTGCTTCTCGTACCAGTTTCATCTGCACGACGGATATCTGAAATAGCAGCTCTCTCCGTTAGAAAGGATCTCTGTGTTTTTCCATGCTGATCAGGTGGTCCTGTGACCAGACCCTTCCTCCTGCCCAAGGTTAACTCAGCCTTTCGCAGATCATAGGAATTCATTCTTCCTAACTTTTGCCCCAGGCCTTCTCCAGAGAGGTAAAGGCAGTGGCATTCCATCGATGTCAAATGTGCGTTACGTATTTATATCAATCGCACTCGGCCTCTCAGGAAGTCAGAATCATTGTTTCTGTCATTCCAACCAAAGACGCTGGGTTTCAAAGTATCCCTGTCTACTGTAGGCCCTTGGATCAGAGCGACAGTCTCCAAGGCCTATCTAACTCAGGCGCTTCCTGTTCCCAGTGGAATAATCGCACATTCTGCAAGGAGTGTGGCTACTTCGGCAGCCTGGGCTATCCAGGCTTCGATACATGATATCCGCCGAGTGGCCACCTGGACGTCTCCGTCACCTTTTATTCGTCATTATAAAATCAATATGTTTTTTGTTTCAGCAGAAGCATCCTTTGGCAGGCGAGTCCTTCAACAAGTGGCAAGAGGGCCAGAGGATATTCCAACCCAGACGGAGTCCCTCCCGTTGGCCAGGTCATGCTTTGGTATGTCTAACTCTGGATGCTCGCAGCAGCTCTATAGAGAATGGGCGTTGGTACTTACCTGATACGCCCTTTCTCGTCGAGCTGCGTAGAGCATCCAGCCCCACCCTAAATTGTCCGTCTGGTGGGGAATCCTGTTTCGGCCAATGATTCAATCAGTTAAGTCGTTGTGAGCTGCTACAATAGTTCAGAGGAGATAATAGTTGTTTGTCTTCTCATCTTCGTAAAACTGGGGAACGCTACAGAGGTGTCACGTGGAGGAGGAGGAGCGTTCCTCAATTATAGCTCAGCCTGTAAGAGCGGAGTCTGGAGCACTTCCCACTCTGGATGCTCTATGCAGCTCGACGAGAAAGGGCGTATCAGGTATGCCCTTTTTTTTAAAGACAAATTTTATTAGTTTTACAAAACAATACACATACAAACAAGGCATAATAACATAAAAGATCTTTTCTGAAAAAACCAATAGAACATACAAAATAATTCCAAATTATAATATATATAATTACATTATCTGTTCAGCTTCGAATCTTATCCCAACTTCTCCTTTTCATTCTATTATCCAAATTATATTTCTTGCTAATTAAAATTTTATAGCTTTTCAAAAACAATACACAAACAAACAAAATATAAAACATAAAAACATACAACATCTTTTCTGAAAGTTGCTTGATCCCGGGTTAAAACTCTTCGCACAGATACAAAATCAAAATTCATATTCACTTTATATACCATTCCATATCTTATTACCATTTTCAATTTTCTACATAGCTTCTTCCCTCTTTTATCTTTCTTAGTTTTATTTTATTTATCTCATCTCAGTTCAATTCATAATACTTATCATTCTTTGTCTATTCTATTTCCAGCTATCCATTCATCTTTTCTCTTTAAACAAACTTCTCCTGTACACTGATTGGAGTATGACGCCTTTAACTCTTTCCCCTAGCTTAATAATATTTAATATAACACTTAACTTATATTGGGATTCTGTTTAGTACATTCTAAAATTGCACAATGAATTTTATGAAAAAGGAAAAAATACAACAATAACAAAGAAAAAGCATATAAGACCACTATCAATGCCATTAAAAAACTAATCATACATATTAATACTAATTTATATCTTAAGCATTTTATTCTAAATACAGATATAAAAACACAATCTTATGTACCTTACAGAATCCCTTTTTTCAGTTAAATTTACCCATTATCTCTAAATGAGTTTTGTTTCTTTAAATCTTGCTTCCCACCATTAAGGCTTCTCATCCCCTCCTTTCTCTCTTGCCTATTCTTCTCCATGACCTTTTTACCCCTTTGTCTCTCCTTCTCCCTTTTCTTCTTCTGCTTTCCCCCTTTCTGTTGTTTTCTAACCTTATATCCACCTCATTTTTCTCTTTTTTGGTTGTTTTTTCAAGCCTTAAAATCCCCTTTTTCTTTTCCTCTTTCTCCTCCTCCCCAAATAGAACCATTTGTTCATCAAAGATGGCTTCTTCTTCTTTGTCCCAATCGTCCTGCTGCGCAGTCAATTTTTCATAAGTGCATACCGCCATTTCTAGAAGTTGAAAAAGAGTGCCCAAAGTATCTTTTCCATCTTGTTCTTCTTTTTTATATTTTTTATATTCAATTTTTAGTTCATCCACAGGCGTTGCCATCATGAAGAGAAATTTTTTTCCAAAACAACCACCCGAGTGTTTTTAATCAAGAATAATTCCCAAAAGTTCCAAAGTCACCAAAGAATCCAAATATACTATTTATTTTAATGCTTTTTTCTTTCTTCCATTTCTCTTTCTGGGGTTGTTTGATCAAAGAGTTCCAATTAAGGTATATCTTTTAGAAGCCGTATTAATGTTCAAAGCTCTTTAAAATTCTAGGCAATTTCCTCCTTTTTCAAATTCTGCTTCAATTTTTTTTTCCTCTCCATTCCCACTTACAGCAACAATTTTCCTTTAAATGTTCAGAAATCCATACATCCAATGCTGGTTTTCCAATTTCTGTTAAGGTTCTATCACTGTCACGTTTGGAAGGAGAGTGAAAAGAAAAAAAAAAAGCTTTTCCTTTAATTTACATTCGCCGCTTGACACATTCTGGAAACAATGTTTCTTTAACAAGTTTCAAATTCCAGGGTACTTTCACTGTTACTTGTCCCGGTCAGCAAAGATCACTTTCAATTCTTCACAGCTCCTCCTGCACTTTCTTTTTCCGGCTGAGCTCTTCTATGTGGCGGCCATTACTGACACCGCTCAGCAGCCTTTGGAAAAGGGGTTTTTGCTGGCTAGGGAAGAGAGGTGCAATATCTCTTGACCCTGTCAGATCCCCCTTATCTTCGCCACCTTCTGCAGAGGTGGCTTAGCCCCGAAGCCAAATGGCTCGGGGCACTCAGGCAGAAACCGTGCACAGTCGCGGATTCCTGCCTGTTCCGAAGCACTGCAGACCGAAAATCCTAGAATTGCTTAAAGAACATTTTTTTGAGGGTCAACTGATGTCATGGCTCACCATTACCCAGCAATAGGAGGCAATCCTCTATGTTTTATCTTAGCTGTTATCTAATGATAAATAGTTTAAGGTTCAGCTGTTTTACCTGGAAATTGCTGAAGGCTTAATGTTATATAATATTTTTGCCAATCTCTAAAGTATTTGCAGTAAAGGAAGACATGTCCAACTGTTTGTTTCTCCAAAATTTGCATGAACATAGTATTTCATATTTAACTGTTTTATTCTATCTGCCACAGAGAGGTGCAGAAGATAATATATTATGTTTATTATTATGTATATTACTAAGTATTTTTTCCTTAGGCTGAGAAAAACATGATCAAATAATTTGTCAATTTCCAGGTGCTTGTGGTACATATTAGGCTGTTAATACTCCAACCCTTGCTATATAAGCTAATTTTTTTACTTGATCATAGCCAGCAGAGTACTGAAACAAAAATTCAAAGAACCCATGCAATTTTAGTTATTTCAATTTGCACATCACTCAAGTCCCAAAAACTAGTAGTGGTTCACAAGAAAACTTGAGAACTGTAAAACAAATAAAACAAAACAGCAAAACAGCAAGAGCTTATATTTGACTTCTTCTATTACGTTCTGGTAAGGCTTGGATATTGGTTATTCTAAAGGCTTTTCTATGGGCTAATGACTTTTTCCTATGCTATAAACATAGAGAATGGATTTTCAAAACAGTATTTACATTTAATACCATTTCTTTATAGGAAGGATATATGCAGGAAAATCATGAAGATATTCCAAATAAGGTCATCCATATTTTTTCTCCACACCTTTTCTGTAACAGTTTTCAAAATAAATTAATTGTGTGATGTTGCATTCGGCCTAATCTCAACCCTACAAGTGGCAGCCAAGGAATTCAAACAGGGATGGATAAAAAGCAAAATTAATTTGAAGATAGCATCAGGTTATAGAGGGAGAGCCATGAATTTATTTTGGCATAAACTTAATAAACCTGATTTTCAAGTCATCAAAAGCTGCAAATAAAACTCTTGCTATTAAGGTGATAATAGGTAAGAGAAACTTCTCTTATTCATGAGTTGAAGGAAATGGATTTAACCCTCCATCTTAGGCATCATATGTAGCAAAATTTGGATAGGCAAAACAAGGTGTGTGCATGTGCATTCACAAAAATAAATTTGTAAAATATACATCAGTGAAAGCAAGTCTTAAGAGGCTATTTACACAAAGTCAACTAGGCCTCCATTCATATATACAGTATATTTCCAAAACTGGGGGCTTTTCAGACTAAAGTGTCAGTCACCCAGAAAATAAATTGACCATGAATGACTTTCAGATCAGCTGCCAGATATTTTGACCTTAAACATGAAGAAAATAAACCTTGAAAGAGATATGTGAAGAAATTCACTGTGAGTCTCTTTCGAGAAGAAAAAGAAGAAAGGTCTTTCTTGTTTGGGATAATTTGTAGCAGACATTTATTTTGTGCATAAAACTCTTTAACAATTGGATACAAAATGAATGAAATTTTCCAAAGTAAAGTCAAAACGAAAGGAGAGGCACCAACAGTTCTTCCCACAGATTTATTTATTTATTTTAATAATTTTGTTTGGTTTGTCAATTGCTTACAAGATAATAGGTATAAGTAAAAACATAGTTATGAATACATGGATACATATAAGAAAAATAAAAGAAACAATAGGACAGGCACGGTAGGTAAGTTGGTGCGCTTATGCACGCCCCCTACAGACCTCTTAGGAAAGGGGTGAGGTCAATAGTAGAAAGTCTAAGGTTAAAGTTTTTGGGGTTTGGGGAAGAAACCATAGAGTCAGGTAGAGTATTCCAGACATTGACCACTCTGTTGCTGAAGTCGTATTTCCTGCAATCAAGTTTGATGCGGTTAACCTTGAGTTTGTATCTATTGTTTGCTGTTGTGTTGTTATGGTTGAAGCTGAAGTATTCATTGACAGGTAGGACATTGCAATGTATGATTTTATATACCATTCTTAAATCAGACTGACGGCGGCATAGTTCTAGGTTTTCTAGGTCTAGAATTTCAAGTCTGGTGGCATAAGGTATTCTGCACCGAGTAGAGGAGTGGAGAACTCTTCTTGTGAAATATTTCTGGACTTTCTCAACTGTGTTAATATCAGATATGTAATGTGGGTTCCAGACTGATGAGCTGTATTCGAGTATTGGTCTAGCAAATGTTTTGTACGCTAGTGTGAGTAGTGTGATATTACCAGAGAAAAAGTTACATAAGATTAGGTTAATAACTCTTAATGCCTTTTTGGCTCTGTAGTTACAGTGGGCTCCAGCACTTAGATCATTTGAGATGAGTCCTCCAAGGTCCTTGACAGAGTTTGGATCATCAACAAGGTCTTGACTATTCAGGCTGCATTTTATTTTCTGATATATATTTTTTTGCCAATATGCAAGACAGAGCATTTATTTGTTGAGATTTGAAGTTGCCATTTATTTGACCATTCTGATACATAGTCAAGGTCTTTTTGAAGGGTAGCAGTATTGTCTGTGGTGTTGAATAGCTTTACATCATCAGCTAAGAGAACACAGTTGCTCTTAATATGATCACAGAGGTCATTTATGTAGACTATGAAGAGAGTTGGTCCAAAAACAGTGCCTTGGGGTACAGAATTTGATAGGATGCTCCCAATTTTGACCATTTGTTGTCTGTTTGACAGGAATGCTTCTATCCAATTATGCAGGTGTCCAGAGATACCATGATTTTAGTTTTAGGAGTAGTTTGTCGTGTACCATTGAATCAAAGGCTTTGCAGACGTTTGTGTAGATTGCATCTATTGCTTTGCCCTGATCGAGTTGTGTAGTCTGTATGTTTTTGGCAGTGTAAGGGTTGCAGATTGCAGGATAGTTTTTTTCTGAAACCAAATTGTTTATTAGAGAATAGGTTGTTTGTCTCTAAGTGGAGGATGATGGATTGGTTAATAATTGATTCCATGACTTTACAGGTGATGCAGCATAAAGAGAGTGGTCTGTATTTTTCAACTAGGCTGGGGTCTCCCTTTTTGAAGATGGGGATGACCATGGCTTGTGACCCTAGTTTTGGCAAGGAGCTGGTCCTGAAAGATTTTTCGAAGATTATGCTTAGAGGTTCGGCTAGGGCAGTGGATAGCTTTTTTAAGAAGTAAGCACATATTCTGTCCGTTGCAATAGATAGAGATGGTTTTAGATTGCGTAGTGCTTTTTCAACATTGTCTTCTGTAAAATCGATATGTATTGATCATTGTAGTTGTCTGTGGTTCAACTAGGAAATACTGGGCATAATCCATTGCTGTTTACAAATACTGAGCCAAAGAATGTGTTGGCTTTAATAGTATCATCGTTGCAGTCTTTACCATTAGGTCCTTTCAGGGATGGGATGGACCTTGAGTCTTTTAGTTTGTTGTTTACAAAATTGTAGAAATATGATGTAGAATTTAGCCATATTTAGTAAGAGGATAAATATAGGTATTTTATTCACAAGGCTTCTTGCATTGAGTAGCTTGCATTTAAAGCCAGTTGTAGTTGGAATTGAGGTAATTATTTACGCAGGCCCATATATATAAAACATTCTACTTAATCTTAATTATAGCACATTATGGCTCAGATAAGTTATGGTTATGTTTTGCCTTTAGAGAAAATGCAGTTTTGCAAAACTGCAAGGTTCTATTGTATTTATGTATTTACTTGTAGCAAGTCCTGTTGAATGGAAAGCTGCAAACCTTGAACCGTGTTGCGACTTGGTTTGAAAGAAAGATGGGCAAAATGTCAGGCACACCCTTGCCAAGTGTGATGCTGCATCCCTGATCTTATTACCTGAAACAATGTGTCTATTAAATAATTTAAAAAAAATAACAAGACAGATTTTGAAAGAGAAAAGTCAGGAAAGCAAAGTAGTAAGTAAATAAAAAGTACAAAGGAAGGAAGGAAGGAATGGAAGGAAGGAAGGAAGGAAGGAAGGAAGGAAGAAGAAAGAAAGAAAGAAAGAAAGAAAGAAAGAAAGAAAGAAAGAAAGAAAGAAAGAAAGAAAGAAAGAAAGAAAATTATATCTAAATAGGCAAGGGAAGCCTGCAGATTATGGCGTTTAAGATTATTTATCAAATGTGAACATACAAGGCATTTTGTATAGATCATGGTGGCTAATCTTTTTGGGCGACCGGGCTGAAAATTGTGGACATGCTCCTGTGCCAGCAACCAGAAAACAATGCGCGGGGGCTCCCCATGCCCCCTGCACATGCAACCATGTCTTCCGCATAACCTCTGTTCCCCATGCATGCGTGCCGGATACTTGACAATCAGCTGTTGGGCTGGCGGCGCAGTGGGGCTCTTCCAGGCGGCCTCTCATGTGCTGGCAGAAGTGGCTCTGCATGCCACTTCCGGCACGCATACCATAGGTTCTCCATCACGGGCATAGATAGTCCTCGACATACAACCATTCATTTAGTGACAGTTTGAAGTTACACCAGCACTGGAAAAGTGACTTTTGACCATTTTTCACACATTATGATTGTTGCAGCATCACCCCATGGTCATGTGATCAAAATTGGGACACTTGCCAACTGGCATGTACTTAGGACAGCTGCAGTGTCCCAATTGTGACCCCTTGCAATGATTCTCGTGTGACCTTCTGACAAAGGCGGTGGGGAAGCCAGATTCACTTAACAACCGTGTTGCCAACTTAACAACTTTTGTGATTCACTTAATAACGGTGGTAAGAAAAGTAATAAAAAAAGGGGCAAAACTCACATCCATTGTCTTGCTTAGCAGTGGAAATGTTGGACTCAACTGTGGTTGTAAGTCAAGGACTATCAGTCCCAAAGGTGCTTTTTTTTTTTTTTTTAAGGTGGCAACTGGACTTTCTTGTTTTTTCTTTTGAAGACATTTCACTTCTCATCCAAGAAGCTTCTTCAGATCTGACAGAATAGTGGGGAATAGAAGTGGGGGGGCGGTGTCATCTCCTGTCAGAGCTGAAGAAGCTTCTTGGTTGAGAAGGGATGAATGACAAGTCTTCAAAAGAAAAAATAAGAAAGACCAGTTTGCCTCCTGAAAAAAAAACACCTTTGGGACAACCATGACCTGGATGACTGAGAATCTCTACAGACTTTAAGGACTATCTGTATTTTCTTCTCTATAAGAAAGTACTATGTTGGGTGTTTATATATTTAGGTGGGCTTGCATTTTCTTCCCAGGATCTAATCGGTATATGTGCAAAGGAATTTTATTTGAGTAGGTACTTATGTGTATCCTTTTCATATTTATGCTTCCATGCTCCTCTTGTATTGCAGCATAAAGTATATATAAACATGAGTTTAGAAATACAAGGCAGGCTACCTATATCTTTCCTGTAGGGGTACATTGGAGGATATATTTTTTTTCCTCCCCAGGCCTTAAGTGGCTCTGGCTCCTTTTATTAAATCTCCTCCCCCCCACTCTGTCTGTCTGTCTGTCTGTCTGTGTGTGAGTGACTAATCCCCTCATACCAATAGCACTAGCAATAACAGTTAGACTTATATATCGCTTTACAGCCCTCTCTAAGTGGTTTACAGAGTCAGCCTCTTGCCCCCAACAATCTGGGTCCTCATTTTAACGACCTTGGAAGGATGGAAGGCTGAGTCAACCTTGAGCCTGGGGAGATCCGAACTGCCAAATTGCAGGCTGCTTGTTAGTCAGTAGAAGTAGTCTGCAATACTGCATTCTAACCACTGTGCTACCAAATCCTGTTCTGATTTGTTTTTGGAGAGTTTTCTTGCTGGTGGACAGATTGTGGCTAGACAGGCAGCATGCCTCATTGCAATATTTGGGGCAGGAAACAATGGTCAGCATTTATCTGTATTTTTTTTTAAATCAAAGAGAAATAAATCCTGTACAAATCATATTTAAATCTTCTAAGTCTGATTCAGCACACCTTAATAACTGTGGTCTGCAAGTTTTCTTCTTTTATGTAGTAGGATATGTTAAACAGTTGCATTGTACACCTTCCCGATTGTTTTATTTTGTGATTGCTCAACCTAATCTTTCCCTAACAGGATTCCCCCTTTAAGTATTTAGCCTACTTTTTTTTTCCTACTTTATCCGTGCCAGCTGGGGCTCATAGGAAACATAATCAAAATAATCAGCAGGGCACATTTGAAGGAAGATTGATCAAATCAGTTCAGTTCCCTCCCGAAGTAGGGTTTTCTTGCAAACATCTATCTTTGATGTCATCTCTGGAGATTGATGACTAAAACAGCAGAGTCGTTATTGTTGTTATTGTTATTCCCTCCCCCATCTCATAGGATTCCAGATGTCCCCAGATGCTTTTCTTTTAAAGCTTAGAGAAATAAAATTGCCCATAACTTTTCAAGAATTGTTTGCTCTCAATCAAAGCTTTTTTCCTGTGAAGTGGAACAGATGACAAATCTGCCTTTGTTCATTTGAAGAGAGTATTAAATGCTGATGTCTTGCACTAGTGATTTTCTTTACTTTGTCGTCAATAATACCTGTCCTGTTATCTAAGTAAGCAGGCTTTTTAATTGTTGTCTCATTTTTCCCAATTGAATGCAAAATGGGGACAGTGCATTAGTTCAACATCAGTTGCTTTAAAACCAGCATTTTGATGAAACAGAGAAGATGAATTCATTCTGTAGCATTCATTGAAATGAGAAATTTTCAACACCATAATCAAGCTCCTTGTTTCCTTGTGTGGCCTTTTCTGCTCCATTTGAACTGAGTCCCGAGTTTGCAAGTTGCAAAACAACAAGATTTAATTGCATGCTTCTTGAGGAATTGGTGTGGTAGGATTGGGGTAGGCAACCTGGAGCCCTCCAAATGATTGGCATAACTGTTACCATAACGCTTTTCTTGGGTTAATGGTTGAAGCTGATTGAGATTTATTAAATATCTGAAGGTTTCCAGAGAGAGGCTGGTTGAAGAAAAAATCTTAATAGGTATTCTTTAAATTGTTATAATTTATCATAGGTTTTTCCTCTTTTTCTTGTCTTTCAGTAACTTTAACATTATTCCTCAATGCTTCAGTATGGCAATCATATCCCGCTAATTAATGATTTTTTGTAATTCTACCATTAGCCAACCTTTCATTCTTTTAGCTCCCAAACTCAATATGTAAAATTAATAGCTCTCTTCAAATGCAAATGCTTTATCAAATGGATGAAGTTATCTTTCTTCCTTCTAAATGTAACAAGCGATTTAGCTCTATGTTCTTCCTCTGCAAATACATGGTGCTTTTATGCTATACAGATTTGTCTACCATATTCATGCCAGTACTGTGTTATTATGTATTCAAAAGCAACTTTGCAAAGGAAGGATTCTTTCTGCTTTTTGAAGATATCTATTGTAGGAATATTGCTTATAAGTCACATTAGATACAAATAAGGTGCACTGATTTTGTTACAGTAAGAGATCTCCTCTATAAAAAGCAAGTTGAAGCCTGCCAAATTATCCATTATTATTAATAACAGATAACTCTAACCAAAGATTGTAACTGATGAGAATGATGATATTCACTGTTTTGCTTGCCCTTGACTTCTTTTTTTCCCTTGTCTAGATTTGCTTCAGCCTATTGGCCATACTCATTGGCACTAAAACAACATAAATGCTTTTTTGCACATTTTTGTCTAAGACATGCATTTTGACGTGCATTTTTATAAGCACTTTTTGCTCTTGTTGTGTGATTATGGGCAGTTTTTATCAACAAAAGCCAACAGCATCATAAAATTCTGGGTAACAGAACATGCCCATTCTCTGGTGTTCTTCATTAATTGGGGTTTAATATGTGATTCTTTATTACCTAGTTACTCCAGTATATTTTGATTTGGTTTTAATATAGCCATGCCACAAAAGCAAGGGAAAAGCAAGTTTGTTTGTCTGACAGCCAACTTTCAATTTATACCCTGATTTCTTACTGCCTTCAACTATAGAACAATGCCCAGAAGGGGAGATTTTAGATGATTTTTATGGTTTTGAATTGGGGAACTCATCATAAAGCCTTTCTGGACTTGGATGACCTGCTTTCCTTTGTATAAGTCTTCAGCTCTGAGTAAAGAGCCAAATGGGATACATCAGGGAAGGTAGTAGAAGCCCTAGTTGGCTGGGATAGTTTCAGATCTCAAAAAGTTTCCTGTTGTGTGGCTACAGAGACTTAGACTTGGATTTTTCTTGAAATTGTGTATGCCGACTATTTCAGCCAAGGATGTTCATGGTTGTAGACCCCAAAAGGGCAATTCAAATATATGTGTATCTGGAAAAGCTTCATCTTATCCCATTCCTAGGATTAAATAGTCCCTTACAGTTCTAAGATTCTCAAATAGAATGGAATGGAATAGAATAGAATAGAATAGAATAGAATAGAATAGAATAGAATAGAATAGAATGAATTTTTTATTGGCCAAGTGTGATTAGACACACAAGGAATTTGTCTTGGTGCAAATGCTTTCAGTGTACATAAAATAAAAGATACATTCATCAAGAGTAAAGAATCATCAGGTACAACATTTAATAATAATCATAGAGTACCAATAAGCAATCAAATCACACAAGGAAACAGTCAATAAAAATTGTAAGGATACAAGCAGTAATACGGTCATACAGTCATAAGTGGGAGGAGATAGGTGAAAGGAAGGGAAGATTAATAGTAATCGTAATGCATAAAATAAAATCATATTTATAAAAATATTGATCATAAAAATTATATTGATAACAAAATTGATTAAAATAAATTGCAATTTCAGCATCAACCATTACATTATTCCATAAACAATGTCATTCTTAACTCTTTGTTGATATTATTACAAAAAAGTATGTGTTGACTCTGATGTTTTAATATTTGTAGGTATGCACATACAGTATATATTAGATGAATAATATTTTTAAAATGTTTTTCAATACTGGAATGGGAAACATGAACATTCTGGGCATCCCTCTCAAAAACAACCCACGAATGTTTGTAAGCATAAAATGTCAGACTGACCTGCAATTTATAAGAAATAAACCCATGAAATGAGAATTCAGATAAATTGCAGAAGAATCAGATTGGGGGAAAAAGAGGGGAACAGCTATGTAAATACATAAAATGCTTTGCTTTCTATATTTGGATTGACAACAGATGTAAATAGCTGTTAACTTTTTTGGGGGGAAAAGCTACTGTTTGGTTAATATTCATGTTCCTAATTTGGATACATCATTGGTGTATTTCATAATTGCCTAAGACATCTTGTCCTCATTATTGTTTTGATAATTGGGGAATTTCAATAAAATTCTTGATCCGGATATATAGAGATTTGTCACCTAGGAAGCTATAGTCTTCACTTTGGTTAGCCCTGAACAGTTATATGTTTAGTTAATTGGTTTAACCAACATGTTGGATTTTCTGCATTAAACTGAAAAAAGTTACATCTATATATTAATCTGGTTGGGATCATTTTCCTTTTCAGATTGGGTTGTTGTTGTTGCCTCAGAATAAATATAACACTGTCATACAATTTCACTTGCAATTCTTGTGATTTCTTTGACGTTTAAGAAATCCTCTGAGATTATGTATTAAGTATATTTGTAGGCTTCCATAATCAGAGTTGACTCCTGAAATGGACAACAGACGAACAATTCAAAGCAGGCAAACAATAACAATCTAAAAATAAGTCAGCAATCAATAAAACAACCTAACAATAAATAATCAACAATAGTGACACTGGGTGTTCCTGTCTTTTTTTTTTTTTTTAAATGCCTTCAAAAATCATTTGATGTGGATGAAAGTTCAGTATTCTCTTAGATTATTGAATGAGAAGGACATAAAGTATATAGGACAGGAACAAATTAGAAGAAAGATGGGACAGCTAAAGTTTCACTGTTTCCTCTTGCTGTTCATTTTTCTCCATATCTTTACAACAAAATACTAAGTGAAACGTGATTGAATAATTTGCTTTTTGCTAAAACAGATTTTGCTTTAATATGGTTATGGCAGAGGTTTCAGGAGCCTGGAGAACAACCAAGGAAAATCTTGACATATTAAATAAAAGAGTTGCGGGCGTGGAGTTTTTCTTTCAGGGATTTGGATGAACGCAGCATATAAGATAATGCCTGAAGAAATACTTTTTAAAAAAAAGATTTCAAGAATTATTTAGAGTGGTATAAAACACACAAGCTAAATAGAGGATTTCATGAAGAAAAGAATGTGTATTCTTTTTGTCAGCTCAGTCTTCTGAATTTGGAGAGGCATATGATTCCAGAAGCTTTGATAAGCATTTGGAGAAAGTCACATCCATTCAGCAGCTTCTCACTGCATTGCTCAATAGCGGTAACGGCAGAGCAAAACACATTCTGTTCCCAAATCTGTAAAGGGGGGGGGGAAGATCACATAATAAAACGGTGCCTTGAAGCTTTTCACTGAACAAATGCTTTAAATGAGAAAATTACATTAATATATTTTGTGCAGATGATAAACTTTACTGGGCAAGCTCATCTTGAGCTTTCTGAGTGGAAGAAATTATTTTGGGTCTCTGCCAAAATCTTACAGGCTTGAAGCTTTTGTATGCAATGCCCTCTCATGACACCGATTAATTCAGGGTACAATGTAGCTGAATAGAGTAAGGCCATTTGCCTATCCTGGAAGTACCACTGTAAATAATCTTCTTCTTGTCCCAATGAATCAGGCCTCTTCCTCAATCTTCCAAGCAAGTTTTGCTGTAACAGATAAAATAGCCATAATTCAATGGTGTATAAAATACTGGACATGGTTGCTTCTCAGAGTATCGTGGAAAAGAAACCAACCACATAGGGAGGTTGATTGACACAACTATATTCCTCCACTCATTATGCAATTGCTTGCATTGGATACATTAACATATGGAAAAGTTTTGTTAAAATTGGAGATTTTAAAAATATTATTCACTCAACTATATATATAACTGACTAGTTTCCAATATCAGGCTAAATCATAATTTGCTTAAGACCTGAAAGCATGAATAGAAGAGATGACTCCACCAGACTGTCAATTATCTGGAAGCCTGCACTCTCAAACAAAAAAATCTCCACACCACAAGCCAGGCAAACACCTGAGCACAAACAGACTCCCCCTGATACCTCCAGCTCAAACACACCCCAACCAGGCACCCAGATGAAACCTAGCTTTCTAACAAATGATAGCCATCCATTTACTCGGAGACAAGCTGCACTAAAAGCCTCCAATACAGGAACACAATGTTGCCAGCCAATCAAGACAAAAAAAGCCACAAAACAGACAGAAGATATTAGAAACACCAATCAAGCAGAATACAGCAAACTCCAAGACCAATAAACACAGACCAAGGCTCCCAACAAATCAGGATGAAGAAAAAACCATTCTGGCACAGCAGTAGGCTAGCCCCAAATTTAAAACTGAAAACGGCTGTGAAAGTCTGACTCACAGACGAACACAATACAAAAGCTTGATGATGGCAGATGGGATTTTGCCAAAACGTTGCTACAACTTTAAAATCACAACTATAATGATGTGGGAAAATACCCGAACAAAGCTGAATACCATACACACACAACACACACACACACACACACACACACACTCACACACACATATACATGGCAGCAGCACAGCCAGCACCAGGCCAAAAGTTAGCCTGCTTAGAAAGCTGTGGAGGGCCTATTGTTTCTCAGTTGCCCTTACATAGAGCATTCTCAAAAAAATTGGATTAAATAAATGTAAATTGGTTTTTCATTCATTTAGAATATTGAGTAAATTCAACAGGAGGAATTATAATATTCAATAACAACATAGTGTAATCCTCTCAAATTTTATAAACAAATTTAATTCAAATCAATTAAAACCAAAAGGGGGAGAGAGTATTCATAGGGTCCCTGCCCCTGTGGTGGTGCAGGATCCTGGACGTGCCAACACTATCTATCTATCTATCTATCTATCTATCTATCTATCTGTCTGTCTGTCTGTCTGTCTATCTATCTATCTATCTATCTATCTATCTATCTATCTATCTATCTATCTATCTATCTATCTATCTATCTATGGTATTCAGCTTTGTTTGGGTATTTTCCCCACTCATTATAGTTGTGCTTTTAAAGTTGTAGCAATGTTCTGGCAGAATCTCATCTGCCATCATCAGGCTTCTGTATAGTGTTCTGTATATATCTCCTATAACGGATTCCTCATTGTTGAGGAAATTAAAGAAGTACAATGACAAGCAGAGGTGGCGCTAAGGCACAGTCCCATGATAAGTCCAAAAAAAGCAAAGGGTCCTTCAAAGGCAGCAGAAAAAGAAGCTACCCAACGCCAAAAGGCACTGGAAAGGCAAATTGATAAATGCACTAGAGAGGCTGAACGGTCTTCCCAGCCTCCCCCTCCAACACCACTTCCTCAGCCTCAACCCACCCCAGTAGCATTCGATCTGTCCATGCCTGCTAGGCCTACTAATTTTGTCCAGGCCTCATCAGGAGTTCAGGTTTCACATCAAGCCCCTGAGGCGACTTTCACCCTGACAGCAGCGGGCCTACGCCAGGAGGAGTTGCTGCCAGATGAGATTTCAGAAACAATGAAAGCATGGATGGAGCTGGCAATCCGCAGCAGGATTGCAGCGGGGGTGCAACAATCTATGATGGCCAGGCAGAGACCAGTCAGTAAGACTCACAATCAGTAAAATCTCTATGTAGAACTGACCTGCATTATCCTCAGGCACCTCCTTAAGGGGAGCTTTCTATGATTTCCAATGCACATTCACATGAATTCCAGGAGGAGGGAGAAGGAGAGGTTCAAATGGATCAATTAGAGGCAGTCTCAGTTCACAACAGTGAAGCCTCCCCGGAGGCAGGGTCCCTAGAAAGAAACATGTCTGATGACGAGGATATGAAGCCTGACCAACCTACTTTTATAGGACTGTTTCACCCCCAACTGTTCAGATCTCTCCTCTTGAAGGCAAAAACCACAGCTCGCCTTGAAAAGTCTTCTTCTATTCCACAACCAGAATCTCTAGAAGAATCAGATGATCTGATTTTCTCACAGCCCATTAACGAGGTTGAGGTTATTCCGGTTCCACAAATGTTTTCAGATCTGATCCAGAAGCAGTGGACCTCAGCAGCAGTGTATCCAGTCCCTACAAGTTTTGATAAAAACTTCTTCAATTTAGTTTCAGAATTCTCTGATTCCCTGAGTACCTCGGAAGTGGACAAGCCAGTAGTAGCTTTGGCATCTGTTACTCCCACCGAGGCGGAGGAGGCTCTTAAACCAGAGGAGAAGAAAGCTGAGATCGCTCTCAGAAAGGCACATCAATCCGATATGTGGGCCATAAGGGCAACAACTGCCGCATCCTTCTTCACTAGGACATCCCTCAGATGGCTCCGCCACCTAAGGGACACCATACCAAATTCTAATATAGAGCGCATCAGGACATCGCCAAATTGGTTGCAGCTGCAGAGTTTTTGGTGGATGCTACTTTTCATTCGGTCAAATTTTCATCTCGGGCCATGGCATCACAGGTTACAGCCCGCCATTTGCTTTGGCTGAGACATTGGCAAGCCAATTCCAAACATAAATGGAAGCTAGCTTCCTCCCCAATTTTGGGTGACAAATTATTTGGCACTGCCCTGGATCCGCTGTTAATTGAGACTAGAAGCAAGAAGAAGATTCTCCCCTCACTCCTTCGGCACTCAGACAGCAGGAACTATCAGCCCTTTCAGAGAGGCTCCTTTCATCCCTATTATCAAGGTCCATTCTCCCCTAGATTCCAGAGGGTATCAGGATATAGGGGCGCCCAGCAATCTGATAGATTGGAATTCTCTGACAGACCTTGGGGGGGGGGACAGGGGAAGAGACCTTTGAGGGGGACAGGAAACAGGTTTCCATCATCCACAATAAATCTAGGGATCTCGCTCTCATTGGAGGATGATTGAGACTCTGTAGACCATTGGAAATCTTCTACATCTGGTTCCTGGGTGCGCGACACCATCAGATTTGGCCTGGCTCTAGAGTTCCACTCCACACCCCCAAACTTTTTTGTGAAATGCCCTATTTCCAGGAATCCCATTAAACGGAACCTGATGGAGACAGCGATCAATCACTTACTGGAAATCAAAGCCATCCAACTGGTATCCCTGGATCAACAGGGATAGGGGTTCTATTCACTACTTTTTGTAGTCCCTAAGAGTTCGGAGGGATGGAGGGAAATCCTAGATTTAAAATGACTTAACCACACTCTAATCTAACGCAAATTTAAAATGAGTACGGTACAATCCATTCTGCTTAGCATAAGAAAGGGTGACTTTTTAACTTCCATTGATTTAACAGAGGCCTACTTATACATACCAATCAGACCTTCACACACCAATTTTCTCAGGTTCTGCTACAACAACCAGCATTTTAAATACGTCACTCTGCCCTTTGGGTTGTCAACTGCCCCCAGGACTTTTACAAAGGTTCTGGCAGCCCTGGCCACTCACTTTAGGATCGCTCCTGTGAGACTCTAGTGCTACCTGGATGATATCTTGATATTATCTTCCTCATACAAGCAGGCAGAATTGGATACTCAAATTACATTGCGAACCCTGCAACATTACGGTTTCTCCATTAATTGGGCAAAGAGTCAGTTGTCTCCCTCCACATGCCTAGCTCACCTGGGTTCGATAATAGACACAATTGAAGGAAGGGTGTTTCTATCCCCTGAGAGACAGGAGAGCATTAAGAACTTAGCTCAGCTTATCAGATCCCTCAAAGGGGTTCCTCTAGCTGATCTGTCTAAATTACTGGGGAAAATGATTTCCTGTATTTCCATTATTCCCTGGGCCCGGTTCCACGCTAGGTCACTTCAATGCTTCCGTTTCAAAGAACAGGACGAAGCAACTCCAAGACCCAAGTATTGGTTCCAACAAAAGTCCTGCTCTCGAGGTTTCCGGTTTCGCGTGGCTTCGGGGCAGCAGGAATTCGCGACAGCTCGCGATTCCTGCTGTGCTAGCCGTCGAGGTACCCCCGATCCAGATGGGTCAGGGGGATATGGCTGCCCTGTAGGGACAGCTGAAGAGAGAGGGGAGTCGGATAGGGAGGTGGGGGTGTCGCAGACCCCCCCCTTCTCCGGAAAAACCCCTTTTTCCCAAGGCGGTGGAGCGGCAGTCAGCAATGGCCGCCACGAAGAAGCCAGCAACCGGGTAAGATTGTGCTGGAGGACGTGTGAAGAGTGAAAGTTTTGTCTGAGCCGGGTCAAGTAACATCTTTTAAATTGCCTGGAATTGAGCTGTTTGAATTGCTGGAGGATACATTGTATCCCTAAGAAGAGCGAAAAGCGGCGGAGAAGCTGTTAAAGGGAACTTTTTTTTTCTTTACTCTCCCACCCCATGGAAACAGCAGAAATATTTGGATATATTGGACATTGAAAGTGGATTGCTTTGAAAGTTGAAGCTAAGAGACAAAAGGATTTTTGGACATTGAAAAATTTAAGAAATTGGAAAACCCTTGTTGGAGGTATGGATTTCTGATTATTTAAAATTGACATTGCAAGTGGGAAGGGAGAAAAAAAAAATTGGAGCAGAAGCTGAAAAAGGAGGAGATTGCCTAGAATCCCAAAGGAAGATATATGGTAATTGGACCTCTTTGATTAAAAATTAACCCCAGAAAGAGAAAGAGAAGAAGGAAGAAAAGTATTAACTTTTGGAACTTTTTTTTTTTAATTGCTTTTGATTGTCTTTGATTAAAAATACTTGTGGTTGTTTTGGAAAAAGTTTCCCTTTTCATAATGGCATCGTTTGTGGATGAACTAGAGATTGAATATCAAAAATATAAAAAAGAAGATACTTTGGGCACTTTGTTTCAATTCTTAGAAATGGCGTTATGTACTTATGAAAAGTTGATTACGCAGCAGAAGGACTGGGACAAGGAAGAAGAGGAAGAAGAAGCCATCTTTGATGAACAATGGGTCCCTTCCGGAGAGGAGGAGAAAAAGGATAAGAAAAAGGGGATTTTAAGAATTATAAAAACAACCAAAAGAGAGAAAAATGAGCGAAAAGGTGGAGGCAAGGTTAGAAAGCAAAGGAAAAGGAGCAAGAAAAGCGAAGAGAAAAAGCAAAGGGGTAAAAAGGGCAAGGAGAAGAATAAGCAAGAGAGAAAGGGGGGGAGGAGAAGCCTTAACGGGGGGAAGCAAGACCTAAAGAAAAAAAGTTTATTTAGAGACAATGGGTGAATTTAATTTAGATTAAAAGAGGGATTCTGGAGGGTACATAGGTTTGTGATATGTGTATTTAGAATATAAAATTTATTATGTAATCTTAGAATCTTTTAAACAGAATCCCAAGAAAAATTGCTATACGTAGTATTTTTAAGTTAGGGTAATGAGTTATAGATGTTACTCCAATTGGTGTACAGGAGAAGTATAGTAAAAAAAAAAAGATGAATGGATAATTGGAAATAGAACAGACAAAGAATGTTGTTGAAAATGGTAATAAGATATGGAAGGATATATATGCTTTTTTTTGGATTTTGTATATTGATAAAAGGCAATAAAATTTTAATTAATAAGAAATAATTTGGATGAAAAGGAGAAGTAGGGATAAGATATGAAGTTAATACTATATGAAGTATTGATATTATAAGTTGGAAATGTTATGCCTTATTGGTCTTTTATTATTATTTTTTCCTAGAAAAGAATTTATAAGCTGTTATGCCTTGACTCTGTGCATTGTTTTTATAAAACTGATAAAAATGGTTTTTATATATATATATAAAAAAGAAAATGATAATAAGATATGGAAGGATATATGGGATGAATATGATGTTTGAATTTGTGTCTGTGTGAAGAGTTTTAACCCGGGAACAGACAACCTTCAGAAAAGATCTTTTAGTTTTGTTTATGTTTTGTGTTTTGTATGTTTGTGTATTGTGTTTTTGGTAAAACTAACAAAATTTGTTTTTTATAAAAAAAAGGAAAAAAGAATCAATAAAACCTTGGAGGAATGTTAGATGAGAATAATTTAAACAAGCCAGAAAGAAATGAATATGATGACTATAAAATGGATAAATATGGAAGAGAAATGAAATTGAATAGGAGTAAAGAGAAATAATGAGAAATTTGCTGAAAGATATTTGTGTGTCCATATGGAGATGGGATAAATTGGAATTATGTTGTATAAAAATAATGTTTTATTCGACTTGTAAGGATTTATAATGTTAAGAGGTTTTATGTATTTATGTATTTAATGGTTAATGATGTGTTGTTTTATCTTTAAAATTAATAAAAAATTGGGGAAAAAAAAAAAGTCCTGCTCTCGCTGCACTGGTGGACTGTTCCAGCCATCAACAGGGGTTGTCCACTGCAAGAGCCCCTCAGACTCACCATCACTACAGATGCCAATCTGTTCAGATGGGGAGCACATTTCCAGGCCCTCTCAACTCCAGGGCATTGGTGAGCAGCAGAGCAGTTGAACAGCATAAATTGGTTAGAGCTCAGGGCAGTCCATCTGGCCTTTTGCAGTTTCCTTCCACACATTCAAAGGAAATACATCCTCATTCTTACAGACAACCTTACTACGAAAGCACACATCAACAGACAAGGGGGGATCCACTCAAAACAACTAATGTGAGAAGCAGAAAGACTGTGCCTTTGGGCGGAAAGGAACTTGGGATCCATCAGAGCGGAACACATCTCAAGTCTGACAAACACACAGGCAGACTGGTTAAGCAGGGCCACAGTCAACCAACCAGAGTGGTGCCTACACCCAGAACTGTTTCAAGTGGCAGTGCAGAGATTTGGACTACCAATTAGAGATCTGTTCGCTTCTCCCCTTAACACACAGCTCCCGAGATTCATTTCAAGATACCCTTTCTACGGAGCGGAGAATGTCAATGCCCTTCGTTGCCAGTGGCCTCAGGGACTCCTATATGCCTTCCACCCTCTCCCATTGATACCCAAAGTGGTCCAAAAGATGCTGGAAGAGAAAGTGGAACTGATCTTGATGGCACCATTCTGGCCCAGGAGACTGGTTCGCAGATCTGAGGGGTCTGTCCACAGAAGACCCATGGAAAATTTCACCGCACAGAATTCTACTCACCCAGGGACCGGCCCAACACCTGGACCCTCAATGGCTACACCTAGCCATTTGGAGGTTGAGCGGCGACTGTTGAGGTAATTCCCTGTTAGGAGAATGAGCGCATACAGGGAGACGTATTTGAGAGAAGTGTTTAAATAATACACACACAGCACACAGATACACTGTACAGTAAATGTAGGTATTTTTTACTTTCAATAAAGGTTTATGCAAAGTTCAAAATAAGCAGTCCAAAGTCATTCACAGGTTAACTCAATCAGTTTTCAGTCCAGGGATAATCCAATAACAAAGTCGAATGTCAAAAACAGTTCAGTATAAGACTTATATCAAATCCAGGAATATCAATCAATTAGAAAGAATGGCAAAACTCTCCAACAGAAGGTAAACAGAGACTCACTCACTTCTGAGACTAAGACTAAGACAACCCAGGTTTCTGGCTCCATCTTATGGCCCTTTGAGAAACCACACCCAATTACACTTTTAGGATTCTCTTAAAGAGACAGTATTAAAATGTCTATCCTGGTTTATATATTGTCCAACTCAAATATCTGTTAGGTGACTACCTAACAGCATCATCTAAGGAAGGAGAACCTCTCGACTAAGGTGATCAACACCATTCAAGCAGCTCAGCGCCCCTCAACAAGCCGCATCTATAATGCCACGTGGAACATTTTCTATAAATGGTGTTCAAAATCCAAAGTAGACCCTTTTGCTCCATCAGTGGCACAAGTGTTAGAGTTTCTTCAAGACGGACTCGACAGGGGTCTCTCACCAAACACCTTAAGATGACAGGTTGCAGCTATTGCATCGGTGGTGACCTGGCAGGGTCTAACGTCCATCTCCTACCACCCTCGGATAAAGAGCTTTCGCCAGGGAGCCACAAATCTATGTTCACCAGTGGTACATTGTTACCCAACCTGGGACCTTAACAAGATACCCAAGCACTTTCGCAGGTCCCATTTGAAGCACTGAAAACTACCACTCTCCATTTTCTTACATACAAAGTAGTCTTCCTCGTTGCTATAACATCAGCAAGACATATCTCGGCACTAGCGGCCAGAAAGGACCTCTATATTTTTCAAACAGACAGGGTCATTCTGCAACCAGACCCCACTTTCATACCAAAGGTCAACTCGGCCTTCCACAGGGCACAAGAACTGGTTCTCCCAAACTTTTGCCCCAGGCCTTCACAAGAACTATGGCACCGGCTGGATGTCTGCAGAGCTCTTCGTGTGTACTTACATCGAATGGCTCCCTTCAGGAAGACTGAAGCCCTTTTTCTATCTTTTAACCAACCACTCAGGGGCATAAGGTCTCACCTTCAACTACAGGCAGATAGTTGAAAGTCACAATAGCCAAAGCGTACGAGACTCAATTATTACTTGTGCCTAGAGGCATCACAGTGCATTCGACAAGAAGCATGGCAACCTCAGCGGCCTGGGCCACTCAAGCCCCTATAGCAGAAATATGTAGAGCAGCGACATGGGTTTCTCCATCGCCCTTTATTAGACATTGTTAGGGATGTACACCCTAGCAGAATCTGCACGTCAGTCAGTCAGTCAGGCAAAATATGTGAGATAAACGTTTTTGTAGAATACACTCAGTAAAACAGATACACTGTGCGAGTTAAATAGTTTATTCCAGTAAGAGTTTTAGCATAGTCAAAACAGTCCATATATCATTCACTAGTTCAGTCCGTCCGGGGATTATTCAGTTGCAAAGTCCAGTGTCGAAAAAGAGGTCAGTAAACTTACAAATATCAGTCCAGTAATAAATCTTCTCACAGTAGAGATACAAAGAAATTCAAACCTCCTTTCTCTCTTCAGCAAAAGCAGCAGCAGGAAACCATCAATCCATCATTGTTAGCAAGCAATTCAGTAAGCCAGCAATACAGTAAGCTCTCTTGCTCCCTCTTATGGCGGTTTTACAGCCGCACCCAAAATTATATGCTTTGCAGTTAAAGTGACACACACTTACTTACAATCATAGTTTATATATATTATTTTTACCCAAACTAAGTTAAGTAATCTTGTTATTCCTAACAGACATTACAAAATGGATGTCTTTGCATCCACTGAAGCCTCCTTTGGCAGGAGGATGTTACAACGAGTCCACTCGGACAGTGGGGGAGCTCCAGACCAGACGGATACCTTCCCATAGGACAAGCCAAGCTTTGATATGTCCCACTCCCTGGATGCTTGGAGGAGCTCAATGGAGACAAGGGCGTTGGTACTTACCTGATACGCCCGTTCTCTGTAAGCTGCGACAAGCATCCAGCCCCATCCAGTATCTGTCTGGTGGGATCCTGTTCCGGACAATGACTAATCTGACAGAATATAGAAACCAATGAATGACTATCTTGCAGAAGAGGGTGGGGATCGCATCACCTCATCTTTGCCAAAACTGGGGGAGGCTAGGGAGGAGCCAGGGAGGAGCAGCAGCATCCTAACTGTTAAGCCCAGCCTATCCGAGTAGAGACTTAGCACCTCCCATTCTCTGGATGTGCGTCACAGCTCACAGAGAACAGGTGTATCAGGTAAGTACCAACGCCCTTTCCCTTTTCCGTACTTATATGAATGTATTTCAAGTTCTGATTGTTCTGTTAAAACATCATCTTTTCAAAGCAGCAATAAGGTGATGGTAAAAGCCTCCTGTTTAACTGCTGATCAATATGTCTTAATGACAGGTGTCAAAATAGCAAGGATTACTATGCCACTCGCTTTAAGTAACACATAACAAATTGAATGACACTGACTGAGAACGGATTAATAGCATTAGAGACACACCGCCAGTGAACTCATCATCTACATCAGCTATTCTAGATAAGCCTGTGTGTCAACACAATGTTCCTCATCAGATTGCAAATACTGGGAATTGTGGGCATTTTCCAAAATAAAATTCTTTGATAGCAAGCTACTGAAAAATAATCAAAATGTGTAGCACTGAGTTCACTGACAGTTAAATTTCTTGCAATGCTGTGTCTCCGCATTGAGATATTAATATCTCAGATATTAGTTGCCATCAGTGCAGATTGATTTGTCATGCTTCACAAGAAGTAGCATTTCCCTCCCCTTCCTCCTCCCCCCGCCCCGAGCAAGCCAGAAATAAATGATACGTGATTTACCATCAGCAAAATACAGATTCCAGGAAGACATTGAATTAGAGACAGATTCTGTTGCCTCTTCACGTCAAGGAGAAGCTGAGGTTGACAGTATTGTGGATGAAGATTGCAAGTAAAGTCACATTCTGACAAAATGGTTTTATAAACAGCTAACATAACTAGGACAGCTCTAAATTTGAGTATACCATGCTCTTTCCTTCTACCCACCAGCCCACCTGTTTGCTACCATAAACTTAAAAGAAAAATAAAACATCAAGAAGGTCCATATCTCATATTTTCCTTCTCCTGTCTGCACTATAATACAGAGAGTAAGGGAACATGAGAGTTAGATGGATGAAGAGCATTTGGGTGAAAGTCAAAGTACAATGCCCAGGAATATAGTTGGGACAGAATGGATACTTTGTTCAAGATCCCCTCAACCTTACCTGTGCTATTATCTATGGGGGGAGGGGTGTCAAATGATTGTTACATAATTGTTCTTCATATGAATTAATTTAGCAAATGTTGAGTCAACTCCCCAATGGGCCTGCAATGTTGCTACAAGACAAATTCTTGAGCAGTATATTGAGTTGCAGATGTATTGTCTCAACTGTTGCAAGAAATAAAGCACTTAAAAGAGGGGTCTCAAACACAATTTACCTGGGGGCCGCTGGAGGCAGAGGCTGGGTGAGGCTGGGCCGCACATAGAAGTGTTTAGCCAGCTAGCAACGCATGGAGAACGCACTAATATTAAACTTTCATATCATGGTGGGGGCCACAGGATATCGTCCTGCGGGCCACAATTGGCCCATGGGCTGCAAGAATGAGACCTCTGACTTAAAAAGATTGTGACTCGTTCTACTGTGCCTTATATACATTAGCAATTCTCAAGAAACATCAGCAGTCAAGAGCCCAGTGGATTACTGCCATCTGTACTGTAGAGGCAGCTACCCTTGAAGAATTTCTAAAAAGCTGCAATTAGTTCAAAATGCAATGATACAAACAGTTGTGAGTGTCTCCAAGTATGCAGACTGTATATAAATGCACTCACTGTATTGGTTGCAAATGTGCTTCCAGACCCAGTTCAATATTATAGTGATCACTTATAAAGCCCTTCTTGGATGGGGCTGTGTGTGAGGCCACTTTTCTCCAATAGTTCCTACCTGTCTCATCAGAATCAGAAAGAGTGGCATGTTATAGCCATCAGCTGCCAGTCATTTGGTGGGACTGAGGAAGCAATTATTTTTGTTGTTGTTTTTGTGGCAACTGTCTTTTGGAACATCATTACCTTGGGGAATCAGTTGTCCTTGACTCTGCCAATCTTTTACAAAGCTCTGAAGAACTCATAGTGTTACTGGGCATTGGGGTCGAATTATCATTTAGAACCTGCAGGATAGTTGTATTAATGGCTGTTTAAGTAATATTTACCTTGCCTGCTGGTTATACATTTTAGTTTGCTGCTGTTTTTGTTTTCAACAGCTATTAGCCATCCTGAATCCCCATGGTGAAATGGGTCGCCCTATCAATCTAATTAGGTAGATATTCTGTGTTACGATAGAGTAAATCCCATAATTTTCAGTTTTGCCATGCTGCTCCTTATGCTTGTTTTTAGCTTAATATCAATTAATTTAGCTAATTAAATGCTTTTGATTACTTCTGTCAGGATAGCAAGAATTTTACCCTCTCTAAACCAATGTTCACTGAGATCACAAGAAAGACTACTTCTCAATTAAACATGCTGGATAGAAACACTCTATTTAGCCTAAATCAAGGATGTAGGGAGAAGTCTGCAATTCCCTTAAAATTCATGGATGAAATCACAGTGACTGAACTTCAACAATTGGATTTTTAACAAGGTATTCCAAAGATGCAGTATATAATCTAAATATAATTGTAAAACATACAATATATATTTCATTTTATTTATTTTTAAATTGGAATGTATTTGTCACATGCACAGACACTTAATATTGTAGCATGTTTTAAAATAAAATAAAATAAATCAATAATCCACTGTTCACTAACAGATTTTTGCATGAATTCTCCTCCAGTCCTCATGTGCAAGTTAATTTTTTTTCATTTGCTCTGTGCAACAGTAAATTACATCTCAGATTAAGAATGAATCTGTGTTTGCATCTGAGCAATTGTTTGAATGCTGATAGAAGAATCTCTACTGGATTCATAGAGAAAATTGTAGAAATAACAATAATGACTCTTACCAATATTGAGTAACATTTTCAAGTAATTTCTTTTTTATTTCACCAAATTAAAATTATTTATTTTCCTTGTTTTGTTTTTAATGGTGTAACTGCTGGGAGTTTGAGTGTAACGTGTTTTGACTGTAGCAGTTTGAAATACAATAAACAAATGGTCCTGTTAATATAATTTCCTTACAAATTAGTGAAGATTCCATGCTGCAGTTTCCCATAATGATTCTTTCCTGCAGAATAAACAAAATACAGTATGTCTACAACCTTCTTGGCACAAATTAATATGTGCCATTAATGTCAAATGTATAGACTAGCCAGTATGATTTCAGCTTTGTCCCTATTATAGCCCATGTAAATCTGGGAAATAGTGTTAACTAGACAGCATTTTGGGTCATTGTTTCAGAGAGCTTTCCTTACCAGATTCCTCAATATCTTCAACAATGAGAGTTTCTAATGTATTGACTCACTGGAAAAGTAGGGATAGATACATCTGCCTTAAAAATAACCCATGTTGAATTGAACATCTCAGTGAAACATCAGCACAGGAAATATTTTGTGACATTCTGTATTATTTCATAAGCTGCCTTATGAATGTTTATGATAGAAAATGTTTTACAAAGTTTGCCAAATTTCAATTCATGTGTTCTTTTATACCAGGGGTGTCAAACTCAATTTCATTGAGGACCACATCAGGGTTGCATTTGACTTCAGGGAGCTAGAGTAGGTGTGGCTGTGGTGGGTGTGGCCATCTCAACGTCACTCATATCGGGGGTGCCTGTGGTGGCCCGAGTGCAGTATCTGCTATCCCGCATCAGATGGGCGGCTCATGATAGGGAGCGAAGGGAAGAGAAACGACAGGAAGCGAGGTTTCCTCTTGATAAGCGCGCCCCGAATGTCTTGGCACACGCTCTTTTATTGTGCTTTTTTACAAGAAAATGATTTAATCAAAGCTCAAGTCAAACATGGTAATCTCATCAGGATGTGCATGTTTACAAAGCTGCATACCGGACAGATTATTTACAATGTGGATAAGCTTATTAACAATCGTCTAGCTCCTTGTCCCTTGTACGTGCCTTGCAAAGGTCACTGAAGAGACAGAAGTTAATGATTACACGTGAATGATACAATGTTGCAAACACATGAATAATACATAGTTGCAATGATACATAGTTGCAATGATACATAGTTACAACATCTCCTCTGTTTTTATTATATATGACGAGTCTTCTTCCTCGTCCGAGAAGACAGGAACCATTTTTCTGAAATGTTCGCCGTCCCCGTCATCTAGGCAAGAGTGCGGCCTGTCAGCGTCAGGGTTGTCCAAGGAGCGGTAACTCAGCAATGACATTTTTTCGTCCAGTGTTGAGGATATAACATGAGCTTGCAATAGCACCTTAACATCAGCAGTTATGAAGGATAATTAATTTTTTTTTAAAAAAATTGCAATATTCTATTAAAACAACAAGGTCCTATAATACATATCAATATAATGATTATTAATGATCCTGCCAATGCAGTTAAAAAGGTTGTAAACCATGGTGAAATAGAAAACAACACCCCCCCCCCGCTATCAGCATAAAGACAACATTCTTCTTTAAGCGCAGCACACAATCCCCCTTGTTTTAAAAAATAACAGATCTAAGCCTCTACAATTTTGCAAGAGGGGGTATTCCATGGGTACCTGTAGGGATATAAAATCATCAGAGTTATACACACAAGCCATACTTGAATGCAAAATGATTTGGATTTAACAATTTCATCCCCGTGGACACATGCCATGAAACCGGTGTAACAAGTCCAAACAAAATTATTGCCAGGGATAAAATACATTCCTTTCAGGCATGATGTTAAAGTTCCTCCTGAAGTGGTGTAGATTGCAGGATATCCCCTGGTTGTGTGGGTGCGTCTGCCAAATCGAATTGAAGTGGTGGGTAGAAGTCTTCTATGCAAGAGAAATTGGTTGTAGAACTTAAACGAACGCCTTGAAAGTCAGTTATAGTCCAAGCAATATTATCTCTTCTATGAGGCTTCTGCGGATCGTCATGGACAGTTCTTTTGAAGCGTCGTTTGTTGACAGGATCAGAGTTCGGGTATATAAAAGCATGACAAGTAGGAGAGAGGGCTATGGACAAGTTAGTTGTAGAACATTTACGAGATGAGGAGGGAATGCAATTAGTAGAAAAAGGATAATAATTACAATAATGACAATAAAGATTAATTTGGTAATTCATCAAGGATGTTAGTTGGGGTGGGGAAACCCATAATACAATAGAAGGACATCTAGGTCCCCCTATGTTTTAGATTGAATAGAGGAAAAGATTTTAAGGTTCCTTTCCGTAGGAAGAGTAAAGAAGGAACAAAAGAGCGAGTGGTAGAGTGTTCTTTAAATAAAACAGAAGTGACAGAGTGAAAACTATGGGTAGCATTTTCATGACGTACCCACATGGAACAAGTATAATAGCCTTCTGTTAATGAAATGGTTTTAACACGAATAGTCTTTTGACAGGAAGCATAGGTTTTGTTGAAGTAAGGTAGAAATTGCAAAGAAGATATAGGCAAGAATATCAGGAAGAGTTTTAAGATACAGATGTAGCAGAGGAATTCCCATGATAGGGTCTAACTGCCCTACCAGGGATCCAGCAAGTGGTTTTGTCTGGCAGTAAGATCGCAGCGTAGCCTCGTCCCCAAGTGAGAAGCTCAGCGGGACCCTGCCAGGCAGGATCTGGCAATCTGCGATAATATACCAGAGGTCTGTTAGGCGGGGGTGAGGGGGAGGAAAAATGACGTGAAGCAGCAGAAGTGGGAGGAATGCCAGTCAGATTGAGAAAGTTTAAAGTGTAAAGACAAATGTTAAGAGAATTTTGCAATGCTGGGAGGTTCGGGGTTTTTTCCCGCAACGAATATCGATCAAGAGCACTTTTCAGAGATAAGTTCGCTCGTTCCACAATAGCCTGCCCCTGGCTGTTGTAGGGAATCCCAAACTTGTGGGTTACATCCCATCTGTTACAGAAGTCCTGGAAAGCAGAACTTGTATAGGCAGGTCCATTGTCAGTTTTGATTTCTTTTGGATGTCCCAGCGAGGCAAAGGTACGAATTGAATGATTGATGACATGTTTTACAGTTTCTCCCCTTTGAGGAGTAGCCAGAATAAACCCTGAATATGTATCGATGGAAACGTGCAAATATTTCCAAGGGGCAAAAGGTGGATACTGAGTTACATCCATTTGCCAAATTTCACAAGCTTTTAATCCTCTAGGATTTACTCCTATGGGAATGGAATGTCCTTGCTTACTACATGTGGGGCATTGTTGAATAATGGCAGCAGCTTCTGCCTGAGTTAGAGCAAATTGAAAAGTTATCATAACTTGGCGGGGGAGATTCAAACATACTCCCTGCTTCTATTTTATAATGGACTTTTAAAGCCTCCATAATTTTCCTCCAAGTGACCAAAATGCCAATAGGTGCACGAGGAGGACTATGGAGATGTTCACCAATTTTTTGCCAAGTGGAAATTTTTAAGGACCCTTCCTCTGAATAATTGGGACAATGTTGCCACACATAAGCCAACAATGTAGCAATAGGTTTCTTTTTTACAGGCGAGCCCTTTAAATTAGCAGAATATTTAGAAGAAGAAGCGACTAACTCCCTCAATTCCTTCAGATGCTGCGTCTGTTGTTGAGAAAAGTTTCCACCCATACTTACGAAAGTCGAGACCGTGTTTCAGATCCGATGATGTGCAATTCGCTTCAGGCCTGGCGATGCACAGCTCCCATCGAGCTGATAAGATATGGGCGCGTCGCAACGTATCCCCCTTAGGGAGTCACGTCGGGGTCACCAGAATGCGGTATCTGCTATCCCGCATCAGATGGGTGGCTCATGATAGGGAGCGAAGGAGAGAGAAACGATGAGCGCGCCCCGAATGTCTTGGCACATGCTCTTTTATTGTGCTTTTTTACAAGAAAATGATTTAATCAAAGCTCAAGTCAAACATGGTAATCTCATCAGGATGTGCATGTTTACAAAGCTGCATACCGGACAGATTATTTACAATGTGGATAAGCTTATTAACAACCGTCTAGCTCCTTGTCCCTTGTACGTGCCTTGCAAAGGTCACTGAAGAGACAGAAGTTAATGATTACACATGAATGATACAATGTTGCAAACACATGAATGATACATAGTTGCAATGATACATAGTTGCAATGATACATAGTTGCAATGATACATAGTTACAACACCCGAGTGCTCTGCCAGTGAAAACAGAGCTCTGTTTTTGCTGGCAGAGGGTTTCAGGAGGTCATCGCAGCCGAAAATGGAGCTCGGAGGGCCGTGCACAGCCCTTCTTAGCTCCATTTTCACTGGCAAAGGCACCACAGGCTGGATCCGGCCCATGGGCCATGAGTTTGACACCCTACTATGAAACCAGTGAAGTAACTATATCTGCCCATATTTAGGCAGATTACATTTTCCATGATATATCGTGAATGGATGCATTTGACGCGTTAATGTACCATCATTTAAAAATATAATTAAATTTTAGTCAAAGTAAAGTTCTTATTCAACTCCTACCTTAGTAACTACAGGTAATCCTCAACTTACCAGCACATTAGAGCCCAACATTTCTGTTGTTTAGTGAGATGTTTGTTAAGTGAATTTTACCCCATTTTACTCCATTGTTAAGTGAAGCACTGCAGTTGATAAGTTAGCAAACTGGTTGTTAAATGAATCCAGCTTTCCCATTGAATTTGCTTGTCAGAAAATGTGATCACCTCATCTTAGGATATCGCAACGATCATAAATATGAACCAGTTGTCAAACATCTGAATTTTGATCACATGTTTATACTGGAAAGATTGTAAGTGTGAAAAATGGTCACTTTTTAAAGTGCTGTTGTAACTTTGGTCATTAAACAAACTGTCGTAAGTCAAGGTCTACCTATACTGACTATTATCCTAAATCGGTCATCAAAGATTTTTATCTTGCCTTGGTATAAAAAGACATCTGAATGAATGAGATGTGACACGGCAGAAAGGTCAAGTAGAAATAAAAACACACACACACCAGTTCAGAGGTGGCATTCAGCCAGTTCTGACAGGTTCTGGAGAATCAGTAGTGGAAATTTTGAGTAGTTCGGAGAACCGGCAAATACCACCTCTGATTGGCCCTGTCCCCATCTATTCTCTGCCTCCTGAGTCCCAGCTGATTGGCTGGGTCTTCTATTGTTGCCCTGCACAGGAGGACGTAGCTGGAAAGCAGGTTAGTGGGGTGGGGAGGGAATGGGCTTTTGCAGTAACCTTCTCCTGGAGTGAGGAGAGAATGGAGATTTTACAGTATCCTTCCCTGCCACGCCCAACAAGCCATGCCATGCCTACCGGTAATAAATTATTTTGAATCCCACCACTGCACCAGTTGTGTTTTAACATTCAACTCTTGATGCAGGCAATCTTCAAGTCTATAGGGACTAATGCTGAGGAGATCTTTGGCTGTGGAAAGGAGGCCATTGTCATATGGTCCACATTAGAAGTCAACAACAGAAAAGCAATGAGAGGGTAGTTTTAATTGAGTGCCTTTTCCAATCTTCTCTTATACAGATCTGATTGCCTGAGACTGGAAGGTTTGGCTTGAGGTGAATAAAGAGGATCATAGTTATTTTGTAGAAGATGAGAATATTAATGTTAGTGTAAAAGTAGCTACAAATTCTAAGTGTGGTAAAATGTTTGAATGTGCTTTGGATTCAGACGTTGCCAACAGTGGACTATGTTAGGGATAACATTGTTTACCCTAACTGGTTTAGGTAAAATAATAAATATGTTATCATAGTTTGTTAGTTAAAGTGTCTGCAACTTTAACTGTAGGAATGTAATTAAGGGAGTGGTTGTAAAAGCACCATAAAAAGAAGCAAGGCACAGCAGCTTGCTCTCTCTGGCTTGATGATCCCTAATTACTGGATGAAGACTGCGTTTTTCCCCTACTGGAAAAGGGAGAGAGAAAGGACTGATTTGTAAATGAACTGACATAGGATATTCTACACGGACTTTGCTAATTAAATATCCTTGAATGGACTGACTAAAACGATACATGACTAATGGACTGTTACTTTGACTATGCTATAAAAGTCCAAGTGTAATAAATTATATTTTTGATAACACAAGCGTATCTGTTATTTTTTACTGTATGTTAACCAACATACAAACTTATCTCACTCATTTATCTGTGTGCCTATCTGACTAACGCTGCACATTCTTTTTAGCTTGTCTCCTTAACACTGGTTGGGGAACCCAGGCTTAACAGACTTCATGGAAGAACAAATGCATGCCCAATTTTCTAGTTTGTATTGTTAATTGGTACATTGGATGAACTGACCAATGCAAAGAATACTGTAAAAGTGCAAAGGTAAATCTTCCAAGGGTTTTCAAATCATTTTGATTCACTCTGAAGACTTTTCAATTATATTTTACTAAATCTGCTTTTGATTATAGTGATTAGTGGAGCTGGGAAGTTAATTTATAGAAGACAAGTGTGTCTGTTCTCTATGGTTTCTCTGTTTCTGAGCCGTAGTCCAAATTGAGTTATTAGCATCTCTGTCATACAGAAAAAAAATTCACATTACAGGTAATTTTCATACTGGCACATTGAACTGAGCAGCACAGAACTGAAAAAGAAATGTCACGTTTGTACAAGGTTGTAGCTCTTGGAAAAATGACATGTTTCTTCCGATTTCGCTTATGTGAGAAGTATTTTTAAAATTCATCTGTATATATTGGATGTAAAACCTTGCTTAATTATTTGTCCTGTTATTTCCAGGGGTGGGATTCAATTTTTTTAACAACCGGTTCTGTGGGTGTGGCTTAGGTGGTGGATGTGGCTTGGTGGTCATGTTATTGGCTGGGTTTAGCCAACTCAATATCACTCACATCAAGGCATGCATCTCCTCGCTTGGCCTCTCAAGACTGTGGGGATGCTGCAACAGTCGTAAGTGTGGAAAATGGTCATAAGTCACCTTTTTCAGTGCCCTTGTAACTTTGAATGGTCACTCCACACAAGCAAAGTACCAGCAAAGGAGGGGAAAAAAACTCCAGAGACGTTCCTGAGACAGGAAGTCTAGTCCTGCCAAGAATGTAATAAGAGTTAATAGAGAGGCAGTTTCTGTAAGCAACACCAGAATGTTTCCTTCCTGCCTTCCTTACAGGATTAGGCCAGTAATTTCTTCTAACAACCAGTTCTCCGAACTGCTTAGAATGTTAATAATCGGTTCTACTGAATAGGTGCAAACTGGTAGAATCCCACCCCTGATTATTTCATAATCTAGCATTAAACTTCCTCTTTAGTTTTTGGGAGGAGCAAGCCTGAGAAAAGTTATGCTTTCACTCTCAGTGGCTTGACATCTCTCCCTTATTCAAAACACAGCCCCAGTCCCATGCTTTGAATCTCTCACCCTGGGAAATGGTGCAACCTTACTGAATTTCTCTTGGCTTATCTCAAAGGCATGAGTCGTGCATTGCACTGGTTGGCACAAATATAAGAGCTATAAGGAAAAGAGGATTGTTTCTCACCTCCTTGCCAATTAGGATGCAACTGAATTTTCTTCCACATACTTTTTTCTGGTGATGTTTTATCGGCCTCAATTTTTAATGCCACTTAAAACAAGTTAATATTGGTGCTTTTGAACTGATCGATTGATATGCTGTTGGTTTTGATTACTACGTGTTGGCCAGTGGTGGGATTCAAATACTGTGAAATCTCCAGTCAGAGGTGGTATTTGATGGTTCTCCAAACTACTCAAAATTTCTGCTACCAGTTCTCCAGAACTGGTCAGAACCTGCTGAATAATACCACCTCTGGTCTTGGCCATTATCCATTGACTTACTTTAACAGTATTTTATTGTGGCTCTACTCTTTTATATTAAAGGTGAGCAGAATACATGTATCTTAAGCCAGAAAATGAATATTGATTCTGTAATTATAAATAAAGAAATAAAGCCCAAGAAATCCACTCAAGCTATGGATGCCAGCCTTGAATAAATACGGTGTGGTATTTTCATACTCCTAGAAACAAACGTTATCACTGACCTTATTTCAGTGATAACATTCATTTCTAAAAGTATGAAACGAATCAAGAAGATTGGTGGGTGACAGGGATTATTTTGTTCAAAAATGTTCCTTCAGCTTCTGTCATGGTTGGTATCTGCAAATACATCTTTTTGTGCACTAGAGAAGAACTAGCTGTGGACTTTCGTCGGCTGGAATGATAATGAAATAAATGAGCCAGTCACCCGCTTAAAATAAAGCAGACGCACACTACATAAAAAATAAGATTGCTTAAGTAATGGACTTTCAGCACTGCTTGGTGTCAGCATCATGCGGTCTTTGTGACAATGTTCAGGAAATGGTTGAACAAAATGGTTAGAATAGGCAAGAGGGACATATCTCAGTAAGATGCCTTAGACAAGCAAATGATTCAGGAAATTAAGGGCATATCAGCAGATTTGTGTTTGTTGTCTTTTTTTCTCCCTAGGTTTCATTTTGCCAAGCAACTGCTTTTATGCAGGCTGTATTTTCTGGTTTTTGAAGAATTGCAACACCTACTTTTGCACAGGTTCATTTTTTTCCCACAGATGCTCCAAACAAACTACCCTGTGTTATGATACTGTATATATAGATAGCTAATTGTCTAACTGAGAAAGTATAGTGATTGCACTGTATCAAATTAAGTGATGTTTTTAATCTTCAAGTTATTTTTCTTTCTCGAAAATAAAAAAAACTGTCCTACAGTATTCTAGTAAGATTGGAATTGCCTTATAATGGTATAACCATTTTCTATGATGGGGCAAGATCTTTAAAAAATATAAGCTGTATCAGTAGCTATGCAAAATATATCCACCAACTATAGCTGGAATATACTCTCAAATAATTGAAAATGCATCCTTCTCAGGAATTTTATAGTGATTTTTCATAATGGAAATAATATGGTACAAATTGATTGAAATCAGTCTCTTTTTCCAGATTTACATTACTGAAGGGAAGAAAGATTACAGTTTTCAGCCTAATTTAAACATAAATTTAAAAAGTCCAAATGTACTGTAATTGTCCCAAAAGGATGGCTGATATGATTTGGAGACCATCCTAAATCCTATGATCTGATCCTACTGTCCAGGATGGAATATTCTCATATTTTTTTTGAAACAAATTTTATTAATTTTAAAAACAACCAAAACATCATTAAACATTAAATATTCTCATTTTATGGTCTAGTTCACAGCCAAGACAACACAGTAATTTTTCCTTCATCCAGATTAGAAAAAAAATATATGTTTAGTTAAGACAGGAATATTCCTGTATATTTCCAGCTCATTCATGAAGCTATAATTTCTACGGTCTCTAAATGCTGCACGCAGAGTACATATAATGCACAATTATGTATCAGATTTTTTTGAAGCTTGAAGAGCTTGAAGAGCTGTCCTCCTCAGAATGTATAAATCTCAGAAGGCCTTAAATAGCATCTTGTTAAAATAATAATCTATTTGTGTTTTATGTTCTTAGAATTCATTGTAAAAAGTTAAGTTATGAACGAAACCTAGAGTGAATGGTCACCAAGAGTAGTAATGGCAAAGAAGCTCAGGAGGCAAAGCATAAAATAATACCCTCTTCTATTCTGGGCACAAAAATGATAATCTTGTTAAAATAAAAAACAACAACTGTATTTTATGTTCTTGTAAAAATATAAGTTACGAAGCAAACCTGAATAGTCACCAAGAATAAGTAGTAGGTAGTGGCAGAGAAGCTCAGGAGGCAAAGCATAAAATGATCTCCTCTTGTGGGCACAAAATAGTACAGCTGGATTAGCAATTGAATCTTACTTCATCAAAGGCAATATAGTAATATTTTGCTTCCTACTGTCGAGTCAGCATAATTTAGAGTTTTAAGCCAATCATATGATATTCACATACCTTTCACAGACTGTTCTAATCCTGGTCATTCATATTCATATTCATATACCATCAGGGAGACATTATAGGTGTCTTAAAATGAGGACTAATAGACTGAGAAACACTTTCTTTTCCAAGGCAATAATTGTCTTGAATCAAACAGTGCATTTGTGATTTAGTCCTATGTATATAATGGCATTTTTAAACTATTTAACTTACTAAACGTTTTAGATAGGTTTTAGACTAGGTATTGTTGTTGTTGTTGTTATTATTATTATTATTAAATACTCTAGTGTGATTGTGATGTAGTGTTTGGCGCACTGTGCTGGAGTAGCTTTCAAATTTCATTGTATTCGTGGAATGCAATGACAACAAAGGTATTCGCTCTATTCTCTATTTCCTTTAAGATTAGTGAACGGTCAAATCATTCTTCCTGGCATGATAAAATGTGTTTACCGTATATACTCGAGTATAAGTCAACCCGAATATAAGCCGAGGCACCTAATTTAACCACAAAAAACTGGGAAAACTTATTGACTCGAGTATAAGTCGAGGGTGGGAAATGCAGCAGCTACTGGTAAATTTCAAAAATAAAAATAGATGCCAATAAAAACTTTCACTAGGACAGTTGAGAATAAGTTTGATGTTCACAATTTCTTCTTTGAAAGAGACCAGTAAATAGGGAACAAGAAGATGAAGAAAAAGAAGTGTGTTTTTTCACACTTTTCACACTGAAGTGAACAAAAATGGCATCATAGGAACAAGCTTATTCTCAGCCCAAAGGTTTGTTTCTGATTTCTTCCCTGATTTAAGGGAAATTTGGGAAACGATCTCACTATCATGAAAGGTTTGATTGATTCACTAACCCAAAAGATGATGATGATGACAGTGGTAGGCAGGAGTCACTCTTTCCCTTGCAAGAAAAAACCAAGAGCCGTTCTTATGATCTCTCTCTCTCTCTCTCTCCCCCCCTCCTCCCCCTCCTCCCGAGTGGACTGAAAGCAACTGGAGCTGAGGAAATGAAACTGAGTGGAGCGACCTCGGCTCGCATTGCTTTTTCAGCCTAGAGCTCAGAAAAGCCTCCCCCTCCCATGCTTAAAAGTTGCAAAGGAAACACGGAAGCAGGGAAGCGGCTGCCCAGCTTCGGAGCTCCACACCATTTTTTTTCAGAGGGGAATCTGACTCGAGTATAAGCCGAGGGGGTTTTTTTCAGCACAAAAAATGTGCTGAAAAACTCGGCTTATACTCGAGTATATACGGTAAGTTGTTCTCGGTGTTGTGCTTCCCAGAATGGAACTTTAGTTGTGACAGTGACATTGTGTCAGAGGCATTCTCCTCCCATCCCTTCTCTGTCATGTATTGGATCTTTTGTGCAGATTTCAACATAATTACATCCCTCAAATCAAATGAATCCAATTATATCTATGTGTTGCTTCTACCCAATCCCATGGGTAACAACTGCACGCAGAAAAGTGTACTCATGAGTGATAATTTTGTTGTGCATATTTTTCAGTGTGGGTTGTTAATGATACGGTATCTGTAGGATCATCTTCAAGAATTGTTTCGCCCCTTTTTGACGCTGCAATTTCTGATTGGAAAATGCTAAAGCACTCAAGTGAATCAGGAATCAAGTGAAACAAGCATCATAAGAATCATAAACTTAATAATTTCTAAATAATTGAGAAGAAATGTGAGAAGTCTGCTGATACTTTGCTCTCTGTCCTTTAAACAAAAAACAAAAAAACTAGTACTGACGTTTTGACAAGGTTAATAGGAAAAGGTATTTCATTGCATTTGAAAGAAATCTTTGCCTGGCTTAGTGACAACAAATGTATGTAAAATAAATCACTGCTTGAGCTTTTAATAAACTGGCCCTTTGCTTTGCTTCTTATCTTGTCAGATCAAGGCAACTGGTTTATTAATCATCATGGCTGATACCAAATAAGGCTTACCTCGGCCAATGGTCAGGGTATTTCATAACTTCAGAAGATTATATAAGACAAGTGGAGGGCAGCTCGGTGTTAATAAAAACAGTTTTGCAAATCACAAGAGTTATGATTTCTCCTAGAGTTGTGGCTCATATGGTTGATGGAGACGATGTGTATTCCTTTTACTATTGAAAATGGTTATTTCAGATGAAGCTTTAGAGGAATCAAACTCTCTCAAACTGATTTACACGCTAAAAACAATAAAGCTTCAAATTAAACAAAATGGATCACAATCTATCTACTGAAGCCAACCGTCAAAATAATAGCAATACTAATGATTGATTAAAGTGGTAATTTAAAGCAGCAACTCAAATTAATCAGGCAACCAGTTTTAAATCTAAAACTGTACATTGGGGATACTAAATAAACTTCCCATGGAAAGGAGCTCCATAATGATGATGGAGCTAATCACTAAGGATGTATAGTTTCCACCATCAGGAACTCTCCAAGGCAAGATTAATTTCAAGCAGCTCAGTTATGGTCTAAATGAACTTTATAAATTAAATTGGAGAAATATTTGAGTATTCTTTATCATTCCACTTTATTATCTGCTAATCAGAGCTCATTATAAGTATTGATAGATCTCTCAGGAAAGTCTGGGTGATGCTAGAAGATGCTGTAAATTACTTGAGAGGGAATACAGAAAAGATCAAATGCTAAAGGAGCATTTGATCAGGAGATGATCAGGCTGAGTCTGAGGGAGGAGTCAAACATGTTACAAGTTCTGAGTCCCTGCACACCCACAATATATCTAAACTCAGCCCACTCTGAATGCCTTCTTATTCCTGCTCGTTTCCCTTGACAGTTAGTAATTCAGATTTTTATAGAGAGTTTAAGATTGCAATAAATCCTTATATTCATTTGAACTGCCTGGATCTCCTGATTTCCCCAGCACTTGACAAATGTTTCCCCAACTTTAAAAAGAGGTAAAAAAGAGGATCCAGTGAACCACAGAGCAGTCAGTGTAACCCTGGGAAAATTAATGAAAGCATCCTTCTGAAGACAGCTTGAAAAAAATGCAGTAATTACCAGAACCCAGCATAGATTTCCCAAGAAAAAATCTTGCTAAGCTTTTTTATGTTGCTTTTTTATTACAATTGTGAAAATGCTGTAAACATTTAGCACATACCATGTGATTTTTTCTGATTTGGAAGCTTCTAAAATATAGGCTGCAGTGCATGAAAAGGAAGAAGACACCCAGCCAGCTCAAATCACATTCAAAAAGAGAATTTTTCAACAATTCCTCATTAAACTGGAGTGGGGACGAAAAAACTTCAAACCTAGCTCTTGATCATTCAGATTTGCAAATGACACAAAATTGGATGTGGTAATCAAATATTGTTTATGTCTGTAATATTCATTACCATAGTAGATTAGAGACAGGGATTGAAAATAATTGATTGAAAATTTAGCAAAAAATAACTGCATTTGGAAAAAAGAAATCAAATGTGCTGGTATAATGTGGATGGGTAATTAGCTTGATAATAGCAGTGCAAAAGATATTGGAAAGGTGATTGCTTACAACAATTACTCAACAATATAATAAAGCTGCAGAAAGTATGAAACCAATTTTAATTTACATCAACAGAAGTATACTTAAAGTGGAATTATATACTTTATTATCCGATAATCAGAGCCCATTATAAGTATTGATACATTTTTTTCAGTGGTGTCTGGGTGCTACTAGAAGATGCTATAAATTTCTGATGAGAAAATAAACTCAGGAGGATTAAGATGCTCCCTAATAAACTCAGGAGGATTAGGATGCTCCACTTCAAATGATGTCACACAGAAGAAAGCTAAGCCTGTTCTCTGTCATTTGAGATAGCACGATAAATTCCCAGAGTGATAAATATTCAGAAAGTGGTTTTATAAACAACTACCAGGAGGTTCTTTGTTGTCAGTGAAGAAACTGCTGGTTCACAAAAAGGCAGTAAAAACAAATACGAAGGCAGTAGGGTTTGTCATTGGTTTTTGGGCTATATGGAACGTGCATAAAAACTAATTCAATTGCTGGAAATTTTGTAATCTCTTCCCTTTTTTCTTTAAAAAAATACATAGATTCATAGATTCTTCATAGATTCTTAGGAAATAGTGATTGGGGAAGGAATAACTGTTGGTATTAGGCAGAGATTTACTACTAAAGTATAGGACAAGAGGGAATAATTGATTTAAGTTGCAAGAAAGCAGGTTGTGATTGCATTTTAGAAAAATCTTCCATTAGTGAAAGCAATTTATGGTCCAGGTTGTGGTTTTTGTTGTTTATTCACTTCCCTCATTCCCACTGTGCATTCATCAAGTAACAGAATAACAGAATAAGTTCTTCTCCTAAATCATATGCAGCCAGAATACTGCACAATTTTCGGCAGCAAATCTCACTACAAATTCTTTATAATTAACATTCACTGGAGGGTAACATGCAGCCATCACCCAACAATAAACTATTTCCAAACATATCTTCTAAAACAATCTAGATACCATTAGTTCAAATTGTCTGACATGACAGGTTTTTTTTTTCAACCATAATTAAATCTAAACTTTCACCACTACATGTGTTCTTATGAAGGGCATTTTACCAGATCAGGCCATCTTTATTCAAAGTTCTTACATCCCTTCCTCTCTGTCTTGGTTTCACAAATAAGCAATATCCTTTTCTTCGTTTCAATTCATGTTATTTTGCCTCTTACCATTCCAAGACACCATCTGTCATGCTGTAACCATGAATAATGGACTCATCATGGCTTTTGGCAACTGAGGTTTTCATATGACGAAGACAGAGAAAACCATTGAACCAAATGAAGACCATTTCTTGCTAGTGATGAAGGTCAATGAGGGTTAGTTTTGGCACATTATAGCTAGCACACCACAAGTGCAACAGAGCCCAATTTTACCACAAGCATGTTCACACTGTTCTATACAATCTAGAATCTCTAACCTAAAGACTCTTTCCAAGCTATACTGCTTCCTGCATGCCACAACTAGGAAATATATGTGCTCAAGTTATAGCTTAGAATACAGGGTGTTATGATTATGTAGAAAGAGAATGAGAGCATCCCATACGGGATGTTTTTAATCTGGAAATTTAGCTGCTTAAAACTCCTAGCTTGAATTTGAAATTGAATTTCAGAAAGTAAACTTTAATATTTTGCTGTCTTTTTACTTTCAGGATCCAAAACTACGCGAACACCTGGATGTAGGAAATGCAGGAGGACGACTGGAAAATCGAATGCTTACAATTGTGCATGGCCCTGACCTGGTCAATATATCTTACTTGAATTTAGTAGCCGCTCAGGAAGAAATAGCAAAGGTATGGCAGTTCAGATTTTTTTCTTAAAACTGAAAAGATTTATTAATATTTCTTTTTAAATTGAATGTGACTCCAGCTAGAAATTATACAGATACAGTTTGGGGTCTGTTGTTATTATCTAGTTATATTTTGAAAAAAAAATGTATCAAGAACTACATAACATGGGTCTTAGCGGTTTTCTTTCTAAATACGTGTTATGTAAACCTTTGGGTTCCCAAGCCAGTTCTCAGTAATTTTATTTAGTTAAAAAAAACATTTTATTTGTTTATAGACATCTTTTGTATCACTATGAAGCTATCTTTTTAAGGACCTAATCAGTTCCTTAAAACATACTATTTTTTATTTTGGAAATTGGAAAGCAAATTTTAAGTTTTATTCATATGTATGTGATATAGTATATCCTCAACTTACAACTAGTCCCTTAGCAGCCATTCAAAATTATGATCTATCTGGAAAAAAGCAGTTATCAAAGTTCTGACAGTTACTTCCCACCTCACCCACAGTCATATGATTGCGCTTCAGCTGCTTGGCTGCTTGGCAACACAGTAAACAAAATTCAAGAGGGATTGTTTGTGGGAACATAACAATTCTAGGCTGATAACTCATTTAACTCTGCCTCCCAATTCTGCCTGCTGTTCTCTTACAATTTGCCACCTTTAATACTGTCATATATATATATATATATATTGTGGTAGCCTGGAACAAGATATAACATAACCATTAGAGCATACTAGCTTTCCATTAACTATGCTGGGTGTGGGTAGTCACGCACCACTTCCCCCAGTTTGTACAAGCTGGTGCACGAACGGTTTATTCTGGTTTGGCACTTAAAAGCAAAGTCAGATTGGCTAATTATCCAGGATTATCAATTGCTAGACATGATAATCCCAGACTATTTGAGACCACTGAAGAACATGGGGGTTGGGGTATGAACCATTTGATTTCGACTAGTATCTTATTGCTAAATCAAAATTAGCCTTGTGGCGCCTGGACATACTCTCTACATCTCAGAGAAAAGAATCTATGGAGATTCTAAGTCATCAGAGTCATAGTTGTCCCAAAGGTGCTTTTTCAAGAGAAAACCAGACTTTCTTATTTTTCTTTGAAGACGTTTTGCTTCTTATCCAAGAAGCTTCTTCAACTATGAATGGATGGTGGAGAATGGAAGGACTTATATTCCTTGCAGACAGCTGGTCATTTGCATTCTTTTAGAGAGTCTTTGATGTCATTTGGAGGTTCAGCTGTGTCCGTAGGGTCACCTGAGTAGTGCAAATGGCTGTGGAGCCTTCTTGGAACTGCTGAAAGGAATTATAGATTGGAGATTCAGTCGTATCCCCCCCCCTTTGTTGAGGGAGGGCTGTTCAATTTTGCCTCCTCTTTCAAACCAGTGATCTTCTCTGTCCAAGCTGTGGCCAAGCTCTGTCAAAAGAGTGACCGTTGTCGTTTAAATGCAAATGGACTGCTGAATCTTATCCTGATGGGTTTGTTCTCCTATGTTGTGCTATGCTATGCATTTATGGAGTGGTTGTTTTGTTTCACCAATGTACAGATCTGCATATCTCAACTTCATTGTACTGCATATGCCACATTGCTCAGTTTGTGTCTGGGTGTTTTATCCTTGGGATGGACAAGTTTCTGCCTTAGTGTATGCTTGGGTTTAAAGTGTGCACATACAGTAGAACCTCAGGTGATGACCGTAATCCATTCCATGAATTCGATCATCACCCAAATTGGTCATGACTGGAAGCACATGCTCATAAAAAAATGGTGGGGCATGGAAGGGGAGATCAGGGCAGAAGGACAAATTGCCGTGGCTGTGTTTGGTCGCCACCTGAGTATTTGTTCGTGCCAGAGGTAAGAAAATTACCCGATTTGGTCGTGAATGGAAGCATTCATGACCAAAGGTTCTACCTTTGTTGTGTTGGCTGAAGATTCAGGAATATCTGAAAATGTTCAGGGAAATCTCGGGGTGGGGGGAGGTGTCTCACAGAAGAGAAACACTTTCTTTGCCTGCCTTGTTTACAAAATCATTTCTGTCTCACTTTCCCTTGGAAATGTTATACAAGTGTGAGGCCTGATAAATGAAATTTGGTTCTTAGGGCATCACAGCTGATAGATAGATAGATGCCCTTCAATTGGCCTTGTTGTTCAACTGCCTCATTCAATAGGCTTTTAAGAAAGCTTATTGTTCTCGTTGGCTGTTTTTTTTTTTCTTTTATTATACCCTGTTGTAAATAATGAGGTTTGCATAGGGAGAAGAGTTTGGAAATCACTTTGAGGAAATGATTAAAGCCATTCTTATATTTAGTTTCTGGAAGTTTGCCTCTTAATAATTGGCTGTGGAGAATAATTAGTTCCTGAGATTTCCATTTGCTGTTTGGTTGAGACAGTTCTGTTCTTTTTCTAAAGCTGAAGTAAAATTAATGGAAATTTTAACAATGAATGGCACCAAGCAATGTTTTTTAGAACCAAGTTTCATGCACTTCTCTGCTTTTGAAAAAAAAAATGAACTGAATGTTACAGTTAAATCAGTTTGAAGATTGCACTTTTGTTATTTCTGGGAATGTGTGACTTGATTTTTTTTTTAGTTCAGTTTAGCTTTATTTACTGCTTTAGATCAACTGTTGACAGACCACACAATTTAAAAGAAAAGATTGGTGAATAAAAGACAGTAAGTTAAATAGTTAAAAGCATTTCAGAGTTCATGAGGACAAAATGTGGCTACCTTTCTATGCATTTCTGTAACATCAGCCAAACTTGGGAGTTTTTTTTTTTCCATACTGGATTAGCTGGAATAGACAGTTTATTTGTGAGAAAGCTGATCAGCCTGAGTGCTGTGTAAAATAGGCAAGACAATAAGATCTACAAACTTGAGAGAGATATTCTTTCTCTTGGGTTGGAAGGTTGTTTTGTCTTCTACTAATATGGATACTAATTATTCAACATTTCCAGGAGGAAAGGTTTTCAGTGCAGACTTCATGGGATATTGATTAAATAAAAAGCTGGAATTAATTGTCTTCTAGCCAAAGCATCCCTATACTTTTTATTTAGTAATTAAAGAAAACCAGTCAATAATTTCTTCCAAGAAAGAATGCAGATCACTGTTGTTGCAATGTGCCAATTTCCTTTGAGATTACAGGAGAATATGAAGCATAGATGCAGGATTGCATGAATTATGATAAACCTCATAGAACAGGGGTCTCCAACCTTGGCTCCTGGAAGCCTGGCGGACTTCAACTCCCAGAGTTCCACAGCCAGCAAAGCTGGCTGTGGAATTCTGGGAGTTGAAGTCCGCCAGGCTTCCAGGAGCCAAGGTTGGAGACTCCTGTCAACAAGCATAGATTTGATTTGATTTGATTAGAACTAGAATAAACTGTCAGGTTCCAAGTAATGCAACCATTATAAAACGAACTTCAAGGCATTTAAATTCCTCAAAAGATAAGTTTATTAAGATATACCATTTTGGCACTAGCTAGTGGGAAGCTAGTACTGTAAGTTTCTTGGCTTTCCACATCACTATAACTTGGATTTTCTCAATATTCCAAAAAACAATATGTCACATTATCCAAAGGATGTGAAACAGTTGCCTGGTGACTTTGCTCCTCCTTACTCTGGTCAGGCAGTCATTGGAAAGTGGCTGACTCATCCAGCTATGTTGTTTTGGCTGGAGCTCTATCCACCTCAACTCTCACCCCTTTCAGCTCCCAAGTATGTCGAACTGAATTCATATGAATAACCCAGATATAAACCAATCCACCATCTAACCAAATTCAGGCTTGACATAAACTCTGTAATTGTTTCTATTTTGGCATTTTCCTCACTAATCTAATTAATTTTTCCCTTGGGTCAAAAATTTATTTATAAGGGAACAACACTTTCAAAATACTGCAATGAGTATTCTTTGATTTTAGAAAAGTAATATAATGCATTCAGCTACAGTTCTCATAGCAAAAATTATTGTAGTCCTGTACTTAATTATATTTGTGAGATGGCATAGCCAACAACCTAATTATAGCATTCCATCTGAAAGGAAACTTATTTTTGCTTCTTATATCTTATCCTTCAATATGATGAAAAAAAAATTGGTACTCTGAGTTCATAAAGTCTTGAAATCCCTCACAGCCTCATATTTGGATTGCTCTCTGTTTTTCTTTCTCTTTCTATGCGTGTATGTGTGTGTGCGCGTGCGCGTGCGCACGCATATGTATGTATATATTTTCATTTTATTTATGTTCCACACTGTTAATTGACTAATACACTGTTCCACACATCATGCATAGAGATATTGTGGCATGTCACAAAATTGGGTGTCACTGTTGTGTTCCTAATGCTGTTTAGGAATCCAGCTTGTAACTTTGTCTTGACTTTTCAGTTAAATTTAGCAGGCAATCTCATATGGTTAGCAACATTTGGGTTTCTCTTCTGTTGCCTTCAGTTCCTCTTTTCCCTTTGGATATTGGCTTCATGGTGTCATTCTCCTTGCATAGCAATCCCTATGCTGCTTCCCATTCTGCTTTTTTTGAACACCCCTGGAATTTACATGCCTTAAGCTAGGGCTGTCAAGCTCATGGCCCATGGGCCAGATGCGTCACAAGTGCTGGCTGTGCCCACGCCCAGTTTAATGAAGGGGAAAAAAGTCACGCTACGTCACGTGACAAAGCCGTGATGAGGTGAGTTTGACACCCCTGCCTTAAACAGTCCAAGATTACTTACTGTAATTCCTTATTCGCTTGCTAGCCATACATTCTAATTTTTTTTTTATTTCCCTTCTTTCAACTTTACCTTATATCATTGCCAGCTTCTATGTCTATTTCCATTTTCCTATTCCATGAGGGAAGGCTCTTATCTGTTACTTTCCCCAACCAAGATTATCAGTCACAAGTACAGTTTATACCCCTTTGTGACAGGATGGCAGATGGGGTTTACCTTCTCCAGCCCATCACAAAGCCCTTCATGAGATTCCTCAAGCTCTTATTACTACCAAGCTCCCTCCCTCCTCTCACTAACCTTTAATGGCATTTCTGGTTGGTTTTTTATAAGACTGAAAGGCAGGTTTCATCTGACTCCTCCAGTAACTCCAGTGCATCCAAATTACATCTTTTCTCGGTCTAAAAATGATTTTCTTCAAAACAATTTCAAGGTATAAAATGGCTGCCTACTTCTGAGGTATTTGAGAATGGCTAGAGGGTAGTTTTCAACTATTATGTCAATTGTACGCTGATAAACCCAAGTCTACTTCACTTCTACATCTGAACCAGGAAAGGCCATGCCTATTCTTGTCTAATGCTTGAATGCATTGGATCAGTACACTGACACTGAATCTTAAAAAGATAGAGTTAATAATGAGTTATCCTAATGTCTAGTAATTGAGAATATAATTGTTATACAAGGGGCTATCTCCTCCCCCCCCCAAAAAAAAATAAGTATATAACTATATCAGAACCATTGTGGTGTTTTCTTTTTTTTTTTTTAGACAAATTTTATTAATTTTACAAAACAATACACAAACAATCAAGGCATAATAACATAAAAGATCTTTTCTAAGAAAACCAATAGAACATATAAAATAGTTCCAAATTGTAATATATATATTTACGTTATCTGTTCAACTTCGTATCTTATTCCAACTTCTCCTTTCTCCTGAGAGCCGGTCGGATCATCCAGAGAGTGGGAGGTGCTTCAGTCTGCGTTGTTGAAGGCTGAGCTTAATTACTGAGGAATGCTCCACCCTCCATCACGTGGCTCCCTTGTGTTCCCCAGTTTACGCTCAGCCTTCGTGAGAGTAGGCTGTGTACTTCACTCCTTGGTCGATTCAAGAGCTCTTTATTCATCAGGTTTGATTATCATTGCCCCGGTTCTCCTTAGCCTCTAAGCGCATTGGATTAGTGATTAAACAGGGGAGCGCGTTTCTTCGCCCCCGGGAGGGCTGCACAGTGGGCGGCTTCCGTGCTCCGGCGCCAATCCCCCCCCCAATTCGATCCTCTTCCTGCTGCTTTTCTACGCCGCACTCGTAGCAGCTTTATTTGATCGTGCTGTAATAGCGCAGCTGGTGTTCCCCCCCCCACCATAAACGCCGATCGCCCCAGGAAGGGGCAAAAATCACCTGGCTGCCTCTCTCGGTCCCTAGACGTGCCAGAGAGGCTGATTTTGGCCCTGAGCAGCCCATGAGTAAGGGAGCGTGGGCGGCCACCATTTTGGGCGCCGCCGCGTGTCGGGCGCCGCTTTTAGAGGCCTCATTGAGCTGCGAAGGGACTAGCTCTAATTATAGGCCTTCCAGCCTGTGAGAGCTATTAAATATTCAGGGGAATTGGCAAACTTGTTGGCTTTCCGCAGCACGCTCAAGGCAGGAAATAGCAGCCTATCCCTCCCGGTTGTTGCCTGGGAGCTCCAGCTGCCAGAGGCCTCACTCCAGCCTCAGGCATTTTATTTGGCATATTGGCATATTAAAAGTAATTCCTGGGGTCACTCCTTCCTGGGAGCTCCAACCAGACCTTGGATTAAATATTGTAAATAATAATATACTAATAGTAATATTTATCAGTACATAGAGATCTAAATATATTTAGATATACAATTTCCTAACACACCTAAACAGCGCACACCCCAAAATCAAGTTCACCATGGAAACAGAAACAAACAAACAACTACCATTCCTAGATGTACTAATCTACAAAAAAACAGATGGCACACTAGGACACACCATATACCAGAAGAAAACACACACCAACCGCTACCTCAACGCCCAATCCCACCACCACCCAGCACAGATAAACTCCGTGGCTAAAACACTCATTACTAGAACCAAACTCCTGGCAGACAAGACACACATTAAGACTGAACTATGCACCCTGACTAAAATATTGACAGCCAACGGCTTCCACAAAAGCAAAATCACTAACTTGATCCACAAAAACACACTGAGACATAATAGAGACCCAGAAGATGAACAGACCCATGGAAAGCTGTCCTGCCCTACATAAGAGGCACTACAGACAAAATTAGTAAGATTCTATACAGACACCACATCAAGACTGCCTTCAAAACAGACAGAAAAATAGCAGCCATCCTCAGGAACCCCAAAGACAAAATTGACCTGGAAAACCAAGGCATATATGAAATCCCCTGTGCATCATGCCCGGCCACATACATTGGACAGACCAATAGAAGAATAAGCACCCGCCTGGATGAACACAAAAATGCAGTCAAAAAGCTGGAACACACTTCCTCACTAGTCCAACACATGGAAGCCACAGGTCATAACATCAACTTCAATGGCACCAAAACCCTAGCCACTATAGAAAATCCCAGCCACAGAATCATCAGAGAAGCCATAGAGATTGAAAAAAGACCAGAAAGCATGAACAAAAGAGATGATTCCACCAGGCTGTCAATCATTTGGAAGCCTGCACTCACAAACAAAAAAATCTCCACACCATAAGCCAGGCAAACACCTGGGCACAAACAGATCCCCCCTGATACCTCCAGCTCAAACACACCCCAACCAGGCACCCAGATGAAACCCAGCTTCCTAACGAATGATAGCCGTCCATTTACCCGAAGCCAAGCTGCACTAAAGGCCTCCAATAAAGTAACACAATGTTGCCAGCCAATCAAGATACAGAAAGAGCCAAAAAAACAGACAGAAGATATTAGAAGCAGAACACAGCAAACTCCAAGATCAATAAACACAGACCAAGACTCTCAGCCAATCAGGATGAAGAAAAAACCATTCTGGCACAGCAATAGGCTGCCTCAAATTTAAATCTGAAACCACTGTAAAAGTCTAACTCACAGGTGAACACTATACAGAAGCCTGATGATGGCAGATGAGATTCTGCTGAAACGTTGCTACAACTTTAAAAGCACCACTACTATGACGTGGGAAAATACCCGAACAAAGCTGAATGCCATACATGTAAGTACCCGCGAAAACTTAAGAAAATAGATAGATAGATAGATAGATAGATAGATAGATAGATAGATAGATGTATTTGCATATATATATTTTTACATCTTATCAATATTTGGCTATTTCACGTTGCCAACACTGGTTGGATTATATATCTTGATTGTACGCTTAGGTTTAAAGATATTAATAATTATATTAGTTTATATACATTTAAAATTCCAAAAGGGGTGTGGGCCAGCGAAAAGACACCCGGCCTTTGTTGTAGGTCGAACCCTTGGCGAGCCAACCGCCTTTACATTGTATTACAGTCCTTTCCTCTACAATGGCAGATGACAATTCCGCTAAAGGCCCTTCTTTGAAGGCCAAATCTAAATCCTACCACCTGCGCAAACAGGCTAAGGAAGCCCCAAAAGAAACTTCCAAAGCTTCTCAGAGGGATGCTCTAAGACGTCATAGGGCACTGGAGAAAGAATTTGATAGACGATCTAGAGGGACACAACTGGTATTTCCAGCCCCCCTACCCTCTGCTCCCTCTACCTCCAGACACCCCCCCTCCTCCAGATTGCTCTTCCCTCTCCAGGCGCAGCCCATCCCAGGGACACCAGGTTCCCAGACCAACGACCAGGTGGACGCCAGAAGCAACATTTACACCCACGGCCGCTGGTCTGCACCATGAGGAGGTCTCCACAGTTGAGATCCCTGCGCACATGCAGGCATGGATGGAACGGGCTGTTCGCCAGGGGATTGCAGAGGGCCTGCAACAGATGTCCAGGTCTGGTCTCCCTCGATGGCGCCCGAACACGACTTGCCATCAGTCAGGTCCTCGCCTAGACCGGACCTCACTCTTGGTCAGGTACCTTTACAGGAGGGCAGTCCTCTCCCAGAAAGGGATCTGGAGGAGGCCATGGAGGACCTAGATCGGTTCGGGGAGGAGGAGGAATTGGAATGGGGGTCTACGCACCAAGGGGAGCCCCTATCAGAGATAGACCCTATGGAGGGGGACAAGTCTGAGGATGAGGGCCTCACCCCGGATCAACCCACCTTTGTGGGTCTGTTCAAGCCGCACATGTTTAAATCGCTTCTATTTAAGGCCAGGAACATTTCTGGCCTGTCTGTACAGTCCTCCTCGGCTCTCCCTTCCCCAGCAGAGGGACAGGAGGACGCCATCTTTAGGCAGCCCATCGTGGAGGTGGAGGTGATCCCGGCCCCGCCCATTTTTCATGACTTAGTCTCAAACCAGTTAGACTCCACAAGGGCCCCCCCTGCCCCATCCAGCCAGGACAGGAGGTTCTTTAACCTTGAGTCGAGCTTCTGCAACCTGCTTAACACTCCCGAGGTAGATGAGCCCATCGTTGGTTTGGCATCCTTGTCCTCCCCCAGTGATCCCCTGGAGGTCCTGAAGCCCGAGGACAAGAGGTCCGAGCTTGCTTTACGTAGGGCTCACCAAGCGGACACCTGGGCCATTAGATCAGCCACTGCCGCTTCCTTCTTCACCAGGTCTTCGATCCGGTGGCTCCATCAACTGAGGCAGCATGTGTCCCCCCCCAACACAAAGACATACCAGGACATAGCAAAATTGACGGCTGCGGCAGAATTCTCGGCCGACGCCACATACCATGCAGTTAAGTTCTCTGCCCGAGCAATATCCTCTCATGTTACAGCTCGCCGCCTGCTCTGGCTCAAGCACTGGCAGGCGGACGTAAAAAACAAGGTTAAGCTGGCCACCGCCCCCATAAAAGGGGACAAATTATTCGGCACCGTCCTGGAGCCATTTTTATCAGAAACTAGAAGCAAGAAAAAATTTCTTCCCCCCCTTTTCCGTAGGTCAGAGTCAAGAGCACAGCCCTTTCGGAGAGGTTCCTCACGACCTTTCTACCAGTTTCCTTCCTGCCCAGGTATCTGAGACCCCCCTCCTTCCGGCCTTTTCAGCCCCAGGATCGAGCCAATCCGGGTGACAGGAGCAGGAGGGGCGGCAGCTACAAGCGCCCCTTCAGGGGTTCAGGAGGAAAGCCCTTCCGGCGCAACAGATAGACCCTGTCCACCCCTCCCCATCGGTGGATGCCTCAAGCATTTCACCGACCGGTGGGACTCTTCCACCTCCGATGCCTGGGTCAGGGAGACCATCAGACTGGGCCTCGCACTTGAATTTCAGCACGCCCCCCCTTAATTTTTTATGGCATCCCCCCCCCCAAGGATCTCACCAAACGCAACCTAATGGATTCAGCTATCCGCCATCTCCTCTCCATACAGGCCATACAACCTGTACCACCATCCCAGCGGAGGCAGGGGTTTTACTCTCACCTCTTCGTGGTCCCCAAATCCTCAGGGGGATGGAGGGCTATTCTAGACCTGAAACGCCTTAACCGTTACCTGACCTACCGCAGGTTTAAGATGCACACCCTACAATCCATTCTACTAGGCATCAGGCAGGGGGACTGGCTATCCTCCATAGACCTTTCAGAGGCGTACCTTCACATCCCAATTTGGCCCTCCCATTCCAAATTCCTCAGGTTCTGCTACAACCATCGCCACTTCCAATATGTGGCACTTCCCTTTGGATTGGCCTCTGCCCCGAGAACCTTCACTAAGGTCCTCGCGGCCCTAGCTGCCCACCTCAGGGACCTCCCGGTTCGTCTCCACTGTTACCTGGATGACATCCTCATCCTGTCTCACTCCAGACCCCAAGCAGAAAAGGATATCAGAGCTACTCTTTCTGCCCTCCAAGATCATGGGTTCCTAGTAAACTGGGAAAAGAGCCATCTGTTACCATCTACACGGATCACCCACTTGGGGTCCATCATTGACTCGGTTCAGGGAAAGGTTTTCCTTTCCTCTGAGAGATTCCGTAGCATCCAGGAGACTTTCAAACATATCAGACAATCAAGAAAGGTAACACTTTTAGAATTGTCTAAATTACTCGGTAAAATGGTCTCATGTATTTCCATTGTTCCCTGGGCCCGTTTACACGCTAGATCCCTACAATGGTTCCTGCTCCCGTTCCAAAGGACCGGCAGAAGCAGTTCAAAGGCCGCGGTCAAGGTGCCTTCAAGGGTCCTCACGTCTCTCCTCTGGTGGACCAGTCCCGCCATTAACAAGGGACACTGCTTCAAGGAACCCCAACGCCTCATCCTCACCACAGACGCCAGCCTGTCTGGATGGGGCGCTCACACCCACTCGCTCTCGACACAGGGCAAATGGTCACAGGTAGAACGCACACGCAGTATAAACTGGTTAGAACTTCGTGCCATCCACCTGGCCCTGCGCAACTTCCTTCCCCACGTAGGCGGGCGGCATGTCCTGATACTCACGGACAACGTCACTGTCAAGGCTCACGTCAACCGACAAGGGGGCACCCAGTCCATGAGTTTGATGAGAGAGGCCGAGCGCCTCTGCCGTTGGGCGGAGCGCAATCTCCTCTCCCTCAAAGCCGAGCACATCTCAGGGGTCTCAAACACCCAAGCAGATTGGCTGAGCAGGACCACGGTGGACCAGTCCAAGTGACGCATTCACCCGTCACTGTTCAGGGAAGCGACTGTGATGTTCGGTCTCCCATCAGTAGACCTCTTTGCATCCCCGCTCAACACCCAACTCCCCAGGTTTTTCTCGAGGTATCCTTCCCACAGGGCCGAGAATCACAACGCCCTCCATTGCCCCTGGCCCACAGGGCTTCTATATGCATTCCCTCTTTTGGCCCTGGTCCCCAGAGTCATCCAGAAGCTCATCTCCGAGAAAGCAGAGCTGATCTTAGTGGCACCCTACTGGCCCAGGCGCCCATGGCTTGCGGACCTCTGCTATCTATCGGTGGCCCCCCCCTTGGAAAATTCCCACACACAGGATATCCCTTTCCCAGGGGCCCCTCCAACACCCGGACCCTCAGTGGCTCCAGTTAGCCATTTGGAGGTTGAGCGGGAACGTCTAAGGAAGGAGCAGTTCTCTGACCAGGTTATTGATACCATTTTAGCCGCAAGGCGGCCCTCAACAACCCAAATATACAATGCCACTTGGAATAGCTTCTGCAAGTGGTGCCATTATTTCCAGATCAACCCTCTTTCACCCTCCATTGCTCAAGTTTTGGAATTCCTCCAAGAAGGTCTGAGGAAGGGACTCTCTCCGAACACCCTGAGGCGTCAGGTAGCAGCCTTTTCAACTGTGATTATTTGCGACAATCTGGGTACCCTCTCCCTCCACCCTCGCATTAGGGCATTCCTTAAGAGAGCAACTAACTTGTGTCCCCCAACTGTACACAGATACCCTACCTGGGACCTCAACAAGGTCCTGACGTCCCTTACTAAACATCCCTTTGAGCCTCTCAAGGAATCCTCACTCCAGTTCCTAACTTTCAAAGTCGTATTCCTGGTGGCCATTACTTCGACTCGCCGAATATCAGAGATAGCCGCCTTGTCGGTGAGGAAAGACCTTTGCATCTTCCATGCCGACCGGGTGGTTCTACAGCCGGACCCTACCTTCTTGCCTAAGGTCAATTCAGCCTTCCACAGGGTACAGGAACTCACACTTCCGAACTTCTGCCCAAATCCCTCGCAGGAAAGGGAGAAGCTTTGGCACACCCTGGACATTAGACGGGCCCTCCGCATTTACATTAAACGTACCCAGCCCTTTAGGAAGTCCGAATCCTTATTCCTTTCCTTTCAACCTAAATCCTTAGGACACAAAGTGTCCCCGGCAACCATCGGCCGCTGGATTAGAGCTACTATTTCCAAAGCTTACTTGTCCCAGGCTCTGCCGGTGCCCAGCGGCATAACGGCACATTCCACCAGAAGTGCAGCCACCTCAGCATCTTGGGCCACCCAGGCTCCAATTGCTGATATTTGTCGGGCGGCCACCTGGGGCTCCCCATCTCCCTTCATTAGGCATTATAAGATCGACATATTTGCCTCGGCGGAGGCTTCGTTTGGGAGACGAGTTCTCCAGCGAGTCCTCAAGGAACCGCAGGGACTTCAGAACCAGACAGAGTCCCTCCCGTAGGACAGCCAAGCTTTGGTATGTCCCACTCTCTGGATGATCCGACCGGCTCTCAGGAGAATAGGCGTTGGTCCTTACCTGACACGCCATTTCTCTGGAGCCAGGAGGATCATCCAGCCCCACCCTTTAAAGTTCACCGTCTGGTGGGGTCTTGTTTCAGCCAAGGAACCGCTTAGCATAGTAAGATGAAAGCACGATCTTCTCTTCACTCTCGTCTTCACGTAAACTGGGGAATGCAAGGGAGGCACGTGATGGAGGGAGGAGCATTCCTCAGTAATTAAGCTCAGCCTTCAACAACGCAGACTGAAGTACCTCCCACTCTCTGGATGATCCTCCCGGCTCCAGAGAAATGGCATGTCAGGTAAGGACCAACGCCCATTTCCTTCTATTATCCAAATTATATTTCTTGCTAATTAAAATTTTATTGCCTTTCAAAAACAATACACAAACATACAAAACATAAAACATAAAAAACATAAAACCTCTTTTCTGAAAGCTGCTTGATCCTGGGTTAAAACTCTTCGCACAGACACAAATTCAAAAATCATATTTACTTTATATATCATTCCATATCTTATTACCATTTTCAATTTTCTACATAGCTTCTTTCCTCTTTTATCTTTCTTAGTTTTATTTTATTTATCTTATCTCAATTCAATTCATAATACTTATCATTCTTTGTCTGTTCTATTTCCAGCTATCCATTCATCTTTTCTCTTTAAATATACTTCTTCTGTACACTGATTGGAGTGATGCTTTTGACTCTTTCCCCTAACTTAATAATACTTAATATAACACTTACCTTATATTGGGATTCTGTTTAGTACATTCTAAATTTACACAATAAATTTTATGAGAAAAGCAAAACACAACAATAACAAAATAAAAGCATATAAAACCACTATCAATACCATTAAAAAGCTAATCATATATATTGATACTCATTTATATCTTAAACATTTTACTCTAAATACACATATAAAAACACAATCTTGTGTACCTTCCAGAATCCCTTTTTCAATTAGATTTACCCATTGTCTCTAAATAAGTTTTGTTTCTTTAAATCTTGCTTCCCACCATTAAGGCTTCTCATCCCCTCCTTTCTCTCTTGTTTAGTTTTCTCCTTGCCCTTTTTACACCTTTGTCTCTCCTCCTCCCTTTTCTTCTTCTGCTTACCTCCTTTCTGTTGTTTTCTAACCTTGTATCCACCTTTCATCTTATTTTTCTCTTTTTTGATTGTTTTCTCAAACCTTAAAATCCCCTTTTTCTTTTCCTCTTTCTCCTCCTCCCCCCAAAAAACCCATTGTTCATCAAAGATGGCTTCTTCTTCTTCTTTGTCCCAGTCGTCCTGCTGCGTAGTCAATTTTTCATAAGTGCATACCGCCATTTCTAGAAATTGAAAAAGAGTGCCCAAAGTATCTTTTCCATCTTGTCCTTCTTTTTTATATTTTTGATATTTAATTTTTAGTTCATCCACAAGCAATGCCATCATGAAGAGAAAAACTTTTTCCAAAACAACCACCCAAGTATTTTTAATCAAGAAAAATTCCAAAAAGTTCCAAAGTCTCCAAAGAATCCAAATAAACTATTTCTTTCAATTCTTTTTCTTTCTTTCTTCTCTTTCTCTTTCTGGGGTTACTGTTTAATCAAAGAGTTCCAATTAAGATATATCTTTCTTTAAAGTTCTAGGCAATCTCCTCCTTTTTCAAATTCTGCTCCAATTTTTTTTCCTCTCCCTTCCCACTTACAACAACAATTTTCCTTTAACTGTTCAGAAATCCATACCTCCAATACGGGTTTTCTGATTTCTTAAGTTGTTAAATCTAATGTCCAGGAATCCTTTATCCCTTGGCTTTAACTCTATGGGGTGGGAGAGTGAAGAGAAAAAAAAGTTTTCCCTTGACAGCTTTCTCTGCCGCTTTCCAATCTTCTTAGGGATACAATGTATCTTTCAGGCAATTCAAGCAATTCAGTTTCCAAGGTATTTAAGAGTTGTTATTTTCCTGGCTCAGCCAGCACTTTCACTTCTCCTGATTCTTCTTTCTCCTTCCTCCAGCACAATCTTGTCCAGCTGCCGGCTTCTTTGTGGCAGCCATTACTGACCGCTGCTCCACCGCCTTGAGAAAAGGAGGTTAGCCGGGTGAGGAGGGGGTCTGCGACACCCCCAAACCCCTCTCCGGATCCTCCCTATCTTCGGCTACCTCTACGGGGCAGCCTTATCCTCCAGACCCGTCAGGATTGGAGGCACCAAGACGGCTAGCTCAACAGGGATCGCGTAGGATCGTGAATCCCCGTTGCCGCCGAAGCCTGGCAAACCGGAAGTCATTTCTGCCATTGTGATGTTTTCAATGTTCATTATTAGATTACTATAATAATGCTATAATATATTATTCTATGTTTCAGACATTTCAGCTGTACAAACTATGATGGTGGACTATATGCTTACACACATATACTTTTGATTAGAGGATTGGATTGGCTAACAGTTAACAACTCAATCGAAGAAACAGTTGGTCCACTAAAGAGAGAAGATGGCAAGGAAGTAACAGGCAACAGAAAGAAAGCAGAACTGCTTAACTCATTCTTTGCAGCCGTCTTCACGCAAAAAGAAACTATAGATCAACCCACCAAAAACATAACTGTAAAAGACAAGCCAGAAATAAAACCATCTGGGTGCCTGGTTGGGGTGTGTTTGAGCTGGAGATATCAAACACACACCAACCAGGCACCCAGATGAAACCTAGCTTCCTAACAAATGATAGCCGTCCGTTTACTCGGAGCCAAGCCGCACTAATAGCCTCCAATACAGGAAACACAATATTGCCAGCCAATCAAGACAAAAAAAGCCACAAAACAGAAGATATTAGAAACACCAATCCAGCAGAACACAGCAAACTCCAAGACCAATAAACATAGACCAAGACTCCCAACCAATCAGGATGAAGAAAAAACCATTCTGGCACAGCGTAGGTCAGCACCAAATTTAAAACAGAAAGGCTGTGAAAGTCTGACTCACAGACGAACCCAATACAGAAGCCTGATGATGGCAGATGAGATTCTGCTGAAACGTTGCTACAACTTTAAAAGCACAACTATAATTACGTGGGAAAATACCCGAACAAAGCTGAATACCATACATATAAATACCCGCGAAAATTTAAGAAAACAAATACACACACACACACACACACACATTTATACATACATACATATACATGCATACATACATATATACATACATATGTGAGTTGTATCACAGTAATAATATCTTTTGTTATTAAGATATTAATACTGAATATTTAATTATATTATTAGTAGTAGTAGTAGTACTATTGGAGTGAATGATAATCACCATTATATATAGATATAAATATATATATATGTATCTAAATTAATAGAAAACAGCTTAATATAGTGGATATCCAAACAGCCAAATTAAGAACACCTGAACAGGCCAAGATAATAAAGAGAGGCCTTCAACAGCTTCCCTGCACAGGCGGACACGGGCCTGGGTGCTCGCTGTTGTGCTGCTGGGTGGGTAAGGTTGTGAAGGTTAAGCCAATAATAATGCACGGATGGCCTCAAATCTAATAAGAAAACAAGGTATAATAATTACTTAGGTTATCTGAAGAGAAACCACTGATCAGGAAGGAAAACTACCTCACACAGCTTAAGTTACAGATAGTACGGCCACGCTGTCTTTAAAACAACAGCAAAACAATGGCCGTTACTTTTGGCGTGTGCTCTTCCCAGCAACAAACTCCCGCCGCGTGGAGAAAATGCTTCTGACGGCTTCTCCTTGTGGCTAAAAACAGCCGGGAAAGGGGTGGAAAGAATTAAGCTTTTACACTTTCCACACCAAGATGGCGCTCTGAGAGGGAAAAGTGAATGATACGACTCAGATGAGAGTGAAAACGCCCACGCTACTATTGCCGATGTAGAAAAAGGCAATGTGGAATCGCAATGGCAAGGGGTAGAACAAGCGGTTGGGGGGGCTTGGAGCGATGCCGAAGCCACCCACCGCTTTGGGGTGCAAAACGGCACTGCCCGAAAATGCAAACGATCTCCGACGACCAGATGGAGAAAGCTAACGTCGGGAGATCATAATGTGATTTGGAGCCTAAAAGCCTGAAAAAACAAACTGGACTATTTCCAAACCTGCTGAATAATTCTGTTTTGGCCAAGGAAGAACAAAAAGCACTGCCTATCCCCAACGAGATTGAGCCAAAACTGGGGAACACTGGGGAGGAGTCCCGTGGAGGAGGAGCGTTCCACAAATTAAGCCCAGCCTAGACATGAAGAGACTGAAGCACTTCCCACTACTGGATGCTCTGAACAGCTCATGGGAAAACATATAATTCTTTAAACAACTCACAACAAGGTTTCTCTTTGATTCTGGCGATTGCTACAAAATAGCACTATAAAAAATAGCTGCAAAAATAGCACTATAGTTGATTAAGCTTGGGTTAGACCTCTGCGTCATTGCACATCAGGGAACATATGCGTCTGTTGTTCAGAGAGAGTTGCATAGCTGTTGCCTTTATACTTCTTCCAATGTTAACCTCATTGGAATGTGCTTTACCTTCCATCCACCTCCCAACAGAAAATCAAATCCACCAATCAGCATGCAGGACACGCATCTCCACACAATGCATAATTGAGATTTGGGGGGTATATGTATCGGCCCATCTGCCACCATCTGCAATTTATGCTTAACCATCAACTCATTCACAGGTATGCATCGATGCCTATGCACAGTTGCAGGCAAGTCTAAATCAGGTTTTACCAAGAGGGTTATCTACTCTGCCTGACAAGAGTTTCTCCAAGTGATAGGTCCTCCAGATGTTGCTGAACTACAATTCCTAGCCCCCTCAAACATCTGGGATGCTCATGTCAACCTTTTGCCTCAAACTCTTTTCCATGGAAATGTCATTTGTGTGTGTTGCTTTTCCGCAATGCATTTTTCCATCCCTAAGCTACAGGTCCTCCCTCTCCTCCCCTCCCTTCTGGCAAAACCAAATAAGTGAGAAAAAATAACTTTCACCAATCGGTTCCAATTTGAGTGAAGTGCCTTGGAGAACACGGATCATTTAGGGGCTGTCTTTTTCTATGGAAAAAACCTTTTCATCTATATTGAGGCAGGTGTCTTCAAGGATAAAGTACGATGCACTTCATGAATGAGAGAAATGTATTCATGAAGTAGCAAATCTTGAAATCCATTGGTTCAGAGGGGCATTAAACTGCATAATTTGTTGCTAAACAGCATAATTTGAACTATAGCATGCAAACAGAGTGCAAGAAAGGAAGAAAAATGAGTGAGTATGCAGCTTTATTATGTTTGAAATGTGTTGTTTGAAAATCAGATTGGCTTATTCTTAGGCCAAATGGTTTATTTTCTTTCTATAAATAAATAGGATGGAATTAAATAAATAAATTGAAAGGATTTGTCTTATGTGTTCAGTTCCTAAATGTTCTGATATTTTTCTTGATTCAAATTTGCCTCTCTTTTCTTTCAGTTTTTCCGAGTTCAAAAATTGTTTGTGTGTGTGTGTGTAGTGTGTGCGTGCGTGCATTTGTGTGTACTGCATATCTTGTGAAAAAATACCTTTAGCAAATTGTGCTTGGGAGAAAATGCATAGTAAAATGTAAGCATTTAATTAGTACATACTGTGGATAATAAAAAAGTGCACAATAAAAATGCAAATTAACTTGGAAATAGGACAGATTATATTTATGAATAGAAATAGGAACAGGGAATAGGATGATTCACGAGCTTTTTAGGTTGGTGGATATATTTTGAGAACAGGCTGTAGGCATTCTTAGAGAATAGCTGCCCTAAGGCCAGTTTGCAAAACATATTGGTTGTAGCTTCCTAAGATCCCTCAGTTTTGTTTTGTTATTTGGGGGGGCAGATTGGCACATTTCCCAAGAAAGTGCTAAGCTGCAGCCACCTAATATCAATTTTTATTTTCTTAAGGTTCCTTTATATGCTTAGATTGCTTTCAGATGATATATGCGTAAGTGGAGCTTCCTTCCCTTTCCATTCCCACTTTTTCTGCATGTGATGATATTGGAAGCATCCGACAGCAATTTGCAGTAAATAACTGTTTGCTATTCTTCCATTAAACTAACACCTTCTGGTTTGGCTTTCAAACTTTGTTCAGCAAACTTTCCTAATCCTTCTCCATTATCTCTATCCCTTTGGCTGTAAGGAGAAACCTAGGAATAGCTAGGTGCCTATTTGACTGCTCTTAACTTGCTAATTCTTTGCCCTGATGTTGAAACTAGCCTCCAGTATGCCATATACAGTATATCTACTGCTCAGCTGAATTAAAAAGTAAAAATAAAAGTTTAAGAAAATAGAATGTAATGTTAGCCTGAATGCTACTTAAACCCAAAGATAGGAAAGTGATAAACAGATTTTGTTTTTGTTTTTTTGGGCTTAGTAATAGAGGCTGTGAACAATATAATAGAGAATAAAAGCATTTAATAATTCGAGGAATGAAGGCAGTGACAGGTTAAACAAAAACAAGGGAGATGGCGATATTTCAGAGGGAACAAAGAAGACAATAGTTAACTTGATGACCTTTCCATTGATTAAGTAAGGAAATAAAACTTGGAGAGAAAGAAGGTACTTTCAAATTGTATATGATATAAAGATCTTTATTAAGAATACTGTGAATTAAGAGAAGTACATTTAATCAACCCTAGACTAAAGAAAGGCTGAATACCTCCTTCAGATAATCAACAACTAGAGTCTCTTTCCAAGGCATATATCAATCAAGCAGTGAAGATCTTCCTAGCTGAAAGTTAATGGAATTGGTATCTGACATTTTGCCAGGATTGTCAGAAGCAGAGTGAGCTTTGTAGTGTACTTGACAGTTCTCAGACTACTGAACCGGAACTGTAGTAGTTTAACCTGGCAAACTGACTTCTGATTGGCCCATAAATACAAGAGTTCAAGAAAGCTGATTCCTGATTGGTTCTTCATCTGAGTAGAGTTCCAATTTGTCTATTTGGAAGAAATTGAAATTCTATCTTTGAAGATATCAGCGTAGCTGCTGGCAATATGAGTTGAAACATGTTTATAATGTTCTACTAGCTAATGTGTACTTTGCTGGTGAAATCAGATATAGCAGTGCAGTCCATCAAATATAAATATATTGTGGAGTCCTTGGTGCTCTCTAAGTTTATTTGCTTGCAGACTTTTCATTATCCAACTAGGTAACTTCTTCAGTGCTAGTGAGTGTGGAATTTGTCCCATTTGTATACACTGCCAGTGTTGGTGTGGAAGTATTTTTTCCTGGGTAGTTCCTTTATAGTTTTCTGTTTGATTGTTTGTCTGGTGTCAATCCTTGCTTATCGGGGTTGGCTGCTGAAGAGGATGTCTTCTGGTCTTTCTGTTTCTGCAGCTTTTTATTATCTCTTTTGAATAGTGTGTAAATATGGTTTATCTCCATGTGTCTGTTGATCTGTCTATTAATCTGACATATCTCCATGTGTCTGTTGATCTGTCTATTAATCTGTAATTAGCTTCTCTGAAATATTTTTCCAACAACTATTGAAGTATACTTTTTATGATATGGAATGAAGACTGATCACCCTTGGCTTCTTTCCAACCAAAGTTTGTATTATATCTGCCCATTCTCTGTTAGGTGCTTTTGTAGGAAACTGAAGTCATTTCACAGTTGGTAGCTACTGTTTGGGGATAAGCAGATCACTCTGCTAAACAAATAATTCCCTCAACACTATCCAACTATTTACAAAGTCTGCATTACTATTAATCTTCTCATCTCTCTTATCATCCATCCCCTCCCACTTGTGACTGTGTGACTGTAACTTTGTCGCTTTTGTATCCTCACGATTTATATTGACTGTTTCTTAGTATGATTTGGTTGCTTATTATACCCTATGACTATTATTAAGTTTTGTACCTTATGATTCTTGATTCTTGACAAATGTATCTTTTCTTTTATGTATACTGAGAGCATTTGCACCAAGACAAATTCCTTGCGTGTTCAGTCATACTTAGACAATAAAGAATTCTATTCTATTCCATAAGGAAACAAAGAATCCTCTGAACTCACTGAAAAAATTGTGAGCTATAGATAATAGATAAGCTAAAGAAAAACTGTATAGAAAAGCAATAGAGAAGCAGAAGGGAAAATGTATCGTATAAAATAACCCAAAGAATTGAAACTTAACTAAATTTAAAGAGTTATATTCCCATCCCTAATCTACAAGGAAGGACAGCCTTTCATTCAGATTTCTAGACACAGAAAGGTGCTAAAGGCAATAGCTTTATGTTAAACATCTAGAAGTTTTCAGCACTTAACCCTGATTAATGGATATTTGGCTCTGTTTTCTCCTCAACAACTTGCAAAAACCTGATCCAATCCAATACACTGCTGTACTCAATGTATTAAAAGTATAGGTCTTTTTTTTAATGTATATCTGGTTTGTTGTGCATGAACACACTTCACCTTGTAATAAATGCAAACCAAAAATAGTTTCCCTCAGGAGAAATTCTATGTGGGAACCATGCCATAAGTCCGTGTCACCTTCTGATATTCATTCAACTATATTTATTTTGACTGGCCTTAATGGTGGCATATCTCTCGGACTATTTTCTAGTGGCTTGACATTTTGCCCTGTTTGCAATTAACTATCATTAGCAGTTTTTCTGGCATATTGTTTGGCTTGCTTTTATGGTAGCCTGAGGCTAACAATCTTAAGAAGACTTTGAAAATAACAAGAAAATGCAGAACAGCATTTGCAGAACACATAGGACAAGTGCTGAATAAACCCTTTGGAAATCATTGTTTTCTGAAGTCTTTTACAAAATATCCTGATCAACATTTCTCAAGTGCATATCAATCTTAGCCAGCCATCAGATTTTGCAATCTTTTAAAAGATGACTGTAGTTCTAGGGTTTTTACATTCATGAAAGTATGGAATTAGATAATTAGGGGTGGGGGGTGGGGGGTTTACGTGTATTTCATCAACCTAAGGCAAGCTGCTTAAACAGAAACTTCCAAATAATTCCACCCTCTCTCCCCCACCCCTCTTATCAGTTGTTAATTGTTTCCAGCTCTTTTCTTTTTCAGTTTTTGCAATTTCTTCTGTTCTGGAGTTTCAGTCTCCTGTAAAGTTTTGGCCATCTGAAGTATATATAAGATCAAAACAATCCAGGTATCGGGGTAACTTAAGTGTCCAGCCATGGTTTAAAGTGAACAAAGGGCTCAAAGTTAACAAATTACTTTGACCATAACCATAACGGGCAAATTTGCAAGAGACTCAAAGTTCATGATAGGTCCTCAGCCCAATATGGCAGATTGAGCACATAAGCGATGCTGTCCGTTCAATTTTATATACGCTGAATTGTATTTCTAGGCAGTTACAATCCTCTTGTTCCTAAATGTGTCAGCACGTTCAAAGTCTGTGCAATTGTATGGAATGTCTTTAAGGATAAGTGCAAAAAACTGCTTTTCATGAGGTGTTCTTCTTTTTCCCATGGACATCTTTACCAACCTCATTCAAAGGAATATGAGCCTGAATTTTACACAAAGGAGCATGGCAAATTTAGGACAATCCTTTTTCTGCATATCTGTACAGGGAAAAGTTCTGTGCAATCCAGCTTTTCCATCCTGTTAATGTAACATTTCCAATTCACACTGAAATCACTTGTGGCAATTCCCCTCTTCCCCCTGGGTTTTACATCTATGTATCTGTGTTTCTGTGTGTGTATAAATGATCCCATTTATAAAATTAAGTGATTCCTCCATCAGGATATAACAATGATTACATCTCCAAGATGCAATACTTGAACACATTCATACACTCCAGCAAAAATAGGGAAAAAAGAAAGAACATAGGAGATAAGAGAAAGGAGCAGTTGCATTGGGAAGGAAAATCAAAACAACAGGAGGAATATAAAAGTGGATGGCGAAGAGGCAAGTGAAATAGGTATATCTTGCTTCTGCCACATCAAGCATACTATTTTGGTGAACGGGGACCAAGCATGAAAGAGAGGATGGGTGGAATTGATCTACTGTATTTTACTGGAATTCCTGAAGCGCCAGATTTTGATAGCGCCAGATGGAGCACTGTTTTTATTTTATTTTTTAAATATATGAGTGAAACCTAAATGAAGATACAATATAAGAAAGTATTTCCCAAACATATCCACGCCCTGGGAAGCTTGCTGGAGCCAATAAAAAGTAGGAATAGGACTGAATAGGTAAGTTTTAAAAATGAGATTTAAAAATGGAAGTTTATACTAGTTGTACAAGGAAGATTACTAGGAACTCTGGAGAATATGTTTACATCATCTACCTCCTTATCAGGATTCCATCTCTAGTTTCCTGTATTTTTCTCTTGAAGGATTCTAGAATTTTATACTTTGAAAGAAGGCTAGGGATATATGAACACGTCACTTCTAGAATTCCTTCATTTGTCCAGCATTTTTGATGGAGAAGAATAATTGCTACCGGACACAAAAATATGAAGAGCTAATTGTCACTAAGAGGAGAAAGGAACTATAACCTTCAAAAATCAGGGCTATCAGGGTAGCCAAACATGTTTAAGGTGAAGAACTGTAACAAAGGCACATTTCCAAGTTAACTTTGTCCAGGATGGCAGAGGGAACAAACATACTGGAGGCTGCCCAGACAATCTTTCCCATTCCATATTGTATTTCAAGTCACTGTCACTGTTCTAAATGTGTCTCTGCATGTTCAAAATATATGCAAATCTTGGCATGTCTTTTAGGGTGCTGAGTCCTTCCTTTGAATGATGTATTTCATCTATCTTGGCAGAGAATAAATAGCCACCCAGGGATAGTAATGGGAGTTGTGTACTTGAAATATCTACAGGCTATCAAATCTATATAATCAAATGTTTAAGCCTCTGTTCTCCATTTTGGTTAGATGAAGTACATTAACAGGAGTTTTCTTAATTCTAATTAATATATATCGATGTAGGACGATAATGTTTGACACTAAAAATAAATCAAGAAACAAATAAGGGTATAAGGATGGAAGCTAGCAAACAAAAACAATCCTCCAGTTTTTCAAAAGACAGAATTACAGAGCAGAGAGGGAGACTGCATTTCAAATGAAATGATGTTCGTGCTTTGTCTAAAAACAAATCCAATTATTATCATTAGAAAGTGAATTCTAAATGTGTGAGGAATGTTCTGTTTTTACACCAAAAGTATTTTGAGGTGTAACCTTTTTTATGTTCAATCTTTGTAGCATTTAGTGTCGCAAGGAGAATTAAAACATATTATTAATTCTTCCAGCATTGCAATGTAAAAGAAGCAGTTGGTGATTTTGGAAAGTGAAAAAACAAGACAAGACAGGATAAAATGTTAGATGAGCCATAGCCTTGATAAGAACCTTGCAATAAAAGGATTACTTTGTTTCTTTTGCTGTTGAAATCATAGAAATCCAAGATAATAGACTGCCTATGTCTTGGAACAAAAAGAAACAAGGAGCTTTGCTTTATTTGTTTGTTTGTTTGACTGAATCCTAAATGACTCTGGGAAACTTGCAACTAAAACTTCCTACACTGTAAATCCCTTGTCTTTGGAATTTCCTCCCTCTTCATTTTTTTCCAACCTGGTATTCTCTAATATATCGAGCCACCCAAATTTCCATGGTCACACTGATGGATGTTGTGAGAGTTTTAGTATTAACATATCAAGGGAGGAGTTTTAGCATTAACATATCAACGTTTAGTTCCATGATTCTATCATTCTAACAAATAATAATCGTTTTTATCTATTGGTCTACCTGTATTGACTCTTCCTTTGTTTTTGCATGTGTCCATCTGATACTTAACTCACTTTTTTTTTCATTCTCCCTTAAAAATGTGAATCTTAATGTCTGAGTTTAGACTTTCTGTTTAAAATTATTCGGTGTCATTCTGGATTCAAAATCACTCTCTTTCAACCTTAGGAAGGAGGCAAGGGCAAGTCACTTCCAATGTATCTTACCAAGAACTTGATGTCACATAATTTGTCAAAAACTATAGATAATTGTTTCTTATATTTTTGATAAGCATTTACTCCCTGATAATGAACAAAAGATGGGCTCTGTTTCATCCTCTTATACCACAGGCGTCACATAGTACTGTCACGTGACATTTTGCGATGTTTTTTCCCTTCATGGAACTGGGGTGGGCGTGGCCTCCGCAAGGCAGCCAACTTGACACCCCTGCGCTTATTCCGTTGATAATGGTAAGGTCATACTGAGTGTGGCCAGAAATAAAGTGCAGAAATATATCTGTATTTCTCCTAAAACAGATTCTGAGTTGCTAACCTTGCTTTTCTACACAATAGGGAGGATCTACATGATTCAATACTTCTTGTGTTTGTTAATAACTCCCTTTTTAATGTTAATGGTCCTATATTGGCTTCATTTCTTTTAGCACTTGTAAGATAAGTTTGATATTAGAAGTAGTACCCTGAATTTTCAATAGGAGCAAGGAGAGTTGGTTGAATTAATTAGATGCAGTGTAGAAGGACTGAGTGCTAGGCAGAATAGGAAGGTGTGAACTTAAGTTCTCATTAAGAAAATTCCTTCTGGCTTAATTTCTTTGAATTAAAGGAAGCATATTTAATCTGCAGAATAATTATGTTTACTCTTACTTTAATTTATTAATACGGAGTGTATTTAAAATAGAATTCCTTTTTGGTTTGGGGAGAAAAATGCAAAATTGCTCCAGCATTCAGACAGAATACTTATACAATTGAAATAGATCTTTGCTTGCTTCACGTGCCATTAAAATCTCATGGTGAGATCGGATCATCTAAAAGGCTTTAAGTTAGAACCAGAAGGAGGATTGCATTTAGTGGTTTCTTTTTCTTCACTGAAGGTTTTCAAACAGAAGCTGGATAGGCATTTATCAGGGATGGTGAAGTGAATCCTGCACTGTGTAGGGGGTTGATGACATCTTAGTTCTCTTCCAACTCTATGATGATCCGATGGAAAAGAAATGCTAAATGGTTAGCTAAGGAGTATTTGGCCTGAAACATCAAAACTATCTATGGAGATTATCAAGCATCCAAGTCATGGTTGTCCTGAAGTGGTTTTCAAAAGATAACCGGACTTTCTGTGTGTGTGTGTGTTTTGTTTTGTTTTTGAAAATATTTTGTCAGAATATTCATGAACTGGCAGAAGCATGGTAACAAGGTCAGCCAATGAATAGGCATAGCAACTAAGTCAGCCAGTGAGGACTGTTTGGAAACTGAAACTGGAAGGAGCCTGGGCTTGGCTCTGTATTAAGCTCTGAGCTCTGAAACTGCAGACTTGTCTGCTCTGAAATCAAAACTGAAGCTGCTCTCTCCTCTGCTCGTGTTTTGCCTGTAACTGCTACCACGTTGGAAGAATGTGCTGTTGGTATTGTAAATTTACTTCATGTGTTATGATGCATATAAAGAAGTTAATAAATGCTGCTGAATCAGTTATCTGTATGTGGATCTGATTTTTGCAACAAACTGACATGTTTCGTTTCTCAACAATTAAAATGTTTTCAAGAAAACATTTAAGAAGCTTCTTGGATGAGAAGTGAAATGTTTTCAGAAAAAAAAATACAGTCTGGTTGCCCTTTTGAAAAGCACCTTTGGGACAAACATCAACACTGTTTTCAAGTCTCTCAAGTGTTAATGTAGTATTGTACGAGGATTCTGTCTGAAGTAGTTCTAATAATAGTGTGGTCGCCAAGTATGCAGTGAACTAAGAAGGGAAGGTTTTTATGTCAAGGAGATTGAAGACAAGTGTATTTGCATTGTTTCTACAGAAATGTTGTAAACTGGAATTTATTATGAATTTCAGGAAAGGGAAGAGAGTTGTTTGGCAAGATGATAATTTACAAGACCAAAAATTGAAGGAGGACAGCAGGGAAACTTACATATAATAAGCCTCAGACTTTAAGATTGGATTACAAGGAGATATTCCAAGCTGTCAGCATAGATGTGAGAATAAGGGTAAGAAATGAAAGAAGAATATGCTATATGCAGGAGAGAGAGAGTCTCTGGGCATCTGTGTTTTTCAGAGCGTGGGAACCTTTAATTAAAACATGGGATAGCTGCTACTTCAGTGAAACTTGACATGTGACCAACAGTTCATAGTATCCAAATTAATTTTTACAGTTCTCGATTATCCATTGCAGAATCCCATTCCCTAAATTGGCCAATTGCAGTTTTGTAAAATATCCTGGCTGGGAGTTGTTTTTCTCATACAGCATTTAATTCACCATTCACTGCTGTGTTTCTTGCATACTTTTGCTTTCTTATGAATGTTGCTCTCATATTACAGAGAAAAATTAGACCAGACTTCCATCAAGAAAAAGGAATAGCAGCTGGCGTGGGGAATTCTGTGACCTCCACAACCATCTTAGCACATGTATATGCTCCCTTAAAGCCTGTGTAAAGTCTACATTAAAATATGTCAGTTTCCTGCTACATAATGTGGCTCAAATGGAAATGAGGTTGCTATATTATCATCAAGAGGTTTATTCATTAACCTTCCAAAAGAAGGTCTGAACTCCATGGTTCTTTTCTGACATATAGAGAAAGCTAATATAGAAGCCAGTTTGGTGTAATGCTTAAAGCAACAGGTTAGAAACTGGGAGCCTATGAATTCTAGCCCTGACTTAGGCAAAAGCCAGCTGGGTGACCTTGGGCTGCAGGTAGTCCTCAACTTATGTCCGTTTGTTTAATGACATTTCCAGGTTTTGAAAGCCCCAGAAAAGTGACTTGCCCACCCATCATCAAAGTTACAACCATCATAGCATTCCAGTGGTCATGTGATTTCAACTTGGATGCTTGTTAATCAGTTCCCTTGTATAATGGTCACATGATTGCAACTTGCGAACTTCCCAGTAGGCTTCCAACAAGCAAAGTTAATTGGGCAAAGTGGATTTGTGATGAACGCCCTCTTTAAAAATAGTCATAACATCAGATCCAGTCACATGAAGGTTCATTTAGTGACTGCGTTGATTAGTGAAGTGAAATTCTAGTCCTAGTTGTGGCTATATATATTGAACAATACCTGTAGTCAGTTTCTCTCAGCCCTAGGAAGGAGGCAATGGCAAAGCACTTCAGAAAACCCTTGCCAAGAAAACTGCAGGATACTCTCTGAGAATTGGACATGATTGAATAGTAGAAGAAAAAAATATAGAGGTCAAAAACTCAGCCCCAACGTCCCAAATTTAAGTATTACCTCTGCCATAGGCTTACCCAATTGAGACAATAATACTGTACAAATCTCCCTTATGGTTTTGTTGTAAGGGTATAAAATAGTATTTAAAACAGGTACTCCTCAACTTCTAGAAGGGGAGGAGAACATGCTAGCAAATGCCACTGTTTTGAAAGGCTGAGGATGCTGGTGGATGAGGGGAAAATTCTGACATTTGCTAATGTTTTGAGCCCTCCAAAACAATAGCATTGACCAATGTTTTGCCAGAATTGAGGTCAATCGAGGACCTATATACTGCACAAGTCAAAAAGAGGGCTGTGAAAATATTTATAGACCCCTCACATCCTGGACATAAAACTGTTTCAACTCCTTCCCTCAAAATAACGCTATAGAGCACTGCACACCAGAACAACTAGACAACAGAACAGTTTTTTCCTCAACGCCATCACTCTGCTAAACAAATAATTCCCTCAACACTGTTCAACTATTACAAAGTCTGCATTACTATTAATCTTCTCATCACTCCTTATCGCCCATCCCCTCCCACTTGTAACTATATGACTGTAACTTTATTGCTTGTATCCTTACGATTTATACTGACTGTTTCCTAGTATGATTTGATTGCTTATTGTACCCTATGACTATTATTAAGTGTGGTGCCTGATGAATCTTGACGAATGTATCTTTTCTTTTATGTACACTGAAAGCATTTGCACCAAGACAAATTCCTTGTGTGTCTAATCACACTTGGCCAATAAAGAATTCTTTTTTTCTGTCTGTCTGTCTGTTTGAAAATGCTAGCAAACACCTAGGTTATTGTGATTGCTCTTTTCGGTCGGGCAAGGAGGGGACCTGAACAACTGGTTGTGTTGGGAGGCCTGAGCCTTCTCTCTGCCAACCACATCATGGAGACCTAGGACCTCTTCTTGACATTCTGGTGAATGATGTCCACAGTTGCTTAATAACTGCAACTGGGAGAACAGAGATTGTGGGTGTTGAGTGAAGTGGTTGTGTGGCATTTCACTTAATGGCCGTTCCATCAGTGACTGAGATTCTGGGCCCAATTGTGATTATAGGTGGAGGATTAGCTGCATGTCCAAAACATGATATAAAGTTATGATATTATTGTTAGTAATGGGATCGTACTTCTTGTTATTCATTCTTGTTCGATTCTCTCTGCTAACACAATGCCATTCTCCATGCTTTCTACCCCATGCTGTTTCACACGTGTCCATAAATCTGTCCATTTCTGCTTGTTTGTTACACCTTTCCACAACCTTGATTGTTTTCCTATGGGAAGATTTAACCCTTCAAAGAGAACCTTGAAGAGAAGTTTCTCTGGATGAATGTAAATGGAATTTCTTTCTTTTTTTTCTGTTTAGGAATGGTCAGAAGAAATCTTCAGTCTGGCAACAAACCTGTTGGCACAGAACATGTCCAGGGATGCTTTTCTGGAAAAAGCGTAAGTACAAAAATCCTTATTGTGTGGGAAGTTGCTTCAGTTTCTTATGTGTCAGCTTCCTTTTTTTTTTTTTGAAAGAATTATTGCTACCAATTGTTTTCATGATGATGGATTACTGCCTCTCTAAACATGCTTTTTCCTCTTTTCTCATTGAGATGGCAAACTGAACGTCTTTTTAGAAACAGGAGTAAGAAGCTCAGCCATGATGACTCAGAAAGGTGTAGCCTGAGTTTTTGTTTGCACCATCCTAATACTTAATGTAGTACACTTCCTTTTCTGGGAATGAATATATAAAGGGAGTCACAATAGCAGAAAGTGTGCTAAGCTACTCTAATTCATGTTCGTGACCAAAATATATAGTTCATAAACGGGATATTCCTGATTGTGAAGCATTTGGATGCAGAAGCATACAATTTTGACGCTTAGCTTATGCGTGAGAAGGGGAAATTTTTCATCCTTATTTATGGTTACATGCTGAAAGCACTATTATTCAGGAAGGATCTCTGTGGATACATTTGGCACTTCACGAGTAGAGAAGGAAGTCTGCAACATCTTGAGAAGTCTCATGAGAACTTTGAGAAAAGTTCTGTTAAAAGTTAGAGTAGGAACCTGAAATTAAGTTCTTTAAATGGTTGGCTTGGATCCTTCATCAGTAGGGTTTCGTAAGACACTGAGTTTGTTCTGTTTTTTAGCAGTAGATTCACAATCAGACAATTTCTCCAGATTTGACTGGGAGCAGATGGATATTGCACTTACTTTATAACTTTTAGAAGAGAGCAGGAGGGTCTGGTCTTTTTATAAAAAAATGAAAATGAAAATCTTAACTGTTTAAAGTTATACACCACTCTGATAGAATATTGAGGCTCCTTTTTCAGCATGTCTTGGGATGAACATGTGACTTCCAGTAGCTTTTTAAAGCTAAAAAAGAAAGCTATAAAATACTTTTCACCATGGAACTATAGGAGCAATCTCCATCCTCCACTACCACCACCCAACGTTTTTCTCCAGAGTTTGATTCTGGCAGTTGCCGCTGGATGGATCCAGCTTTGATCCCAGTAGAATTCTGAATGAAATTCATTTGAATCTGCACTTCAATGGATCTGCAGTGGTTAAAATATTTAGCATGCATTACCTTAAACCTGCCAGTCAACATAGCATGAATTATAGTGGCCAGTTCTAAAACTTATGGGCTGGCTAGTTGAAAATGACAGATCTGGAATTCTAATACTGCTGCTTAAGGTTATAAGCAATGTATGACAGGCTTATCTCCTTATGTTGTGCTATCTTTTATTAGCTGTACAATAAAGGGCTACAAGATTTCCACCTCCCTTTCTTAACTGCCTGTGCCTTTGCCCACAGAAGCAAATACCTGTAAATCTGTTCCTGTGAAGTCTGTAGGCACCATGTGTTGATCCAGAGGGCTTTGAAACAAAAGCACAAAGGGTGGTGTTGATGACAACATCCTGGGGCAAAAATAGTTTTTTTCAACTTAAAGAGGAAATGCCTAAATATACCCAAGTTTATCTACAGTCATGCAGATGACTGAATAAGAATAAACAGAGATATATTTAAACTGCATGCTACACACACAAGCATATGTAATGAAATCCTGATGACATTTTAAAAGAAATGCTGATTTTCGGTAGAAAATGTAGTGCACAGAAAGGTGTGTCCTCTTTCACGATGCTTTTGGAGCCTATAAACGAGTTCCCCAAGAATTAACAGCTCTTCAGTGTGCCACATGTTCCATATGGATATTTCCTGCTCTGTAGATGAGAAGTCCTTAACCCCCAGGCCACAGCCAACTACTGGGCCATGGCCTATTTGGAACCGGGTCCCACAAGTCTCTGTGCATAACTTAATTTGTGCAAGCAGTGGGGCAGCACAGGTCCACGTCTACACACAGCTCAAGTTGCACAAGTTGATCTGCATGTGCTTGTGCACTGGCCCACTGCTCATGTGACCTGGTTTCCCTCTCCATCCCCCCACCCCCCCGCCATCCAACAAAGGTTGGGGATGGCTGCTGTGTATGAATTCTTTTTGAAAAATCTACTGGATTAGAGTAATGCAAAGAATGAAATTGTTGATACTCAGATTTGGGTCCTACTGAAGAAGTACAGAGGAACTGCTTTGCCAAGATTTCTCTGAACTGCCTTATGAATTAACTGGGATGATGATGATGATGACGATGAAGGTCCAAAATAGGAAGCTGCTCAAAGTGCAGCAAATCAAGAATCAATACAGGAAAACAGCGATGCAAACTCGGGCTGACAGCTGGTGTAACAAAGCACTGCATGGGCAGTTCCTTGAAAAAATCCAAGGAAGAGTAGATAAGGAAAAGACCTGGTTATGGCTGACCAAAGGAACACTGAAGAAAGAGACAGAAAGCCTGATTCCTGCAGCCCAAGAACAAGCCATCAGAACGAATGCAATCAAAGCCAGAATAGAAGAATTTGCTGAAGACTCCAAATGCAGATTCTGCAAAGAAGCGGACGAAACCATCAATCACATACTGAGCTGTTATGTCACAATACAGTTGCTCAGATAGTCCACTGGAACTTGTGTTACAACTACTATCTGCCTGTAGCAAAGAACTGGTGGGATCATAAGCCTGAAAAAGTGGTCGAAAATGAGCATGCAAAACTACTGTGGGACTTCCAAATACAGACTGACAAAATTTTGGAACACAATACCCTGGATATCACGATTGTGGAGAAGAAAGAAGTGTGGATCGTCGACATTTCCATACCTGGTGGCAGCAGAATCAATGAGAAATAACTTGAAAAAATCACCAGATATCAGGACTTGAGAATCGAACTGCAGAGACTCTGGCATAAACCAGTGCAGTTGGTTCCAATGGTACTCAGCACACTGGGCACTGTGCCTAAAGACCTAGGCAAGCACTTAAAAACAATTGGCGCTGACAGGATCACCATTGATCAGCTGCAGAAGGCCACCTTACTGGGATCTGCTCGCATAATCCGCCGATACATCACGCAGTCCTAAATGCTTGGGAATGTTCAACTAGTAATTTGTGATACGAAATCCAGCATAGTTATCTCGTTTGCTATGTACACTGTCATTTTTTGTGTATAATAATAATAATTTGGTTTTCTTTAAACCAAAATTATAAATATTACACTTGTAATTTAATAAGTCGCAATGGCTAACCTGCTTACATCGCAAGAGAATAGGTAAGGGTTAGGATTTCCCAATAAAAAAAGAAGGATTTGCTTGAAGATTAAGTGAATGTGGAGAAAAGGGCAGTTGAAATATTTCAGCAGAAGGGTTTAATCCTGCCTACAGCTATTTTCATTTTCCTTTTTTTTCTCACTCCCAAGCCAGCTTCTTAATTTCAGGGGGTAAAACTAGTGAAAAACATTGGAAGCATAGTATTGCCTTTCTATTCCATCATTTCTGCAACTCCTGGCATCTTGATTCATTATGTGTAGGGTAGCTATTGTATATCATATACTCATGGATAAGCCGAGAATTTTAGATCCTCAAATACATCCCCAAAACTGGGTTCAGTTTATCCATAGATAGGCTTATCCATGAGTGTATACGCTAATTAGCTTTTGTGAAACAAAAGATTCATTTCAGTTAAGTGTTTTGGGGCAGTGGAGATGGCATCATTTAATCTGGGAAAGCAAAGAGGACATTTAATTTAATTGAAACAATCTGCAGGGCCTCAACTACTTCAGATCAGTGCTATGAGAAAAGGCTCTTATCCAGAGGTCTTCAAACATGACAGCTTTAAGACTTGTGGACTTCAATTCCCAGAATTCCTCCTGCAGTCATGTTAACTCAAGAATTCTGGGAGTTGAAGTCCACAAGTCTTAAACTTGCCAAGTTTGAAGACCTTTGCTCTTATCAATCCCCTCTTTCATTACTGGTCAAAGTGGCTTTCAAAATGGGTGACTTTGGAATTACCTACAACATGTAGCAAAGTCAGCCTGCCTACAACAACTTTGGCCAGTGTAGAGGGAGCTTCAGGCAGGGGCAGCTCTGTCATGGAATGTGGTATCCAGCCAAGAGGTCATTATGGTAAGCACTGCAGACATATTTGTCTCCGACTGATTATTCAACCAATACTTACTAGGCAGTTTAACTTCTGGATGCACTACATCCAGATCCAGCAGAATGGGCAGATCCCATCAGCCATAGAGTGTTGGCAGTGACTAGAACACAGGCTTATTCCACAGTAGTCCCTGCTCTTTGGAGTTCAGAATAGCCCTCAACCCTGGTAGCCTTTCATAAGACCCTAAAAACCTGGCTATGTTCCCATGCCTATAGTGCTGAATGTGTTAAGAGCCCTGTTTCCTAGCTATATTTCTAACTGGCCAAGTTTTTCAAGTACTATATATATTTATTTTGGCCATTTCTGTTGTTTATATTGCTTTAAAATGTTTTAGTATTTTGATTGTAGTATGTTTTTTTTTTAATTGTAAGCCCAGTCATTGACTGAGATGGATGGCTATAAAAATTGAATACATACATGAATACAATACATACCTAGCTAGAAGGCATCTGGCGACCATTAATAGGCCTGCTCCAGTGGCAGATTAAGGCTCAATGGTGCCCTAAACACTGACAAATCTTGGTGCCTCCCTCCTCTTTTTACAAATCTTCACTGGGTTTTTTTTTTCTTCCTTTCTCAACTTTATGTTGTCCCCTTTGGGCCTGGTGCCCTAAGCATGTGCTTAGTCTGCTTAATGGTTGGTTAATACACCACTGCCCTGTTGTATCAAAACTTCACAGGGCCCTATGTAATTCACAATTATTTCCAATTAAGCCGTTGAACCTCTCCCTCTGTTTTTACCCTACATTCCTACTTATGAAAGAAAAAATGGCTTTCTCACATGGCTAAAGAGGGTCTGAAAGCCACCCTGATAAGAATGAATCGACCGAATAGAAATGTCCCATTAGCAGCTTGAATGCAAGAATGTGGAACTTGCCTAAAAGGCCATCGCCCTTCTGTCCACTGCAGGATTCACTGCACAATCTCTACATAGATGGAAGTCTTCCAATTTCCCATATCTGTAAGCTGTCTTTTTAATGAACAGATGTACAGATTTGTATTCTGTACAATACATATGAAACTCAAATACTTTGGCTACCTAGTGAGAAGGAACGAAGAGCATAATGCTGGAAATGATTGAGGGCAATAGAAGAAGGGGATGACAGAGAATGAAGTGGCTGGATGGAATCAGTTTAAATGAAGTAGTCGGCGTGAGCTTAAATGGACTGCAGAAGATGGTAGAGGACAGGAAGGCCTGGAGGAATGTTGTCCATGGGATCACAATGGGTCGGATACAACTTCATAGCTAACAACAACAATACAGAATTCATATACATATAATAGATACATGTAAGAATAGTGTAAAATAAACCAGTTTGAACAAAATTCTTTTTGTTTTAAGTCACTGGGGAGGGGGGGACTCAATTATTTCTTGAGAAGGTGCACTTGGAAATGTAATTACAGGTAAAGATCATTTTCTTGATGTTTAGATGCATTAAGCTTTTCTTGAAAACCGTTTTGGTGAGGTTATAATTTTCTTCAATAGAACAAAGTACAAGATTGCTTTATGGTCAGCAATAGACAGAGCAAGTTGCAATATTGTGGTTGCAATTATTTCTCACCAGCACATTATTTTGTTCCTTAGATATACAAAACTTAAATTGCAAGTCACGACAGATGGGCGTATCCCTTTGAAGAAGTAAGTTGGGTTTCATTGTGACTGTTTGGATGGTTGGAAGCTTTAAAATATCATTGCATGTCTTGCCATATTGTGAAACTGACTTTCTAGCCACCATTTAAAAATAGAATCATGCTGTGAAATTTCATCATTGGTTAGTGCTCTTCAACGGTATGATGGTCAAGCTGTGTCTGGATTATACAATTTCAGGTTGTAAATGGGGGTGGGGGGTGTCTTTGGTTGTTTTATCATGCAAAAGAACTCACTTTCCCTTTCTGCAAACCACATGCAGACATGCCAACATAGTTAGCAATGCATGTGACAAAGAACGCACAATTGAAAACTTTCGTTCTGTCAAAGAAACATAAGTACACAAGAGCATTCAATTGTATGAAGCCTCCCATGGATTATGCATACATTGAACCAGAATAATTGCTGTGAGGGATCAAAATAAGTGCCAAGATGTCAGACTGAAGAGACATCTTTCTCATATAGCTAGTCTGAAATGCAATATTAATTAGCCCACTACCCCTAAGTGCAACTAAATACATTATGATATAACCAAAGTTGACGTATGGTCAACTACTTATTGATTGATGTTCCCTATGTGGAATAGAAGGAATGGGGAGAATTAATCCTTTACTTTAGACAACATAATGTCTCTAGCAAGTCATACAGGTTATCCAATTGTAATGTGGGAGGGTACAGTTCAGGATTAAATTAACCACCACAGTGGGAACAAAATTTTTGTTTCAGAAATGAAGATTGGAAAAGACCATGGCTGAGGTACATAAAAATAAAGTTGAAGAGTGAATCAGATTTATTTCATACAGATTGGATGTGCAAGGCCTTTCAGTTCGTTTGTTAATGGCAGCCCAGTAGTTTCCTAGATTAGTATTTTGGTAGCAGATATGAATGTGAAAGCACTGTGTAGGTGCTAGATTGATATCAGCCATTTTAGCCCATAGGGTAGGGATGGAAATCAGGTATTTGCTGAACCCAAGATTCTATCAACATGGGTTGAAAGTAAGTGATGGCAGGAGCTATGCTTCATAAATATCAGCTGAATCTCCAACAACCCAGTTATAGAATATTATTTGAGCTTATTTAAGAAGGGAATGTGCACAATGATACATGCAAAACTGAAAGGGCAAGAATTATCTCTTAGCAAATTCAGTCTCACAGGATCATCCACCCATCTACCTACATCCAAACTATATCTTACTAATACATAAAACTCAGTTTGAAAAATTGTGCATCCTAACTTTAGAGACCTAACATTGCTTGTGTTACCTTGTCCAAAATAATGCAGAGTAACTGATGTTTCTATAATGTCTGAATTGGTTTTAAAGTTAGATGGAGAGTAATGATACTCTTTGATAAATTTAGATTCCATTGAGTATATGAATAGAGAGTTAGCCACTACAGAAATTTATTGGGAAAGAAGGAAGGAAGAAAAGAAGCAATCTGTTAGTCAGTGTGATACTAGCAAACCAAGAATATGGGAAGGATTAGTGAAGAGCATTTCTCTTTTTTTCTATTTTGCAGCATTTATCGCTTATTCTCCTCTGACAGAAAGCGTGTTGAGACTGCATTGGAAGCTTGTAATCTTCCATCTGCTAGAGTAAGTATTGAAACCTTTTTCTTCATCTGATTTTAATAAGAAACGTTGGCCTCCGCTTCTCTTCCAGCCTAGCAATCCAGCCACTTTGATGTTAGTTCTAGTGTATGTCAGTTCTAGAATTTATCATGCACCGATGAGTTTATATGCTTGTCTCTAGGGTGCATCGTATCGCTCAGTATTCTAACGGGATTCTGACTTGGCAAATTTGTTCTATCTACTCTTAGCTAGCTTATTTACTGAAAGATATTGGCTGCTGTTTTAGTGAGCAGCACTGGGGTAGGCAAAAGAAAAATATGTCAGAGCCTCAACAGGGATTTAGATGTTCTGGAGAAATGTATTCAGCATTTTGTCAAATTCCAACAGGGCAAGAGAATATCATGTTATACATTTCTCCCAAACAACCTAAAGTTTTCAATTTGAATCTAAGGAAGAAATGCTCTAGAAATGGTTCTCAGCTACACTTCCTTTCCTGCACATTTTGGAGAGTGAAATCTTGAATCTGAAATGATGTATGTACTATCTTTCCAATTAGGTTGGTTGACAAAACTTTTTAAGGACTACCGTATATACTCGAGTATAAGTCGACCCGAATATAAGCCGAGGCACCCAATTTAACCACAAAAAAACTGAGAAAACTTATTGACTCGAGTATAAGTCGAGGGTGGGAAATGCAGCAGCTACTGGTAAATTTCAAAAATAAAAATAGATACCAATAAAATTACATTAATTGAGGCATCAGTAGGTTAAATGTTTCTGAATATTTATTTCAAAGAAAAACAGTAAACTAGCTCTGTAAGTGGAAAAGAGAGCCAACAAAACCAATATGGTATCAACAATAACTTTAAAAGTACAAAAACCTTAGCTCAATCAGCAACCAAGCTAAAACACAAGAGTTAAAATCCTTCAAAACTGGATTCCTCCTCATCATCTGTATGTCCAAGCAGAGTCACTCTCTCCCTTGCAAGAAAAAAGCATGTGTATGTGCTGCATGTACATCCTGTTTTGGAGAGCCACCATCTCTTTCACAGCTCTCCCTCATGCCTCCATTGCATGTGCACACATGCCATGGCTCAGTAGTAGGTCAACATACAGATGTCACACTAGGTTCCCTCCTCAAAAGGAACATCCAACCTTTCTTGAGAAGTACAAACTTCATCTGTTCAGGATTGTGGTGACAAAGGTGAAGGAGGATGGGGCTGAGAGAAGGGAAGGGAAGAAAAGATGATTGACAGGGAGAAAGACAGGGAGAAACACCTGGAAGTGTGAACCCTCGAGTTTCCTTAGGGAAGAGCAGACAACAAGGGGAGAGGAGAGGAGGAGGAGGAGGAGGAGGAGGAGGAGGAGAGTTAAAAAAAAAAGAGTGGGAAGCCAACTCACACATGCCATCAAAGCCAGGGGGAAGCGGGGCTTTCTCCGCCTGCTGCTGCCAGAGGAGTGCGGGGGGGGGAGTGCGGGGAAAGGGGGTTCGTGCCGAGGCTCCGCAAGCGATTACCAGATTTGCAGCTCCGTTTGTTGGCGAAGCTGGAAGCGCACCCGTTAATGGGGAAGGAGAGCCCGCAGCTCCGAAAGTCTTTTCACCGTTGGGGACTGAACAGGAGAACCGCAAACGCCGCACTCCCCAGGAAACAAACCGCCAGGCTCAGGCAGCCTCCTCCGCCCCCTACCCTAGCAGTGAAGAGCTGCTCTGGGGGCTCCCGCCACGGCGCAGCCAGTCACTTTGTCTCGCTGCCCTCGGAGCAGCTCTTCGCTGCTAGGGTAGGGGGCGGAGGAGGCTGCCTGAGCCTGGCGGTTTGTTTCCTGGGGAGTGCGGCTTTTGCGGTTCTCCTGTTCAGTCCCCAACGGTGAAAAGACTTTCGGAGCTGCGGGCTCTCCTTCCCCATTAACGGGCGCGCTTCCAGCTTCGCCAAGAAACCGCCAGGCTCAGGCAGCCTCCTCCGCCCCCTCCCCTAGCAGCGAAGAGCTGCTCCGGGGGCAGCCCCCAGAGCAGCTCTTCGCTGCTAGGATAGGGGGCGGAGGAGGCTGCCTGAGCCTGGCAGTTTGTTGGCGAAGCTAGAAGCGCGCAACGCAGGAGCTCGCGGGGGCCCCGGGCGCCCGTTAATGGGGAAGGAGAGGCTGCTTGGGGTTGCCTGTGAGGCCCTCAATGGGTAGACAGCCGCGGCGGCGATGCTGCCCTGGAGGCGCGATCGGTTGCAGCCACGCCAGCACAGGCCAGGCATGGTGCCCTAGCGGCTGACTCGAGTATAAGCCGAGGGCGGGTTTTTCACACAAAAAATGGGCTGAAAAACTCGGCTTATACTCGAGTATATACGGTATATTATAAAACACCAATTAAGTAAAAATGCAATGTGAATCTTTAGATGTAAGGTTAAACAGTAGAAACAATAATATGGGATGAAAAAAGGACTTTGCCAGAGAAAACCTGAGGAGAAACAGAAATTGTAATAAGTGCTTAGGAAATTAAACCCTGATTACTCATGGCCAAACAAGAGATGAAGAAACTCCTGGGTGGGTGAAATTGTGAGAGCCTGGTGAGCAGATTTGTGAGGATAGAGGATATATTTCCAACTTTTTATTGATTAATGTGGAATTTATCTTTGTGCAAAGAAAAATATAAAGTTATTTAATTAATACCTTCAAATATATCCTGATCTGTGCTGACAGTAGACAAAAGCACTCAATGTGGAAAAGAGTCTCATCAGTCTCTTCCTGCAGGCAACATTGATTCCTTTTGATGGGGAGAGACACTGAGGATTATCAGATTAGTAAACTTTCCTCCTACATGCCACAAAAATGCATATGGGATGTTAAGAATTCTGCTAAAAAAAAGGGGGGGGGGGCAACAGCAAGAAAAATATTATGCAGCTTTAATAGTATAAAGAGGAAGGGAAATTACCATGACAGATATATGCAAGAAGTGTTACATAAGCAAAGAGGGCTGAAAATTATGTCCTGGGAAGCAAGATAACATTCAGAAGAAATCCAGGCAGGCTCCCTCTGATTCATTGGGATAAATTTGGGGAGAAAATAAAGCACAATCAGGCTGGCAAGCTTCAGTTATTATAGCCTATCTCAATAAGATACAGCTTTAGTCTTCCAGCAGAGTTGATTTTCTATTCTGGTCACCCACAAGCTACAGAGCTGAAATTGGACACATTTATATTAAACCAGCAAGTGGTATTCCAGATACTCTCGTTCAAGATAGCTTCTGGCTTGTCCATTCAAAATCAACATTCTGCCCATTTTTGGTGACCAATGAAGTTATTTATCAATGGGATGTGTATTTTTCTCCCTCTTCCTTTTTGAAAAATTCACAGGTGAAGCTTTTAGGTTATTTTTGAAAGTCAGCCCAATATGAAATGCAAATATCTGGGAGGCAAATGTGGAATATTACTTGATTTTTCTACTGGCTCCTGGCAATTTTTCCAGTCACTGGGATGTTGTGGGAGAAAAGGCCCTCTCTTTAAAAAAAAAAAAACAGAAGTAAGAAAGTTGATAACAGTATCTTTTATATAGCCAGTTCATATTACCCTAGTAGTTGGACAAGGCAAAGAAATAAATAATGGCTCTGGTTTTTCTATCTTAGTATTTCTCTCAACACAGCAATATTTAAGTAAACCAGACCTATGTTTGATACATTTTTGTATATTTCATCAAAGCGTTTTATATTTACTTTGACATTTCAGGAGTAGCTTCCCATGAGCAAATAGTATTTACCCATCCACTCTGTAATTTTGCATCAATTTAATTATTTTTGTTATCTCTCACGATACTTTCTACATAATGATTTTCATCACATTTCTGATAATGTAGTGTATTACAGCAAAATTTGTTAATGACTCTCCCTGAGTAGCAAAGAATTAACTGTTGAATGTCCTAGAGAAATAGAGTAAAAACTGTGAATCAGAAACCCATTGAAGTATATTACTTTGTGCAAAAAACTAAATGTTATATGGATCACATCCTTTATTCACAGTGGTCTGTAATCATTGTTCACATTCAGACCTTAGAAGCAGAATGTGTATTTTTAATTTGGAGTGTGTCCCATGTCATCCTCATTTACTGACCATTCATTCAGCAACCATTTGAAATTACAGTGGTCCTGAAAAAAACTACAGCTCATTTATTGCCTCCACAGCATACCTCAATCATGTGATTGCCATTATAGATAATACAAGTTTGGTACCTGACCTTCTTCTCCTCCTTCCCTCATAGAGCAGCAATTTTGGAGAGGGAGGGATTTCAAGAGAGTAATCTGTTTGCTCTTCTATACATCAAAAGCAATCTCAAACTGGCAGTCTGAGGCTGGGATCCATTGGCATTCTACACAAACAGTTTACAGTACTCTCTTGAAATCTTTTTCTCTCCAATCTATCTGCTCCTTAAAGTAGGTTGGGGGAAGAGAAAAAGCAAACAATTTCTATAGGCAATCTCACTTTTGCCTGACCTTTTCCTGCTGCCAATCGTTTCTCAATGTGTAGAAGAGCAAACAGCTACTCTCATGAAATCTCTGTGGTCCAGTTCTCTCTTCTAATCACTGGTTATCATCTAGTTAAGAAGATAGACTCGGCTTGGGAGACCCAGGTTCAATTGATCCCTGCCTGTTCAATTTACAGGATGAATAAAAAAGTACAATGATTTCATCATTGATCAGAACAAAAAAGTTCAACAACAAATTGCACAACAATGATGTGACATAATTAGCTAAAGTGGGAACATGTTTGGTGTAATGGTTAAGTTGGCCTAGAAACCAAGAAACTGAGTTCTAGTTCCATCTTAGGCATGTGAAAACCAGTTGAGTTGAGTCACTCTCAGCCCAACTCAACTTCACATGTTTGTAGTTATGGGGAAAATAGGAGCGGGAAGAAATATTGATATGTTAATAACGATGAGTTGTATATGAAAAATGGTGGAATATAAAAATATCCTTTAAAAATTCATTAAATTTCATTCTAAAAGCTTAAAAAAATTAAAAACATACATTACATAAGATTCTAGTGACAACGCATATGAATGAAATCGGTACTCTGTTTCTGACCAGTCTTCTACACAAGGTGTTTATATGGAGAAAATGAAAGACAGCATGTGCATAAACTACTTACACTCCTGAAGAATAGTCGATATATAAAGCCAAACATTCCCATCAAAAATGATGGCATATCTTAATTTTGCAATCAGATGTCTGTAGATTGAAGTATCCAGCTTCTGTTTAGTAGGGGCGAAAAATAAAGATTTGCCTGAACCCAGAAAGAGGCACAAGTTTTGTACATATATCTTACTTCAGCAGAAAAATTAAGGTGAGAAGGTTTTTTTTTTTAGAATTGTTTAGGTAAATGCTCAGTTTTATTCTTCACAGCCAGGTACTGCAATTAAATTCTTCAAATGAAACAAAATAAATCATTTTAGCCATGACCAACTTTTAACACAATTCAGTGATAAGAAGTTACAGAGCTTGAGAAGAAGGTTAAAAGTTTTGAACAAATAAATAATACAAGGGGGATATACTAGCTTACAGGAGAAGACCTAATATATTTAAAAGAGCTAAAATTACAACTTTTTGTAATTTTACAAAAAAAAAAAAAAAACTTAACTCAAGCATAGTCCCAATTACTAAATGCTAAATGGTTGTGATAGTGAACCACTAATTTAATAGCTGCTAAGGCATAAAAATAGTTGAAAAAATCCTAGATAAATAAGAGACCATTTTTAAAGTGATTTAAGTTGCTATTGGAGATACATCATGGCTAAGAAGTTGTGCAATGCACAATGCTTAGACACAATAACAATAAATTTTTCAAAATGCATGTTCTTTTATTCTGCAGAACTCTGTCATCAAGTACCATCAAATAATGAAAGAAATTCAATACATGTTATAAACAATGTTGGAAAATAGTTGCAAATAAGAATGTACTTTAAAAAGATAATATTTTAAAAATCCACAACTGATTAATAGCTTTACCAAATAAAAGTGAATCATAAAGATGCATAGTTTGAGGATTTTTTGTTAGACTTTTGAAAGGATTTTATTGGTTTTGGGGACATCTGTAGCCATCAATGAAATAAATACTGTCTGGTTCACTATATTTAACCCAAATATTTAAATGAATGGGGTTTTCTTCCAGTTATTATGGGAAATAACAGAAATAAGATAACAGAAATGTGATGTACTGTTTCTCCAAAAGGAGACATGTTAGAATTCCTTTTTAAAATGCCAAAATATTATTAAAAACTGTAGATATTAGCCATCAGAAATGATGGGGAAAACTGCATTTCTGTTAAAAAATAAACAGATTCATTTTAAATTACCCAGATTTATATGGAAAAGATTTGTGATTAACCAATAATGAGTAAAGATTTACAGTTGTCAGAAAAGATCTCTTGATTTACACTGGAATGTTTAGGGTAATTGATTTTCAATTTCAGTCACTTTCATTCAGATTGATGACCTTTTCAAACTACTTTGATAGTGGACAAAATTTGGAAAAACAATACAACAGCAGTTAATTGGTAGGAAGTATATGATAAAAATAGGAAGGGAGTTCACTATCTGGTGGCAGATAAAAACTCAAAGAGGAAATAAAACATCCATTAATAATAAATATATTTCCAGTCTAATTAGATCAGAATAGCATTTGAACCCTAGAGATATGGAAGCTGCTCAGTTTTTTTAAAAATATTTTTATTAAGATTTTTATATAAAAAAACAATAAACTGATAAAAGAAAAAAGAAAAAGAATGCAAAAAAAATCCCCTTTTAAGAAAGTCACTTCCCACCCTCATCACATATAAACAATTTCCTAATATTTTCACCACGTTAATTTACAAATATAGAATTCTTAATTCCATAACCCATCTTTTAGTAATAAACAAATCAAATAATTATGTATCCTCACCCAATTATCAGCAAAAACTCCAAAGCTTTAAAATATTAAAATAAGTATAAACATAGTTATGAATACATGAAATGGATACATATAAAACAAATAAAAAGAAATAATAGGACAGGGACAGTAGGCAATCAAGTTTGGTGCGGTTTACCTTGAGTTTGTATCTATTGTGTGCTCTTGTATTATAATAGTTGAAGCTGAAGTATTCATTGACAGGTAGGACATTACAATATATAATTTTATGTACTACACTTAGATCGGACCGAAGGCGGCATAGTTCTAGGTTTTCTAGGTCTAGAATTTCAATTCTGGTGGCATAAGGTATTCTGCAACGAGTAGAGGAGTGGAGAACTCTTCTTGTGAAATATTTCTGAACTTTCTCAACTGTATTAATACCAGATACGTAATGTGGGTTCCAGACTGATGAGCTGTATTCAAGTATTGGTCGAGCAAATGTTTTGTATACTCTAGTTAGTAGTGTGATATCACCAGAGAAAAAGCTACGTAGGATTAGGTTAAGAACTCTTAATGCCTTTTTGGCTCTGTAGTTACAGTGGGCTCTAGCACTTAGATCATTAGAGATGAGTCCTCCAAGATCCTTGACAGAGTTTGGATCATCAACAAGATCTTGACTATTCAGCCTGTATTTTATTTTCTGATTATTATTTTTTTTGCCAATATGTAAGACAGCATTTATTTGTTGAGATTTGAAGTTGCCATTTGTTTGACCATTCTGATACATAGTCGAGGTCTTTTTGAAGGGTAGCAGTATTGTTGGTGGTGTTAAATAACTTTACATCATCGGCGAAGAGAACACAGTTGCTCTTAATATGATCATAGAGGTCATTTATGTAACGTATGAAGAGAGTTGGTCCTAGAACAGTGCCTTGGGGGACACCACTGTTGACAGGTGCAGCATTTGATAGGACGCTCCCAATTTTGACCATTTGTTGCCTGTTTGACAGGAATGTCTCTATCCAGTTATGCAGGTGTCCAGAGATACCATCAGATTTTAGTTTTAGGAGTAGTTTGTTGTGTACCACTGAATCAAAGGCTTTACAGAAGTCTATGTAGATTGCATCTATTGCTTTGCCCTGATCGGGTTGTGTAGACCATATCTTCTCCCATGAGCTGTTCAGAGCATCCAGTGATGGAAGGTGCTTCAGTCCCTTCTAGGAAGGCTGGACTTAAACTTGAGGACACTCCTCCTTCTCCATGAGACTCCTCCTTAGTGTCCCCAGTTTTAGCTCAGCCTTTCTTCAAACAGGTTGTGTTATTGTTTTCCTGGTTGGAACAGAACACTGGCGATTTAGCTGATTTATTTCTCAGGTCAGGTAATACCATAGTTTCTGTCACCAACTACCCCCCTGGGAACTTCCAAAAGTCATTTCGCTCAGTTTTTTGTTTTGTTTTGTTTTTATGTTCCAGCCTCCCGAGGATGAAGCCTCATAAACAGGGAGGCTTATCTTTCCAATCTGCCCTGAGGCTAAAAGCCTCTCCTTTCAGAGATATGCTGCCTTAAATTGTAAACAAGGAGGCTTATTTTTCTGATCTCCCAGCCGGCTGAGTAAACACTGTCACTTCGAGGTTTGAAGCTTCCATTTTAAAGTGCAGCCTTTTTTCCTTTCTATTACGAGGCTTTCCCCGCAGAACACCTCAGAGCAGGGAATTAGCCCCTGTGCCTTCCCGCTGAGCGGTTTTGCTTTCAGCAGGTCTGGCGGTGATAGCTGCTTTCATTTTCATTTTGCCAGCATTTTAAAGGCCGTGTGGTTAAATTTGCTGTGTAATTGTTACTGTCTGTGAGGCAATTTACCCAACAAGGTTTCCCTTTTGGGGGACCTAGGAAGGGGGAGTCCCTACCACCAGTCCACTGGATGATAGAGGACTTGAACTGCTGGATTCCACAGGCAAATAAGTGCAGCTAAACTGATCTAATTATCAGTTACAGACCTTTGTGCCCTCATATAGGTGCCAGGTCTGGAGGGGGGTGTTCTGGTCTCCATATTTGATATTACAAGTACTTTATTCAAAAATTGACTTGATTGACTTAAATTCTACAAATTTTTAAGTTATTAAAATATAGATAACAAAGCAAAACAGAACAAGGAGACACGTTTGCTAAAGGCATCGGGGAACTATTTATTCCAGGATCCCCTGCCCCTTAAGAGAGCAGGCCCCTAGGTGTTCCAGCCGCCTAATTTCATAGCCTCTTTCCATTGCTAATCTATCAAAGGCATTACCATGACCACAACTACAACTCCAGATCTAGACTAACTGCTAAAAATAGAGATAAGTCCATGAGCCCAAAAAGACCTCTAAGGCAGCAGAGAAAGATGCACGCAGATGCCATCAGGCATTAGAAAGGCAGGTGGAAAAACATACACGAGCAGCTGCACAGCCCACCTCTTCACCACTCATCATACTCTCTACCTCACAGGCCCAGAACCTTCCAACTGCCCCTCTGGACTTATCCAGAAGGAGCAGCATATCGATACAACTTCCCCAGGAGTCTCTTTCTAGTATTCTCTCCCCAAGGAGGGCCCCAGAGGCAACATTCACGCCAACTGCAGCTGGTCTCAGAAAAGAGGAGGAACTTCCAGAGGAAATCCCTGTCAACATGAGGGCATGGATGAAGCTAGCTATCCAGAAGGGCATATCAGGCGTCCAACAGGCTATTCAGGCAAGATGAACACCATTAACTTTGGTTTGCGGATCTCTTTCTGAACGATCTCTGGGCATCACGGATCCACATCCTCATCAGGTACCCCCCTCAGTAGATATATCATTGCCCACTGTCAGAGACCCTCAGTACACACTGGATATGGGAGATCAAGGAGACCCAATTGATCAAATGGAGGAGGAGTTGGTACACACCGTTGAACAGGTATTGTCACAGGTGGATCCGTTATAAAGGGGGATGTCTGATGATGAAGGCCTCTCACCTGACCTCCCCTTACAGGATTATTCCTCCCACAATTATTTAAATTCCTGCTGTTTAAGGCCAAGAACACCGAATGGCTAGATAATACGGGTACCCCTCCCCCACCAAATACTCCAGGGGAAACAGAGGATCTCATATTCTTTCAACCAGTCACTGAGGCAGTGCCACACATTTTCCAATTTAGTGCAAAAACAATGGGCTGCAGCAGCCTCATATCCCGCTATTTTGCACCCGAGTTCTCTAAATTTTTAAACACTCCGGAAGTGGATGAGCATATCATTGTGCTTGCATCTTCCTCAGCCATCCCAAGTGAAGCTGAAGAGGCTCTTAAGCCTGAGGAAAAGAGGGTGGAACTAGCCTTTCGCAGGGCACACATCTCGGATGCGTGGGCCATCAGAGCGGCCACAGTCACCTCCTTTTTCACCACCTGAGGGATACCATTCCAGCCTCAAACATTAGGGCACATCAAGGCTAAATTAATTGCCGCTGCAGAGTTTTCGGCAGACGCTACTTTCAGTGTAGTTAAATTTTCCTCCAGGGCCATTGCCTCCCAAATTGCGGCTAGAAGGTTACTTTTGCTCAGGCATTGGCAGGCAAATGTCAAGCACAAGTGGAGCCTTGCCTCAGCTCCCATCTCGGAGAACAAACTGTTTGGCAGTGCGCTTGAACCCCTCCTAATTGAAACCAGAACCAAAAAGAGAATTCTTCCCTCTCTTTTTCGTTGATCAGAGTCCAGATCACCGCAGCCCTTTCGTAAGGGTTCCTTTCGCCCCTTCTACCAATCCTACTATCCAAGATTTCAAAGACAGCCTGGATTCAGTCAACAGACAGATAGAATTGAACCTGGGGACAGATATAGAAGGGGACTCCATCCTAGGAGACAATTTCGAGGAACAGGATCTAGGCCCTTCCGCAGGTCCAAGTAAAGACCACAACGAGATTCATTGGCAGTTGCCTAAAAAGGTTTGCCGACCAATGGGACTCCTCTACCACTGACGCATGGGTCAGGAACATAGTACGATTTGGTCTGGCACTGGAGTTCAGCTCCACCACCACCACCCCCAGATTTTTTTATGAAGTCCCCAATTTCTAGGGACGCGGGGGGGGGAAGGGTTTCTCATGGACACAGCCATAGCATATCAACTAGAGATCCAGGCCATACAACCTGTCCCTTCTAATCAAAAAGGTCTTGTTTTTTAATTGCACCTCTTCATGGTCCCTAAAAGTTCAGAGGGATGGAGGGCAGTCCTGGACTTAAAACGTCTAAACCAATATTTAGTTCACCAAAAATTTAAAAGGACCACTCTCCAATCCATCTTACTCAGCATCAGAAAAAATGATGTCCTTACCTCCATAGACCTCACGGAAGCTTACTTCCATATCCCAATTAAGCCCTCACATTTCAAATTCCTTTGTTTCTGTTACAACAATGTCCATTACGAATATATTGCTCTTCCATTTGGCCTAGCTTCAGCTCCCAGAACTTTTACAAAGGTCTTGGCTGCCTTGGCAGAATCACTCAGAGGTAGGTCCATCCAACTTCAATGCTACTTGGATGACATTCTTATTCTGGCATCTTCCATCAATCAAGCAAATTCAAACACTCAAACTACACTTGTAACCCTACAACAACATGGGTTCTCAATCAATTGGTCAAAAAGTCATTTAACACCCTCTACTAGACTCATTCACCTTGGCGCCATCATTGACACCCTGGAAGGCAAAGTTTTCCTCTCCCCTGACAGACAAGAAAGCATTAGTGATTTGGCTCAACAGATCAGAACTCTTAGGAAAGTACAACTATGTCTCCTTTCTAAATTGCTCGGAAAAATGATTTCTTGTATTTCTATTATCCCTTGGGCCCGGTTCCATGCAAGAACCCTGCAATGGTTCCTGTTGCCATACCAATGCACCAGGAGAGACGACACCAGGCCATGCATAAAAGTTCCATCAACCCTTCTCAGGTCTCTACGATGGTGGACACAACCCGAAATCAACAAGGGATGCCTTTTCAAGGATCCACACAGGTTGATTGTTACAACAGATACCAGTCTAGTGGGATGGGGGCTCCACTTCCAATCACATACAGCGCAAGGCCTTTGGACAGATTCAGAGAAGGCACACAATATCAACTGACTAGAACTGAGAGCGGTGTACTTAGCACTTTGACACTTCCTACCGCATCTCCATTGCAAACATGTGCTCGTCTTAACAGACAACATAACTACAAAGGCTCATATCAACAAACAAGGGGGCACTCATTCCAATCTACTAATGTGGGAGGCAGAAAGACTATTGCTGTAGCCCTAAATCCATCTTCTCTCTCTAAAGGCGGAGCACATATCTGGAGTAGCGAATGTACAAGCAGATTGGCTCAGCAGAGCCACGTTGGACCAATCAGAGTGGCATCTGGACCCCAAGATCTTTCTGGAGGCTACTCGGAGGTTGGGCCAACCGGTAGTCAACCTGTTTGCCACCCCACTCAATGCACAGCTTCTCCGATTCATTTCTCGTTATCCATTGCAAGGAGCGGAGGACGTGAACGTCCTCAGATGTCACTGGCCCACTGGACTGCTATGTGCCTTTCCTCCTCTCCCTGTGATCCCCAAATTGATTCAGAAGTTGCTGGAAGAAAAAGCGGACCTGCTATTAATGAGTCCTTATTGGCCAAGGCGAGCATGGTTCGTGGAACTGAAGGACCTCTCGACGGTACCACCGTGGAGAATCCCATCATCAGTCATATCGCTGTCTCAGGGCCCAGTGCTACACCCGGACCCCCAATGGCTAAACTTAGCCGTATGGAAGTTGAAGGGCAACGTCTGAGAGATGAACACCTTTCTACTCAAGTTATTCACACTATTCAATCGGCTCGACGTCCTTCGATGAACCGAATCTATGAGGTCACCTGGTCTAGCTTCTGCCGTTGGTGTCAGAAAGTTCAGATTGACCTCACTTCCCCATCAGTAGTGCAGTTATTAGAATTTTACAGGAGGGCCTAAACAAAGGGTTATCACCCAATACTCTGCGGAGACAGGTGGAGGCCCTGGCTTCAGTCATATCTTGGGATGATCTTACCTCCATATCTCATCACTCTCGCATTCTCAGTTTTCTGCGTGGTGCCGAGAAGTTGAGCCCTCCCCATAGTGCACCGATATCCAACTTGGGATTTAAATAAAGTACTATTGGCCCTTACTACAGGTCCCTTCGAGCCACTAAGGACCATGACGCTTCAATTTCTAACCTACAAAGTAGTTTTCCTGATAGCAATTACATCTGCCCAAAGAATCTCCGAACTAGCTACATTATCAGTGCACAAAGATCTCTGCATTTTCCATTTGGATAGAGTGGTTCTCAGATCAGATCCTTCCTTCATTCCAAAAGTTAATTCGGCATTCCATAGAGCTCAAGAGCTGATGCTTCCAAATTTTTGCTCTCGTCCTTCACACAGGCTCGAACACCAATGACACCGCTTGGACGTAAGAAAAGCCTTACGCATCTATATAGAGTGCACGGTGCCCTCCAGAGAGACAGAAGCCCTCTTTGTGTCCTTTCAGCCTAACACCCTGGGGCGCAAGGTTTCACCCTCTGCCATAGGTAGATGGCTAAGGGCCACCATTGCTAAGTCGTATGACTCTCACTCGATTCCAGTGCCCCAAGGCATTACCGCTCACTCCATTAGGAGTGCAGCCACCACAGCAGCATGGGCGACTCAAGCTACAATAGAGAAGATTTCCCGAGCTGCAACCTGGGCTTCTCCATCTACATTTATTAGAAATTATAAAATTGACATATTTGCTTCTGCTGAGGCTTCATTTGGTAGGTGAGTTTTGCAGCAAGTTATTTCAGAGACAGTTAGGTCTGAAACCCAGACGGAGTCCCTCCCTTAGGACAGTGCCAAGCTTTGGTATGTCCCATCACTGGATGCTCTGAACAGCTCATGGGAGAAAGGGCATTGGTACTTACCTGATACGCCAGTTCTCTGTGAACTGTGAAGAGCATCCAGCCTCTCCCTCTTACTCCGTCTGGTAGGGGGTCTGTTCCAACCAGGGTTATTACACAGGTTTAAGCATATAGGGTATCAATACCATGGCTTCGCCAAACTGGGGACGCTAAGGAGGAGTCTCGTGGAGGAGGAGGAGGAGTGTCCTCAAGTTTAAGCCCAGCCTTCCTAGAAGGTACTGAAGCACCTTCCATCACTGGATGCTCTTCACAGTTCACAGAAAACAGGAGTATTAGGTAAATACCAACGCCCTTTTTTGCAGTGTAAGAGTTGCAGTTTACAGGATAGTTTTTTTCTGAAACCAAATTGTTTATTAGAGAGTAGGTTGTTTGCCTCTAAGTGGAGGATAATGGATTGGTTAATAATTGATTCCATGACTTTACAGGTGACGCAGCATAAAGAGATTGGTCTGTAATTTTCAACTAGGCTGGGGTCTCCCTTTTTGAAGATGGGGATGACCGTGGCCAGTGACCATAGGTTTGGCAAGGAGCTGATCCTGAAGGATTTTTCAAAGATTATGCTTAGAGGTTCGGCTATGGCAGTGGATAGCTTTTTTAAAAAGTAGGCACATATTCCATCCATTCCAATAGATAGAGATGGTTTTAGATTGCGTAGTGCTTTTTCAACATTGTCTTCTGTAAAATTGATATGTATCAGATCATTGAGTTGTCAGTGGTTCGACTAGGAAATGTCTTATATTATTTCAACTTTTACAGAAAATAAAAAGTGCGGTACAAGCAATGCATTCTGCAGTCCTTATTAATTGTAGGAAAATAAATTTTGAAGTTGGAAAATTGAATAATTCCACCACATATAATTTACATTCTACTTCCAGCTGCTTGCTTTACATTGTTATATGACAACAAACTGGACTGAGGGTTGGCATTTATGAAATTTTGATTTAAAGGTTTCCCATCTCGCATTCTTCAAGACTGAAAGACAGCCCCTTCTCAAAATTTTAAATCAAATTTTCATTATATTTTATATTTTTTTCTGATAAGGCTATAGTCTCAAGGTATTCAAGTGTAGTTTGAAATATCTATTAAACCATTAAACAAGGAAGAATATGATGATGACTTTGCTTGCTGGAAGAATAAAAAAAAAAGTCATACTGGAAATCCAGCAAGGATGCTGGGTGTAAGAAGATAGAGTGCAGATGTGAGCCCCCTCCTTATGGAAGATAATTGTAAATCAACATGGGTTAAAAAAAAAACAACCCTCCATTTTGGAAGTTTAAGCATGCATTTGGTATATTTTAAAAAAAGTTTTATTAATTTTCTATTGTTTACATTTTGTTAGCGCTTAATAAACATTGTGTTGTCTGGTTTGTTTTATTTGCTTAGCAATACGGATTACATTCTTATTCTCAACCCCTTTTTTCCAACCACTGGTAGAATAAGTTTAGTACATTTAAACAGCATATTAAAAATCAGGAAGTCCAACAGGACTTGCATATTTTATCCAAGAATGTTTTATTGAACAGTCAGGTCTTGCTTCACAAACCAATGAAACATTTATATTAACTGTTTCCCAATTTCAGAGGGCATTAATCCTAGCGTTGTAATGTGTTCTCCACAGCAGATTTTTTTTGGGGGGGAGGAGGTCAATATATAAAAATCTCATATGAGCTGAGATTGTGCTCCAATGGATACGGGGCCGCTGAAACCACAGCTCATGTTCGGTTATATTACATCCTCTATAAGGAGTCATGGACTCATTTTATAACTCTTTATCTGACAATATATTTGGGAAATTCTGATCTCTTTTATGTACAGTAGTTACTATTAGATCAGTATGATATAGTTTCTTTGAATATAGCTACATTCTGCTATATTGTCTGTAAAATTAGGCAAACTTTGGCTGCTCATTCGTGATGATGACCTACTGTAATGTACTATAATGTCTTTTTCTGTTTTTTTTAATATTTTAATTTTTAATTCTGGTCTGTAACCATAATTCAAGATTGATTAAATGTTTAGTCTTTGGCTTTTCAATCTGTAACAAATACTCAACAATACTCCAAGGAGATATAGGAGGCATGGAAATTAGAAGAAATTTAGCAAATTGAAAGTTTTGAGAAAGACTGAACAATTGAAAAAGGACAAATTTGAGAAATCATTACATGTTGTATTTTAATTCCTCTCCAGAATGATTCAATTCCTCAAGAGGACTTCACTCCAGAAATATACAGAGAGTTTTTGAGCAACTTTTGTCCTCGGCCTGAAATTGACCACATCTTCCTAGAACTGTAAGGAGTTATAGAAACCTACATTTTTCTTCACTTCTGTATTTCTTATAATATTTTTCCCACTGGAAAATTGCTTTATTCCAGTTCTAGCATCATCTTTTGATCAACCAGGGTTTGGGATATTTTAATGTATCAGCTGTTCTGAGAACCACAACGTTTCTCTATAAAGGTTGGCCACTTTTGTTGATCTCTTGAACATTAATAATATAATATTCCTAATGGAATGTAACTGTCAGATGATATTTATCTTCTGGCATATATTAGTTTGAACTCCACTTAAACTAAGTGGTCAGGAAGTATCCACTGGGCAGTAAATGCTCTGGTAATCTGTTCAACATAGCAAAAAAATAAGTCAGACGACAGTGTAGTACAGTGCCTATTGTCAGTGCTTGCATTCAATATAAAATTCAGTTGACGGCTGAGCTGCTGTTGTTTCATACTCTAATATTATGGAAAACCCAAAACAGTTTAAAAGTGAATATCAAATATATTCCTTTTCTTGTGTTTTTAATATTAATGCCTTTGGAGTTTAGAGGGACTTTAACTGTAGATGCATGAAAGAGAATACTGACACCAATGTGGATATATTTAGAATTATCTGGAAAGAGGGAAAGAAAATTGGAGGAGGACATAATTGAAATGGAGCAACTCTGGTTGGACCAATAATTAAATTCTTTTCTCTGCTACCACAATCTCTTCAAGTTGTATTTTGTATCTTCCTTCTCAAAAGTGCTCCAATTTTTAAAAATTGGTGCCAGAGCTTTTTTCACACATATTCTTTCGTCATGCCTTGTGAATTACATAGAATTTTCCAGTCTGGTTTTCTGACATTTTAGCCATAACTGTACCCTCTTATTCTCTCTTTAAAGGATATTGCTAGATGCTGCTTCTGCAGCATTGTGTGTTAATGCTATTTGATGATGATATGAGGAAAAGTGGCGGGCCTATTTGGAAGTATAAACTTGTGGCAGTGGCTGCTCTAAGTAAACCAATGAGAGTCTGATGAGTTTAGGTCAAACAGAAAAAATACCAAATATCATTATGGGAATGCTTTCATCTTTAACAAATTGTCCGATTATTGTCTAATCTAACTTAGCAAACTTACAAATTGGTTCAATAGTAAACTGGCTTTTTTTAAAAAAAGTTCAAAAGCTTCTACTGGTAACCAACAGTTTTATGCTTTGCTGGCTTGAGATTTCCTGTTCCTTTTTAAAATTAAAATTTTGGAAGATTCATGTGCGCCCAATGAATATGTGCCTTTCACTTGGATCCATGAGCCCTAGAGAAGCAAAGAAATCATAACACGTAATTGATCTATGGTGTTTTTTGTTTTGTTTTTGGTTCCTTTTACAATCTGATTGGATTGTAAAGGGACAAGGGGTGGTTTTTGTGGTTCTGTGTTATATCTTCGATAAGCAAGATAGTGAAAGCAGACCTTCAGGACCATCACTTACTTTAGATCCAGTAAAATGATTAGTAACTGTTCAGCCTATCAACCCTTTCTGCATTCATTGTAGCTTCAGGCTTAAAGATAGTCCTCAAGTTATAGACTCACCATCCTTGGCAGTGTTCCCCATCCCTTCCAGTGTTAGTAAAATGTGGGAGAGAGGAGGAAGTTACATGAAGCTCAATAAAATAGATTATAAACAAACAGCTAGTCCATTATCTGTGTGAGCCTACGCATTCAAGAGCTTGTTCTCGTGTGTATTAGCTCATCCAGGAAACATAACAGAAGGAGATATGTAGGATGCTTGCTCACATTCCTTTTCTTTTTCTTTATGTTTTGATGGTTCTTTTTATCAGGGGGGCAAAGAGCAGACCGTATCTAACTGTTGACCAGATGATGGAATTCATAAACTTCAAGCAGCGAGACCCACGGTTAAATGAAATTCTCTTTCCATTCTTGAAGCAGGAACAGGTTCAACAACTGATTGAAAAATATGAACCCAATAATAGTTTGGCAAGGAAAGGTCAGTATTTGTCATTTTCTTCTATCTTACAGTTCTGGCTCCAAGGAATTACAGTGGACAGATATGCCTTGTGGCACATACCAGTTCATATTCAGTGACATTGTTAGCATACCTACTTAAGATTTCGCAGTAGTTACAGATTAAATATGTTCGTTGAGTGAACAAAGCAAGTTAAACTTCCCCGTTGCTTTTCACTTCACAGGGTAGATTATTCAGGGCAATATACATGTAAATCACCAGGACAATAATTAATTTATTTTCAAGAATTTGAAAACTGCAGAGGGGAGCATACTGTATGTAGGAGAGGGGTAATCTAGAAAATCATTCTTAAATCATTGACTTGCAGCAAAATATTTCTGATGCTTGACAATGCCAGTGGTAGTTTTAGTACAGTCTCCTCTGTACTGGTAAGGCGATACAGGTAGTTCTCGACTTACAACTATACATTTAGTGAACGTTCAAAGTTACAGTGGCACTGAAAAAAGTGGCTTAACGACCATTTTACACATCACAATCCAGCATCCCAAGGGTCACATGATCAAAATTCAGACTCTTGGCAACTGGTGTGTATTTATGACAATGGTACTGTCTCCAGGTCACTGTAACCTTCCCAGCTTCTTCCAACAAGCAAAGTCAATGGGAAAAGCCAAATTTGCTTAACAAGCACATGCTTCTCTTAACAATTGGAGTGCTTAACGACTGTGGCAAAGAAGAGTTGTAAAACGGGACAAAACTCACTTCATAACTGCCTTGGTTAGCAATGGAAATTTTAGGTTCAACTGTGGTCGTAAATCAAGGATTATCTGTAGTTATGCTAAGTGGGCTTCTGTATAGATAAAAGTGCATTCCATCATCTCCCAGGAAAGGAATTTTTTTAGGGAAATGAGTAATCATTCATTGGCCAAAGCTGGGCTTTCTGCCAGATTCTATGCTTACATTCAGTTCAGCATATGCATTGCAAGAGCTTGGCGTTTTAAACATAATGTTGTATTTATGCAGGATTCTGGTTTTATTTTCATTAAGAGTATTTTGCAGGCTTCCTTGCTTTTGAAACGATTTCATGACAATAGTGTGGAGGCACAGGCTGATTAGATAAGGGAGAGGAAGCATCATTGAAAGGGAGCTAATTAACAAAGGGCTAATTCAACTTTAGCTTTTGAGACTTATTGAGCCAAAATGTCTTAATTTTAGAACTAAAATGGGATTTTATATGTATCTTTGTTTTTCTCTGAACATTTTAACTTCTCAACAAATGGCTGAATTTTTTTCAAGTCCTGAAAAGTGCTTTAAGTTCAGAATGTTCTTAGATCTTCCTTCCTTCCTTCCTTCCTTCCTTCCTTCCTTCCTTCCTTCCTTCCTTCCTTCCTTCCTTCCTTTCCTCCCTCCTTCCCTCCCTCCCTCCCTCCCTTCCTTCCTGTATGGATTTCTGGCAACTGCCTTTAGTAATCCCTTCAGTTTTATTGGCAGTTTTTTTTTTTTTTAAAGAAGTGCTTTGTCATTGACTCTTTTCTTGAGAGAGTGACTGGTCAAAGTCAACCAGCAGGAGTAGATAGAATTCACTGATGCCGGGTTTACAACATGATGCCTTAACCACCACACGAAACTGGCTCTCTGATCTTTTTCACTAGTAAAGTGCCTCTCTGCCATCCTCTTAGATAAACCAACTTTAAAAGTAAAATCTTCCTTTTTTTCCTCCCTCCTAGCCCTCCCACTTAGCTTGTCCTCCTTCACCCTTCAAGACTGAGCTGCTTTCCTACTACAGACTCTTCTTCTTACTAGAACAGTATGACTAGAAATTATGGGAGCTTAAGTCTCATATATCTGGAGGGTACTTAGTTAGAAAATCAGAAACTGTTATGACTGAACAGAAAGAACAATCTTTGTCATTGCTGGCTATCCTTGATAATAGCAGTTGGTTTTCTTGGCACAGTTTCAAAATTTAAATGGTTTATGTTCCATACTAGCAGGCTTGTAGGCCTGCATTCCTATTGGTCTGGATTGGACAAAACTAAGTGTTCTAATTGGTTCTTATTCGGCTGCCACAATTGGGTAAAACCAAGCGCGGCAAGCTCAAATGCATGTCATAGGCTGCCTAGCCGCAGCCAACTCTATAAAAGGAGCTGCCTCCGCTGGGAGTTTTGTCTCAGTATCTGGTTTCCTTAATAAAGAGCTGTTGTCACTACTTCGAGCCTCATCTCTCCTTGGGACCCACCGCCCAGACTTAACAGTTCAGGGCATACAAGATTATCTGTCAGACTATTTACTTCTTAATAACAGCAAATTAGATTATGTCCTGCTATCAGGCTTGGGTCTTTCTGTCATCTCCAAGAGGACCTCTTCTTCTCTGCTGCTCCAAAACTGTGGAGTATTCTCCAGTGGAATGGTGTTTGCCCTCTTCTTCTCACAAAGTTTAAGAAATTGATAAATATCCTGGCTCTCAATTTTTAGATAGTTTTAGTATTTATTTTGTTGTTATTTTTCAACCTGGATTTAAACTTTTTCTATTTTGTTTTTGTTTTAAAAATTTTGTAAGCTGCCTTAATTGCCCACCAGAGCTGAAGGGTGTGTGTGTTTGTGTGTGTGTAGGAGTGGAATTATAAAACAATAAAGAAATGTGTACACATTTTTTTAAAAAAAATCATTAAGTAATGCAACTCTGGTGTTACAAAGTCCCTGGAATATCGATAAACAAAGGCTTCAATGTTTTTAAAGCTTTCTGCATAAGCTCCCTGTGAGCAAGACCAAGGTGTGGTAGAATAATTTATTATAGCTTTAACATAGCTATCTATTGAAACGTCAACTATTGTCAAGGCTTTATTTTATCCCACATATATGCACAATGGGGCATACTCTGATGAAAGAATTCACATACTGGTAGATAGATAGATAGATAGATAGATAGATAGATAGATAGATAGATAGATAGATAGATAGATAGATAGATAGACAGACAGACAGACAGACAGACAGACAGACTTCTTTATTTGCCAAGTGTGATTGGACATACAAAGAATTTGTCTTGGTGCAAATACTCTCAGTATACATAAAAGAAAAGATACATTCGATGAAAAGACCTGTGTATGCTAATAAAAAAAAACAGGTCATTATACAAGTTTCTCTTAGAATTTTCATATGGCAATGGAGCAAGGACAAGGGCAGTATGTATGTTGGAATTGATATAGGTGATGATAATCTATTCACATTTGAATATGAACTGTAATGAGCTATAACTTCCATCCCTGCTTATATAAATGAATGCTGTTCACAAACCTGCTATAGCCATGTCATAAGGCATTGAACCTCATTTAATTCATATTCTAGTCCAGAACTGAGAATCAACTGCTAGCTAGGGTTGCTGGAAGCTGTACTTCAACCGCACATCAGGTGAAGAATTGTACAGGCTTAATTACATGGAGCTATCTTTTCCTACCTTGCAGGGCAATGGTACAACTTTCAGTCTTCTCTGTTTAATATTTTATTTTAGTTTATATTTGATGTTTCTTTACACCAATTGTTTTCATCTTCTGGGTAGTTATTTTTAAAAGCACAGAAAAATCAATGCGTGCAAACAAACTTTCAGTGATGCATCTAATAATAAAAAGCAGTATGATTCTGCCTCTTCTCAGTTGGAAGGAAATATCCTACTAACATCTGAGTTATGATGCGGACTATATATATAATTGAGTTGAAATAAGTATCTACCGTGTAGGGCCCACAGCTTCATACAGAATAACAGAGTTGGAAGGGACATTGGAGGTCTTGTAGTAGTCCAACCCCTGCAGTTGAATATTTCTTGCTAAGGCAAATAACCCTATACCATTTCAGACCAATCTTGTCTTGTCAGATTTGTCCAATCTCTTCTTTAAAAACTTCCAGTGTTGGATCATTCACAACTTCTGGAGGCATGTTGTTCCACTGATTAGTTGTTCTATCAGGAAATTTAATTCTAGGTTGCTTCTCTCCTTGATTAGTATTGCTTTCCCTCTAGTTGGTTATCTACCTTTTAAGAAAGGATCTAGAAAGGACATTAGATGTCTGTGTTTTCCAAATAAGGAGTTAAGCAAATCAAAATAGATAATCCCTTAATTTAAATGACCTGTTTGTGACGAGGCTTTATTGCATCAGCATAAATGAGTGGTGAGGTCACCTGTTGCAAGTCTTAACAAAATAATAAGCTTGGCCATTTAACTTTCAGTGTTGTCCTCCCCAGGAATAGAAGGTAGGTCAATTGGTGATGCTGAATGAAAATCCTCTGCAGTAATGAATCTAAACATTGCTTCTAAGGGAACATGATCTTCCGGTCAGTCTTCCTGCCCTCTTTTATAAGCTGATACAATCTGTTACTTCAGAGGTTTCTGTGTGTTCATCAGATTTCAACAACGGAGTCATGACATTATACCACAGCCATTTCACAAGATATAAGACTAGTACAACTAGTCTTCTTCTTACAACAGTTCTTTTAGTGACCATTCAAAGTTACAGCTACACCGAAAAATGTGACTTATGGCTGTTTTTCACAGTTAATGACTTTTGCAGCATCCCCAGGATCATGTGATCAAAATTCAGATGCTTGGTTCCTATTTATGACCATTGCTGTGTCCCAAGGTCACATGATCCCCTTTTGCGACCTTCTGAAAAGCAAAGTCAATGGGGGAAGCCAGATTTCACTTAACTAGGTTGCTAACTTATTAACTGCAATGATTCACTCAACAACTGTGACAAGAAAAGTCTTAAAGCGAGGCAAAACTCATTTAACAAATGTCTCACTGAACAGAAATTTAGGGCTCAATTGTGCTCATAGGTTGAGGACTACCTGTAGAAACACAAGGCACTCATTTTTTAAAGGCTGTTTAAAAACTGACCTCAGTTTTATGGTAATAGTGATTTTTCTTCAATCATATTTAATATTTTTAATTGAGGATTTTAAGACTAGTTTCAAATCCCACACATGTATACTTCTGGGAATGACCGTTTTTTAATTCTTCAAAAATCTAATCTATGCTTCAAATTGTGTTTGGCTCCCTTTTTTAAAAAACAACAAATTTGTGAATTTCCTATGGAAGATAGGGATCTTTCATTTTATAAACTTAAATTGAGGAGGTTTTCCTTAAAAAAAAACAGATAAAGCCTCAACCCAATCTTGCTGAATGGCATATATTCCTAATAGACAATAAATTTTACACATAATTGAATTATATATTTGAATTTGTAGTAATCTGAACTAAGCATTTATACTCTGGAAGCATTTTATTGGTAAAGTTTATTTCTAAAGCAGCAAGTCAGAATTACACACCCAGACTGAGGTGTGATATTATCTCAGTCTTCATTTAACCCTTACATTTTCTCTGTTGAAATACTGCTAATTTATACAGAGCTTGGCCATAATCTTTCTTTAACCATAGGCCACACTAACAGAAGTACAAACATGGGCCATGTTTTCCCACTTGGAATATACTTTAATCATGCAGCATTATTTTCAATGCAGCGTTTGATGTAAGCCTCATCCCATATAAATCATGCTTCATAGTAACCCAGGGCCCCATGAAAGTACAACTTGCACAGCTAAGCTTGTTGACTTTTTGGAGGAATCCACATGATGTTTATCAGCAGAATCAAAGGAGTCATAAGGAGGGGAAATGCTAAAAATGCCTTTTAATTCAACAACCACCCCCAATGTGATGTTCCTCCATTAGGACTCCAAGCCATCTGGCAGAGCTAAGTCTTCAGACTCCTGCCGAACGACAGGAACCATTCTCACCTCAGTGGGTAAGATGTTCCAAAGGGCTGGAGCCATGGCAGAGATGATTCTTCTCTTGGATTCCACCAGCCAAAATTCCTTGACCGACAGGGCCCACAACATGTCTTCTCTGGCAGCACAGGTGGGACGGGCCAGTCGGAGTGGGGTGAGAGGGTTTCTCTAGTAGCTGGACCCATGCCATGCAGATTTTTAAAGGTAATCACCAACACCTTGAATTGCACCTGGAAACAAACAGGTAGCCAGTGCAGCTCACAGAGTAGTGTTGTAATATGGGACATCCTAGGGATTTCAAGAACTGCCTGCGTCTCCACGTTCTGCACCAGTTGAGGCTTCCAAATGCTCTTCAAGGGTAGCTCCATGTAGAGCACATTACAGTAGTCCAGGCATAAGAAAAGCATCTATTTTTCTTTGCTATTTATTACTGCATTTTCCTGTTTTAGTTCCTATGTTACATTGCTTCTTTTACTAATTGATTCACCAAGCAATTAAAAAATGTTGCTGTGCTTTGCAGCTTACCGCATGAGGGAAGAATTTCTATTCACATCATCCTATATATGGCACGAAAGAATGGCTTACATTCCTGCATTCTCTCTTCTTTTTTTCAAGTAGATTGCTGCTAAGCTGATCCATTTTTCTTATATCTTTTTTTAAAATTCATTTTTATAGAGATCATATCAGCTCTAATAATCTTGACTTGAGAAGCCATAAAATAAGAGTTTAGTACATCCTGTTGGAGTCCTAGAATTAATGCTTGACATGAATGTTCTCTTAAATATTCCATTTATTATGAAGGAAGAAGGGAATCTATTCTCGGTCCATTGAAATGATCAGTTATTTATTATTACTAGATTTAATCTTTGAATACTTTCTGTATCAATAGATAATAAATTGACTTTCATTTCTTTACACCGTGTCCCTGTTAATGAGGTTAACGGATGAGTTTAATGAAAGCTTTTATTGTAATGTAAAATCCTCATGACTGTTTGTGTAACAGTTCTCAAATAGCTAGAAGCTAAAGCACTTCACATTAGTTAATTAAAAAGATCAAGAAGATAAGTTTGAAATATAAATTGAAACATCTGTGCTATGAGTTAACAAATAGCAAGAGATTTGTAGTTCATGCTACAGAAATACGCAAGCCTAGCTTTAGTATTTTTGATGGTGAGATTTGTTCGTTTTTACTGCTAGCTGTGTTTTGAAAGGGTAGAGATTAAGGCTGAATTTTCCAACTGAAATGATAAGAGATTTTGCTTTTTCCTCATTGAAGTATAATTCAGACAGGAGATTACTGTCTCCCTTCTTAACCTGCAATTGCATAGAAATCTCAAATTTTCACTTTGGCTTCTTACAGCTGTTTTCATAATGTTCCTGGATTGAGAATGTTATCTCTTTCCTTTGATTCCTATGGAAGAAACATTTCATAACTTGGCACACTCTAAATGAGATGCTAACATATCTGTAAGGCAGCTTGGAGAAGACTGCCATCCTTGTTTTTATTTATTACTTAAATTTATATAGCTACCCATCCAACACATGACTTTAAATAATAATAAAGAAAAAGCAACTTAAATATATATATTTTTAAAAGCAAGAAAAACTCGAAGTCACATATAATAAAGAGCTCCAAAGTGGGCTTATCCAATATCGTGGCCCAATGTCCTATTTTCTAGCAAGAGGAAAATGAATATGCCATATATCTGGCTAGAAATGGAAGATTTCCTTTAATTTTCATTGTAGCTTATTTGTTATTTTAACCGAATATCTTTCTGGAAAGATATGAAATAAAAATCAATATTTTCTTTACTTTTGAATAGTATAAGACCCATCTCTTTCCCATCAAGTAATTCTATCATGTTATAAAGCACATACATAAAACAACAACTAACAAGAAACTAACAACAAGAGAAATGATAAAAAGAGAAAAGGAGTAAAAGTGTGAAAAGATCTAAAAGAAAAAGAAAGGAGAACACGAATATATACTGTACAAAGAATGACTTCTCGGTGCTTCTCCCAAGGATATAAAGAACACTTTCATGTGACTCCTAGTTTAAGACTATAATAAAATGTCCATTTTCCTCAAAAAAGAAAGAAGACTTTTCTGTTTTGGATAGTGTAAGTCAGACTTCTTCCAGCAAGTAACATCAATGTGATGTCCTTCCTTCAGGCGGGTAACATCAGTGTGAGGTCACAATGGCTGGTCCCTTTCCCTCAGGTATATAATGTCTGCACTAGATCACCAGGATCATTGGCCTAGCTTTTTTTGTTCAGATAGACAAAATCCACTGAGATACCTATCTTCTTCAGGTAGGGGACTATAGATAATCTTTCTCCCTCCCTCCCTCTTCACCCCCCCCCCGTGTGTGTATGAGTGTATGTGTGTATGTGTAATGTGTATTCTATATCTCTCATACTGTATAAGAGAAAGGAGCCTGTACACCAATGGTGGGATTCAAAATTTTTTAGTACAGGTTCTGTGGCTGTGGCTTGGTGGGCATGGCAGGGGAAGGACACTATAAAATCTCCAGTCAGAGGTGGGATTTGCCAGTTCTCTGAACTACTCAAAATTTCAGCTACCGGTTCTCCAGAACTGGTCAGAACCTGCTGAATACCACCTCTGCTGTGGAACCAGATGACTCACATTTGTCTCATTTAAATAGTCATAGCAGCAGAAATCTAGAAGGGCCGAAGAAGGCAAGAATTATCATACAGATCTTCTTTAATTGTACCAATCACCACAGAGTTTATCTGAGGGGTTTTGTGTAAGGAAGGATCACATCAGCATTAATAGATAAACTGTTTTCTCAAGATGACATTTTATGCTTATTCAACTACACCTCCAGAAGGAAAGGCATTTCTGTAAACAATTTTATAACTAGCTTTAAAACAGCCAGTAACCTATGTCAGTAACAGCTGTTGATAAAATAGAGAACATTAAAGTTCAAAGAACCATCTTAAGAGCACAAGATGGAGTAATGGCTCTAGGATTATTCACATTGTGATATACTGTTCAGCCATCACTTGAATATAAATCTGCTCTTGAAATCTATTTATTAAAGTTTTTAATCCCTCCTTTATTATTTTTATAAATAACTCAAGGCAGCCAACATACCTCCTTTCTCCTTCTTCCTTACAACAACCACCCTGTGAGGTGGGTTGGGCTGAGAGGGAATGACTAGCCCAAAGTAATGCCTGAGGTGGGACTAGAACTCATAATCACCAGTGGTTTCCAACATGTTGCTGTGACCACTAGACCAAACAGGCTAATTTATTATTTAGTTTATTTATTTAGTTTATTCTTATTTTAGCTGCTGTAGTCATGCCTCAGGAAATAGCAGATTGTGAAGGATTTTCTAAATAACTGACCGACAAGCATTTTATTAGACAAACAATAGTTTACAAAACAATTCTCTGTGGTCCTGGGAATAAGGAGGACAGCCTTGGATTCACTGTCATTTTGGAACTTTGCTGCTTTCATTGATCAGGATAAAAAAGATTACTAGTGGGGATGTTGTGCTGGGCGTTCAATTTAGCAGATTATTTTATTTTCAGTCTGTGTTTAAATACTGGCTCTCCTCTGTCTGAACAGTATCCTATGAAATGTTCTTGGCAGGGCCTTTCACCATGAAATATCTAGCAGATGTAGCAGTAAGTAAGTGGTCATTTCCCTCAATTCTTTTATGATAGTAAGTCAGGGGGAGGGTTCTATATTTCTCATGCTTTGGAACTACCAATAGTCTTTCAACTCACAACAGTTTGACCATTCGAAGTTAGAACAGCACTGAAAAAGCAATATATGACTGTTTTTCACACTTATGACCATTGCAGCTTCCCCATGGTCACCTATCTAAAATTCAGATGCTTGGCCATTGACTCATACTTATGACCATTGCAGTATCCCAAGGTCATGTGATCCCCTTTTGCCACCTTCTAGCAAGCAAAGTCAATGGGGAAGCTAAATTCACATAAGAACCTTGTCACTAACTTAAAACAACTGCAGTGATTCTCTTAACAACTGTGGCAAGGAAGGTCATAAAATGTGGTACCGCTCACTTGACAACTGTCTCACTGAGCAACAGAAGTCTGGTGCTCACTTGTGGTCATAAGTCAAGGACCTTGTCTACCTTTTTATTGTTGTATAGAGCAAGGTGTAACAATCTTAATGAGAATACAATATATAGAAGCGAGTATGCATATATTTTCTCGGTGGTTTTGTTTGTTTTTGATAATACGTTTATGTTAGAGCTGCGAAGAGATGCAGACTTAAAAAATAAAATGTGATTAAGAATCAGCAATAGCCTACTCAAACTGGCTGGGCTCATTACCATCTCAGGAAAAGATACGGCATCTTTAAGAAGTTCCTGATAGGGGCAGGTGTGTGGCAGTAGACAACTCACATCAATGTTGTCCTTGATAACTGGATCTCTGCATAACCTGCAGAAATCCATTTGATTTTTGTTATTGCTAAGGAGATAGAGACAAAATTATTTTTGATTGATAGTTCTTTGCTCTAAAAGTACTCACACACAGAAATGGATTCCTTTTAGTGGACAAAAACAAAAAAAAGAAAAAAGCCAAGTATCATTCCCCCACCCAGAAAACATAAGCACTATTTCAGCCTCATACAGAAGAATGTAGAAACAATCTAGATGTCAGTGTGATTTTCAGGTGCTTCGTGGAGAAAATAATGTAACAAAGGCTCATCAAACATTACAATTATTAAATACTTTTTAGAGTGTGGGTTTTTTATATTTTATAAATAGATCCTTTATTTAATAGTATGCATACTTTAACAGTATGCATTTAATAATTATAATTTTGCAAGTTAATTTATATATTAAATAATAGAGGTGCCATATTAATGAATGTTTCTATTGTACACCTTCAACATTTGTTCCCTAACCCTAAGAGGACATCTTAATTTTAGGAAATCCAACAAGATTTGACCAGCAAAGGGGTCCCTGAGCAAAAGGGAAAAAACAAATCCTTGATTCACTTTTGCTATGAGCTGAAGATTGAAATGGAAAAAAAAAAATAGTTTTAAGTTTCTTGTGATAAGGAATTAAGAACTGAGAGAACCCCAGATAAAAGAATTTAAATAGCTTCCGGAACATCCTGTTTGTTAAATAAGACAATGAGGGGTGTTTTGGTTTTTTAAAAATGATCTTTTTATTTTTAACTGTATCTGAAACCTTCAGAATCTAGCAAAGCATTCATACTGTCTTGGAAATGTTTTTTTTTTTTTTAAAGAATAAGCAGTATAAATATCATGGATATTGTAATGAGGCATTTTAAATCTGTTTCTTGAAAAAAAAAACAGAAGGAAGAAGAGGATTTTTTTTCCCAACTTAACAGAAAGAAGCTATTCTTTAATAGATGATAAAAGAATATGCACAGTACTCTTGAATAATTCATGTGCAGATATGTGTATAAATAGATTGCAGGAATGTTCTTAAAATAAGCTCATCTGCTAACCTATATTTTTGTTAATTACAGAAATATGTATCAGTCGAACAGGTCAGAGTATTCACTCCCCAACTACATTGCATTAAAAAAATCATGGTATTCATTCTTTTGTGTTTATAGAAAGAAGCTTAAAATGAGACTCAAGTGGAGAATAAAAATAGCATGTTTTTAAGTAAAAAATGCCATCTTTTTGTGGCATCTATACGTATTTTATTTCAGACTCTTCTAGTATAACGTATATTAAATTTACATATGTTTATATTTTTGATACAACAATAGAAATTAGCACATATTATTTTCAATTAGGTATTTTGCTAGTAGTTCTAGGTATACAGTAGTATTGGTTTGAAGATTATGGATTGTTCTGAGATCAAATTAAGACTTTGTTAAGAACGCTGCTTACTGGTTTATTTTGACCTCATGATCCCAATGAATTCACCAGGTTGTGATATTTGAATATTGAGGTGTTTTACAGCTTCTTTTCTTTTAACTTTCTATATATTGTTATCAAATTTTGACAGTGAGATTTTTGTGGGCTTGATGACTTTTGCTCATTCTAAGTTGTTGTTGACAACTAAAAGTATGGACATTTTAGAGAAGGATCCATTTTCTCTTAGGTTTGTTATTTCTGAATTTTGAAAGGTAGCTTCCTTGTTTTTTTCCCCCCCAAGAAAGTATGTCTATGGAGATTCCAGGTCATGGTTGCCCCAAATATGCTTTTTCAAGAGGCAACTGGACTTCCTTTTTTTTCCTTTTTGGAAGACATTTCACTTCTGATCCAAGAAGGTTCTTCAGTTCATCCAGAACTGAAGAAGCTTCTTGGATGAGAAGCGAAACATCTTCCAAAAAGAAAAAAGAAAATCCAGTTGCCTCTTGAAAAAGCACCTTTGGGACATCCAAGAAAGTATCTTAACATCCTTGATTCTATTGATGCACCTTGCCAACTTGGCACAAAGTCTTTGGGCTGAATGCAGATTTCTTTAGGAGTTCATACCGTGATCAAGAAATGGAGTACGTAGGAATCCTATTTGCCTTTTTGTTGTCTTATGATGGCCCCTGCAGGCTCTTCTCCACTTCTTGAGAGTGCAGGCTGATGGCATGGCTGTTTCTGCATTGAACGACTGATGGATTAAAAATCTCATTCTTCCAAGGTTCAAAATATCATGGAATATGAAGATATAACAAAAGGTGCTGGATCAATAGGCTTATACCTACTCATTATCTCATGCAGTGATAATCCACATATACAATGAAAATGTGGAAAAAATGATAATAAGAGACATTAAATAGCTTCTGGCTGGGAAAGTCTTTGTCCTGCTGCTTGCAAGCAGTGCAATCGTTCTAATTCGGATATGTGCATCCTTATGAAGAATGTAGGAAATTAGAAAGAACATCAGGAAGCTGCATGATGCTGCAGCTGAGAACAGCACATCTTTTAATTATATTTCTTCATATAAACCACTTCTGTTTAATATCCATAGCAATTGTGGAACTTGCCAGCTATCCTTGAGCTGGCTGGGATGTTCACCAGCCCATTATGCCATGTTTTATGGAAGTTTTTGAATGTGTAATTTCTGAACTCTTAAATTCAACCAAAATAGACAATTTTCAAACTTGTTTTGCAATGCAAAGTATGTTTGTTTCCTCTGTTGAGCAATTGAGCAGAAGCCAAACTAAAGTTGGCAGAAGTCATGCTGTTAATCACATGAGTACATGGGACATTAGGGTTGCAATATTGCGAGAACACCATCCTTGCGACTGTTACTTGAATCAAGATAGTGCAGTCAATCTGCAATATAATCAATAGAACACAGATCATAGATTTCTAGGAACATTTTTTTTTCTTGTGAAGAAGAACTTATTCTGAAACTCCCTTCATTAAACTTTTTCTTTTTTTTTTTTGATAACTAAAAGATAAAGCTAAAAGGAGAAATGTTGAAGTCATATTGTATGCATGGGTTGGGAATTTTTTCTCTTTCTCATTTTGACCTTTCAAGGCAATGGTTATTAAAGAAATCTGATGAAAGTAGTAGCAGGCCTTCCTCCTTTGCAATCAGATCCTTATCTTTTATGACATTTAAGGCATTGAGAAATTGGCTGTTTAATACAGACTGAGGAATACATAGTAGACCTAGTATGGTTGACTTAAGTAAAACTTATACGTATTTCTCTACATCCAACTCTTAGAAGAAAAGAATTTGGGCATATTTGCTGGGATTTCTTGGAATTTTAGTGCCAACACATCTGGAGGATATCTGGTTGAACAAGTGATTAATAGATCTATCGCAATAAAGGTGGAAGGAACCATAGAACCTACAGTACAGTATATTGCTGTTGATAGAAGAAATAATGTGTTGTTTTGCCTTGTAGAACTATTAATCCAAGTGAGCCTGTAAGCTACAAGTGAAACATATGGAGCTAAAGAATATGACTTTTGAATTTCTTTTCTCCCAGGACAGATATCAGTGGATGGATTTATGAGATACTTAAGTGGAGAAGAAAATGGAGTTGTTCCACCTGAAAAACTGGATTTGAATGAAGATATGAGCCAGCCTCTCTCTCATTATTTTATCAATTCCTCACATAATACCTACCTCACAGGTATGTATAAAAATAAGTTCTATAGATTTTTTTTATAAAATTGAAATTCTGTATATTCTATATACAAACTTGTATATTCCAGGTTTGAAGGTTATCTGCTGAGATAAATGGGTACTGTCCAGCATGGAGATGATCAAATTAGGCAAAATTGCGGACATGGCACTACTCGCTTTGTTTACATTCAACAATGCATGTATGAAGTGCATGAAGCTTGTTTCTCTGAGCTAAGACTGTCACTTTATCCATTTCTCTCTCCATCCATCCATCCATCCATCCATCCATCCATCCATCCATCCATCCATCCATCTATCTATCTATCTATCTATCTATCTATCTATCTATCTATCTATCTATCTATAAGAAGTGATGAGGAATCTCGAATGGGTCATGTTCCTACTCAACATGTTCCTAACGCAGAAGAGGTCACCATTTATATATGTTATGGCCTCTCACAAATTCTTGGGCCGTTTTCACTTCCAGTTCTAACTGTCCACATTGCTTTTTCCTCCAGCCCTTGCCCTTGTTTTAAGAACATCTTAGACATAAAATGAATGATCTACTGTTCAAGCCATGTTGACTTTAACTTTCAGGACTTTGGTTTTTCTTGAGCTTGTTTTAAATGAAGCCTGCACTCCAGAAGAATGCCTCCTTAGATTTAGCAAAAACTTTGAGATTGCTATCACAAATCCCAGAAATAATTTTTTAAAAGAATGTCAGCTTTCTCAGGAGGTACGCAGAAACCATTTTCCACTAATCAGGATGACTGAGATGTTGATGGCAATGATTGAACAACAAGTAGCTCAGCTAAGGGCAGAATTTAGATGGAGGATTTTCATTCTTCACTCAAGGCAAGCTTGCCAAAAGGAGGAAGAACAGTAATTCTCTTGAATTTTTGTTTATTTTGTTTACATGCTGTGCTTGTGTCTTTAGTTTGTCTGGAATAAATTAAAGAGATTTAAACCATGTACATAATGCCTTGTAATATTCTTGTTCAAATAATCTTTTTAACATAATAACAGAGTTGAAAGGGTCCTTAGAGGTGTTCTACCCCCTGCTCAAACAGGAGACCCTATACCTGTGATAGCGAACCTATGGCACGTGTGCCAGAAGTGGCATGCAGAGCCATTTGTGCCAGTACGCAAGCTGCAGGCAAACATACCTCACTGCACATGCGTGCGCCTCCCAGCTGATTTTTGGCTGGTTTGAGGCTTTTTTTCAGCCTCCCAGAGGCTTGAGGAAAGCTTCTTTAACTTTTGCAGGCTGAAAAATAGGCCCGTTTCATCACTTCCTGTATTTCCAGAAATACTGGAAGTGACAAAACGGGCCTCTTTTCCATCCTGCAAAGGTTGCAGAAGCTTTCTTCAAGCCTCGGGGAGGCCAAAAAAGGCCTCAAACCAGCCAAAAATCATCTGGGAGGCACAGTGCAAGTAAGGGGATGGTGGGGGGGGGATTGCTCAAGGATTGCCTTCTGGGTGCTGGCACGCGAGCGTGAGCACATGCAAGCACACACACAATTTTTGGCACAGGAACCCAAAAAGATTAGCCACCACTGCCCTATACCATTCCAGACAAATGGCTTTCGAACTTCTTCTTAAAAACCTCCATATTTCTGGAGGCAAGCCATTCCACTGGTTATTCATTCTCACTGTCAGGAAATTTCTCCTTAGTTCTTGCTTGGATCTCTCTTTGATAAGTTTCCATCCAATGCTTCTTGTCTTGCCCTCAGATGCTTTGGAGAATATATCGTCTTCCTCTCCTTTCTGACAGCCTCTGAAACATTGGAAGCAGAGGAGGTATTCAGCAGATTCTGACCAGTTCTGGAGAACCGGTGGTGGAAATTTTGAGTAGTGCAGAGAACTGGCAAATACCACCTCTGACTGAAGATTTTACAGTATCCTTCCCCTGCCATGCTCACCAAGCTACGCCTATAGAACCAGTAGTAAAAAAATGTGAATCCCACCACTGATTAGAAGACTACTATCACGTCATCCCTAGTCCTTTTCTTCATTAGAGTAGACATACTCATTTCCTGCAATCGCTCATCATATGTTTTAAACTCCAGGCACCTAATCACCTTTGTTTGCACTCTTGCTAGAGTCTCAACATCTTTTTTGTACTGTGGTGACCAGACCAGAATGCAGTATTCCAAGTGTGGTCTTATCAAGGCAGAATATAGTGGTACTAATATTTCTTATGATCTTGATATTGTTTCTCTACTGATGCAGCTTAAGACTGCATTGACTCTTTTGGCAGATGAAGCACACTGCTGGCTGATATTTAAGTGGCTGTCCATTAGGATTCTTAGTGACCTTCTCACAGTTACTACTGTTGAGCTAGATATCACCTTTTCTATACCTGTGCATTTGATTTCCCTTGCCTAAGTATAAGATCTTCATTTTGTTGTGTAGGACCCCGTGTTCAAGTCTTTCAAGGTTTTGGGGACATGCTGATACGTAGACATATTTTTCAGCAAAGTGGTTGGGCTAAGAGAATAAAGGACTCAATGTCATCTAGTGAATTTCCTTCACTAATGGTGGACAAGAGTCTGGGTTTCCTTTACCATACGAGCTCACAAGAAATAGATGAATTATGACAGAAAAAAAGCTAAAAAGCTGGAACCCATAGCCTTACCATACATTTAACAAAGTAATGTCTGAAAGCTTTTTAATCTTGTTTTATTTACTGATCATTGCGCTCATCTTATAAATCCATACTCAAATGCAGAAGCTCTTCATTGATATATTTTTTGAGAATATGTTCAAGGAAATTTTACTGCTCCCACAAAAAAATAAATCCCTCCCTATTGAAAGGAAGCAGCTTGTCTGGAGACCCATATTTTCTCTATATTATTTCTGTTACTGACAGGGGACTCCTAACTCTCCAGTTATTTTTACATTCTTTATTTCTTCTGTGAAACACATAAGCCATACTGGATTCAAGGAAGCAACGTGAGATTATAATTAACACACTCAAGTATTACCTTTTAAAAATAGTTTTTCAACAGGGGCAACATGGTTGTTAATTATTATGAATAAGGTTGTTTTTCCTCTGTACATACATATTTTGTAGAAATACATTTTTGAATGGGAAGTTTGGATCACTCAAATCATTCAATCACAAAAAGCACTAGAATTAATGTAAAGCCTAAATTTTAATTTTATTTACATTAAAGATTAATAGAAATTAAATGTAAGTAATAAATTATCCTAAATACCAGTGTAGTATTTAATAATTTCACTCATCTATCACGTTGAAATGATGATTTCGAGGTCTTAGGAATGTGTGTCCAAGATTTTAGGGAAGTGTTGCACCTATGCCTTATTTTTAGAAGTGGTGAAGTTTTAAAGTGAATGACAATTGTTTTGTTTTTAGTTTTGGCTGACAAAATTGAAAACTCTGTCTGTTCAAGCAAGCGCTAATACAAGATATTATACAGTTAAATAACCACAGCTATCTTGAATGCTAAATGGAATTTCTTTGCCAAGCTAGTGGACTTAAAATGGGTAGGATTCAGTTATAAATCAAATTCAGATTTATATATATTTAACTTGTTGAACCATACATACACGTTCCATCTTGCCTGGTATGACTGATTAGAAACACAGGCTAAGCAAAAACAATACGATCACTTGTGTATGGACAGCAATATTAATCTTCATCAAGGAATATTTAATGAAAATGCACCCTTTTCTTTTGTTCCCTCAGTTGTTTTTAATAGACTTTTTAGTTTTTATGAATGCAAAAGGTATGTTTTTTAAAATTGTCTGTATGTTGCAGTGATTTTTATGTGGAGATGAGATTACTGGAACTTGCTTCAGTTACATATGCGAGACAATTTATACCTCTGTAATTAGAAGGTTTACTATTCAAAACGTGATCATAAAACCAAAATTCATATTTAAGTTGAAAAAAGAATTGACTTTCTGCAGAGTGAAAAATGTTTCAAAATAGCCACACAACAGTAATTAAGTATTTCTTGACTTAAGTCTAATTTTCTTTTATACTTTTATAGTAGAATACTATTATATGAAAACAAGGGAATGCTATCATTCCTCAGCATTTGGTGAACACACTGGGCCTATTAGGTTTTAATACTTCTTTGTGTAACAATGCTTGAAGCATTGTTAGAGACCCCACACACCCATGTCATGGTCTGTTTCTATTGTTTACCTCTGGGTAAGGATGGTAAGGACATTTGAGATTGCTTCCCATCATTCAGTATACCGCTTATAAGCACTATGTGCTTAGAGCTCGAAGCAGTGTTAGAAACTCCAAACACCTACTCCTTGGTCTCTTTCTGTTGCTCTTCTCTGGGAAGAGGTTTTGAAATATCTATAGCAGGACTACTAGACATATAACAGCTTTGATTGGATTAAGCAAAAATTGAAAGAACTCCACCCAAACCCATGACTGCCAGTTTTTTGTCATGCTATGGCTAAATGTGTAATTTTAGACATTGGCCTTGGAACAGATAGTCCAAAATATTGTTTAGTATACATTTTTTGGCTAGATCAAATTATAGTGTTTAGTGTGAAGATGAATAACCAGAAGAACGTCATTGTGCAAAAACACCCTGTGCCTCCACCTTTTGATGTTTAGCTTCACACACCAATAAAAACAACAACCCAGAAGCAGTGGCTTGAAATTGCATTTTTATAGTTCATTACTACCATTGGCGGTATTTCATTTTCAAGTTAAAGCAGCCGCAGTGGCATTGTTGAATTCATTTATAAGAACAGAGCTTCTTTGGCTTAACGACACTAATTGGGGCTACAATTTTTGTTTCTTAGCCTGGCAATTAAAGGACTCACTTAAGCCGAAGGCTATCTGCTCTTATCAAATGAATTTTACGATCTTGTTTGCCACAGTTATTAAGCAAATCACTGCAGTTAAGTGAACCATGCAGTCATTAAAATCCAGATTTCCCTCAGTGACTTTGCTGGAGGCAGACAAATGGGAAGGTCAGAAATGGTCGTCACATGACTCTGGGACATTGCGACCATTGGAAGCACAAGCCACAACCGAATTTTGACCGGGTGACTGTTTTGAATTGGAATTTTTAAAATCTGCTAAATTGTCATTTCCTTATATTAAACAGAGGAGTTAATATTAAATGGAAGTAGATTGCTTCTGGTAGTGGAAGTTTCAGGAACATTTGCATGCTCAATAGTAGCTTAAATACCTCAATAAAAAGGTAGCCATTCTAAAAGAAGACTCACTTACCATGATTTCTAGATGATACACGTGACTTTGCAGAAATACAAAGAGAGAAAGATCAATAACTCTTTAAATGTTCCCATTAATTCCCATTAACACCTACTGGCAAATCTGAGTGTGATTATTTCTTCAATGAAAAAGATTGCGTGTGTGTGTGTGTGTGTGTATACACACACACGCACACATACACACACATACATACACACACACACATATATATATATATACATACACACATATATATACATATATATATATATATGGCATTCAGCTTAGTTCGGGTATTTTCCCACGTCATAATAGTTGTGCTTTTAAAGTTGTAGCAACGTTTCAGCAGAATGTCATCTGCCATCATCAGGCTTCTGTATGGTGTTTGTCTATGAGTCAAACTTTTACAATGGTTTCAGATTTAAATTTGGGGCAGCCTATTGCTGTGTCGGAATGGTTTTTTCTTCCTCCTGATTGGTTGGGAGTCTTGGTCTGTGTTTATTGGTCTTGGAGTTTGCTGTGTTCTGCTTGATTGGTGTTTCTGATATCTTCTGTCTGTTTTTTGGCTCTTTTTGTATCTTGATTGGCTGGCAGCATTGTGTTACTTTATTGGAGGCCTTTAGTGCAGCTTAGCTTCGGGTAAATAGACGGCTATCATTAGTTAGGAAACTGGGTTTCATCTGGGTGCCTGGTTGGGGTGTGTTTGAGCTGGAGGTATTAGGGGGGATCTGTTTGTACCTAGGTGTTTGCCTGGCTTGTGGTGTGGAGATTTTTTTGTTTGTCAGTGCAGGCTTCCAAATGATTGACAGCCTGGTGGAATCATCTCTTCTGTTCATGCTTTCTGGTCTTTTTTCAATCTCTTCAGCCCTGCCCTACATAAGAGGTATTACAGACAAAATTAGTAAGGTACTACACAGACATCACATCAAGACTGCCTTCAAAACAGACAGAAAAATAGCAGCCATCCTTAGAAACCCCAAAGATAAAATTGACCTGGAAAACCAAGGCATATACGAAGTCCCCTGTGCATCATGCCCGGCCACATACATTGGACAGACCAATAGAAGAATAAGTACCCGCCTGGATGAACACAAAAATTCAGTCAAAAAGCTGGAACACACTTCCTCACTCGTCCAACACATGGAAGCCACAGGTCATAACATCAACTTCAATGGCACCAAAACCCTAGCCACTATAGAAAACCCTAGCCACAGAATCATCAGAGAAGCCATAGAGATTGAAAAAAGATGATAGCCGTCCATTTATCTGAAGCCTAGCTGCACTAAAGGCCTTCAACAAAGTAACACAATGCTGCCAGCCAATCAAGATACAAAAAGAGCCAAAAAACAGACAGAAGATATCAGAAACACCAATCAAGCAGAACACAGCAAATTCCAAGACCAATAAACACAGACCAAGACTCCCAACCAATCAGGAGGAAGAAAAAACCATTCTGGCACAGCAATAGGCTGCCCCAAATTTAAATCTGAAACCACTGTAAAAGTCTGACTCACAGATGAACACTATACAGAAGCCTGATGATGGTAGATGAGATTCTGCTGAAACGTTGCTACAACTTTAAAAGCACAACTATTATGATGTGGGAAAATACCCGAACTAAGCTGAATGCCGAGTTCCCACTTGCCATCTTCAGGCTGGTGCTTTCGGCTTTGTGCTTGTGCCAGCAAAGTGTGATCGGAGTTGCCGTCTCCCTATACATACTGATGGGGAGGTTGGCTGTGTTGTCATTTCTTTATTGGTTGATGGAGTTGATCAAGAAATGACAACACAGCCAACCTCCCCACCAGCATATATAGGGAGACGGCAGTTCCAATCACACTTTGCTCACACAAGCACGAAGCCAAAAGCACCAGCCTGAAATTGGCGAGTGGGACCTCATCGAAATGTTGCCAAGATGCTCTCAATCTTACACGGGAAAAGACCCGAACATGCCAAGACCTGCATACCTGTACCTGTGAAAATCTACGAAAATGTGTGTGTGTGTGTATGTGTGTGTGTATGCATGTATGTAACATTATCACCTGCAATAATTATGGGCATTATAATACTGATGGAAAGATCCCTGGTTGAGTTATAAAATAAGCAGCCTTGTATTTCAGATTCAGTGTTATTACTCTTACATCAGTGAACATACACTACACTTAATAGCAAATTAAAACAAAGTTCAACTCAGTGGATATAAAAAAAAGGTAATTGATTCTTCTTGAAACTTCATATTTTACAGTATAAAGCTTATACTGTATACAGGATGTTCCTTATCCTGCTATGATTCCTTATTATCATCTATCATGATAATGGCTGCCAAAAAAAAAAAGCATAGATGCAAAAAAAAATGAAGAGAATTTTAGGAAGAAGTCTGTTAAAACTCAGAAGTGGAAATAAATCAACATTAAATATGGGGACATTTGTTTACCCTCAGTTTACCTACTTACTGGGGTTCAAATGTTGCTCCAGTCCAGCAGGACTCTTAAGTGGCTTTTATTTCTACCCTACAGTAAAAAGGCTAAAATATAATACCAGTGTAGCAAAATATGAGAACTACAACAAGAAACAATAGCAAAGAGTAGTAAGAAAGAAAGGCCACAGGGAAAGGTAACCTTCCAAGCATCACCCAGGATGGGAGTTCTAACTTAAGAAAGAACGTGCATTTTGATTCTACAGTATTTATAGAAAGTTTATCAACATTTCTAATTTACTGGGTGACCAATATATACATACATAGGAGCAGATACGAGAGTTCTTAGTACTGGTAGAAGTACTAGCAGTTTTGCTTTCTTCACAAAAGAGGGCTGTACAGAGAACAGACAAGAGTTTTGCCATTCTAAATTGTGTATATATAAGCATCTAATTAAAATGTGCTTGTTGGAAATTCTTGTATAATGATAGGGGGGTGTCTCCTATTGGAGATGTAGTGTTTAATTTTGTATAAATATTTTTATATCCAAATCACTCAAGTACCAGTACACAAAAATACTTAGTGAGCCATCTTTCAGTCCAGCTGTATTACACAGAGGAATCCCAGCTGGTCTATTTGTACCATCCCATTCTGACCCAGCCTAATGCCATATGCCTTCTGGTAGAGGAAGCCACCTTCTTTCTGCCATTTAAAAATGTTCACGGCCCAGAGCGCTGGGATCAATAGAAAGAATGTCTTTAAATTCCACTAAGCTCCTTGTGTATAAATCCATTCAAGCACAAGAATCCCAACAGAGCTTATGGGCTTATTGGGAAAGACATGGGAAAATATTTTGTAGTTTTTGTTTGTCTGATACCCCTACCATCTTTCTTCTTTTTTTAAAAAAAGTATGTTTATTACAAGATTTTACAAAGTTTTTAAAGCCTTCAGAAACATAAAAGGAGAGGTAGGAAAAGAAAGAAATTGTAAAAGGTTAAAAGGGTAAAAGACAAGGAAAAAGAAAGACAAAGAACCAAAGAAGCACAGTCTGAACTTCTTTGCAACAGTTACAAACATAGCAATTATTATCTCGCCTCTCCTGAATTGCATATCATGGTTCTCTTCTTCCCATAAACAAACCTTTTAAATCGATAAATCCTCATATCATCAGTTTACTTTTATGCATTTTCAGCATCCTTGGAAGGATGGAAGGCGGAGTCAACCTTGAGCCTGGTGAGATTCGAACTGCCAAATTGCAGGCAGCCAGCAGTCATCAGAAGTAGCCTGCAGTACTGCATTCTAATCACTGCTCCACCACACCATAATGGGTCTTTTATAAAAGTAGTTGCAGTTCCCTCCTATCTATTGCTACTAAATGATTTAGTCTTTTTCTTTTTATAGCATCCCAAGTCCTTACTATTGTGAAGTTACTCCAATAGGGATTTCAGAAATATTCAAAGCAGTTTCTAAAGTACCAACATGAAAGAGATGGAGGAAGATGGATTCAACTTTAAATGGAGTCTTAACAGAAGTAGAATCAATTTCACCATCTATGATATTCCATTGGTTTTCTTATGTTTTAACCTTCTTTTCTTTGTACAATTTTGTGTTGTAATAGTTCCCTGCTCAATCATCTTAATATGTACAGTTTTCTAAATTTATGATACTCTGAGTCGGTATCTTACACTGATCTTTTTGTTTGATACTGTTGATGGCAACAGTGCAAGCACTCATTATTCATTTAAATATTACAGCGGTTACTTTCATTTAGGAAAATAATGCTCTTTATCATCCAAGGCTACCATCTATCAGGAGGGAAAAAAAGAAAAATAATTCTAAGAGATTCCAAGCTATATTTGATCTGTCATCCAGATGGCAAAAAAACAGAGGAAGTGGTTTTTTCAATCCCTATCTCTCTCATATCGCCTCCAGCCTTTAATTTGGAACTCGGTTTTTTGCTATAGATTTCTCCTAGCTATCAGCTTAGTTTATTACTGTTGTCACAATGAAGGACTGACTATACAGCACCTCATATTGAGTGCCAAAAGCTCAAGAACAATTATCATTTATCTGTGTGATTAAGAAGGCACACTCTTCTAAGCTTTTTACAGTTCAGCGTACCTACATCCTTTTCAAAAGCCAAACAGGGCAATTGCATTCTACAGCTTCTGTAGCTGATAAACTTCTTTCATATTTTTCCCCTGCAATTGCTTCAGGATTGCTATAGTAAGGCTCACTAGGGAAACACGAGTTTCTGAATGTCAGCAGGTAACACGGGATAACAATATGATGATCCTTTCTGGATATCACACCCAGTTGCTTTACTTTCATGCACCTATTTTAACATTGGCCATGTACATATCTTGAAATGGACTGTAGCATTGCATCACCCCTGTTATTAATAGCATGGGATATTTAAATGAGAAAATGATATGCAAAACCATTTCTCTGATGGCTACTGGTACAATACAGTGTGAGAGACAACATTATGCAAGCCAATGATCATTAGCAATAGAGGGAAACTCATCGCGACTGCCTGACTTCTTAAGTATTGGGGAAACCGCTTTCATTCATGGAAATCTGCAATGCCTTGACCCACTGGAATTCAGTCATCTGCTATAGATAAGAGCTGAAACAAGGGCAGCAAAAAATCAAGAACCTGGAGCAATAACATTGTTTGTTAAAACTTATAGTTAAAAGTCATTGTTATGACTGCTGTAAAACATGGTGTAAGATCCCAGTAACTGTTACAAACAAGATGACCTGTTGGATCATTGTTTCAAAAATATTTATTTACCCAAAGGGAGAAACAGAATCACCAAGGGCAGGCCAAAAAAAAAAGCAGCAGGAGCAAGAACAGCTTCCAACTTCTTGTTTCAGTTTCCTTGTGGGAATCATTAGAAATCTCCCTCCTCCACCTCCCTTCGCTTCTTCGCAGGCTAGTAAGTAGCTGCTGCTGGAGTGAGGGATTGTGAGACTGAGTGGAGAGCTATCACGGAGCATTAAAAATGAAAACTAGTTGATTGCAGCAGTAGCCTAGGGTCAGAGCAGCAACTAGTTGTACTGAAGCAGCCACAACTTCCCCAAATTTCACTCTCTCGGGAGCCATGGGTCCCAGATTTTGGATGCATGTTGTAAGTTAGCCCATGTGAGATACCTCGGTTCAAAAATGGTTACTCTATCATGTACTGTTTCACTCAGTTAAACGCCAGGAGAAGAGTTTAGTATATAGATATATAGGTCCTTAGCTAGAGATCCAGGGTTTGATAGCCAAGTCAGGACAGAACTGCTAAAAGCGTCGAATTGTAAAACTATAAAAGAGCCACCCTTCTTTTTCTTTATTTACTGATTTCTCCAAGAGGATTGGAGTTTTAATAGATAGGTTGGAGAATGTGCTACACAGGATCTCTTTGTTTATAGAAGAGCCTGAAATTTACTTAATAGGTCCAGTAGGGCTGCCTCATTTACATGGCAAGCACAAGGCAGAGGATCCAAAGATTCCGATGCCTTTGTAGTGCTACAGTTTAAGGACACACTGCTCTTGAAAAGCGAATATAACTAGAACAACCATTAGATGAGAGACTACAAAAACTATTGTAACTTTTGTTCATGGTACTTGTAATTTGTTCATTTAATAACAAGTTTATGCACCTGTTTCTGAAAAGTGATAGAAAATACTCTGTAGGAGGGCAGGACAAGAAACTATGGATGGAAACTAATCAAGGAGCGAAGCAATCTGGAATTAAGGAGAAACTTTCTAACAGTGAGGTCAATTAACCAATGGAACCATTTACTGTCAGGGGTTGTGGGTGCTTCATCACTGAAAGTTTTTAAGAAGAGACTGGACGGTCACTTGTCTGAACTGGTATATAGGCCAGGATCTCCTGCTTCAGCAGCGGATTAACTCAAACACTTCCAAGTTCTCTTCCAGCTCTATTCTGATTGACTGTATGTAAGATACTAAATATTGTCCACATTAACTCCTTGCTGAATTACCTCTAGATCTAAATTTTGTTTAAACCGTTTGATTCCATTATTTCTTTATTTTGACATTTTCAAGTTTTCACACATGAAACAGGTTGATATTGAGACAGTGACACACTCTCTCTCTCCATCCTTCTCCCTCTCTCTCACCCTCCCTCCCTCCTTCCCTCTTCTCTCCCTCTCTCTCTCTCACCCTCCTTCCCTCTTCTCTCCCTCTCCCTCCCTCTCTCTCCTTCTCTCCCTCCTTCCCTCTCTCCCTTCTTTCCTCCCTCTCTTCCACCTTCCCTCTCTCTCCCTCCTTCCCTCTTCTCTCCCTCTCCTTCCCTCTCTCTCCTTCTCTCCCTCCTTCCCTCCCTCCCTCCCTCCCTCTTCTCTCCCTCTCTCTCTCTCTCCCTCCTTTCCTCCCTCTCTCCCACCTTCCTTCTCTCTCCCTCTCTCCCTCCTTCCCTCTCTCTCCCTCTCCCTTCCTCCCTTCCTCCCTCCTTCCCTCTCTCCCTCCCTCTCCCTCCCTCCCTATCTCCCTCCTTCCCTCTCTCTCCCTCTCTCTTCCTCTCTCCCTCTCCCTCTCTCTCTTTCTCCTTTTCTGCCCCACTTTTAAAGTTTTATACCACTTCAGTAGCAAATTGTCATGAGACTTGACTACAAACATTCATACTTTCTGAGGGGACGGATACCTTTTTCAGTTTTATTCATTGTTAGAGATTTCCCCAAATATGGAATAGGTACGTGTCTTAGCAAATAGTGGGCAGCAATTTATTTTTAGGCCTGGCTTGCTTTGAAATCAGTATGTGCTTTAGCAGTGTGAATGAGGATTATCAAAAGCAACATAGTTTATTACCATCACGTTTCATGGACACTGTCTATGAGTGTCCATGAATGGGAGCTGCAAAATTTGCATTTCTAATAATTGCCTGAAGATCATAAAAACTGAGTCTATTCTTGCATGCCGTTCAGCCAAGAAGCTTGTTCATGATTGATTTTTTTTTTTCTCCACAATAGTAGTCATTTTTTAGAATGGCAGCACCTTTAACAGGATCAGATCTCAACAATAAAGACGAAAAAAAAGTTTCTGTCAGTATTTTAAAGCAAGGTTAAAAATCTATGCTCCCTCAACCCACAAAATTGTTTGGATGGAACAAGCAGTGCAGCGTTGGAAAGCTTTTTTTTTCTTTTTTTTAACTATTTTGGACAGCCTGCAAATTGAAGGAAATGCTTGTGAACCCTGAATAATTGCTGAGCTGAATGAAAAAGGATGCGGAAGTTGCAACTTCAGATGAAGTTCAGGTGACTAAGTGCTTCATAAGAGAAATAGAGGTGGTGATAGTGGCAATAGTAGTCTCACCTGAAAGTCTTCTTGAGCCCTTAGTTTTTTTCTGCATGAGAAATGTTTTATTTGGCATATTTATTCTGTCGTTGCACTCCTGTCCCCGTTGCGTAAAGTGGTGCAGAGCTCATCCTGCAGAGTTGATTCTTTGTGTCCGGGTGACAGATCTCTAGACTGCAGGCTAGATGGTGCCACTATATCCAATCTTTGGAGCCTCCGATTTTATCTTTGGAGCCTCCGATATATGGTATATAGGAGATGATTGAAAGAGTGTCTTATCTCCAAGTAAGAGGAGGTATTCATGTGGAGTTCTTTCTCTCTGAAAGCACACAAATCACTTACAGGGGAAAACACAGAAGATGGACAGTAATAATTCCTGATGGCTGCTTCCTGCACAGAAGAACTGCATCCTCCATGCAGATGAGGACTGCAAGAAGGCTATACTTCTTCTAGCCTGAAGCCAAGCTATTTATTATTACCTATCCTCTCTCTCTCTCTCTGCATGCTTTTTTCAACTCTGGATTTCCCGGCCACCCTCCACAAAAGGGTGCAAAAAAGATGCATTGCTAATATCATAGTATCTTGGAAAGTGGAGAAGTATCGCTAATCTCTGTCACTTTTTGGTTTTAACTTCCACTACCTAAAGGTTTCCTCTTAGTTTTCCCTCTTCCTCTCAACGATGCTGGAGTAAAAGCATTTTGTGTACATGTTTCCAAATTTCATTAGTATAGACACGACGTTTTAAAGTGTGGAAAGCGAAGCTATGCAGTGAAATGGTTCAGTGTATCAATATGGGTGAATATCACAATTCTCCAGTTTTGTGTTGGTTGGCAGGTCCCTTTGGGTTTGTTCTCTGGTGCCTCCTAATAGCTCTCAACTGATGACAACAATGAGCTGACTTCTTTGGGCTTCAAAGCTAAGCAAGCACTAGTGGCATAAAACTATTCCCATAAGTGCTTTTCAGTTTCCGTATTGTACTATTGTTTCCAATAATTAAAAAATATTCCTTGGATTTCCGCTCCCAGCTAGCAGGCATCCTTTTGTGTCGAATCAATTCAACTTCTGCCTGTTCTTGGCTGAAAAGAATATACATAATCTCTTCCCATTGCATGATCATGGACAATGAAGCTACTGTTCTATGAAAAGGCTTTAGTCTCCGATTACCTAAGTACCTGTCTGTCTGTTTTGATGACCAAACGAACAAGTTAAGGGACAAATGCCAGAGAGTCTGGTATTGAATCTGAAGTGATTCAGTGTTGAGATTTTGATGCTCATCTGCCTTTTTTTTCCCTGCCATCTATCTCCCATTGATCCTATATACCAGATGGAAAATATTTCGCATTTATAGTTGTCAATGAAGTCGAGCTTCTGCCCTTCTATCCAGCATTATCAATGAAGATGGATTGGTTATTTTATTTTTCTTTTTACGACCCTGTAATACCTTGATTTGGGTTGGAGTCAGGATGGCTGAATGGAGCTGAGCATTTACTGGCCAGATGCCCTTCCTGCCACCTATGTAAAGTTCACAGCTGATATTTTCTCTTTGCAACCCCGATCTGTCGCTGCCTCTCAACTTTCCAAGTGGGAGGTGAGCATCTTCACCTCTAGTCCACCGCAACTGCTTGATGATGGATACGGTTATAATTTAGCAAAATCCTGAGGATCTTTTTGTTCTGTAAAAAAGGAAAACTGGGTATAGTCATAGTGTCAGGCTTGGCACACCTAAACAGTATTGGGGTGGGGGGAGAGAGAGACAGCAACATTACTTTGATTCTTTGCTGTTCAAAGAATGCAACAACTCAACCTAAACAATTTTCTTTAACAATATTTTTGGAAATAAAGCTAGTAGCATTCACTACAACTCTAGAAGTTTAGCTGTTTTTGCAGGTATTTTTGTTGTCTTACTAAAAATTAAGCTAAAGATGCAAGGTGAATGTGCATCAGTTAGTATTTACTATATGGGAATAAGATGTTTATTTCCTTAAGTGTATCATTATGGATTTGTAGATGACCTAATTAGTTGTTTAGTAGTTGGAAACATATTATCCTTAAACAGGGATTGGTTCAATAAGAAAGTCACTAGACCTGTCTCACTAATTTCTGAAGAATTTCACACTGGGTAAATAAAGCCCATTTAGATGTGCAATTGGCTATTGTAAAATAGCTTAAATAGTTGCATATAAAATTCCAGGGGATGAGGAAAGATTTGAAGGCCCTGCTTAACTTCTCTGAAAAATTAGAAGGGATTGCAGCCTTTTTCAAACTATGTAGACTTGATAACATTTTTTAAAAAAGAGATTATTCTATTACAGTCATCTTGCCTGATCTTTAAATGACATGACCACATTTTTTTCAGAAATCAGATTTGCTATGCCATTAAATAACAGAAAGAGGCTTTCATAATTCTTTGTTTACTGTGTGCAGTTCTGTAGTATTTCTTATTAGGGCACCAAAATGTGTTCTTAAGCATTTTTAAAAATAGAAACATTCAAAACGGTTAGAATATTAATTATCTTTTAATTTCATTTTGCCCCTTATGTCATTTTCTATCTCTGTTCCCGACAAGAGTGCATTTAATTTTATCTATTTATCACTTTGTCTTTTGCCACTGGGAAAAATTGGTGGTGCAGACTTTGATACTTTTAAGACAATATGCTTTAGGCCAGGGGTCTCCAACCTTGGCCCCTGGAAGCCTGGTGGACTTCAACTCCCAGAATTCCACAGCCAGGCTGTGGAACTCTGGGAGTTGAAGTCCGCCAGGCTTCCAGGAGCCAAGGTTGGAGACCCCTGCTTTAGGCCCATTAATCCAGAATGGATCTCCTTGATTCAGTTTCTTCTTCTTTGTTTGCAGCTGGTCAGCTAGCCGGCAGCTCTTCTGTAGAAATGTATCGTCAAGTGTTGTTGTCTGGCTGCCGCTGTGTTGAACTGGACTGCTGGAAAGGCCGAACTGCTGAAGAGGAGCCGGTCATTACCCATGGATTCACCATGACAACGGAAATATCCTTTAAGGTACATTTGAGAATATCTCTGTAAAAATACAATTGCAAAATAGAGTATTTATGCATATGTGTATATGCAGATATAAGACACACACAGGTGAATATAGAATGTCTCCAGAGAAACAAATGATGCCTATGTTAGAAATTCAATTTGATAGAGAAAGGTAAATAAAATAAAAGCAGGAATTTAAATTATCAGGCCTTTTCTTAGGTGGCTGTGTGACTCCAGGACAAATGGACTGCTTTCAAAATGTAGATAGTGGCTGTATTCACACTCCTATGCACTCCAAAGCATTTTTTTTCCAAATTATTTCTGAAGTGTTGCCCAGCCAATGTGCGTTATTTAACTTTTACAATAATGAGGTGGTATATAAAGCTGCACAAAAGGACAGGAAGACAAAGAAATTATTAATCTTAATTGTATTCTATATTCTTAATATTTTGCTCCATTATACTTAACATTATGAAATGATTATCTGTATAAGATAGTAACTAACTCACTGGTTTCTGAGTAAGACCAGTTAATCTCAGTCTTGTACTCATTTGGATGGATGGATGCATAGATAGATAGATAGATAGATAGATAGATAGATAGATAGATAGATAGATAGATAGATAGATAGATAGATAAAACAATCACTTTTTAAGTAGTATAAGGAACTTTTGCAGATCACCTGGCAGTACTATAATAGTAAATTTTGAAATCTACAGAAGAAATTGCTGAAATCAGCAGTCGAATCCTCCTACATTTCTGTTGAGAAAATTGCATAGATGCATCCATGAAATCACTAGGCATCTAATTTAACTCCAAGGATTTTAAGCCTATCTTTGTTAAACAAAGCATTTTTATACCATACTCAATTGTCTATATCAGGGGTGTCAAAGTCACGTTGTCATGGCAGTGTCATGTGATATATCGGGATTTTTTCCCCTTTGCTAAATCGAACATTGGCATGGCCAGCACATGACACATGTGGCCTGTGGGCTGGGAGTTTGACAGTTCTGGTCTATATACATGTAGAATAGCTTACATCTCCATCCTTACAAATAACTATAAATTAATCCACATATTGCTCATATTAACTTTTTTATAAGTAAATGCATGATTCTTATGATGCAATAAAATTTTCCATTTCACACACTTCCAGTTGACATAAAATGCATATAGACAGAACATTACAGCATAAAGTATTACTAGGCACGGATTTCATGAATTCTCCTTTTTATTGTATAGGATCTCCAGATCTTCTTGGAGAGGGATAGAGCCCAAAGTGAAAAAATGAAACCGCTGCCCAATATTGGATAGAATGATAAATAGGAGTTTGAGGCTACTGTAGAATGCCAATTAAGTAACTAGTAGTGGTACAAATAGAAGTAGCTATTTCAGCTGAAACATTTTGTTAATAAACTGCTTACAAAATTTTGTTTGGCTTCAGCATTTTTAAGGAGATGAAGAACAATATTTTCAATCCAGAAAAAGCATGGTTCAAATCAATAACAGATATACAGTTCTCACAAAATTGTGAATATATAGGCAAAGGTGAACTATTTAGGCTAGTTTTGAAACACATTCTGATCTCTATGGGCCTTTTTAAGATTTTATCCAGTCTGTCACTTTTCGCCAGGCAGAGGTAACAGAATAGTTATTTAAAAGTTATTTAACTAATGGAGATACAATGAGCATCACTGTTGTCTATATCTGCAGATGTGTTACTGAGGTCATCCACATGCATGTCATCTTTCTATGAATGCTAAAAAGCATTTATTTAGGGGTATGAGGAAACTAAAACATGTATTCTGGTAGTGGGAGTACACTAAAATAAGTTTTGATTTCCTATCAGTAACAAAATAGCTAAGTTAATAATTTAATGGGCAGATTTCAGGTATTCTTGGTGTATTTTGCATAAGATACGACTTTCCATTCCCTGTGTCAGTGTTTGTAGAAAGTATTTTGGTATCATGACTGATGTTAAGCTAGATATTCCTTAAAAGCAAAATACAGAAAAAAATAGTTTAATCTTTAATCTTTTCTAATGTTAAAACAATGAGATAGAGGCAGTTACAGGAAAACATATGGCTAATTATCCCATAATGTGTATTATCGCTGCTTGTCAAACTTCCTTTGTTGTAACTTAAGTTGATCTTCTCTCCTTCAGTTGACCTTTTACAGAGAGAGAGAGAGAGAGAGAGGAAAAACAGAGAGAAAGTGTGTGTGTGTGTGTGTGTGTGTGTGTGTGTGTGTGTGTGTGTGTGTGTTATCGTTAATACTGAATCTATCCAAAAACCAAAATTGCTTTTTCAAACATAATCTCTCTCTCTCCTCCTCCCTCCTTCCCTCTCACCTTCTCTCTCTCTCTCTCTCTCTCCCTGCCTCCCCCCCCCTCTCTCCCTCCCTCCCTCCCTCCCTCTCTCTCTCTCTCTCTCTCACATACACACCTATGTACATAATTCATGAGATGATTTAACTTGCATATTTGACACAGTCATTTTGTGGAATTTTGATTTATAACAGAAAATATATTTTGAACGTACATTTTCTTCAGACAGTGCCTCAGAATTCAACACATTATGTGTTGAAATCCCCTTTACCTCTTTACTAATGGTTATCTGTAATTCTTCATGCTTTTTTCTTCAACACAATTTGTAACTGTCTGTAAAAATGTACCCTTTTCTCCATTCTTTTCTGCCCTCTACTAATAGCTAATGATTTCATGTCATCATCACCCATTCCTGTATACTTGGGGTAATCACAGTGAATCTTGTGTATATTATTTGTTATTATTTTTGCTGAATAGAACTGGGATCTTTCTATCTCATGTAATAGGTCATACACTGTAATTTGATCAAATAATATATATTTTACCTTGAGTGATGGATTTACTTTTGAAAAATATATAGACAAACTTTTCAATCCTGCATATAAACACAAATATAAACACAAATATATATATATATATATAAATTTAAAATTATAACTTATTATTATTTGATAAACAAATGCAGGATTTCACTATCCAGTATGCTTCTTTGTTATTTATAATATTTCCCTGCTTATAAAGCACTTATAACTTATCAGTTATTTATTGTGTACTGCTTTGTCTTCCCTTTAAAAGTTTTACTATTTATTTCTTATATTTCTGGATTCTTAGTTATTTTCAGTGTTTGTTCAATTGTCTTTTCATAAGTTTCTGTCTACAAAAAGTACATGAGTACCCTTGAGTAATTCTGATAAAGATAAATTTGCTAGCCTTTTAAAAACCTTGACAAAATTAAATATGCCCAAAACATTTTGATGTTACTACTCCTCAGGGACAGTGAAATACAGTATTCTGCAAAAGCATTAGGCAGTTGTGCAAAAATTCTGTAAATTAAGGATGCTTTCAGAAATAGAAGTGTTGATAATTTATTTTTATCAATTAACCAAAAGGAAAGTTAATGAACAGAAGAAAAATCCAAATCAAATTAATATTTGGCATGATCACTTTTTGTCTTTAAACAATATCAATTCTTAAACTTGCACACTTGCACACAGAGGTTTTATAGGATTAGAGTCAGGTGTGTGATTAACCAATTATACCAAGCAGGTGCTAATGATCATCAATTTTATTGGGTTTTAGTTGGAGAAATGCTAAAATGTAGGTGTAATTTGCTTCTGGAATGGCTTCAGGACTTGTTTGATATGTTTGTATAAACTGCATCTGTCCGGAGAATTGAAAGAAAGTTTCCCTATAAAAAGGAAAAAGGCAAAAATTACATGAATAGAGAAGAGATAGATCCAGAATGAATGGCTACTGAACAAATGTGATTGAGGTGTTTTGGTCACAGTGAATGAGATTTGAAGCACAAAATAAATATATGAAGGAAGACTGAATGGATCAAGAATAGGAAAATCAAAAAATGAAAGTCATGGTTGGTTAGAATTGTGGGAATCTTTGAAGGAAGACCTTGGAAGAAATAAAGGCAATGTATGAATCAGTGAATGGATATGTTAGAAGAAGAAAAAAAAAGGTGTGGGGGGGGAGGAAGATACCAAAAGATATGATGATTGATATTAGGGCAAACTAGTTTTAATTTTAATTGTACATATTCTTTTTTTTTTTTTTGCTTTCAATTTCTTATTCTTGTTCTGAACTCTACATAGCATTGCTTTTCTCAAGGGGAAATGGCGTGATAGATAGGTCTATGTATCTTGAGGTTAACATAAGCTGCACAAAGATAGTGTATCAAATATACATAACAGAATTCTGGGGGGAATGGAAATACATGCTTAAGTAGAGACTATATTCCATACAATTCAGTAAGATTTACCTCTGACCTTTTTCAGTTTTGCTATACTATAGTTCATCTAAATTTGGTGGTGTGTCATCTCATTTTTGGAGATTTATTTAATTTTCTTTTTATTGTATTACCACTCTAAAGTTTCCATCATTCATTCTAAATAATGATACTATTTCCTATGGATATCCAGGATATGTATATGCATACTTATATACATATAATAAGAGAAGAGAAAAGAAGAGAAGAGAATTCTTTATTGACCAAATGTGATTGGACACACAAGGAATTCGGTTCATAAGGTCTCAGTGTACATAAAAAATACATTAATCAAGAATCATAAGATACAAGAGTTAGTGATAGTCATAGGCTACTAAATAAGCAAACAAAACCATACTAGGAAACTAAATAAAACAATATAAATTGTAAACATACAACCAACAAAGTTGTAGTATGTATATGTATCAGTAATAGAGAAACAGTTTTTAAAATAATGAAACATTTCAAACAGTCCTGGATCTTAGAAGCTTGCATTTTATTATTGCAAATGTACTCTTTAACATGACACAAATATAATAATTTTAAAGCAAAATAATTAGGTTTTTTCTTGCAACCTTTAAATTGAAAGCAGCAGTCAATATAGTTAACAACCACTTGCTCAAGTGACCATTCAAAGTTTTAATGATGATACATGAGTGGTACTTATGACCAGTCCTCAAATTCTGGCCATCACACCATCTCTGCAGTCACACGATTATGAATTGAGCAGTTGGTAACCAGCTCACACTTTGATGGTTGCATTATCCTGCAATCATGTGATCAATATTTGTGACCTTTCCTTTCTGGTTTCCCACAAGCAAAGTCTGCAGGAAAGCCTACAGGGAAGGCTGTTCCCACCACTTATTCTTCCATAGCATTCTCTCTGCAGCCTGCACACATTAGTGATACTGCAGCAACTTTTTCCTAACCTGCATGTACTCAAGTGATGCCTTAATACCCCGTCCTCAGCCCTCATGCACTCACACAGTGTCACAGAAACCTTTCCCTGCCAACACACACTCACATACAAACTCTGGCTCACTCTATAGTACACACCCAACATCAACCAGCTTGCAAATTCTAGGCAATTTTCCCATTGACTTTGCTTGTGAAAAGCCAGAAGGAAGTCACAACTAGTAGCCATATGAAGTTCTTCCTTAACGACCTGGGAATTTCACATAACAGCTGTGGGAATTGCAGAGATTGCTACCGTATCACTATGCAGTTCCACAACAATATGCTTTACAACTACATCACTTAGCGATGGAAATTCAGGTCCCGATTAACTTTGTTAAGCAGGAAGTCCCAATAGAGTTGTGAGGTATGACACTGGATAACCATGATTTACATCAGATATTACTGGTGAGGCTGAGGTTATGTAGCATCAGCCTATATACCTAAATTATGCAGATGAGTCATGTAAACTATATTGAAGCTTCCTATTATAGACCTGGGTCACATAAAGCATATCCATTTTTCTCAGGGAGAAAATTACCTTTAAGAGCAGCAGGAAGGACAGTCCTTATTATATAAAAGAATAGTGCTTGCAAGTCCTGTGGTGTATTATTGGATATGAATCCTGTGTGAATGATAGGCTTTAAAAATTCACTTGTGCACACATTTCTGGAACAATTAATCAGCATTCTTGACAGAAAATTACAAATAGCATTGCTGGTGATCTGAAGGAATTGATTTGTCCACCATTATAATTCATGCATCGTCTGAACCAGTCATCAACTTACACACATGAGAGGAAACCCGGATGCACAGAGTACACACACATTTAAATATGAGGCAGCCTCAATGGGGGGACATAATTGACATTACTTGTTTAAATAATTCAACCTTAAATCAAGTCCCATGTTGATTACCGTAACCATATTTCAACATCTGAAGAAGCAATGTTTTGCTCCTAACTTTTATATTACTGTCTCATCAATTGTGCATATATTGCTTATGATGGTTGTCTGCTATTAATGGATTTGCATTTCTGACTGCCAAAACAGACTGTGGATAACTATACTACAGAGAGTAACAGAAGCCTGCACTTCATTTTTCTAAGATCAAGTGAGTGGTGAATAGAAAGAAATTGCTGTAGCTTCTTATTTGTTCCCCATTATTGCTAGATTCATTTGTGAATTGGCTGATGGTCATTGTATTGCTTGGATTATTGTTAAATTAATTGTGGTTGATTTTGTTTGTTATTCCGTGCTATCTTGCCAAAGGTTTGTCGAATATGCAGGTAATTTTTTTAAAAAAAGTAAAACTTGATGGGAAGGATATTTTCTGCCATGTATATTACACTGCATTGCACTGCTGCTCCAGTTTGTGGACCACCTCATTTTTGAGCAGACAGTGAAAACAGTAATACACAGCAGAGCAATTCTCCCTGTTGAAGTTTGGACGGATTCCTTGTTTTACCCAGCAGGTTTCTTTCAACAGAAATCTCTCTTTGACTTGCCATGCGTGCACAGAAATGAAACAGAAGCCAGAAAGTGGCATCTAGAAACCAAGCATTCCTTGGATGTGATCATTATGTAGCCTTCTTTGTTGGCAGCATTGTATAATCAAGAGAGAAAGAGAGAGGGTGTTTTAATTTAGTAATTGGCAATTTTTAAACATATATTTTAATCTCAGAATGCTTCTGAAAATGCTAGCATTAGAGAGTCGTGCACATCCCACACATGAATTGGAGATTTTGTTCCTCTCTAAAAAAAAAAATAATTTCACTTTTTTCACTGGAAAGAATGAAGAATGTCAGGATATTTTGACTTACACTTATTGTGCCTTTAATACCACATGCATGAATGTCTCTTTCAAAATAATGCTGCCACTTTGCTATTCATTTTGACATTTCCTGATTTAGTTTAGTAAGAAGCAAACTAAAAGAGAAGTAATCTGTTAGTAGGCAGGGGAAACAATTTTGAGATACCTATATATGAGGTCAGAACTATTAATCAGCACTCTTCTTGGTGGCCCATATAATAGCTTGTTTTGACTGTCATTTTTTTCTGACAAGTAGATTTGACATGTGCAGAGGCAGAAACCTATTGTAAAGCTTAAGTTATGTAATTTCATTTTTTAAATCCTTTCTTGATTTCATAACTGTAGAACTTGATCATAGACATGTTACCCCCGATCATTTCTTTGTAAAACAGAGTTGTACTTGATCTAGATTAGTTAGTTTAATATTGTCAAATTCATTTGTCAGTAAAAAGGTGAATATTGTGTACTTTAGCTTTTCCAGGAAGGTTCATGTGAGGAAGCCTCACAATTAGTACAAGCCTTTTACATACGATTTGCCCTTCCTTATCTGATGGTTAGTTATATTAAAAGAATGTCCTCCAAAATTTACATACTGTTGATTTTTTTTTCTTATATTGATACACTGTATTTACATTTTGCACGACAAAGTTATAATAAAAGTATTTTAGTTTAAACTTTAGTGCATTTGTTTTACTGAATTGGTACCAATTAAAAGTTCTTCAGTCAACAATACTAGATGAGAAGTGAAAACCAAACTTTTTATTTTTGTGTTGTATTGTGTTGTTTTGGTGTCTGATCTGGAGGAACAGAATTTCCACTTATAGAATGTATATACTATACCTATGTGCATACACCCCTTTTTTTTTCTTAAAAATTTCTCTAGGCTGGGTAAATTAAAAACCTTCCCTGTTCTCTCCTCTTAGGCAATTAGTGGATAAGTAATTATCTGAATAAGTTTAATTATTCTGGAAGTATTTTTTTGTGCAAAAATAGCATTATGATTGTTTTCCTATCCTGTATAATTATGTTGAATTATATGACATATTTTTACTACTAAAGGTTTAGATTTCTATGGAACCTTTCAGCTAAGGCAATTTGTAACTAATTTTAAAAGCATGGTAAGGTAAACATGGCAAATGTGTAAATCTTCATATCTTTGCTGAGCTATATAATTTTTCATCATAATTATCACTATATAAGAAAATTTATACTTCAGTGCTTCAATGAATATATCAATAGTCCAATAACTTTATATCATGCTGCACAGACTGTCCATAGTCCTATATCAAAGTTTAAGACACTCCTTGGGAAGGAGAAAGCAGTTTTTTATACGAATAGTTTTAAGCATTAAAAAAAACCTACAGGCAAGTAAATTTGTAAAGAGACAAAACAACCCTTAACTTAAATCAGCCAGCACAGAAGCGGTCTCCATTTCAGCTAAATCCTACTGGTTTCTCACACATTCTACCAGTATTTGTTCCCTGAGGAAGTAAATCCATTAGGGGGGGAACAGGACAGGGAGTATTCTTAATAATTAAAAAGCCTTCCCATACACACATCCCCCCCCCCCGTTATGTTTTGAGCATGGGCGAGAAAGAATGGAGACAAGCCTCTGAACGGTGAACTTCAGCTCTTTATTTACATTGTGACTTCCTCGTTTCAATAGCAGTTAAACCCGCCTTATATAGGCAAACCCTGCAACTTTTAACCAATAACGAGCTAGGAGCGCTAGCTCTTTATAACCAATAGGAACTCTCTGTTAAGGGCCAATCCAGTCCAGCCGCTTAACAGCCAATCAGAAGTGCAGGGCCAGAACCCTGCACTTACTCCAAGCTCACACTTTATTAATCTTTATGCATACACAACACCCCTTCCCCCTGGCTTCTTATTTGCAGGGCGCAGTTACATAGTCCCTTAGGTAGGACGGTTGTTTTATTAGTCTCTTTGATTTCCGTTGTATCAGCTGGCTGCAATCACACTGAGGTAGATCGTTGTTTGGCAGTGGGGCTGTTTCTGGTTCAGAGTTCACTTCTACGTTGTTGCCCACATTCTCTGCAATTCCCTGAGGTGCAACCGTTTCTCCCTCCGGCTCCGCTTCCTGAGTTTCTATCAAACCGTCGTTTCCTTCAAATGGGTTTTCTAGGAATTCATCTTCTTCCGTACCTCCCCCCCCCCAGTTTGGTCATAGGGGAGTTGCGGACTGGCCGCTGGAAGCCGCGATCGTAATTGATCGATATGACGTTTCCAAAGTTTATCGTCAAGGCATTGTACAAGGTAGGATCTGGGGCCGGTTACACGTACTACTGTTGCTTCCACCCACAACGGGTCGCCCGATAGGTTTTTAGCATATACCAAGTCTCCTACCTGGAAGGTGCGACAGCAGCCACTGGATCCTAGTGGTTTCTCCGGTTCGTAAGCTGGGTGCAATCGGTCGAGGTGCGGAGCTTTTGTCCCATTAGCAGTTCAGTGGGAGTTTTGTTGGTGACGCTATGTGGGATGATGTGTTGCAAGAAGAAGATTTGATTGACCTTGTCGTCAATGTTGTCGTAGTCTACCTTCTGCAAGGTTTTCTTCACAAATTGGACCATGCGTTCTGCTTTGCCATTGGTTGCAGGGTGCGCAGGCGAATGCCGTGGTCAGCGAGGTACTGCTCGAACGCTAGTGTGGTAAATTGAGGGCCGTTATCGGATACCAGGATGTCTGGTAATCCGTGGGTTGCAAAGAGTCTGTTTAAGATTTTGATAACCGCCTCGGAGGTCGTAGTCGTCATGCGATGGATTTAGAGCCAATTCGAGTAGGCGTCGACGGCAAGCAGGAAGGTGTGGCCTTTGGTTGGCCCCGCGAAGTCCAAGTGAATTCAGGACCAGGGTCCACGTCGTGTCTCCCATTCAGTAGGCATGGCTTTTGGTGGGGTGTTGCTGACTTCTTGGCATTTGGGACAAGCTTTAACCCACTGTTCGATTTGCTTGTCAATGCCTGGCCACCATGCGTAGCTTCACGCAAGGGCTTTCATTCGCACGATGCCGGGGTGGCCATCGTTCAAGGTTCTCAGCAGCGCTTTCTGGAGTCATTCTGGGATAACGACTCTGTCGCCCCAGATGATATAGCCTTTCTGGAAGAAGAGCTCGGTTTGTCGAGTCTTGAATGGTGTGAAGTCATCTGATAACTGGTCCAATGGCCATCCGTGTTCTACCCAGCTTAGGACTCGTGCTAGGGTGTGGTCGCGTTTGGTTTCTCTTGCGATATCTCAGGCAGTTAGTGGCGGCGAGTTGAGTGCCTCGATTTGCAACGTGGTTACCGTTGGTGCAGGATCGTCAAGAGTCTCTGGAAGCGGTGCTCGGCTCAATGTGTCGGCATGGGGAATGGCCTTCCCCGGGCGGTATTGCAGCCGATAGTTATAAGCAGCTAAGAATTCTGACCATCGGGTCATCCTAGGGGATAATATGTAGGGAGTCGGCTTATCTCCGGCTATTATCCCCAATAATGGTTTGTGGTCAGTCACAATAGTAAAAGCCCGGCCATACACATATTCGTGGAATCTTTTCACAGCTGAGACAATTGCAAGGGCTTCTTTATCGATTTGTCCATAGTTTCGCTCAGTTTTTGAAAGAGTCTTTGAAAAATATGCAACAGGGGCTTCGTTCCCATTAGGCAGTACATGGCTCAAAACGGCGCCTACCCCGAAAGGCGATGCATCACAGGTTATAACTAATGGCAAGGTCTCGTTATACTGCATGAGTACAGAGTCAGAAGTGAGCAGTTTTTTAACATTTTGGAACGCCTGTTCTTCACGGTAACCCCATAGCCAATTTGCTTTTTTATCTTACAACCGGTGTAACGGTTCAGCGGCAGATGCTTTGTGCGGCAAAAATACATTATAAAAATTGAGGCCTAGGAACGCCTGGAGATCGGCCTTGTTTCGTGGCCTGGGAGCGTTTTTGATCGCTTTTAATTTACTTTCGGTAGGGTGAATGCCCTGGCTATCAATGAGGTACCCTAAAAACTCAACACTGTCAGTACACAATTTACATTTGTTTTTTTTAACCTTAAGACCGGCCTCTTGGAATTTTTTTAGGACTAATTTTAACCGATCCTGTAAGATTTTTTTTGTAGGGGCTGCAATTAATACATCGTCAAAATAGGGGACCACACCCTTAATTCCTTGCAATAACCTTTCCATAAGGCTCTGAAAAATCCCCAGGGCTACACTAACTCCGAATTGAAGCCAGGTACATTTAAAGGCACCTCGGTGCGTTACAATAGTTTGGGCCTGTGCCGTTTTTTCATCTACTGGTAATTGCTGATATGCCTGAGCTAAATCTAATTTAGCGAAGACTTTCCCGCCCCCCCAGGGAATGGAGGAGATGCTGCACCACCGGAACTGGATATGCATTCTGCTGCAGGGCATGGTTCAAAGTGGCCCGGTAGTCCCCACAAATTCGGATTGACCCGTCTGGCTTAATGGGTGTTACAATAGGGGTTTCCCAAGGGGAGTGATCGATGGGCTCTAACACCCCCTGAGCTATCAGTTTGTCGAGTTGTTCGTTGATTTTCGATTTTAAGGCAAACGGAACTCGACGGGGCTTTAGGTGAATGGGAGCTATTTTTGGATCAAGACTGAATGAAATCGGGGTCCCCTTGTACTCGCCTAAGCTGTCCGCGAAGACTTCCCTGAACTCAGAGATAAGGTCTTCCTCCCAGTCACCACCGCTGACTCGGTTTATGCCGGCCACTTCAATGCTGAGTGGCGTGAACCATTGGAGGCCTAGTAGGCTGGGCCTATCTCTATCGATGACCGTTAAAGGTAAGTATGCTGTGTGCTTCTTGAAGGAGACTCGGACTCGGCAGGAACCGACGACGGGGATTCGATTCCCTTGGTAGTCCTTGAGGATGAGGCGTTGGGAGCGGAGATCTTGGCGTTGAATTGTGGGGATGAGTTGCTTGAGTGTCTTCCAGGACACCATCGAGAGGGACGATCCCGAGTCGACCTCCATGTGGCAAGGCTGGTTCTCGATGGCTACCGTGACTCGGATTTTCTTAGTGTCCAAGGCTGAGGCGTGACCAATAGTGATAGTATGGTGAGCCTCTTCTCTCTGCAAAGCTCGATTCCTGTAGGAGTGGTTTACTGGCTCTCGCCAGACAGGACGGTTTCCTGTCGATTGGCGATAGTTAGCCCATTTTGAGGCCTGGCTGGGTCCTGGCAAGCTGCGGCAGACCCGTCCAATGTGGCCTCGTTTCCCACACTCATGGCAGAGTGCATCGCGGAATTTGCATTCGGACCTGGCATGGTTGGCTCCACAGCCAGCGCAAGGGCGTAAGGGCTTCGGGTGATGGTCCCGTTTGGACCGCAGTTGATGGAACCCTTCTTCATCGCTGTCTGACGACGAAGAGAGGTCTTCGTGGTGCGTTGTCGCAAGCTGCCCTTCTGAACTAGGTGAGATGTCGCTGGCCGGTGGTGGTACTGGAGCGCGGTTTCGGCGTAGTTGTGCAGCCGACTTCCTGGTTGCTTCTGCTGCAGTAGCATCGGCGATGGCATCGGCAAGGCTGATGTCGCCCTTCGCCATCAGCTTGCTTTGGATGCCTGGTGCATCTAGTCCTAGAACTATGCGATCTCTTAGTGCTTCTTCTAAATCGGTGAATCCGCAGAGGCCTCCCAAATTTCGGAGGTCTGCTATGAAGTTGGCCACACTTTCTCCCTTTCGCTGGCTCCTCTGATAAAACTCGTGGTGTCTCACGAGCGTAGGCACGGTCGGGGCGTAGTGATCTCGTAGGAGAGGTTCAAGGTCGTCCCAATCCATGGCCTTCACTTCTCGGGGTTTGGCTAGTGCTTTAGCCATCTTAAATATGGTTGGACCGCAATGCGTTAGGAACACCACCCGTTTCTTTCCTGATGTGGCGTCCTTTAAGTTGTTGGTTTCTAAGAACATTTGGAAGCGATCCATGTAGGACTCCCAGTCCTCCTGTACTGGATTGAAGGGAGCGGGTGGTACAATGCTGCCGGACATGGTTCCGTTGTGTAGCGTCGTCTGTCACGTGCTCGGTGTTCTTCGAAGTTTCGTTGGTTCAGATATCTCCATATCCCACCTTCGTCGCCAGTGTTATGTTTTGAGCATGGGTGAGAAAGAATGGAGACAAGCCTCTGAACGGTGAACTTCAGCTCTTTATTTACATTGTGACTTCCTCGTTTCAATAGCAGTTAAACCCGCCTTATATAGGCAAACCCTGTAACTTTTAACCAATAACGAGCTAGGAGCGCTAGCTCTTTATAACCAATAGGAACTCTCTGTTAAGGGCCAATCGGATTCCCCAGAATGGGCCAATCCGGTCCGGCCGCTTAACAGCCAATCAGAAGTGCAGGGCCAGAACCCTGCACTTACTCCAAGCTCACACTTTATTAATCTTTATGCATACACAACACCCCCCAAGTCTTTAAGCATCAGACAACAGGTTAAGTAAAATCACTGTGTGAGGTTAAGTCAGATTAACTAACATGGCCCATCCCAACCTACAAATTTTGCAAGCTTGTTTCTGGCTGCAGGGATAAGAATGGCTTCAGGTTGGGATAAGCATATACTAATCAGGAATTTTTCTTGGCTTTCTTCTGTATCAGCCCTTGTGCTGATTTTGTTGTTGTCCTGGCACATTGAATGTACCACTAAGTAGATTCATATATATTCTACCAACTTTTGTGTCTGGCAGTGGTGGGATTCTACCAGTTTCCCTACCGGTTTGGTGATTGTGTGCGTGCACAGCTTTCCAAACACCAGCTGTGGCTCTGCTGCACCAATCAGCAGAGAGGATAAAGAAAGGGAGGGCCGATCCTGCGTTTTTCTCTTCTTTCTCCTCAGCTGATCATTGGAGCTTTTTTTACTACTGGTTTGGCCGATAGCATTTCACCACTGTGCCTGGGTTTATACAGCATACAAATTGCAGTTTAACACGCATTCCTTTTCTTTTGTTCTGTCAGATACTCAAGGATTTATTAAACTCAGACATAACTAAAGAGTGGCAATTTAATGGTACTGAAAAGAAGTCTTCTTTTCAAGTACAATAAAGGTTACCTGGTAATACATAACTATTTTATTACACAAAATGTCTAAAAGTGGAGCTTCAGGAATACTGTTGTGAGCCCTGTGAACACACATTTCTAAATACAAACTGCTGTTTATTCTCCCACATGCCAATAGCATTTTACTGGGCTTGAAGATTAGAAGGCTAGTCACACTGAGACAAACTTAATGCCTTGTTCTTTTAAGAATTATACAATCCTGAGTGTGTGGGTCAGAGGAACTGTCAAAACTGCTTTATGTTTGTGTGTTAAATATTTTCTTTTCTCAAGGGAAAACATGTTCTTTGTTTTTTCCCTTCTAGGAAGTCATAGAAGCTATTGCTGAATGTGCATTTAAGACATCTCCTTTCCCTATACTCCTCTCTTTTGAGAATCATGTGGATTCGTAAGTAATTTAGATTTTTGTATAAATAATGTTTTTATGTTCAGTTATGTTCAGTTATGTCCAGTTTCCTACATGAATGATTTCTACTTATGAAGCAGAAGTTTTTTATATTTTCTCCCTGGACTAAAAAAGTCTTTGGGGAATCCTTCCCTGCAATCGGTTGCTGCTAGGACAGTTTCCCTGCATGTCAATTGTTGGTATTTAGCATGGGCTTTCACCCCCACCTCCCAATTTAATTCTTTCTACCTTGTACTATTTGTAAGATACTTAGAATCATTTTGGAACTGAGCGGCATTTAAAGTTTAGTAGTAAATGACTTCATATATGGGGGATGGGGGAATCCATTTTGCCAAAGGGAGGAGGTTTTCCAGTGTTGGCAATTGAATACGATGTCGTTTCCAAGCAGGTTGCAATAGATAAGATGCATCAGTAACATTTGAGTGTTGTAGATTTTTGCTACAGGTTAAAAAAAGTATTAAATTGTAATATAGCTTTTTTGCATGAACATTTCTTGTCATCTCAGGCATTTATTTACATGCGAAGGGAGAACTTGCGGTATACCCCAGTCAAACTAAGTTACTATTTTTTTCCAGAGCTTGTAGGGTATCTATAATCTATATATTACTAAAACTATGACCCTTAATTGGGTAAAATGGTGCATGATAGGGCAACAAGTTTCAAACCACAGTACCTCATATGAGATAATTTACATAATATGTCCAAAATATGTCCGAGGGGATGAATTTTGATAAAACTGTGCCTGCTTTAGTGCTGTTGGTTATTGTTGCACAGCAACATCAGTCACTGCAGTCTGCACAGCCGCTGCGGCCACATGATCTTTATTTTTAAAGCTCTGTGACAATTTCCCAGTCATTTTCACAATCCCTCACTTCCTTCACAGTGCAGCAGCAGCCATTTCCCTGCCTGTTGAGAAGGGAAGGGAAAGGGAAGCCTTCTCAACCTATATCACCTACCCTTGTGCTCTCTCTGCTCATGTGGTATCCTTGGTGCACACTTACACAGCCTTCCCAACCCATGCGATACTCCTGATCCCCACACACACATACCTACACTTGTTCTCCCCATTGCCACATCTAGCAGCTACTACTTAACTTTCTCCCTGCAAGCTTTGTACAAGGAAAATAAATGGAGAAATTGACAGGAATTTGAGGGAGGGAGGGAGGAAGGGGGGAAGGAAGGAAGGAAGGAAGGAAGGAAGGAAGGAAGGAAGGAAGGAAGGAAGGAAGGAAGGAAGGAAGGAAGGAAGGAAGGAAGGAAGGAAGGAAGGAAGGACAGACAAGGCTCAGTTCTGCAGCAAAAGAAAATGGATCTTAATGTGTAAATGAGTGTGGGGTTAAGGGAGAAAGCATAGAAAGCATACTGATGATGTTGTTTATCTGGGTAATGAAATGTCTACAAGCAAACAATCAAGCTTAGAGAGCCCAAAGGACTCAACAGTTCAATATTCTCTTCTATTGTAGATCAATATAAATATTTTTAAGAGTACATAGATGTGAAAATAATTTTCTATATTTTCTTAAGCATGCCATTTCTTGTATGTGTGTAGGCAGGTTCATTGTTTTCCTTTTATTACTATTAATGACAAACTACAAATGAGAACTTTTATTGTGCTGATTAATGTAAAAATGTGGCAAGAAAGATGTCGTTGAAGTCAAATTAATAGTACAATGACTTTAGATCACCGAGTACAATTTAAGACGATAGGATTGGAAAATTATACCTCTTCATCTAGTTAGAGTGTATTATATCCTCCATTTCTGACATTATAAAAAAGCCTTATTTAATTTCAAAATTTCTTCCGCTATTAGCCCTAAACAGCAGGCAAAAATGGCAGAATATTGCAGGTTAATATTTGGAGATGGTTTGCTGATGGAACCACTAGAAAAATACCCAGTAAGTACCTTTTTATTTATTTAGCTTTGTTGACTATTTGACTACATCAAGTAATATTTAATCTAGAAGTTTAAGTTTCTGTGGTTCCTTCCCATCTTCCAGCTTAATGAATTTCTTTCTTTATGGGGAATGTCTGGTTTGTTTTATTTATTTATTTTTAGGCAATTGAGAGTTGAAGGCATATATCTTTGAAATATATTTGAAGCACATGCCCTTCTTGTATAAAGTATGCTTTCACAAAAAAACTGTAACAGGGACTTTTAAATGAACTCTACTTTGCTGTAAAGTCGAGTTCATTTCCCAAAATATTATTTATTTGGGTTGAGCAGCACAAGAATTGTATCAAAACTGTAAGAATGTTTTTATTTTGTTTTGAGGATTTGAATTCATTCCAAAGCAGTCTTTAACCTTATCCTATCCATGCCAGGTCTACATGTGAAAGCTTAACAAAGACTATAATCTTCTGTGTAAACTGTACCAGCAAAAATGCTTCAATGTAATTTAAATTGTTTTTTGGGGGTTGAGTACAGTGGTGGGATTCAAAAACTTTTATCACCGGTTCAGTGGGTGTGGCTTGGTGGGCATGGTTTGGGCGCATGCACACACTTTGCGTACATGTGCACAAAAACACACACTTTGTGCAGCCGCAGAGGTGTTTGCGCAGCCGCAGAGGCGTTCTAACTCACCTTCTGCAAACCTGCACTCTCCTGGTTGATTCAGCAGCTGCCACGCAGCACTCTGCTGTGCTGTTCAAAGCAGCGGCGCTTCAAAAGCAGAAGATAAAGGTGGGTATGGCAGCCCAGGCGGATGGGCGGGCCCAACAGCAGAGCAGTGGAGAGAACCGGTTCAGTCTCCACTGCTTATTGCTGGCTCAGCAAAACCAGGCTGAACCGGTAGCATACCACCATTGGTTGAGTAGTTTTGTGTCCCAGATGGAATCAAACACCAGAGAGCAAATATTATTTACTAGGATACTAATTATTTTTTTAAAAACCCATACATATCTAGTATATTTCCGGTACGTGGGTTCCTCCAGATCTCCCTTTGGTAAACAATCATTTTGTCCCATTGGTAAGTGGGTTGTTAGTGGTATTTCACACATACAGGGGATCTTGTGCTGTGTAGTCACTTTTTAGATTTACAGAATCCAGGCTTATTCTTGCTGCTGAAATATTAATAGTACAGTAATGATGAGACAGCTGATAATAAATATTAAGAATGGCCCTGATAGATCAGGCTAACAGTCATCCAACCTAGCATTCTGTTTACACAAAGTGATCAACCATATCCCTTCACAAAGGCCATATTTACCGATAGAGAGGGAATAGATTTCCTCCATGGTTACTCCATAGCTGATATACTTGGTATGTTACCTGTGATATGAAACTAACAAACAGCCAGCAGGACTAATAAGCTCTAGTAGCCCTATCTTCAATGCACCTGTTTAGTCCTTCTTTAAAATTACCTAATATGATAGCAGGGAATTCTACTATGTAATTTAAAAATCCTGTTCTGTACTTTTGTACGTGCATTATCCTACATTAGCAAGATGCATGAGCAGGGATTTTCTTTCACTTATGATACAGAGCACCACCTGAAGACATGAGGGGTGGGGGGAATTCATTAGAAACATAAAGTGACCACAGACAGAAAAACAGGTTAAATTGTCTTTTGTCCCAGGAGATAAATAGCTTAGACTGAGGTGGGTAAAAGGAGTACCGTGTGCTTATAAGATGTGTTTTAAAGACACTAAGGAAAGGAAATTAAAAAGTTAAACTTTTTTCTTTGGAATTATCATGACTATGTGACTCATTTTTTAATAGAGAAATCCATATAGCACAGCACACATTTTGTATGTTGATATTACATTTTTGAGGTTATTATAAGGATATCCCATACAAAGATTCAGCGGATATCTGCTGCCATTAGAGGTTCAAATACAGTACTTTCTATCAGAATTAAAGATGGAAGAGCATCACCGCTAAACGTGTAGAAGGCATATAGTATTATTGTATGTGTATATAACAAATGTGTAGTATGTTGCAGTAGAAGGAAAATGTAGCAGGCAGCAAACATTTATAGATAAGATAGATGGATGGATGGATGAGATAGATAGATAGATAGATAGATAGATAGATAGATAGATAGATAGATAGATAGAATACTTTATTGGTCAAGTGTGATTGGACACACAAGGTATTTGTCTTGGTGAAATTAAGTCTTATCTGTGGAAGCATAGGCAGCCATTAAAAGAAAGAAATAATCTTAAATAATCTTAAAAGATTTAATACAAGTATATGTGAGAATAGGCTTTGTGTAAATATTTTTTTCTGTTAAAAGACAGATCAGGGAAATTAAAAGTAAATACTTCTCAAAGAGGTTTCTTCGCTACCCTTATCTCTTTCCGATCAGCTCGAACGTGGAATCCCACTTCCTAGCCCAGCGGACCTGATGTACAAAATTCTGGTGAAGAACAAAAAGAAGTCCCACAAGTCTGCAGATGGGAGTGCAAAGAAGAAGCTTTCTGAACAAGCTTCAAATGCCTGCAGTGACGCCTCCAGTGGCTTTGAACCCTCTTCCCCAGGAGCAGGTAAACATAACGGGATGCTTCCTGTTCTAAAGCCCAGCCATCAATTCCTCTACTTAATATTGTAACTACTAACAAGCAGCCTTGTAGAGATTCCCAGGATTGAATTAAAGACTTTTTGTAGGCAAAGCAAGTGCTCTGCTCCTTAATCTAAAATCCTCTTATGAAAGTGCTCATCCCAATGCAGAGAGGGCAGGAAGCTCATAGGCTCCCACTTTGCTGTCATTGCGTTTAAAAACTTGAAAAAGATATCATGAACCTACTCAGTGGTGGGATTCAACAAATTTTTACTACCGGCTCTGTGGGCGTGGCTTGGTGGGCGTAGTAGGGGAAGCATACTGTAAAATCTCCAGTCAGAGGTGGGATTTGCCGGTTCTCTGAACTACTCAAAATTTCCACTACCGGTTCTCCAGAACTGGTCAGAACCTGCTAAATACCACCTCTGAACCTACTTCATATTTTAATATTATCTCCAGAAAACAATTTTGTTTACAAACTAGACATATTTTAAATAGTCTTAATATTTGAGTGGGTTAGCAAATTTGCTTTTCAAGAGGAAGTAGAAGTCAGGTGTAAATACCAGGTGTAACATTGGCAAGTTCTAACTGCAGTTATTGCCCACAGTTTAGGCTGAGCATATCTGGGGAGGGCATGATGCAAGCCTCATGATTCCTGCCAGCCTTACGCCAATGTGTCTGACTCCCTGCAGTCTGTTTCCATGACAGCAGCATCCTTCTTTTTATGTCATACGTATCAGTATTGCTCTCGAGTTCTCATTAGCATCCATTCAGAAGCTTGTTTTAAAAAAATATCCAGCTTTTAATATCAACTCTAGGAGCTGCCGCTTATAGCAGGCAAAGCAGTGCCTGTTTTGGTTTATGAAATTTTCTATGCCAAGAGACATGTCCATACACTTCGGTTGCCCAGAAAAATAAACACACCACTTAATTTCCTTTTGGTTCATTATCAAATTATTTTTGGAACATTTTAGATCAGTAATTTGGTTCCTTTCTTGCTTCGCAGTATTCTCATTTCATCAGCCAAAGAAATATGTTGTTTTTGGTTTTTATTTTCCTCCCTCCTCCATTGAACAGAACTACTATACTTAGAATGTAAGATGTGTGAATTTTCAAAATAAATGAAAGATGTGATCACAGGTATTTGATATCATCCCTCTATCCTGATCATCCCTTTATCTCTGCCAAGAAACAGATCCTTTGGAAGGTATATAGTTGCAGATGTCACAGCACCCATTCAGCAGCACTATATCAATAATCAGCTTAGGAATGCAGTTGTTCCTTTTGTTATAAGGAACTTAAGCTAAGCTTTTTCTTCTATCCCTTTATCATTTCACCTGATTTGAAATGAAGTGTTTCTGTGGGAGTGCACATTTGGGGAGACCAATTACCTGTTCCAATGTAAAAGCACTTTACACAGTCCTATTCAATTATTGAATAAAGTGATGAACAGGATAAAGGAAACACATCTGGACAGAGCCTTAATCTCCAAGTCCAGATAATAGTTCGTGAAGGTACCCTTAAGTTAACAGACCTGTCCATCCCTATTCCTACTCCCACCCTACCCTACCTCATCCCATCCTACCTTTCAAATAAAAGAGGAAGTAAAGTGTAGTAACCACTAGGCTCTTTAAGCCTACTGCTATTCAAGCACTCACACATAACTAAGACCTGTTCATCAGTCATGTACCTCAAGGAGTTTGCTAAATAAAACAATAGCTTCTGATAACATTGATTGGGGAAGCAAGTTTGTATTGGATGGCATTTATTTCTTCTGAAATCTATGCACTGTAACTGTTTGATATAAATCTGTTGTGTCTATCTGAAGGAAAATTGGGAAGAACTATACAGTTTTTCTTCAGAAAGTTTTGGCCTTGAACTGCACAAATTCTTTCCACTTCCTCCCAGACTTTGAAGTCAATTATAGAACTTTTATGGCTTTCATAATAGATTCCACATCAACATGTTTCCATGACTCTCAGATTTGTAAAGGGAGCGGGGGGGCTAGAGAAAGGAATATCAGTGCGGGCAGACCTTGGATGTACCACCTAGAGCAGGAGTGTCAAACTCACAGCCCATAGGCTGGATGCATCACACACTGGCCATTCCCACGCCCTGTTGAGTGAAGGGGGAAAAAGTCCCGCTATGTCACATGAGGCCATCGTGATGACATGAGTTTCACACCCCTAACTTAGATCATACACACATACCCCATAATGTCTGAATTCCAGAAATGAATGGGCACAGTATTTTTACTTACATATCACTCTTGATTTACCCTCCTCTTTCAGCATTTTAGTGTGTGTGGATAGGTGGGTGTGGGTATATTGTCTTTTTATCACTACTAATCATTGTCTATTTTGAAAATATTGTTTCTTTGTTTATACGCTATATTTGTTAACTGCCCTAATGTTACGACTCTGGATACTGTTCAACAAAATGAAACAGTCAAGAAATAATACAAAAGTAAAAGAACAGCCAGTTAAAAAATAGAGGATAAATGTACATGATCCAGTCAGCTAGAGGTGAAAGTTTGTTGAAGAAGAATATTTCCCTTTAACTTTTTAAGATTAACTTTTTCCATTTTCATTGTAGGTTTTTATGGTTATCATTATTGTGATGTTGTTTGCCATCCACAGTCAATAGGATTGAGGTTGGACAGCTATTAAAATTGAATGAATGACTGGCTGGCCGAAATAAATAGATAGATGGATAGATGGATGGATGGATAGATAGATAGATAGATAGATAGATAGATAGATAGATAGATAGATAGATAGATAGATAGATAAGTCTTCCTGAATACAAAAGGGAAGGATGCCGCCTGACTTCTATATTCTGAAAATACAGAAACTGCTACCAAGAGTTCAATCAATCTATTTTTATTACAGCCACAGACCAGCATTAAAAATAAAAGCATTAAAAGAGTATTCAATCCCAAGGCCCAGAAACCTCAAATAGAAAAAGAGATTCTTAGCAAGCCTTCCTGAGACATCCAGACCAGACAGGCAGAGTTAACTGCGGCAAGGTGTAGTTGTTATAGCCTTGTCTTGTGCCTTATAAAAGGGCCTGACTAGCACTGATTGAAGAAATCTCTACGAACAAGCAGAGGGTGAACTCAATTTTAGGGTGTGTTTGATAATACTGTGTCTGTATATATTGTATGTATGTTTGTGCATGAATCTGGTAAAGCTATGAAGTCTTTGCCCTTACATTTCAGACAGAAGTGAAGAGCCATTTGAATCATCAGTGGAAAATAAAACCTTATATAATGAACTTCATAATGTTAAAAAACAAAAATGTGCAAGTAGAGTCATGAAGCTGATTTTTTTGTTTGTTTGCTTGTTTGTTTTAGTCATAGAAGGCACTATTTTGATTTTTTCCATAAATAATTTAGGAGGAAAACATCTGTGCAGTAGGTCTTGTAATAATGCATTTGCTTTGAAGCAAAGGTATGTTTATAAAATATATGTGAATATTGGTTGATGTTTTCATTAAGATTTCTTTTTGCCAATTAAAATATTGCAGGTGAAGCAGAGATAGAGAGTGACGAGGATGATGACTATGATGATGACTGCAAAAAATCATCAATGGATGAAGTAAGGAATTTTGAAGTATGAATTGTCCTGATATGACTTGGAAATATGTCTACATAATTATCTGCATGAGTCAGTATTCTACTGCCATCTTGTGGATAGTAAGAACCAAAACCGAGCCCTGAGTGATTTGGGATAATTTTTTTTACTGCTGGTCCAAAACTTATGGAAGTGATTTCCACTTTTAGGTGAATTTATTTGAGGCACAATTTACCCTCTGCTTCCTGGCATCTCCATACCTAGTTCTCCTGTGCCTTATTCATATTTAGAAAAGGTTTGGCTCCAATAAGTTGAAAATACCCATCAACTTACTCTTTGTCTTATCGTTGTCTTTTGAGAGAGACAAAGATAGAGATAGAGAGCTAGAAATTACCCTGATACATGCACAAGCATAATGTTAGAGAATTACAATATGTATAGGTAAGTTAGTTCACTTAGTAGTAAACAAGAAAGGTAAAATTGTAACTGAAATGCTGTTGGACACACACTTGTTCAAAAATACAAAGCAAGGTAAGATCCTTCAGATCATTTTATAGTTGTTGGTAAATGAATCTGATGAAATGACTACAATGGGTGGTGCAATGGCTCAGTAGTTAAGATGTGGGGCTTGTAAGCTGGAAAGCTAGTGGCCCAGGTTTGAGACCTGAGCGCCATGTGACAGAGTGAGCTCCCGTCCTCGCCCCAGCTTCTGCTGACATAGCAGATTGAAAGGCAAGTAATGGAAAGGTAACAGTACTCTGCGACATCATGCTGGCCATATGACCATGGAAATGTCTTTGCACAATGCTAGCTTAATATCATTGAAATGGAGATGAGTACCCCAACAGCTGACAATGACTAGTGAAGTAAAATCTGTTCATGTCTTCTTTAAAGAAGGCATACTTATAAGAGTCTGAAATACATTTTTTATCAATACTTGTTTAAATCTAGAGTAATGGAAAAGATGGGTGCCAAAAAGGCTTCCTGTTGATACTCACGAACCAGACATTCCAATTCTTTATTCCATGTCTCCCTGTCTAATTTAGTATGATCAGCAACCATTTGTAAATAACTTCGGTAGGCTTTTTATTTTGGAAATAGCATGCTCAGTCCTTAGTGAGAGAAGATGCTGAAATATGTAGGGATGCTGCTCCACATATGCTCTGTTATATTGCTTAGGGCAGAGTTCTCCAACATTTCCCGGTTTATGGCCCAGAGTGGGGGACGGAGTAGGGAGTGGAGAAAGAGGGGATGGTGTTGTGGGAGAAGCAGGCATGTGCGTGAGCACTCACTGCTTGTGCAAGTGAGGTTGTGAGTGCTCATGCGAGTAGGGAGTGCCCATGCCAAGTGCCCATGATCCTCATGTGATGCCCCAAGTGTCCATGACACTTGTGCAAGTGGGACTGCAAGCCCCCACTAACCTAGCCAGCCTGGTTATGAAAAGGTTGCAGCCCGGTAGTGGGCCATGGCCCACAAGTCTGAGGATCCCTGGTTTAGGGAACTGAAATAACTCCACAAAGCTGGGTAAGCAAAATAGCAATAGCACAGACTTATATATCACTTCACAGTGCTTTACAGCCCTCTTTAAGCAGTTTACAGAGTCAGCATATCACCCCCAACAATCTGAGTCCTCATTTTACTGACCTCAGAAGGATGGAAAGCTGAGTCAACTTTGAGCCGGTAAGATTCAAAATGCCAAACAGCTGGCAGCCAGCGGTCAGCTGAAGTAACTTTCAATACTGCACTCTAACCACTGCGCCACCATGTGCCAATGGTTGGCTTATGTGTAGTTCTACATCATATTTTAGATGATTTGTTTATTTCAAGTTTCATATTTCAAGTTTTAGGATTTAAATGTGTTTTGCTTTTGAGATATGGAAACATTTAAAAGAGAAGAGCAGAATTGTTCACTCCTCTAGAAGCTCATTCAACTTTTCCATTAAAAAGCATTCTGATATTAATTATTAGTTGAACTCTGTTCTAGGGAACAGCTGGAAGTGAGGCCATGGCTACTGAGGAAATGTCAAACTTAGTTAATTATATACAGCCTGTAAAGTTTGAGTCATTTGAGACCTCTAATAGTAAGTATGCGGATTATTCACTTCTTACCATTTAGTGTTGGTTGGGTGTAACTTGTATCATCAATCTTTTTTCCATTTCCAAGACACAGTATTAAACTGATAAGTTATATAGTGCCAACTATTGGTTAATAGCGACTTAGTTCCCTTTACTATTTTGTTAAATTTTAAAGTCTATCATTACTAAACATTTCAATATTTTAATCTTTTATTAATTCTTATAACATTCTAATTTTCTATTTCTAACACAAATACTACAATACCATCTTATGTACCTTGCAGAATCTTCTTTTAAAAAAATTATACATAACCCTTTATCCCTAAAAAAAATTCCTTTTTTCCCATCTTGTTTCATACCTTTGTGGCTTTTTTCCCCCTTTTCCCTTCCTTTGTTATCCCACCTGGCCTTTTTACCCCGCCTCTCCTAACCTCCGCCTTTTTAGCTTCCCCTCTCTGTTGTATTCCTTTTTTCTTTTGCTTTCTAACATTGTGTTGATTTTGCATCTTATTTTTCTCTTTCTTGGTTGTTTTTTTAAGTCTTAAGTCTTTCATTTTCCTTCCTCTCTTTCTCCTTTCTTTCTTAATTAAACTTTTGATTCATTAAAGATGGCATCTTCTTCTTTTTCTTCTTCTGCTTCTTCCATCTGTTGTTGTGTTTGCTGACAAATAGCAAGCACCATTTCTAAGAAATGAAAGGCTTCTTTCACAGCATCCTTGCCTTCTTTCTTTATTTTTCCATATTCCTTTCTAAGTTCATCAACAGGTAAAGCCTTTATAAACCTTTTCTTTTTTTACCCCCTCTTCTTCTTTTTTTTAAAAAAACAACCAAGATGTTTCAAAAGTTATAACAGTTCCCCAAAGTCCCAGAGTCATCAATCAGTCCAAACAGAGCACAAAGTTCTCACTTTCTCTTCCTGGGGTAATATCAATAAAAAGAAAAAAAAAGCCCAATCTGTATTTTAAAGCCTTGTTGCAATTAATTTCTAGTCTCAAAATCTTCAAGGCATCTCCTCCAGCAAGATCTTAATATTTTTTTTTTGTCCTCTCCCTTCCCACTTATAACAAGGAGCCAAATTTTTACCTTCTATAAAAAGACAGGTTTCTCAATGTCCATTTGTTGATTCCATAGGGAAGGAGAGTAAACTTTCCCTTTCAGCACCTCAATTTCGCTGCTAGAAAATCTCCTCTGGAAACAAAGCATCGTTCAAAAGGTCATGGTTTTCAGGATGTTAGATGTATCTTAAAGTCCTGGGTCAGCCAAAAAAACTTTCTCTTCAAAACTTTCTCCCTCTTCCTCCTGCGCAGTCTTACCCAGTTGCCGGCTTCTTTGTGGCGGCCATTACAGACCGCCGCTCCACCGGGGTTTTGCCGGCTGGGGAGGGGGTCTGCGACACCCCCAAACCTCTCTCCAGATCCCCCCTATCTTCGGCTGCCTCTACAGGGCAGCTTTAGCCTCCAGACCCGTCGGGGTCGGAGGCACCAAGACGGCTAGCGCACAGGGATCATGCAGGATCGCGAATCCCTGCCACCGCCGAAGCCTGGCAAACCGGAAGTCCCCCGAAGCCTGGCAAACCGGAAGTCCCAATGGTCCATACTTAAGATTTCCAGCTGGTTATTGCTAAAACCATCTTGCTGGGAACACACTTTATTACATTTTCTTACTTAGAACAGAACACTGTTCAGCAGAACACGTCCTGTTTCACTTCATTTGGCAGAGCAAAGAATTGTGTCCTCTGCTGTTACTTTTTCACAGGAAGCCTGCATACACCAAATTGCAGTGCACACTGCTGATAGGAATTACAGTTTTCAGTACTCTTTTCTGTTAGGCAGCCTGTGATATTTACACTGTGCTCTATTTGCTTTCTCAAAATATGTTTACACTTGACTGAATTTATTATTGGTGATGGGTGGGAATGATGAATCACACTGTTAAGACTCTGGATACATGTTATTAATTGCTGCTTTGGAGGATCATTGAATAAATGCATGTATTTAAAAGTTTCATAAGGGTATTTCATACTGGATGGAAATTTGGGGAATTATGATACCCTTACATCTGAAAAGCAGAAAATTGAAGAAGGCTGGTATAAGTGCTTATGCCAATTCTTTATCTGTATCATCTATAATTTTTTACTAGCAAATTTACTTCCTTTTAAATTCTTTTTCTTTTAAAAAGAAATATACAAATGAATAAAAGTAATACTGGTTTTGCACTGGGGTTTTATCCTAATAGGTTGACTGGAGTCACGGAAAGTGAGTTGAGTGGCCAAATACATTTTCTTAATAAATAAATATAAAGTAAGTAGAAGAAAAGAAAATAAAGAAATCAGAAAAAGCTAAAAGGACAAGAAAGGGGAGAAAGTGTAGAATTGGTGGGAAAAACAAGTAAACAAAAGTGGCTTCCAATCTCGTTTACAGCAGTTATAAGTACTATTATAAATTGATTCTGAAGTTACAACACAATTCTCTTCTTCATTTTGTTCTATTTTACACAAAAAAATCATAATGGGTTTCCCTAAAGCTTTAATTACTTTTTCTCCAATATCTTCATCAGAATCCTCTGGGATTGCTCTAAATCTCAAAGAAAATTCCTTCTCTCTTAATTCCATTAAAGCCAAATTATCTAATTCTTTTGGAAAGAGATTACTGTCTACAACTTCTTATTCTTCAGAATTTCCACTTTATCATTAATTTCTTTTTACATCTCCTGACACTTTCTTTTACAGAGCTTTCCACCTTTTTATTGTAACTTCTACCTTCCTCTCCTGTTTTATCTTTACAGTCTTTGACCTATTCTTTTTTTCAAAAGCTGTCGTTTCAATATCAAGGGAGTTAGCTAATTTATTGCTGAATTCTTTGAACATTTTTTGAAGTAAATGTGATGTAATTCCCCTCTTTGCAGGTTGTTCTAGCGATCCTCTCCTCTCCTCTGCTTTTTTTTTTTTTACTATTTTCCTAATGGTTGCTATTAGAATATTGTAATCCCAAAATGAAAGTGTGTCAGTTGTAAGGGAAAGAGTAAAGGCAAGCTTGCCCCCCTGCCCCCATTTTTTTTTTTATGTTTTATTGGATGGATTGATGTATATTGAGAAAATATAAAGCACAATCTTAATTTTAAAAATTGTGACTTTTTTTTAAATTACAGAACGGAACAAGAGTTTTGAAATGTCTTCCTTTGTGGAAACCAAAGCACTTGAACAGCTCACAAAATCTCCAGTCGAGTTTGTGGAGTATCTTTGAAATTGAGAAAAATATCTTAGAAAAGCTTCGACCCTGAGGAATAGAGGCTGCTGAGGACCATTACTGAAAATTAATTTAGGTTGAAGAAACATGCACACAACACTACTATATATAAGTGACAGCAAAACAAAGTTGATAGATATATCAAGGTTTTTTTTCCCTGCAAAAGTATTCATCCTTTTGAATTAAAACTTAGAAGAGCAACACAGAAATGAATTGGGTTTACATTCCTTGTTAAATACTTATCAATTATATATTGTGGATATATCTATAGTTCCTCAGAGTAGACTCTACATGGACAAAAATTAGCATAGAACAGATGACATATTGCTGCTGCATGACATTTGCCATTAAAATCAGAACAACTATAGTAATTGGTGAAAAGAAGCATAATTACTACTGAAGAGCGGCTGCCAATCAAACTTGACATTTTACAGATTAAGACTCCCTTAATATGAGGAAGCTTTTCATGTTTCCAATAGTGAGATTATAGTGTCCCTCTTTCCCCCATTTATCATGTTTTGTGTTAAGTGAGCAACAATTCTGTTCCAAAATATATAGGTTTTTGGGGGAATATTTTAATCTATCCATCTTGAGGTTTGTAATTTTATTTTCAGGATCTGTCCAAAAAATAAGGTCAGTCCTTGGATTCTACCTTTCTTTTTCTCTCTTGCTGTTATATTTTATATAAAGAAGATTCAAAATATTTCATTTGCACTAAAACAGGGCTGTCAAACTCCCAGCCCATGGGCCGGATGCATCACACACTGGCCACACCCACACCCAGTTTAGGAAAGGGAAGAAAGTCCCGGTACGTCACACGATGCCGATGTGACGACATTTGATACCCCTGCACTAAAACATTAAATATTTGACACAAATACTTGTCATAGATACAAAGCAGAATGCATAGAGGCTCTTTTGATTCTACAAATCAACATTTTGTGGGACTGTGAAGCCAATATTACATAATGATGGTAGCTATTTTTCAGGATCTTCTACAGCCATGTATGATGGCGCATCTTTACAGAAGTACCCATTCATTTAGTTGTTTCTGAGTGACAAGGCTCACTTTGTCATTATGGCGTGGATGAGTACTGGTTGGTAGGCTGCTACTGGTTCGGACTGGTTCTAGTGAACTGGTAGTTCCTAGGATCACCTGGCCCCACCCCCACCCTATCCTGTCCTATACTTCCATCTTTTCAGCTCAGCTGAAGCACGACATAGTGGATTTCTGCGCCTCAGCTGTTCTATGTACCATGGCTGCAGGTAAGATCTATGTTGCTGTTCTCTGTACCATGGCTGCCCTTGAAGGTCAGCTATAGAAGTTCAAATTGATGTTTTTTTAATGCTGCGTTCGCACGCAAAGCGTGCGCTCACAGAACAGCTCATAGAACTATTAAACCGGTTGCAGCCTACCACTGCTAGTTATCTCCGTTATCCATAGACTGGTCTTGGGCAACAAAGAAGTTTGGATTTGTTTGTTTTTATTCTTTCCAACAATATTTCCTAGCAAACATTACTCATTTTGCCAATCAGAACCTGTTTTGTTAAGGTTCTGAGAAAGAGTTCCACCCCTACTATTAGATTATAGTTTTAAGGCCAGATACAACTTCTTACCTATCAAGATGATAAAAGCAACAGATAAGAAATAGCCGGGGCTGAATCTGGGATCACCATTTCTTTCAAAAAATTAACAAGTAATTTGTTGTGCAAACTTTTAATCTAGCCATTTCTCCAGTTGTATTTTATCTTAACCACTCACAATTTAGGTATAATAAAATGCAGCTGAGCCGAATTTACCCAAAAGGGACACGTGTTGATTCCTCAAATTACATGCCTCAGCTGTTCTGGAATGCAGGCTGTCAAATGGTTGCTCTTAACTTCCAAACTGTAGGTAAGATCTATGTTGCTGTATGTTTTCTGATAAGGAAGAATAGTAGATAATGAAACACCAAGTTTGTGGAAAAATTAAAGATAACTAAGAGTGGCATGCATACTTCTCCTGAAACCAATTGCTTCTTTAAAACTTCGGCATGATTGAATAATCTGCCTTAATAAAAGCTTTTTAAGCAAATCAGGATTACAGTTTACTTCCTTACATAGGTTGGTATTCCTGATGTTTCTTTGATGGATTTTTTGATCCTAGCACTGTAGTGATATTAAAACGAGGAACATATTTTAATAACAACAGTATATCTGAGGAAACATAATAGGGATATGAATATGAGCAGTGAAAAACATGTGGTTTATAGGCAGTAAGAAATTAATATGAGCAAGTGATTGTTCATTTGTTTCTGTTCCCTTCTGAATCTCAGACATGATAATGTGGAAAGCCTTTCATTTACCCAGTTCAGAATTGTACTGCCCATTCAGGGCTGAGAATTCGTACTTTCAAAGAAGATCAGTTGGTGTGAAATCAAAATGAAAGCACTAGCTGCTTTATTAAAAAGAGGCCCATGATTTTAATGAGTTTGGCAGCATAGCTGGCAATTATTAATTATCAGAGAGATTTGTGACTGACTACTTCACTTCTGCTTTGTTACAATTGCCAAATGTGTAGTGAGGCAAGTGACCATTGTCTCTCCTTCCTTTTCATCTAAATAAAAATTAGACCAGAACTTAAACAGAATCTCTTTCAGATCCGTGGAGGGGATAATTTCAATACATAATGTAACCAGAGCAGGGACAAAAACTTAAGAGGTCTCTTCATCCAGCTGGTTTTAGTCCATGCTGTTTTGCACAGATTTAGTGGGCAGCATAAATAGGTTTATGATTATTCAGAGCATTTGAAGCAAACATCACAGCACTTTATCAGCTGTTATTGTTCAGCATATTCAGAGATACCCAGTCTATATGTACATAAAAAACTATTATCTAGTAATATATAGTTATATTAACTATTATCATGGATATATTTAAAAAAAAAAAAACCACCTTGTGAATAGTCTTAAAAATAAGCTCAAAATATTGGTGGTTGAATGGAAAATCAGCTTGTTATTTTTACAGACAGACTTCAGGATACAGGCAGTCCTCAACTTACAACAATTCATTTAGTGACCGTTAAAGTTTCAGTGACACTAAAAAAAGTGACTTATGACTATTTTCCACACTTACAACCTTTGTAGCATCCCCATGATCATAAGATCAAAATTCAAATGCTTGGCAACTGAACTCATACTTACAACCGTTGCTGTATCCCAAGGTCAAATGATCCCCTTTTGCAATCTTTTGACAAGCGAAATGGGGAAGCCAAATTCACTTAACAACTGGGTTACTAACTTATCAACTGCAGTGACTCACTTAACTGGAGCAAGAAAGGTGCTAAAATAGGGGGAAATTCACTTAACAAATGTTTCACTTAACAACATAAGTTTTGGGCTCAGTTGTGATTGTTAGTCGAGGACTACCTGTATTAACTTCGAGCTTTTAAAGAGGATAGGAAGCCTTTAGTGAAATTTCAATGTCGTACTTTGGTCAATTTGTTAGGCTTTCTCTATCGTCCCATTAATATATATTTCTGTATTATTCCATAACACAATTTTTTTTCATATAGATTTGTCTATGCAAATAAATATGGGCATGTATGAGTATAATGGCAAAAGTGGATACAGACTAAAGCCAGAGTTCATGAGAAGACCAGACAAGCATTTTGATCCATTTACGGAAAGTATTGTAGATGGAATAGTTGCAAACACTTTGTCTGTAAAGGTAGGCATCCAGTTGCTCATCTGCTAAATTCTATAAGCATAATGAACCTGAAAGACCGAAATAACTTCTCATGCACTCATTCCCAATATTTTTTAAAAGTGTGAATCTCATATATTCAAGTGACTTGTTATAAGCATATGTTACAAGCATATTGAACAAGTCACATTCAGATATTTATAACCAGGAAAATAGAAATTATGCCCAAAATTGAAGAAGGAGAGATGATACACATGTTTGGACAAGATTAATTAATTATATAAAGAAAGTCAAACTGATGGTAAAGGTAAAATAACAAGCCTTAGAATTGATAATGAACGTATCAAAGTTAGTTTCTACCTTTTAGAATCAACCATCAACAGTAAAGGAACCAGTAGTCAAGAAGTACAGAAGAGTAGGGAGACATTATCTGAGGGGAGCCCACCAAAAAAGGGTCATTTATCTCCCCTCCTATGAATATTCACTGGAATCAGTCCTGGAAGAAGAAAATTCATTGCAACACTAAATTGCCATTTTCTAACCCCCTCAACTGGTCTGGAAGGATGTCATGACTGATGGTGTTGAAAACCACCAAAAGGTCAAGGAGAGGGAACATAGATGCATCATCCACACTACAGGTCATCTGCAAGTCTATGCCATTTTGTTCCCATACACAGGCCTGAAGCCTGACTAAAAGACATACCATATAATCCACTTCCTCCAGACTCTTCAAAAACTGCAGTATAAAGCACCTCCTCAACAACTTTCCTTAAAAATGGAAAGTTGGAGGCCTGATGAAAATTGTATAGCGTGGTTGGGCCAGCTACAGCTGTTTGAGGAGATGTAGGATTACCTCTTCCTTAAACATCAGCACCCCCACTCTCCAGGATCAATTTATCATTGCTTAGACTCAATCACATGTCATCTTCCAGGAGGCCTCCAACCAGAATGAACATGGGTCTAATTCAGGGGTGTCAAACTCACAGCCCACAGGCCGGATATGTCAGGCACTGGCCATGTCCATGCATGGTTTTAGCAAAGGGGGAAAAGTCACAATACGTCACATGATGCCATGACGACACAAGTCTGATACCCCTGGTCTAATACATAGCTGGTGAAACTCACAGCCTTAATGAGACTGTCTGCTTCCTTGGGACTAGCAGGTTCAAATTCATCCCAGCTAACAAAGCCAGACTTATATAAGCAAATCTGAGTGATTTTATATAGCAAATGCCTAGAATATTGCTCACAACGGCCCTATAGTAATGACAGACTCTGTCCTAATAAATTGGGATACAATCTCCCATAACTCAGTATGATTGCCAATTGGCTATCTTTGGACTTGATAAAGGAAGAAAATGTGCACTTTCTGCTAGTTTTATCACCACAAACTAGCCTCGAATAAAGTCTCTAACCTGTGTGGTCATCCTTTATTGTCCTCCAGAGGTTCTCTGTATGCTTCTTTTGTCATTTTGTCACTCAATTTTTTTGTAAACTGAGCCACATAGGCCCAGTCTAATTCAAGGTCCCAGTTGAATTGTAAAACAGACAAAAGAATGCACCTGAGCTACTTCTGAAACCCAGCTGGGTTCAACAGGTGCCTTGAATAGGTAGTCTTTCCAAGACAATTACAGTCTGTGGTGAAAGACTGGTGGAAGTCTTCCTGACCATTTTCTCTTGTTATAAGCTTTACATATTAAGAAAGCAAGTCATTTAGTCAGTTTGCATTGAATTGCAGCAAAAGGTGTTTTCATAGAATGTCTCAACCTTTCATTTTTCGTTTAGGTCATTTCTGGCCAGTTACTTTCTGACAAAAAAGTTGGAACTTACGTCGAAGTAGATATGTTTGGTCTGCCTGTGGATACGAGAAGAAAAGCTCTCAAGACAAAGACATCTCAAGGCAATGCTGTGAATCCTGTATGGGAAGAAGAAGCCATAGTGTTTAAGAAGGTGGTATTTATATTTAATCCCTCTGCAAAAGAATAATGCATGGCTATTATATTCTGCTTTTGCCGACATGTAGCCTTGGGACATCTTAGGAGAATGACTGAGTTGCAGGTCTTCATTTTCTTTTTTATTTATTTTTATTTATTTATTTTCATCCTGTGTTTATTATTTTTACAAATAAGGCGGGAAACATTTTCAATACATCCTCTTCCTATTTTCCCCACAACAATAACCCTGTGAGGTTGGTTGGGTTGAGCAAGAGTGACTGGCCCAAAGTCACCCGCAGCTGGCTTTTAGGGCTAAGGCAATTATTATAGTTTTTATTGTGTTTGTGATTTTATTGTTGTTGTGAGCTGCCCAGAGTTGTGCTCTAGGATAGGCAGCCATACAGATCTTTTAAACAAATAAGCAAATGATAGTTTCTCCTAGGAAGTCATTTATTTTATTCTTGTTTTTATGTTTTATGTTTATACTCATTTTCCTTTTAATTTACCCGAATATAACAGTATACCAGTTATTATTATTAGATAGCTAATAATTTTATATCTATGATCATTTCATATTTGCCATCAAATACGGCTTACTCTTTTTTATTTCTTTTATTACATTTCAATGTTTAGGTTATTAAGCCAAAATGTTAAAGTTTGGGTAATGCATTGTTTTCAAAAGCTATACAATGAAGAGGTGTAGATGAGCAAAAAGAGATAGCCTCATTAGAAGGTGTGTGGTGATCATTAGCAAAATATATTGAACTCAGCTTAAAAAACAAAGTGGGAGAAAGAAAATTATGGTTGCTCTGTCCTCACTCTCTTTAGTATAAGAGGAGGATAAAGACTGTCACATTGACAAGATTTTGCTATTGTACCAATAGTATTCCTTGTGAAATCAGTCTTGTGACATGGCATACTTTGAAGGGTTAACAGGATGTTATCCTGTTATAAGATATTTTTTTATGAAGAAACATCTTTTGTATCTTATATTGGTTTGGTATTGATATTGAGTGGTGTAGTGGCCTAGAGGTGGAGCTCTTACTCACAATCAGGAAGCTGAGTGAGTTTGATCTTAGGTAGCAACAGATATTTTTCTCTCTGGGTGCATAATGAAAATATATTCTGCAAACTCTGCGTAGGTGTCAGGAAGGGCATCCGGCCAGGAAATGTTCAGCTCCATGCAGTTGCCCCAACTCCATCCCAATACATGAGATTACAGGGTTGTTAAAAGAAAAAAAAATGGTTTGGTAGATTTATTATATATTGGCAGTAATAATACGAAGGTTGCTAGAGTCATGATTTTATTTTTAAAATCTATAAATATTTATAAGGTTTAACAATATGTAGATAATGTATATCTTATTCTTTGAAAGATTTGATAGACACATTGCTTTGATAAATTGTAGTAGTTTTACAAAAGTTATGAAGAAACATTTTACACATTTTTAAAAAGCACTGTGTCTTTTGATAACTTAATTATTAGTGATCTAGTTATGGATTTTCAATGAGACACACACACACACACACATACATACAAAACATATATTTATTTGGTGGGCATATCATCCTACATTTAGAGTATAGTTTTATTTCATTTTAAACTATTGTGGCAGGTTTTTTTTTAGGCTAAGCTCTTTTTTGAAGGAGGTTTTCATTTACCAGACTATCAAAAATATGATTGGATTTATATATAACTAGAATGAGAATTTTAAGTATGTGGACTTAATGGATTGTTATGAAATATCTCTGTTAGGCTCCTAACAATTTCTCGGGTCAACAAGCAGCAAAAAAAAGTTCTTTAATTTCCTGGCTTTCATGCACTTAAGACATATTTGGGTTTTTTTGGCATGTAGATTGAATTTTGATACTGAATCAAATGAATGTTTACCTTTGTGGAAAAAGTAAAAAACAGATGGAAAGACATTCTATTGTTATATCAGGCATGAGAAATTGACAACAGGATTATATTGAGTGATTGGGAGAATACTATTACCCTGGATACAAATGTCGAATTGTGTAATTTACCCATATTTGAAAAGACAGTTTTCCCCTGTAATAGGTTTCCTTTGGACATGGATTTCATAATATTTTATAACCAAATTTTATGCAAAATTCAGTATATTATTTTTACTTGATTAAAGGCATATGTTATACATTTCAGGTGATTTGTTTTAAGTTAGTATATTAATTTGGGGAAGAGTTCTATTTATTGTTTTTTATTTTTGTTATGGTATTACAATTTTATAATTTATTAAGTTGTTGGATATTACTGTCCTTTTTTTCTTTTGCGTATTACTTTGTCCTCGACTTTTATAAATTGCATTTTTTTAAAAAACCAATAAATAGCAATTATTCCATGTAAAATGACACAATACACAAATAATTAAAGGAAAATTCAATTATTGGATTGATGTTTATTCCCAAATGAAAATCATAACCCTAACCTAATCATAATAATGTAGTATATTTCTAGGATATTGTGGTATATTTGATAGGTGGGTTTTTAGGGAGAAGGAAAGTTTAAAATTAACACGCATCTAAAGAAAAATTTAATACTTTTTTTGTAAGTCCTAATGCAGTAGTGCAAGACATTTTTAATATATCCATGATATATTAAAGTTAATAATGAGAAAAGTATTGACTGTTTTATGTGCCAAATATTAAAAACATGTAATGTTTAAATTAAATGTTTTCAGCTAATAGAGCTACAGAAGAAGAATGAAGCTAACAAACATGCTACATCAAATGGTTTATCTACTTACATTTTTTTTCCTTAGAGCAATTGAGTACTGAATTTTAATAGTTAACTTGTAGTATGACAACTCTTACTGCCTATGAGATAAGCTGATTATTGCTCATCCAAATCCTCCTGCACTTGACGTGACTGCTTTGACATGGTTTGAGCCATTTTGGCATCCACACATTTTTGTCTAAAATCCTGTGGTCATTTTCTGTGGGATGTGGGCTGCTCCTAGATATCCAAAGATTCCACTTAACCCTTCTCAGTCTTTCATTGCCTTCACACTGTTAGTTATAAATCTTAAGAATTAAAATGATTCTATGTGACGTCAGCTGTTGCTGAGACTCCGATATGTGACATCAGACCAATTGTGACATCGGATCAGAACCATCTTCAAGAGACAATGCAGGTAGTCTTCACTTAACAATTGCCACTTTCTGTGACTGTTCACAGTTATGGCAATGATAAAAAGTAACTTTATAACCAGTACTCACATTTATGACCTTTGCACATTTATAAAGCAATGCAAAGGTGAAGACCAGAAACACAGTCACAGTTTCACTTAGCAACCACTTTGTTCAGCAACTGAATTGCTGGTTCCAATTGTGGTTGCTAAATGAGGCTACCTGTCATCATAACAAACATGCAAGAGAAAAAAAATGCTTTTCTTATTAATTAAAAGGTTTTTAAACTCCTTTACTACAGTTCATTCCAGTATTTAGAGAAAGAGAGTTGGATTATCTATTTGTTTTCTTTCTTGTGGCTGATCTTAGCTGATCTCAATTAGTTATGCAGGTGAAATCTGATTAGTAATTGGATGGGAGACCACCAAGAAATCTCAGAAGTATAGACTAGACTGATAAGTAGAAACCAAAAAATCCTAGAAAAAACAAACTATTTCTGTATGGTTGCGAAGAAAACTACTACATGGGCATGCTTATATGGTTGCCAAGTTGCTTATACATTCCCAAGGGTAATTTTTCTCTGTATGTGAATGAGTGAGAGAAAATTTAGCCAAAGACTCAGACTGTGTATTTTCCAAGTGTTATTCAAATTCTGTTAACAGTTTCCAGAAATATCTCTGTGAAAATGCTTCTTATTCCAACTCTGTGTATGTAGTATACCATAAAACACTAAAAATATCTCTCTTCAGGTGGTCCTGCCTTCTCTAGCATGTTTGAGGATAGCTGCTTATGAAGAAGGAGGAAAATTTATTGGGCATCGGATATTACCAGTATCAGCAATTCGACCAGGTAGAGATTTGCATTATTGTTGTTGTTTTTGTTATTGCATTAATCTTGAAAGAAGGAAAGAAGTCAAACAGAACTCAGGTAACATGTTTCCTGTATATGTAAGTATACAACTATGACAGGACTTACTGGGAGATGACATCTTGAGACCGAAGTCAGCTGAATCAGCCTCCTTCCCCTTGACATTCCAGCCTGTTCCTTCCTGTGGAGATTGTTTGCAGGAGAAATGGCACTAAACCCTAATCCCAAAACTGGCATTGACCATTTAGGAAATGACATGGGAAAGCAAGCTTTCACAAGCTGTCAAGTTGGCTTATCTCTGAGAGGAGATCCTGCTTTGGCCCACAATGTTATCAGTCCTTTCTCAAATTTCATGACTTTTCCCTTCTCTGAGAGGGCTTCTAGGCAGTTTGCAAGCCTGAAACACCATTTATAATCCTCCAGTAGCAAATGTTAAGCCTTGTTCTTTGAGCTTACCTTTGAGTTTTCTTCCAAACCTAGACTTTCCCAAGGCTACATATTGCCGGTCAAGCACCTGAGCAGGTCTTCCCATTCTCTTTAGATTCAGGGAGCACAATTACATTGTGAGAACACATTAATGGGTGGTGACACAAAATGGCTGCCAGGTACTTTTCCGGTTCCACTATTCCAGATTTTGAATCAAAAGGCAATTTTCAAAATATAAAAATTCAAATGAAAGGAAGCCACATGGAGTCAGTTGAGTCATTGGGCATTTCAGGCACACGAAAATATTGTGATGGATGGGCCTTTGTTCTTTACAGCTTACTTTCATGAACTTGAACGTTAATCGTTTTACTCAATTTAAACATTTATCAGTTTTTCGTGATGTGTGCTTTTATTGCCTGCAGTGCTGCATTCGTTAACTAGTAAGAGAAATGAAGATCCAGAGAGAGTAGCTGTCCCATTGCTTTCCTCCCCTAGGTTATCATTATATTTGCCTGAGGAATGAAAGGAATCAGCCCTTGATGCTGCCAGCCATATTTGTATACATTGAAGTTAAAGATTACGTACCTGATACCTACGCAGGTAACTATCAAATTTATAAAGATAAAATAGAAATTTAACTTACAATTATTTTGTTTACAAAGCATCACATATTGTCAGCATCTGTAATAACTACTGTTAACTGAACCTTTGCATTAATAACTTGAGACAATGAGCAGTGCTATACTTTCCTTGTAAACTACTGATATTGTTCCTTCTTCCACCCATCCTTGCTTTTTATGTCAAACTTGGAATTAATTCCTCTTCCTTCTCCTCTAGTTGCATTAGGCCCCTATTTTCTTTAAACTGACTTTGAAGATTAATAAATATAAAAAAATAAGCCGAAGTTTAAAATGATAGATCAGTTTTTATAAAAAGTCAGTGCTATTTGATAGAAAGCAGCATTGGGTTCTAAATCTGTCTCTCATTTGCAGATGTTATTGAGGCATTATCTAATCCAATCAGATACGTAAACCTGATGGAGCAGAGAGCAAAACAACTGGCAGCACTGACTCTAGAAGACGAGGAAGAAGTAAAGAAGGAGGTAAGAATTGGGGTTTGATGAAATAACAGAGGGGTCAATTAAGCATACTGCATGATGCTGTAAGATTGTAGAAAAAAAATAACATTGTAAAGGGTATCCATAGTGGTAGGATTTAATTTTTTTTTGCTACCAGTTCTGTGGGCGTGGCTTGGTGGGCGTGGCAGGGGAAGGATACTGTAAAATATCCATTCCCATCCCACTCCAGGGGAAAGTTACTGCAAAATCCCATTCCCTCCCCATGCCACTAACCTGCTTTCCAGCTCCATTCTCCTGTGCAGGGCAACAAAAGAAGACACAGCCAATCAGCTGGGACTCAGGAGGCAGAGAATAGATGGGGTGGAGGCAGTTAGAGGTGGTAGTTGCCAGTTCTCCGAACTACTCAAAATTTCTGATACCGGTTCTCCAGAACTAGTCAGAACCTTCCCTTTTATTGTATCTATTTCATGTATTAATAATCAAGTTTATACTTATATATATTATCAAATGCATGCCCTATGTTGAGATTTGTTCCTTTACAGAGAGATTGGGATAATCAAAAGGCATGCAGGAAATTGTAGAATCACTCATGTGGCTGGTCTTGTTCTACAGTGGACAGATTTCATTACTCAAAGTGATGACATTTCAATTTACATACATTTATATGCACTGCTCAGTAATGTTGGATAAACTGGTATTTTAAACATTTATGTATTGCTTGCTGATTTGCTTTCAGAGGGACAGGGAATGTATCACTGAAAAGTCTAAAATACTGGATTAAAGTTTATTTATTTAAATAATTTATAGGGCCACTCATATAATAAAAGTATATTCCCCTGGTGGTCAGACTGTCTGGGGGTTCCTAAATAGCAAATTCACTTTGGAGAAGGCAGTCATAGGTATATCCAGACTCTGATTAATGTAAGTCTTTAAAGGAGACAGAAGCTATGACTCCAGGAAGACCTACACCAAGGGTCTTCAAACTTGGACAAGTTTAAGCCTTGTGGACTTCAACTCCCAGAATTCCTCCTCCAGTCATGTTAGCTCAGGAATTCTGGGAGTTGAAGTCCACAAGGCTTAAACTTGCCCAAGTTTGAAGACCCTTGACCTACACAGTATGGAGTTAATTGGTAAGGGAGGGTATTACCCTATCCAGAGTCATAAATCAACTATTTCTAGTCTTGGTTGGCTTCCAGATCCACAGTCTTTTGAGATGAGTCTAAGCCTATTTCTCCCCATCCAGTTCCATGATCTAATAATATCAATAGCAGTAACAGAAACTTTAAAAAGTTTTAGCCATTGCATTCTGCATTGCAGGTAAAATCTAATTCCATCATGTGTTGAAATGTGGATTTATTCAATGTAATTGGCTACTATAAAAAAACATAATGGCTTTCTTTTTTTTTAAATCAGTTTCCTAAAATGTAACATAAGAGAAGTTAATGCCTTCCTTCAGAAGGTTGTATTTCCAGCATAAAATGTATATTACTGCATGTTTCTGTCAACAACATGCATTTGGATTACATATATGAGCCAACTTTTACTATATACATTTGAATTTCTATAAATTTAAAAAAACCTTAGACATGGAACAGCACATTGGAAAGAAATACTTTTCTTAATAATTGTCAACTTTTAAAACTACAAATATTGTTAAAAATATTAAGTGCAGTGGTTTTCTACAAAAATATTATTTTCTTCTTGAGTCCAATAAGTGTCTTTAAACAAACTGCCTCTAACAGAGAAATCCCCCCAGAGGGGCTGGGTGAAAGAGAAAGGGGGCAACCAATAAAGGCAGTGTTATACCATTGTGCCACAAAGTCCATCTCTTTTGCACATGTGTCCTAACATCATACATACATACTAAAGGAGTGTAGATCATGACACTGCTTTTATCATTTTGCTGAAAATATTACATCCTGCAGCATTTGGTCAAAGCTTCCATGGTCTTGGACAACTGAGTCATGGTTAGAGATCAGTCAAACAGAATCCACACATCTGGGAAAAGGACATAAATCCTGATGCATACTGTGTAAACCTTTCAAATATCTCAATGAATCAGCCTTTACCCCCAAATCTCCTATTTGTAATATCTGGTTACCTACTTATATTTCTCAGCCCTGTTCATACAGATTTCTTCCTCCAGTTATTGTAATTGAACATTTGTTTTCTAGATGCAACAGCTTCCAAAAATAAAAATGCAAATCACAACAAATCCCAATTAGGAAAAGAAAGATAAAGCGCTACTCAATTGTTTTATTCATCTTCATCAACCATGCTTGAATTAGCATGCCATAGTCATAATTCTACAAGTCTGAACACCTGTGTGTTAAGATTCCCCCATTCCCAAGGAAATCTTCCTTTCTTGCCTTGTTTTATGTGCATTAGACTGTATGATAAATCTGCTGCATTGCTCCAGATGCAGTTATCTTTCAGCACCAGGTGAGGGATCCCTTCACAAACAATTGCTGTGGCTGCAATTCAGCACTACATCAATGCTTCTGTAAGGAGCTTCTCTCCAGCTCTTAAGAAGCTGCATTTTTTGTTCCAGCAAAATAAATATCTTTGTAATGAAGAGTCAAATAAATGCCCATATCTCTCTATGAGCTAGCTAGTTTAATCTGCGAAGCTGCCAAGCTTTTATTTATTGTATTTTCCTTTTTTCCTCTTGTTCTTCCTTTTATTCAGTAGGTGCCAGTAAACAGAATTCAGTATAGAATTGTTTATTCGTTACCTCACCTCAATTTTTGGGGAGGAAATGAAAACAAAAGAAATTCCTGCATTTGAGAGACTTTTTGTAAAATATTATAAATAACAGTATTGTAAATACTATTATTGTAAATAAATACTTTATTTACATACTTTATTTATTGTAAATAAATACTTTATTGTAAATAAAGTATTGTAAAATATGGTCAGTCAGAGCTAATTTACATCTGGTATCCTCTGAGGTACTAAATTGGAGCAGGGAGAAAAATCTTACCAGCAGTGTTTTAATGCTCAGTCCTGCAAATACAGAGTTTTCAGTTTGATTTATCCCACCCCATTGTTCAACCTATACATTCTTATTAAAAAGGTGAAGGGTTTTGAGAAAAGAGCTGTCTCTTTCCCCCTCCCAACAGTTTATTACCAGTGAAGAATGCTAATGAAAACCTCCAGAGAAGCTAATCCAACAAGGTACCATGGCAACAGGTTCTCCTTATATAAATTTTCGTACCTCAAGGAGGCAAACTGCTTAGCAATGCTCTGTAACTATGGATCTTCTCCCCCCTTCCATTTGTGTAGCAGGAATCTTCAATCTCCTCCGATAAATAGGACCTTAAGGAAGGGGGAGAGGATTAGTGGCTAGAAAAAAGCAATGAACTCTAAACATGGGCATTAGAGCTGGTAAAGGAAGTACAGGTTGTAGGGAATGTTTAAACAGGTTGAACGGTACAGGCATACTCATCCAAGCATGCGGAAAGGATGGAGGTACTTTACGTAAGCTTATCTGTTGAATATAATTATGGGTGAGCTGTCCTGGGAACTATTGCTGTGCCTCAGTGGTGAATTAGTAATCAGACTTTTGGGACACAACCCTGAAAGGAAAGCGAACGAAATCATTCTCTGTCATATGGTGTTAAGTGGTAACTGGTGCATTCTGCTGATGTCCTTGCATTTGCGTAGTTATTACCTTAAAATGTAGTAGCCTACAGAATTCTGTAGGCAGAAATGGGATGATCTTGACTTACTGGCATGCCTAAGCCTAGCTTTTCTTTTTAATTTCAGGGATAATAAATTTGGATGAAAAGCAATTAAAGAAACGGACTTTTAAAATGTTTGTTATTGTCATTTTCCACTGGCAGGCTTAATTGACATGGTGATTCTTTATAGCTAAAATTAGTGGTTTATTTTACAAACATGATCTATAGCTTCTGCAGCTTTCCAGGTGGGATCTCTGTTCATTTAGGTTTATTTAATTAATTAATTTTGCAATTGGATTGTTCCTATTTATTTGTTAAAATCATAGTTTTTTATTTATTTATTTATTTTTTTTAAAAAAAAACCCTTCTATTTTCCTGTAAATAATCAGAAGAATTGAACAGTATAATAATGATAGCTTGATATATTTTATTTTTCAAGCCTTTTTTTGATGATGAAATTAGAAGAGATGAGGTACAATTTTTTTAGCAAGGAACAATTTGAATAAATCTTAGTCCAAGAATACCAGCCTTTGTTATGGGCAAGAATCTGTATGTGTTGAAAGCAAAAACCTTGTGCAAGTTCTCTAATCATAAATCCTTTTTCATATTTTATGGGAAATGTTTTGAATTGTTAGGCAGAACAAGATGTACCTTCAGAAGCTCACAATGAACCTAAACCTACACCAGCAGAAAATGGAGTAAATTGCACTACATCTCTCATCCCTAAACCTTCTACTCAGGTTGTGCCAAGCCAACCAACACTGGGTAAGAACTATACTATAGTGCATGATTTTGGGATTATTCTTCTATTGGAAAAAAGAAAAAGTAAATTTCTCCTGGCAAAAAATCCCAACTGATTACATCACTTTTGATGAATACATCATCTATATTTGTGACTGCTTGGAAAGCAATGCTTGCAACAAAATCTCTGTTCTTATCTTCCAATTCGGAAGGAAGGAAGGAAGGAAGGAAGGAAGGAAGGAAGGAAGGAAGGAAGGAAGGAAGGAAGGAAGGAAGGAAGGAAGGAAGGAAGGAAGACCATTGTGAATAAATGCATCTTATCTAGATTCAGTGGTCTGTGTTCTGTAGCAGGCGTCCCCAGAGGAAGAGTGACATAGAAATAAAATTATAAAAGAAGAAAGGCTAGAACATTGGTTCTGAACAAGGCTATCATTGCTCAGCTAAGAAGCTCATGACCATGGGCAAGATCATGGGCAACTGACAATTTCTGAGTCTCCTGGGGGGTATTGTTAGATAAAGTCTGTGTTGTATGTACACATCTTAAAGAAGTTTAGGATATAGATGAAGGATCAGTTGAACTCTGGGGGGCTTTGAGACCAGATAGAAAATGCTAAAAACATTCTGTAGTCGAATTTGGCTGTGTCCTATTTAGACCAGCTCTAATGCTTTATGAAGAACATGATCAGAGTTTATAAACTCTAGGAAACCATTTGCGAGAGAGATTTTGGTTGTGTTGTTATTGTTGTTGCTTATGGTTAAAACTTATGTGGCAAAAGTTTGGTTCTAGGATAGTCAAAACCAGTGTGATTCAAGAAGCACAAAAATATGTCAGGTTACTGATATTATGACCCTGCTAAAGAACTCAATTCCAGTATGTGACCTTTTAGACTTTCAGTTTTCAAGGAAAAATAGTTCAGACTTAGCAAGGATAGAACCATCAAGTTTCATTCCTTGGAGGCTGCATATTTAGCAGAAATAAAGAAATAATGAACATATCCAGTGCAGGATTAAGACATTTAAATCCTCAGAATAATATTTTAACGCTCAAATATCTCTTCATGTGTGAATTTCTTTTTTTAAAAAATCAGTTTCTTTTTCTCATTATGTCTATTGCCTTCAACCTTCAATCCTTGCAGGCAATTCAGAAGAATATCATAATCAATGGTAGTCAATATTACTTAAGATATCTAATGGGACACACTTGGTAGGTTATCCACCAGAACAATTAATCTTGTCTCAGTCTCATGCCCTGGTCTGAATTGCAACTGAAGAAATCCAGATAATTCATTACCTCCATAACTTTTGTAGCTGAAAACTCTATCCACTTCTGCAAAATCTATCAAAAAATTAAGATTGTAGAATGAATGGAAGTTGTCCAGGTTTCTGGGTTAAGAGGTGATCACTTCCATGGGGAAATTATCATTGCCTCCATTGAGTTTAAAGACATCACACCTACCTTCAAAAAGTGTATTGTAAAAAGTTTCTTAATTGTTTCTTTGGAATTCTTCTATTCTTACAAAATAGCCCCACATAATCTTACAATGACTAAACTGAGCAGGCAGCATCCATTTCAGAGTGAATGTCAGCAATTTTGTTTGCAAAGATTTCACAAAGTATTTACTGCCTACAGAAGCATCTTCTGCCCTGCTTTTATTTCAAAAGGATGTGGGAAACTTTGAAGAACAATGTCAGAGAGAGAAAGCAAGGGAAACAAAAATACATCTTGCTGTCCTTAGATTCTTATCTCTTCTTAACATTGAAGTCCATTAATCTCCAGGGCACCTGAGCACCTGAGGGAAAGTCTGCCGTAACCCAATCTTAGGAACAGGATTAAAAGGATGGGGCACCCATCCAGTTTATCTTCTTGAGAGTACAAGTTAACCATGAACAGATCCTTTCCCCCAGCTAAATGTCATCTGCATTAGGTCCCAATGGACACACTTTCTCCTTTAAACAGAAAGCATCATTCTGAGGTCACAAAGGCCATGTCTTGTGACGTGGGCAACGTTAGTGTGAAATCACAATGGCTAGCCTCACCTTCTGGCAATCATTGAAACAAGCAGCAGTGACAGAGTGAGGCAACATGCCTTTTTCTTATTTACATTCATGGGGCAGAGTAACCAGGAGGATTGATGCATAATTTATTTATTATCAAGATAAATAGTAGCAATGTTTGGCCACATCGTTCACCTGTAAGTATATATCTCCCTGAATACCCAACCTCAAGTTCAATAAGTGACTTGGGCCACTTAGGGTAATGGAGGTTCTTACTGTCCCAGAGATAATAGGGACAAAGGTTTCTTCATCCTGCATGGAGTAGACAGAGAGATAATGTATCTTGCACCCTGGCATTAAAGTACAGCCCCAGTTTAATTTTAAATATATATTCACATGTTAAGAAAAGGAACGAACACCATCAAATAATTAAGAGGCAATTTTCTATCATCTGGTCCGGAGATGTATTTAAAATAGTGTTTAGCCTACTTTTCTCTTATGAAGCTTTCAAAGCAGCTAATATAAATGAAAAACAAGAGACTGTATTTAAAGCCACAAAAAAAAAACAAAAAAAACAATGAGTACATCAAAGCCTCAGTCAGTCAAAAGGTTTTAGGATCTAAAAAGCAGATCAATGAAATAAAACCAGGCTTTCATCTTATGCCTGAAGATTCAGAGTTAGGACTAGACAAGCTTCAGCCAATGAGCAACTCTGAATTTGGAGTGGCCACTGACAAAACTGCTTTCATGTAGATGCTAACTTAGTTTCAAAGGGGCAGAACCTTGCTGTTCTGTTATTACAGGCTGGGCAGATGGATTTGAGGACAGGTAGTAATATAGGAAATCTTGTAAGTAAGGTAGGAAATCTTGATCTACAGCTAAAAGCATGTTATGTGTCAATATGGCACAAACAAGAATGGCATTATATCCTCTGGTTCTTTCAGAGCCAATGAGAAGAATGACCCCCTTGTGAGGTTTTGTATTCATAATTTCAGACTAATTGAAATATTGATGTTATTTACACTTAGGTTCTGTGAAAGTTCCAGCCAAAACAGAAGATCTGATTCAGAGTGTTCTGACAGGTAAGAAACATGATCATGCTGTACAATAGTATATTTTAAACAAATTAATGGGAATGTTGCAAGAAACAGTATGCCATATACAAATAGCTATTTTAATCTGTTTATTGTTCAAAATGTCTTCCTGGTGGTCTTTAACTATCATCTAGAACAGCGGTCGCCAACTGGTGGGCCACGAGAAAATTTTGGTGGGCCGCAGAGAAATCTCACCCCCAGAGCACCCCCCAAAACAATTAATCCAGGCTGTGCAGAAACACAAGGCTGCGCTGCCCACATGGCCCACGGGAACCCTCCCTGCCCACTCACTCTTTACCCGGAAAACTTGCCTGCTAAATTGCTATTTTTCCTTTTTCCGAACAACAGCTGTTCTGCTGTGCCGGGAGATTTAGATTAGCTAGGAAGTAGGAAATGGTTGGATTTTTTGCTTTCTAGCTAGTCTTTAGATCTTTGGCTCTGCTTTTAAGCACAGCCGAACCTCCCTTAGGACTGAAGGTTCTATTATTCAGTGCAGACTCACAGCAAGCAAATTTTATGTGACAGACTGAGCTAGCCGATAGCAGATAGATAGATTTCTGAATGAATCTGTGATTCTGTGAGCAACTCAATCTGCCTGCCTGCTTTGTCTGATTTTGGGTAAAAGTTGCTCTTTTTTATTAAAAAAAATCAATATTTATATATATATTTATAATATTTACATACAAGCCATGCCCAGCCAGTCACATGACCACCAAACCACACCCACAAAATAGGCCACGCCCAGAAAACCAGTTAGTGGTCCCTGGAATTTAAAATTATGATTTTGGTGGTCCCTGAGGTCCAAAAAGTTGGCGACTCCTGATCTATATAAAACAATTATATATTTAAGGGATTTTAAAATTAAGGAATGAGGCCAAATTACTGGAACGCACCAATTTTATCCCAACAAGATGAATAACTGGGATCCAAATGATGACTGAGTTTAGTACTGACACCAGATTTAAGGATCCAGGATTCATTTGCACGTGTTTGAATTTGATAAGTTGGCATATAAACAGCAATGCAAATAATAGATTAAACAGAGTTCCCTCCAAGCGTCAGTAGTTTCTACATGGCATGATTAAATAATTCTTGAATGTGCTATGTAAATTCATTCACTTTAGAGTAGAAAGCTATAGTCAAAACAAAAAATCTTAAAGCTATACAAAAGCTCTTGTGGGTATATATGAGCATACACAAGTAGATATCTTTATCCTTTTCTTCTCAAGGAACAATACAGGATCATTTATTGTTTTCAAACACAGGAAAGAGCAATGAGTTAGATGTGCAATCTGCTTGCATAAAGACATGGCTAAGGCGCATCTTGAGACATAAACATTCTGTATACCTTATGTGTGCTGGTTAGATAATTATGAATAACCCATACTTTGCTGATCTGACGTAAAGAACATGTTATAAATTTACATAGCAGATATAACTAAAATAACAGATGTACTTATGTAAGATATACTTTGCTTTTGTAAAAAAAAAAAAGACTGAATTGGGTCATTTTTATATTGTGAAATGTATGAATAAATGTGGGGGTTATTTAGTAGTATTTCTATCTCCAGGTAGGGTGATTCAGAAGTCTAAACAACAATGGCTCATGAAACAAAATAAACCAAATTGAAATATCTTTATCTTTCAAATACCTGAATTACGTAATTCATAAAGGATAAAACTCTTTGAATTATATAATACTGAAAAGATCACATAAAGACAGGAAGACCTTGTTGTGGTAGATATGTACCTGTGCAATTCAGAGGAGCACACATGCAATGTAGCATACAAGTGTAGTGCACAATGTACAGTGCAGTATACAAATGCAATGCAGTACAAGTGCAGTGCTATAATCAATTCAACCAAGTACAAATGCAGTGATTTATATTCGTGAATTCAGATTAATACAATGCACTACAGTGACTCATAACACCAAAAAAGGAAACAAACTGCCCATACAATACCTTCCAACAAAATAGATACTCAACCCAGTACAGCACAACAAACACAAGTTCTGAAAAGAATTATACTACTATGCATCAAACACATACAAAAAACAACCAACAGCCAACCACAACCACATAGCTTCACCATAGCACATAAACCAACTAAAACCCTCCAAAACATAACTAAACCAAAAACCCCAGCAGCCCAAGAAGGAAAAAAAGGAATCGTCTACAATACAGTGTAAAAACTGATCACAACCGCTATGTAGGATAGACAGTTAGAAGACAAAGCACATCTATGAACACCAGCTAGCAATCAGAAGGCACAATGAAAACTTAATTTTACAACACATGGACAGACTCAATTTCAATTTCAAATCAGCTGTCAATACACACATAGAAATAAATCATAATTATACACCACTCAAAAGAGACAATAAAAAACAAAGTACAAAAATGTATCAAAACATATCCTTCTAGTAGCCAATACCCAGATAAACAGGGATTAGCACCAGGCAAACAACCAAGCAGAAAAAACAACAACCGAGAATCTATCAAGGAGAAAACCACACCATCATCAAAACTGACAGGACAAGCTACTGTATATAAACAGGGAGCATATCCCACACCTACACTGATGATGTTACCTAACTGAGGCAGTGTTTACAAACAAACAACCAAGCTCAGAGAGCACCAGGACTCCACAGTTCAATCCTAAACTATATACCTTCTCTTCTATTGGAGTAAGACAGTTGCTTTTAAATGCAACTTCATGCAGTAGCAGCAAATACCTGTTGATAAAACTGCATGTTCCCAGCATGTCTCCTGTTGTGCAGTGATAACACCATTTCTCTTATTCTTGCAGAAGTTGAAGCACAAACCATTGAAGAGCTAAAGCAACAGAAGGCCTTTGTGAAACTTCAGAAGAAGCACTACAAAGAAATGAAGGATCTTGTGAAGAGACATCACAAAAAAACAACAGATCTTATAAAAGAGCATACCACAAAATATAATGAAATTCAAAATGATTACCTTCGACGGAGGGCAGTGTTGGAGAAAACAGCTAAAAAAGACAGTAAGAAAAAGTATGTCTATCTTCTTACAAAGGTTCCTTTGGCCTTTCTTGGAAATAGTTTACTTCCCAACTGCGTCTCGTGTCCCCTTCCAGATAAGACTGGAGCTTCTATTACGCTGAGTGGAGCAACCTCTGTTGGTCTCTTTTATATAGATATAAAACCACTTTGATGCAGAAGCTTCTGCCATTCATGCCAGTGACAAATTGATCCAGGGATTGGTAGGGCATGTAGTTAAGAGTAATATTAAGAAAAGTTGACCATAAACAGGTATCTGTCTTACAGCTCTTTGGACAGGCCTATATTAACAGGATAATAGAGTTGGAAGGGACCTTTGGGGACCTTCTAGTCCAACCTTCTGTTCAGGCAGGAAATTTTATACCATTTCAGACAAATAGTTGTCCAATCTCTACTTAAAAACCTCCAGTGCTAGAGCACCCACAACATCTGGAGCAGTGGTGGTATGCTACCAGTTCATACCAGTTCAACTGGTATGCTACCAGTTTAAAAAAAGAGCCTCCAACGATCAGCTGAAAAGGAAGGGAAAAAGTGAAGAGAAAGAAGAGAAAAAGGCAGGATCGACTCCTCTCACCTGCTCCTGTTATTTTCTCTTCTTTATCCTCTCAGCTGATTGGTGCTGCAGGCCCCAGCTGGTGTGGGGAAAGCTGTGCATGTGTGTTAGGTGCATGCTTGCACCATCACCGAACCAGTAGTGGAACAGGTAGGATTGCACTACTGCTGATCTGGAGGCAAGTCATTAATTAAGCAGAGATTAAAAGAAGCGCTTGGTGTCTCTTGACTGGTGTCATTAGATTTTTTAACACAAAAAATATATGTGGGGGAGAGAAATGGGCAGAGGTTTTCAGCATTAAGGTCTTGCCAGATGTTGCAGGTGGTAGTGCTGTGAGAGAAGGGCTACATGCAGCATGCATACATCTGAATGTCCATTAGAGAGAGGAAGGCCCTCGTCCATATCCCATCAGCTTACAGAAAGTTTTAGGTGACAAACCCAGTAACCAGGTCAACATTCAGTGCCAATGGATTTAAGCCATTTTCCACTTATGTAGGTGTTCCCAGCCTCAAAATATGAGAGCATTGTCAGAGTGGGTTTCTAGATTTGAGTTGCTACACTTCTTTCTTATATTTGCACAAATCTCACATTGTGTTTGGTGCTTGATTATTACCTTTCTTCAGCTGGAACTTGGTCCTTCAGCCATCTCTCCTTTTCAGCTTGTGGTTTCCTAGGCAACTGGCTTAATATCTGGGTAGAACTATAAGCATTTCTGATATAACTGTCAGGGCTCAGGGAGATGCATTTCATGTATATCAGCCTGGCTTTTAATTTTTGGGGTGGTGGGGGGTTGGAATGTACTACTGTTACTATTTAGTTTGCAGTTGCTCTGTTTGGTTCACATGCTCCATTCATTGCTCTCCCTTCTCACCTCACTTTTATAGTAGCAATTCTTTCCCAAGACCAAAAATATCACACTGTTCCTTAGGGAGTTTTGTTCAGTTTCCATTTTGCGCAGATTATTTTTCTCATTTGGGTTTTGTATGTTGTTCCAGGCTTGCTTTCCTTTGGCAAATCTTTGGTCTTTATGAACTTTGCTCTTTGCAGTTCATTAAATAGTTTCACATTTAGGATGCTATGCAGTTTGTGGATGCTCAGATTTTTTTTAAAAAAAATGATTTGGTAAGCTTTATGAATTGTGAAATAATGCTAATCTCAATGACATAATATCATTGGATGAAACTAATGAAACCCAAAGCTTCAATATTTTGTCTTATTTCTCCAATATTCATTGAAAAGTCATCAGTTTAGTTACCTGACAATAATAATCTACACCAGGGGTCGCCAACCTTTTGGATCTCAGGGACCACCAAACTCATACTTTTAAATCCCGAGGACCACTAATACGAATTTTTTTAAAAAGCTAATATATTTAATATAACTTTTATGTTAAATATAAATATGAATATATATATATATATATATATATATATATATATATATATATATATATATATATATATATATATATATATATATTCTTAAGTTTTCATCCAGACGAACACAATACAGAAGCCTGATGATGGCAGATGAGATTCTACCGAAACGTTGCTACAATTTTAAAAGCACAATTATAATGACGTGGGAAAATACCCGAACTAAGCTGAATAACATATATATGTACCCTGTTTCTCCAACAATACAGCTTCCCCCAATAGGAAGTCCCAGCATGTTTTATAGGCATGAAATGAAATTAAGCCTCTCCCCTCAAATTAAGGCCTAGATTAAAACATGCGAAAGGGGGGGGAATGGTGGGGGGGCCCTTGCCATTAGGAAGTACTTTTGTTGCACACTCAGATATGGTGCTGCCTGCGTTAACCCCGATACGAAGTGCCCCACCAACGCCGAGGTCAACATCCAAGCTATCGCCACCCACCCAAAGATGCAAGGGGGGTAATTAAGTCACCTCCGAAAAGACAGCCTACCCATTTTTTCAGGGCTCAAAAAAATAAGACCCAGCATTATTATATGAGAAACACGGTATGTATGTATGTATGTATGTATGTACATACATGATACACACACACACACACACACACACACACACACAGTTATTTAATTATAACAAAAATGTAAATGCTTAATGATAACAAAATAAAATGTTCTGAGCTGGAACATCCCTCCACCTGGCACCTTCCAAAGAGATAGAAGAGCGGGCAGGGTGTGTGTGTGAGGGGCCTCGGGGCAACTGCCGCTGGGAGAAGCAGAGGCAGAAAGGGGGTTTTGCTCTCCTTGGGAGGCAGCGCCCCTTGGCTGCCACTCCAGGGGCTTCTCAGCAGGCATTTGCCTGCAGAAGGGCTGCTGCCCTGATTGATTAATTGGGGAAGGGGAGGGGGAGAAAGTGGAAGCTCCTTTCAGATCCTGGGTGGAGGATTGAGAGGCTCAGATCTGCAGCTGAGGAAAGGCTGTCTCCAGCCTCACCTTGAGACAGGCAAGGAAAGGTGTCCCTGGGGGCACTTTGCTCGCTTTAGCACTTTGCTGCCAAACCCAGCCACAGCCAGTGATTATTTGGGGGTGGGGGGGGAGTGAGAAAGCATCTCTCGCATTACCCAGTGAGGAAAGGAGGTGAAACAAAACTCACTCTTTCACTGAGACCTACAAAGTGCCAATCTACCATGTTCCAGGAGTTCTTTGAAATCATCAAATGCTCTCACTTGCAGTTCCCGTGCCTCCTGGCTCAGGTCCCTGAGATGCTCACACGGTGGCAACAGCAGTCCCCTCCCCCAGTGCCCACTGTCAGCTCTCCCCATTAGTTTTCTAGCTTTGAATTGCTCCTGGCTCTCTCTGTCCTCCCCGCCCCCCACGTGCAGACAGGAAAGGAAAGGGAGACGGAGCCATGCACAGCTCCCCTCTTTTTCAGCCCTTGCTGCCTCTCTCAACATCGAAGCCTCGGAAACTCAGGCAAAGCTGCCACAACAGTAGCGCCCTAAATTGCTTGCTTCTCCACTATTGCCTCCTCATCCTCCAGCACCACTTCCTTCTCTGGATAGGGCAATTCTTAACTAACCGAGCATGCTAAGGCAACTCAGGATGCTACTGCTGCAGTGGCTTTACCTGCGTCTCCAAGGCTTTGGTGTTGGGAGAGGCAGTGAGGGTGGGAGAGTGGAGAGAGTTGAGAGCTGTGAATGGCTCCTTTCCTTTCCTGCCTGCATGTGGGCAGGAGGAAAGAGAGGTGGGAGCAATTCAAAGCTAGAGAACTAATGGGGAGAGCTTACAGCGGGCACTGTGGGAGGGGACTACTATTGCCGCGGCCGCAGGGTGTAGGAGCTGGTTGGTGCGTGCATCTCAGGGACCCTGACTCCAGGGTCCCTTGGAGAGCTGGAAGGCATGAGAACTGCACAGCCCAGATTAATTGCTTTTGGGGGCCATTTCTTCTGCGGCCCACCAAAAATTTTCCACGGCCCACCGGTTGGTGACCGCTGATCTACACGAACCTTCATCCCTTTTTGTTATATCATTGCTGTTCCTAGCAGCTTTCTTTTACGGATTTTATAGAAATTGAATTAAATTCATGATTGCTGTCTGAATGCTCTGGTCATCCATATTTTAGTAAATGAAGAGTTCTCTATACATATGTGAACATCAGATGCATATTTACACACTTGCACAAGACAAGGGAAAAAAGAGTTAAAGAATCTTTGATAGATCAATGTTATATTGCCTAATGGAATAATGGGAGCATCTGGGGGATAGGACCTCTGTATTTGTATTGCTGCAATTTATATTTATTATTCTGTATTGTGCTGTAGAAGTGAAACCGGCAGCCCAGATCACAGCCCTTCAACTGTTGAACAAGAGTTGGCTGCTCTTGATTCAGAAATGACACAGAAGTTAATAGAACTCAAAGAAAAACAGCAGCAGCAGCTGCTGAATCTTCGACAAGAACAGTATTACAGTGAAAAGTACCAGAAACAAGCACATATTAAATTGGTATGTACCATACCTAAAAATTGCTTCCCTACTTTGTATGATGAATACTACTGCAAACATTGCACCCAAATCTAGTTTTGGCCTCTTCAGAACCTACCTATGGAGGTTTCTCCGTGACCCATCTCATGCCTTTGCTCCTTGGCATTATGCATGGATCTATTTGCTGACATATATCTCCATGTATCTTGGCATGGGACAGTTGAAACAGTGTGTGTATAGCAGGTATTTTTAAGATAGGGCAACCAAAAATATATATTACACTCTCTTTAGTCTTGTTGGTTCAATGTAATAGATACACAAATGTAATTTGTATTAAGTTATTTAGTTAATCTTTTTACTGTCAATGCCTTTCCTACTTTATGTATTTGTGATTACTGAGAGCAGATGCAAATCTTTCAGTTTTGCTCACCACAAATAACAAAGGGTGAGCTCTAATATATATTGTTATGATGGTAATACTATTGCTTGGGGATCTTTGCCTCTTCTAGCTTTGAAACTTAGACTGCTATGCCTAATGCAATGCTGTCACTCTAAAGTTTCAGAAAGCATTTTAAAATGAGCAGTTAAATTAGTGTAGCCTATAAAATTAAAAACAAGAGCTTTGATACCACTAAGATGTCTTCTAACTTCTTGTTTGTTCCAGAAAGCCTCCAGTAAATTTATGTGTTCTAAATGGAAGCTAGAATGCAAGCTATAAAGAACAAAACAATATTGTGTATTTATTGTCCCCAGAGCAGCTGCTATTTTTACAGCTGTGATTCAGGCGCCCTGCATGGAGCAGCCCTTTGGGCTAAATGAAGAGTCTGATCAGATAATAATAAATGCTTTAGAATATCAAGAAAAAAGAATGAGGCAATGGAATATTACTATTATTTCAATCTGTCCCAAAATGTGTATTTGTTGAGATTTATGATATTGTAACAAGCCTGGCTATTTTATTCCATCTGTATAATATGGTAAAACAAATTAGTGTGTGTTAATTTATTAAGCCATATGAACCAGAATAGGGACCTGGTATCACAGTTCACAAGTATGATTGTAAACATAGCTTCCTATTAAAAGGCATGAAATTCCAGTCATACCACTGGTAAGATAATTTAAACACTTATCCATCCTCACTAAGCATATGCTGCTGTGTACAGAAAACTTATCTGATGCTGAATCATAGAATCATAGGGTTGGAAGGGACTTGGAGTCCAACGCCCTGCTCAAACAGGAGACCTTACACCATTCCGGAAAAATTGTTGCCCAACTTCTTAAAAACCTATTATTGAAAAATTATTGAAATGCATTTCTCAATTTCACATGAATGTTCCCAGGAGACAGACATTAGGGCCCACTTGGGATCAGTGGAAAAGTTTCAGTGGCCCAGGCATCTGTTCAATAACAGGAAAAGTGATGGGAGAAACGTGCTCTTTGAGGCTTTCATTCCTGATTGAGGGATCAAAGAGAGTTGATCATCACAGAACAGTGCTTTGCATGATGCTTAACTCTATATGCTTTGATCAATCCTCATGATTGGTTAATATGCTGTAATTGCTGAAAGTTCCCATTTACTTTTCACAATGTGTAATATTTCAAATCAGTATTGATTTCACATGAATACCTAACTATGGAAAAATAGCCACATTGTCCTTTGACAAGTCTCTAAAATTCTTTCAGATAGGATGTTCTTAGGCAGAAGTCTCCAAACTTAGCAACTTTAAGACTTGTGGACTTCAACTCCCAGAATTCCTTTGCTGGCTGAGGAATTCTGGGAGTTGGTCCACAAGTCTTAAAGTTGCCAAGTTTGAGGACCCCTGTTCTTAGGTTTCAAAGCATCACAATGTTCAAGTTTTCCATGAAAACAAGTTGTTTATTTAATACTGTATATTGAATCTCATTTCTGTGCCATCCCAGTTCAAGACTTAGTTTGCTAAGATTAGGTAAAATATTTTGAATTGATGCTCTGGAATAAAATAGTCCTGCAGTAGTATAGTAGTATCTTTGCTCCAGTTGAAGACAACATTCTTGGGACTCCTAACTTAGCATAGCAATTTATATCTATTTTTATTCAACTTCTATGGATTGAAGAACTGGCAGCTGGAAGAAGTCAGTGGCAAACAACTTTTGAAAGTTTTGCAAAGCAAACTATAGAGGCTTGTCCATCATCAGGAGTCATGGCTGCTTCGAAGGCACAAAATCATTAATTAGAACTTATTGCTGATTAATTTGTATATATTTACTTTTAATTCTATATATTTGGTCCAGTGGTACTGTATGTTTTCAAATCAAGTTTTCAGAACTTGAATTTTTAAATACTGTAGCAATTTGCTGGATTGTGCTTTCTGATGAGCAGATGGATTCTTATATGAAACATAATGGAATTTGTTCCTCATTCACTATTCTGTCATACTAAAGTTATGTTAGCATGATAACAATTAAGAATAATGTGATATTTGTAATGCATTGGAAATTAGTAGACAGAAATGGATGATCACAAGGTATCTATCTTAAAATAACAAGATGAGATACAGAGGTTCATAAATACAGTCCATGTAGGCCTGGTGGATTGTCTTAAGTTACCTCTCTCTTTTGGATGATATTGGAAAGTAACAGGGAGCAAAAATTCATCTGTCCTTGCATTAAGCATTATCAGTTCTTGACAGCATTGTCCCAGATCTAAACCATACAAGTCTGTATAGACCATAAGTCCTGTTCTGGTTAAAGGCAGGTTTTAGATTCAAATTAAATGTCTTCATGTTTGGGGCAAATTATTTCCATTTATTATATATGTAGAAGCGTCCTTACCATTGGACAGAGTAAAACATGTGGATTCAAGTAATGAATGTAGCAATATCCAGATCTAATTCTAGCTATTTTCTTTTTCTGATTCTTTCTATAATCCTGAGGTAAATGGTAGTAGTGCTTATTCTTTGCTGGCCTGATCTGATTGGGTTAATTATTTTGCCGAATTATTCTCTCTAGCTTGGCACAGGTGGGAAATGTCCCCTGACTGTGCCAATAGAAGGATGATTATTCAAGGAGTAATCATGTATGCATGTATATATGTATGTTGCTCCACTGATATGATATAAGCTCCTGGCCTATTTAAGTCAATATTAGTGGTAGCTTTTTAGCACTCATGGTGGGAGTCTTATCTTAGTCCTTCCTGAAGTTTCTGCCTCCCAGTTGCTCTCTGATGAAGCATCCATCCCGAGGGTGGAGCAGGTAGAACCCTAAAGCCTCATTATACACGTAGTCCTCAAGAAATGACAGGCCACTTAATGACCATTCAAAACAATCAACACTCCAAAACTACAAATAACCTATTTCAAGGTTATGACAGATGCAGCACTCACATGGTCATTCGCACTTACAACAGACCAGAGGAATGCTGCAGTGCCTTTGCTTGTCTTCTTCCCCTCCCCTCCCCACCGTACTTAGACTTGTTCCCCATGACTCCTGGAAACAGCTGCCATTTTCAGGGTCCCAACAATTCCCTGCTAAAATGGTGGCTGCTTGCAGAGCTTTCTCTGCTAATCAGCTGTCTGCCTATCAGCTGTGCATAGGAATGCTGCAAAGCTCTCCTGCCTCTCTAGGCTTTGGGCTTACTTGAGGCTAAACAGTAGAGGAATCAAATGAGCAAGGATACAAAATGTTTCTGCAGCTTTTTTCCACTGAAGTAAAAAAAAACAACAACACACACACACACACAAAAGTTACATCTAAAAGTTGTGCCAAAAAATGGGGGATGCTTGGTCTTTGCAAGCTTTAGCTCTCCTCCTGGCTGCCTATATAGTCCAGCTAGCACTTAAAGGCTGGACTAGCTATAGAAAAAAAATTCTCTTCTTGCTTGCTTGGTTCCTCTTTGATTCAGCCTGGAGTCAAGTTATAGTTTCAAAAGAGATATTGGCTGGGAAAGCAGAGGGACAGTTTAGTTTTAGCACCTAGCTGGGTCGGCAGGAGGTGGGAAGAAAGATCAATGAGTCCATCCCTACCAGCTTCTTTGTTTTTATTATTGAAGAAATGTGGCTTCTGGAGGGAAGGAAGGGGGCATTAAGGTAGGGAAAAGTTTTGGGAAGCTCGTCCTGAAGCTACCTTTTGTGCAAAGGCCCTCTTCTCAAAGCCTAGAGTGGCAGGAGAGTTCTGCACCCTCCCCATGGACAGTTGATAGGTGAACACCTGATTAAAGAGAAAACTCCAAAAAGCTGAGGAACTAGTTCTTGTTTTGCCCCAGAAAGGCAGAATATATTGGCAGGAGGAAGGGCAGATGCAGAATTAGGAAAGACAGGTGAGCCCAGGGTTTTCCTTCCCCATTGTTTCTGGTTGGCAAGTAGTCCGCTATGTTGCGGCCCAGTATCTGGGGATGGGGGAGGCCTGAAGCAGGAGGGCTGGTGCTTGCATCAGGTCTTCCAGGATCTTCCCCTATTCCTACTTAAAGTCCCATGCACTCATTTAATGAATTCATTGGGGAGAACAAGAATGGTCATTACTTGAGACTGTTCATTTTACATTATTTTGATCTTCTACCCTAATGGGTAGGCTCTGTTAGGATCACAACCTGAAGATTACCTATGCAATTCTTACCAACTGAATGTGGCTGGTACAATTTATGCCATATCTTTTTTTTTTTTTTTCCTTCCAAGCTTATACAAAAACTGACAGATGTAGCAGAAGAATGCCAAAGCAACCAACTAAAGAAGTTGAAAGAGATTTGTGAAAGGTAAAGACCATTTACCAATTATTTTGACGACCATTCTGTATGTACTTACAGAAGAGTTAAGACAGAGGGAGTCACTTCTGGGTGAATGTGCATAGCGTAACTTTTGTTCTGTTTTCTTCTTTCATAAAAACAAATCTGGATTTGTTGAAGAGAAAAGAAAGAGTTAAAGAAAAAGATGGACAAGAAAAGGCAAGAGAAGATCACTGAAGCAAAGTCCAAGGACAGAAATCAAATGGATGAGTAAGTGCGGTCTTCAGTTCTCACCTTCATTTGTATCCAGAAGACCTGAAACACCAATAGAAAAAAATCCTAATACTTTTTAAAAAATGTATGTTTAACTATCACCTTCCACATATTATATTAAAAAGCAGGCAGAACAGTAGTATAGATCCCCACTAGTGATCCCCACTACTGATTGTCCATTATTTTTCCTTTATTTAGAAGAGCATCCTTCCTTGAGGATGATTTTGTTTGAATCATCCTCAAGGAAGTTTGCATTCAATCATAATGGCACTCATAATAGTGCATGACAAAGAGCACACAATCTCTTTGAAATAAAAGATTAAATCATTTTGAAATCTGATGAAGAATACACTGGGCAATATATGTAAAATTTGGCTCTGATTTTCTCTTAGTGAAGTTTACCAATTATTTTATAAACAGATTATTTGTAGTAGAAAACCAGTAACAAGTGATTTTAAAAAATAAATGGGATTAATCATTTTTAATTTTCCTCTCAGGGAGAAGACAGAAATGATTCGATCATATATTCAAGAGGTGGTACAGTACATTAAAAGAGTAAGTCTACTACCTACAACACGTATTCACCTTGGCATAAAGATTACATTTAAATATTTAGCTGATTTGCACATTGTGATTATCTTGAAATAGCAAAACCCCAACATAATAGTAGCCTTATTTTTGTGCAGACAATTTGCAGTCCCAATTTCCAGATAGTGCTAAATTTTTATAAATTTAGTTTACCATTTTTCCTTGATTCTCCAGAGGCAGATCAGTTCTTACCTGGCTGCAAATATAACAGCACCGCAACTGAAATAAGAAGGAATACAGAGAAGTTGAACAATTGTGTTTCACATGTGGAACTTCAGTTGCTTCTTGTTTTGCTATGGAATGTGATTTTGGTTTTGGTTTTTTTTCTTGTCTGATACCTTGAATACTTTTGGTGGCTGAGTGGCCATATATATTTGTTCAATACATACATACATTCACACACGCATGAGAGGGTCCTTGGTGCTCTCTGAGTTTGCTTGTTTTCTTGACGACGTTTCATTATCCTGATTAACTAGGATACTGAAACATGGGCAAGAAAACAAGCAAACTCAAACTCTCCAAGGCCCTCTCATTTCAACCCTGAGCTACAAATATTCTCCTTTATGCATGCCTACTTCAGAGGAACACAAAATAATATCTTTAAAATCCAGACTCTGTTCTTGCATGGCAAAGTCATGCCCCCAAAACGCTGTTCAGAAATGGGTAAAAAGTCATTTAGTTGCTGTAAGATGTCATGACAAATCAAATAGAGCACTTCTAAAAGGAAATACTTCCCACTAACATGCATGAAAAAAATGGTTCTTTATGGGCAAGCTTTATTTTGGTGTAGTGGTTAAGCACCATCAGGCTGGAAACTCAGAGATTTGTGAGTTCTAGTCCTGCCTGAGGCACAAAGCCAGTTGGGTGGCTTTGAGCCAATCATTTTCCCTCAGCCCTTGGAAGGAGGCAATGGCAAATCATTTCAGTAAAACCTTGCCAAGAAAACTGCAGGGACTGGTCAAGGCACTCTCTGAGAATCAGACATGATTGAATAGAATTAAAAATAAAATGAGTATGCTGGTCAGTATCTAGTTATTTTTCCTCATCTCTTCAAAGCTCTGTGATTTGCATGTTGTCGATTGAAAAAAAAATGCTGTTTTTTGTAAAGCAAATTAGCAGTGAGACCAATTAAGCCATTCACTCTCTTCAGAGCATATGGCACTTCACCTAATGACACAGAAGTTGGTATTAAAAAGTATCAACACACTCCAACAGATTTGCAGGAACATAAATATGTTTAGATTTTAAAAAGGACAGTGTGCCCTGCAGTTAATACTAGCTAGTTGGCCTAATTAAATGCTGTAGCTAATCACCATATATTAAGAATGTATTTTCCATTTTCAGCTGCACATTTCCAGCTATTAAAACTTTTAAATTTGAAACAAATCTACTGACATGCCCTGAACTCTGACATGAAAGAAGTTGACTATTTTAATAATGATGACATTATTTTATGTCAAAATGTTCTCTAAAACTTTGTTACCCAAGACAATTATGATATTGTGTTTTTGAGTGTTGAAACTGAGGAATTCAGACAGACATGTGAAGTATAGTGGACTTTGTTTTTAATTACAGCTAGAAGATGCCCAGACCAAAAGGCAGGAAAAACTTGTGGAGAAACACAAAGAGATTCGTCAGCAAATACTGGATGAAAAGCCCAAGGTAAGAGAACTTGAGCACTAATAAGTTCATAATTAATAAGTATGAGGCTTATATCAGGTATATGTACACATATTTCATGGTGTGGAAAAGCACAGGTATATATTTTAAATACCATCCATCAAGGGTATTGTTGACCTGTGGATTGATAAATGCCTATCATTTTGTTGGGAATATCTTTGACCAGCAGAGGGTGCAATACATTGATAGATATGTAAAAAAAATAGCACATTTACTCTTGTTCTGTTGTAACACACAAGTAAATTTGGTGTGTGTTTTTTTTTCATCTCAGCAAATTAGCAAAATGCAAAGACTAGTATGCTATAAGATGCTTTTTCAAGGTGCAGATATTATGAGGCATGTTTTGAATTCTTGTCTATTCTTCTCAGCAAAGCAGATGGCGTATGCATGCACTTTGAACATATCGTATTTGTTTTGTTGGTTTTCCCAGTCTCTTGTCAAGAGGTCTGCAGTTAGTTTCCAATGGTTGTATTGCTTATTCTGGCAGCTGATACTATCCATGAAATTAATTCATTGTGGTTTTAGTTGTGCTTTTTACCAGTTAACAAATAAAGGCAATCATATAAATGTTTTATACTACTTCCTTGGTAAGTTCACTATAGTTATTCTTACTGACTACCCTTGTGATCGTACAGGAAAATAGATGACATTTTATCTTTGATTTTTTCTTAAGTGTATGGAAATTATAAAACGAGTAGCTATATTTTATAGTCCTTGAAGGCAGAAAATTAGAGTTAATATAATATTCAAGTCAGAGCATTTTTCCCTTTTGTTTTCTTATGACTCAGCTTCTTATACAAGCTAACGATTTGAAAAAAGATCTGGAATGTACATGTTGTTTTAAATGTGGAGAAGAGATATGCCTCTGGTTGAAAACAGAAACTATTCTTTGAGTTTGGGTGCCAGCCAAAATTCTGAAGAATTAATGGAGAACATAATAAAATCTAGTGGAAAACCCTTGTGATATATTTGAAGAATCTCCCTTCTCCCAAGTAGCCCAACAAACATTGAATATGTTCAGAGTTCAAGACATGTATTCTTTAATTATTTGTGGGAACAGGCGGAAGGAGATAAGGAATGGAATATCCTGAATAGAAGCATTTGATACTGCAATATTCAATATTGCTTAGACAATGAATGATCTTTTCTTGATAATATAATCAACCATTGTTTGTCACCTTGAAACTCAAAGGGCAGATTTCTCACTTTCCTAAACTGGAGCTGGTATATACCTGATTATTTCTTTCAAGCTCATTATCTGGAAATATGCTTGCTTAAGGTATTTCATGATTAGATATAAACAGGGGTAATACAGGTATTTAATCAGCTTTCGATAAGCTCTTTATCACTTGCCTGAATCCCATATTGTGAACCTGTTTCAACTTCACTGAATTCCTGCAGTTTAGTGTCATGGCATCATACAACAAAATTAAAATTAGAGGCACTGATAATTTAAAATTTGTCTTTCTGTCATGTATTTAAGGTTTTTTTTTTTCTGGGTACTGTCACTAAGCTCCAGGTGTGTCCAAAAAATAAAATCAAGAAATTGAACACAAGTGGCATGCATTTTTTTTTTCTTACAATAGTAGCTGCAAATTAATTCAGTTGTAGACTGAGAAATGTTGCTGCCCAACTATAAATTACCTACAAGTTTTATCTGATGTAATATGCTGCCAAACCATCTGTGGAGTATTTGTACACTCTGCTTTAGCCATTAAAATCATCTCATTTTGGAATTCATATCCTCTTTCCAGATAATCTGGGTTGACTAAATCTAACTCTGACTTTTTTAGAACTGAAAGCAGTGAGTGCTATCACACATGAGGAAAATTCTGCCTTTGCCTTTCCCTTCTCCCACCTCCCAAATACTACCTGGCTGTGGAAAATTAGGAAGTTAATCATGCACTTATTAAGAAAACTTGGGGAATTAGCTCCCCCCCCCCACTGTGCCTCAATCTCAAAAAGAAACTTCTTGCCAGTGATCCTGCACCTCATGTGCAAGTGTTTTGCTTTGAAATTTAACAGATTAATAGATTTGGAAGGGACTTGTAGGTCATCTAACCCAAACAGAGACCTTGTAACATTTCTGACAGATGGCAGTCTCGTCTCTTCTTGAAAGCTTCCAGTAATAAAGCTCTCACAACTTCTGAGAGCAAGCTGTTCCATTGATTGATCACTCTTGCTGTCAGAAAATTTCTCCTTATTTCCAGGTTGAATCTCTCCTTGCTCAGTTTCCATCCATTATTCCTTGTCTGGCCTTCAGGTGCTTTGGAAAATAGCTTGAACCTCCTTCCTTTCTGTGGCAGCCCCTCAAATATTGGAAGACTGCTATCATGTCTCCCCTTGTCCTTCTCTTCACTAGACTAGCCATGCCTAGCTCCTACAATCATTCATCATACGTTTTAGCTTCTAGGCCCCTAATCATCTTGGTTGCCCTTCTCTGCACACTTTCTAGAGTCTCAAAATTGAAGAGGCTGTCTCTCTACTATTCACCCACCCATTTCTCAGGTAGAGAAAAATTGGAGTAGCATTGCTAAATATTGGGAAAGAAAGTTTGTTTTCCACTGATGAACAACTTTAGCAACCAATGGATTGTAGTGTAGTAAGACCCAGATGAAAGATAGTCCTCAATTTGCAACCATTCTTTTAGTGATCATTCAAAGTTACAGTGGCACTGAAAAAATTGTTTACAACCAGTCCTCACACTTACAATTGACACAGAATCTCCATGGTCATGTGATCAGGATTCAGGTGCTTGGCAACTGGTACATATTTATGCATTTGTACTTGCACTTAGATTTATATACCCTTTATAATGCTTTACAGCCCACTCTAAGTGGTTTACAGAGTCAGCCACTTGCCCCCAACAATCTGGGTCCTCATTTTACCCATCTCAGAAGGATGGAAGGCTGAGTTAACCTTAAGCCTGGCCGGATTCAATCTGCCAAATTGCAGGCAGCCAGCGGTCAGCAGAAGCAATTTGCAGTAGTGCACTCTAATCACTGCGCCACCGAGGCTTTACAAAAGGCGCAGCATCCGAGGATCACAGAATTGCCATTTGTGAGCTTCCCAGCTGGCTTCTAGCAAGCAAAGTCAATGGGGAAGCCGAATTTGCTTAATGGCTACATGATCCACTTAACAACTCAGTGATACAGTTAACCCTGGCAAAAAAATGTTGCAAAATTGGGCTTCACTCAAGTAGCATCCACTTTGCTTAACAGCAGAAATTCTGGTCTCAATTGTGGTCCTAAGTCAAGGGCTACCTATATCAGTGACACACTTTTCTTATCTCTATCTGTGTATTAACACATTTATCAACTCAAGAATGCCTGTGACAAACCTAAACTCTCTTTTTTTTTAATGGGCACCACCAATAGGTGAGATTTCACTATATCTCACTTCTTTGATATTTCTTATCTGTTGAATCGGAGTGAGGTTTACAAAAGCATACAAGATGACAAATTTGTTTATGTAATTTTTAGTATTTTGGATATTGAATAAGGTGAAAGAGAAAATATATTACACTGCTGTTTCATTATATCTCACTATGTCATAAAATCACAGAAAGAAGAATACAAATATAAACAATCAGCATACAACTTCATTAAAAAAAATTATGTATATAACTGCCATTCTGTTGGGCAGATAGGCAGACCTCCATACACACACACACACACACACACACACACACCCCTCTACCTTCATACACATCCATCCAACAATGTAAATGTTTTTCAAGATTACTGATTAGGCTTGTGGGACAGTTGTACAAAACAGTTGTACAAGGCTGGAATTAATTAATTAATTTAGCAGTATAATTGTGGCAGTAGCTAAACATTATCTGAAATTTGTATTCCAAGTTTAATTGCTTATAGTTTTTTAAATTGCAATCTCATCTGGAAATATTAAGTGGACAAACTGGGAAAAAAAATGAGTAACAGGGTGAAATCAGATTAATTGTTTCTCTTTTTTCTGTTTATAGGGTTTTTTTTTTATAATGTGGACCAAGACAGCCACTATTTGGGATTGTTAGACTAGAAAAGAGAAATTAACAAATAGGGAATTACTTAATAAGGAGGAAAGAATAGCATTTACTCAAGAGTTCTTTTGTCCCTCCTGAGACTACCCTATCCACAGTATCCAGGAAATGTTTCCAAATTAATTTGATCCTTTCCTTATGAAGATGGATCCAATGTTGCAGCTACCACTTAGTTACATTAATTTAAAGATGCTTCTGGCTTCCCTTGTGTGACTGCATATACAAGTAGTCCTCAACTTATCACTGTAATTGAGCCTGGAATTAGTTGTAAGTGACGCTGGCAATTGTGGGTCACGATGTCACCGTTCCCGGCTTTATTACCGATTTTGTGGCAGTCATTAAATGAATGACACATTTGTTAAGCAAACACCCTGGTCATTAAGTGAACCAATTGTACCCAGTGGGCATTTTTTTGTTGGAAACCAGAAGTAAATACTGGTTTCTGGTTAAAAAAAAAAAAAATTGCAAATTGCAGTCTCAGGACCATAGGGCTCTGCAAATGGCCAAAAATTCAGGCCAGTTGCCAAACTCCCACAATGCAATCAGATGACAGTAAGAGGAGGAGCTTAAATTGAGTTTTTTGGAGTGTTTGGGGGGGGTCCTTTGAAATGGTCTTTCATAGCTTTTTTGGAGGGGTCTGTTGTAATTTCAAATGGTCGTTAAACAGTTTTAAGTCAAGGAGTACCTGTATATCTGTGGTACACACAGTGAAAGAAGATATTACAGAATAAGCAGTGGGTAAACCACTGATCTAGACCACTTCTTCTCACTTCTGAATGGTATATTTACATCAATCATGTGGGTAAATTAGGAAAGCAGGATCTTCATGAATAGATGCCAGTTGGACTCGGGCACCTGCATAGACTGCCATAAACCCTGGTTACTCCTATTACTCAAATATGTGGAATGGAGAATACATCTGCTGCAGTGGTGGTATTCTAGTGGTTTGGCCCGGTTCTGGTGTACCGGTAGTGCCGAAGACAAGACAAGACCGAACCGGTTCTCTCTGAGCTGCTGTTGGGCCCACCTGCCCACCAGGGCTCCCATACTAACCTTTATTCCCTGCTTTTGAAGCATAGCTGCTTTGTGCAGCACAGCAGATTGCCGCATGGCAGCTGCTGAAGCAACAGGGAAAGCACAGGATTGCAGGAAGTGAGTTGGAAAGCCTCTGTGCAAAGTATACATTTCGTGCACACGCACGTGCAAAGTGTGCCCACCAAGCCATGCCCACTGAACCGGTGGTAAAATATTTTGAAATGCACCACTGATCTGCTGTCTTTCTAATGACCATCTTCCGTGTCTGTTTTTCTTACACTGGAAGGAATGGAAGAGGGAATACTTGTGAGCACTTTGTGAAACCTTTGTGCCAGCTGAAACTACCACCCAAATTCCGAATATGTTTTCTTATAAGGAAACTCATTTTAGGCATACCTTAGCCTAGATAGTTTCATCCTTCATATTAATGGGAGAACAGCTGTTGTCAAGTGGAGCATATTTGGCTGACCTATTTTTACCCTACCTGTCCAGCAATCTAGAGGTGTCCTCTAATTGTAATTGCTTCCTTCCTTGTGCAGATATTAGAAATTCAATAATGCAGAAGGCAGTTTCCAATTATAGATGCCTGAAGGCATATGGGGACATGTTCTTCATCTTTGTGACATAACTGTTCACCTAGTGTTCTTTAATACATCCATTAATGATTTGAGGAAAGGAGTTAAAACAACACAATTCTGATGCATGGAACTTCCAGATTGGAAATGATTGCAGACACTTGACAATCCAAGATCTTGAATTTATATATTCTCAGCTGATTAGATGCTTTGATAAAACTAAAAGAGAGTTGAAGTATTGACTTCAGTCCAGAATCAGTGTATTTAGAGCGGGCCCACTAAAATAAATTGAGCTTCAATTAGCTAGAGCAAATGTTTATGTCTCATTGATTTCAGTTGGTGGACTCTAATGGTTATTGTATTCAAATTTAGTCTGCTCGAAGTAAATGTGAATTTTTGCATCTCGTTAGAACAAAGTCCTGATATGTAAGAAATATTTTCTAATATTTATTAGGAAGGAGGTCAACCTATAGATCCTAGTTAATCAGATAGTTTTTGATCAGCAGTATGATGTTTTACAAATGCTACAGCAAGGGTGTCACTCCAGCTCCATGAAGGGGGAAAATGTCGCAAAATGTCATGTGACGCCAATGTGATGCCCCAAGTTTCACACACGTGTCCTACAGTATACTATATGCAGTCACAGAGAAAGGTCCGCTGTAAGACAAAGAATAGACCTTTCTCTTTTGCACAGCACTGGTGAGTTGTGTTCTTTTCTAGAGTGCTACATTATGTTGCCCTATTTCATAAAAGGCACATGGAAGTTGGAAATCATTGAGATGAAAGCAACAAAATTGTTCAGACATCTGGAGAATTTCATATGTAACAAGTCTAAAGAAGCTGAGGTTCTTTAATTTAAAAGAGAGAAGGATTAACTTAACATAGACAACAAAGTCTGCCCAAAGACACATTTGGTCTTATCTTCTGTTTGTGAAAGCAAGGTTTGAATTTCTTTCTGTACATAGATTCACCTTGAACGTTTTTTTGTCTTGCCTTTTTATTTATAATCCTGATAGAATATGCTATAAACTCAGGAATCTTATTATTAATTTAATTGTGATCTGCCTCAGCAACTGAACTATTCAGAAGTGTTATGCCACTAGCATGATTCTGTATATCCATATTTATATAAACTAATATAGACAAATATATGCATTCTTTTTCTCACTCTGACTTTCACAATCACACACATTCAAGAAAACATGCTGTGCTTTTTGCTATTGATCGGAAGGTCTAAGCTATAGGTGCTAAAACACATCTGTCTTGTAAAAATGAGGCTACATAAAAATACATTAGATCTTCATCATAGAGAAGAATTGAAATAATAATAATGCAGGTTGACTGTGAAAGAAGTTTGACCGGTAGGTCTTCTCTTCACAGACTTTTAGCCATTCTAAGGCATCTTCAGCTAAACCAGAGAAATTGAGCATACATGTGGAAGGTCTTGCAGGATTGTGAGGTCAACCCAGTTCTCTTGTGCCCTTTTGGCTCTTATGTACTCACATCAATGCTTTTAAAAGGCTCAAGTTCTATTCCTTTTTTAACAGAAGTATGCAGCTTTTCCATAGAAGACAATTAGACCAGCCCAAGGCCCAAAACAGAGAGTTTTAGATACCTATATCAGATGGTTTTAATGTCTCACACTAACCCCATATGTTGATTGCTTGGTAAGCCACTAAGATCCTCACTAGAGAAGGCATTGCCTTCATGATCTTTTCCTCTAATGGGAAAAATATTGTCTGCAATATTTTCTGGACAACAAAAAGCATGTAACAACTTGGGCTGACATCAGGAACAGTTTGAATCAATCTGTGGAAACCCTTTCAAAATGCTGCCAGCTATTCTGAAGTATCTTTCTTGTGGCCATGACTCCCATTCCTATTCTACTTTGGGGAAGAATCAAACGCAAAAGATTAAAATCCCATTCTTTTTCTAAAAACCCAGGTTGGGAAACCCAATACAAAATAGTGTAGTAGCAACCAAAGCCAAAATGAAATCTATGTATTGATTGACTGCACTGCTACAAAGTACTGTAACAGAACTACAAATACTAATATGTAAATAAATGGAAAAATATGAATTGTAAAGAACACTCTGTTGTGTATAAATAATATAAACATACCCCCCCCCCAAAATACCATAACAGGCACACATCTTTTTCAGAATTGCTTTATTTAGTTAGTGCTCAGTACAAGCAATTGAATGAAAAGATGAAGGGTTTGTTGATTTGTATCTTCAGATTCATAGGCATGAGAATCAGACATCATCTGAGGTAGAAGGTTTCACCTAATAGTTGAACACTGCAGAATAATATGCTTATAATATTTACCACTGGGTGGTATTTTTCAACAAGTCATGGGAGGCATGGAACTAATGGTAAAGGATTTTCCAGTGTGATGAAGCTGAAGAAATAAGGATCTATTATAAGTTACAAAATAACACAATGCAGACTTTGTATAAAACATAATGCAAACTCTGTATAAAATAAAAGAGAGTATTTTCTAATGTGCATGGCATAAGAAGAACAGCAGCTATGCAGCTTTGCACTGAAATGCAATTAGCAATACACAAAGTAGTAAAGCAAGCAATAACATAGGAGAAAAAAATCAGAACAAAACAAAAAAAATTATGAAAAAAATGACTGTGTTAATTGCATTGCAAAAGGCAAAGCATACCCAGGGAGAAAAAGATAAACTTGTTGTTCTTACTTATTCTTATTTATAACAAAAAATGCAGTAACTCTTAATAAATTATGCTAATTTTGTGTTTGAAAGCAGGGTCATGGGAATTTCAGAATGCTGTTTAAACAACATTCACAGCAAGCAGTGAACCTAAAACCTTTCCCTCTTGCTCCAAAACCTGTACTACCTTTGGGAGTAGCCGTGATTTGAGCGCTTGTAACATTTTCAGATCAGCAGGTACAATAAAATTATAGTGAAATTGTTATGTTCTTGCATGGGCGCTAAGGAGGAGACGAGCCGGTGAACAGTGAATTTCAAACTCTTTATTTACATGTGTAAAAGCTCAGCTCTATGGCCGCAATGGCCCCCTTTATATAGGCAAGCTCTTGAGTATTTAACCAATGAAAACACAGGGAGCGCTAGCTCCGTTAACTAATGGGAGAGGCTCGTTAATAACCAATCAGATTCTCCTGAACGGACCAATCCGATGTCGCTATTATCGGCCAATCAGAAGTGCAGGGCCAGAACCCTGCACTTTACTTCAAGCTCTTAATAATCTTTATTCAAGTACTTTTATTAATTCACAACACCCCTTCCCCCCGGGTTTCGTTTAAGGGGTGCAGTCACGTAGTCTTTGAGGTAGGCAGGCTGTTTTGATTGTCTGTTTGATTTACGTTGTTCTCCCGGTATTTGGCTACAGTCTTTTTTTTTGGAACAAATTTTATTGATTTTAAAGACAAACAAACCATCATTAACCATTAAATACATAAAACCTCTTTCCATTATTAATTTTACAAGTCAAGTAGAATATTATTTTATGCAACATAATTCTGTTTTACACCATTTCAATAAAAACAAATAGATATCTCTTAACAAATTTCTCATTATTTCTCTTTTCGTATTCAATTTCATTGTTACTATTATTATTTTCTATACTTATTGAATTTATAGTCATCATCTTCATTCCTCTCTGACTTGATTACCATTATTCTCATCCAACATTCCTCCGAGGTTTTATTAATTCTCAAACAAAACATAGATACACAAAACACAAAAATATAAAACTTCTTTTAAGAAAGTAGTTTGGCCCCAGATTACCTCTCTTTGTATGGACTTCAATTAAATTCGTGCTCATCTTATATACCATTACCTATCTTATTTACCATTCTATATCTTCTATGTAACTTCTCCCCGCTTTTCATTCTTCTTATTTCTATTTTATTTACCGTATATACTCGAGTATAAGTCGACCCGAATATAAGTCGAGGCACCCAATTTTACCAAAAAAAAACTGGGAAAACCTATTGACTCAGGTATAAGTCGAGGGTGGGAAATGCAGCAGCTACTGGTAAATTTCAAAAATAAAAATAGATACCAATAAAATTACATTAATTGAGGCATCAGTAGGTTAAATGTTTCTGAATATTTATTTCAAAGAAAAACAGTAAACTAGCTCTGTAAGTGGAAAAGAGAGCCAACAAAACCAATATGGTATCAACAATAACTTTAAAAGTACAAAAACCTTAGCTCAATCAGCAACCAAGCTAAAACACAAGAGTTAAAATCCTTCAAAACTGGATTCCTCATCATCATCTGTATGTCCAAACAGAGTCACTCTCTCCCTTGCAAGAAAAAAGCATGTGTATGTGCTGCATGTACATCCTGTTTTGGAGAGCCACCATCTCTTTCATAGCCCTCCCTCATGCCTCCATTGCATGTGCACACATGCCACGGCTCAGTAGTAGGTCAACATACAGATGTCACACTAGGTTCCCTCCTCAAAAGGAACATCCAACCTTTCTTGAGAAGTACAAACTTCATCTGTTCAGGATTGTGGTGACAAAGGTGAAGGAGGATGGGGCTGAGAGAAGGGAAGGGAAGAAAAGATCATTGACAGGGAGAAAGACAGGGAGAAACACCTGGAAGTGTGAGCCCTCGAGTTTCCTTAGGGAAGACCAGACAACAAGGGGAGAGGAGAGGAGGAGGAGGAGGAGAGTTAAAAAAAAAAAGAGTGGGAAGCCAACTCACACGTGCCATCAAAGCCAGGGGGAAGCGGGGTTTTCTCCACCTGCTGCTACCAGAGGAGTGCGGGGGGGGAGTGCGGGGAAAGGGGGTTCGTGCCAAGGCTCCGCAAGCGATTACCAGATTTGCAGCTCCGTTTGTTGGCGAAGCTGGAAGCGCGCCCGTTAATGGGGAAGGAGAGCCCGCAGCTCCGAAAGTCTTTTCACCGTTGGGGACTGAACAGGAGAACCGCAAATGCCGCACTCCCGAGGAAACAAACCGCCAGGCTCAGGCAGCCTCCTCCGCCCCCTACCCTAGCAGTGAAGAGCTGCTCCGGGGGCTCCCGCCACGGCGCAGCCAGTCACTTTGTCTCGCTGCCCTCGGAGCAGCTCTTCGCTGCTAGGGTAGGGGGCGGAGGAGGCTGCCTGAGCCTGGCGGTTTGTTTCCTGGGGAGTGCGGCGTTTGCGGTTCTCCTATTCAGTCCTCAACGGTGAAAAGACTTTCGGAGCTGCGGGCTCTCCTTCCCCATTAACGGGCGCGCTTCCAGCTTCGCCAAGAAACCGCCAGGCTCAGGCAGCCTCCTCCGCCCCCTCCCCTAGCAGCGAAGAGCTGCTCCGGGGGCAGCGAGACAAAGTGCCTGGCTGCGCCGTGGCGGGAGTCCCCGGAGCAGCTCTTCGCTGCTAGGGGAGGGGGTGGAGGAGGTTGCCTGAGCCTGGCGGTTTGTTTCCTGGGGAGCGCGGTGTTTGCGCTGTGGCGGGAGCCCCGGGAGCAGCTCTTCACTGCGAGGGGAGGGGGCGGAGGAGGCTGCCTGAGCCTGGCGGTTTGTTTCCTGGGGAACGCGGCGTTTGCGCCGTGGCGGGAGCCCCCGGAGCAGCTCTTCGCTGTTAGGGGAGGGGGCGGAGGAGGCTGCCTGAGCCTGGCGGTTTGTTGGCGAAGCTGGAAGCGCGCCCATTAATGGGGAAGGAGAGCCTGCAGCTCCGAAAGTCTTTTCACTGTTGGGGACTGAACAGGAGAGCCACAAACGCCGCACTCCCCAGGAAACAAACCGCCAGGCTCAGGCAGCCTCCTCCGCCCTCTCCCCTAGCAGCGAAGAGCTGCTCCGGGGGCAGCGAGACAAAGTGCCTGGCTGCGCCATGGCGGGAGCCGCCAAGAGGAAGAGGGCCGCCCTTTCCTGGGGAGCGCGGCGTTTGCGGCTCTCCTGTTCAGTCCCCAATGGTGAAAAGACTTTCGGAGCTGCGGGCTCTCCTTCCCCATTAACGGGCGCGCTTCCAGCTTCGCCAAGAAACCGTCAAGCTCAGGCAGCCTCCTCCGCCCCCTACCCTAGCAGCGAAGAGCTGCTCCGGGGGCAGCGAGACAAAGTGCCTGGCTGCGCCGTGGCGGGAGCCCCCAGAGCAGCTCTTCGCTGCTAGGGTAGGGGGCGGAGGAGGCTGCCTGAGCCTGGCAGTTTGTTGGCGAAGCTGGAAGCGCGCAACGCAGGAGCTCGCGGGGGCCCCGGGCGCCCGTTAATGGGGAAGGAGAAGCCGCTTCGGGTCCCCTGTGAGGCCCTCAGCGGGTAGACAGCCGCGGCAGCGATGCTGCCCTGGAGGCACGATCAGTTGCAGCCACGCCAGCACAGGCCAGGCATGGTGCCGTAGCGGCTGACTCGAGTATAAGCCGAGGGCGGGTTTTTCAGCACAAAAAATGGGCTGAAAAACTTGGTTTATACTCGAGTACATACGGTAATTCATTTTAATTTAAATCATTGTATTTGTATTTTTTGTCCATTCTTTCCAAATTATCCATTTATCTCATTCCCTATAGTAAGAAAAATAAAAGAATTTCTCCTGAAATCACTGATCAGAGTATGATGCCTTTCTATCCTCCCCCTAAATTAATATTTAAAATAACGCCTGATACCCAATCTGATTCTGCTTAGTACATTCTACCTACTAACCTTTAAAGAGAAAAAATAATAAATTCATAATAATTAATATAATTAGATAATAAATCTAAATATTAAATCTTATAACATTCCGATTGTCTATTTCAAAAAACAAGTGCTACAATTTTATTAAATTTTAAAATCTGTCATTACTAAACATTTCAATATTTTAATCTTTTATTAATCTTATAACATTCTAGTTTTCTATTTCTAATACATAGTACCATCTTATGTACCTTGCAGAATCTTCTTTTTTAAAAAAATTATACCTTACCCTTTATCCCTAAAAAAAAATCCTTTTTTCCCATCTTGCTTGGCTTTTCCCTCCCTTTTCCCTTCCTTTCTTATCCTCCCTGGCCTTTTTACCCACCCCCCCACTAACCTCCGCCTTTTTAGCTTTCCTTCTCTGTTGTAATCCTTTCTCCTTTTGCTCAGTAACATTAAGTTGGTTTTGCATCTTATTTTTTCCTTTCTTAAGTGTTTTTTTAAGTCTTAAGTCCTTCATTTTCCTTCCTTTCTTTCTCCTTTCTCTCTTAATTAATTTTTTAGTTTCACTGAAGATGGCGTCTTCTTCTTCTTTTTCTTCTTTTCCTTCTATTTCCTCCATCTGTTGTTGTGTTTGCTGATAAATAGCAAGCGCCATTTCTAAAGAAAGGAAAGCTTCTTTCACAGAGTCCTTACTTTCTTGATATTCCTTTCTAAGTTCATCATCAAATAAAGCCATTCTTTGTTCTTAGAGCAACCAAAATGTTTCAAAAGTTAAAACAATTCCTCAAAGTCCCAGAGACATCAATCAGTCCAAACAGAGCACAAAGTTCTCGCTTTCTCTTCCTGGGATGGTATCAGTAAAAGGGAAAAGGAAAAAAACCCAATCTGTATTTTACAGCCTTGTTACAATCAATTTCTAGTCTCAAGATCTTCAAGGCATCTCCTCCAGCAAGATCTTAATTTTTTTTTTTTGTCCTCTCCCTTCCCACTTATAACAAGAAGCCAAGTTTTTACCTTTTATAAAAAACAACAGGTTTCTCAATGGCCATTTGTTGATTCCATAGGGAAGGAGAGTAAACTTTCCTTTCAGCACCTCAATTTTGCCGCTTGAAATCCTCCTCTGGAAACAAAGAATTTTTCAAAAAGTCATAATTCTCAGGATTAAACGCCTCTTAAAGTCCTGGATCAGCCAAAACTTTCTCTTGTAAACTTTCTCCCCTCTTCCTCTTGCTCAGTCTTACCCAGCTGCCGGCTTCTTTGTTGGCGGCCATTGCAGACTGCTGCTCGACCACCTTGAGAAAAGGGGGTTTTGCTGGCTGGGGAGGGGGTCTGCAACACACCCAAACCCCTCACCAGCTCCCCCCTCTGGAAACAAAGAATTTTTCAAAAAGTCATAATTCTCAGGATTAAACGCCTCTTAAAGTCCTGGATCAGCCAAAACTTTCTCTTGTAAACTTTCTCCCCTCTTCCTCTTGCTCAGTCTTACCCAGCTGCCGGCTTCTTTGTTGGCGGCCATTGCAGACTGCTGCTCGACCACCTTGAGAAAAGGGGGTTTTGCTGGCTGGGGAGGGGGTCTGCAACACACCCAAACCCCTCACCAGCTCCCCCCTATCTTTGGCTGCCTCTGCAAGGCAGCCTTAGCCTCCAAACCTGTCCGGATCGGAGGCACCAAAACGGCTAGCACGGCAGGGATCGTGCAGGACCGCGAAACCCTGCCTCTGGCGAAGCCGACAAACCAGAAGTCCCCAGTATTTGGCTACAGTCTTGTTGGGGTAGGACGTTATCTGGTGAAAAGGGTGCCTCCAGTTTGTATTCAAATTTTCGTTGCTGCAAATGTTCTCGACATCTCCTTGAGGCGAGCTCACCCCCATCCCCGATCATTCTTCACGTGTTGCCTCTGAGCAGTCATTACTTCTGCTTAAGCTTTTTGCCGTTTCAAATTCAGCTTCCTCGGTATCTCCTCCCCCCTCGGTTTGGAAGTCAGGGGACTCGGAGATCCCCAACTGTAGCCTTGAAGGCAGCTGATCAATATGGCACTTCCATATTCTATCATCACAACATCTCACGCGGTATGATCTGGGGCCAGTTACTTGGACTACAGTTGCCTTGACCCACAACGGATCGCCCGAAAAGTTCCTAGCGAAAACCAAGTCGCCTATCTGGAATTTATGGCATTTCCCACTGGATCCATGTGGTTTTTCAGGTTCATATGATGGGTGCAGATGGTCGAGGTGGGAGCGGAGTTTCCGCCCCATCAATAACCCTGGCGGGAGTTTTGTTGGTGACGCTGTGTGGAGTGATATGCTGCAAAAGGAGTATCCGGTTAATCTTGTCTTCTATATCGCCATAGTCCATTTTATGCAAGGTTTTCTTGACGAATTGTACCATGCGCTCGGCTCTTCCGTTGGCCGCAGGATGCGCCGGCCAGCGCATGTCGAATACTGCGGTCCGCCAGGTACTGTTCAAAGGACAGCGCAGTAAATTGGGGCCCGTTGTCGCATACCAGAAGGTCTGGTAATCCGTGTGTTGTAAATAGTCTGTCTAGTTTCCTGATGACTGATTCGGTTGTTGTATTTCTCATCTCATGGATTTCAAGCCAGTTCGAGTAGGCATCCACCGTTAATAAAAATGTGTGTCCTTTGGTAGGTCCCGCAAAGTCCAGATGAATACGGGACCATGGTCCCCTCGGTGTTTCCCATTCAGTCGGGGTTGCTTTCGGAGGGGCGTTGCCTACTTCCTGGCATTTGTGACAAGCTTTTACCCATGTCTCGATCTGCTTGTCGATACCTGGCCACCACGCGTAGCTTCATGCGAGGGCTTTCATACGCACGATGCCGGGGTGGCCATCGTGCAAGGTTCTTAGTATCGCTCGTCGTAACCGCTCTGGGACAACGACTCTATCACCCCAGATAATGCAGCCCTTCTGGGAAAATAGTTCCGTTTGTCGATTCTTGAATGGGACATAGTCGTCAGGTATCTGGTCCAATGGCCATCCCCGCTCGACCCAACTGAGGACTCGTGCTAAAATGGGGTCGCGTTTCATTTCAATTGCAATATCTCGGGCTGTTAGTGGCGGTGTTCGAAGTGTCTCGATCTGCAGTGTTGTAACTGTCGGAGCGGGGTCATCAATGGTCTCCGGAAGGGGTGCACGGCTCAATGCATCGGCGTGGGGAATGGCCTTCCCCGAGCGGTGTTGCAACTTGTAATTATATGCCGCCAAGAATTCTGACCAGCGAGTCATTCTGGGAGATAATATATAAGGTGTTGGCCTATCTCCCGCTATTATTCCCAGCAAAGGTTTGTGGTCAGTCACTATAGTAAAGGCTCGGCCATACACATATTCATGAAATCTCTTAACAGCAGACACAATAGCAAGGGCCTCTTTATCAATGTGACTGTAATTGCGTTCTGCTTTTGATAACGTCTTTGAGAAATAGGCAACAGGGGCTTCACTACCGTTTGGCAAAACGTGGCTCAAAATGGCACCCACTCCGAATGGTGATGCATCACACGTGATTGTTAAAGGCAAAGTCTCGTTATACTGCATCAAAACAGCATCAGAAGTCAATAAATTTTTCACGTCGAAACGCCTGCTCCTCTCTGTGTCCCCATACCCAGGTTGCTTTTTTGTCCAACAAACAGCGTAGGGGTTCGGCTACACTTGCTTTGTGAGGCAAGAAAACGTTATAAAAATTGATAAGGCCTAGAAAAGCCTGGAGGTCGGCCTTATTTCGGGGTTTTGGGGCATTTTTGATTGCCTTAAGTTTGCTATCGGTGGGGTGAATGCCTTGACTATCAATTAAATATCCTAAAAATTCTACATGATCCGTACATATTGACACTTGTTTTTTTTAACTTTGAGACCTGAGTCTTTAAATCTCTGGAAAACCAACCCCTTTAGTATTTTCCGAGTCGGGGCAGCAATTAACACATCATCAAAATATGGGACAACGCCTTTTATCCCTTGTAATAGTCTTTCCATCAAACTTTGAAAGATTCCCGGGGCTACGCTTACTCCGAACTGGAGTTTAAACGCACCTCGGTGCATAACGATCATTTGGGCCTCTGCCGTTTTTTTGTCTACAGGCAGTTGTTGGTATGCCTGGGCTAAGTCTAGTTTAGCGAAGACTTTTCCCCACCCCCCAGGGAATGGAGGAGGTGTTGCACCACCGGTACCGGGTAAGCGTTTTGTTGAAGGGCGTGGTTCAGGGTGGCTCAGTAGTCCCCACAAATTCTTATCGATCCATCCGGCTTGATGGGTGTCACGATTGGGATTTCCCAGGGAGACTGATCGGTTGGTTCTAACACACCCTGGGCTATTAATTTATCAAGCTGCTCGTCAATCTTTGGTTTAAGGGCAAATGGAACTCGACGAGGCTTAAGGCGTATAGGAGCTATTTCGGGATTGAGGTTAAATGATATCGGGGTCCCCTTGTACTCGCCTAGTTTTTCTGCAAAGACGTCCTGGAATTCTTGGACTAGGTCCTCTTCCCAGTCGCTGCTGCAGGTTTGGTGAATTCCGGCTACTTCAATTCTGAGTGGAGCGAACCATTGGAGGCCTAACAAACTAGGCCGATCCCTGTCGATTACAGTCAGGGGTAGGAATGCTGTATGGTACTTAAACGATACCTGGACTCAGCTGGATCCAACGACCGGAATTCGATTTCCTTGATAGTCTTTGAATATGAGTCTTTGGAATCTGAGGTCTTGCCGCCAGACAGTAGGGTCTTCCAGGAAACCATCGAGAGGGACGATCCTGAATCGACTTCCATCAGGCAGGGCTGGTTTTCGATGGCCACTTTCACTCAGATCTTCTTGGCATCAAGAGATGAGGCGTGACCGATCGTGATAGTTTGGTGAGCCTCTTCTCGCTTCTCGCTTCGTTGAGTGGTTTAGGGTTTTGTTTCTGTAGGAGTGGTTGTTCCATTGGTGGTTCACGGGTTCTTGCTTTACAGGATGGCTTCCTGTCGGTTGGCGATAGTTAGCCCCCCTCGAGGGCTGGCTGGGTCGTAGCTTGCTTCTATAGACCCATCTGATATGGCCTCTTTTCCCACACATATGGCAGAGCGCGTAGAGGAATTTGCATTCTAACTGGGGGTGGCTTGCTCCACAAGCAGCACATTGGTACTGCGATCTCAGGCGTTGGTCTCGTTCGGACCGAAGTCGGTGGACCTCTTCTTCATCGCTTTCTGATGACGATTCGAGGTCCTCGTGGTGGGCTGTCATAGGCTGTCCTTCTGACTGGGGTGAAATTTTGCGGGCGAGTTGGCGAAGTGGGGCGTGGGTGCGGCGCATTCGGGCAACCGACTTCCTGGTTGCTTCTGCTGCAGTAGCTTCAGTGATGGCATCTTTAAGGCTAATGTTGCCTTTCGCCATCAGCTTACTCTGTGTGCCTGGAGCATCTAATCCCAGAACTATTCGGTCTCTCAGGGCTTCTTCTAGGTCGGCAAACTCGCATAGGCCTCCCAGATTCTGGAGTTCCACTATGAAATCAGCAACACTTTCGCCCTTCCGCTGACTTCTCTGGTAAAATTCATGCCTTCTAACGAGTGTTGGCACAGTCGGTGCATAGTGAGCCCTCAGCAGGGGTTCGAGGACGTCCCAGTCCATAGACTTTACTTCTGCCGGTTTCGCTAATGCCTTGGCCATCTTGAACACGGTCAGCCCGCAATGAGTTAGGAATACCGCCCGTTTCTTTCCGGTCGTGGCATCCTTCAAATTGTTGGTCTCCAGAAACATTTGGAAACGATCCATATATGAGTCCCAGTCTTCTTGTGCCGGGTCAAATGGAGCGGGTGGTATGACGCCGCCGGACATGGTTCTGCCGTTGGTGTGTTTCAGCCACGTGCTCTGTTATAGTTCTTCGTCGTTCAATCAGCTCTGACGTCTCCACATCCCACCCTCGTCGCCAGTGTTATGTTCTGTGCATGGGCTCTAAGGAGGAGACGAGCCGGTGAACAGTGAACTTCAAACTCTTTCTTTACATGTGTAACAGCTCAGCTCTATGGCCGCAATGGCCCCCTTGACATAGGCAAGCTCTTGAGTATTTAACCAATGAAAACACAGGAAGCGCTAGCTCCGTTAACCAATGGGAGAGGCTCGTTAATAGCCAATCAGATTCTCCTAAATGGACCAATCCGATGTCGCTATTTTTGGCCAACCAGAAGTGCAGGGCCAGAACCCTGCACTTTACTTCAAGCTCTTAATAATCTTTATTCAAGTACTTTTATTAATTCACAACAGAAATCTCAACAATGTAGTTGATTTCTTTGTAAGGCTTGGGTTGATGATGTAATTCTTCACAATGCCAAGCTGGATAGCCTTCATTCTATTCATTTGCATAAACTTATTCTTTTCAAGTGAAATGGTTGTAAATTAGCTAAAGGATTATGAGCCAAATCCCCATAAAGCCAAACTCCCATAAAGAATCTGCTTATTCTTTTTTTTTTTGAATTTTTTTTTTATTAATTTTCTACAAACAAGACAAACAAAACATTAAAACATTCAAATCTCGTATGTACATCCAGTGTGTCAGTTGGTTCATCATTTTTGTGCATTCATTCTATAGTCCCAGTTACAGTTATGTTACATAACAAATCATATTATCAATCCAAACTTATATATCCTAATATCACTGAAAAAAAAAATTTTTTTTGACCATACTTTTAATCATTCATGCTTTATGAGCTAACAATACTTTAACCAGATTATTCAACAAATCATATAATCATACCAAATCGATCCTAAAAAACCCTTTATAAATATAATATCAAATAACAAAATAATAGCAAAATAGCAAAATAAAGATATTTCTTACTATCTAGCATTCTAAATATTCTATTATCGTATTTTATCATCTAGCCATTTATAAAAAAGATCCCAAATTTCATAAAATTGTTTATCCTCTTGCTCTCTAATTTCAAATGTCAATCTGCTCATCTCAGCACATTCCAATATTTTCTTAATAATTTCTTCCTGTAATGGTATTTTCTCATTCTTCCAATTTTTAGCAAATACAATCCTGGCCGCTGTTAATACATTTACAATCAGGTATTTCAAATCTTTACTATATATATCAGGTAAAATTCCCAATAAGAAGATCTCTGGTTTCAAGTCTATATGTTTCTTTGTCATTTTTTCCAACCACATGCGAATTTTAGTCCAATATTTTCTAGCATCCTCACAAGTCCACCACATATGGTAATACAAGCCGGGTATCTGATGACATTTCCAGCATTTTTCAGATTTGTTCTTAAACATTCTTGCTATTCTTGTCGGAGGAAAGTGCCACCTGTAAAACATCTTATACAAGTTTTCTTTATATGCTGTTGACATTGTCATTTTATAATTTTGAGACCACAATTTCTGCCATTTCTCTAGATCAATCCCATATCCAAAATTCTTCCCCCAAACAATCATAGTTTCTTTGACTTGTTCTTCCTCTAATTTCATTCCCAGTAAATAACCATATAATTTTTTAATCACCTTCTCATCAGTACCCATCAAGATCTTATCTAAATCAGTCTGTTTATCATAGAATCCCTCCGTTTTAGAATCTTCATCATACCTTGAATGTATTTGCGCATATGAAAACCAATTCATCCTTATACCTTGTTCCTCTAAGTTTTGAATCAATTTAAGTTCACCCTTTTCATCCAATAGTTCCCCATATCTAACTGTTTGTTCCTTCTTATAAATTATAGGATAGGAAAATGCTTCAATAGTCGATAACCAAACTGGAATTTTCAAATAACATTGTCTTTTTATCTTCTCCCAATTTAACCACAAAGACTCCCGTACATAATGTCTTCTAAAATAACCCTGTGTTTTAGTTCCCTTATACCATAAAAAAGCATGCCAGCCCAACAGCAAATCATGCCCTTCTAATGTCAACAACCTATGTTTTCTTAATGTTATCCATTCTTTGACCCACATCAAACTTGCAGCTTGATAATACAATTCCCAATTAGGCAGGCCAAAACCTCCTCTAATTCTAGTATCTTGCAAAAGCTTTAGCTTTATTCTCGCTTTTTTACCTTGCCATATAAACTTCAACATAATTTTATTTAAATCTTCAAAATAGTCTTTTCCAAGCCTAATTGGTATTGTTTGAAACAAAAATAAAATTCTAGGTAAAATATTCATCTTAATTGTTGAAATTCTCCCTATTAATGACAATTGCAAGTTTTCCCACTTCTTCAAATCTGTAGTTATCTGTTGTTTAAATTTTATATAATTATTCTCCTTTAATGTGCTACATCTTGTTGTCAAATATATCCCCAGATACTTAACCTTATTTGTAACTTGAATTTTCAAAAGATCTGCCAGTTCTTCTCTCTGTCTCAATAGCATGTTCTTTGTCAAAATCTTTGTTTTATCTTTATTTATTTTCAAACCAGCCACCTCTCCATATGTCTCTATCCTTTCCAATAACTTTGGAGCTGTTTCTAGCGGATCTTCCAGAATAAAAGCTAAATCATCAGCAAAAGCTTGTAGCTTAAATTCTTCCTTCTTAATTTTCATTCCTTTTATGCTTTTATCATCCCTAATATTTCTATTCAACACTTCCAAGGTCAACACAAATAGCAAAGGAGATAGGGGACATCCTTGTCTTGTGCCTTTCCTTATATTAATAAAATATGTAAGTTCCCCCTCCATCATTACCCTTGCTGTCTGTTTATTATATATGGCTTCTATTGCTTGAATAATTTTTTTAGCAAAACCCATCTGCTCCAATAGTAATCACATAAATCTCCAGTTCACGTTGTCAAATGCCTTTTGAGCATCTAGGAATATCAAAGCCATTTGCTTTTCAGGATGAGCCTCATAGTATTCCAAAGTGTCCAAGATTACTCTCATATTGTCTCTGATTTGTCTCTTTGGCAGAAATCCATTTTGATCTGGGTGAATAAAATTATTTAAATATTTTTTAAATCTTTCTGCTAAAATTGAAGCAAAGATTTTATAGTCTGCATTCAATAAAGAAATAGGTCTATAATTCTTAATTTGCAGTGGGTCAGTCTCTTCTTTCGGTATAAGTGTAATATAAGCCTCTGACCATGTTTTGGGTATCATCTTTTTTAACATAACTTCATTCATAATTTCTAACAATGGGATGCTCAATGATTCTTGAAATGTTTTATAGAATTCTGCTGGAAGCCCACCTGGACCCGGTGCTTTCCCATTATTTTGTCTCTTAAATGCTTCATTTAGTTCCATCATTGTTATATTGCTTTCTAGCATTTCTTCAGTCTCTTTAGGTATCTTCGGTAAATCAGCTTCCTGTAAATACTGTTTGACTTTTTCCTCATCAATATTCTCTTGTTTATATAGTTGCCCATAAAAATCTCGTATAATTTCTTTTTTCTCCTTATTCCCATAACAAACTTGGCCTTGTTCATCTATTAACTTCAATATTTTTCTTGATTCCTTCTCTTTTTTCAATTTATATGCTACCATCTACCTGATTTATTTGCATCTTCAAAATAATTTTGTTTAGAGTTTCTGATTTTCTGTGCCAATTCTTCTTTCTCTATTAATTCCATTTTATGTTTGATTACATCCAGCTTCAATTTAATATCCTTTTTCTGTGGCATTTTCTGTAATTCTTTTTCAAGACTTTTATACTCGTCTTCCAAGGCCTTAGAAGCTTGCCTTTTCCTAATATTCTTTTTTGTTATATAATCTATTATCAAACCTCTAGCGTATGCCTTCATTGTATCCCACACATTCTGCGTTGAAGTATCTTCTTTTTTATTTTCTCTGAAGAAAAAAGCCAATTTCTTCTCCATCCATTGTATAAAATCTTTCTCCTTTAAAATAGTATTATTTAATGTCCATCTCGATCTTTTTTTTTGTCCCTTCCATTTAATTGTCATTGGGCTATGATCTGCCCAAGTACTTGTTTCAATATTTGTTTCTTGAATATTGGATATTAATTCTGTTGAGATCCAAATCATATCTAATCTGGACCATGATAAATATCTATTTGAATAAAAAGTATATTGTTTAGCTTTAACATTTCTTTCTCTCCAAATATCTTTTAAAGTTAATTCATCTGTCATTTTAAAAAAAGACTTAGGGAGAGTCTTTCTATTTTGCTTTGTTGTTGTTGCTATATAGTCCAATTTATTGTCCACAATTCCATTAAAATCTCCCATCATAATTATATTAACATAGTCCAGTCCAATTATTTTCATGTGTAGCTTTTTATAAAACTCTTCTTGTTTATCATTTGGAGCATAAATTGCAATCAAGAGTATTTTCATATTATTATCTATTATTTCTACCATTAATACTCTTCCATCTTCATCCGTGTAGATCAATTTTGCTGGGATAGCCTCTTTAATGTATAGAACCACTCCTCTTTTCTTACATTGAGTCAAAGAAGTAAATATTTTCCCCAATTTTGGCTGTACTAACAATTGTTCATGTTGTTTTTTAATATAAACTTCTTGTAGACAAATTATATCAAATTTTAATTTCTCTAATTTATGAAAAGTTTTCCTTTTAACAGCTGAGTTAAGTCCATTTATATTCATTGTAATCAGTTTTTTTTCTTCCATGCTTATGCTTTATATTTAGGTCTAACCGCTCTCGTGGATCTCACTTCACGCTGTTCTTTGCTATCCACCTGTCCCCCTACTGCTCCTTTCTCTTTTTCAGTCTCCAGTTGTTCCTCTTGAAACTCAATTAATGAGACCTCTTTCTCTGCCTCCTCTCTTCTTCCTCCAAAAAATTCTGCATGGAAAAGTTCTGCTTTCTCAATTGAATCAATTCTATGTCTCTGCTCTTGTCACGTAAACATTAATCCTTCTGGAATCAGCCATCTATAATTCACTTCGTTTTCCAGGAGCATTTTGGTCAGAAATCGATATTCTCTTCTCATCTCTCTCACTCTTCTGGGTATTTGTTTTAAAACCACAACCTCTTTACCTTTGTATTTCAATGTTTTCTCTCTTACTACTTGTAATATTTGCGTTTTAATGGATTTTTTGGTAAATCTAATATGGACTTCCTTGGGTAATTTATTTCACATCGCATACCTTGTATAGACTCGATATACCTCATCTATTCCATCCATCAACTTTTCCTCTGTAATTTCCAAAGCATCTGCCAAAATTTCTATCATTATCGCAGCCAAATTTTCTCCTTTTTCCTCTTCTATATTTTGAAATCTAAGGTAAAATTCTGACCTTTCCATCTCCCACCTCAACATCCCACTTTTTTCTTGTTCAACCGCTGTTAATCTACTGTCAATATTTCCAATCTTCTCCTCTCTTTGTTTTCCTTCTTCCTCAATTTTTTGGAATCTCTCCTCATACTTGACCATCATCTGTTTAATGTTTTCCACTTTTTCATCAGTCTTCTCTGTTCTTTGTTCAATATTTTCTGTTCTTTGTTCAATATTTTCTGTTCTTTGTTCAATGATGTTTGATTTTGTCTTGAGATCTTGGATTCCTTGCATAATCATCTGTAAAGTTACTCTTTGTTGTTCCTTATCTTGCTTCAACATTGTCTGAATTAAACGTTGTCCTCCAGCTGGTGGGGAAGCAGAGGTAGAAGTAGAAATGCCATATAGTATTGGTTTCCTGCTCATTTCAATGCTTCCAAAGCTTCAAATTCTTTTTGACTTTTAATCCAACTGGTAGAGCAGCCAATTTTAATCCAAAATGGAAAACTCCAATAGTAAAAGGCACGAAACCAAAAAATAAACAGGGAAAAAGGAAGAAGAAGGATCTTCAGGTTCTTCTAGACCCTAATCCAATTACAAAGTAGCCCACCATAAAAAAGAAAAAATAGAAAGGAGAAAAACAAACAAACCCCAAAATAATAATATTGATTAAGAGCAAAGAAAAGCAAAAAGAGAAAAAACAAAAAGTTCCTTCAGGTTCTTCACACCTTAGTCCAGTTGAGAAGTCTCAATAATCAAAAAAGAAAAACAAAATGGTCCAAAAACATGGATAGAAAAAGCAAAAGAGTCCCAAGAAAAAGAAGAAAAATAAAGAAAAAACTCTGAGGCTTTCCCTTTAAAGTAAAAGGCAAAAATAAGAATATTACTAGAATTGAAATTTAGAAAAAGGCTGGCGAATGGGGTATATATATATATATATAAGAAAGCACACTGCACTTTATTTATTTATCCAAGGCTCTTGTTATGACTCTCTTCTCCAGCAGCTTCAAAGCCAAACCTCAAGTGTTAAAATATTGATAACAGTCCGGGAAAGCACCTGCAATAATATTTTGCTGTGCTCTCCCTCTATCTTATCACGTTAAAATGTCCTTGAGAAGAGGTCTTTTTGCAATTCTCTCCAATTCAAATAAAATACTTTCAAGCCTCTAGTTGGCAATGTTGCAAAGTTTCTTAATGCTCTTCCTCCCCCCCAGCCAGAAAAAAGGAGTAATATATACAGAAAAAAAAGAAAAAAAAATAGCCAAAGGGAGCCTCTATCCTAAAGAAAGTTAAAAAATCAAAGGGAGCATAAAAATATATATAAGAGAAAATTCAATCCGGTTACCTGCAAAGTCACACTAAAGTCCCCCCCAAAAAATATAGGAAAAAGAAAAAAAAAAAACCCAAGCCTCAATTTGACATCACTTTAAAAAACGCCGCTCAAACAATTTCGGTCAAAAAAAAAAAGTCTCACAGATTTCTTCTTTGTTCAGGATGCCCTTTCCAACCTCAGCGAATTTACAACACAAAAGAGTTTTTCTCACCCAACCGTCACACTTCTTTCCAGCCACTTTCTTTCCGGAGCTGTCCCGACTTCAGCAGCTATGGAGGCTGCCTCTCCGCCGCCAGCAAAAGGACTTCTCCCGGATCAAACCAGAGATTTTGCGGTATCTCTGGGATCCTGGGACAGTACCCTTCTCTATCCCCGTCTGCTTATTCTTTGAGTACCTTTTTCATAGTAGCTGGAGTACTGATGCATATGATGGGCAATCAGTGAAACTTACCAGGCAGTGCTAGGTCTTAGATTTGGGAGAGCTGCACTATTGATACTCAGACCAGGATTCAAAATTCTACAGCTATGCACACAATTGTGTTTTAGACCTGAATTTATTGACGAACCATGACTAACCTACATGTCAATTTTCTGCAAAATTTCAAGAATTGTTTGTAATCCAGCATGAAGATTCAACTACTTCCTGCCCACCTGTCCTTTTTATTAAATCCTATTGGCATATGGATCTGGACATCCACTATTGCAGATTTAAAAGGCCAAACATTTTAAAGATGGCACTGGATAAGGCCCTTTTTTATGCGGTCACTGACTGGGTCAATTTACAGTGCCCCAGTGTTTGCTTTTGTGTGTGTTCCTTGAACAAGAAGTGAGTGATGGAGTCTATGGTGGAGTTATGGAGTTTAACATAATTTATGTTGATGCTGCTGTTAAAACAGTTTGGGCAATTGTTGGAGGTGGAGTATGTTCTGTGATGTTATAGATCAAAGGTGTCAAACTCGTGTCGTCATGGCAGGTCATGTGACATATCACGACTTTTTCCCCCTTCACTAATCTGGGCATGGGTGTGGCCAGCGCATGATGTATCCGGCTTATGGGCCTCAAGTTTGACAGCCCTGTTATAGACTGAGAGGGATTCCAGGGATGCGGGGACTTCTGGATATATGGACTGGGGTGGTAAAAGGTACTCCCACACAATGTGCTCAAGTTTAGAGCAGACAGTAAAAAATTACAATTTTGGCTTTGTAGTCCTTTCTGTTCTCATTGTGGTTATTTGGATTTCTAAAAGACACAAGAGCACCAGTTGCTGGTTGGCCTGTTTGCTGGGACTGGAACCATTAGATTAATCACCACCATTGTGTAGTCATGTGGCTTCAGTTCCTGGAAGATGGAGTCACTGGTATAAATTAAAGAGCAAACCAAAGAGGTGTTGCCATCCTCACTATGTTCCCTGGTTGTTTTGGACTATGGACTGTTATTCTCCTTTTTGATAATGGGCAGGCACTAATCTGACCACTTCAGAAGCTTATCTGGTTAGTTCCATGCCAATTCAGGCCACATTGCTGCCCACCAAGCAGAAAGCAAGGAGAGTCTAGAGGTGGAGGCTGCCAACACTTGTCTGCCTGGTCAGGAAGTAGTAGGCTGGCAGATTGGGGCTACGATGAGTAGCATGGGCTGGGTTCCCCCAAGGATATACTTCAGCCTAGTTTGCCTTTCCACTGATTTTTGGGAACTCCAAATAGTGACCAGCAATTAGGTCATAAAGTGAAATGGATGCTGAGTGAAATTGCCACTGTGTTTATGATCTTCAGTTTTTCTTTGCTTTACAAATGTTAAAAAAATTGTAAAAATGAGGATTGATCATAAAGTTATTTTTTCATCACTATTTGTCACCTCGCTAAAGGACTACCTGTACCTGTACCCAAGTGGAAGATGAACCAGTAGATTTCATGGCCTCATTTGTGTAAGAGAGACTGGAATTGAGGCTAACCCATGCAGTCATTAGTGAAAGGGTGCTGGGACAGAGGGGAAGTGAAGTATTTTGGTTCTAAAGGGCTTTGATCACTTTTTTTATAGAGTGATAGGGAGATACTGACATTAAGAAATGAATTGAGCATCATTTCTACTGCCCCCATTTTTCTGTTCTATATGAATTATCATTCCATTTCCTTTCAGAAGAAAGGAAAGAAAACACGGACTTCTCAACTTTTTCACATCAGTTGTAATGACCTCACAATCCCTATCTCATTTGACTAATTTTTCTCAAAATTGAAATTAAAAGGTAAGCCAATTATAGGTCAGATGTATTTCTATAGGTGAAGATCTGTAATTCAAACTAATATTCCAATGCTTGTGTTTACCCTTGTTGATTCCTTAAAAGGAAAAGGAACTGAAAACAATGGCACATAATTGAAAATCCAATTATATGTTATATTGTTATGTTACGCTATACAGGTGAAACTCGAAAAATTAGAATATCTTGCAAAAGTTCATTTATTTCAGTAATGCAACTTAAAGGGTGAAACTAATATATGAGATAGACTCATTACATGCAAAGCAAGATAGTTCAAGCCGTAATTGAGATGATTATGGCTTATAGCTCATGAAAACCCCAAATCCACAATCTCAGAAAATTAGAATATTACATACAATCAATAAAATAAGAATTGTACATAGAACAATATCGGACCTCTGAAAAGTATAAGCATGCAGATGTACTCAGTACTCAGTTTGGGCCCCTTTTACAGCAATTACTGCCTCAATGCGGCGTGGCATGGAAGCTATCAGCTTGTGGCACTGCTGAGGCATTATGGAAGACCAGGATGCTTCAATAGCAGCCTTCAGCTCTTCTGCATTGTTCGGTCTCATGTCTCTCATCTTTCTCTTGGCAATGCCCCATAGATTCTCTATGGGGTTCAGGTCAGGCGAGTTTGCTGGCCAATCAAGCACAGTAATCCCACGGTCACTGAACCAGGTTTTGGTGCTTTTGGCAGTGTGGGCAGGTGCCAAGCCCTGCTGGAAAATGAAGTCAGCATCCCCATAAAGCTCATCTGCGGAAGGACGCATGAAGTGCTCCAAAATCTCCTGGTAGATGGCTGCGTTGACCCTGGACCAACACCAGCAGATGACATGGCTCCCCAAATCAACACAGACTGTGGAAACTTCACACTGGACTTCAAGCATCTTGCAGTGTGTGCCTCTCCATTCTTCCCCCAGACTCTGGGTCCTTGGTTTCCAAATGAGATGCAAAAGTTGCTCTCATCAGAAAAGAGGACTTTGGACCACTTAGCAACAGACCAATTCTTTTTTTCTTTAGCCCAGGTAAGACGCTTCTGACGTTGTTTTTTGTTCAGGAGCAGCTTGACAAGAGGAATATGACATTTGAAGTCCATGTCCAGGATCTGTCTGTATGTGGTGGCTCTTGATGCACTGACTCCAGCCTCAGTCCACTCCTTGTGAAAGTCCCCAACACTTTTGAATGGCCTTTTCCTGACAATCCTCTCCAGGCTGCGGTCATACCTGCTGCTTGTGCACCTTTTTCTTCCACACTTTTCCCTTCCACATAACTTTCTATTAATGTGCTTTGATACAGCACTTTGGGAACATCCAACTTCTTTTGCAAATACCTTTTGAGGCTTTCCCTCCTCATGGAGGGTGTCAGTGATGGTTTTCTGCACAACTCAGGTCAGCAGTCTTTCTCATGATTGTGATTCCTACTGAACCATTTAAAGGCTCAGGAGCCCTTTGCAGGTGTTATGGCTTAATTAGCTGATGAGAGCGGGACACTTTGGGCCGAGAATATTGAACCTTTTCACAATATTCTAATTTTCTGAGATTGTGGATTTGGAGTTTTCATGAGTTGTAAGCCATAATCATCTCAATTATGACAAATCACAGCTTGAACTATCTTGCTTTGCACATAATGAGTCTCTCTCATATATTAGTTTCACCTTTTAAGTTGCAATACTGAAATAAATGAACTTTTGCACGATATTCTAATTTTTCGAGTTTCACCTGTATGTTATGAGCTCTACCTATTATTTTAGGAACAGATATATTTATAGGCATTTCAAATGCTTATTTCATGATAAGGTTCTGACATTCTTTACCATAGCTCATATTTTAAATACTACATAAGGAGCCATGGTGGCACAGTGGTTAGAATGCAGTATTGAAGGCTAATTCAGCTTACTGCCAGAAGTTCAATCCTCACTGGCTCAAGGTTGACTCAGCCTTCCATCCTTTTGAAGTCAGTAAAATGAGGACCCAGGTTGTTGGAGGCTCTGTAAACTGCTTAGACAGAGCTGAAAATCATTGTGAGCAATATATAAGTCTAAGTGTTAAGCAATGTGTACATTCCGTTCAGTTGTGGGCAAGTATAATCATGTTTTTGGACTCATAGAAATGAAAAGACATTTTAAAATGTTTCAGTGCTGAGTGAAATTTAAAGATGGGTGAATATATGCATGTGAGGGTGGTTGTGTGTGTTTATAATAAAAAAGAAATATTTTCATTTGAATGAACCAAAGTGCCATGAACACAAGCCTGTGATTGAAAATTTGTCATCTTAAAAAAAAAGTCACAAATTAGAAGTTGTGAAACAGTGTTACTTTTCCTTGGTTTTATATTTGTCCTGCTGAATTATTTCAGGTTTATTCTTGCTTCAACATTGCATATATTTTTATCCCAACTATGAGTGGGTCACAAAAATGCATATTACAATCTGAAGTGATACTCAGCATGATAATTAGATTTCTTTTTTCGCTAATACTTCTGAATACATCAGTACCAAAGGGATTTCTGTTGAACTTTTTTTAATTAAAGATTATAACTGCAACATTAAAAATGCTTCCAGTGAGGCAAGATAAACTAATATCCAAATTTATGCTTTATTTATTTATTAAATTAAACCTCTCATCTCACTCATAATACAATCCTAGATAGTTTGCAATCCGATAAACAAATTATAAAATAGTAAGAGAATAATAAATACATTAAAATTAACAAAGAAGTAGCTAAATTAACAAGGGTTATACAATCAAATGGAAGTAGGAGCTTTTATTTAATCTGGTAACCACCTCCAGAATGGCACAACCCTATCTGGGACCTAGGCCAATCCGTAGATCCAGCTTTTAAAGTCTTTATGGAATTCCAAGAGGGTGGGATAGATCTGGTCTTCATATGATGTTCCAATGGGCAGGTGTTTTGTCAGAGAAGACCATTCTGGACCCTACCAGTCAAAATTTCTTGACTGACAAGGTTCACAGCCGGCCTCTTCTCCGACTGTGGGTCAATCTCATTGGGGTGAGAGTTTTTCAGATAATACCATAAAGGTCATAAATAACATTTTGAATTGGACCCAGACCCTCCAGGTACCACAAGACAGCAGCAACAGCAACACTTGAGTCACGCAGGATGGAGACATAAAATTGAGCATCATCAGCATACTGATGATGCCTTATCTCCTTGTGCTGAATGATCTTAACCAATGGCTTCATGTAGATGATAAAAAGGAATGGAGAAAGTACCATGTTCTGTGGCACACCACAAAGGAGCAGCCACGGGCTGGACTTCTCCCTATCAATACAAATCGGGACTGGTCTTGAGCGGGTATAAAGGAGAGCAAGGAAAGATAATCTACTCCCATCCCACTCTCACCAGAGATCATCGATCAATGAAATAAATTCTCTTTCTGTCCCCTAACTGAGCTTGAAATCTGACTGGAAAGGGTCCAGTCTTCAGTCCACTTTGCTCAGATTATGGGAGCATTATAGCCATAAAGGCAGCTGGATGTGAAAGCCAAGCTGCCAAAATTCTCTCTGGAACAAAGATCTGGAGATTTCCCATACGTACTCCATAACAGTAGAGGAGATACTTGGCAGAAATGGATGATTTTTGCAGCCACTTATGATTAGCTAGGTGTTGAGGTCAGGGGTGGGATTCTCCCAGTTTAACAACTGGTTCGGTGATCATGCACTGTGCGCATGTGTTCACCTTTCAAAATTACTTACCTTCTACGTTACTTCTGGGGAGTAATAGCCAAGATGCAGCAATCCGTTCTGCCGACACGAATCAGCTGAGAGGATATAGGTAAGTACAGTTCAGGAGTGGCAGGGGGCGACCTGATTGTCGGAGAGAACTGGTTCACTCCACAGCTGATTATTGGAGCTAGAAGTTCTCCCGAACCAGGAGAATCCCATCCCTGGTTGAGATTTCATTGTTCTTTGAGCCATAAATGCAACCTTTTATGGACTCAAGTTGGTTTGACCAAACCTTATTGTTTTAATCACTTTGGAGTATTTCTTATTGTCTCTTTAAGATTGAAAAACTTTGGAACCACAAGCCTAAGCATAGCTGGGTGAGTTTCCCTTTAATCTGTTTAAAAAGAAGGGAAATCACATCTTTTCAACTTTGGAAAGAGTTTTTTTTGTAATATTTTGCAACATACAGCAGGGATTTTAGAGTTGTTTTTTAAGAGTTTAAACCCTAAGGTTTGTGAAACTGATGTAAAGAAAGACTTTGAAATTAATTAGAATGAGAAAAGTGAATCTTGTTTACATTTCAATTGCAAAACAACACTTTGAGGTTCAATTACTAAAGCACATATTGACTACTTTAAAGGAAATATTTGATTTGTGGGCTTGTGAAGTTCTTGAGCTTTATAACTCTTTATAGGAACCAAAAGTTGTAACTGAAGATGGATAATCTCTCTTGAAAACAATCAAAATGGATTTTAAGATGGACCTAAAATTATAATTTACAATTAAAAAAATGGAAATACTAGATGTATAAGCGGAATTGGATGATGGTTTAAAAATCAGAAAGAACATACAAATAATATATCCTAATAGTGAAGTGGACTATTTTTAAAAAATTGAAATACAATACATTTACTGATATTATTTCATGAAAATTAGAAATGGACTTGGATAAAAGTAACTAACACTTCAAGAGAAGAGGCAAAGATACAGGAAGAAAACAAGAATTAGACTTTCAACTACTTAAAGATAGCTGCAATAATAAAAATTAATACAGACTTAAAAAAAGAAAAGCAATAAGTGCAAAGTAAAAAAAGAAAAAAGTGGAGATAATAAGAAAAAAGAAGCAAGAATAAAGTAAAGAAAAAGGAAAAAATAAAGAAGAATGCAAACAGTATTCTTTTAAAGGCCCTGACTTTGGTTGACTTTGAGCAAGAAGATTATTTCATTGTCTCCCACTGCTTAAGCTTGCCAGAGATCATTCCAGGCAGCAACCTGTGGGCAATCAATCTCCCGTCCTCTGTTTAAACAATGAGAGTTGAAGAGTGGGTCTACCGACCAGCTCTTCATTCTTTAGTGTGGTTATCACGTCTGCTTTTCACAGAAAGATGTTCAGTCGGCCATTTTTTTTTTCTGAAGCCACACAGAGTTTGCAGTGTGTTTAAAAAAATTATAAACTATTGACTATTCAGTAATTCTGCATAAATATGACCTAAATCTTGATCTCCATACATCCTAAAAGTAGGTAAAAGCACCCAATTAAGGCAGTGTGTACTTACTAATTACTGATTTTGTCAGTTACTTAGAGAGTCTTGATTATAAAGAAGAATGTCCTAAAGAGTAGCTGTGGGTATAATCAAGAACTTGATTGCAACTGCACTACAACATCTAAGTACTAATCATACTAATCAAGGCATAGTTGATAAAAGGTATAAACACAGGAATTCTAGCATAGAAGGGGCCTCCAAGCTCATCCAGTTTATTATGACCTGATGCAGAAAACCTTTATTGTTTCCCTGGCTGTCTGTCTCAAAGCATTCAGGATCTGCTGCCTTCCAAGGCTAGCTACAGATAATCCTCAACTTATTACCCCAATTGGGACTGAACCGGCTGTTGCTAAGCAAGGCAATGGGGAATTAATCTTGCTGTTGATTTTGGGGTGATATCGCCACTAAAACTGACATTAAAGGAGGAGGTGGGATAAACAGATGTTATACATTATTGCTTGTTGACTGGCTGTGGCTTGCATCACAGAGGTAAATCACCAAAGGCTGTGTAACATAATAAAAAAGATACAGTGGGGCTATTTGTAAAAAAGTGTCCTTTAAAGTTTAGCAACTGGAAGCCATAGTGGCCCCAAATTTGGAAATTTTCTGCACAGCAGACAGCAAGTCTCTAGCTGTTACGGGAAATTGCTTATTATAGTTTAAATCTTTACTGTTTATTTTGTAATCCTTTGAATCCTTATGAACCCTAATTCTTTCAGTCTGTTGGCGTCATATGGGATTAAAAACACTTACAAAAGAGAGTTTGTCTTCTGGTGTGGTCTATTTTTTTATGTATTGGTCTACTCAATTTACACAGACCACAGAACTGCTAAACAATGTAAAAGTTTTTCAATATTTAAAAAATATTCAAATCTGGAGAAATACCTGGGAGAAAAAGAATACCTTTTGCTGGCATCAAAAAAAAAAAAAACACTCATACAAGCATCAAGCATACCTCTGAAGAGAGTATTCCAGAACTGGGAACTCAGCAACAGAGAAGGTCCGCTGTCTTGTACCTGTTCTGGAGATTCACATCTTATTCCAGAGTGATTTCACCCAGTAAATTTAACAATTTCAGGATGAGGATGAGGGATGAGCTGGAGATTTAACAATTTCAGGATGAGGATGAGGGATGAGCTGGAGATTCTCATGTGATAACTTTGCTGTTGTTCAATCTCTAAGTCATTCTGACTCTTTGTGACCCCATGGACCATAGTATGCCAGCCCTCCCATCCTCCATTGTCTCCCAGAATTTGCCCAAATTCATGTTCATTGTGTCACTATCTCACCATCTCATCATCTGCCATTCCCTTCCCTTTCTGTCTTCAAACTTTCCCAATATCAGGATATTTTCCTCCCTTCTCATTAGGTGGCCCAAGTCTTTGAGTTTCAACTTCGGTACCTGTTCTTCCAAAGAACAGACAGGGTTGCTTTCCTTTAGGATTGACTGATTTAATCCCTTTGCATTGCAAGGGACTTTCAAGGAGCTTCTCCAGTACCAGAATGCAAAAGAATCAATTCTTCAAAGCTCAAGACTTCTTTTTGGTCCCAACTCTCACAACCATCCATTACAACTGAGAAAACCATAGCTTTGACTGTAGGCATGTGATAACTATCCTGGAACAAACCTTTAATTCCCTTTCCTTTCTGGAAAAAGCTCATCAGATAGCAGTGAAACCAAGTTAAAACAATTGTTTTAGAAGAATATCAAAAACCAAGGAGAAGGGTAAGAGAAGTGCAAAAGCATAGCAAAAGATGAAGAGAATAAACAGAATAAAGGTCATGTCACTGGAAACCAAGATTATCCCAGTTCTGAAGCTGAAATGAATTTTAAAAGTCAGAAAACAATGGAAATCCAATGAAAATCCATTGAAGATAGAAAATAAATCCGTTTTCTACCTTCACTGACAGACTAAGTTCACTAAAGCGTTTTCATTCACATTTGATTGGATGTAGCACAAGTTTTTTCCTAAATACCAGCTATTCTACTGTTTATTTTATTGCTGTAAATAACAAAAAAATTCAAAGGAGCTAATTTACATACTTGCAGTCAGAGCAGACTCAATTACATATGCTTTAGTGTGACCAGTGCTTCAATAGGAACAATAAAATCCATTTTCTACAAATCTATGCATTTCCCTCCAGGAAGAGACAATGTTATTTTACTCCCATCTTTGCAGAGTGGAAAGCCAACAATATTGTCATAGGGTTCTGTTTTGTTTTGCTTTGTTTCTTTTTGGTGCTTTCAAGTTTGACATCTGGACAAGTACCTGCAGTTTTCTTGGCAAGATTTTAGAAGTAGTTTGCATTGCTTGCTTCCTTAGACTAAGAGTGTATGAGTGGCCCAAGTTCACCTAGCTAGCATCATACCTAAAGTGGGACTAGAACTCACAGCCTTCTGGTTTCTAGTCTGGTGCCCTAACCACTACACCAAATATTTTCAGGTCATGCCAACCAAGAAAATGAGAGCCAGAGTTTTATCTGATACATGTGTCAAGCTGACTTTATGTTGGGACTTTATGCTTGTCATTGTGATTATGAAAGCTGAACCAGACTGCTGAACTATTATAAACGTGGAGATAATTCAAGTTCAAGAAATCCAAATTTAAAGTTAGCTGGCTTGTCAATCCCAGATAGCAGAGGGAAACAGCAAAAAAATCTAGGAAAATAAAGATTGAGGAGCCGGCCAAAAAGTTGGGTTTTCTTTCTCAGTGGATTTTACAAAAGAGTGCAATTTGCATTTAATTTTTTGATGTCCATTTCCTCCCCCTCCAATGTTGGATGAAAGTAAGCAGTAGGAAAAACCTGATGGCAGCAAGGCTAAAATCTAGTGAAGTTGGACAGCAACCAAAAGCAAATTGTTTAAAGATTCTATTTTATTTTATGGATTGGAACCTGAGCTCTGTGACTATCTTTTGCTTATATGTTTGAGATCCAGGAACTGAGAGAATGTCTACTGTACTCTCTGAACTAACACAAGTGAGATTAATATCTTTAATAACCATCTGTTTATTCCTTCTCCTTTTTTCAATGCAACTTTCTTCTTTGTTTCTAACTTAAAAATTTAGAATTCTTAATAAAGCAGTGATGTTCATTTTGGGAAAGGGATCCAGCTTTAACACACAACTCTTTACCAGATCACATTATTGGAGGAAGAGCATTGCCGCTCCCTCTTTCCTATAAATCCAAGGTAGGAAGGATTACTCTAGCAGTGTTCTTTAATGGATTCCTAGTGCAGCAGATGTGTGAGAGGAGAATTTAGAATTTATTCATTGCAATGAACAAGCATTCAGTTTCACAGCTATTAAGATTGTTGTCTGACCAGGGACAAAAATAGTCAAAAAAAATGCTTGATGCCTGGGAAACCGGCCCCTTGTCAGTCAACAGAAGTGCTGATTTACCACCAGCTTACCAAGTACCTAAGAACCAAGGGCACGGCTGTACAGAAAAACAACACCCAATGACTTAATAGCCAGCCATTAATGCCCCAATTAACAACTTAAAGCCACACACAAGCAGGCACCATATAAATAATATACATGGGACAATCCAGTACCCACATCCTGGCGAGAGATGATCCCTGAGGAGGGGCTTCAACGCAAGTCCGAAAGTTAGGAAGAATAAACCCGTGGTCCCGCTGATGGACTCAAATTGGATTATTCTGGGACATGTATATTTGTCTTAATTACAGAGAATTTAGAGATCCAGATGCCTCATAGGAGCACCTTCTGTGCTCAAGCCACACAGATTTATATCAATATATATTTTATATTGCTATCATAAAATATAATAGCTTGCCATCCAGAATCTCTTGAGATGAAATCCAAAGAAATTGGATGAATAAATAAATAAATGAACCCAGAAAGAATATTCTCTGAAAAGATCTCTGGGGATAATTCCACAGTGCGTTTTGAAAGGAAAAAAAAGTAATTATGAGGTATACTAAGTGTAGAGTAGAAATAGAGAATTGGAAAATCAGAAAAAAAGTTCAAAATAATTGATAAATACAATTCCAAATTCCTTCACCATATTAAAAGCACGGGAATGCATAAAGATTGATGGGAAGAAGGAAGTGTGCTAAGTTTAACTGCATTCTGAGTATTTCTGCTTCATTATATGTAAATTATCTTTGAGTAATCCAAAGATTTAAGTATTTTCATGGGACGTGCAACCATATGATAAAATAGAATTAAAATCCTGGAAAAGATAACAATAAATGCAGAGAGGCCAAGCATACTCACCATATTTTGTGTGATATGAATGTTATAGAGCAGGGGGCTCCAACCTTTGCAACTTTAAGACTTGTGGACTTCAACTCCCAGAATTCCCCAGCCAGCTTTTCTGGCTGAGGAATTCTGGGAGTCCACCAGGCTTAAATTTGCCAAGGTTGGAGACCCCTGTAATATAGAGTGTGTGTGCATATATATTTTCATAATGGAAAGTGCTACTAAATTAATATTAGAGCATTTTGTTTTATTACAGAATTGTCTAATTCATTGGTGACTTGCCAAGAAAATAAGTTTAAATCATTACTAGCTTCTTATTAACCAATAATTTACCTTGGCAGTAGTAGGGTCTGCCCTTAAGCCAATGAGTGGAGAAATTTTAGTGCAACAAAGGAAGTATTCCTAGCATCTCTTATTTAATCTGGTTCCTATCTTAGTTGTAATCCTTTAGAATGTGATGGATCTCTTGATTTCTTGCTACATATATCATATGGGTTTCAGTGAATGGCATGATGTGTAGCCTGAGTAACCCCTTTTCTATTTAATTGCTTTTGTTTGCTGTGGTTGAAGCATTGCAGTGAATGACGTTATGCGTAGCCTGGGTAACTCCTTTTCTGTTTACCTAGTATAAGCCTTCACTGAAGGAAAGGTTATGAAATAAAATACTTTCTGCAAAGCTGAATGTGATCTCTCAACCTTATATTTAAAAAGGGAGAATTGCCCGCCAAAGTAAACTCAAACATGTAATGTAATCTTCAGAGGAACTAGAACACTTGGAATTAATTCTGCATCATGAGAAATTTCATTTCTCATTTATATTTGGTATACATGGTTTTCCTACTACTTTCAGGATCTAGATTTTTGCACAAATCGGTTGTGCTAGTTGAAACCCATTATTTACTATAATTTTATTTTTTCACTGCTATCCATATCTTAAATTGTACCTCAAGGATCTACCTTGATCCCATTTTGGACCAACAGCAATTTCCAGATCCTTTATTTTTGGAGATAGCCCAGTACATATATTTTATTTCAGTATCCTGCCAGAACATTTATAAAGTTATTTCTAAACACATATTGACCATTTCTTTTGCACGAATAGTTGAATGTACAGTAGCTTCTTGCTAACTCTATTAGTTTTTGAAAGCAAACATGTAACATGTGTATTATTGATATTGGGAAGGGAAAGAGTTTACATTCTTAACATTATGATTTCAATTTTTTGTTATTCACAATTCTAAATCTTCTAATATACTGAATACTGGTGAAATTACATTGTATGAATGAGGAGCAAAAGGAATAATCCTTTATTATTTTACTATTGATAGCTATCTTTTGCAAAATCCATCTAAAACCTCTGTTAGCTGTGTTGAACCCTTGTAAAAAAATGATTTCAGTCAACAACTGTGTCCCTGAACAGAAATATGGACACAAGCAAAAATAAATCTGGGAGCTCAAATTTCTGATGGAAAGGGAAAATGACTGTCCAGAATTGCCAGAGATGTGAGAAATTAATAACATCATAGGCCAGCAATATCCAATTTGACCCAGAACTTACTATGAAATATTCATGGTATATAGAACTGATCTCTATTTAAACATGTCTTATTCAAGTTTCTTTCCTTCTTTTATACACATTGTAGCTAAAATGGCATGATTTTTAAAATAAAATTATATATCATTTGTTATATACAGGTAGACGTCAACTTACAGTATTTCATTTAGTGACCTTTTGAAGTTACAATGGCACTGACAAAAAATGACTTAAGATTGTTTTTCACTTATGACCATTGCAGCATCTGATCCATGGTCATGTGATCAAAATTCAGATGCTTGGCAACTGACTCATATTTATGACGATTGCAGTATCCCAGGGTCATGTGATTACCTTTTATGACCTTCTGACAAGCAAAGTCGATGGGGAAGCCAGATTCACTTAATAATTGTGTTACAACCTTAACAATTGCAGTGATCCATTTAACAGCTGTAGCACGAAAGGCTGTAAAATGGGGAAAAAAATCACTTAACAACTGTCTTGCTTAGCCGCAGAAATGTTAGGCTCAATTGTGGTTGTAGGTTGAGGACTACCTTTACACATATTACATGTGTTTATTTTATTCCTTTTATTACATTTATATGCTCCCCAACTTCCAATGACTCTGGGTGGTTACAGATCAAAAAGATTTTAAAAGCCAATGGGGAAAAGAACCAATGAAAAAGAAAAAGAAAAGAGGGGGAAGACCAAAATGGATATAGTAGAAACAAAGAGATAAAACTGACATAATTCAGGGAGGATGGGACTTCACTCTCGCTCCCTAAAGGCCTGGATGAAGAGTCAGGTCTTCTAAATGGCAGCAGAATGAGGGCCACTCACCTTTCAGGGGAAGTTTTATTCCAGAGGACTGGTGTGGCTACAGAGAAGGTGCACTTTTGAAGTCCAGATAGATGGCATCGTTTAATTGAAAGAACCTGGAGCATGTCAAGTCTGCCAGATCAGATCAGATCAACTGGGCACAGATTATGGGAGGCAAGCAGTCCCTTAAATAAAAACCTGAAAAGCATTCATCAAAATAAAATAAACTGTGAGGGGAGGGAAAAGCACCCCATGGGATGAAACTTGCTATAAAAGTTAACTTTACTAGGTTATAACATGTTATAATCTAAAAGACGCACTGTTCCTCCTTGTTTACTATACTTTGTTTACTATATTAACCTTGATGTCCTCTCTTCTGTAATATACCTCTTGGGACAATCTCAAATGGTTTCCTTACTCCAGAGATTTACTGATTGCTCTCTTGAGAGTAGAAGGCTTCATGTAGCTTTCACAAAAGAAGAGAAAACAATTTTCCCTGTTAATAAGGTTTCAGGAAAGAGGCATTGAGTCTCCCCTACAGAGATACTATGCAAATTGAATCTGTCTTGATATACATATACTTAGAGGATGAGTACATGAATGTTTGAGAAGGTTTAAAATGTCATACTAAATGAGTACCAGAAACCCCTTTGGGTTTAAAGTGAATTATCATATCCAAATAAAACACTTTTGCGTTTCTAGAATAAGACTTGTTATTTTTAAAGGGAAGACTATGTAGATATGCATTTTGGTTTCTAATAGGTCTGTGCATACTGAATATCAGTTAATTTTGGATCCACATCTGTCAGAATGACTGTCCAAAATGTCATATCAGTGATACACGTGAATTTGTCATTGTACCTGGAAATCCCAGTGTCCTGGAGAGTATTCAACAATGCCAGTCTCATTCCCCAGTGTGTTACCTGTACACCTTCTGTTCCTCCCTAATCTTGCTTTTAGTCTGATCTGTGGGGCACTTCTTGAAAGATTTATGCCCACTCTTAATCAAGGTTGGCATGCCAGAGCTAGCTGTGTTTCCACTTCTCTGCAGATTAGCAGTTTATTTCTCAAGCTCTGCCTGAATCTGGCTGGATAGTGCTTCGTTGTACATATTAAAGTTGCTTCCAAACCTTCATTATTTATGCCTCTTCTGGTGCCAGTGCATCTTCCTAAATCAAAGTTTCTTGTATATTGTTTCTTATTCTTGTATATTGTGCATAAGTGTACCATCGTGCCTCCCATCCCAGCCCTAATGTCCCCATTTAATCATACCTGTTTTTGCTATTCTTACTCATGTTTATACTTATACCTATTATCTTGTAAGCGATTGAGAAATCAAATCAAATATAAATAAATAAATAAATAAATAAGATGCCCCTGCTTTCCGCCTCTTCTTTAGCTGTTGCTTCCCTGCTCACAAGCTGTTGCTGGTTTCAGTGGGAGACATATTGGTAGTTACTGTGACTTGGAAGCTAATAGTCCTCTTTATGTTACACATGTTCCATTGGGGAAGAAATTGGCTACTATACTGTCTCAGCAAGAAAGGAAGAGACATTATGCCTATAGAGCAGGGGTGGGCAAACTTTTTGGCTCGGGGGCCGCATTGACTTTTAAAATTTGACAGACGGGCCGGGTCAGCACAAGATTTTTTGGGAATCGCCCCCCCCTTCCCCCCTTCTTCTCCTCCTTCCCCTCACCTCAGAGGCCCCCTGAGTCAGGAGTTGCTACCGCCAGCGCGGCTCCACACAGCTCCAGTCCCACGTTGCCTCGGGAAGGGAAAGGCAAAAAGGAAGAGCCGCGGCGGTGCTTTGCAATGGCAGCAGCGGCACCGGAGGCTCAGGCTCAGCAGTGCCTGGTTTTGCCTTTTCCTTCCCAAGGCAACGTGGGACTGGAGCTGCACGGAGCTGCGCCGGCGGTAGCAACTCCTGACAGCCCCAGCCGGACACATGAGCAGAGCCCGGATGGAACTGCCTGTTGCTGCTGCTGGAGCACTGCCGGGTCGCCTCCTCCGAGCAGCCCGCCCGTCCGCCGGGCTTCCCCTCCGCCACGCGGCTTGGGGTCAGGTGCAAGCATCCGCGAGTTAAAACGAAGCCGAAAGTTGCTGGGAAGTTGCTCGGGTTTCCAGGGCTTCCAGGGCTTTGCAAAGGCAAAGTTTGCAGGCGGGAGCGTCTTCCCGCTGAGGAGTGGGAAAGGTTCCGGCCAGCGGGCAGGACGGACTGCTTGGAGCGGGCTGCCGTGCGGCTCGGGGTGAGGTACGAGCACCCGCGAGTTAAAAGTTGTTGGGAAGTTGCTCTGGTGCTGGGAGCAGGCTTTTAAAGTGCTACCCGAGCAAAGTTTAAGCAGCCTGCCCGCCCGCTGGGTGGAACCCTTCCCACTCCTCGGCGGGAAGATGCTCCAGCCTGCAAACTTTGCCTTTGCAAAGCCCTGAAAGCCCCGGAAAACCGAGCAACTTCCCAGCAACTTTGGCTTCGTTTTAACTCGCGGGCGCTCGCGGCTTGCCCCGAGCCGCACGGCAGCTCGCTCCAAGCAGACTGCCCCACCCGCCGGGCAGAACCCTTCCCGCTCCTCGGCGGGAAGACGCTCCAGCCTGCAAACTTTGCCTTTGCAAAGCCCTAGAAGCCCCGGAAAACCGAGCAACTTCCCAGCAACTTTTGGCTTTGTTTTAACTTGCAGGCACTCACGCCTCGCCCGAGCCGCACACTGGAGGGGAAAACCAGAGCCTCCTCCAAGGAGCCCACCTGCCTGCCGGGCTTCCCCTCCGCCGCGCGGCTTGGGGCCAGGCGCAAGCGCCACGAGTTAAAACGAAGCCAAAAGTTGCTGGGAAGTTGCTCGGGTGCTGGGAGCAGGCTTTTAAAGTGCTGCCCGAGCAGGACCGCCGAGCTGGGAAACGGGGCACCAGCAGCAGCGGCCTAGCTTTAGGTGCCTGCCCTGCCCGCCAGGCGGAACCCTTCCCGCTCCTCGGAGGGAAGACGCTCTAGCCTGCAAACTTTGTCTTTGCAAAGTTTAAGCCTGGAAGCCCCGGAATAAAAAGGGGGATTGGTGGAGACTCACCTTCGGAGAGGTTGCACTCGAAGATGATTTCGAACTCCCAGCCAAGGCCTTTGCAAATTTCTTTTCTTTCTTACCCCTAGATCGCTCCGCACTGTTTTGCAGCTTTGGGGGCCACGCGGCACAGGGCAATACGCCATGCCCAGCGATTTTTTTTCAGGGGCGGGCCGGATTGGACAGGCCAACGGCAGCGATTTTTTTTCAGGGGCAGGCCGGATTGGACAGACCAACGGGCCGGATGTGGCCCACGGGCCGTAGTTTGCCCACCCCTGCTATAGAGTGTCTCTTTCTCTATTGATAGAGAGGTCTGCCCAGTCTGGAATGGAAGAAGGGCCCATACTGATGCTACCCAGCTGAAGCAACCCAATTGACCATTGTGGACTTCATGCAGGTCTACTCTTCTGAATGAAAAGGAATAGATTTTTGATGGCATGATCTTCCTGGTTCTATATCACCTGCAGCTAGAAGGTTTTGCAACGTTTTCTCTGGAGAAGAGAGCACATTGTTAAAACAGTAAAGATTGCTTTTGTGGGTAACAAGAGTAAAGTTGCTGATTGTGTCAAAGGTCCCATTGAACCAGGTGATTCCTAACACCATAGTGATGTTAGTGGTCCAACGGAATGAGACTTTTTTCCAGGATTGATTCGTTACTACTGAGGTTGGCTCCCTCAAGGATGAATTTAAACTGAATTTAGGCACTATCTGTAAATGAAACATTTTCCCAAGAACTAGCCTGAGAAGGTTTATAGCTATATTCTTGTGCAGAAAAAAGGAAAGTTAAACTAAAACTTAAATGCTGCCTCCCATCTGCCATAGTCTGCATTTCTGCAGTTGGTAATGTTATATCATTTATTGACCTTTATCTCTCCCCTTGTAGACAAAACAAATAGGGCTGTAGAATTATGGGGGCCATAACTTTCTCACTATTGCTTTGATTACTTTCAAGATAAATAAATAAGTTGTATTCATATAATAACTTATAAATAAGTTATAGGGTACTTCATAAAAGACATTTGAAGATGGACACAAGGTATTTATTCACTGAAAATGTGACTAATATCAAATCTTTGTCTGAGTTAGGAAGTTGGACTTTATTATCTTGATCCCTGTTTAATTCCTGGTCTAATTTAAAGTCCTGGTGATGATTTTTAAGGATGTTAATATTCAGATTATTTTAACAAAGGCCTACTTTGATAGATATCTAAGCAGACTCGGCACCATACTAGCAGGATATTTGTGGTGTGATATTCTGTATTTTTCAGCAGAAATTCAAGTCCAGAAAACACACAGATGACTGATTTTTCAAGATTCTTTAACTTCTTTATATACATAATAAAATATTGAAGTAAAGTTTACAATACCAGTAGTTTACAATGCCAGTAGATTCTTCCAATGTAACATAACACAAACGGCAACTCAGGAGCTCAGAACAGATTACTAGTTTCATTTTCAGAATTGAGAGCAGGAAGCTAAGCCACACCCAGACTGTCAGCCCCCAATTCAGCTCCCATTGGCTGACTTTGTTAACCATGTCTCTGCCAGTTCATGAATATTCTGACATGTTCAGATTTTGATCCAGAAGCAAATCACAGTTCAGAACTTCCCTTTTCAGAAACTACAGATACCTTTCAGTGGAGTTTAGTGTATAATTTGAGGTTACGGTAGAGTGATTTTTACTTTGTTAATATATCATCTGTTTTATATTATTGCTTGTTTGTATTACATTTTAAAAAATACTTTAAAATAATAGATGATGCTGGCCACTCTAAACATTAGTAGCAGTAGCATATTAATAACCACATATTGTCATATTAATTACTATGAAGAAAAGCAGACAAACCTAATTGCCAAAAGGCTGCATTCTAAGTTAATAGTAAGTGCCTTTGATCAAGTTCCATCAAGACATTTGTTCTAGCTCTGTTTCATATGTGATAAGCTAATGATTCCATCTCTAAATAATTATGAAGAAATAAAACAAAACCAGCCTAAATGAAAATGTGTTTAGTAGATAGCCTGTGTTTCATCATCTTAGTATAACATGCAAAACTGCAGCATATACCAAATATACATGATACATTGACTTAACAGTAGCCTTTGAAAAGAGAGAGATTGTATGTATGAAACTATTTATAACATTTGTTTTGGCAGAAGCAAAATATAGTAAAAAGAAAAAGAAATGTACATTCCAAAAATCTGGAAGGGCAAGCTTATCAAGATGCCAAAATCAAAATCACTATTGAATTTGAGGCTGCATGGAAACCATGTAGCATCTTCCAATTTCGTGGTGTGTTTAGTTTATTTTCATATATTATTATTATTTTATTTTGTCAAGCGATTATAAGATAACAGATATAAGTATAAATATAGTTATGAATACATGAAATGGATACATATAAGAAAAAAAAGAAACAATAGGGACAGTAGGCATGTTGGTATGCTTATGCACGCCCCCCCCCCCTACAGACCTCTTAGGAAAGGGTCTGTAGGAGGTATGTATGTATGTACATATACATATGTACATACATACATATATGTATATATGTATGTACATATACATGTACATGAGTATGTAGTAGCAGGCATATATAAAAGGTTATCTCCTATATAATTCATTTAAACTGCCTGGCAATCAAGAGATCTAGAGATCTGATTGAGAATATGAATGTCTTTTCTCTTGATTTAATGTCTTGATATAATGGTTTGAACATTTTTCCCTATCGTTTTTAAATTTGAAAGGGAGCAAGTTCTACAGTTGAAGTTCATATAAAATTTAACCTAGATTTTAAGCTTTTTTTGTCTGTCTATTCTAATCTTCTGTCCTGTATCCATACCTAGTATTAGATTTCCTGTTACAATTAACAAGACTAAAAGCTTAGAGTTATATATAGATTTCAGGAGATTGGTTAAGCACTTTCCTGATTTGTAGCATCTTTAGGTGGAAAAAAAAGAGGGAACACTGTAATGTCTGTATCTATATTTTATATTTTTGTGTAGAAGTACTGATAATTTTCAGGGAGTCTTTAAACTATATTTACTGCAAGATCTCCTGATTTTTTTATTTTTCTTTAGTGGAGACCTAGGGGATTAAAATAGAGGATAGAAGTTCTTTAATCTTTCCCAAACCACTGTTTGTCAGTTGTGGTTTCTTCCTTTTAAGCAATTAAGTGAAGGAATCAGCCTGACAAGATATTTTTATATTTACACCTGCATTTCCTCATACTTCCTCTCAAAATGCATATTTCTAAAAGTTTCCAGAAGGCTAGTTTTGCAAGGGTGTCCAACTCAAGACTTGAAGATCGAATCCGGCCTACTGGGTGCTTAGATTTGGCCTGTGGAGTCGCCCTGGAAATAGCAAAGGACCAGCCCACAGTGCCTCTCCCAGCAAAAAGGAAGCTGCAGGAGGGCTGCACACGGCCTTCTTGAGCTTCATTTTCGTCGGCAGAAGGTTGCAGGAGGCCATCACAGCCAAAAATGGAGCTCACAGGGACCATAGATAGCACTTGGGAGCCCATTTTTGCTGGCAGAGAGCTCAGGGTCTCCACAGGCGCCCCCAACCTGAGTGACGTTCGAGCTGGCCATGTCCATCCCACCTCAAGATCAAGCACAACCCTGATGCAGCCCTCAATGAAATCGAATTTGACACCCCTGCTATCTATTCTTTCTTATACTGCAGATTGATAAAAAAAAAAATTCAATATATTTTGAGGTAGTTGAACAATTAGAGAATATAGGAAATGATGGATAACATAATGTGTACTCTTATGCAGGTGTACTTATATCTGAATCCACTGAATTAAATTGCATTTATTTCCAAGTAAGTAGATAGTTTAGCCTTCTTAACTGGGTAAGGCTAAGGAAGAGGATTACAGCCTTGATTCTGATTTGCACATTATGTTCTGACAAGGCTTTCTAAGACAGCAACAATCACATGCTGTTCCCAGAAACCTTTTTTATTTCAATGGCTATGAATTATATGCATTCACAGTCCGTAATGAGTCCCAAACAGTTTATGAATAGTCCAACAGAAACCTGCCGCAGTCTTTCAGGATAAGGCTGATAAGCACCCACCTTTATCTCCCTTGAAATGCTACCAACGACTAAATTGCCAATTAGCTGTACAAGGCCCAACAGAGCACAAAGTCAACATGGAGTTAAACTGACCAGAATGAACAAAGTTGCTTCCTGCAAAGGCTCATGTCCCTCTGCTCCTCCTTTATGTCTTATGGGAGGGGCAGTCATCTCCATGCTTTACTCCCGAGTCACCCCTTTTGTCTTAACTGTTCTTGCCTTCTGGTAACTCTGCACAAGCGTGCACTGGGAACAGGCTCCCCTTGTTCTTCTGCCTCGCTGATGTCAGATTCTGTAGGCTCCGGAATCAGCACATAAGCCTCGCTGATGTCAGATTCTGTAGGCTCCGGAGTCAGCACATAATTCTCAGATGGCCCTGGCCCTATCTCTGTATCAGACACAGATCCTTCATCCAAGCCCTCCCCAGACTCCAGGTCTGGCCCATATTCCTCCCCTCTGTCTGACCCTGCTGCCAGCTCCACAGGCTGCCAGCGGACCACAACACATTAGTTCTGGCAGGTATGGTTCAAATTTAGTTTATATCAGAATTCACAATCATTTAATTACCCAAAGTCGCTCATTGAATTCAGTATTTTAAAGGAAGCAGTCCATAAGGATTTTTCTTTCTTTCTTGGCAACCGTTTGCTTAGAACAAATTGGGAGTTTCTAAAAGACTACTGCTCTTTCATGGTAAATTGCACATTAATTTAAATGTCACATCTCTGTTGCTGAAACAAATCGCATCCCAACAAACACCAACAATATATTTTTTCCCCCTCCCACCCCCATTTGCATGGTGCTAAGTTGCTTCAGATTTACTGAGACTGGCATGAGATTTTGACAATTTATTTTTGACAATGGCAATTAGCAGCTAAGTTCAATGGAGAAGAAAATTAGTAGCTTTGGCATACACATACAAAATATTTTGAATTGTCATTCTCTTACTTGAAATTTGGCATCAATAATGTTTTCCTTTTCTCTAGTGACATTTTATCTGAAGCTGTACTCAGAATCACATTCCTTTCTCCACAGTCTCCTATTCAACAAAATAAACATTTCTTGTCTCTGTTTGAGGGGACTGAACATATTAAAAACAAAAATCAATCAAAAGAAGAGCAATCTCTGAGGCAAAGAGATGGATGTTTTCACAAGTTCCAAAACTGCAGCTCCTTAGGAGAAATGGTTTCACTCTTCTCTGTTTTTAGTTCCTGTCGTGGTGGACAAAATTCCAGGCCTATTTTGGCCAATATATTAAAAAAAACTTTCTGCCTTCAAATAAGAAAAATAAGCACAGCGTGTCATTCAGGGTTGGGGAAATGTTACATATATAACTATATTTTAACAACAGCTGCAGATTGCCGATTTCCCACCTGTCATCTTGCTGAATGCAGGCCATGCATTTACAGATTTATAATGCAAACCCCTCTCATCAATTTTTATAACCCAGTAAAGTAAAATTCAATATGCTTATCCAGACCTTTTGACCACTGCATACGGATGACATCTGATTTGGTAATTGTAAATAATAAGCTATATAGCTGCCTCATATCACATCAAAATATCTGCTTTGACTGATGAGACACTGAGCAATGTTGAATCTCTGGAAGTTGTCTGAAAGTTGATTGCAGCAAATGTAACAAAGAATTCTGTGACCAAGGGAATAAAAAATCCTGATTGTGTAACTTTTCAAAGAGTAGACCATATTAAGATACATGAGGCCCTATCCCAGTTAAGGTATATTTGTCACATACTCTCTTATCTCTTTCTCATGAAGAGATGGGAATAGGCGAGGACAGTAAATAATGAGTTCACAGAAGGAAGTGAAAAATATAATGATAATTTTAATACTAATGATAATTAATGATAGTTTCCTACTCAACAGGCTACACCTAAATAAATGTGACATAAACTTTATTGCACTGAAGAATCAATTCTGTTTTATGTTATATTGTAGCTGTATATGTAGACAAGTGTTCTGGCCTGGTTTTTAATGATATTTCTTTAAGCTACCATTGGGCCAGTTGCGGTGCTTTTTAATTTCTCAGGCAAAATAAAATTTCAAGTTTCATTCCTGAGAACCGGCCATTTTATCTGTAGGACAGAGCCCACAAGGTATATATATTGTACCAGGGACCACTCTATGATCTTTCCCTGGCCATTTGCAGAACTGCCTTTCTATAACCGTAATTGTTTTTACAGTGATTTGATAACATATAGAAATTCTTGAGGCCATGATTTCACTTTTTTCAAACAGCATTGTTATCAAGAATAGTACATTGGCTACTTTTGGAATTCAGAGCACGAGCTGAATTTAGTCCCTACGCTACCCTTAAAAATAGTCTTTGACCTCATTGAAAGACTAGTTCTGTAGGTGGATAATGAATCTTAGAAAAGCCAAAGTATACTTTTTGTTCAGCTTTTTTTTTTATTTTATCCTTCTTGTTAGGAAGACAAAAGGCTAACAAATATAACTAAAGAATTCTATCTATACACAGCAGACTTACAAATCATCTCAAGGGCACTTTCCTTGGGATAATGAGGGAGAATGTTAGGCATTCTTGGGTCCTTAAGTTACTGTAATAAAAAAAGTTTTCATTTAATTTTCGTGTTTGCACAGGAGTCAAAGTGTGAAAGTACATTAGGGGAGGTAAGAAAAGTTCTTTGTTTAAAGTATGCTCTCACTAAGTATTAAGCAGCAGATTATTGGGCTGAGTAAATAGGTCAACCATTGTGTTGAGCTCCTGTGTTTCATCTTGTACCATCTGGCAAAGTGAATCAAAGCTAAATTCAAATAGAAGTCTGTAAAGATGACTCTGGTGATAGGATTAGGCCAGGGAAAGCTGTCTGTAAGAGATGCCTGCGTTTCCAAAGACATATTAAGAACAAGATAAGGAAAAAAATCTCACTGTCTTAATTGCCATAAATTTGTAGATCAGGCAAATAAATGTATAATACCTGATAGTTAGAATATGATTATAATAAAATAATATTAATGTAACTAACTGGAATATTGTCAGTAACTTTATTTCTTTCTTGTCAGATGTATAAATTCTATCAAGTGGGATGCTATAAAAAAGACAATTTCAGGGATTGTAACTATTTGTTTTATTTTATTTTTTAAAATTACATTTATCTTTTTCAGACTTTAAAATAGCTTCCTACCTATATAGCTATTCCTGTAATAATTCTGGGATTAATTGTCTATTAAAATAGAATTATAGCATTTGTATAATAATGTCTATACAAATAACTTTTATTTATTCTGCATGTGGAAAACAGTATAAAGAGATGTGACATCTTAAGAACGAGGAATAAACACATGCAAAGTGGTATTTCAATTTATTTCAAATTCATAACTCAGAGCAGCTAACAACATTTAAACAACAAGATAAAATGAATAAAAATAAAAATAACTCAAATATGATGGTTTCTTTATAATTGTCTTTTTAAAAATTAAGTTCCTTAAACTTACAGTTACATTGAATGGTTTGGAAAAATTCTTGCTATGATTTTTATTATATTTTCATTGATTGCTTTCTCATGATTATTAGAGAGACCCCTTTAATAGAAAGCTACTAATATATTTTGGAGATATGAGTAAATAGATTTATCCCATTTCATTGGCTAAATTTATCCAACCTTTCATTCAGCCTGCCTTCTTATTACTGCCTGAAACTTGCAGTTAAATGTTGCAATATAATTTAACAAAATCCATGGAAATACGAAACAAAAATGTACAATATTTAGGAAAATCTTTGCAATAACTGTGTAAACACATTGCAAACAAAATGTGAATTTAGAGAAATGAGCATGTTAATATACACTCATTTTCATGCAAATGTTGAAATAAGTACAATAAACCAAACTTGATACCGTATATACTCGAGTATAAGTCGAGTTTTTCAGCCCATTTTTTGTGCTGAAAAAACCGCCCTCGACTTATACTCGAGTCAGATTCCCCTCTGAAAAAAAAATGGTGTGGAGCTCCGAAGCTGGGCAGCCGCTTCCCTGCTTCCGTGTTTCCTTTGCAACTTTTAAGCATGGGAGGGGGAGGCTTTTCTGAGCTCTAGGCTGAAAAAGCAACGCGAGCTGAGGTCGCTCCACTCAGTTTCATTTCCTCAGCTCCAGCTGCTTTCAGTCCACTCGGGAGGAGGGGGAGGGGGAGGAGGAGGGGGAGGCTTTTCTGAGCTTTAGGCTGAAAAAGCAACGCGAGCGGAGGTCGCTCCACTCAGTTTCATTTCCTCAGCTCCAGCTGCTTTCAGTCCACTCGGGGGGAGGGGGAGGGGGAGGAGGAGGGGGAGGCTTTTCTGAGCTTTAGGCTAAGAAAGCAACGCAAGTGGAGGTCGCTCCACTCAGTTTCATTTCCTCAGCTCCAGCTGCTTTCAGTCCACTCGGGAGGAGGGGGAGGAGGGGGGGGAGAGAGAGAGAGAGAGAGATCATAAGAACGGCTCTTGGTTTTTTCTTGCAAGGGAGAGAGTGACTCCTGCCTACCACTGTCATCATCATCATCTTTTGCGTTAGTGAATCAATCAAACCTTTCATGATAGTGAGATCGTTTCCCAAATTTCCCTTAAATCAGGGAAGAAATCAGAAACAAACCTTTGGGCTGAGAATAATTGCTTGTTCCTATGATGCCATTTTTGTTCACTTCAGTGTGAAAAGTGTGAAAAAACACACTTCTTTTTCTTCATCTTCTTGTTCCCTATTTACTGGTCTCTTTCAAAGAGGAAATTGTGAACATCAAACTTATTCTCAACTGTCCTAGTGAAAGTTTTTATTGGCATCTATTTTTATTTTTGAAATTTACCAGTAGCTGCTGCATTTCCCACCCTCGACTTATACTCGAGTCAATAAGTTTTCCCAGTTTTTTGTGGTAAAATTGGGTGCCTCGACTTATATTCGGGTCGACTTATACTCGAGTATATACGGTATATCTGCAAAAATAAGAAACAGCAATTGAAAGATGCACCCATCCTTTATCAGTCTGCCATTTAAGCAGGGATGGGATTCTACCAGTTCACACCTATTTGCTAGAGCCAGTTGTTAACATTCTAAGCAGTTCGGAGAACCAGTTGTTAGAAGAAATTACTGGCCTAATCCTGTAAGGAAGGCAGGAAGGAAACATTCTGGTGTTGCTTACAGAAACCGCCTCTCCATTAACCCTTATTACGTTCTTGGCAGGACTAGATTTCCTGTCTCTGGAACTTCTCTGGAGTTTTTTTCCCCTCCTTTACTGGTACTTTGCTTGTGTGGAGTGACCATTGAAAGTTACAATGGCACTGAAAAAAGTGACCTTTGACCATTTTTCACACTTACGACTGTTGCAGCATCCCCACAGTCATGAGAGGCCAAGCGAGGAGATGTGTGCCTTGATGTGAGTGATATTGAGTTGACCATGCCCAGCCAGTCACATTACCACCAAGCCACGCCCACCACCTAAGCCATGCCCACAGAACTGGTTGTTAAAAAATTTGAATCCCACCCCTGCATTTAAGCTGTGATCAAATCAGTTCACTTTTTAACTTAATAAATACTATGAGGGGGAAAAACAAGTTGAAAATTGCAGCAACTGAATATGTACAACCATTTAGTCAAAGTCCATGAATTAAACAGGATTAAAAGAAAACAAAATAATTACAAACTCCAAGCATTGCAATGCTACTCTCTCTAATTACTCTGCAATCCAAATTCCAAATTTCTTCTTAGCACTCATTGGAGAATCTATTTTCCAGGTTTTCTATTTTTGCTCTGATTACTGATTCCTCCCCTCCCCCCATGATGCTTTCCCTAAGTTCTGTGGTTCATTATGGCTTGAGAGAGTATTATATAGAACTTTTTATTCTGATTTTCTGCCATACTGTTATGAAGAAGCACTTTGAATTCTTTTCAAAGAGCAGTGGTAAATTATAAAGTCTATGTCAGTTTTTTATTTCAATTATTTTATAAAATAATTTGAATATACACTCATATGAAATCAAACTACGTTTTTTTTTAATTTACCAAATTGTATTTTAAATGCTAAGGTAGATATTATAAAGCCAAGAATTAAATATAAATATCCAAGATGATCTTTGTTTTTACGTTAATAAATGTCTGAGTAGATGGAAGTAATGACTGATCTTGTGTGGGCTTTGAAATTAAGCAGATTAGATGGAAGGGTTCCAGAGAATTCTGAAGATATAAGCCAGGTTGGTAAGCCAAAGCATTCTTAAAAGTTAGGAAGCCACTTTCTTTCCCCTGCCAAGAAAACAACATGGACACCTCTGTGAAGTCACAAGTCAAGCTAAAGTTGAAAAAACATTTTACCACCTATAAATTAACCATATATTTTTTTATGCTTTAACTGACCTACTTCCAGTTTCAGAAAAGAGGAATTTCAGATTGGTAGAGAGCCCGAAGAAATAGCCCTTATTTGTTTTTTATTTTAAGGAATTGATGGGTTACACGATATGTCAGGGGAGTATCACATGTCATGCATCTGCACTTTCCTTTTCTCTCCTTCTGCTGTACTGCATTAATCCGATCTGTTCCAGAGGATCTTCCAAAGATGACAAGAGTTGGGAGACAGAAGGGGAGTTGGTCCCATGATGAGTTATTATTGTGAATGCTTAATTTCATGGATCCAAGTTAAGCCAGTTTCTGGCTGAAAAAGATTAGGCAGAACTATATAATCTTACTCTTTTGTAATTATGCACTTATTATATAACTGTAATATACTTGTGTTACATGAGGTGATTATTAATAAAACATAGATGCCTGGCTATGTTGAATGGGGCCCTTTGCAGCATGTCTATTCTCCTATTTGTATTCCCTGTAGTAGTAAAAAAAAATTAGGAAATTCATGACTAATTGTTCATCCTCGCCCTGAGAGGTGGGTGCAAAGTAGACTCCAGCAGAAGTTTTTTTTTTTTTAATCAAAAAATTGTCTTATTTGAATTGTGGCTGACTTTAGCTGTACTAGAAGAAAATCCCAAATGATGGATGGATCTGTTCTCTGTTGTGAAGGATGCCATTATCCTTGTTTTCTGCTTGTCATACAGATTTGTGACTTGGAGAAAAGATTGTCTTTAAACTAATTAGAGTAGACAGAGTGGATTCACTGCCTGGTATGTCTGTGTATGTGTGCACGTACACACATGTACCACCTATTGGGGAGGACACCAATCGGAGAAATGATTAAAATTAAACTAAATTGCGCATTCATGGACTTTTTTCTTATTTGTTAAGTTTTTAAAAAATACTGACTGCTACATGTAAAAATGTCATATGCTAGTTTAGTCATTGCTATTCGTCTAAAATTGAAATGATCCTTGGATTTGTTTTAAAGAGCATAGAAGAACCAGAAGGAGAGGAGGAAAAACAGAAGTAGAAATGGAGTATGAGACTAGTGAAAGTGAGTGAAATATTTGCCTTTCTTCTCTAGTAAAACTAACCATTATATATTTATCTATATATACATATATATCCTAACATAAAAGCCATTGATTCATCCCCATACCTTTGCATGTTTTGAATTTCTGGTGTTATCTATTGATTATTTAACCAATATGATCCCTTTTTAAATAATAATAATAATAAACTGTTGATCTTAACTTCCTCTTCCTGCTAATTTCAATCCTTCCAATAAACTTTGCTTTGAAACTATGAACAGTAGAAATTAATGAATACAATAATAAAACTATAGCTTCGATGAAGCAGAAAATTCAGAAATGCTATTCAGTTTTATATTATGTGTTGAATAGTCAACATTTTATTTGGCAAAAGCTAAATTCTTTCAAAGGAAATCTGCTGGGGAGGGCACACTGGTGTGGAGGGCAGGCTGAAACAGACAGTGGAGAGGTACAAATATGGGTTGTGTCACCCCTTCCTTCTCTTCCTGATGACAAAATGTTTTTTTTTTTAAAAAAAAAAAAGCCTTAGATTTAACACCTGTAAATACAGTATATATAAACCAAGGGTCTCATTAAAGCAAAACAAGAGCCACATGAAACCCAAGAGTTACAGATTGCATACATTTCCTGTGTTGTGTCAGTAGCTACTAAAATAAGTGGTATATAGTGCTGCATTTATAATGGAATAGCTGCATTCTGTTGTACCAGGAGTAATTCTTTGAAATAGCAATTAAGATTCCATCTCAGGCAATTGGCCAAAATGCTAACAAGCAAATCTAGAGCTTTTAAGTTAGCTTTACAAAGTGATTGTACGAAGACACTATTTAGAATCCCTGCTGATATATTTGTCAAGCAGGCCAACAAAGAACTTCTCAGGATTTACAATGCAGGCCTATCCATGCCTCCTGAGATATAATCTTCATTAGGTTCAGGGGCTTCCTCATCAGTAATGAAGCATATAATTTCAATTTCAGTTGGAGGAAAATCATAACTGACTTCACAATCAGTTCAAGCATTCAGATATTTGGTTAGTATGGGACAGATCTCTTAATAAGGAAAATCTACAGCCACCTGGGAATATATCACAGCTTGTATTTATTAATTTATTTTATCCCAAAAATGAATTCCAAGAAATATCATGAACAGAATTAATCCAATTGGAATAATCAACCATTCATTTTTGGCAAAATCCTGTGCATACTTACTGAGAATAAAGTTCAGTATCCGATGTAGCTTTATCTGAATGAATCTGTTTTGGATTGTAGCCTTAAGAAACATTTGGACTCATCCAAACAATGAGCTGAAGGCATTCAGTCAATGAAGGCTAAACTGCTGAACTAATGAATTCTTAAGACCACCACCCTAACATAGAAGATATAGATAGATAGATAGATAGATAGATAGATAGATAGATAGATAGATAGATAGATAGATAGATAGATAGATAGATAGATAGTATTCAGCTTTGTTTGGGTATTTTCCCATGTCATTATAGTTGTGCTTTTAAAATTGTAGGAATGTTTTGGCAGAATCTCATCTGCCATCATCAGGCTTCTGTATAGTGTTCGTCTGTGAATCAGACTTTCACAGCTGTTTCTGTTTTAAATTTGGTGCTAGCCTGCTGCTGTGCCAGAATGGTTTTTTCTTCATCCTGATTGGTTGGGAGTCTTGGTCTGTGTTTATTGGTTTTGGAGTTTGCTGTGTTCTGCTTGATTGGTATTTCTAATATCTTCTGTCTGTTTTGTAGCTTTTTTTTTGTCTTGATTGGCTGGCAACATTGTGTTTCCTGTATTGGAGGCTTTTAGTGTGGCTTGGCTCCAAGTAAATGGACAGCTATCATTTATTAGGAAGCTAGGTTTCATCTGGAGATTTTTTTTGTTTGAGAGTGCAGGCTTCCAGATAATTGACAGTCTGGTGGAGTCATCTCTTCTATTCACGCTTTCAGGTCTTTTTTTTTTTTTTTTTTCAATCTCTATGGCTTCTCTGATAATTCTGTACCATCCCAGCCTGCACTCTCAAAAAAATCTCCACACCACAAGCCAGGCAAACACCTGGGCACAAACAGACTCCCCCTGATACCTCCAGCTCAAATACACCCCAACCAGGCACCCAGATGAAACCCAGCTTCCTAATAAATGATAGCTGTCCATTTACTCAGAGCCACACCGCACTAAAAGCCTCCAATACAATGTTGCCAGCCAGGAAACACAATGTTGCCAGCCAATCAAGGCAAAAAAAAAGCTACAAAACAGACAGAAGATATTAGAAACACCAAGCAAGCAGAACACAGTAAACTCCAAGACCCATAAACACAGACCAAGATTCCCAACCAATCAGGATGAAGAAAAAACCATTCTGGCACAGCAGTGGGTTAGCACCAAATTTAAAACAGAAATGGCTGTGAAAGTCTGACTCACAGACGAACACAATACAGAAGCCTGATGATAGCAGATGAGATTCTGCTGAAACATTGCTACAATTTTAAAAACACAACTATAATGACGTGGGAAAATACCCGAACAAAGCTGAATATATATGGTATTCAGCTTTGTTCGGGTATTTTCCCACGTCATTATAGGGTATTTTCCCACATCATTTTATATATATATATATATATATATATATATATTCTTAAGTTTTCGCGGGTACTTACATGTATGGCATTCAGCTTTGTTCGGGTATTTTCCCACATCATAGTAGTGGTGCTTTTAAAGTTGTAGCAACGTTTCAGCAGAATCTCATCTGCCATCATTAGGCTTCTGTATAGTGTTCGTCTGCGAGTCAGACTTTTACAGTGGTTTCAGATTTAAATTTGGGGCAGCCTATTGCTGTGTCAGAATGGTTTTTTCTTCCTCCTGATTGGTTGAGAGTCTTGGTCTGTGTTTATTGGTCTTGGAGTTTGCTGTGTTCTGCTTCTAATATCTTCTGTCTGTTTTTTTGGCTCTTTTTGTGTCTTGATTGGCTGGCAACAATGTGTTACTTTATTGGAGGCCTTTAGTGCAGCTTGGCTTCAGGTAAATGGATGGCTATCATTAGTTAGGAAGCTGGGTTTCATCTGGGTGCCTGGTTGGGGAGTGTTTGAGCTGGAGGTATCAGGGGGGATCTGTTTGTGCCCAGGTGTTTGCCTGGCTTGTGGTGTGGAGATTTTTTTTTTTTTTTTGTTTGTGAGTGCAGGCTTCCAAATGATTGACAGCCTGGTGGAATTATCTCTTTCGTTCATGCTTTCTGGTCTTTTTTCAATCTCTATGGCTTCTCTGATGATTCTGTGGCTGGGATTTTCTATAGTGGCTAGGGTTTTGGTGCCATTGAAGTTGATGACCTGTGGCTTCCATGTGTTGGACGAGTGAGGAAGTGTGTTCCAGCTTTTTGACTGCATTTTTGTGTTCATCCAGGCGGGTGCTTATTCTTCTATTGGTCTGTCCAATGTATGTGGCCGGGCATGATGCACAGGGGACTTCATATATGCCTTGGTTTTCCAGGTCAATTTTGTCTTTGGGGTTCCTGAGGATGGCTGCTATTTTTCTGTCTGTTTTGAAGGCAGTCTTGATGTGGTGTCTGTATAGAATCTTACTAATTTTGTCTGTAGTGCCTCTTATGTAGGGCAGGACAGCTGTTCCATGGGTCTGTTCCTCTTCTGGGTCTCTATTATGTCTCAGTGTGTTTTTGTGGATCAAGTTGGTGATTTTGCTTTTGTGGAGTAAAAAACAGATGGCACACTAGGACACACCATATACCAGAAGAAAACACACACCAACCGCTACCTCAACGCCCAATCCCACCACCACCCAGCACAGATAAACTCCGTGGCTAAAACACTAATTACTAGAACCAAACGCCTGGCAGACAAGACACACATTAGACTGAACTATGCACCCTGACTAAAATATTGACAGCCAACGGCTTCCACAAAAGCAAAATCACCAACTTGATAAACACAGACCAAGACTCTCAACCAATCAGGAGGAAGAAAAAATCATTCTGTCACAGCAATAGGCTGCCCCAAATTTAAATCTGAAACCACTGTAAAAGTCTGACTCACAGACGAACACTATACAGAAGCCTGATGATGGCAGATGAGATTCTGCTGAAACGTTGCTACAACTTTAAAAGCACCACTACTATGATGTGGGAAAATACCCGAACAAAGCTGAATGCCAGACATATATATATATTATGTCTCACCTATATTCACAATTGAGAACAAGGAGTTCCACAGTTCAAAATATTCAAACACATCATTATATATAGAATATATATATAGAAGCCTGATGATAGCAGATGAGATTCTGCTGAAACATTGCTACAATTTTAAAAACACAACTATAATGACGTGGGAAAATACCCGAACAAAGCTGAATATATATGGTATTCAGCTTTGTTCGGGTATTTTCCCAACTTACATGTATGGCATTCAGCTTTGTTCGGGTATTTTCCCACATCATAGTAGTGGTGCTTTTAAAGTTGTAGCAACGTTTCAGCAGAATCTCATCTGCCATCATTAGGCTTCTGTATAGTGTTCGTCTGCGAGTCAGACTTTTACAGTGGTTTCAGATTTAAATTTGGGGCAGCCTATTGCTGTGTCAGAATGGTTTTTTCTTCCTCCTGATTGGTTGAGAGTCTTGGTCTGTGTTTATTGGTCTTGGAGTTTGCTGTGTTCTGCTTCTAATATCTTCTGTCTGTTTTTTTGGCTCTTTTTGTGTCTTGATTGGCTGGCAACAATGTGTTACTTTATTGGAGGCCTTTAGTGCAGCTTGGCTTCAGGTAAATGGATGGCTATCATTAGTTAGGAAGCTGGGTTTCATCTGGGTGCCTGGTTGGGGAGTGTTTGAGCTGGAGGTATCAGGGGGGATCTGTTTGTGCCCAGGTGTTTGCCTGGCTTGTGGTGTGGAGATTTTTTTTTTTTTGTTTGTGAGTGCAGGCTTCCAAATGATTGACAGCCTGGTGGAATCATCTCTTTCGTTCATGCTTTCTGGTCTTTTTTCAATCTCTATGGCTTCTCTGATGATTCTGTGGCTGGGATTTTCTATAGTGGCTAGGGTTTTGGTGCCATTGAAGTTGATGACCTGTGGCTTCCATGTGTTGGACGAGTGAGGAAGTGTGTTCCAGCTTTTTGACTGCATTTTTGTGTTCATTCAGGCGGGTGCTTATTCTTCTATTGGTCTGTCCAATGTATGTGGCCGGGCATGATGCACAGGGGACTTCATATATGCCTTGGTTTTCCAGGTCAATTTTGTCTTTGGGGTTCCTGAGGATGGCTGCTATTTTTCTGTCTGTTTTGAAGGCAGTCTTGATGTGGTGTCTGTATAGAATCTTACTAATTTTGTCTGTAGTGCCTCTTATGTAGGGCAGGACAGCTGTTCCATGGGTCTGTTCCTCTTCTGGGTCTCTATTATGTCTCAGTGTGTTTTTGTGGATCAAGTTGGTGATTTTGCTTTTGTGGAGTAAAAAACAGATGGCACACTAGGACACACCATATACCAGAAGAAAACACACACCAACCGCTACCTCAACGCCCAATCCCACCACCACCCAGCACAGATAAACTCCGTGGCTAAAACACTAATTACTAGAACCAAACGCCTGGCAGACAAGACACACATTAGACTGAACTATGCACCCTGACTAAAATATTGACAGCCAACGGCTTCCACAAAAGCAAAATCACCAACTTGATAAACACAGACCAAGACTCTCAACCAATCAGGAGGAAGAAAAAATCATTCTGTCACAGCAATAGGCTGCCCCAAATTTAAATCTGAAACCACTGTAAAAGTCTGACTCACAGACGAACACTATACAGAAGCCTGATGATGGCAGATGAGATTCTGCTGAAACGTTGCTACAATTTTAAAAGCACCACTACTATGATGTGGGAAAATACCCGAACAAAGCTGAATGCCAGACATATATATATATTATGTCTCACCTATATTCACAATTGAGAACAAGGAGTTCCACAGTTCAAAATATTCAAACACATCATTATATATAGAATATATATATAGAAGCCTGATGATGGCAGATGAGATTCTGCTGAAACGTTGCTACAACTTTAAAAGCACCACTACTATGACGTGGGAAAATACCCGAAATTATATATATATATATATATGGCATTCAGCTTTGTTCGGGTATTTTCCCACGTCATAGTAGTGGTGCTTTTAAAGTTGTAGCAACGTTTCAGCAGAATCTCATCTGCCATCATCAGGCTTCTGTGTGTGTGTGTGTGTGTGTGTGTTTCCTGTATATATATGTTATGTCTCACCTATATTCACAAGTGAGAACAAGGAGTTCCACAGTTCAAAATATTCAAACAAAACAGAGCCAGGCTAAAAAAGGGTTAACAGAATTATATTCCAGTCCTTGGCAGACTTCCCGGAATCTATCTGGTAATTCAGAATGTCCATAAATTACAAAAGCCGCTCCACAGGTATCCTTTCGATACATCAAACACTTTGCTTCCAAGCAAAGTTTGAGAATCAGCAATCCTCCTTAAATCACCTGGATGGGCATGTCAGTCTCTCTAATCAATGTCTGGCTTGACGCCTCCCTTCAACTTGGCGTTTCATTTTTCTCCTGATTCTAGCATCAATCCACGATCTGTCAGTTTCCCCATTAGAAGCCTCTGACTCATTTTGTGGATCAGTTACTGGGATGAGTGAATTCGAAGGCCCTGGCGAGGATTGTCTGTCCGATAATCTTTCATCCTCCTGGCTCACATCTGTGTCCTCTGATAATTCAGACTCCACATTCACAGCAGGCTCCACCCTTTCATCTTCAGAGTCATCAGAGTCAAAACTCACAACAGGATCGATCCTACACACACACACACACACACACACACACACACGTAGGATATATATGAATATAGAGAGGAAGGAACTAAAAAAGGGAAGGTTACAATGATTAGCTATATTATGTGAAAATAATATATATTGAAGATATATTCTTCAAAATAAGAATGTAATGTAATTGTTGTTGTTATGGTAAGGAAATTGTATTAACCAAAAATATTATCCACAAGACATTGGTACCTAGACGACACACTGTATAAAGAAAACATTCTCTCCCTACCTGTTTCCCACAACATTCATTTTAGATCAGGGGTCTTCAAACTTGACAGCTTTAAGACTTGTGGACTTCAATTCCCAGAATTCCTCCTCCAGTCATGTTAGTTCAGGAATTCTGGGAGTTGAAGTCCACAAGTCTTAAACTTGCCAAGTTTGAAGACCCTTGTTTTAGATCACTGGAAGAACTTTTGTAGTAATATTTAAACCTGCAGAGGGAGTTAGGAGAGAAAGCCAAGAAAGCTAATGAGAATCTTTCAACTGGTTCTCATTACATATGTTCCTGCATGCTTCTTAGCCAACACTGGCAGCTTCTCAGGAGTTAAGCATACTGTGCCAAGGGGATGTGGAATTTCAGTTCCTACTAGCTCAAAGGAGCCATCATTCTGCATTCATAAAGCTTAATCTTAGGGGTATTCAGAATGTTAAAAAGATGTGTAGAATGGGATAACAAGACAGTGCACATGTTTAATGTCCAGAGTAGTTTAAAGGTGTTTTGTACACATGCCCACAAACTAAACCACTTCACCAAAGATGCTTACAAGATGTTTCCCCTATTATAATTGCTTTTTTTTTTTTTTTTAGCAATAAAGACATGGAGGCTGTATGCTTGACCTCACCCAAGGTCACTTACATATGACTGAACAGGGACTCCTCTCTTGACTAAAGAAATACAAGTTTCAATAAAGGAGAATATTTGTAATTCAAGGTTGAAATGAAACATTTCTTAGTTTCTATCCTCAGTGTTTCCTCATCTCAGAAGACAATACTTCTTGCAACCCTCCCGAACATTGCAGTGATACCAAAACTCAATTCTCTGGCATGATATTCATACTTCTCTAATGGCGAGTGAGGTTTTATTGGTTTTATTATGAATCAAACACCAGACTTTCCTGACATAGAAAGGCAATTGATACACTTGAATGATAGCTCAACAAATCAAGGAGTCAAAGACATCTCTTTTATAGGGACACTTTCAAAAACTCATGAATGTGAACCCTTGACTCATAAGTAAAACTCTCTGAAGAAAAACAGAGAAACAGCACACTATTTTTAAGCATCATCTAATTTGCAAAATAATAATATGCTACAGGAATAAGAGAACTGAAGTCATATCTGAGCTCTATGTACATGGAACCAAATTTCTGGGGAGGGGTGTGCGGCAGTAGCCTTGTGCATGATACCATTATCATGCTTGCACTACTACAACCACTTTGGAGGAAACTCTCAGAAAATCAGATAATTCTTTTATTTCCAAGAAAAAAAAAATGCTCACATAGATAAAAACTACTGCTGAATTTGACATTGTCCACCATGGTATCTGATTGGACCATCCATGGGGGGTTGGGAATAGAGATTTTTGTTTTGCAGTGGTTCCATTCCTTCCTCAGTGAGCAGTTTCAGTTTGTGATAATGGGGGAAGAGAGATTGGCCCAATAGTGAGGTGAAGCGGGCATCATTTCTGTTCTCTTTAAATCTAATTGAAACCACTACCATGTGCTGTAGAGAGAGAAAGATGCTTCTGGTGTCCCTTCCCAATGCATGAGGCTACAAGTTATATAGGCTGAAGTTGAATCCTAGTTGGGTGAAGGTGCTATTCGTGGGGAGTTTCCATTGCCATCAGGTTTGTTCCTCGATGAGCAGGCATTACCCATGAAGGTTCAGGTATGTGATGTGGGTGGTAGGTGTTTGGGGATGTATCCTTCTGGACTCACAACTACTGCTCAGTTTGCCAATTGTGGTGCTCTCAGGAGCAAGAGATCTGGCTATAGCAATTCATTCCTTCATTATCCTTCAACTTGAATATTACATTGTGCTTTAAATGGAATTACCCTTGTAGGCTATTCAGAAAGTGAAGCTGTTCCAAAATGCAACAGCTCTCAAGTGCTTATTGGTGTTCACTGGAAGCATATTAACACCAATTTATTGGGCCTGCAAAGCTATAGGTAATACATGTTATGATCGGTTTTAAGTTTTGTGCATATGGCCTATAAGGCACCAAGAATGTTTTGGTTGTGGCAGGGAAGGAAGGAAGGAAGGACATTCATAGCTCATATCTAAAGCGTAAGGAAATTGAACCAAATGTAAGTGTGCTGACTTGGAATAAAGTTATCTGTTTCTCTATATGACTTGGGGACAAGGAAGAATATGACCATACATGCACTTTAAATAAAGTCATTATATTGGGGTTGCAAAAATCCTAGCAACCAGCAGAAGGCAGCAAAGGAATATAGAAAAAGTATTCTTTTGCAACCCAGACCTGGCAAACCTAACCTCAGTGTAGCATGTCAGAGATCAACCCCCAAAACATAACGGAAGAGGTTAGGACAAAAATTAAACAGAATCTGGTTCTATTTATTTAAAAAAAAATAAAGCAAGATAACCCCTATGTTCTAGCTATTTACTTAAGTATTTCCCCTTGTGTCACAATAAATTTGATAAGTTTTGTAAAAATACAGTAGATCTCGGGGGGGGGGGATTGAGAGCTCCTGAATTCTTAGCACTTCATCTAGTCAATTCTGCTGTTTAAAGAAAGGTTCCTTGTTTTCTAATTCATATATATGATGTCTCCTGACAAACCAAGACCTCCCAGGCCAGCTTGTGATGCAGGAGTCCTACGAACACCATATATATTTGACAACTCTGCCACATAAGTATATAAAAGATTTTTGGATAAGCAAGCTCTTAAATATTTTGTTGTGTCCGCGAATTTATGCCAGGAGTCGGTGACTTCAAATCATGCTCTTTTATTAAAGTAGGAACCGAACTGGCTCTTCGCAAAAGGTTCGCGGCTTTTATTCTTTCAGCCGCGGCGGCCGCGGCCAATGGCACCGCTTTGAATCTCCCGCGATTCGAATGGACCAATTGCGGGAGATTCTTAGCAAGCGAATCGGCGCGGCTCGCCTGACCAATCAGAGTGCCCCATGCTTTGGCCAATCAAAGCGCGGGGATCTCAAGAATGCTAATTAGGGACAGAACACCCCTCCCCTCTTGGTTCAGTCCTTACGTCGCGTAGTCACGTAGGTAGGCGGGGCTCCGTCTGAGCCTACTGGACCTGCGCAGCTCAGTCGTAGGTTGGATCCCGGCCGGTTCGGTCGGGATCTCTGTTGCTCCTGATGCCGTTGTGGGAACCGGCTGGTCGGTCGGGCCAGGCCGCTCTCCGTAGCTCCCTCCTGGGCCTCCTGGGTTGGTTGAGCTGCGGGTTTCGCCGCTCCCGCTCGGTCTTTCCGGGCCGGTCGAGCTGGCCTGGCTGTCTCTTCCTTGCGAGGGATCGTGATGGCTGCTTTCCGGTAAGTATGGCTGGTTTATTCTTCTTTGGTTTTGGTCCCCTGGGTATTCCCTCCCCCCTTAGTTTGTGTTGTGGGGGTTGGTTTCGCCTGTTTGTGCGTCGGTGGTCTCTTGGTTGGCAGTCCTCGACCTTAATTGGTCGATGTGGCGTTTCCACGCTCGTCCGTCTGCTGTTTGTAGCCGGTACGAGTGTGGGCCTGTTATTTGTGTGATGACGGCCGGTATCCATAGTGGGTCTCCCGTCAGGTTTCTTGCGTATACGGGGTCGCCTGGTGCGAAAGTTCGGTGTTTGCTGTTTGAGTCTGGGGGCTTCTCCGGGTTATACGTGGGGTGTAACCTGTCGAGTGGGGACTTTAATTTCCTCCCCATTAATAGTTCGGCTGGGCTCTTATTCGTTGTGGTATTTGGGGTTATGTGTTGGGTGAAGAGTAGTTTGTTTATTTTCTCCTGGATCTCCCTGTGGTCTATTTTCCGGATGGTTTTCTTAGTGAATTGCACCATCCGTTCCGCCCTACCGTTTGCCGCCGGGTGCGCCGGTGCTGTCAGCGCGTGGCGGATGCCCCTTTCCGCTAGGAATTTTTCGAATTCCAGCGAGGTGAATTGGGGCCCATTGTCGGAAACAACGACGTCTGGGAGGCCGTGCATTGCAAAGAGTTTGCAGAGTTCCTTGATCACGGCCTCCGTGGTTGTTGTCTTCATGTTGCTTACCTCCAGCCAGTTGGAGTAAGCGTCTACTGTTATAAGGAAGGTGTGTCCTTTTGTGGGCCCGGCGAAGTCTATGTGAATCCTAGACCAAGGTCCCCTTGGGGTTTCCCACTCTAGGACGGGTGCTGTGGGTGGGCTTGGCCTAGTTTCCTGGCATCGTTGGCACCTTGCTACCCAGGTCTCAATTTGTTTGTCCATCCCTGGCCACCAAGCGTAACTTCTGGCCAGGGCTTTAGTCCTAACGATGCCAGGGTGCCCCTCGTGTAGCAGTTCCAGAACCTTCCCTTGTAGCTTTTCTGGAATGACCACCCTATCCCCCCATAGTATGCACCCTTTTAATAACGAGAGTTCCGTTTGGCGATTTCGGAATGTTTTGATGGACTCGTCGTTGTCCCTTTCCGGCCACCCTTTCTCTACCCAATGCAAAACCCGCGCCAGACGTTTGTCTTTATTAGTCTCTCGGGCAATGTCTGACGCGGTTATGGGCAGGTTGGGTAGAGTCTCTATGCTGAGGATGGTCGTCGTGGGTGCTGGGTTGGTGTCAGGTTCCGGTAGCGGCGAGCGGCTTAAGGCGTCTGCATGGGAGATCGTCTTACCCGGTTTGTGTATGAGTCCGTAGTTGTAGGCTGCCAGGAACTCGGACCACCTTGTCATTTGGGGAGACAGAATGTTCGGGGTGGCCCGGTTTCCTGCAAGGATTCCCAGCAGCGGCTTGTGGTCGGTTATGATGGTGAATGTCCGGCCGTAGAGATACTCGTGGAATCTTTTTACGGCGGCAACGATAACCAGAGCCTCTTTGTCCAGCTGACTATAGTTCCGCTCCGGTTTGGTGACGGTCCTTGAAAAGAACGCGATAGGCGCTTCCTTTCCATCGGGGAGGGTATGGCTGAGGACAGTGCTGACGCCGAAAGGTGATGCGTCGCATGTGACGGCCAGAGGTAGGGTCTCGTTATACTGTATAAGGACGGCATCCGAAGTGAGGAGGTCCTTTGTTCTTTGGAAGGCGGCTTGCTCGCGTTTCCCCCAAGTCCAGGTCGCCGCCTTGTCCAGGAGCCTATGCAAGGGCTCCGTCGCCGTCGCCTTTTGGGGCAGGAAAACATTGTAAAAATTAAGTAGCCCCAGGAATGCCTGTAGTTCCGTCTTCAACTTGGGTGTGGGTGCTTCTTTGATGGCCTTGATTTTTTGGTTTGTGGGGTGAATGCCGTGACGGTCTAGGAGGTATCCTAGGAATTCTACCCATTCCATGTATAATTGGCATTTCTCCCTCTTGACTTTGAGCCCGGTCTCTTTGAATTTGGTTAGGACCTCCCTTAGGCGACCCTCTAGTTCGGCGTGGTTGGTTGCCGACACTAGGACGTCGTCGAAGTAAGGTACCACCCCCTTGATGCCTTGCAATAGTCTTTCCATTAGGCTTTGGAATATTCCCGGTGCCACGCTGACTCCGAATTGGAGTCAGTTGCATTTAAATGCCCCCCCAGTGGGTGACTATGGTTTGCGCTTCTGCCGTTTGCTCGTCGACTGGCAACTGTTGGTATGCCTGGGCGAGGTCGAGCTTGGCGAAAACCTTGCCCCCTCCCAGTGAGTGCAGTAGGTGTTGCACTACTGGGACGGGGTAGGCGCTTTGTTGTAGCGCGCCATTTAGGGTGGCCTTATAGTCCCCACAGATCCTCACCGACCCATCGGGCTTGATCGGGGTGACTATGGGGGTCTCCCACCGGGCGTGGTCTATTGGCTGTAGGACCCCTTGCTTGACAAGCTTGTCAATTTGCTCGTCTATCTTGGGTTTAAGTGCGAATGGCACCCGCCATCTATCTTGGTTTCAGGCGTTTTGGGGGGACGTTTGGGTCTAGGCTGAATGATATAAGGGGCCCTCGGTACTTGCCTAGGTTTCCATCGAAGACCTCTTCCCGGGCCAGTTGCTGCTCCCAGCTGTCGTCGGTGACGTGGTCGACTCCCGTGACTGCGATGCCGAGCGGGGCGAACCATTGCAGTCCCAGTAGGCTTGGGCGGTCGCGATCGACGATTGTCAGGGGAAGCCTTTCGGTGTGCCCTTTATATGTGATGTTGAAGTGTTTGGTTCCGACTACCGGGATGCGGTTTCCCTGGTAGTCCTTTACGATGAGTCTCTGGCTGTCTAGGTTCCTCCTTTGGATGGTAGGCACCAAGCGCTTTATTTCATGCCATGCTATCATGGAGAGGTAGGACCCGGAGTCCACCTCCATTTTGCATGGCTCGCCCTCGATGCCTACCTCCACGTGGACCTTCCGGGTGTCATTGGTGACGGCGTGGCCGATGGTAACCGTCTGATGGGTCTCCTCTCTTCGCCGGTTATCGCCGCCTCGCAGGGATCGTCCGTTCCGGTCCCATCTGTTGTCCGAGGGGCGATCTCTGGTTTGGGGTGGTGTGTTCTCTCTCCTCCGGTCGCTCTGGTCCCATCGTGCCGGGCTGCGGTTCTTTTTTAGGAGGCAGACACGGGCGATGTGTCCCTTCTTGTCGCAATGCCGGCAGATCGATTCGAAAAACCGGCATTCCGACCTGGGGTGGTCGCCGCCGCAACCGGCACAGTTGGTCCTCGACTTACGACCCCGCCGGTTCCGTGGGTCACGGCCTGTCTGGAGGCGATGGATGTCCTCCTCGTCATCGGAAGTGCCCGATGCCGAGTGGAAGTCGCCCTGGTGGGTGGTCGTCTCGGGTTGGGCCTCGGCCGACCTCGCAGGGTTGTTGTTTCCGCTGCGGTCCCCAGCGTTCGGTCTGCGCATGCGGTCGGTGGATGTTCAGGTTGCTTCGGCGGCTGCGGTGAGGGTGTCTGCTAGGCTGATGTTGCCCTTGGCCATCAGCCGGCTTTGGAGGACGGGGTCCCACAAACCGAGCACGATTCTGTCTCGCAGGGCGTCGTTCAGGTTGTCAAATTCGCAGAGTCCCCCTAGGTGCTGTAGCTTGGCGACGAAGTCGCTGAAGCTCTCACCCGACCGTTGGTCCCGACGGTAAAATTCGTTTCGTCGGATCAGGATGGGTACCTCTGGAGCGTAGTGCCACCGAAGTATTGGCTCGAGGACGTCCCAGTCCATCGCGGTCGCATCGGCGGGTTTGGCAAGCGCCTTGGCCATCTTGAATACCTCGGTCCCGCAGTGGGTCAGGAAGACGGCGCGCTTCATGGGGCTGGTGGCGTCCTTCAGGTCGCTGCACTCGAGGAACATGCGGAATCGGTCGGAGTACGATTCCCAGTCCTCGGTGGCGGGGTTGAAGGGGGTGGGATTTTCACCATCGTGGTGGTTCGTCTGGCTTCCGTCGGACACGTGGTTCGGTTCAGGGTCTGGATCCCACCTTCATCGCCAGTGTTGTGTCCGCGAAATGATGCCAGGAGTCGGTGACTTCAAATCATGCTCTTTTATTAAAGTAGGAACCGAACTGGCTCTTCGCAAAAGGTTCGCGGCTTTTATTTTTTCAGCCGCGGCGGCCGCGGCCAATGGCACCGCTTTGAATCTCCCGTGATTCGAATGGACCAATTGCGGGAGATTCTTAGCGAGCCAATCGGTGCGGCTCGCCTGACCAATCAGAGTGCCCCGCGCTTTGGCCAATCAAAGCGCGGGGATCTCAAGAATGCTAATTAGGGACAGAACATATTTTACAATCTTTCTTTCCTGATTTAATTGTGTTTATTGATCGGCTTGGAGACACATCCAATGACATCCATCAAATGACAAAATAATATCCAGAATGTAACAGATTCTTGCATGTGGTGGATGCTGGGGAGAAAAGAGACAGGGAGACCAATCTAGTCATGTCATATCGGTTGTGGACATAAGCCTTAAAGCAAAACTTAGCTGTCAAGTTGAGCCAAATTGAACACAATGTATTAAATTAAAACCTTTGCATTTAGGAAGAAATGGTAATTAAAATGTGTCTCTTGGTGTGTTTGTATAAAATAGACACAAAGAAAACAGGTTGTTTGTGAAACGGTTCCCCCCACCCCCCATTTTTTCATTGATTCTTCAAAAAAATGTCTTGGATTTCAGTAATTTCTTTTTTTTTTTTTTGAAAAGAATTTTATTGATTTTCTACAAACAAACAAGACAAACAAAGCATTAAAACATCAACTCTCTTATGTACATCCAGCGTGTGTCGGTTGGTTCATCAGTTTTGTGCATTCATTTTGTAGTCTCAATTACAATTATGTTACATAACAACTCATATTGTCAATCCAAACTTATATATTCTAATATCGCCATTAAAAAAAAAAAAACACTTTTGACTATACTTTTAATTATTCATGCTTTATGAGATAACAATACTTTAAACAGTTTATTCTGTAACAAATCATATATTCATTCCAAATCAATCCTAAAAACACTTTATAAATATAGTGTCAAATAATAAAGACAAGAAAAAAAGTAAAGATATTCCTTACTGTCTAACATTCTAAATATTCTATTATCGTATTCTATCATCTAGCCATTGATGAAAAAGATCCCAAATTTCATAAAATTGTTTATCCTCTTGCTCTCTAATTTCAAATGTCAATCTACTCATCTCAGTACATTCCAATATTTTCTTAATAATTTTTTCCTGCGATGGTATTTTCTCATTCTTCCAGTTTTTAGCAAATACAATCCTAGCCGCTGTTAATACATTTACAATCAGGTACTTCAAATCTTTACTATATATATCAGGTTAAATTCCCAATAATTCCATATATGAGTCCCAGTCTTCTTGTGCCGGGTCAAATGGAGCGGGTGGTATGACGCCACCGGATATGGTTCTGCCGTTGGTGTATTTCAGCCACGGAGCTGAATGTCCTGACGGACTCGTCGTAGTCCCTTTCCAGCCACTCTTTCTCTACCTAATGCAAAACCCGCGCCAGACGTTTGTCTTTATTGGTTTCTCGGGCAATGTCTGACGCGGTTATGGGTAGGCTGGGTAGAGTCTCTATGCTGAGGGTGGTGTCGTGGGTGCTGGGTCAGTATCAGGTTCCGGTAACGGTGAGCGGCTTAAGGCGTCCGCATGGGAGATAGTCTTACCAGGTTGGTGTGTGAGTCCGTAGTTGTAGGCAGCCAGGAATTCGGACCACCTTGTCATTCGGGGAGACAGAATGTTCGGGATGGCCCTGTTCCCTGCAAGGATTCCCAGCAGCGGTTTGTGGTCGGTGATGATGGTAAATGTCCGGCCGTAGAGGTACTCGTGAAACCTTTTTACTGCGGCGATGATAGCCAAAGCCTCTTTGTCCAGCTGGCTGTAGTTCTGTTCTGGTTTGGTGAGGGTCCTTGAAAAGAACGCAATGGGTGCTTCCTTTCCATCGGGGAGAGTGTGGCTGAGGACAGCGCCGACGCCGAAGGGTGATGCGTCGCATGTGATGGCTAGTGGTAGGGTCTCGTTGTACTGGATGAGGACGGCATTCGAAGTGAGCAGGTCCTTGGTTTTTCTGAAGGCGGCTTCCTCGCGTTTCCCCCAAGTCCAGGTAGCCGCCTTGTCCAAAATCCTATGCAAAGGCTCCGCTGCGGTCACCTTTTGGGGCAGGAGGACATTATAAAAGTTAAGTCGCCCCAGAAACGCCTGCAGTTCTGTTTTTGACTTGGGTGTGGGGGCTTCCTTGATGGCTTTAATTTTCTTGTTGGTGGGGTGAATGCCGTGTCGGTCTAAGAGGTATCCTAGGAATTCGACCCGTTCTGTGTACAGCTGGCATTTTTCCCTCTTCACTTTAAGCCCGGTTTCTTTGAACCTCGTTAGCACCTCCCTTAGGCGAGTCTCTAGTTCGGCCTGGTTGGTTGCCAATACTAGTACATCGTCGAAGTATGGGACCACCCCCTTGATGCCCTGTAAGAGTCTTTCCATGAGGCTCTGGAAAATTCCAGGTGCCACGCTGACTCCAAATTGGAGGCGGTTGCATCTAAATGCTCCCCGGTGGGTGACTATGGTTTGTGCCTTGGCAGTTTCCTCGTCAACCGGCAGTTGCTGGTATGCTTGGGCCAGGTCGAGTGTCGCAAAAACTTTGCCCCCTCCCAGTGAGTGTAGGAGATGCTGCACTACTGGGACGGGGTAAGTGCTTTGCTGCAAGGCGCCATTTAGGGTGGCCTTATAGTCCCCACAGATTCTCACTGACCCATCAGGCTTAATTGGGGTGACTATGGGGGTCTCCCACCGAGCGTGGTCTATGGGTTATAATACCCCTTGCTTGACGAGCTTGTCAATTTGCTCATCTATCTTCGGTTTGAGTGCGAACGGTACCCGCCTTGGTTTTAGGCGTTTCGGGGGAACGTTGGGGTCTAGGCTGAAGGATATAGGGGGCCCTCGGTACTTGCCTAGGGTGCCGTCGAACACTTCCTGGAAATCCTGGGCCAGTTGCTGCTCCCAGTCGGCTTCGGCGATATGGTCGATGCCCGTGACTGCGATGCCTAGCGGTGCGAACCATTGAAGTCCCAGTAGGCTAGGTCGGTCTCGATCGACGATGGTTAAGGGAAGTCTTTCGGCATGTCCCTTGTAGGTCACTGTAAACTGTCCTGTTCTGACTACAGGGATGCGGTTTCCCTGGTAGTCCTTGAGGATTAGTCTCTGGTTTTCTAGTTGCTTTCTCTGGATGGTAGGCACCAAGCGTTTAATTTCTTGCCAGGCTACCATTGAGAGGTAGGACCCGGAGTCCACCTCCATTTTACAGGGTTCGTCTTCGATGCCTACCTCCACGTAGACCTTTCTGGCGTCTGTGGTTGTGGATTTGGCCGATGGTGACCGTCTGATGTGTCTCTTCTCTCCACCTGGCCTCGCTGTTTCATTGGGCTCATCCGTTTCGCTCCCAGCGGTTGTCTGTTGGCTGGTCTCTGGTCCTGGGGGGTGTGCTCTCTCGTCTCCCCCATCGCCTGGGGCTGTGGGTCTTCTTGAGGCGGCAAACACGTGCGATGTGGCCCTTCTTGTCGCAGTGCCGGCAAACGGAGTCGAAGAACCAGCATTCAGATCTGGGGTGGTCGCCTCTGCAACCGGCACACGCGGTCCTTGACTTACGACTCCGCCGGCTGCGCTGGTCGCAGCCTGCCTGGAGACGGTGCATGTCTTCCTCCTCGTTGGATGTGCCTGAGGTCGAGTGGAGTTCGCCTTGGTGGGTGGTGGTTTCAGGTTGGGCCTCGGTTGACCTTGCAGGGTTGTTGTTTGCGGTGCGGTCCCCGGCATTCGGTCTCCGCATGCAGTCTACTGACTGTCGGGTTGCTTCGGCAGCCGCGGCTTCGGAGATGGCGTCGGCGAGAGTGATGTTGCCCTTAGCCATCAACCAACTTTGGAGAATGGGGTCCCAAAGGCCGAGCATGATTCGGTCCCGAAGGGTCTCATTCATGTTGGAGAACTCGCATAGTCCTCCCAGGCGCCGCAGCTCTGCAACGAAATCACTGAGACTCTCGCCCGACCGCTGGTCCCGCCGATAAAATTCGTGCCGTCGGATGAGGATGGGCACGGCTGGAGCGTAGTGGTTCCGGAGCAATGGTTCGAGGTCCTTCCAATTCATCGCGGTAACGTCAGCGGGCTTGGCTAGCGCTTTTGCCATCTTAAACACTGCAGGCCCACAGTGTGTTAGGAAGATGGCTCGTTTCTTCGGTCCCGTGGCATCCTTCAGATCATTGCATTCGAGGAACATGTGGAATCTGTCCGTGTAAGATTCCCAGTCCTCGGTAGCGGGGTTGAAGGGGGTTGGTGGCGCGATGCTGGCCATCTCGTCAGTTGGCTGGCTTCCGTCGGACACGTGCTTCGGTTCAGGATGAGGATCCCACCTTCGTCGCCAGTGTTAAGTCCATGTGGAAAGAAGCCAGGAGTCGGTGACTGTGTTTCAAGCTCTTTTTATTAGTCGGGAACCGAGCTGAGGCTAAAGGAAAACTTCGCGGCTTTTTATTTCCAAGCCGCCGCGGCCAATGGCACCGCTTTGAATCTCCCGTGATTCGAATTGACCAATCGCGGGAGATTCTCAGCAAGCCAATCGGCGCGGCTCGCCTAGCCAATCAGAGCGCCCCGCGCTTTGGCCAATCAAAGCACAGGGATCTCAAGAATTCAAATGAGGGGACAGAACAGCAAGTTTTCCCATGTCTTCAAGTCTGTAGCTATCTGTTGTTTAAGTTTAATATAATTATTCTCTTTTAATGTGCTACATCTTGCTGTCAAATATATCCCCAGATACTTAACCTTATTCGTAACTTGGATTTTCAAAAGGTCTGCCAGTTCTTCTCTTTGTCTCAGTAGCATGTTCTTTGTCAAAATCTTTGTTTTATCTTTATTTATTTTCAAACCAGCCACCTCACCATATGTCTCTATCTTTTACAATAACTTTGGAGCTGTTTCTAGCGGATCTTCCAAAATAAAAGCTAAGTCATCAGCAAAAGCCTGTAGTTTGAATTCTTCCTTTTTAATTTTCATTCCTTTTATGCTTTTATCATCCCTAATATTTCTATTCAACACTTCCAAAGTCAACACAAATAGCAAAGGAGATAGGGGACATCCTTGTCTTGTGCCTTTTCTTATATTAATAAAGTCTGTAAGTTCTCCCTCCATCATTAGCTTTGCTGTCTGTTTATTGTATATGGCTTCTATTGCTTGAATAAATTTTCTGGCAAAACCCATCTGTTCCAATAGTAATAACATAAATCTCCAGTTCATGTTATCAAATGCCTTTTGAGCATCTAGGAATATCAAAGCCATTTGCTTTTCAGGATGAGCCTCATAGTATTCCAAAGTATCCAGGATTACTCTCATATTGTCTCTGATTTGTCTCTTTGGCAGAAATCCATTTTGATCTGGGTGGATAAAATTATTTAAATATTTTTTAAGTCTTTCTGCTAAAATTGAAGCAAAAATTTTATAGTCTGCATTCAATAAAGAAATAGGTCTATAGTTCTTAATTTGCAGTGGGTCAGCCTCTTCTTTTGGAATAAGTGTAATATAAGCCTCTGACCATGTTTTGGGTATCATCTTCTTTGACATAACTTCATTCATAACTTCTAACAATGAGATGCTCAATAATTCTTGAAATGTTTTATAGAATTCTGCCGGAAACCCATCTGGACCTGGTGCTTTCCCATTATTTTGTTTCTTAAGTGCTTCATTTAATTCCATCATTGTTATATTGCTTTCTAACATTTCTTCAGTCTCTTTAGATATCTTCGGTAAGTTAGCATTCTGTAGATACTGTTTGATTTTTCCCTCATCAATATTCTCTTGTTTATATAGTTGCCCATAAAAATCTCGAATAATTTCCTTTTTCTCCTTATTACCACAACAAACTTGGCCTTGATCATCTATTAGCTTCAATATTTTTCTTGATTCCTTCTCCTTTCTCAATTTATATGCTAGCCATCTGCCTGGTTTATTTGCATCTTCAAATAATTCTGTTTAGAATTTCTAATTTTCTGTGCCAGTTCTTCTTTCTCTATTAATTCCATTTTATGTTCAATTACATCCAGCTTCAATTTAATATCTTTTTTCTGTGGCATTTTCTGTAATTCTTTTTCAAGTCTTTTATACTCATCTTCCAGGGCCTTAGAAGTTTGCCTTTTCCTAATATTCTTTTTTCTTGTGTAATCTATTATCAAACCTCTAGCGTATGCCTTCATTGTATCCCAAACATTCTGCATTGAAGTATCTTCTTTTTTATTTTCTCTAAAGAAAAAAGCCAGTTTCTTCTCCATCCGTTGTATAAAATCTTTTTCCTTTAAGATAGTATTATGTAATGTCCATCTCGATCTTTTTTTTGTCCCTTCCATTTAATTGTCATTGGGCTATGATCTGCCCAAGTACTTGTTTTGATATTTGTTTCTTGAATATTGGATATTAATTCTGTTGAGATCCAAATCATATCTAATCTGGACCATGATAAATGTCTATTTAAGTAAAAAGTATATTGTTTAGCTTTAACATTTCTTTCTCTCCAAATATCTTTTAAAGTTAATTCGTCTGTCATTTTAAAAAAAGATTTGGGGAGAGTCTTTCTATTTTGCTTTGTTGTTGTTGCTATATAGTCCAGTTTATTGTCCACAATTCCATTAGTCTCCCATCATAATTATATTAACATAGTCCAGTCCAATTATTTTCATGTGTAGTTTTTTATAAAACTCTTCTTGTTTATCATTCGGAGCATAAATTGCAATCAAGAGTATTTTTATATTATTGTCCATTATTTCCACCATTAATATTCTTCCATCTTCATCCGTATAAATCAGTTTTGCTGGGATAGCCTCTTTAATGTATAGAACCGCTCCTCTTTTCTTACATTGAATCAAAGAAGTAAATATTTTCCCTAGTTTTGGCTGTACTAACAATTGTTCATGTTGTTTTTTAATATGAACTTCTTAGTAGACACATTATATCGAATTTTAGTTTCTCTCATTTATGAAAGGTTTTCCTTCTTTTAACAGCTGAATTGAGTCCATTTATATTCATTGTAATCAGTTTTTTTTCTTCCATGATTATGCTTTATATTTAGGTCTAACAGCTCTCGTGGATCTCTTGTGGAGCTTCGTTTCGGCGATACAGCTGCGATCTCGGGGCTCAGAGATCGCAGCTGATATTTTCGCCCCTGGTCGGTCCCAACAGACCTAAACCGTCCTGTAGAGATGGTGATCATGAAAGGCATAGTCCCAGGATCCCAGGGATATTGCAAAACCCCTGTTTTGATCCGGGAGAAGCCCTTTTGCTGGCGGCGGAGAGGCAGCCTTCATAGCTGCTGAAGTCGGGACAGCTCCAGAAAGAAAGTGGCTGGAAGTGAAAATGTGTCGGCTGGGTGAGAAACTTCTTTTGTGTTGTAAATTCGCTGAGATTTGAAAGGGCATTCTGAATAGAGAAGAAACCTGTGAGATTTTTTTTTTTTTTTTTGACAAAAACTGTGAGCGGTGTTTTTTAAAGTGATGTCAAATTGAGGCTTGGATTTTTTTTTTCTTCTTCTTACTTTTTTTGGGGGGGACTTTAGTGTGACTTTGTAGGTAACCGGATTGAATTTTTTTTTACATATATTTTTATGCTCCTTTTGATTTTTTAATTTTCTTTTAGAATAGAGGCTCCCTTTGGCTATTTTTTTCTTTTTTTGTATAAATTATCCTTTTTTTCTGGCTGGGGGGGGGAAGAGCATTAAGAAACCTTGTAACACTGCCAACTAGAAGCTTGAAAATATTTTATTTGAATTGGAGAGAATGGTAAGAAGACTTCTTCTCAAGGACATCTTAATGTGATAAGATAGAGGGAGAGCACAGCAAAATATTATTACAGGTGTTCTCCTGGACTCTTATCAATATTTTAACACTTGAGGTTTGGCTTTGAAGCTGGTGGAGAAGAGAGTCATAATAAGAGCTTGGAAAACTAAATAAAGTGCAGTGTGCTTTCTTATATTTTTTTTTCTTTACTTGTGATACCCCTACTCACCAGCCTCTTTGTAAATTCCATTTCTAGTAATATTCTTAATTTTGCTTTTTATTTCAAAGGGAAAGCCTCAGAGCTTTTTCTTTATTTTTCTTTTTTTCTCCTTATTTTTACTGGGATCCTTTTGCTTTTTCTATCCATGTTTTTGGACCACTCTGTTTTTTCTTTTTGATTATTGAGACTTTTCAGTTGGATTAAGGTGTGAAGAACCTGAAGGAATTTCTTCTTTTCTTTTTTATTTTTGTTCTTTTTTTTCTTAATCAATATTATTATTTTTGGGTTGTTGTTTTTTTTCTTTCTATTTTTCATTTTTTATGGTGGACTACTTCGTAATTGGATTAGGGTCTAGAAGAACCTGAAGATATTTCTTCTTCCTCTTTTCCTTTTTGCTCTTTAGTTTTGGGCCTTTTACTATTGGATTTTTCCATTTTGGATTAAAATTGGCTATTCTACCAGTTGGATTAAAAGTTAAAAAGAATTTGAAGATTTGGAAGCATTAAAATGAGCAGGAAACCAATATCATCTGGCATTTCTACTTCTACCTCTGCCTCCCCACCAGCTGGAAGACACCGTTTAATTCAGACAATGTTGAAGCAAGATAAAGAACAAGAAAAAGTAACTTTATAGATGATTATGCAAGGAAATCAAGATCTCAAGATAAAAACAGACACCATTGAACAAAGAATAGAGAAGACTGATGAAAAAGTGGAAAATATTAAACAAATGATGGTGAAGTATGAGGAGAGATTCCAAAAAATTGAGGAAGAAGGTAAACAAAGAGAGGAGAAGATTGGAAATATTGACAGTAGATTATCAGTGGTTGAACAAGAAAAAAGTGGGATGTTGAGGTGGGAGATGGAAAGGTCAGAATTTTATCTCAGATTTCAAAATATAGAAGAAGAAAAAGGACAAAATTTGGCTGCGATAATGATAGAAATTTTGGCAGATGCTTTGGAAATTACAGAGGAAAAGATGATGGATGGAGTAGATGAGGTATATCGAGTTTATACAAGATGTGCGATGAGAAATAAATTACCAAAGGAAGTCCATATTAAATTTACCAAAAAATCCATTAAAATACAAATACTACAAGTGGTAAGAGAAAAGACATTGAAATACAAAGGCAAAGAGATTGTGGTTTTAAAACAAATACTTAGAAGAGTGAGAGAGATGAGAAGAGAATATCGATTTCTGACCAAAATGCTCCTGGAAAACGAAGTGAATTATAGATGGCTGATTCCAGAAGAATTAATGTTTACGTGACAAGAGCAGAGACATAGAATTGATTCAATTGAGAAAGCAGAACTTTTCCATGCAGAATTTTTTGGAAGAAGAGAAGAGGAGGCAGAGAAAGAGGTCTCATTAATTGAGTTTCAAGAGGAACAATTGGTGACTGAAAAAGAGAAAGGTGCAGTAGGTGGACAGCTGGATTTCAGTAATTTATGATGATCTGACATGCTGGCTATGTGTCTTCTCAACTCGAAACATAGGATATTCTTAAAACCATGAAGACACATTTCAAATGTAGGTTCAAAGTATTGTTATTAAAAATAAATGAGTAGCCTCCAAACATTACAGAATTTTTTTTCTAGTAATTCAAGATGAAAATAAGGAGAAAAATGCAATATCTGTCAAGCACAGCCTTCTACTGCAGGGGTGTCAAATTCAAGGCCTGTGGGCTGGAACTGTTCCACGGGGTGCTTAGCTCTGGCCCGCAGGGCTGCCCTGGAAATAGCAATAGACCGGCTTGGTGCCTCTGCCAAGGAAAATGGCACTGACGAGGGCTGGAGGAGGCCATTGTGGTCAAAAGCAGAGCCCAGGAGGGCCACACACAACCCTCCCAAACTCTGTTTTCACTGGCAGGGGGCTACAGGAGGTTCCCCTGTCCCTGTCCAGGCCACCACAGGTTCCCCTGACATGAGTGATGTCAAACTGGCCATGCCCACCCCACCCATACCCCACCCCCCAAGGTCAAACACAACCCTAATGTGGCCCTCAATAAAATCAAGTTTGACACCCCTGTTCTACTGCATACCTAAAAAAAAAAAAAAAATGCTGCAATCCACCAGCACCAGCACCCCCTTTTGGAAAAGTGTAATTCTTTATAGATTAAATTGTGGTGCTTTGCATTCCTTATGATGATGGCCAGTAATCATTTTGTTTTATGCTGTTAACTGTTTAATTTTTCTCAATTGTTTAACAACAGTTAAATGGAATGTTAACAACTTACATATAGGACCCAGCTAGAGTTGGTGAGAGACTACATATTTAAAGATAAAGAATGTGTGGGAAAGAATAAATGTATTCTTATAATAATGTTGCTTTGGAAAGAATTCTGTGGAGAATATTTTTAGTGACCATTAGATTTTATATATCCTTAGTTTTGACAGAGAGAAAAAGGTACTCATAATAGAAACTCCCAATTATAATAATCCAATTATGACATTATTATCTCCAAGTTCTTGCTGGGGACTTGAACCTACTGTTTCAGAATTTTTCCTGGTTCCCTCCTGAATGGCTCAGAAGACAACTGAGTTGTTTATCAGAAATAGTTTAGCAACCAAGTACTTCATATGGGAAAAGGAACTATATCATTGATCTGTGGATCTGCTGCTTCTCCCACTATTTTAGCTGTAGCCAGAAGGAATGTAGTGTCAGCTTTCCCAGGTAGGCCAGACAAGAAATATAAACAGATAATCTAATTCAGCTTTCTTGTCAAACTACATTAACAGAATTATGCAAGTCTGAAAGTACGTATCTTCTGTCTGTTTTTATAGCCTAAGTTATGGAGATCCTTTCTGAGTTTCTTTCTCTGCTATTATGCAGATGCAGGCTCCCTCTTCACTCTCCATTTGATTGTTCCCTAGGCAGCATCGTTCCCACAAACCATGACATATAGCTATATCTCCCTTGTGTGTCCTTTGCTTTAAGCAAATCAGGAATCAGGAGGAGGCAGAGAATAAAACAAAAAGATTAAGCTAAAGCACGTCCCTCGTCCCCCCGTTGTTCCATGGAGCCCTAAATTTCTATAAGAATTTGATTGGGGTTCCATGAAAATCAAATGATAACACTTGTGTCCATGGGAATTTTTGTAAGCTATAGCCAGAAAGGTGAACATGATGACCATAATCTTTACTTAGGAAAATGCCTAAACCACATAATATTCACTGGGTGAAGGGAAGGGGGAGCCACAGCTGCCATGTTTTGCATCCTACCTCAACACTGCCTCTTTCCTCTTCTCCCAAACAAGGCCAGATGAAAAGCTTTCAGTGGGCACAGCAAGGATTTCCATCTGCCAGTGGTTCCTAATTGGTCCTTTCATTATGGATGGGCAGAAATTAACACATCTCTTAGCGTGTTTTATTGTCAACTTTCTATCATAACACTTTTTCTTTTTTATCAGGAATTCCAAGAAGTTTTATACTGAGAGTTTTATGGCCCAAAAAAGTTTGAAACTGCAGGTTAGAAGAATGAAGCAAGTTAAGGTTTTCAAACTAACAAGAGATGGTTGGATTAGGAGAAAGCCATCCCAATAAGTTTTTTACATTGATTACAATGCATTGAAATGGCTATATTTTACAAACAGATTTTTGATAAACTTTAGGCTAAGGATCCCTCTAATCCAGGATCTGTTGGCAACGTGCTCAGACAGATTTCAGGGGAAGGACATGAAGGGAGAGCACAGAGCAGCCTTCAGCAGCCCATATTCAGAATTACACTGAACATGGAATCTTCATTTGGGTACGACCCTAAATCAGCCTTTAGTGAGCCGACTCAGATATTCCCACTTTGGGTCACTGAAATCAGTGTTATTAATGAAAAATGTCAGTCTTGTCCAGCTCTGCAGCCACTTGTGAAATCTAAATCAACTTCAGGAATTCCTCTAACCCTGTTTGTAAGAACATTTAGGATAATTTATAAGCAACTTATTTGGAAGAATTTTCAAGTGCAAAGCAAAATGCCATCTACATATGTCACTGCAAGCTAATCAGCATCTTCCTACATATGTTCTTGGATGAGGAAATACAAATTACAGCATTCTGATTAATCATTCACTCAATGTGGGACTGCACATAGTTTGACATGCCAAAAATAGATTAATATTGCTTCCAAGAGTCCAATTTTAAGGATATCCAAGATGAAGTTGTAATTAGAAAGTCTTGTTATTTTGATATCTTTGCTTTTTCTTGCTTCATGAAGAATTTTGCAATTCTAATAGTTGAATACAGAAAATTAGTATTCTATAAATGTTTACAGCTATGCAAATGGCACCCGCAGTAATCAGAAGGATTTTCTACATGCTGCTTGAGGAACAAATAAGGAAACTAATTTGATTTACCGACTTCTTTCATATCCTTTATATAATTCCCAAGGGAGCAAAAACTGCATTTTTAAAACACACACACAAATATATGAACATCAAGTATGGGACTGTACTTAATCAAAGGAATGAACCAAATTTTAACCAATCATATAAGAGGAAAACAAACATTGTCAATAAATTATAGGAAGACTTGTTTCAATTTGGATAGCCTTTATGAAGGATAATTTTTTGACTTTTTAAACTAAGCTTTTTTGGCAATTTCAGCCATTTTGTTACTGCTTTTTTAAAAACTGTGTTACGTAGTCTATTATTTCTAGTCATCAGGGCCTATGCAATAAAATTGATTTGACTGGAATAGTGTAATTTTTAAAAACACTAATTGAATCACTTGAACCATAAAAGTGCATTATAACATTAATATTTAGGGAGATTATTATGATTTGCATCTGAGATTTCAGGAATCACTAAATATCTTGATCATTTAATTACAAACCGTGTGGATTTAAAACTCTGTTGATTGTTATGTTCCATCTGATAGGAAAATTCTGTATAATGGTCAGCTTTATAGTAATCCTTCATATAAATGCATCCAGGGAAGATTATTAATTAAACTCAAAGAACGGCACTAGATTAGCAAAAGAAGGTTAAAAGCAAGAGCAAAGTGTATGTGGCAGTATGTAGTTTCCTGTTGTTGGGCCACTACATTCTATTTTTTATTTTATTTATTTTATTTTGTCAAGCGATTATAAGACAACAGGTATAAGTGTAAACATAGTTATGAATACATGAAATGGATACATATTAGAAAAAAAAACAATGGGACAGGGACGGTAGGCACGTTGGTGCGCTTATGCATGCCCCCTACAGGCCTCTGAGGAAAAGGGTGATTCTTCAGAGTGTTGCCAAAGACATCTAAACAGCAGCCATAGTAAATTCAATACTGAGAGTTGTGACATAGTTTTGTAAGCACGTATTGTCATGTTGGACAGGATATGTTCTGGAGAGTTGGAATTTTGGCTTGCATGTAGTTATCTTTTGGATCTAATTGTAAAATATAGTTTATAAGTGTTTTTGCTTGACAGATTGTATTTTAACATGCTTATATGAAAACTAAAAATTCAAGATGGAAAGCATATGGTGTGAAATATGAAAGATTAGCTAACTGCCAACAGGCACCTTCTGCATATGTGTTTTTACTTTAGAAAAAAAACATGCATGAAAGATAAAATATTTTGATCCATCAGTATCATGCTTCCTTTCCCTCAGTAAGGCAATATCATCCAATATGTGTGTGTGTGTGTGTGTGTGTGTGTGTAATTAAAATAGTTTTGTCAATGATATTGAAGTATGTGTGATTTTTAATGTCTTTCTTAGGACTCTACAGTATTATTGATGAGTTTATGATTTAACTGAATGAAATCTGTTGGATAAATATTCATCTTCAATAGATTAAAATTACCAACAAGAACTGTGCAACTATAAAATTCTTCATATACTATCTCCAGTTCTACCCACCCAAAAATAATTAAAAGAAACCTATGATTAAGTGAACATTATTCTTCAATTTAAAATTTTCTTGATAGTGTCTGCTTTGAAAATCCTCTTTAACCTCTGTATTAATTGCCATACTGGAGAAATAATATATACTTAAATTTGCGTGAAGTGAAAATTAATTTAAGCAAGAGGGTGGATTTTATTTAACACCTTGGAAAAGAAACATGGGATAATTTATTGGCAATATGTGATTCAAGGCAGACAGATACATGACTGCTGGTGCTGTAAAGAAGCTTCCTAAGCAAGTTTATGTTTGAGTAATGATAACAAACAATTGTATAATTTATTTTTACTTTATTACATTCCACTGAATATAATAACTGGAAGTTCTTGTGTATATGTTGAGTCTTCCAGACTTTAGGATAGGGTGGAAATGGTTATGTTGGATACATCAAAGAAGGATGGGGAGGTGCCGAATGAATGAATGAATGAATGAATGAATGAATGAAATGTCACTGGAAAACAGGCAAATTGTGAAAATCTATAAAGATCACTTCAGGAACAGTAATGGGAATTGAAGCTCTAATTGCTTAGTCTTATTTTGTAATATTATCTGGGGATGGGTGTTATTACATATTTTAAAATTAACATTTTTTGCTTCAGGGAATAGCTGTGAAGACTATTTTAAATATCTCATTTTTTATGTTTAACAGTAACCAGTTGTTTGCTAGTTCAATGTAATGTCACTAACAGGATCATGCAAAATTTGCCATTCTCCACCATCTTTCCTTGTCAGTCCTTCTAGGGCCCCCCCAGGTAATTCAACAAAACATTTAGAAACAAAAGTGTAACATTCAAGCATCAAGACACAACCCTCCCATACTTGTTAATGAGAAACAATCGATATGTGCCTAATAAGTGTGGACTCCTTCAAATAGATTTGCACAGTGGGTTTTTTTTCAATCCAAAATAACTACTTCTTGCATGGTATTTACAGAAAAAGCTACCTTTTTTACTGCTGTAATTAAATAGTCTGCAGTTACTTCCTGAGATTTTCACCTGTGGTTTACTGCACAAGATCTGTTTAAAATTTATTTCAAAGGTTGACTTTACATCTACTTAAATAACTGACAGTTCTTGTTACGTAATCTGACAGTTAAACAGGATAAACAAACAAACCTTGGTAGATTGTGAGTTACGGGTTGAGGGTGGAGGTTAGCTCGTTTGATACATTGTGAACATGTATTCTGTGTTTTAATATCAAATAACCCAACAGCTTTCCTTATCATTCATATTTGCACTGGTTTAGCTGTTGTCCATAATATTTAACCGTATATTTGTTCTCATAACTAGTGTGTTTGGAGAATATCTTACACAGGTCATGATAATTGCATCATATGTTTCTGTACCTGTTAAATTGGCTATCACTATGAAAACTTTGGCAGCAATCAAATTACTGTCTGATGTCAGAATAAGACAAAAGTCCTCTTTTTAAATATCAAAGTTAAGATCTACAGTGAGAAGGGCTGTGTATGATTTTGATAGTTAAATGAGTACTTTGTGAATAATCATTCCATCTTTATAATACTAGAAAAAAACTAAAATCTCTAACTGGTGCCCATATACCGCAACTTTGCATGTTTATTGAGAAATACTGTTGAGTCAGTGGTACTCAGTGATATTGAGTTGAGGCCCTATGCTCTGCTGTTTTCTTAGAAAACCTCTCTCTCTCGCACATATGCATTGCTGCTTCCCTCGCTCATGTCTCTTGTCAATGATGCATCCTTGTTTTTTTATTTAAAATAAAAACTCATGGTAGCCCCGATACAACTTCATTATTATGTTGGGAAAAATAAAAGTAAAATAACAAAGTAAATGTTGTAAACCATTGTGTAAAATACTACAAAAGCATTATACAGAGGTGGGGTTAGGCAAGTATACTTCCTCCAGCTGCTTTTCAACTTTGTTTCCTTATTCATGTTTTTTTCTAGTACTGCAAACCATTTTAAATGCTGCTTGTGCAAATATTGAACAATTGATAAAATATTACAATATCTTAAACTGTATGGCTATATCATTTATTTACTTGTTTATTATTAAATTTTTATGCCACCCATTTTTCTTATAAGAAGACTCTAGGGATTATCAGTATTTACAAAATAACCACCTCACTGTTTGGCTTTAAATAGGAACTACCCTTTTATTTTACATATATAATATAGTTCTTTCAAATATTTGATCAGAGGTTTTACAATTATGAAGACTAGAGTCCTCAACAAAGGAAAAAAAAATCAAAATTTTCCATATGATATTTCTACATCAATGTGCAGAATCATACTGGAAGTTCTTTATGTTTACCATTGAAATTTATATCGAAATATATGTAATTTCATTGCCGTCCAAATGTTGCAAGAGTCTTTGAATGACCTGTATTCAAAAAGATTACTAGTAGTTCTCAACTTACAACAGTAATTGTTCAACGTTACAACAAAGTTACTACTGAGAAAAATTACTTATGATCGTTTTTCATGTTTACAATCGTTGCAGCACCTTCTGCTCACCGGATCATAATTCAGACGCTTGACAATTGACTCCGTTTTATGAGAGTTGCACTGTCCCGGGGTCATGTGATCACCTTTTGTGACCTTCTGACAAGTAACATTAGTGGGGAATCCAGATTACTTAACTGTGGTGAGAAAGATTGTAATATGGAGCGCAACTCACTTAACAACTGTCTTGCTTTGGCAAATTGTGGACATAAGTCAAGGACTATCTCTAATTAATCTTTGAAGGAGAAAAATTCCCTTTTGAACTATCTTCTGTAGCACTGACATCTTTCATTGTTGAAAGATGTAATCCTGCCTTGTTGCACTTTCTTGTCATTGGGCACAAGAAACAATGATGTAGCCTGAGTTAGTATAAAGATTCTCCTCTTTCAGCTACTTTACTGTTTCTGTTTGCCATTCTCTTATCTGGCAAGGCTAATATATTTCCAGGTTTATTTCACTGGAAGGTAAACATTTCTGTCTCCCAAGGTACCTGAAGCCTGTGACTAGTATTTATAAGATAATGGGCCTTACCAGCCACCCCGTATTTAGGAAAGACATTTGAGTAGGAAACTATGTGATTGGCTCTTCAAGAATACCACTATATTGGATAAAAGCCTGGAGACTAGTGTATTCCTCAAATAGCTGCATTAAATGACTTTAACTGATATCTTCTGCAATTAGTACTAATGAAAATGAGGTGGCTTTCTGCAGGCCTCACAACTTTTGGGATCCAACACTATGTATCTAAAAAAAAAAAATCTGGAGGCAGCTTGGTAGCAGATTCACATAACTGCTTTCAGTTTCTCGGTGCAGTAATTGGTGGTTGTGGTTAGCGCTGAGTTATGGGGTTAGATATTTTGCTTTTCATAGTGACTTTTCAACAATCTCATGGGCCGCTAGCTTATCTCCTTGGAGTACAATACCCATATAACATCAGTGGAACAATTTTATCTGCTTGTTTCCCAAACTACCTCTAAAGTCTTCTTCTCTTCCCCATTTTTTTCTTCATTTCTAATTGTAAGGTAAAGGTAAAGGTTCCCCTGCACGTACGTGCTAGTCGTTCTCGACTCAAGGGGGCAATGCTCATTTCCGTTTCAAAGCCAAAGAGCCAACGCTGTCCAAAAACGTCCCCATGGTCATGACTAAACCTTTGGCGCATGACCAAATGCCAAAGGCGCACAGAACGCTGTTACCTTCCCACCAAAGGTGGTCCCTAATTTTCTACTTGCATTTTTACAATGCTTTCAAACTGCTAGGTTGGCAGAAGCTGGGACAAGGAACGGGAGCTCACTCCGTTACGCGGCGCTAGGGATTCAAACCACCAAACTGCCAACCTTTCTGATCAATAAGCTCAGTGTCTTAGCCACTGAGCTACATCTAATTGTACTTCTGTACTAGTGTTAAATTACTTAAAATGTTTCAAGGAAGCAGACTCAGTCTAAAAGGTAATATGAGAAGATTTGACCACCTTCATTCCCTGCTAACTCCAGGAGACGGAGAAAATTGCTTGAGAGATTTTATTCATCCCCTCCTATAATACAGTTATTAGTACATGCTATGACTCTATTCCAGTCAAAGATGCCATTGTTATTTTATATATTTTAATACATGCTTTATCAAAGGCTTGGAATCTTGGATACCATTTAGATCAGTGTTTTTCAACCTTGGCGACCCTAAGATGTATAGACTTCAACCCTGGAATTCCTCAGACAGCATCTTTAAAATATTTAAGCTATTTACTTCTTATATTATTATAAAAATAATAAAAATAATCTTGTCTTCTTTTAATGATTAAAAACGTTCCATATTTACAGTCTTTGGTTCCTCTGGGTAAATATATTCTAAAGTAACAGATCATTGGATATTCAAAATGCAAATATTTATTACAAGTATTTTTATACCTTGATAATAAATGATTTTTTACTGGGAAGTCCTGTTTAGTTTTGTGGAACTTATTGCAGGTAAATGATATGAACTTGCAATCTTATGATCATGCATTGCCCTCTCTCCCTGTTGCCCTTCCAAGCACCTCAGAATTTGCTCTGCATTTGGAGGCTCTCTCAGTTTTTATAAAGTGAGGTATTCATGTTGGGTGGTGGAGAATCTCATCTGTAATGAGTCTGTTTTTATTGGTGGAAGGACATAACCGGATGCTAATATTTAGCAGAGTTGTTATTCCTAAATTGAAAAGAACAAACGTTCTTTTTAAAATACATATTTCTGTTCTCATGGGAAGAATTCAGAAAATACCATTGTAATTGAATCTGCTGCGATTGACTATTAGGCCAAGCTAATAGCTTCAAGAGTGAACACCAACACAATTACAATTCTGTCTTCATGATCATTAGTGTTTTTCTGGTGAGGCGTCACCAACTTAAAGTATTAATTCAACACTAGTTTGCCCAATTCTGAACATCATGGTTTAGCCTTACCATTTGAATTCCTATGGAGATTTTTTACACATAATTCAACATTCAGAAATTTTGTTTTTGACTCTAGATTTGTTATGTTTCAACACTCTTTCATAAGCAGTTAAGTGTCTAATAGTAACTACTATTGCATTAATTCATAAGAATGTAATTGTCAAATATCAACTGGTATCAGATTACTCATAGATTACAAGTGCTCTTTCAAGCACTGTAATACATTTAATACGTTTGTAAATCAGCAAATGCAGTTCTGTCCGTTATATCAGTGGAGCTTTTTACACTTTATTTTTGATTTAGCATATATTCCTCAGTATCAAAGTCTTCCAAAACAAGACTAAGCAGTAATAGTAATTAATACAAAGATGCTACAGTGCATGTTACTCCCATCAAGTTTCATAGTGATGGCAGAAACAGCTAAATTTCTGCTGGTCGTGTGGCATATCTCATACCAAGTATCAAAATGAAGTTTATCCACACATAAGATATCCTACACATATCCAGTATCCACAAGATGAACTTTAGTTCCCAGAATCTCCCTGGTAACATGGTATTTTGTAGGGGTAGGTCCAACATACTTGGAAAGCATTGGATGCAGATGTTTGATACTGAGGCATCCAGAATGATGGAGTTTTTGGGAAGCAGGCTGTCATAGTCAACATTGTTGCTTTATGACTTATTGGTGCATGAACAATCTTCCTGCATGCTGTAAAGAAATGGAAGTCAACCAATGGTAGGCTTCCTCCCCATCATCATGCCAAATTCACATCTGGAAAAATAACCAAATGCAGTCCCTCCCCTTTCACCATTTGAAAATGTCAATCAAGGGTGTGTGTTTTTTCTACTATTTTTAAAAAAAGCATGGGGCAAATCCTTGCGATTTTATTTATGACAATATTGATGTCATTTCCAGTTACAGGCTGAACTTGATCAAGAATATCAAGATAAATTCAAAAGACTGCCACTGGAAATCTTGGAATTTGTTCAAGAAGCGATGAAAGGCAAAATCAGTGAGGACGGAGATCACAGCTCTACAACTTCTTCCCTGGCATCTGATGGTGGGAAATTGAACCACAAACCACTGCAAAATGAAGAGCTAGAAGATAATCCAGGAAAAGTGTTTGATACACCTCTCTAACAGCTTCCACAAAGACACCGATCTTAAATTACTCTGACAGAGCAAGTTACCATGTTGTTCCCCAGGAATGTTCCTCTTTTTGAATGACCATTGGGCAGCTTCAAATATGGAAGACCTCTATTGGGATTGTACTAATTTCTAAAACAAATGGGTTGGGTATGGAAATTATATCCTATTTGTAGGCCTTGTTTTTCTTTTTAGTTTAATGGCATAAACTAAGAGGTCAGTATGTCTCTGGCCATATTTACACCAGTCATTTTTAAACTACGAGAAGGCTGGAGCATTCTTTGGGGACCAGTATGTTATGTGCAGGTAAATATGTTTCCACCTCTTTATGAAACAGGAGTGACACAATATTCCACCCACAGTTATCACAGTATCTGTAATTGTTTGTTTCTTCCTTTGCAACTACATCTTGGAAGCTTTTGTCATCTTAACAATGGCACTTTGAAAAAAAAACATTTTTTTTCTTTAGCTTTCTGTGCAGTGATAGTTGGCTGTGCTGGTTGTGTCTTGACAGAGAATTATCAGTTAGTTCTCTGTAACTGTGGTAACTACTAGAATATATTCCCAAGCCAAAATCTCTTCAAGACATAATAATGTGATTATACATGCTTCAAATGTGATATGAATTCACATATGTATATGCACATTCTGTCTCTGCAAATCAAAAGCGCAAGCAAGTTCTTGCTGAACTTTCCCTTCTGCTGGAATTAAAAGCTTTAAGAAAGAGATTCATACAGTCATCAGAGATAACTGATACTGTTATGAAATAATTGTTGCACAATCAGAATCTTTCATTCAGACTTCTGTAGTACTTTCAAATGTAAGATAGATTCAAGAATGTTGCTTTCAATAACTGGTTTGTGCTATTATATCTTTCCTTCTTTTTTAATCTATGGAACGCACATAGAAATGCCATTGCCCAAGTGTATGGAAATGTACATGTTTCAAATCTAAAATATTTTTTTTTTTTTGGGGGGGGGGAGAATAAAAGAAATCTGACTAATTTTATCCTTTTATATAATTAACCTTACAAAAGTTATAGTTCCACCCCCAGCATTCCTTACTGTTCTACCATGTGAATATTACTGAAACACTATAGTTTGTTCTGATAGTGGTAAGGAGTTGGAATACATAACAGCATATATGTAGTTTGTTTTCCCTCAGGAGCTCAGTAAAAATAACTTATTTTATTTAATTGCAAGCAATAAATAGAGATCAAACAAAATAGAAATTGAATTAAATGCTAAGTGTACATAGGGAAACTAAAATTTTAGCTAAACAGTATTTTTTTTCATTATTTACATCATGCATGAAGAAATGTTGCACATTGTTCAGAGTATATAAAAGATAAACTGCTTACATTTTATGGAGTAATTTAGAGGATATAATGGAAATGAAAAAAATTCATTTTGATTTTAAGAAGATGACTCCTTTCATTTATTCTACTTTTGCACTTTGAAGATCAATATTATTAATCATTAAATATAAAAACCTGGAAGGGTCAAAGTTTAATGCTGCATTTTCTAAGATAAAAGTTAAATAAATTTGTTTCAAGTTAGGCAGGCTACAACAATCCAGTATTGATAACAGTTCTATAGGTATTTCTTTGCCATGCTTGTATACTGCAGTTTCAGACAAGTAGGAGAAACTCAGATAAGCTTTTTAATTTATGATGTAAAGTTACCAAGTTAATGGTTGACAGAGTTTTCAGTACATTTGTAACTGATCATTGACTGTACTTACTTTTTTAATATCTGTACAGTGCCCCTTTTTGCAGTTGTAGTTTTAGTGTGTAATATTGTATATCTTGCATTGTTAAAACTTGCAGTAATACATCATTTATCATGAATATTACTTGAAATAAAGTAAGGTAATGAAAAAGGAGTTTATGATGTGAGAGTCTTGTGCCTTCTATGTATTTGCCTTGTTATGTGTTAAACATGTCAAAATAATCTACTGTGGACATTTTGCTATAGAGAATAGAGCTGCATTGAATTACATTGGGCTCCACTGTATACTTCAGTTACACTACTGAGAATTGTTTTAGCAGCTTACGACAGACCTTCACACAGAGAATTTGGACATTTTAACTGTCAACATGGTTGTGAAAGATTTCTTTTAGATAGGGCTTGCTTTCATTTGAAACTAACATTATTGAACATTGGTATAAATAATGTATGTGATTGGCTGATTGGAAATAGTGGTTTTGCTTTCACTTAGAAAAAAAATAATTTAACATGTATATAATTTAATTTTTCAGCCTTTAGATGCAAAATTCACATTTTTTTGTAAGAACCCTATGCAATTTTGTGGCATGATGTTTCCTCCACTTGTAATTTATGTGCTTTCATCACAGAGGCAAATAAAATTTCTTAACATTATCTGTACTTATTGTCATAATTATCCAGATCCTAAGCATCTTGGTGTTAGAAAATGTTTCCTTTTACTTCACAGCTGGGGGACAGTTTTGTGTTTATTTCATGTTAGGAGCTGTGTTGAAGTTGCCAACAAACCTAGCCATTGTTCCTCATGAATTTAGAGGAAACTTCACCAAAAAGTATAATCAATTTTCGTGTAGCCAAGAACCTTAGTTTATTTGGTAACCTGTGATTATTTTGCTCTTTAAATCTATCAGTTCCCCCCCCCCCCAAAAAATAATAATTTAATTTTACTCATGGGTGGGATTTCTAGGGAGATTCCCATATGACATAGGTTGCCTACCCTTAATTTTTAATAAGTGAAGATGATCTGGTTGCCTCCTGAAATTATGAATCAGAGTTCTTTATTATCAGTCATGGTAACTGTTCTAGTAGAAGTCCATGTCCAAGATAAACTAAGGCTCTAACATCTTCTACAATCAAATCCTGTGCCAAATAATTGTTGTTTGATAGTGAGACAGGCACCATACAAATTTAATAAATAAATCATATTCTTCAAGATATTCTGAACAGAAAAGTTGTATGGAGTAAACTGAAAAATCAATGAGTTTGTCTAAAATCCAACAAGATATAAAGTGGGCACTCAGAAGCTCACTCCTGGATTCACTTTTACTCCAAGCACTAACTGTATAATGAGAAACAAGTTGAAATTTTGCTATATGATGTCATATTTAGAGAAATGCAAAATTCCACTGAAAAACACTCCTTAAGCATTGGCTTCCATTTAAACTTAAGCACAGAAATCAGACTGTAATTTAGCTCTACGTATGCAACAGCATTAAAGATTGATTTTAGAGATGTCTATATTTACTTGTCACAGCTGGAGGTATAGTTCAAGGAATAAGTCTTGTTAAATTAGGCGCAAAGTTTGATCTGGTTTGGCCTTTTCTTTCTTGCAGTGGGTTATCAGAAGATTACATAAAGCCACAAGCAGAGTTTAAAAGCTGTAGGCTTGACACAATATTTTCTAGCCAGAAACCTGCATTGTGCACCTGAAAAATATTTTTGAATTTATCCCAGGACTTTTTAGCCATCATAATTGTTGATTAGACTTATCCTGTATCAAAGATGTCCATTTTCTACACATCACTCTTCAGTACTTATCACTGTAACTTACGTGAAAGAATTCCATTAAGTTAGCTATATTTTTAGGAAGTATTTCCTTTACTATGTGAAACTACTGTTTAATAAAATAGAAACCCTATTCAACCAGCTTGGATACTGAGGGCATATATTCAAGAACAAAGATCAAGAAGTAGTAAAAAGGGCTGGGTTATTGTTTATGTACATAAATATTCTCCTTTGCCCATCATGATTCAATCATTACAATGGCAGCTTTTTCATTCATGACTTTTATTTCATTCATGCTTCATCTTTTCATCTGATATGTTGTCTGGGCATGAGAGACAAAGATCTCAGTGTTTTTGATATAATTGAATTAGCTCTGGAGAAAACAAAAGCAATCTTACAACCTACTTCAGGGTACATGATAAATTTTCTTTCAAACAGTACTTCCATAGTTCCAACAAAGCATTAGAGGATTTTAATGCATCATACAAGAATTAGAGTGCTTCTTGGTGCCACGGTAATTGACAACATGATGGCTATCTTACTGGGTAGACCTGCAGCAACCAAGGTCTAGGAAGATACTTGCACAATAAGCAAAAAACAAAAGGAGAAAATTATTGAGCTATACCTACGTTTTATACGCGGTGGCTCAGTGGCTAAGACGCTGAGCTTATCGATGAGAAAGATCGGCAGTTCAGCGGTTTGAATCCCTAGCACCACATAATCGAGTGAGCACCTGTTACTTGTTCCAGCTTCTGCCAACCTAGGAGTTCGAAAGCATGTAAAAATGTAAGTAGAAAAATAGGGAGCACTTTGGTGGGAAGATAGCAACATTCCATGTGCCTTCGGCATTTGTTCATGTTGGCCACTTGACACAGACACGTCTTCAGACAATGCTCGCTCTTCAGCTTTGTAATGGAGATGAGCACCATCCCCTAGAGCCAGAAACAACTAGCGCATATGTCCGAGGGGAACCTTTACCTTAAGTTTTATAACGAAGTCCACTACATTGAGCTTCCCAGCCTTTAACATGCAAAGCATCCAACATTCTTTCTGCCTCTTTGTTACATACAAATATTGCCTCTGTTCCCACTGCAAATGTTTTTAAAGGCTCTGATCACCGAGCCTTTTACAGAGAGGCTGTTTTTCCAAAAATGTGGGCTTAATATCCACACAATGCACTTAATCTAAAAAACATGCTGCCAGTTGTTCTGGAATCATCAGTATAATTCACACAAGATTAGAGCTTTCCAAGACATCAATAGCAACTACAAGAGCCATCAAGAAGGGCTGATAGAGAGAACAAGGGTAGGATACTGATGGGCACCTAATATGATTGTATGCAGGCGCTCTAGTTCTATATCATTGGAAGTTCTCCCTTTTTGCCCTTAGGCCAAGAAATTCATGTTTTCCAGTTCTAAAATTATTGAGTGAAATATTGTTTTTGTACCTTGTTTGGTACATATTGCTTTTTGTATAATGGAGACGAGTGCTTAATCCCTGTGTTTGGAATGGGTGTTTTATTCTGATATTTATAAATGCCTTAAAGGTCAGAAATCATATGGAAAAATTAAGAAATCAATGAAAAGTAATGTAGAGATATCATTGCAAACATCTAAGTTCTTGCTTGACTGGAGATCTCTACAGTCTCTCTCTCTCTCTCTCTCTCTCTCTCTCTCTCTCTCTCTCTCTCTCTCTCTCTCTCTCTCTCTCTGAATGACTATGTCGGGATGTGTGCAGTTTGCTGTTACTAACAATAAGTAGTTTACAAAATAAAGCAAAACCATTGCTATGATTATAGAAGGCCAGGATGGTCAAGTATCTTCCACAGGCTTCTGGTTTTGTGTTTATTGTAACTCCTTGTTAACACAGGCATGTTTAGTGTTGGTGTGTCATGGCTGTTATATAAAATGTATCAACCAGGCTAACAGCAATTTCTTAAGAGGGAATTTATTTTAAGGAGTGCACTGCCTAGATATTGACACTGAACTTTTCTTCCAGCGATGTGTTTCCTCCTCCCCCCCGCCAAATTTATATGTAAAATAGGAAGAAAATGTCAGCATTTCTTTGTTTTAAAAGAAACATTTTTACAAGTCACTTATTTCCGAAGGCAGTTGAGGGAACCATATGGCTTTCTTGCAGTCTCTGCAAAGTATTTGAAAGCTCAAATATTGAACCAGATAAGGTATTTTTCTTACTCAACTTTGAACCTGTAGAATGGTTACACATTTGAGGTAAGGATATTTATTACCCAACACTTCCAACTCTCATGTTTGTATTAAAAGAAATATATGTTTGGAATGTAATTTTGATTTATTTTGTTGTTTCCTCAGGAATAAATAGACCTCAGGTTAGCTTCTTGAATATTTCCTTTTCCTAAATGACAGAGCTATTAACCTTCTACTGCCTTCCATTCATTAAAGAAGCAACTGACTGAATGGCAAAAGTCCACAGAACTTCAAAGAGTTAAATTGAGATACTATAGCTAGAAGACAAGCTTTGGCCTCTATACTTTGTTCTCCCCTTGCTCCACAAAATGTGGTTAGAAAAAAAATATTTGAACTCCTGATCTGTTAATATCAGGTGTTGGGGTTTCCATTCTTTCTTTCTGCAGCCTGTTCAAGTACCAAGATGCATGGGTATTTAAGAAGGTTGGATCTGTAAGTACATGATGTTCCTATGATGATGTCCAGTGAGGAGCTTCCCTCAAACAAGATGGTGAAGATTAAAATTATACCATGCTGAGTATACCTACTCCTTCTGTGGAAAAACAAAAAACAAAACGAAAAGTCACAGGTGTTTGGCATTCTGGCTCATTGATGAAACCATTGGATGGTGGCAGCTGGGCAGACTGACAATGAAACCTGCCATTAGAAGATAGAAAGCCAGTGCAAATATATGTTTGAATTCTGTTCACTGTTTAGCTTATATATTGGGCAACTTTCTGGCAGAGAGCTGCATTGGAAATATTTCAAAGGAAGACACTACTCAGTGGAATTATGATGATGCATAAATAGTACACAAAAAGAGCCAAATTGGTTTAATGGTTAAGACACTGGGCTGAACCCAAGAGACTGAGTTCTAGTCCTGCCTTAAGACACCAAAGTAGCTGGGAGATCGTGGGCTAGTCACTCTCTTTCAGCCCTCAGAAGGAGACAATGTCAAACTACCTCTGCAACAAAACAACAGGGATTTCTCCAATCACTAGGAGTCAAGACTGACTTAAAAACTGTGAGGGGAAAACACAACCCTCAACTTACACAAATGAGCAGAACTAAATTTCATGTGGGAGGAACTCCAACTGCCTGTTTTCAGGCTTGGAAAGAGAGGATGAAGGGACTTTCCTTTGATTTTTAAAATTAAAATTGTGCCAAGCTTATCTTAAGTTATATGTTGTAATTTTCATGTGCTTTACCATTTCATCAGGTCAGCAGAGATTCAGAAGACCACATTGCCTACTACTGTTATAAAGAGACCATATGTTCAATCTCTGATACTAGGACAGATATATTAATAATAATCAGATGCAAGCCTATCTTTATTGGATCACAAAGTTTATATTCTGTATTCTCAAGACATTAGAATTCATTATAAGATTGACACCAGGGGTATCAAACTTGATTTCATTGAGAGCTGCATCAAGGTTGTGTTTGACCAGGGTGAGAGTGGCCAACTCAATGTCACTCATTGAGGCTCTATTTTCGGCCATGTCAGCCCTCCTGGGCTCCATTTTCAGCCATGATGGCTTCCTGCAGCCTTCTGCCAGCCAAAATGGAGCTCATGAGGGCCATATGCTATCTCCTCAAGCTCCCTTTCCGCTGGCAGAGGCACTGCGGGCCAGTTCTTCACTGTTTCCAGTATGGGCCCATGAGCCAGATCTAGGCAGCCGGTAGGTCAGATCTGGGCCCTGGGCCTTGAGCCTTGAGTTTGACACCCCTGATTGACACAAATACTCTTGTGACTAACATTAAGGAATACAGTATAAACTATTCATTGAATCCCATGTGCTATAATGAACCACTTAAATCTATTAGTTGCAAGGTTTTTTAGAATGCTGAAAACTTCTAGATGGGTTACATTAAAACAGCTGAATAGATTGCCACAGGATTACCAAATCTCTCTTAACAGTTCAATTAGCAATGTCAAAATTGAGATGAAAGAATAAGTTATTTAAATGAGCTTACCTGTGTTTCAGTATTAGGCATCTTACTTGAATCAATTTTTCCCCTTTTCTTTCTTCAATGCAATTGTTATGTTGGTTTGCTATATTTGTTATGTTGGTTGTTGCATAAACGGGGAGTTATCTTTTGAAAGCTGGATGCTAAAACTGCTTACAATGGGTATACTGGCATTTATTCCTTCCACTTTTATTTTATTCTTTCTCAAGATGGACAATCTTGGTTAAGGAACCATTTAAGTTTATCAGTAGGAAATAGTTTGCAGGCTGATAATGCTTCCAATTACTAGCCCCATTGATAGTACCCAGTGGTGGTACCCGGTTCTGTTGGCATGGCTTGGAGGGTGTGGCAAGAGAAGGTTACTGCAAAATCCATTCCCTCCTCATCCCACTAACCTGCTGTCCAGATCCGTTCTCCTGTGTAGGGCAACAAAAGAAGACCCAGCTGATCAGCTGGGACTCAGGAGGCAGAGAATAGGTGGGAGCGGGGCCAGTTAGAGGTGGATTTTCCAAATTTCTATTCCAAACTAAAACTATTCCAAATTTCTGCTACCGGTTCTCCGAACTTCTCAAACTTTCTGTTACCGGTTCTCCAGAACTGGTCAGAACCTGCTAAATACCATCTCTGATAGTACTCCATTCGGGATATTCTGCAGCATTTAGCTGCCAAATACTATAGAAACAGGAATCAACTTTGACTGTAAAGCCAGTTTTGAAAAACAAACAAAAAGTTGGACCACAACAGCTTTTTTAGTCATTCTACCATGTTTCTCATATAATAAGGCCGGGTCTTATTTTTTTTTGAGCCCCCCAAAAATGGCTAGGCTGTCTTTTCAGGGGTGACTTAATCCTTCCCCCCCACTTGCATCTTTGGGTGGGCAGGCAGCAATGGCTTGGATGTTGACCTCGGCATTGGTGGGGCACTTCATATCGGGGTCAACACAGGCAGCACCATATCCGGGTGTGCAACAAAAGTACTTCCTAACGGCAAGCCCCCCCACCATTCCTCCCCATTTTGCATGTTTTAATATAGGCCTTAATTTGGGGGGAGGGGCTTAATTTCATTTCATGCCTATAAAAGATGCTGGAACTTCCTATTGGAGGAGGCCATATTGTTGGAGAAACAGGGTACTAATGCAGAATGAAATCATACATTAGATTCTTATTTTGGTGTGACCCGGAGAATATTTAAAATGTGATAAGAAGGGCTTTCCAATTGGAAGGTAGCAAAAGTGAGGCAGGATCCCAAAACCATTGGAGAACATCAGAGCCTGCTCAAGATGGACAAATTACATTTTAGGGGAAGAAAGTTAAAAGCCTTGTCACGAGTTTGGGATGCAGGGATTGCTGTCTCATTAAGCAGGTTAGCAGCCTTAGCACAGAGGCCTATTTTTCTTCTCTATTCTCCATTCAGTTTCTGCTTTCATCTTCTCTACTCTCCATTCAGTTTCAGACAGTTGTGGCAAGGCAGGCTCATTGGTTTCTTCCAGGTACTATAAGGATACAATTCCTTGAGAGAGAGAGAGAGACTTCTTCAGATCTTGCCCACTATGAAAGAAGGAGTGGAAAAGCACATCATGGGTCATCTTTCTGTTCTTCAATAGGCAGGATCAATAGAAAGACCAACGGGACTATGCTTTCTTTCAGTCAGGCAGCATGTGTTTGAGGTCAGAATGGCCAGTCTCTTCTGATGGATAACTGTGGGGGAGGTCACAATGATCCCTCCTGAAACATGCAACATCAGCATGACAGCAAATTGGTCAATCTTATTCTCATTGAAGGAGGCAACAACAGTTGACCAAAAATACAACATCTGTCTCTCTCCACTCAGACAGAATCAAGAATCTGCTGGTGGCAGTGGTTTTCCTGAGTTAAGGATGGAGAAGACGACATGGGAAAAGCCACTTCAGACCTGGTCAAAATGTGAGTCACCAGGAGATGTTTTATTGCTATAAGTAAATCAACAAACTCGATATGCCAATGGTATGATGCAGTAAACTGATAATAGAACTGGACTATGGGAATATCTCAAGTGTAAGAATTTGGTGGTTACACAGTATTTCTTCAATACAGCTGGTGAGACAGAATGGTGGGAGGAACAAAAGTAGAGCCGATTAAGGCTCTTCTCATTTTATAGTTTCTTCTCATTTTATAATTGTATGAGCAAAAAAGGGGCCGGAATGGACTTGTGAACAAATGCATGGAAAATTGATGTGACAAATGGTACATCGAGTCATTTGAGCTATAAAGCTTCCACCTGAAATGTATGAAGATCAGGAGAAAAGGAAGGACCAGATGGCACTTCCTGAGCTCAGGTGCAGTATAGAGAAAGAAGAGAAAAAGAACCAAGACAGGCATAACTGGTATTTGGAAGAAAGGGGGCAGAGAGAGACAGGAAAGAGCATACGTGACTCACATCATCCCAAGTAGCCTAGAGTAGTTCCAAGAATTTAAGAGCAGTTCCTGCTCCAAGCAACAGCAGCTAATCAAGAAAGGATTCAAGAGGTCATAACAAGGTAATGCGTCAAGCAAACAGTTGAGATCAAAATGAAAAGAAAGCAGTGCAGTTAAAACTCCAAGTAAAAACAAAAAGGAACAGAATACAAAGAGAAAAAAATGTTCAACATATAGGAAGGAGGTTCTGATATGGCTAGTAAAAACCAGAAGAAAAGATGAGGCGATGGTCCCCTGTAGTTAGAATTTTCACTGCATTCTCCTAACTGGAACTCACACTATGGTACAATTAAACAAATACTAAATTATTTTAGAATTTGGGGTTTCTCTGGGGGCTGGCTGTAATGTCAATCAGTCAGTGGGGATGCCAAGTGGCCAGGATTCTTATCCCCTCCTCCCATCTGCCATCTTCAATTTGGGGATTGGGGAAAATGATTTAGCTTAAATAAAACCTTTATTTTCTCCACCCCTTAGTTTTAGTCCATTAGCTCACCTTAGCTCATTTTTTTAATTATTATTGTTGTAGAAATGGGGGGGGGGGAAATGCCCATCTTGTTTGAGAATTTGAATAGCTCACGGAATTTACATGAGTGTGTGCTAGCTTCACCTATTATCATCCTTCTTGCCATTCCTTGCAAATGACAACTTGGCTACTTGCAAGGGAGCCTGGTATACTCATTGGAATGTACCATCCAACTTAAAACCTTGGAAGATCTAGGTTCCAATCATAGGACTGGCCCAAGACCTCTGCTGCAGACGGTTACCCTTCAAAATTGTGAAGGGTGACAATCCTGGAAGCACCAGGAATTAAGGGAGAACTGTCATCTCCAGTCGACTGCACTTGTTTCTAATTATATGATATGCCTGAGAAGGATTATAATTTACCCACAAGGTCCCTAATCACAATTAGATCCCTATTTTTGCATGTTATTTGCTTCATGTTGGGGCTAAATGAACCTTTCTGGATCTCTCCTCCAGAAAAGAAGATTTGATCCTGTGATTGTAGAAAGACATTGCAAGCATTCAGAACCAGTTGAGCAAGTCTGCCCTGGCAACTTCTAATATTAGATAACTTGTCAGGCTGCCGTAAGAAACAATGGTTGGCTTCCACTTCAGATGAAAAGGAAATAATCAGAGTTTGTCCTCGGTTTGCCTTGAGTCCAGAGGGAGGCAGCCTTCCCCATTTCCTTCAGTTTAGATGTGGTAATGAAATCCACATTTGTGTCCATGTATGTGTGTTTAAAGCTTAGCCTCTCAGTTCTTTAAAAAATGGCAACTGGAGTGAGAGAGCTGAATTGGCTGAAGGATATCTTGAGTGCTGTTGGATCCTTTACAAACTTAATGAACTGGTATGGAGATGTGCTTTGATGTATTAAACATTGGTCCATCCTCTCTTTCCAATCTCATTCACTTACTCTTTCTGTATTTCTCTTGTCTGTTTATGCTATGTCAGGGGTGTCAAACTGGCAGCCCATGGGCCAGGTGCATCCTGTGCAGGCTACGTCCACCCCAGCACCATGAATGGAGAAAATGTCGTGAAACATCACATGGTGGCAATGTGATGCAGCAAGTTTGACACCTGTGCTCTATGTATTTGCGTGGGTGGGTGTGCACATCCACTATCCTCTGAATATTAGATTCCTGATAATTGCCCCGCTTTGCTAATTAACTGCCTGTCATCTGTTATTTTTCTTTGTGATAGTGATGGTAAATTACTTCAAATCCTTATGGAGTGGACAGCATAAATGCACATATATTTGTGTATACTTGGGCATAATAAGTATGTGCAAAATATTCACAGCTAAAACAGTACTCTTAAAACAATTGTTTTGAATGCTGCACATTGGGAATAAGTATAATGTAATAACAATTGCAATATCACTTAAAATTTATACAGTGCTTTACAGCCCTCTCCAAGCGATTTACACGGTCAGTATATTGTCCCCAACAATCTGGGTCCTTATTTTACAGACCTCACAGGAATGGACGGCTGAGTCAACCTTGAGCCAGTCAGGATTGAACCGTTGGCAGTGAGATGAATTAGCCTGCAATACTGCATTCTAACCACTATGCCATCAGGTCTTCTTTTAATATTGTTTTGATTAATTGAAGGTCCTGTAACTGGATAATTAAAAAAATATCATGGAGGGAATACCCTAGGCAATAATGCAGGATACATCATATCCATCCTTGCTACCATTGGTTGAACCTAATATTAAACCTGAATCAATCTTTTTCTAAATTATTTTGTATCTTGCATTGTTGGATGATTAAAGATAGCTTTTGGCCTTTTGTGTGACTCATTTTCTGGTATTTTAAAATGTTATTCTATTATTCCTCGGTTTTTCTGTTGTCAAGGCTAAGCATTTCTAAATCTTTTAATCTTCAGATAATTTAATATATCATCCCTAATCATTGCTCTTCTTTGATCATATCCCACTTCAATCCTTCTTAAAGTTTGGTATCTATAACTAAGGATAATATTCAAGGTGGGGGCTTCAGAATCTGGAAGAGTAGAATAGCTACTTTCTTTGGTTTAGAAATGGTTCTGTCGATGTAATTTAAAATTGCATTTGCTTTTTCACCCTTTTGGTCATCATCATGCTACTGACTGATATTTATTTTGTAATAAATTATTATTTCACGTTAGTATCGCCAAGCCTTCTGTTCTGTGTAGCTGATTTTAGTTTCCTTAAGGAAAAACTTTGCATTTGCCTCATTTTACCCATTTCTCAATTTATCTTTTATAGGGTATTAGCAATGCTGCATTGCATTTCATTTAAAAAGTTGACTTCATCCCATTCATTCACAAAAAATCTTTGTCAGTTTGAAAACTCAGACTGAATCTCAATATGAATCTGGTAACCTTCTGGTTTCAATGAAGGACCATTGATAAGCACCAGTTTTCTTTCTGAGCAATCCATTTTGTACTTATGCCCCTATCCAGACGTTCTTGAGCTAGCTTATTAATCAAAATGACACGCAATGTATCTCTCCATATTTTTCTAAAATCAAGATAGGGAGTAAGTGTAACATTTCCACAACCTACGTAGCACTGTATCTCATCAAAACTCAGATAAGATTAGGCTGGCATCTAAGATAAGGTTCTTGACAAAAATGGAGGGTGTCCTTTCAAGAGGTTTATCGATTAATCACTGTTATCTGATGGCAGTTATCTTAACGCAGAAGAGTGAGCCAAGTCAAGTGTCTTGAACTTTGCTGGCAGAACACCAAATGCAAAAGTCGGGAGCGTTCCTGACATGCTATTACTGTAATGTTTTCAAGTCTTGAAATTGCAAAAATAGTGTCCTCTGCTTCTTGAAATTTGTCTGTAGCCTAACCAATTGTGAAAACATGTAATTTATGTGGGTACTGGAAAAAGCTACAAGTGAATAGACAAGTGTGATTGTCATTGTTACGTTGTTCATGGGCTATGCTGAAGTTAGTCCATTGTTGCTGCTTGCGTGTGTCAAAGCTCTGTTATTATTTTTTTTGTGGAGCCAAGAATATTATAGGAAGGATGCTGAAATGTTATCTCACTGTTTGTCATGGGAACAGTTTCTTCATTCTCCCAAGCAGCCTAAATTCTACATCAAATACAGCCTGGTTATTCTATCCCTAGTTAGACTTGTAGATTTCAGATTATTTCATTTTAAAGGAAAGGATACCGAACTAACATATAACACTTCACCTTTTGCAAAATGAAATCTTGGGATCTACCAAAATTAATTCTATGAGGGCATCAAAGCTGCCAATGAAGAGAAGGTGTCACTGACCATTGCTGATTCAGCTACCAAAATTTTATAAACAGCACAATGTTAGGAAGATTATTTTTTAAAAAAATCTATTAGGACTCTCAGTTCGGTCAGATAAAATACATATATAGGAAGTTACTGTTCTGACCTAGGCTTTCCCAAAAGCATGAAGCCGACTCCTCGTCCCCATAAACCCCCTTTGTTTAATTTACAGTGAATTCCTCTCCAACAAAGTCCCAGCCAACAGTCTTTCAAGATATTTAACAATTACAGGCCTTTATCAGGCTTGGAGAGTTGTCAGGCCAATATACTGTATTTCAGATACCACACTGCAGCAGACAATACTTGGCAAGAATGCAGGAACAAATCTTCAGCCAAATGAACTAATTGTCTCCTGCAAAACCCCACTCCCCTTTCGCTCCTCTTTTATTCCCTTTGGGAGGGGCCGTTCACCATCCACCTGTGGCTTTATTCCCAAGTTGACCTTTGTTCCTTAGCTCTTCCCTTCTTCTGGCAGCTCTGTGCATGCGCATACTGGGAACAGGCTCCAGCTATTCTTCTGCCTCACTGATGTCCAACTCTGAAGGCAGCTGAAAACTGTCAGATGGCCTTGTCCCATCTCTGCCTCAGACGCAGAGCACTCTTCAGAGCCTTCCTCAGGACTGGCCCCAACCTCCTCACTGTCCGAGTCTGCTGCCGGCTCTGCTGGCCACTGGAGGGCCACAACAATTGCACTTATATTCATTTATGAGGGAAGTTGTGCGGAGAGCTACATATAAAAGCTCAGATGTAACACATTGCACAGAAAAATATGAAATGGTGGTAAAAGATTAATATTGTTATGGATTTCCTGTTATTTTTAATGATTTGTAAAATGGATTAATATATAAAGAGATGCTCTTTGAAAACAGGGAAGATTTCCACCCATCTTCCCCACCCACAAGATATCATATTCAAGGAAATTTGTTTAACACAAACAGCAATAATAAGTAGCTGAAGGAAAAAATAAATGACAAAATAAACTACACAAGTCAAGAAAATAGGCTGAATGTAGCCTATGCTTATGTGAGCCATTACAATGAAAGTTAGTGAAATTTCATGCTTCCACATCTCACTTTTTTCTTTGCCTACCAATGAAAACAAAATGCATCTACCACATAATTTGGAGGGGGGAAATCAGGCATTTTTAGTAACTGGGGTAAGAAATTTCTCAGCCCTTCACTTTTCCAGTGCTGAAAAAATGGCAATTCCATCCAAGCAGTTCGTGGCAATGATCTGCTTCTCTGCTTTCTAAAGGCAATGACAGATTTCACAAGTCTTCTCGACAACTTCAAATGTTTCTCCACCCTGACATAGTGACAAACTGGTTCTTCTGGGAAAGAAGACAGAAGTACTATTGTGTCCGCTAATGAAGTTTACGGCTCTAGTTCAGGAGAACTTTGACAAAAGATCCTTGTTTACAATCATTATGACAGGTTGTTAATTGATTTTCTATTTATTTAAAAGGGCCCGGTAAACATTGCTCTGTAAGCAAAGGATCTTTCGGGGCAGCTCACATTTTTCCATTAATAATTCACCTTGAATCATGGTCTAACACAGGATTGTCATTTGTGGAGACGTAGCCAAGTGGCCTCCTGCACAGTTGCAAAGACATAGCAACTGAAACATTTCTGGCTGCAACTGGTATTTGAAAATTATCGCTATACAGTCCTCCACAAATTGTGTGCATTCAGTTGAGAAAGGGGCTGGTTTTTTTCACAGGACTCATTCTAGTTTCAAATATTTCAAATGATTCCCTGAAATTTAAGTATGTCTTTTTTTCCGGCAGCATTCAGCCTAGAATTCCTTTGGTATTAGTTTGTTGAAATCCTTTTTTTCCAGAAATCCCAGTTATATGATTGATCAAATTTACCTTTTCTTTTTGTAGGATTATGAGACCTCCAACATTGTGTGATTCCTCTTACTTTAATCCCATTGACCCATTTTACTGGATCAGTCAGAGAAGAGATAGCCAGATCCCCTCCTTCCACCCTCTCTCTTCTGAAACAGGACATGGTTAACAAGCAATTCAGGAATATAAAGGAGATGCCATTCTTCTATTCATTCTTGTTTCTGAAATTTGTTTCATGATGGCATCATTCACATTCTTTCTTCCTTTGACAGTGCAGTTTTTCTCGCCAATTATTTTTACCCAGATGCCGTCCACTGATTTTCTCAGATGCATGGTACATTGAATTGCTTCTTCAGTTGCATTAATATACTTGAATTATTCAGTTTTTGCATTTCAATAATGCTAATTATCCCACCAAAGCTCAATTATGTCTATCAATCTACAATTGTTTCTATTCTTAGATTTAAAGCTGCCTCCCTGACATTTGCATAGCCAATCTGGTTTTTTTTTTGAGTGGTGATGGTGGATGTTGCATAGCCCACTTCCAGACAAAAGGCACAGTGGCAAAAATATGCATGTATATGAAGATGGATGGATGGATGGATGGATGGACAGACAGATGGACTCATGGATAGATGGATGATGCTAGATGGCTTACCATTGCACTCAATGTTGCTAATATATTTGCCCCAAGCAGATCCTTAATCCCAAGGAAAGAAAAACAGTGAACAAAGAGTCCAAGTTGAAAAAGCCATGCCACAAGAACAAATGGAGATGGTGTGAATATATTTTGATTGTGAAAGGCTCTTGCTGGTCTCACTATTTTCCTCATCCACACAGCCTTATGTATCTGAAAATCACTAGCATGTTGCATGCTTAATCTATTGCTACCCAATCTGTACTTCATTTAGACATGTTTATATTTTCCTATTCTGCTTTTGTATTGAATCCCATTCCCAGTTTGTGCCACCCATTTATTCATTTATCCCTTCTTGCTGCATTTAGTGAGTTGTGCGACACACACAACGCCAGCTGTAGCAACTACCCAACAGATGTAGCTATTCCCCAAAATGTTCACAATGTGCTACACATAATAACAGGCAAGGAAATATGAGATCAAGGAGCTTGATGTTTAAAGAAAAAAAAATAGTTGGCAAACTGTGTCATATGCCATCCTTTGAACTTTTCATTCATCTCACTGTTTTGTTCCTCAAGTCTTTGATCTGTCTCCATCAACCCCAATTTTCTCCCTCAATCTTCTCTCCCTTGTATCCAGGGAAAAATAATAACAGAACAATCATATTGAAGCAACAATACTCTTAAAACCAGTAGCACTTGTTCCTGAGGAATTAATAAAAGAAATGATTGAATGACTCAACCTCTGTTTTCAAGCTCACTTGATTAAATGTTCAGATATTTGATTGTCTATGGCACAGGTGTCAAACTTGCAGCGTCACGTTGCCATCACATGATGTATCGCAATGTTTTTTCCATTCATGGAGGTGGGGTGGGCTTGGCCTATGCAGGACACATCTGGCCCACGGGCCACCAGTTTGACACCCCTGATCTATGGAAACCAGGACAAGATTTCTGCAATATGAAACAAGTTACCTGATAGAAAACCCCACCGGGCTTAATCTGGCCCTAAGTCACTAGAAAATGCCATTGCATTTGAAAATTGTTTTCAACTATCAAGTATTTCCAAGAAAGTAACACATTGCTTTTTATGCCTTTCCTTAGACCCCCTTAAAAATTGAATTTTAAGAAATCTGTTTTAGTATTTCTCCCTGGTTATCTTAGTCCAGTTTTTTGTTCTGAAGAAGCAAAAGTCTTATTAAGCTGCCTCAAGGGACAATGACTGATGTTGAACATGTAACACATCCACCTTTCTTCTCTTGTTGCTCCTTGGCTGTATTATTAATTCACTTTTTAAAAGCATAGCAGAACAATAATCGATATATGTGAAGTGCAAAGGCAAACTTGCTGATGCAGCCATCTCATAATTCTCACATTGGATGATGCTCTATTTCCCACTGACCTTTGAGATAACAATTCCTATTGGCTAGAATTAGATGGAAGGTTCTCTGGGGTTTCCCAGCCATGAATAATATATGGCATCTCCTAAGCTGAGCATAGCAGCATTCATTACAACAATCAATGGCAGCATTCATAAATCATGAACGTATGATCTTCCTGGTCTACAGCAGTGATCCTCTTTCCAGCATTTACTGAATTTCTAAACGGATTTATTCTGAGGACATTAGCACATGCTTACTATGTCTTTCTAAAAGCACTCTTTTTTCTCTGTGATTTATTTCCTGGCCAGTGCATAATTCCTGACTCATTTGCGTTCAGCTTGGAAAAAAATGGGTGACAACCCAATGAATTGCAGTTAGCAGGCAACACATGAGCTGATGCTAATCAGTGTTAGAGCTTCTGACCTGGTCCATAAATACATATTTGTTGATTGTTCATGCAGTCCAAGAAAAACATGTAATTGTAAATGTCTATGGAGATTCTTAGTCATCCAGGTCATGGTTGCCCCAAAGGTGTTTTTTCAAAAGCCAATTAGACTTTCCTTGAAAATGTTTCACTTCTCACCCAAGAAGCTTCTTCAGTTTGCCACCATTCAATCAGAACTTGTCTTGGATGAGAAGCAAAACATCTTCACGGAAAAACATTGCTGCATTTCTGTATCTGTACTTTCTGTATATTTACATAAGAGAAAAATAGAAATTCTTGATGGTCCTAGTTGCTGAATTCATGCATGCATCACTGTTAAATTCAGCTTTTTATGGGGAAGAACTAATAATAATTACTTATCAATAATGGTTAGGATGTTGGGTGATATTGTGACAAGAAGTGACGACTGCTCATGTTGTATGATATTTTCATAAGGCATGAATAATATAAACTAAAATAAATGTATTCCTCCTTAATATATATGTGGATTAATTATCACCACTTCAAGCAGAATTCCAGCCATCTATGCTCAACAATAGACAGTTCTGCTTTTTGATGATCTATTTTCTCTTTAACTCATGTTGGCTTTAGAAGAAGTCTTTGAGCCCTATCTTATTGTGTGGAGGAGAAACCACTAGTAAATTACTCTGAAACCAAACATGTTTTTTCTAAAGATCTTGTACACTGTAAGCTTCAATGGCAGATAAACAATAAAATTGTTAAGGTCATACTGGATTTCTTCCATAAGCAGAGAAGTACATAACTGTTGGATAAAACTCTTTAAAGCCAATTCATCTCCTGGATATTAAATGGCTCTCAGATATGTACACCTAATAACTTAAGCACCATTTAGTCCAGATTCTAACATTCATTCTTTCATGTACATAGCTGCATTCCAAATGTAGGAATCTAGGAGGATGATCCCATTGGACTCAAGTGTCTATGGAGATTTTCAATTATCCAGGTCATGGCTGTCACAAAGGTGCTTTTCCAAAAAAGCAACTAGACGTTCTTTGTTTTTCCTTGAAGACGTTTCACTTCTCATCCAAAAAGCTTCTCTTGAACTGAAGAAGTTTCTTGGATGAGAAGCAAAATGTCTTCAAAGAAAAACAAAGCAAATCCAGTTAACTTTTAGAAAAGCACCTTGGACATTGGACACAGGAACCTCCATAATGTTGGCTCTACTTTTCAGCTTAAATTATTCCTTTTAAGATTCTCTAACTGGCCATTTTTCTTCTTCCTAGAAACTAAAATCCGGTGTGATTGTATTGGGGTAGCTTGTTGTCTCAAGCTCTGCGGGCCATACTGTAAGTGAGTAAGATCTAAAGACACAATTTGTCAGTAGGTCTTCAGTATAGCCATCCAAGAAGATCAAGGTTATCTTCAGTTTCTTTCTTTTCAGTTTACCCATGATCCAGCTGTAGCGTATTGTTTACATATATGTTTCATTATTTGTGGGGGAGGTTGTTACTTGTTGTCGTGTCCGCAAAAGAAGCTCAGAGTCGGTGACTTTCATTCAAAGCTCTTTATTAACAATGGGAGAACCGAACCAGCGAAAGGCAAAAAGCCCGCGGCTTTTATACCTTTCGCAGCGGCGGCCGCGGCCAATGGCAGCAATTCAAGTCTCCCGCTCTTGGTTTGCACCAATCGCGGGAGACTTCAATCGGGCCAATCAGCGCGGCTCGCCTGGCCAATCAGAAATCCCCGCGCCTTAGCCAATCAAGGCTCGGGGATTTCGAGTATACCAATTTAAGACATAACACCCCTCCCCTCTTGGTATGGTCCATCACGTGGTGTAGTCACGCAGGTAGGCGGGGCTCCGTCGAGTCCTAGTTGACCTGCGCAACTCACTTGCATGCTGTAACTCGGCCGGAGCGGTCATCTTTTTGGCTGCTCCTGCCTCTGTGCGAACCGGCTGGATGATCGGGCCGGTTCTTTCGCCGTGGCTCCCGCCTGGGCCTACCGGGTCGGTTGAGCTACGGATTTCGCCGCTCCCGCTTGGCTTCTCCGAGTCGGTAGAGCTGGCCAGGTGGTTCTTCTCCGGAGGGGACTCGCGATGGCTGTGTTCCGGTGAGTATTTTTGGTTTATTTTTTCCTGCGGTTGTCTCTCCGGGTATTCCCTCCCCCCTTGGTTCGTGTCTTGGGGGTTGAGGTCAGTCGCTGTTCATGACCTGAGCTGGTCGATATGTCGTTTCCAGGCTCGCCCATCGATGGTTTGGAGCCGGTACGACCGTGGACCAGTGACTTGAGTTATGACGGCTGGGATCCATAGGGGGTCTCCCGTCATGTTCTTTGCATAGACTAAGTCACCTGGGTCAAATGTCCGGTACCTGGAGCTGGAGTCTGGGGGCCGCTCCGGGTTATATGTCGGGTGCAATCTGTCGAGTGGGGACCTCAGCTTTCTGCCCATCAGAAGCTCTGCAGGGCTCTTGTTAGTTGTGGTATTGGGAGTGATGTGCTGTATGAAGAGCAGTCGGTTGATTTTGTCGCTGATCTCCCCGTGGTCCATTTTCCGGAGGGTCTTTTTCGTAAACTGGACCATCCGTTCCGCCCTACCGTTCGCCGCCGGATGCGCCGGTGCTGTTAATGCGTGGCGGATACCCCTCTCCGCCAGGAACCATTCAAAATTGATGGAAGTGAACTGGGGCCCGTTGTCTGAGACGACGACGTCTGGGAGGCCGTGTGTGGAAAACAGTTTACACAGTTCTTTAACGACGGCCTCTGTGGTAGTGGATTTCATGTCGCTTACTTCTAACCAATTGGAGTACGTGTCAACTGTGATTAGAAAAGTATGCCCATTTGTGGGGCCAGCAAAGTCTAGATGGATTCTGGACCAGGGCCCCCGTGGTGTTTCCCAGTCCCGGATAGGTGCTGCGGGTGGGCTGGATCTGGTCTCCTGGCATCGGTGGCATTTGGCGACCCATGCTTCAATTTGCTTGTCCATCCCCGGCCACCAAGCGTAACTCCTGGCCAGGGCTTTAGTCCTGACGATGCCAGGATGACCCTCATGTAGCATCTCTAATACCCTTTCTTGCAATCTGTCCGGAATTACCACCCGGTTACCCCACAGAATACACCCTCTTAGTAGTGAAAGTTCAGTCTGGCGCTGACGGAATGTTTTAAAAGTCTCGTCATTGTCTTTCTCCGGCCAGCCTTTTTCTAACCAGTGTAAGATTCGCGCCAGACGCCTGTCCTTAACGGTTTCTCTGGCAATGTCTGATGCGGTAATAGGTAAACTCTCGATACTTAGGGTGTTTGTTGTTGGTGCTGGGTCAGGTTCAGAGTCAGGTAAAGGCGAGCGGCTTAAAGCGTCCGCGTGCGAAATTTTCTTACCTGGCTTGTGTAGCAGTTCGTAACTGTAGGCTGCCAGGAATTCGGACCATCTTGTCATCCGGGGTGGCAAGATGTTTGGTGTGGCTCGGTTTCCAGCGAGGATGCCCAGCAATGGCTTATGATCCGTCACGATGGTGAACGGGCGGCCATACAGGTATTTGTGAAAACGTTTAACGGCGGCAACTATAGCCAAAGCTTCTTTGTCCAGCTGGCTATAGTTCCGTTCCGGTTTAGTCAGAGTCCTAGAGAAAAAAAAGCGATGGGTGCTTCTCTCTGGTCTGGGAGGGTGTGGCTGAGGACAGCGCCGACGCCGAAGGGTGATGCGTCGCAAGTGACAGCTAAGGGCAAGGTTTCGCAGAATTGCATCAGGACGGCGTCGGAGGTGAGGAGGTCTTTGGTTTTTTGAAAGGCGGCTTGCTCTCGTCTCCCCCAAGTCCAGGCTGCCTTCTTGTCTAGGAGTCTATGTAAAGGTTCCGCCGCCGTTGCCTTTTGAGGTAGGAAAACATTATAAAAATTTAGTAAGCCTAGGAACGCTTGTAGTTCCGTTTTGGACTTTGGGGTGGGGGCTTCCTTGATGGCTTTCACTTTTTTAGTCGTAGGGTGAATGCCATGCCGGTCTAGGAGATAGCCCAAAAACTCTACTTGCTTTGTACATAGTTGGCATTTTTCTCGTTTGACTTTAAGTCCTGTTTCTTTAAATTTTGTTAAGACTTGTCTGAGTCGGTTTTCTAATTCGGCTTCGTTTGGCGCCGCCACTAATACGTCATCGAAATAGGGCACCACCCCCTTGATGCCCTGCAGCAAACGTTCCATCAGGCTCTGAAAGATGCCTGGTGCCACGCTGACTCCAAATTGGAGTCGGTTACACTTGAAAGCCCCCGATGGGTCACGATTGTTTGGGCTTCCGCCGTTTTCTCGTCCACAGGTAGCTGCTGATATGCCTGGGCGAGGTCGAGCTTGGCAAAGACTTTGCCCCCTCCCAGTGAGTGCAGTAAATGTTGCACTATTGGGACTGGGTAGGCGCTTTGTTGCAACGCGCCATTTAGGGTGGCCTTATAGTCCCCGCGGATTCTCACGGACCCGTCTGGCTTTACTGGGGTCACTATAGGGGTTTCCCATCTGGCATGGTCTATCGGTTGCAATACCCCTTGTTTGACGAGCTTGTCTATCTGCTCGTCAATTTTAGGCTTTAAGGCGAATGGTACCCTTCTAGGTTTAAGCTGCTTAGGGGGAACCCCTGGGTCTAGGTCAAACGAGATAAGGGGCCCCTGGTACTTGCCCAAACCTCCATCGAAGACCTCCTGGAACTCCTGGGCTAGCCGCTGTTCCCAAGCTTCGATGGTGACGTGGTTGACACCTGTCAGCACGATGTTTAGCGGGGTGAACCATTGTAAACCCAGTAGGCTTGGGTGGTCGCGATCGACGATTGTGAGTGGCAGTTGTTCGGTGTGGCCTTTGTAAGTTATATTGAAGTTCTTGGTGCCCACTACCGGGACGCGATTCCCTTGGTAGTCTTTAATGATGATCTTTTGGGCATTCACGTTTCTTTTTTGTAGTGTAGGCACCAGTCTTTTGATTTCGCGCCATGCAATCATGGAAAGGTAGGACCCGGAGTCCACTTCCATTTTGCATGGCTGGCCTTCGATATGGACTTCTACGTGTACCTTTCTGGCGCCGTCGGAGATGGCATGGCCGATGGTCACCGTCTGGTGGGTTTCTTCTTTTCGCCGACCATCGCCGCTTCTTTGAGATCGTTGAGTGCGGTCCCACCGACCGTCTGGCTGGCGCTCTCTGGTTCTGGGCGGGGAGCTTTCTCTCCGTCTGTCGTGCTGTTCCCATTTGGGCAGGCTGCGGGTCTTCTTTTGGCGGCAAACTCGGGCGATGTGACCCCGTCGTTCACAATGCCTACAGATAGAGTCAAAAAATTGGCATTCTGACCTGGGGTGATCGCCGCCACACCCGGCGCAGTTGGTCCTCGACCTACGACCTTTTCGACTTCGTTGGTCGCCGCGTCCCGTCTGCATGCGATGTATGTCCTCCTCGTCTTCCGACGTGCTGGAGGTTGATTGGTATTCACCGTAGTGTGCAGTTGCTTCGTTTCTTGTGTCGGCCGACCTTGCCGGGTTGTTGTTTCCGCCCTTCGCGTCAGATCTTCGCATGCTGTCTGCCGACGTGCGGGTTGCTTCAGCGGCTGCGGCTGCGGTAAGGGCATTGGCTAGGCTGATGTTGCCCTTGGCCATAAGTCGGCTCTGGAGTGTAGGATCCCATAAACCGAGTACAAAGCGGTCTCTTATGAGACTGTTCAGACCTTCGAACTCACAGAGTCCTCCTAGGCGCCGTAGCTCTGCGACGAAGTCGCTCAATTTTTCGTCTGGTTTCTGGTTTCGGCGGTAGAACTCGTTGCGCCGTATCAGGATGGGGACTTCGGGGGCGTAATGGCGCCGCAGTATAGGTTCGAGGACGTCCCAGTCCATGGCGGTTGCGTCTGCCGGCTTGGCCAATGCTTTGGCCATCTGGAAGACCTCTGGTCCGCAGTGCGTAAGGAAGACGGCGCGTTTTAGCGGGCCCGGGGCGTCCTTCATTCCGGCGCATTCCAGGTACATCCGGAACCGATCCGAGTATGATTCCCAATCCTCGGTGGCGGGGTTGAAGGGGGCGGGCGGTGCTATCTTCGCCATCTCTGCGCTGGAGCTGGTTCTTGGGTGGACACGGGGTTCGGTTCAGGGGCGAGATCCCACCCTCGTCGCCAGTGTCGTGTCCGCAAAAGAAGCTCAGAGTCGGTGACTTTCATTCAAAGCTCTTTATTAACAATGGGAGAACCGAACCAGCGAAAGGCAAAAAGCCCGCGGCTTTTATACCTTTTGCAGCGGCGGCCGCGGCCAATGGCAGCGATTCAAGTCTCCCGCTCTTGGTTTGCACCAATCGCGGGAGACTTCAATCGGGCCAATCAGCGCGGCTCGCCTGGCCAATCAGAAATCCCCGCGCCTTAGCCAATCAAGGCTCGGGGATTTCGAGTATACCAATTTAAGACATAACACTTGTTAATAAATATTTAGATTTTTCTTCTTATTTTTATACTGTGCTTTGTTTTTATGAACCATTGTAAGATGGGTGGCCATCCAAATCAGTGAAACAAACAGGTACATCTACTGGCAGGATATAAATTGGAAACACTTCACAATAGTAAATTACTTATACAGTATTATCTGTCCAACATATGGTAGACCTCTCTCTGTAGCTCTTTTGTCCTCCATGATATTGAAAGGAAGATATGTATCCTAATGCCCCATCTACAGAGTGATTTTGTTCCTGCCAATGTGTCTTCTAATCTATAGCAATTTGCTTCCTATTCCCATAATTCTGCTTGCAATCAGAAATTCTACCTATTCCAAGGATGACTTTGTTTGCTTATCAGGCAAGAAAGTTAACATCTCCAAAACACTTGCAAAATTACTTGCAGCTGCTTTATGCTGAGAGCTATTATTTCCATTTTAGAATTTATGATCAAGTAAAAAATTATGCTTGTTTATACGCTTTTTATTGCATGTGACTAGTCACTGATTGCAATAAAGTTAGGCGCACAATTAAACTTTAAATGCTTTTTTGCATGTAAGAAGTCAAGCAAGGAAACTTACTGAAAAAAACCTCATAGTCATAATTATGTTCACAATCTCATAGCTGCATAAATAGGAATAGCACAATTTTATTTTATTTTCATATTCATTTATAAATTGTTATATCTCACATCTATGATTAAGGACGAATATTTACAGAGATATAGGAATTGTGTTATATTGTTGTGTTATAGAAAGATATAGGAGTTGTGTATGCAAAATAAAGTTATACACACAGTTAAGCATTAAATGCCTTTGCACGTAAGTAGTCAAGCAAGGAAATTTATTGGGGAAAAAACTTCATAGTATAATAAAATCCATAATCTCATAGCTGCATAAATAAGAGATAGCACAATTTAATTTAATTTTCATGTTCATTCATTCATTTTTTAATTGTTATGACTCATGTCTTTGAAACAAAATGTTAAAAAGTTGTGATACTTATGTAATTACTTACCAAGCACATCTAAATCATATTTAAGTAACCAAAATATATTTACAATCCTGCAGGCATGTCACTACTTTTGAGCACCCTTAAGGTTTGGAAATTGAGAGTTTAAAAATTTGACATGTCCTAAAATAAAGAGTTATCTGAAAAGATATAGGAGTGGGAAAAAATAAAATAAAATGCAGCCTGATCCAGGGAAGAATGACCAAAGAGGAGGAGGATGAAAGATTATATATGTTTATTACTTTGAGTTAATTATAAAAATAATAAAGGCAGGATATGAATGAAATGAATGAATGAATGAATGAATGTAGCAATTCTTAGTACTATGACATAGACTTGGTTTTAATCTCTCCTGCAAACAAGCACCAGCATGAGGTCACAATGGTTGTTTTCTGCCCTGGACTGGACAGCTCCCTTTGGCCAGCCTACCTCATTCAGGCAAGCAGGATCATGATAGCCCCAGCTATGGAGTCCTTCTTCAGGTAAGCAGCAGTAGTATAGAACATCACCATAGTTGTTTCTTACTTTCAGACTAAACATATTAGCAGGCCCATTTGAAGTAAATCTCTCTTGTTCACACCTGATAGAGGGAAATATTTGTAGACCAGGGTTGAAATGAAGAGTCTTAGGTGCTTTCTGAGCTTAGCTGTTTTCTTGCAGACATTTCATTACCCAAACTAGATAGCAATAGCAGTAGCACTTAAGACATATACCACTTCACAGTGCTTTACAGCCTTTTCTAAGCGGTTTACAGAGTTAGCGTATTGCCCCCAACAATCTGGGTCCTCATTTTACCAGTGATGAGATTCAATTTTTTTTTACTACCGGTTCTGTGGGCATGGCAGGGAAAGGATACTGTAAAATCTCCAGTCAGAGGTGGTATTTGCCGGTTCTCCGAACTACTCAAAATTTCTGCTACCGGTTCTCCAGAACTGGCCAGAACCTGCTGAATGCCACCTCTGCATTTTACCCACCTCAGAAGGATGAAAGAGAGTCAACCTTGAGCCTGGGGAGATTCAAACTGTCAAATTGCAAGCAGCCGGCAGGCAGCAGAAGTAGCCTGCAGTACTGTACTCTAACCACTGTGCCACCATGGCTCTTCAGGTAACATCATCAATGCTGGTAGGTTTGCTCTCAGTTTATATTCTAGTTGCTTGCCCTGTCATTATTAGGGAGGGTGGTCTTAGAAGTTATTTGGTTAAGCTGTTTGCTATTGGCTTGTTTGGCAGTTCCTTGATTGAGGTACTGTTTAGCCACTTTACTTAGTTTGGGTAATGAAATGTCATCAAGAAAACAACCAAGCTCAGAAAGCATCAGGTCATATCCATTTGAAATCCACTGAGAAACTGAGTGCACTTAAATATTTTTCAATTCTTCATATGTTTAGTTATGAAAGGTCCAGGGCTGCATTCTGCAGACTTCTGAGAGCTCCAGTGTTTGCTTTATCCTGTTTTAATACCCATTAAAATATGAATGGATATTGACCTGGTCCTAGGGGTTAAGGCATCAAGCTAGAAATCTGTGAGGTCCAGTTCCACCTTAGACACAAAATCTGGGCAATTCTGAGCCAGTCATTATCTCGCAGTCCAATTCACCTCACAGGGTTGCTGCTCTGGGGAAAATGGAAGGGTGAAGAACAGAATGACATAGAATCAAGGCCTTTAATTATTTATAAAAATAAAAAAGCAGGATAAATAAATCTTTTAGAAAAATCAACCAGTAAATAGGAGATTATGAAACCAATAAACGCTTTATGCAAAATTATCTACACCAACCTGACATCAACTGCCTCAAATTGATCCTCCTCCTTCTCCCCCTACTCCTCCTTGTGAGAGAATGTCCTTTCCCAGCTGTAATTTAAGCAGACTTTACTTGAGGCTTGAGAATTGAAAGCATTAGTTAGGTTGCTAGTTAATTAGTTCGTGAGTGAGGTCAGTAGAACAACTGAGTTTCCTTCTTGAAGAAAGGAAGCAAAGAAGTGAGATGCTGGTCGTAAAGAAGCCTGTTCAAAATGGATCGAGCCTGCTGCAGCCATTTTCTCCTTTTCACACACTTTGGGGGGGGGGAGGGAACTTTGGAATGTCAGACTAGACATCAACAAGTTACTATCTTGTGGGAACCAAGATCATCCCAACAGGTGCTGGCCAGAGACTGGAAGAGGTTACCAAGGAGTCCCCAGAATACCTAATTGTACAACATAACATGTGACAAGGAGGGAGGGAGTTGCCTAATCTTTAATTATACTGAAAGCATGGGAAATAGCCAGAACAGTTCTTTGAGAAAGCTTAATGTCTCAGAGTAGCTGAATTGGTTGGGTTCATTACTTGGTACCTTGACAGAAGCATGGAAATGTTGTTACTTATCTCAGAAATGTTTCTTTAATGAATAATGTAGATTTTCTTGAGCTGGAAAATTAGAACAGCAACTTAGTCTTGGAAACTCTGAAACAAAACAGCAGCTTTTTAGGCCCATATTGTTGCACTTACTCCTTCAGTTTGCAGTGAGTTTCTTCTCTCTGAAGATTATCTTCAAGCATGGAGACAAAAGAAAGTCCACATGAATTTGGTGGTTAGGAAAAGAAGGAATCTAAGAAGCAAAATTCATGAACAATTAACTTCTTCTCATTAGTAGTCATACTTCATAATTGATCAATGAATACAGAAGGGCTCTGAAATCTCTTCTTTATAAAATCTCAGTTGAAGCCTCTGCAATAATGTTTGTCAGCCATCTGTTGGCTCTACTGAATTAGATGCCTGCTGTTGAATTTATCCTGCTTGTGATTTAGCTTAATCAGGATTTTGTTTTGTTTTAGGCAGGTGAGATTGGGGTGGAAAAGATACTCATTCAAAGGTCAGAGCAGTCAAATTGATTTCTGTGACCTGCCATGAGCAAGTGTTACAAATACCCTTCTGATCACAATCGGCCACATTACCATTCCACAATGTGATGCCCTTCAAATATATTTGGACAGCAATTTCTAAAATTCCCATTCTGGCTGAGGAAATATTGCAACCTTGGTCTTAATGCATTTAGGTACCCATTTTGGGGTAAGTTTCGCTCCACTAAAGAATGCAGTCTAAGCACTGAGAATTGTTGTATAAAAAATGTCTACCATTCAGTTCAAAACCATGAGACTGGGATTATTTCTGCAATTATTCATATTAGTGCACAGTTCAATGATGGTTTGAAGCCTACCATACTTTGTCTAGTTGTGTTCAACAGGAGTTTCTTCATGTTTCAAATACATAATTGGGGAAAAGGCAGGGTTATGTGTACTTGTCCCAAAGGAACCTGAAGATGAGTCTTCCATAATCATACAAAAGAGCTTTGCAAATATTACACTAGTGTACAATTGTGGAATGGCACCTAGGACAAAGGTTTTAGAGGCCAGGATGGGGTATGTGATCCACTGTCCTTCCTATATGTTTTCAAAAATATTTTTCAAATATGTTTTTTTTCTTTTATGTATTATAAAATCATGGTCTGTTGCTTATTCATACCAATGGCTCCAGGCAGTTTATAAATATTCATTTGCAATGGCAATTGTTAGAACTTGGATAAAAGTTAGAGTTTTGTTTTTTTAAAAAAACAAATTTTATTCAGTTTTTCACATAAAAACAAAAATCTCTTTTTAGTGGACAACATATTTCTGGGTCATCACTTTTACATACAAATATGACAGCAATTATACATTCATATATGCATACTTAATTCTATTATTACCTTTTCCATTCCAAATTTTCAGTAAGGAGAGAAACAAACACATTAATTCTAGCCTCTTTCATTAATCTCAATCGAAACATCTTTTTGTTTCATTTCAATTATTTCAAATATAATCCTTTAATATTTATTTTAAAAATAAAGATAAAAAATATGTGTTTGAATAATAATAATAATAATAATAATAATAATAATAATAATAATAATAATAATGGTTACCAATGTCTCTCCCTACTTTTAATAGTCTATATTAACTTATTAATTTAGTTGGTTCTTTAGTCTGTCATATTTCCTTTCCATTACACATTCTTTTTATAGATTCTAGATTAATACAAGTTTTAACACTAAAGAAAAAAAAACAAATATAGGTTTCCCCCATTTTACTGCTTTGAGTGTGACACCTCAATGGTTGAAATATACCTTTATTCCCTCATCTTGATTCCCAATAAACCATTATTTTTAAGAAGTTACAGTAATAATCATTACATCTTTTCATTTGGATTCTGCGGCATATTTCCCTTCCTTAATTTTTAATAAGAGTTATCAGTATTTATATTACCCTATTTTCTAAATATTTTTAATTGCAGAAATATTCTTATTACCCCTTGTCACCCTGCAGAATCCCCTTCTTAATTCATCAACCATTATCTCTGAAAAAACAATTTCTTTTCAACATTTTACTATTTCCGTATTTCTTTATTTCATGCACCTGTTTCTTACTGCTTCTCCTCCCCCTCTTTTCCCCATATCTTTTCTCATTCCAGTTTATATCCCTCTTTTTCTTAATATCTTCCTTTCCCCTTTTCTGCTGGGTCTTTCTGCCTTTCCCGACTTCACAGGTATTCCCCCCTTTTGATTGCCTTCTTAAATCTCTACTTTTTAACCTTCCTTCTTTCCCCACATTTTTGTAATGTTCTTTGTGTTAATTGTCTATTTAAGATGTCTTCTCCTTGAATCGACTCCTCCTCCTCTGAAGCTCTTTCTTCTTGTTCTTCAATCGCCATTTCCATTTTTTCTAACACAGAACAAAGTGATTCACCTCTTTCCTTTAGTAATTCTCTCATATTTTTAAGTTCTATTTTTAATTCCCGAAGAGATGTCGTCATTACACACTCTTGTATTTTATAATTGTTAAAATCCACACAAAAAACTTTTACTTTCTGTCTTTCTTCTTTCAGTTTTCTAAATTTTTCAATTATTCCAGCCCAGGGTCTATACCAAAAACATCCATCAATCCCACAGTCAGTCTTTCCTTGCATTTTTCTTTATTCTGGTTCTGCTTTCACTTTCTAAGATTCTTACTTTGTTTCAATATTTCTTTAACGTTATATCCACACAAGTTCATTCAGAAACAGGATGCTTTCCCTTTTGTTTGAGCTCAAGTTTTTGTCCAAAAGTGGCACTCTCCATTATGCAAAGTCTTTACCTTTTTCCCCTATTTTTTAATTGGGTTTTTCGAACCTCAATATTCCAGCACAGTCCAGTCTCCAATTTGTAAACTATTATTATTATTATTTTTTTGACAATCTTAAGTCCATCTTTGCTTTCTGCCTGTTTATTGCCAAAATATTTTAGTCCAATTTTGTTAAATCTTTAGTTCCGGCTTCTTCCTTTCTCCTTTTGAAGCCCTACTTAGCTGTCAAAAATATTTTCTTATTTTTTTTCCTGTGCCTTTGTAATTTTGCCACTCACTTTTCTTTTTTTAAAAATTCCATGTTACCTTAATCCCAGGGTACTTTTGTTTAGTTGTATCACCCAGTTGTCCCGATTCAGATGCTATCCATCTCTTTCTTCCCTCCTGCACAAATCTTAGTCCAGCTGAGTCTTCCTCTTCGGGGTGGCCATTTTAAACCATCTCTGCAGTCATCTTCAGGAGGAAAAAGACTAAGCACAGGAGGGGAGATGTGGCTCCCCTTAACCTGGCTTGCGGCTTCCCCTTACTCCACCACCCCTCCAAAGCAGCTTCAGCCCCTAATTGTGATGATTGGGGCTCTCCAATGAAAGAACACGGACCATAGCCGCAGGTAGTCACGATCTACGGTCTGTCAGCGAGGAGGCTCAACCCAGAAGTCTCAAAACTTCAAGTTTTAAATCCCTGGATAAAGAGTGCAATACCTGAATGGATTTCGTAACTTCACCAGTAGATGTCAAACATAATATACACAGGTCACTTCATTTTATATTTGCATATAAAATATGCATATCTGTATTTTTTCATTGGTATTATTACCAACTACATTCAGTGAATGTATTATATAAGAAAGTTCCCCGCTGAATGTTGGGAGTTTGCGCTGCATTCTTGGGTATTGTTTATTTTAATCGGATCTGTGTGTAATGTCTTGAAGAAAACATTTCGTCTTCTGAAGTGGAGTGGGAAGTACGTTCTGCCATTCTGGTCAGTACATTTGCTGCTGGAAAAGTAGCTATTAGAATATATGGTTATTGAGTTTAGGAAAGGCTTGAATCAATATCCTGTATTATCATGTTGGCTGTTCTTTACAATTCAAGGCAGACATAATGATAATGATCATAACCCTGGTTCAATACAAAAATAGCTAAAATATATTCATTGCACCATCCGGCCATCAGTATAAAAAGGGTAGAAAATCTGCTGGAAGCAGACAAAATATATTTATCTTAATTTCCTGTCATTTTAATATTTCAGCAACATATAGTTGGTTGAAGAAGATGGAGAATCAGTTTGCTGAGTAACGGCCCATTGCCTGCTAGTTTAGATAGATTTAAATATATATATATAAGAATTTAACCAAATTGGCAAAGAAAAATTTAGTAGCTTGAGATAAAATATTGAACTGTCAAGATAAAAAGTAGATATCTCTGTTTTAAAATATCTGTATTAAATTTGTGTTGTTGCTATTGTTGTTGTTGATAATGAATCAGTAGCCTATCAGATTCTTTTAGAAAGATGGTATAGTAACTCAAGCCAGTCATTAGTGCCCCATACTAATTCAGATCTATCCACTTGGCACAATGTTATTTCACATTTAATCAGAAAGAAATCTTTCTACATTTAATTATTCTACTTTATTCTGAATAAGATGCAGAGATCTAATGCTTGCCTACTGAGTTTAGTCAGACTTGGATATCTGGATTACAAAAGTCTAGGTGGAATGAAAGATAATTCTGTTTGTCTTTGCTACCATCCAGGAGTTGTCTAGATTTTTCAACCCAGATTGTGTAACTCAAACCTTCGTGTCTAAGTAGGAAATCTAATTTCTGCAGCCCAGATGTGGTAGCCAAAACTTTAAGCTTCCCATGTACCAGTACTGGATTACATTTGGTTCTGATTCACAGAGATTAAGGATGTGGTCACTCTCCTATATGCTTTAAATTTAAATTAATTTGAATACATATTAAGTAATCTAAATTAATATTTTTATTAATCTAAATTAATAAATGTACTTATTAACCTGTTATAAGTAAATGTAAGAAGTAACAAATGGAAACTTATCAAAAAGAGATCCAACCTAGAACCAAGGAGAAATTTCCTAAGAGTGAGAACAATTCACTAGTGCCTTCTGAAGTTATGGGAGCTTCATCACTGCAGGCTTTTAAGAAGAGATAGGACAGCAATTTTTCCAGAATGGTATACAGTCTTCTGCTTGGGTAGGAAGATGGACTTGGACCACCAAGGTCCTTTCCATTTCTGTTATTCTGTTATACTCTTATTCTTTCCTTCAACAATAAAAACTAACCCAGGAAGGGTTCAGGTTTGTGCAGGTGTGCTTGTGGGGAGAATAGCATGGACAAATGTGATAATGCCAGAATCAGCTGCATTTGTTGAAATAGGGACATTACCTGGGCTGCCAGAAGCTCTCATTTGCTAGAATTCAAATACATACCAGGACCTTCCATTGCAGCTGAAATGCCACTGATTATGTAGATCTATACCTTCAGTGCTTGCAAAGGTGGTTTTCAGCAGGTTCTGACCAGTTCTGGAGAATCAGTAGGGGAAATTTTGAGCAATTTCGGAGAACCGGCAAATCCCACCTCTGACTGGAAATTTTACAATCTCCTTCCCCTGCCAGGCCCACCAAGCCACGCCCACAGAACCGGTAGTCAAAAAATTTGAATCCCACCATTGAGTGCTTGGAGCCTTGGAATTAGAATGGGGGAAAGAGTGAAAGCTCCTGTTTGCACTTCATGATAAATTAACACTTTACTGCAACAAAAAGTTTTCAGAGGGTTCGTTTGGCTCATCTGAGGGTTTTGGTTGTTGTTACTTTTAAAAGCATCATTGTTCTTATGATGCACTGCCAAGCTCATTAGCTTCATTTTTGTTGCTTAACATCTTCTCTATAAGTTTGGCTCAGAGCTGATGGATAAGTACACAAAGCAGGCTCTGCCTCATTTAATGGCTTCCTGCCTGTCATTTTTGCCCTCTGTATTGATGGCTTGTTCCCTGTCATGCTTTTGTACTTGCATTTCCCTCTAGCTGGTTGGTGTAATTAGAAAGAGACATATTCCCTTGCCTAGCTGGTATGCATTTGCTCATAAATAAGTCAAGCAACGTTCTTCAAAGCTGGGAATAAGCTCAGCATGTTTCTGACTCAATCCACGTTAACTCCAGCCTGAGCTCAACCTACCCCCTTTCATTCCCACTTCTCTGGCTGCTGTGACTGCCTGGCAAGGCTGCCGGAAGAAAGATTAATGGAAACTCTTATCTTCAGAATTTCCGAGTTTCTGTATACTTCCTGCGGTTGGGCGTATGAAGTTTTCCTTTTTCCCCTGGATTCCCATCAGCTTTGTGTCTTTTGTTGTTCAGTCTTGGCTTGAGTCAACCCTACTCTTTTTTCATCCACCAGCAAGGCTTCCTGGTTCACTCTTTCTGTCTCATGAGTGACCAAAAGAGGCTAAAAATGGGTAGCACATGGGAAAAATTATGCCCCTGTCTCTCCCTTACCTTCATTGCATCCTCCATTCTTCAATCTTCCTTTTGCTTCTTAGAAATCTTTCAACAGTGACATTGCAAGTTTGGTGCACATAAGAGGAAAGGGTTCAAACAAGAACTGTACTTGTCTTCATTGCGTTTGTTCTAGATTATCTGCTTCTCACCTGCTTCATTCTTTTCTTATTCACTTCCTTCGTAAAGTGCCTCCTTTAGTTCTCCTATTCCCGACTGCTCTGATCTAGATCCTCAATTTTTATTTATAGCAAGCACTGTAGCTGCTTTTTTGGTCATTCACAGAGCTCCCATTAGCTTCACCCCTTGTCACGAATGAAGGCAAATATGCATATCCCAGGATAATGTTGCAGGATCCAATATGGGTCGGTCACTAGAACAGAGGTTTTGTCTTCCAAGCTTTCGGATATGCTGGAGCCCATATCATTTTAGCCAGAGATGGGCTCCAGCAGGAGTCTGAAAATTCAGAAAACGAAACCTCTGGTTCCGGTGACCGACCCAGATTGTATCCTTCATCTCTTGTGCTCACCAACCAGCCAACTGTATTTCCTTGTTACCAATAGCAGCTGGAAAACAGCAAAGATCACCTAGAAAGAGTTAAGGTAAATCTTCTTATGCTCCAGATGGCTCTTTCCCTTCTGTTCATAGGCATGAGAAATAGTTCCTAGGCAATTACTGGAGAAAGATAATTGATGTTTCTTTCCTCCCTAGAATTTCTGAAGAAGCATGAACATGCATTTGGCATGGCCATGCAGCCTACCACTGTCACCATCTGGGAATCCTTAGAAGCCAGCGTAGATCCTCAGTTGTTAAAATGTGGGCCGTATCTAATCTATATCCAACTTCCAAATAAAACAGCTCAGCCTTTGCTTTACTTTAAGCACAGACTGATATGTTTCCCATTCAATTAGAGGCTTCAGTTATAGATTCTAAGCTGCTAGACAAATTATGAATTATTCCTTCCCAATAGCAGTTTAAAATGTTGGTGAATATTTGATGGCTTCATAGATGATCAATAGCTAGTGCTGATGGCTGATTGCCAGGTTTTTTTTTGTTTATTACATATGATATATTCTCATGCAACATTTATTATTCAAACAGTATCTCAATATTCCTAACATTAATATACTGTAATTACCAACTGGATGTCATAAGAATGCTCTATGTTTAAATTACAACTTTTACTGCACAGTGGGTGTTTCTAATATTCATATTAAAACTACATGCTATGTATAAGTGCATAATTTGAAACTACCTATTGAAGTTCACATTTAGCAGAGTCTAGGAAATTTCCTTCATGATGTCACTTTCCTTGCTTATGTACCAAAGTCCTAATAAAATTCCAATAGACCAATAAATAAAATAATAATAATAATAATAATAATAATAATAATAATAATAATAATAATACAGATATTCTTGCACAGTGTACAGTTAATGCAGCACATAGCTGAAACCCCAGCTTCAACACTTGCTTCGGTTGCTTGTGCAGTTAAGTGAAGTTGTAATGTCGTTTAAAACTCATATGTAAATTAACTATAAATGGAAACAAAGATTTTAGGGTATCCAGGGAACAGAGTTGGTATTCAGCAGGTTCTGACAGTTCTGGGGAACAGGTAGCGGAAATTTTGAGTAGTTCAGAGAACTGGCAAATACACCCTCTGACTGGCCCCGTCCCTTCTGTTCTCTGCCTCCCAAGTCCCCGCTGATTGGCTGGGTCTTCTTTTGTTGCCCTGCACAGGAGAACGGAGCTGGAAAGCAGGTTATTGGGGTGGGGAGGGAATGGAGATTTTGCAGTATATCCTTCCCCTGGAGTGGGGTGGAAATAGGGATTTTACAGGACCCTGCCAAGTCCAGCAATCCACATCCACAGAACCAGTAGTAAAAAAAAAAAAAAAGAATCCCACCACTGCCAGGCAGGAATTCTGGTTACAGAGCATTGTTACAAACATGTATGTATCCTAAAGAACAGCCAGAGTGCTATCACAGCACAAAGGCTCCTTATTAAAAATAAAGGTGAGAGAAACCACAGCTGTATTTTTAGAAGGCATAAAAGTGCTAATGATACAACATCTGGGGAAAAAAAGTTTAACGGCTTGATACAGCAAATGATTCTGCAGCACTATATCAGGCAGTGGGAAATGGACATGTTGGGCTGAGGGTATGTTAGTCATCTAAGAACGTAGCTGAGATGCCTTTGACAGAAGATGAAACAATGCAGAATCCCATTACCAAGCAAAGTTAGTATAAATTTATTCCAAAGGGAAGCAGGTTGATTTTAGCCCCGTGATTCTGGCAGGGATTTATAACCAGGATTTATGGCATTTGTCTGCTTCTGATTATCGTTATGAAGAAATATCCCATAGCCAATATGAAGGTCTTTTTTACGTTGTGCTTTATGGATACTGATTTTTCAACCTGTGTATAAAATGATGTTAAATGCATTTGACATGTTCAACTCGTTTAAAAGACCCACATTCCTGAGTTTAAGAAATGCAGAACTATTCCTTTTCCCAATAATTTTTATTAGTTCGCAAACTAAGAAAAATGTACAAAGAAAAAAAAGCACAAAGGGAAAATATAACCAAAGATCTGTTTGTTTTGTATTTCATATTTTGTCTATTAACAAATCAGCAAAGCTCCATTAAGAATTATCAGAAATAATAATTATATATTTCAAACTTTAAAAAAATCTATTTCAAATTCCTTTGGTTTATATTATATCATTTTTTCTAAAAATACAAAAAAAAAAAATCTTCTCTGCCTATCTTAATTATATAAATGTGTCATTCACACTTAATCAAGAAAACACCCATTAAACTACTTAAAACAACATTGAAAATATTGATATTTAATATTCAAATAATGTTATGCAAATCATTCCAGACATTCTTCTAACTAAATTGAACCAGTTTGCGGTATCTGAACACATTTGTAAGTGGATCATAAGCTTCCTAACAGACAGGAAGCAGCAGGTGAAGCTAGGCGGAATCACATCCGATAACTGTACAATCAGCACAGGGGGCCCCCAAGGCTGTGTGCTATCTCCTCTTCTCCCCATATATCAATGACTGCATCTCAAACGATCCATCTGTTAAAATACTGAAGTTGCTGATGACACAACAGTGATTGGTCTCATTTGTGACAATGATGAATCTGCATACAGACAGGAGGTTATACAACTTGCCTCGTGGTATAACCAGAACAATCTGGAACTGAACACACTCAAAACCATAGAAATGGTGGTAGACTTTAGAAGAAACCCTCCCATACTACCACCTCTTACAATACTAGACAACACAGTATCAACAGTAGAGACCTTCAAATTTCTAGGTTCTACTGTATCACATGACCTAAAATGGACACCTAACATCAAAAACGTCATCAAAAAACCACAACAAAGAATGTTCTTTCTGTGCCAATTCAGAAAGCTCAAACTGCCCAAGGAGCTGCTGATACAGTTCTACAGAGGAATTATTGAGTCTGTCATCTGCACCTCTATAACTGCCAGATGTCAGAGAATAATTAGGACTGCAGAAAAAACAATTGCCACCAACCTGCCTTCAATTGAGGACCTGTATACTGCACAAGTTAAAAAGAGGGCTGTGAAAATATTTACAGACGCCTCACATCTTGGACAACTGTTTCAACTCCTTCTCTCAAAATGACGCTATAGAGCACTGCACACCAGAACAATTAGACACAAGGACAGTTTTTTCATGAACACCATCATCTGCTAAACAGATAATTCCCTCAATACTGTTCAACTATTACAAAGTCTGCACTACTATTACTGTTAATCTTCTCATCACTCCTTATCACTCCTCCCCTCCCACTTGTGACTGTATGACTGTAACTTTGTCACTTGTATCCTTATGATCTATATTGACGGTTTCCTAGTATGATTTGGTTGCTTATTGTACCCTATGTTTATTATTAAGTGTTATACCTTATGATTCTTGACTCTTTACAAATGTATCTTTTCTTTTATGTACGCTGAGATCATTTGCACCAAGACAAATTCCTTGTATGTCCAGTCACACTTGGACAATAAAGAATTTTATTCTATTCTATTCTATTCTATCTGTTCTGTTCTATTCTATTCTATTCTATTCTATTCTATTCTATTCTATTCTATTCTATTCTATTCTATTCTATTCTATTCCATTCCATTCCATTCCATTCTATTCTATCAATTTCATTTGCTCTTTGTCTCCTTTCAGAAACTTGTAAATTTAACACTTGCTGTCAATTTTAACATTATAGCTTATAACTTTCTCAAAAATACAAAATATGTCTTATCTATAAAGAAATCCCATTTAAACCTAGTTAAAAACACCATATACAGTATATTTTAACCTTGATTACATAACCCGTCTGTCTGTCTGTCTATCATGTATCTATCCATCCATCACATATACAAGTCAATGTTTATTCAAGGAATGTCCCAAAAACCTATTTCTTTTCAACTCTCTTAGTCTTTTCTCATCTCTTTTGTAAGTCCAAAATAACAAAATTACCAAGTTACTCTTCTGAATGGATTTCTAACATTTAACAGTTCCTATCAATTTTAACATTATAACTTATCACTTTCTCAAAAAAATACAACATGTCTTATCTATAAACAAATCCTATTTAAATCTAGTTTAAAACACCATATGCACTATATTTTAACCTTGATCAAATAAGCCAACTCTATATCTATCAATCTATATCTATCTATCTATCTATCTATCTATCTATCTATCTATCTATCTATCTATCTATCTATCTATCTCTATCTATCTTTCTATCATATATGTATATGTATATGTATATGTATCCATCCATCCATCCATGTATATGTATATATATCCATCCCCTATACAAGCCTTGATGTTTATTCAAGTAATGTCCCAAAAAGTGATTTCTTTCCATCTCTTTTAATCTTTTCTCAGGAACTCCATAAGTATAACACATCTCTCTGGTTTGTTTGTTGATAGTTTTTCTTTAAGTTCTTAAACTCACATGTAATTTCTTTGGTTGAAGATTAAATGAGAATCACTTGGTGTAAAGAAACCTGCCCTTCTGAAAGTTCTTAATATCCAAAAAATCAATCAACAAGCCAGTTCCAGAAGTGATTAAGAAAGGAAGTGGGTGAACTTAGTGTTGTTTTGAAGACACCAAACTTCAGGTTAGGCAAGATTACTTTCTCCTGACTTCCAGAGTTTTGAAACCACTGGAAACCATTATTTTATGGTCTCCTCATCGGGAGTACTGCACTTACGAGCAATCTTAAGTCTGTTGTTCAATCTGGAGAGGAGGTTTTGGGGGAGCTGATCCATCCACCAGCTTCTCTTTCCGCTTGGCCGATGGATGTGTACTCTGCTGAGGTGTCCTCAGTTCACCCTCACTTGTCAGGAAGTCAAAATGCAGAACTATTTCTTTATTGTCTTTCCAAAAAAAGAAACCCATTCTGATCATAGAAATTCTGTTGCAGTTGAAAGTTTAAGCCTCTAGTTCTTTGTACCTAAGTCTCAATGAGTAAGAGAATTCTGAATATTTTGTTCAGAGGATTATTCAGTCATTGCAGTATTTTTATTTGTATTTATGGATCTATTTATCAAGTTTACAGGCGGCCCATCTCAATCTCAGGATGACTCTGTGTGGTATCATGGGTAATGTGTTGGATTAGGCCTGGGTTCATATCCTCATTGAAATCAGAACAGAAATGAAATGGCATATCTTTCCAACTACAAATACATACAGACTCAAGGACACCTCCAGATACATAAACACAGATACTCTTTCATAAAAGCTCCTTCTTAATTTTCTTAAAAAGTAGTTTTTTAATTAATTGATGGGGATATTATTGAGATTACCCAATTTTTCAGTAGAAAATTAATGTATTCTTTGCATGGTAAGATCATTCTTCCTACACATTCCAAAATTCTTGTTGATAATTGGACGCTATGTCTGTCTATTTCCATCAGATTCTAGTTCTCTACCAATAGTGTCATGCTGAATGATTTTAGGCATGTTTACATTTTTCATAATATTGTGTGTACCTAAATGAATCATTGGCTCAGGAAAAGTATTAGTACTGGCCGATGCACAGGAACTAAGCATATCAGCATGTGCAAAACTGTCCAAATACATAAGAAAGAATTCTGGAGACATAGAAATGGAAACCCAGAAATATTCACTGGCCAAACTAAGTGAAAGACAAAGTGAACATAAACGGAGGGCACTGGTAAGAGAGAATTGGGAAACACCCAGAAAACCAGTAGACAGCATCTGGGTAAAAATAATCGGAGGGAAAATCTGTACTGCCAAAGGAAGACAGAATGTGAATGATGCCGTCATGAAACAAATTTCAGAAACAAGAATGAATAGAAGAATGGCATCTCCTTTATATTCCTGAATTGCTTGTTAACCATGTCCTGTTTCAGAAGAGAGAGGGTGGAAGGAGGGGATCTGGCTATCTCTTCTCTGACTGATCCAGTAAAATAGGTCAATGGGATTAAAGTAAGAGGAATCACACAATGTTGGAGGTCTCATAATCCTACAAAAAGAAAAGGTAAATTTGATCAATCATATAACTGGGATTTCTGGAAAAAAGGATTTCAACAAACTAACACCAAAGGAATTCTAGGCTGAATGCTGCCGGAAAAAAGACATACTTAAATTTCAGGGAATCATCTGAAATATTTGAAACTAGAATGAGTCCTGTTAAAAAAAAAACCAGGCCCTTTCTCCTGTTTAACTGAATGCACACAATTTGTCGAGGACTGTATAATGATAAGTTTCAAATACCGGTTGCAGCCAGAAACGTTTCAATTGCTATGTCTTTGCAACCGTGCAGGAAGCCACTGGGCTACGTCTCCACAAATGACAATCCTGTGTTAGACCATGTTTGAAGTTGAATTATTAATGGAAAAATGTGAGCTGCCCCAAGAGATCCTTTGCTTACAGAGCAATGTTTATCGGGCCCTTTTAAATAAATAGAAAATCAATTAACAACCTGTCATAATGATTGTAAACAAGGATCTTTTGTCAAAGTTCTCCTGAGGAAGAGCCGTAAACTTCATTAGCGGACACAATAGTACTTCTGTCTTCTTTCCCAGGAGAACCAGTTTGTCACTATGTCAGGGTGGAGAAACATTTGAAGTTGTCAAAAAGACTTGTGAAATCTGTCATTGCCTTTAGAAAGCAGAGAAGCAGATCATTGCCACTAACCACTTGGATGGAAGTGCCATTTTTTCAGCGCTGGAAAAGTGGAGGGCTGTGGAATTTCTTACCCCAGTTACTGAAAATGCCTGGTTTTTTTCCTCTTCCTGTGGTAGATGCATTTTGATTTCATTGGTAGGCAAAGAAAAAAGCGAGGTGTGAAGGCATAAATTTTACTAGCTTACATTGTAATGACTCACATAAGCATAGGCTACATTCAGCCTATTTTCCTGACTTGTGTAGTTTATTTTGTCATTTATTTATTTTGTTAAGCTACTTATTACTGTGGTGTGATTACTATTTTAAACCAATTCCCTTCAACATGATCTCTGCTGGCCAGGGAAGTTGGGTGAAAATCTTCCCTGTTTTTATGTAGCATCTGTGTATATATTAATCAGTTTTACAAATTGTTAAAAATAAAAGTTAATACATGACAATAATAATCTTTTACCACCATTTCATATTTTTCTGTGCAATGTGTCTGAACTGCAATCTTTTATATGTACCTTTCTGCACAAATTCTCTTTGAATTTGTAAAATAAGTGCATCTTCCTTTTTAGGGATACACCCTAGCAGAAATCTGCGCAGCAGTCAGGCAGGCAGGCAAATATGTGAGATAAACGTTTTTGTAGCTTACACTCAGTAAAACAGATACAATGTGCTGGTTAAATAGTTTATTCCAGTAAGAGTTTTAGCATAGTCAAAACAGTCCATATATCATTCACTAGTTCAGTCCGTCCGGGGATTATTCATTTGCAAAGTCCAGTGTCGAAAAAGAGGTCAGTAAACTTACAAATATCAATCCAGTAATATATCTCTTCGCAGTAGAGATATAAAGAAGTCAAACCTCCTTTCTTCCTTCAGCAGCAGTTGCAGGGAACACGCAGTTAACAAACATCAATCCATCTTCGTCAACAATCCAGCAATACAGTAAGCCAGTAGGTTCTCTTGCACTCTCTTATAGCGGTTTTACAACCGCACCCAAAATTACATGCTTTGCAGTTTAAAGTGACACACACTTAAATTCACTATCATAGTTTATATATATTATTTTACCCAAACTACCGTATATACTCGAGTATAAGTCGACCCGAATATAAGCCGAGGCACCCAATTTTACCACAAAAAACTGGGAAAACTTATTGACTCAGGTATAAGTCGAGGGTGGGAAATGCAGCAGCTACTGGTAAATTTCAAAAATAAAAATAGATACCAATAAAATTACATTAATTGAGGCATCAGTAGGTTAAATGTTTTTGAATATTTATTTCAAAGAAAAACAGTAAACTAGCTCTGTAAGTGGAAAAGAGAGCCAACAAAACCAATATGGTATCAACAATAACTTTAAAAGTACAAAAACCTTAGCTCAATCAGCAACCAAGCTAAAACACAAGAGTTAAAATCCTTCAAAACTGGATTCCTCATCATCATCTGTATGTCCAAACAGAGTCACTCTCTCCCTTGCAAGAAAAAAGCATGTGTATGTGCTGCATGTACATCCTGTTTTGGAGAGCCACCATCTCTTTCACAGCTCTCCCTCATGCCTCCATTGCATGTGCACACATGCCATGGCTCAGTAGTAGGTCAACATACAGATGTCACACTAGGTTCCCTCCTCAAAAGGAACATCCAACCTTTCTTGAGAAGTACAAACTTCATCTGTTCAGGATTGTGGTGACAAAGGTGAAGGAGGATGGGGCTGAGAGAAGGGAAGGGAAGAAAAGATCATTGACAGGGAGAAAGACAGGGAGAAACACCTGGAAGTGTGAGCCCTCGAGTTTCCTTAGGGAAGACCAGACAACAAGGGGAGAAGAGAGGAGGAGGAGGAGGAGGAGGAGGAGGAGGAGGAGGAGAGTTAAAAAAAAAGAGTGTAAAGCCAACTCACGCGTGCCATCAAAGCGGGTTGCTATGGTATCCAGGACTGAGAAGGACGGGAGCCGAGACAGGGCCCTTCGCTTCCTCTCCCCGAGACAGGTCAGGGGGAAGCGGGGCTTTCTCCGCCTGCTGCTGCCAGAGGGGTGCGGGGGGGGAGTGCGGGGAAAGGGGGTTTCTGCCGAGGCTCCGCAAGCCACTGCCACTTCCTCCAGACGAGCGCCCTGACGGGAGGCGATCGCAGCCGCGACGGCAGAGACCGCGAGGTCAGACAAAGACGAGGGGTGCCCCCGAAGAGCTCCGACTGCAGCAAAGGCGAGCGGCCACCACTTCCCCGGTGCGCAGCGGCAGGGCAACTCCTGGTGCAGAAAGCCGAGAGGAGGACGCCCGGGCGGCTGCCGCCCCTGGATCCTAACTGGAAAGACCCCATCAGAGGGATCAGAGGGTTCTGCCTGCCCTCGTAAAGAGGCGATTACCAGATTTGCAGCTCCGAAAGTCTTTGGCGGGAGCATGGCTGCCTGGGGCAGCGTTGGGGACTGAACGGGAGAGCCGCAAACGCCGCGCTCCCCAGGAGAGGGCAGCCCTCTTCCACTCGGCGGCTCCCGCCATGGCGCAGCCAGGCACTTTGTCTTGCTGCCCCCGGAGCGCATGTGCTCTTCGCCGCTAGGGTAGGGGGCGGAGGAGGCTGCCTGAGCCTGGCGGTTTGTTGGCGAAGCTGGAAGCGCGCAACGCAGAAGCTCGCGGGGGCCCCGGGCGCCCGTTAATGGGGAAGAAGAGCCCGCTTGGGGTCGCCTGTGTGGCCCTCAGTGGGTAGACAGCCGTGGCGGCGATGCTGCCCTGGAGGTGCGATCGGTTGCAGCCATGCCAGCGCAGGCCAGGCATGGTACCGTAGCGGCTGTTGGAGGAACTGCGCCGAGGCGAAGGAGGAAGGAAGGTGGGCGCGGACGGGCAAAGCAAGCAGGGACCCCCTTCTCCAGCCCCGCTAGGGGTGAAGATTAATCGCACGGGCAGCAGGTCAGAGGGGAATCTGACTCGAGTATAAGCCGAGGGCGGGTTTTTCAGCACAAAAAATGGGCTGAAAAACTCAGCTTATACTCGAGTATATACGGCATGTTAGGTAACCTTGTTATTCCTAACATACTCCCCTTTTGGGTTATATATATATATATATATATATATATATATATATATATATATATATATATATATATATATATGTATATATATATGTCTGGCATTCAGCTTTGTTCGGGTATTTTCCCACGTGGTGCTTTTAAAGTTGTAGCAACGTTTCAGCAGAATCTCATCTGCCATCATCAGGCTTCTGTATGGTGTTTGTGAGTCAGACTTTTGCAGTGGTTTCAGATTTAAATTTGGGGCAGCCTATTGCTGTGTCAGAATGGTTTTTTCTTCCTCCTGATTGGTTGAGAGTCTTGGTCTGTGTTTATTGGTCTTGGAGTTTGCTGTGTTCTGCTACTGATATCTTCTGTCTGTTTTTTTGGGGGGGGGGCTCTTTTTGTATCTTGATTGGCTGGCAACATTGTGTTACTTTATTGGAGACCTTTAGTGCAGCTTGGCTTCGGGTAAATGGACGGCTATCATTCGTTAGGAAGCTGGGTTTCATCTGGGTGCCTGGTTGGGGTGTGTTTGAGCTGGAGGTATCAGGGGGGGTCTGTTTGTGCCCAGGTGTTTGCCTGGCTTGTGGTGTGGAGGTTTTTTTGTTTGTGAGTGCAGGCTTCCAAATGATTGACAGCCTGGTGGAATCATCTCTTCTGTTCATGCTTTCTGGTCTTTTTTCAATCTCTATGGCTTCTCTGATGATTCTGTGGCTGGGATTTTCTATGGTGGCTAGGGTTTTGGTGCCATTGAAGTTGATGTTATGACCTGTGGCTTCCATGTGTTGGACAAGTGAGGAAGTGTGTTCCAGCTTTTTGACTGCATTTTTGTGTTCATCCAGGCGGGTGCTTATTCTTCTATTGGTCTGTCCAATGTATGTGGCCGGGCATGATGCACAGGGGACTTCATATATGCCTTGGTTTTCCAGGTCAATTTTGTCTTTGGGGTTCCTGAGGATGGCTGCTATTTTTCTGTCTGTTTTGAAGGCAGTCTTGATGTGGTGTCTGTATAGAATCTTACTAATTTTGTCTGTAGTGCCTCTTATGTAGGGCAGGACAGCTGTTCCATGCGTCTGTTCATCTTCTGGGTCTCTATTATGTCTCAGTGTGCTTTTGTGGATCAAGTTGGTGATTTTGCTTTTGTGGAAGCCGTTGGCTGTCAATATTTTAGTCAGGGTGCATAGTTCAGTCTTAATATGTGTCTTGTCTGCTAGGCAAAAAGCTGGAACACACTTCCTCACTTGTCCAACACATGGAAGCCACAGGTCATAACATCAACTTCAATGGCACCAAAACCCTAGCCACCATAGAAAATCCCAGCCACAGAATCATCAGAGAAGCCATAGAGATTGAAAAAAGACCAGAAAGCATGAACAGAAGAGATGATTCCACCAGGCCGTCAATCATTTGGAAGCCTGCACTCACAAAAAAAAAAACCTCCACACCACAAGCCAGGCAAACACCTGGGCACAAACAGATCCCCCCTGATACCTCCAGCTCAAACACACCCCAACCAGGCACCCAGATGAAACCCAGCTTCCTAACGAATGATAGCCGTCCATTTACCCGAAGCCAAGCTGCACTAAAGGTCTCCAATAAAGTAAAACAATGTTGCCAGCCAATCAAGATACAAAAAGAGCCCCCGCCAAAAAAACAGACAGAAGATATCAGAAGCAGAACACAGCAAACTCCAAGACCAATAAACACAGACCAAGACTCTCAACCAATCAGGAGGAAGAAAAAACCATTCTGACACAGCAATAGGCTGCCCCAAATTTAAATCTGAAACCACTGCAAAAGTCTGACTCACAAACACCATACAGAAGCCTGATGATGGCAGATGAGATTCTGCTGAAACGTTGCTACAACTTTAAAAGCACCACGTGGGAAAATACCCGAACAAAGCTGAATGCCAGACATGTAAGTACCCGCGAAAACTTAAGAAAACAAATATCAAACCTCTACGGGGAGGGAATAAACAACCAGATTCAAACCTACGAGAAACTGGAAATTAAAAGAGCAGTAATACTATGTGACCTCCAATTCCTACGCAGCTGCAGAGACAACAATACTGCACCAACCTGCTTCAAATTAACATTTCATCAAAGCACAGCAGCCACTAAACGTATCCTGAAAAGAACTGAAACGGCTCTACTTAGGAATGAGCTCCACAGTAAGAGATTCCAATTAGATCAGTTAAACAAAGATTTGCTAGCACTACACCTGGAATTGAGCAGCAAAATCCACCCTCTACTTTGGGACAAGATAAAACAACTTACAACTTGGAGAGCTGAATCTGCAAACATTTACAAACAGGAAAAGCTCTTGAACAAATTAAAGAAATTAGAACATGACAAGAAAACCCCCAACAACTCACAACAACACCTGAAACAATTAGTGTACAATGTTTCCAACAGAGAACTCACCAAAACAGAAACAGAAGTCCTTACCAAAGGATTCAATTATGCTATAGCACCCCAAAAAATCCCCACAGAATCCATCATATGTGCAGTAGAATCCAGCCTAACTAAATTAAATACAGATGAAGCTGATAAAATAAGACACCAAGTTACCAACATTCTATGCACAAGCAAACCACCCAAAAGCAACTTACAGCAAAATGAAATTAAAGCGCTACAAACCCTGAAAAGAGACAGCAGCATAATCATCCTCCCAGCAGATAAAGGGAATGCCACTGTAGTAATGGACAGAAAAGACTATGAAACTAAATTGACAGACCTACTCCAAGACTCCACATACAAACCCATAAACACAGACCCAACCACATATCTGGAAAAATTAACCAAGAAGAAAATTATAACCAGCCACATAAGCAAAGAGATCCAACACACGATCATACCCAGAGAGAAATCTTCCAGATGCCCCAAACTATACGGCCTCCCAAAAATACACAAAGAAGGCATACCTCTCAGACCCATAGTCAGCTCCAGAGGAGCACCACTACAAAACCTGGCTAAACACCTAGCAAAAGAGCTACAGCCCCATGCTGAAACAGCAGCTTCTCATGTACAAAACTCATACCACTTCTTGGAAATGATCAAAGATCTACACGTGGAGCAAGAAGATCTGCTTGTAAGTTTTGACGTGGTTTCACTATTCACTCAAGTCCCGATAAAAGAGACCCTCGAAACCATCAAAAATAAATACCAACCAGCTAAACACCTCATGGAACTAACAGAACACTGCTTAACCAACACATATTTCATATACAAAGGACAAAGATACAAACAAATTGAAGGAGCCCCCATGGGATCACCACTGTCACCTGTCATTGCAAACCTGTTCATGGAAGAATTCGAATCCAGAGCCCTGGCTAATGTCATACTCAAACCCAAACTATGGTTTAGATATATCGATGACACATTCGTGATTTGGCCCCATGGACAAGAAAACCTCAACAACTTCCTAACACACCTAAACAGCGCACACCCCAAAATCAAGTTCACCATGGAAACAGAAACAAACAAACAACTACCATTCCTAGATGTACTAATCTACAAGAAAACAGATGGCACACTAGGACACACCATATACCAGAAGAAAACACACACCAACCGCTACCTCAACGCCCAATCCCACCACCACCCAGCACAGATAAACTCCGTGGCTAAAACACTAATTACCAGAACCAAACGCCTGGCAGACAAGACACACATTAAGACTGAACTATGCACCCTGACTAAAATATTGACAGCCAACGGCTTCCACAAAAGCAAAATCACCAACTTGATCCACAAAAGCACACTGAGACATAATAGAGACCCAGAAGATGAACAGACCCATGGAACAGCTGTCCTGCCCTACATAAGAGGCACTACAGGCAAAATTAGTAAGATTCTATACAGACACCACATCAAGACTGCCTTCAAAACAGACAGAAAAATAGCAGCCATCCTCAGGAACCCCAAAGACAAAATTGACCTGGAAAACCAAGGCATATATGAAGTCCCCTGTGCATCATGCCCGGCCACATACATTGGACAGACCAATAGAAGAATAAGCACCCGCCTGGATGAACACAAAAATGCAGTCAAAAAGCTGGAACACACTTCCTCACTTGTCCAACACATGGAAGCCACAGGTCATAACATCAACTCCAATGGCACCAAAACCCTAGCCACCATAGAAAATCCCAGCCACAGAATCATCAGAGAAGCCATAGAGATTGAAAAAAGACCAGAAAGCATGAACAGAAGAGATGATTCCACCAGGCTGTCAATCATTTGGAAGCCTGCACTCACAAACAAAAAAACCTCCACACCAGAAGCCAGGCAAACACCTGGGCACAAACAGATCCCCCCTGATACCTCCAGCTCAAACACACCCCAACCAGGCACCCAGATGAAACCCAGCTTCCTAACGAATGATAGCCGTCCATTTACCCGAAGCCAAGCTGCACTAAAGGTCTCCAATAAAGTAACACAATGTTGCCAGCCAATCAAGATACAAAAAGAGCCCCCCCTCCAAAAAAACAGACAGAAGATATCAGTAGCAGAACACAGCAAACTCCAAGACCAATAAACACAGACCAAGACTCTCAACCAATCAGGAGGAAGAAAAAACCATTCTGACACAGCAATAGGCTGCCCCAAATTTAAATCTGAAACCACTGCAAAAGTCTGACTCACAAACACCATACAGAAGCCTGATGATGGCAGATGAGATTCTGCTGAAACGTTGCTACAACTTTAAAAGCACCACGTGGGAAAATACCCGAACAAAGCTGAATGCCAGACATGTAAGTACCCGCGAAAACTTAAGAAAACAAATATCAAACCTCTACGGGGAGGGAATAAACAACCAGATCAAAACCTACGAGAAACTGGAAATTAAAAGAGCAGTAATACTATGTGACCTCCAATTCCTACGCAGCTGCAGAGACAACAATACTACACCAACCTGCTTCAAATTAACATTTCATCAAAGCACAGCAGCCACTAAACGTATCCTGAAAAGAACTGAAATGGCTCTACTTAGGAATGAGCTCCACAGTAAGAGATTCCAATTAGATCAGTTAAACAAAGATTTGCTAGCACTACACCTGGAATTGAGCAGCAAAATCCACCCTCTACTTTGGGACAAGATAAAACAACTTACAACTTGGAGAGCTGAATCTGCAAACATTTACAAACAGGAAAAGCTCTTGAACAAATTAAAGAAATTAGAACATGACAAGAAAACCCCCAACAACTCACAACAACACCTGAAACAATTAGTGTACAATGTTTCCAACAGAGAACTCACCAAAACAGAAACAGAAGTCCTTACCAAAGGATTCAATTATGCTATAGCACCCCAAAAAATCCCCACAGAATCCATCATATGTGCAGTAGAATCCAGCCTAACTAAATTAAATACAGATGAAGCTGATAAAATAAGACACCAAGTTACCAACATTCTATGCACAAGCAAACCACCCAAAAGCAACTTACAGCAAAATGAAATTAAAGCGCTACAAACCCTGAAAAGAGACAGCAGCATAATCATCCTCCCAGCAGATAAAGGGAATGCCACTGTAGTAATGGACAGAAAAGACTATGAAACTAAATTGACAGACCTACTCCAAGACTCCACATACAAACCCATAAACACAGACCCAACCACATATCTGGAAAAATTAACCAAGAAGAAAATTATAACCAGCCACATAAGCAAAGAGATCCAACACACGATCATACCCAGAGAGAAATCTTCCAGATGCCCCAAACTATACGGCCTCCCAAAAATACACAAAGAAGGCATACCTCTCAGACCCATAGTCAGCTCCAGAGGAGCACCACTACAAAACCTGGCTAAACACCTAGCAAAAGAGCTACAGCCCCATGCTGAAACAGCAGCTTCTCATGTACAAAACTCATACCACTTCTTGGAAATGATCAAAGATCTACACGTGGAGCAAGAAGATCTGCTTGTAAGTTTTGACGTGGTTTCACTATTCACTCAAGTCCCGATAAAAGAGACCCTCGAAACCATCAAAAATAAATACCAACCAGCTAAACACCTCATGGAACTAACAGAACACTGCTTAACCAACACATATTTCATATACAAAGGACAAAGATACAAACAAATTGAAGGAGCCCCCATGGGATCACCACTGTCACCTGTCATTGCAAACCTGTTCATGGAAGAATTCGAATCCAGAGCCCTGGCTAATGTCATACTCAAACCCAAACTATGGTTTAGATATATCGATGACACATTCGTGATTTGGCCCCATGGACAAGAAAACCTCAACAACTTCCTAACACACCTAAACAGCGCACACCCCAAAATCAAGTTCACCATGGAAACAGAAACAAACAAACAACTACCATTCCTAGATGTACTAATCTACAAGAAAACAGATGGCACACTAGGACACACCATATACCAGAAGAAAACACACACCAACCGCTACCTCAACGCCCAATCCCACCACCACCCAGCACAGATAAACTCCGTGGCTAAAACACTAATTACCAGAACCAAACGCCTGGCAGACAAGACACACATTAAGACTGAACTATGCACCCTGACTAAAATATTGACAGCCAACGGCTTCCACAAAAGCAAAATCACCAACTTGATCCACAAAAGCACACTGAGACATAATAGAGACCCAGAAGATGAACAGACCCATGGAACAGCTGTCCTGCCCTACATAAGAGGCACTACAGGCAAAATTAGTAAGATTCTATACAGACACCACATCAAGACTGCCTTCAAAACAGACAGAAAAATAGCAGCCATCCTCAGGAACCCCAAAGACAAAATTGACCTGGAAAACCAAGGCATATATGAAGTCCCCTGTGCATCATGCCCGGCCACATACATTGGACAGACCAATAGAAGAATAAGCACCCGCCTGGATGAACACAAAAATGCAGTCAAAAAGCTGGAACACACTTCCTCACTTGTCCAACACATGGAAGCCACAGGTCATAACATCAACTCCAATGGCACCAAAACCCTAGCCACCATAGAAAATCCCAGCCACAGAATCATCAGAGAAGCCATAGAGATTGAAAAAAGACCAGAAAGCATGAACAGAAGAGATGATTCCACCAGGCTGTCAATCATTTGGAAGCCTGCACTCACAAACAAAAAAACCTCCACACCAGAAGCCAGGCAAACACCTGGGCACAAACAGATCCCCCCTGATACCTCCAGCTCAAACACACCCCAACCAGGCACCCAGATGAAACCCAGCTTCCTAACGAATGATAGCCGTCCATTTACCCGAAGCCAAGCTGCACTAAAGGTCTCCAATAAAGTAACACAATGTTGCCAGCCAATCAAGATACAAAAAGAGCCCCCCCTCCAAAAAAACAGACAGAAGATATCAGTAGCAGAACACAGCAAACTCCAAGACCAATAAACACAGACCAAGACTCTCAACCAATCAGGAGGAAGAAAAAACCATTCTGACACAGCAATAGGCTGCCCCAAATTTAAATCTGAAACCACTGCAAAAGTCTGACTCACAAACACCATACAGAAGCCTGATGATGGCAGATGAGATTCTGCTGAAACGTTGCTACAACTTTAAAAGCACCACGTGGGAAAATACCCGAACAAAGCTGAATGCCAGACATGTAAGTACCCGCGAAAACTTAAGAAAACAAATATCAAACCTCTACGGGGAGGGAATAAACAACCAGATCAAAACCTACGAGAAACTGGAAATTAAAAGAGCAGTAATACTATGTGACCTCCAATTCCTACGCAGCTGCAGAGACAACAATACTACACCAACCTGCTTCAAATTAACATTTCATCAAAGCACAGCAGCCACTAAACGTATCCTGAAAAGAACTGAAATGGCTCTACTTAGGAATGAGCTCCACAGTAAGAGATTCCAATTAGATCAGTTAAACAAAGATTTGCTAGCACTACACCTGGAATTGAGCAGCAAAATCCACCCTCTACTTTGGGACAAGATAAAACAACTTACAACTTGGAGAGCTGAATCTGCAAACATTTGCAAACAGGAAAAGCTCTTGAACAAATTAAAGAAATTAGAACATGACAAGAAAACCCCCAACAACTCACAACAACACCTGAAACAATTAGTGTACAATGTTTCCAACAGAGAACTCACCAAAACAGAAACAGAAGTCCTTACCAGAGGATTCAATTATGCTATAGCACCCCAAAAAATCCCCACAGAATCCATCATATGTGCAGTAGAATCCAGCCTAACTAAATTAAATACAGATGAAGCTGATAAAATAAGACACCAAGTTACCAACATTCTATGCACAAGCAAACCACCCAAAAGCAACTTACAGCAAAATGAAATTAAAGCGCTACAAACCCTGAAAAGAGACAGCAGCATAATCATCCTCCCAGCAGATAAAGGGAATGCCACTGTAGTAATGGACAGAAAAGACTATGAAACTAAATTGACAGACCTACTCCAAGACTCCACATACAAACCCATAAACACAGACCCAACCACATATCTGGAAAAATTAACCAAGAAGAAAATTATAACCAGCCACATAAGCAAAGAGATCCAACACACGATCATACCCAGAGAGAAATCTTCCAGATGCCCCAAACTATACGGCCTCCCAAAAATACACAAAGAAGGCATACCTCTCAGACCCATAGTCAGCTCCAGAGGAGCACCACTACAAAACCTGGCTAAACACCTAGCAAAAGAGCTACAGCCCCATGCTGAAACAGCAGCTTCTCATGTACAAAACTCATACCACTTCTTGGAAATGATCAAAGATCTACACGTGGAGCAAGAAGATCTGCTTGTAAGTTTTGACGTGGTTTCACTATTCACTCAAGTCCCGATAAAAGAGACCCTCGAAACCATCAAAAATAAATACCAACCAGCTAAACACCTCATGGAACTAACAGAACACTGCTTAACCAACACATATTTCATATACAAAGGACAAAGATACAAACAAATTGAAGGAGCCCCCATGGGATCACCACTGTCACCTGTCATTGCAAACCTGTTCATGGAAGAATTCGAATCCAGAGCCCTGGCTAATGCCATACTCAAACCCAAACTATGGTTAAGATATATCGATGACACATTCGTGATTTGGCCCCATGGACAAGAAAACCTCAACAACTTCCTAACACACCTAAACAGCGCACACCCCAAAATCAAGTTCACCATGGAAACAGAAACAAACAAACAACTACCATTCCTAGATGTACTAATCTACAAGAAAACAGATGGCACACTAGGACACACCATATACCAGAAGAAAACGCACACCAACCGCTACCTCAACGCCCAATCCCACCACCACCCAGCACAGATAAACTCCGTGGCTAAAACACTAATTACCAGAACCAAACGCCTGGCAGACAAGACACACATTAAGACTGAACTATGCACCCTGACTAAAATATTGACAGCCAACGGCTTCCACAAAAGCAAAATCACCAACTTGATCCACAAAAGCACACTGAGACATAATAGAGACCCAGAAGATGAACAGACCCATGGAACAGCTGTCCTGCCCTACATAAGAGGCACTACAGACAAAATTAGTAAGATTCTATACAGACACCACATCAAGACTGCCTTCAAAACAGACAGAAAAATAGCAGCCATCCTCAGGAACCCCAAAGACAAAATTGACCTGGAAAACCAAGGCATATATGAAGTCCCCTGTGCATCATGCCCGGCCACATACATTGGACAGACCAATAGAAGAATAAGCACCCGCCTGGATGAACACAAAAATGCAGTCAAAAAGCTGGAACACACTTCCTCACTTGTCAAACACATGGAAGCCACAGGTCATAACATCAACTTCAATGGCACCAAAACCCTAGCCACCATAGAAAATCCCAGCCACAGAATCATCAGAGAAGCCATAGAGATTGAAAAAAGACCAGAAAGCATGAACAGAAGAGATGATTCCACCAGGCCGTCAATCATTTGGAAGCCTGCACTCACAAAAAAAAAAACCTCCACACCACAAGCCAGGCAAACACCTGGGCACAAACAGATCCCCCCGATACCTCCAGCTCAAACACACCCCAACCAGGCACCCAGATGAAACCCAGCTTCCTAACGAATGATAGCCGTCCATTTACCCGAAGCCAAGCTGCACTAAAGGTCTCCAATAAAGTAAAACAATGTTGCCAGCCAATCAAGATACAAAAAGAGCCCCCCCAAAAAAAACAGACAGAAGATATCAGTAGCAGAACACAGCAAACTCCAAGACCAATAAACACAGACCAAGACTCTCAACCAATCAGGAGGAAGAAAAAACCATTCTGACACAGCAATAGGCTGCCCCAAATTTAAATCTGAAACCACTGCAAAAGTCTGACTCACAAACACCATACAGAAGCCTGATGATGGCAGATGAGATTCTGCTGAAACGTTGCTACAACTTTAAAAGCACCACGTGGGAAAATACCCGAACAAAGCTGAATGCCAGACATGTAAGTACCCGCGAAAACTTAAGAAAACAAATATCAAACCTCTACGGGGAGGGAATACACAACCAGATCAAAACCTACGAGAAACTGGAAATTAAAAGAGCAGTAATACTATGTGACCTCCAATTCCTACGCAGCTGCAGAGACAACAATACTGCACCAACCTGCTTCAAATTAACATTTCATCAAAGCACAGCAGCCACTAAACGTATCCTGAAAAGAACTGAAATGGCTCTACTTAGGAATGAGCTCCACAGTAAGAGATTCCAATTAGATCAGTTAAACAAAGATTTGCTAGCACTACACCTGGAATTGAGCAGCAAAATCCACCCTCTACTTTGGGACAAGATAAAACAACTTACAACTTGGAGAGCTGAATCTGCAAACATTTACAAACAGGAAAAGCTCTTGAACAAATTAAAGAAATTAGAACATGACAAGAAAACCCCCAACAACTCACAACAACACCTGAAACAATTAGTGTACAATGTTTCCAACAGAGAACTCACCAAAACAGAAACAGAAGTCCTTACCAAAGGATTCAATTATGCTATAGCACCCCAAAAAATCCCCACAGAATCCATCATATGTGCAGTAGAATCCAGCCTAACTAAATTAAATACAGATGAAGCTGATAAAATAAGACACCAAGTTACCAACATTCTATGCACAAGCAAACCACCCAAAAGCAACTTACAGCAAAATGAAATTAAAGCGCTACAAACCCTGAAAAGAGACAGCAGCATAATCATCCTCCCAGCAGATAAAGGGAATGCCACTGTAGTAATGGACAGAAAAGACTATGAAACTAAATTGACAGACCTACTCCAAGACTCCACATACAAACCCATAAACACAGACCCAACCACATATCTGGAAAAATTAACCAAGAAGAAAATTATAACCAGCCACATAAGCAAAGAGATCCAACACACGATCATACCCAGAGAGAAATCTTCCAGATGCCCCAAACTATACGGCCTCCCAAAAATACACAAAGAAGGCATACCTCTCAGACCCATAGTCAGCTCCAGAGGAGCACCACTACAAAACCTGGCTAAACACCTAGCAAAAGAGCTACAGCCCCATGCTGAAACAGCAGCTTCTCATGTACAAAACTCATACCACTTCTTGGAAATGATCAAAGATCTACACGTGGAGCAAGAAGATCTGCTTGTAAGTTTTGACGTGGTTTCACTATTCACTCAAGTCCCGATAAAAGAGACCCTCGAAACCATCAAAAATAAACACCAACCAGCTAAACACCTCATGGAACTAACAGAACACTGCTTAACCAACACATATTTCATATACAAAGGACAAAGATACAAACAAATTGAAGGAGCCCCCATGGGATCACCACTGTCACCTGTCATTGCAAACCTGTTCATGGAAGAATTCGAATCCAGAGCCCTGGCTAATGCCATACTCAAACCCAAACTATGGTTAAGATATATCGATGACACATTCGTGATTTGGCCCCATGGACAAGAAAACCTCAACAACTTCCTAACACACCTAAACAGCGCACACCCCAAAATCAAGTTCACCATGGAAACAGAAACAAACAAACAACTACCATTCCTAGATGTACTAATCTACAAGAAAACAGATGGCACACTAGGACACACCATATACCAGAAGAAAACGCACACCAACCGCTACCTCAACGCCCAATCCCACCACCACCCAGCACAGATAAACTCCGTGGCTAAAACACTAATTACCAGAACCAAACGCCTGGCAGACAAGACACACATTAAGACTGAACTATGCACCCTGACTAAAATATTGACAGCCAACGGCTTCCACAAAAGCAAAATCACCAACTTGATCCACAAAAGCACACTGAGACATAATAGAGACCCAGAAGATGAACAGACCCATGGAACAGCTGTCCTGCCCTACATAAGAGGCACTACAGACAAAATTAGTAAGATTCTATACAGACACCACATCAAGACTGCCTTCAAAACAGACAGAAAAATAGCAGCCATCCTCAGGAACCCCAAAGACAAAATTGACCTGGAAAACCAAGGCATATATGAAGTCCCCTGTGCATCATGCCCGGCCACATACATTGGACAGACCAATAGAAGAATAAGCACCCGCCTGGATGAACACAAAAATGCAGTCAAAAAGCTGGAACACACTTCCTCACTTGTCAAACACATGGAAGCCACAGGTCATAACATCAACTTCAATGGCACCAAAACCCTAGCCACCATAGAAAATCCCAGCCACAGAATCATCAGAGAAGCCATAGAGATTGAAAAAAGACCAGAAAGCATGAACAGAAGAGATGATTCCACCAGGCCGTCAATCATTTGGAAGCCTGCACTCACAAAAAAAAAAACCTCCACACCACAAGCCAGGCAAACACCTGGGCACAAACAGATCCCCCCGATACCTCCAGCTCAAACACACCCCAACCAGGCACCCAGATGAAACCCAGCTTCCTAACGAATGATAGCCGTCCATTTACCCGAAGCCAAGCTGCACTAAAGGTCTCCAATAAAGTAAAACAATGTTGCCAGCCAATCAAGATACAAAAAGAGCCCCCCCAAAAAAAACAGACAGAAGATATCAGTAGCAGAACACAGCAAACTCCAAGACCAATAAACACAGACCAAGACTCTCAACCAATCAGGAGGAAGAAAAAACCATTCTGACACAGCAATAGGCTGCCCCAAATTTAAATCTGAAACCACTGCAAAAGTCTGACTCACAAACACCATACAGAAGCCTGATGATGGCAGATGAGATTCTGCTGAAACGTTGCTACAACTTTAAAAGCACCACGTGGGAAAATACCCGAACAAAGCTGAATGCCAGACATGTAAGTACCCGCGAAAACTTAAGAAAACAAATATCAAACCTCTACGGGGAGGGAATACACAACCAGATCAAAACCTACGAGAAACTGGAAATTAAAAGAGCAGTAATACTATGTGACCTCCAATTCCTACGCAGCTGCAGAGACAACAATACTGCACCAACCTGCTTCAAATTAACATTTCATCAAAGCACAGCAGCCACTAAACGTATCCTGAAAAGAACTGAAATGGCTCTACTTAGGAATGAGCTCCACAGTAAGAGATTCCAATTAGATCAGTTAAACAAAGATTTGCTAGCACTACACCTGGAATTGAGCAGCAAAATCCACCCTCTACTTTGGGACAAGATAAAACAACTTACAACTTGGAGAGCTGAATCTGCAAACATTTACAAACAGGAAAAGCTCTTGAACAAATTAAAGAAATTAGAACATGACAAGAAAACCCCCAACAACTCACAACAACACCTGAAACAATTAGTGTACAATGTTTCCAACAGAGAACTCACCAAAACAGAAACAGAAGTCCTTACCAAAGGATTCAATTATGCTATAGCACCCCAAAAAATCCCCACAGAATCCATCATATGTGCAGTAGAATCCAGCCTAACTAAATTAAATACAGATGAAGCTGATAAAATAAGACACCAAGTTACCAACATTCTATGCACAAGCAAACCACCCAAAAGCAACTTACAGCAAAATGAAATTAAAGCGCTACAAACCCTGAAAAGAGACAGCAGCATAATCATCCTCCCAGCAGATAAAGGGAATGCCACTGTAGTAATGGACAGAAAAGACTATGAAACTAAATTGACAGACCTACTCCAAGACTCCACATACAAACCCATAAACACAGACCCAACCACATATCTGGAAAAATTAACCAAGAAGAAAATTATAACCAGCCACATAAGCAAAGAGATCCAACACACGATCATACCCAGAGAGAAATCTTCCAGATGCCCCAAACTATACGGCCTCCCAAAAATACACAAAGAAGGCATACCTCTCAGACCCATAGTCAGCTCCAGAGGAGCACCACTACAAAACCTGGCTAAACACCTAGCAAAAGAGCTACAGCCCCATGCTGAAACAGCAGCTTCTCATGTACAAAACTCATACCACTTCTTGGAAATGATCAAAGATCTACACGTGGAGCAAGAAGATCTGCTTGTAAGTTTTGACGTGGTTTCACTATTCACTCAAGTCCCGATAAAAGAGACCCTCGAAACCATCAAAAATAAACACCAACCAGCTAAACACCTCATGGAACTAACAGAACACTGCTTAACCAACACATATTTCATATACAAAGGACAAAGATACAAACAAATTGAAGGAGCCCCCATGGGATCACCACTGTCACCTGTCATTGCAAACCTGTTCATGGAAGAATTCGAATCCAGAGCCCTGGCTAATGCCATACTCAAACCCAAACTATGGTTAAGATATATCGATGACACATTCGTGATTTGGCCCCATGGACAAGAAAACCTCAACAACTTCCTAACACACCTAAACAGCGCACACCCCAAAATCAAGTTCACCATGGAAACAGAAACAAACAAACAACTACCATTCCTAGATGTACTAATCTACAAGAAAACAGATGGCACACTAGGACACACCATATACCAGAAGAAAACGCACACCAACCGCTACCTCAACGCCCAATCCCACCACCACCCAGCACAGATAAACTCCGTGGCTAAAACACTAATTACCAGAACCAAACGCCTGGCAGACAAGACACACATTAAGACTGAACTATGCACCCTGACTAAAATATTGACAGCCAACGGCTTCCACAAAAGCAAAATCACCAACTTGATCCACAAAAGCACACTGAGACATAATAGAGACCCAGAAGATGAACAGACCCATGGAACAGCTGTCCTGCCCTACATAAGAGGCACTACAGACAAAATTAGTAAGATTCTATACAGACACCACATCAAGACTGCCTTCAAAACAGACAGAAAAATAGCAGCCATCCTCAGGAACCCCAAAGACAAAATTGACCTGGAAAACCAAGGCATATATGAAGTCCCCTGTGCATCATGCCCGGCCACATACATTGGACAGACCAATAGAAGAATAAGCACCCGCCTGGATGAACACAAAAATGCAGTCAAAAAGCTGGAACACACTTCCTCACTTGTCAAACACATGGAAGCCACAGGTCATAACATCAACTTCAATGGCACCAAAACCCTAGCCACCATAGAAAATCCCAGCCACAGAATCATCAGAGAAGCCATAGAGATTGAAAAAAGACCAGAAAGCATGAACAGAAGAGATGATTCCACCAGGCCGTCAATCATTTGGAAGCCTGCACTCACAAAAAAAAAAACCTCCACACCACAAGCCAGGCAAACACCTGGGCACAAACAGATCCCCCCGATACCTCCAGCTCAAACACACCCCAACCAGGCACCCAGATGAAACCCAGCTTCCTAACGAATGATAGCCGTCCATTTACCCGAAGCCAAGCTGCACTAAAGGTCTCCAATAAAGTAAAACAATGTTGCCAGCCAATCAAGATACAAAAAGAGCCCCCCCAAAAAAAACAGACAGAAGATATCAGTAGCAGAACACAGCAAACTCCAAGACCAATAAACACAGACCAAGACTCTCAACCAATCAGGAGGAAGAAAAAACCATTCTGACACAGCAATAGGCTGCCCCAAATTTAAATCTGAAACCACTGCAAAAGTCTGACTCACAAACACCATACAGAAGCCTGATGATGGCAGATGAGATTCTGCTGAAACGTTGCTACAACTTTAAAAGCACCACGTGGGAAAATACCCGAACAAAGCTGAATGCCAGACATGTAAGTACCCGCGAAAACTTAAGAAAACAAATATCAAACCTCTACGGGGAGGGAATACACAACCAGATCAAAACCTACGAGAAACTGGAAATTAAAAGAGCAGTAATACTATGTGACCTCCAATTCCTACGCAGCTGCAGAGACAACAATACTGCACCAACCTGCTTCAAATTAACATTTCATCAAAGCACAGCAGCCACTAAACGTATCCTGAAAAGAACTGAAATGGCTCTACTTAGGAATGAGCTCCACAGTAAGAGATTCCAATTAGATCAGTTAAACAAAGATTTGCTAGCACTACACCTGGAATTGAGCAGCAAAATCCACCCTCTACTTTGGGACAAGATAAAACAACTTACAACTTGGAGAGCTGAATCTGCAAACATTTACAAACAGGAAAAGCTCTTGAACAAATTAAAGAAATTAGAACATGACAAGAAAACCCCCAACAACTCACAACAACACCTGAAACAATTAGTGTACAATGTTTCCAACAGAGAACTCACCAAAACAGAAACAGAAGTCCTTACCAAAGGATTCAATTATGCTATAGCACCCCAAAAAATCCCCACAGAATCCATCATATGTGCAGTAGAATCCAGCCTAACTAAATTAAATACAGATGAAGCTGATAAAATAAGACACCAAGTTACCAACATTCTATGCACAAGCAAACCACCCAAAAGCAACTTACAGCAAAATGAAATTAAAGCGCTACAAACCCTGAAAAGAGACAGCAGCATAATCATCCTCCCAGCAGATAAAGGGAATGCCACTGTAGTAATGGACAGAAAAGACTATGAAACTAAATTGACAGACCTACTCCAAGACTCCACATACAAACCCATAAACACAGACCCAACCACATATCTGGAAAAATTAACCAAGAAGAAAATTATAACCAGCCACATAAGCAAAGAGATCCAACACACGATCATACCCAGAGAGAAATCTTCCAGATGCCCCAAACTATACGGCCTCCCAAAAATACACAAAGAAGGCATACCTCTCAGACCCATAGTCAGCTCCAGAGGAGCACCACTACAAAACCTGGCTAAACACCTAGCAAAAGAGCTACAGCCCCATGCTGAAACAGCAGCTTCTCATGTACAAAACTCATACCACTTCTTGGAAATGATCAAAGATCTACACGTGGAGCAAGAAGATCTGCTTGTAAGTTTTGACGTGGTTTCACTATTCACTCAAGTCCCGATAAAAGAGACCCTCGAAACCATCAAAAATAAACACCAACCAGCTAAACACCTCATGGAACTAACAGAACACTGCTTAACCAACACATATTTCATATACAAAGGACAAAGATACAAACAAATTGAAGGAGCCCCCATGGGATCACCACTGTCACCTGTCATTGCAAACCTGTTCATGGAAGAATTCGAATCCAGAGCCCTGGCTAATGCCATACTCAAACCCAAACTATGGTTAAGATATATCGATGACACATTCGTGATTTGGCCCCATGGACAAGAAAACCTCAACAACTTCCTAACACACCTAAACAGCGCACACCCCAAAAACAAGTTCACCATGGAAACAGAAACAAACAAACAACTACCATTCCTAGATGTACTAATCTACAAGAAAACAGATGGCACACTAGGACACACCATATACCAGAAGAAAACGCACACCAACCGCTACCTCAACGCCCAATCCCACCACCACCCAGCACAGATAAACTCCGTGGCTAAAACACTAATTACCAGAACCAAACGCCTGGCAGACAAGACACACATTAAGACTGAACTATGCACCCTGACTAAAATATTGACAGCCAACGGCTTCCACAAAAGCAAAATCACCAACTTGATCCACAAAAGCACACTGAGACATAATAGAGACCCAGAAGATGAACAGACCCATGGAACAGCTGTCCTGCCCTACATAAGAGGCACTACAGACAAAATTAGTAAGATTCTATACAGACACCACATCAAGACTGCCTTCAAAACAGACAGAAAAATAGCAGCCATCCTCAGGAACCCCAAAGACAAAATTGACCTGGAAAACCAAGGCATATATGAAGTCCCCTGTGCATCATGCCCGGCCACATACATTGGACAGACCAATAGAAGAATAAGCACCCGCCTGGATGAACACAAAAATGCAGTCAAAAAGCTGGAACACACTTCCTCACTTGTCCAACACATGGAAGCCACAGGTCATAACATCAACTCCAATGGCACCAAAACCCTAGCCACCATAGAAAATCCCAGCCACAGAATCATCAGAGAAGCCATAGAGATTGAAAAAAGACCAGAAAGCATGAACAGAAGAGATGATTCCACCAGGCTGTCAATCATTTGGAAGCCTGCACTCACAAACAAAAAAACCTCCACACCAGAAGCCAGGCAAACACCTGGGCACAAACAGATCCCCCCTGATACCTCCAGCTCAAACACACCCCAACCAGGCACCCAGATGAAACCCAGCTTCCTAACGAATGATAGCCGTCCATTTACCCGAAGCCAAGCTGCACTAAAGGTCTCCAATAAAGTAACACAATGTTGCCAGCCAATCAAGATACAAAAAGAGCCCCCCCTCCCAAAAAACAGACAGAAGATATCAGTAGCAGAACACAGCAAACTCCAAGACCAATAAACACAGACCAAGACTCTCAACCAATCAGGAGGAAGAAAAAACCATTCTGACACAGCAATAGGCTGCCCCAAATTTAAATCTGAAACCACTGCAAAAGTCTGACTCACAAACACCATACAGAAGCCTGATGATGGCAGATGAGATTCTGCTGAAACGTTGCTACAACTTTAAAAGCACCACGTGGGAAAATACCCGAACAAAGCTGAATGCCAGACATGTAAGTACCCGCGAAAACTTAAGAAAACAAATATCAAACCTCTACGGGGAGGGAATAAACAACCAGATCAAAACCTACGAGAAACTGGAAATTAAAAGAGCAGTAATACTATGTGACCTCCAATTCCTACGCAGCTGCAGAGACAACAATACTACACCAACCTGCTTCAAATTAACATTTCATCAAAGCACAGCAGCCACTAAACGTATCCTGAAAAGAACTGAAATGGCTCTACTTAGGAATGAGCTCCACAGTAAGAGATTCCAATTAGATCAGTTAAACAAAGATTTGCTAGCACTACACCTGGAATTGAGCAGCAAAATCCACCCTCTACTTTGGGACAAGATAAAACAACTTACAACTTGGAGAGCTGAATCTGCAAACATTTGCAAACAGGAAAAGCTCTTGAACAAATTAAAGAAATTAGAACATGACAAGAAAACCCCCAACAACTCACAACAACACCTGAAACAATTAGTGTACAATGTTTCCAACAGAGAACTCACCAAAACAGAAACAGAAGTCCTTACCAGAGGATTCAATTATGCTATAGCACCCCAAGAAATCCCCACAGAATCCATCATATGTGCAGTAGAATCCAGCCTAACTAAATTAAATACAGATGAAGCTGATAAAATAAGACACCAAGTTACCAACATTCTATGCACAAGCAAACCACCCAAAAGCAACTTACAGCAAAATGAAATTAAAGCGCTACAAACCCTGAAAAGAGACAGCAGCATAATCATCCTCCCAGCAGATAAAGGGAATGCCACTGTAGTAATGGACAGAAAAGACTATGAAACTAAATTGACAGACCTACTCCAAGACTCCACATACAAACCCATAAACACAGACCCAACCACATATCTGGAAAAATTAACCAAGAAGAAAATTATAACCAGCCACATAAGCAAAGAGATCCAACACACGATCATACCCAGAGAGAAATCTTCCAGATGCCCCAAACTATACGGCCTCCCAAAAATACACAAAGAAGGCATACCTCTCAGACCCATAGTCAGCTCCAGAGGAGCACCACTACAAAACCTGGCTAAACACCTAGCAAAAGAGCTACAGCCCCATGCTGAAACAGCAGCTTCTCATGTACAAAACTCATACCACTTCTTGGAAATGATCAAAGATCTACACGTGGAGCAAGAAGATCTGCTTGTAAGTTTTGACGTGGTTTCACTATTCACTCAAGTCCCGATAAAAGAGACCCTCGAAACCATCAAAAATAAATACCAACCAGCTAAACACCTCATGGAACTAACAGAACACTGCTTAACCAACACATATTTCATATACAAAGGACAAAGATACAAACAAATTGAAGGAGCCCCCATGGGATCACCACTGTCACCTGTCATTGCAAACCTGTTCATGGAAGAATTCGAATCCAGAGCCCTGGCTAATGCCATACTCAAACCCAAACTATGGTTAAGATATATCGATGACACATTCGTGATTTGGCCCCATGGACAAGAAAACCTCAACAACTTCCTAACACACCTAAACAGCGCACACCCCAAAATCAAGTTCACCATGGAAACAGAAACAAACAAACAACTACCATTCCTAGATGTACTAATCTACAAGAAAACAGATGGCACACTAGGACACACCATATACCAGAAGAAAACGCACACCAACCGCTACCTCAACGCCCAATCCCACCACCACCCAGCACAGATAAACTCCGTGGCTAAAACACTAATTACCAGAACCAAACGCCTGGCAGACAAGACACACATTAAGACTGAACTATGCACCCTGACTAAAATATTGACAGCCAACGGCTTCCACAAAAGCAAAATCACCAACTTGATCCACAAAAGCACACTGAGACATAATAGAGACCCAGAAGATGAACAGACCCATGGAACAGCTGTCCTGCCCTACATAAGAGGCACTACAGACAAAATTAGTAAGATTCTATACAGACACCACATCAAGACTGCCTTCAAAACAGACAGAAAAATAGCAGCCATCCTCAGGAACCCCAAAGACAAAATTGACCTGGAAAACCAAGGCATATATGAAGTCCCCTGTGCATCATGCCCGGCCACATACATTGGACAGACCAATAGAAGAATAAGCACCCGACTGGATGAACACAAAAATGCAGTCAAAAAGCTGGAACACACTTCCTCACTTGTCCAACACATGGAAGCCACAGGTCATAACATCAACTTCAATGGCACCAAAACCCTAGCCACCATAGAAAATCCCAGCCACAGAATCATCAGAGAAGCCATAGAGATTGAAAAAAGACCAGAAAGCATGAACAGAAGAGATGATTCCACCAGGCCGTCAATCATTTGGAAGCCTGCACTCACAAACAAAAAAACCTCCACACCACAAGCCAGGCAAACACCTGGGCACAAACAGATCCCCCCTGATACCTCCAGCTCAAACACACCCCAACCAGGCACCCAGATGAAACCCAGCTTCCTAACGAATGATAGCCGTCCATTTACCCGAAGCCAAGCTGCACTAAAGGTCTCCAATAAAGTAACACAATGTTGCCAGCCAATCAAGATACAAAAAGAGCCCCCCCCCAAAAAAAAACAGACAGAAGATATCAGTAGCAGAACACAGCAAACTCCAAGACCAATAAACACAGACCAAGACTCTCAACCAATCAGGAGGAAGAAAAAACCATTCTGACACAGCAATAGGCTGCCCCAAATTTAAATCTGAAACCACTGCAAAAGTCTGACTCACAAACACCATACAGAAGCCTGATGATGGCAGATGAGATTCTGCTGAAACGTTGCTACAACTTTAAAAGCACCACGTGGGAAAATACCCGAACAAAGCTGAATGCCAGACATGTAAGTACCCGCGAAAACTTAAGAAAACAAATATCAAACCTCTACGGGGAGGGAATAAACAACCAGATCAAAACCTACGAGAAACTGGAAATTAAAAGAGCAGTAATACTATGTGACCTCCAATTCCTACGCAGCTGCAGAGACAACAATACTGCACCAACCTGCTTCAAATTAACATTTCATCAAAGCACAGCAGCCACTAAACGTATCCTGAAAAGAACTGAAATGGCTCTACTTAGAAATGAGCTCCACAGTAAGAGATTCCAATTAGATCAGTTAAACAAAGATTTGCTAGCACTACACCTGGAATTGAGCAGCAAAATCCACCCTCTACTTTGGGACAAGATAAAACAACTTACAACTTGGAGAGCTGAATCTGCAAACATTTACAAACAGGAAAAGCTCTTGAACAAATTAAAGAAATTAGAACATGACAAGAAAACCCCCAACAACTCACAACAACACCTGAAACAATTAGTGTACAATGTTTCCAACAGAGAACTCACCAAAACAGAAACAGAAGTCCTTACCAAAGGATTCAATTATGCTATAGCACCCCAAAAAATCCCCACAGAATCCATCATATGTGTAGTAGAATCCAGCCTAACTAAATTAAATACAGATGAAGCTGATAAAATAAGACACCAAGTTACCAACATTCTATGCACAAGCAAACCACCCAAAAGCAACTTACAGCAAAATGAAATTAAAGCGCTACAAACCCTGAAAAGAGACAGCAGCATAATCATCCTCCCAGCAGATAAAGGGAATGCCACTGTAGTAATGGACAGAAAAGACTATGAAACTAAATTGACAGACCTACTCCAAGACTCCACATACAAACCCATAAACACAGACCCAACCACATATCTGGAAAAATTAACCAAGAAGAAAATTATAACCAGCCACATAAGCAAAGAGATCCAACACACGATCATACCCAGAGAGAAATCTTCCAGATGCCCCAAACTATACGGCCTCCCAAAAATACACAAAGAAGGCATACCTCTCAGACCCATAGTCAGCTCCAGAGGAGCACCACTACAAAACCTGGCTAAACACCTAGCAAAAGAGCTACAGCCCCATGCTGAAACAGCAGCTTCTCATGTACAAAACTCATACCACTTCTTGGAAATGATCAAAGATCTACACGTGGAGCAAGAAGATCTGCTTGTAAGTTTTGACGTGGTTTCACTATTCACTCAAGTCCCGATAAAAGAGACCCTCGAAACCATCAAAAATAAATACCAACCAGCTAAACACCTCATGGAACTAACAGAACACTGCTTAACCAACACATATTTCATATACAAAGGACAAAGATACAAACAAATTGAAGGAGCCCCCATGGGATCACCACTGTCACCTGTCATTGCAAACCTGTTCATGGAAGAATTCGAATCCAGAGCCCTGGCTAATGCCATACTCAAACCCAAACTATGGTTAAGATATATCGATGACACATTCGTGATTTGGCCCCATGGACAAGAAAACCTCAACAACTTCCTAACACACCTAAACAGCGCACACCCCAAAATCAAGTTCACCATGGAAACAGAAACAAACAAACAACTACCATTCCTAGATGTACTAATCTACAAGAAAACAGATGGCACACTAGGACACACCATATACCAGAAGAAAACGCACACCAACCGCTACCTCAACGCCCAATCCCACCACCACCCAGCACAGATAAACTCCGTGGCTAAAACACTAATTACCAGAACCAAACGCCTGGCAGACAAGACACACATTAAGACTGAACTATGCACCCTGACTAAAATATTGACAGCCAACGGCTTCCACAAAAGCAAAATCACCAACTTGATCCACAAAAGCACACTGAGACATAATAGAGACCCAGAAGATGAACAGACCCATGGAACAGCTGTCCTGCCCTACATAAGAGGCACTACAGACAAAATTAGTAAGATTCTATACAGACACCACATCAAGACTGCCTTCAAAACAGACAGAAAAATAGCAGCCATCCTCAGGAACCCCAAAGACAAAATTGACCTGGAAAACCAAGGCATATATGAAGTCCCCTGTGCATCATGCCCGGCCACATACATTGGACAGACCAATAGAAGAATAAGCACCCGCCTGGATGAACACAAAAATGCAGTCAAAAAGCTGGAACACACTTCCTCACTTGTCCAACACATGGAAGCCACAGGTCATAACATCAACTTCAATGGCACCAAAACCCTAGCCACCATAGAAAATCCCAGCCACAGAATCATCAGAGAAGCCATAGAGATTGAAAAAAGACCAGAAAGCATGAACAGAAGAGATGATTCCACCAGGCCGTCAATCATTTGGAAGCCTGCACTCACAAACAAAAAAACCTCCACACCACAAGCCAGGCAAACACCTGGGCACAAACAGATCCCCCCTGATACCTCCAGCTCAAACACACCCCAACCAGGCACCCAGATGAAACCCAGCTTCCTAACGAATGATAGCCGTCCATTTACCCGAAGCCAAGCTGCACTAAAGGTCTCCAATAAAGTAACACAATGTTGCCAGCCAATCAAGATACAAAAAGAGCCCCCCCCCCCAAAAAAAACAGACAGAAGATATCAGTAGCAGAACACAGCAAACTCCAAGACCAATAAACACAGACCAAGACTCTCAACCAATCAGGAGGAAGAAAAAACCATTCTGACACAGCAATAGGCTGCCCCAAATTTAAATCTGAAACCACTGCAAAAGTCTGACTCACAAACACCATACAGAAGCCTGATGATGGCAGATGAGATTCTGCTGAAACGTTGCTACAACTTTAAAAGCACCACGTGGGAAAATACCCGAACAAAGCTGAATGCCAGACATTTAAGTACCCGCGAAAACTTAAGAAAACAAATATCAAACCTCTACGGGGAGGGAATAAACAACCAGATCAAAACCTATGAGAAACTGGAAATTAAAAGAGCTGTAATACTATGTGACCTCCAATTCCTACGCAGCTGCAGAGACAACAATACTACACCAACCTGCTTCAAATTAACATTTCATCAAAGCACAGCAGCCACTAAACGTATCCTGAAAAGAACTGAAATGGCTCTACTTAGGAATGAGCTCCACAGTAAGAGATTCCAATTAGATCAGTTAAACAAAGATTTGCTAGCACTACACCTGGAATTGAGCAGCAAAATCCACCCTCTACTTTGGGACAAGATAAAACAACTTACAACTTGGAGAGCTGAATCTGCAAACATTTACAAACAGGAAAAGCTCTTGAACAAATTAAAGAAATTAGAACATGACAAGAAAACCCCCAACAACTCACAACAACACCTGAAACAATTAGTGTACAATGTTTCCAACAGAGAACTCACCAAAACAGAAACAGAAGTCCTTACCAAAGGATTCAATTATGCTATAGCACCCCAAAAAATCCCCACAGAATCCATCATATGTGCAGTAGAATCCAGCCTAACTAAATTAAATACAGATGAAGCTGATAAAATAAGACACCAAGATACCAACATTCTATGCACAAGCAAACCACCCAAAAGCAACTTACAGCAAAATGAAATTAAAGCGCTACAAACCCTGAAAAGAGACAGCAGCATAATCATCCTCCCAGCAGATAAAGGGAATGCCACTGTAGTAATGGACAGAAAAGACTATGAAACTAAATTGACAGACCTACTCCAAGACTCCACATACAAACCCATAAACACAGACCCAACCACATATCTGGAAAAATTAACCAAGAAGAAAATTATAACCAGCCACATAAGCAAAGAGATCCAACACACGATCATACCCAGAGAGAAATCTTCCAGATGCCCCAAACTATACGGCCTCCCAAAAATACACAAAGAAGGCATACCTCTCAGACCCATAGTCAGCTCCAGAGGAGCACCACTACAAAACCTGGCTAAACACCTAGCAAAAGAGCTACAGCCCCATGCTGAAACAGCAGCTTCTCATGTACAAAACTCATACCACTTCTTGGAAATGATCAAAGATCTACACGTGGAGCAAGAAGATCTGCTTGTAAGTTTTGACGTGGTTTCACTATTCACTCAAGTCCCGATAAAAGAGACCCTCGAAACCATCAAAAATAAATACCAACCAGCTAAACACCTCATGGAACTAACAGAACACTGCTTAACCAACACATATTTCATATACAAAGGACAAAGATACAAACAAATTGAAGGAGCCCCCATGGGATCACCACTGTCACCTGTCATTGCAAACCTGTTCATGGAAGAATTTGAATCCAGAGCCCTGGCTAATGCCATACTCAAACCCAAACTATGGTTAAGATATATCGATGACACATTCGTGATTTGGCCCCATGGACAAGAAAACCTCAACAACTTCCTAACACACCTAAACAGCGCACACCCCAAAATCAAGTTCACCATGGAAACAGAAACAAACAAACAACTACCATTCCTAGATGTACTAATCTACAAGAAAACAGATGGCACACTAGGACACACCATATACCAGAAGAAAACGCACACCAACCACTACCTCAACGCCCAATCCCACCACCACCCAGCACAGATAAACTCCGTGGCTAAAACACTAATTACCAGAACCAAACGCCTGGCAGACAAGACACACATTAAGACTGAACTATGCACCCTGACTAAAATATTGACAGCCAACGGCTTCCACAAAAGCAAAATCACTAACTTGATCCACAAAAGCACACTGAGACATAATAGAGACCCAGAAGATGAACAGACCCATGGAACAGCTGTCCTGCCCTACATAAGAGGCACTACAGACAAAATTAGTAAGATTCTATACAGACACCACATCAAGACTGCCTTCAAAACAGACAGAAAAATAGCAGCCATCCTCAGGAACCCCAAAGACAAAATTGACCTGGAAAACCAAGGCATATATGAAGTCCCCTGTGCATCATGCCCGGCCACATACATTGGACAGACCAATAGAAGAATAAGCACCCGCCTGGATGAACACAAAAATGCAGTCAAAAAGCTGGAAAACACTTCCTCACTTGTCCAACACATGGAAGCCACAGGTCATAACATCAACTTCAATGGCACCAAAACCCTAGCCACCATAGAAAATCCCAGCCACAGAATCATCAGAGAAGCCATAGAGATTGAAAAAAGACCAGAAAGCATGAACAGAAGAGATGATTCCACCAGGCTGTCAATCATTTGGAAGCCTGCACTCACAAACAAAAAAACCTCCACACCACAAGCCAGGCAAACACCTGGGCACAAACAGATCCCCCCTGATACCTCCAGCTCAAACACACCCCAACCAGGCACCCAGATGAAACCCAGCTTCCTAACGAATGATAGCCGTCCATTTACCCGAAGCCAAGCTGCACTAAAGGTCTCCAATAAAGTAACACAATGTTGCCAGCCAATCAAGATACAAAAAGAGCCCCCCCAAAAAAAACAGACAGAAGATATCAGTAGCAGAACACAGCAAACTCCAAGACCAATAAACACAGACCAAGACTCTCAACCAATCAGGAGGAAGAAAAAACCATTCTGACACAGCAATAGGCTGCCCCAAATTTAAATCTGAAACCACTGCAAAAGTCTGACTCACAAACACCATACAGAAGCCTGATGATGGCAGATGAGATTCTGCTGAAACGTTGCTACAACTTTAAAAGCACCACGTGGGAAAATACCCGAACAAAGCTGAATGCCAGACATGTAAGTACCCGCGAAAACTTAAGAAAACAAATATCAAACCTCTACGGGGAGGGAATAAACAACCAGATCAAAACCTACGAGAAACTGGAAATTAAAAGAGCAGTAATACTATGTGACCTCCAATTCCTACGCAGCTGCAGAGACAACAATACTGCACCAACCTGCTTCAAATTAACATTTCATCAAAGCACAGCAGCCACTAAACGTATCCTGAAAAGAACTGAAATGGCTCTACTTAGGAATGAGCTCCACAGTAAGAGATTCCAATTAGATCAGTTAAACAAAGATTTGCTAGCACTACACCTGGAATTGAGCAGCAAAATCCACCCTCTACTTTGGGACAAGATAAAACAACTTACAACTTGGAGAGCTGAATCTGCAAACATTTACAAACAGGAAAAGCTCTTGAACAAATTAAAGAAATTAGAACATGACAAGAAAACCCCCAACAACTCACAACAACACCTGAAACAATTAGTGTACAATGTTTCCAACAGAGAACTCACCAAAACAGAAACAGAAGTCCTTACCAAATGATTCAATTATGCTATAGCACCCCAAAAAATCCCCACAGAATCCATCATATGTGCAGTAGAATCCAGCCTAATTAAATTAAATACAGATGAAGCTGATAAAATAAGACACCAAGTTACCAACATTCTATGCACAAGCAAACCACCCAAAAGCAACTTACAGCAAAATGAAATTAAAGCGCTACAAACCCTGAAAAGAGACAGCAGCATAATCATCCTCCCAGCAGATAAAGGGAATGCCACTGTAGTAATGGACAGAAAAGACTATGAAACTAAATTGACAGACCTACTCCAAGACTCCACATACAAACCCATAAACACAGACCCAACCACATATCTGGAAAAATTAACCAAGAAGAAAATTATAACCAGCCACATAAGCAAAGAGATCCAACACACGATCATACCCAGAGAGAAATCTTCCAGATGCCCCAAACTATACGGCCTCCCAAAAATACACAAAGAAGGCATACCTCTCAGACCCATAGTCAGCTCCAGAGGAGCACCACTACAAAACCTGGCTAAACACCTAGCAAAAGAGCTACAGCCCCATGCTGAAACAGCAGCTTCTCATGTACAAAACTCATACCACTTCTTGGAAATGATCAAAGATCTACACGTGGAGCAAGAAGATCTGCTTGTAAGTTTTGACGTGGTTTCACTATTCACTCAAGTCCCGATAAAAGAGACCCTCGAAACCATCAAAAATAAATACCAACCAGCTAAACACCTCATGGAACTAACAGAACACTGCTTAACCAACACATATTTCATATACAAAGGACAAAGATACAAACAAATTGAAGGAGCCCCCATGGGATCACCACTGTCACCTGTCATTGCAAACCTGTTCATGGAAGAATTCGAATCCAGAGCCCTGGCTAATGCCATACTCAAACCCAAACTATGGTTAAGATATATCGATGACACATTCGTGATTTGGCCCCATGGACAAGAAAACCTCAACAACTTCCTAACACACCTAAACAGCGCACACCCCAAAATCAAGTTCACCATGGAAACAGAAACAAACAAACAACTACCATTCCTAGATGTACTAATCTACAAGAAAACAGATGGCACACTAGGACACACCATATACCAGAAGAAAACGCACACCAACCGCTACCTCAACGCCCAATCCCACCACCACCCAGCACAGATAAACTCCGTGGCTAAAACACTAATTACCAGAACCAAACGCCTGGCAGACAAGACACACATTAAGACTGAACTATGCACCCTGACTAAAATATTGACAGCCAACGGCTTCCACAAAAGCAAAATCACCAACTTGATCCACAAAAGCACACTGAGACATAATAGAGACCCAGAAGATGAACAGACCCATGGAACAGCTGTCCTGCCCTACATAAGAGGCACTACAGACAAAATTAGTAAGATTCTATACAGACACCACATCAAGACTGCCTTCAAAACAGACAGAAAAATAGCAGCCATCCTCAGGAACCCCAAAGACAAAATTGACCTGGAAAACCAAGGCATATATGAAGTCCCCTGTGCATCATGCCCGGCCACATACATTGGACAGACCAATAGAAGAATAAGCACCCGCCTGGATGAACACAAAAATGCAGTCAAAAAGCTGGAACACACTTCCTCACTTGTCCAACACATGGAAGCCACAGGTCATAACATCAACTTCAATGGCACCAAAACCCTAGCCACCATAGAAAATCCCAGCCACAGAATCATCAGAGAAGCCATAGAGATTGAAAAAAGACCAGAAAGCATGAACAGAAGAGATGATTCCACCAGGCCGTCAATCATTTGGAAGCCTGCACTCACAAACAAAAAAACCTCCACACCACAAGCCAGGCAAACACCTGGGCACAAACAGATCCCCCCTGATACCTCCAGCTCAAACACACCCCAACCAGGCACCCAGATGAAACCCAGCTTCCTAACGAATGATAGCCGTCCATTTACCCGAAGCCAAGCTGCACTAAAGGTCTCCAATAAAGTAACACAATGTTGCCAGCCAATCAAGATACAAAAAGAGCCCCCCCCCCAAAAAAAACAGACAGAAGATATCAGTAGCAGAACACAGCAAACTCCAAGACCAATAAACACAGACCAAGACTCTCAACCAATCAGGAGGAAGAAAAAACCATTCTGACACAGCAATAGGCTGCCCCAAATTTAAATCTGAAACCACTGCAAAAGTCTGACTCACAAACACCATACAGAAGCCTGATGATGGCAGATGAGATTCTGCTGAAACGTTGCTACAACTTTAAAAGCACCACGTGGGAAAATACCCGAACAAAGCTGAATGCCAGACATTTAAGTACCCGCGAAAACTTAAGAAAACAAATATCAAACCTCTACGGGGAGGGAATAAACAACCAGATCAAAACCTATGAGAAACTGGAAATTAAAAGAGCTGTAATACTATGTGACCTCCAATTCCTACGCAGCTGCAGAGACAACAATACTACACCAACCTGCTTCAAATTAACATTTCATCAAAGCACAGCAGCCACTAAACGTATCCTGAAAAGAACTGAAATGGCTCTACTTAGGAATGAGCTCCACAGTAAGAGATTCCAATTAGATCAGTTAAACAAAGATTTGCTAGCACTACACCTGGAATTGAGCAGCAAAATCCACCCTCTACTTTGGGACAAGATAAAACAACTTACAACTTGGAGAGCTGAATCTGCAAACATTTACAAACAGGAAAAGCTCTTGAACAAATTAAAGAAATTAGAACATGACAAGAAAACCCCCAACAACTCACAACAACACCTGAAACAATTAGTGTACAATGTTTCCAACAGAGAACTCACCAAAACAGAAACAGAAGTCCTTACCAAAGGATTCAATTATGCTATAGCACCCCAAAAAATCCCCACAGAATCCATCATATGTGTAGTAGAATCCAGCCTAACTAAATTAAATACAGATGAAGCTGATAAAATAAGACACCAAGATACCAACATTCTATGCACAAGCAAACCACCCAAAAGCAACTTACAGCAAAATGAAATTAAAGCGCTACAAACCCTGAAAAGAGACAGCAGCATAATCATCCTCCCAGCAGATAAAGGGAATGCCACTGTAGTAATGGACAGAAAAGACTATGAAACTAAATTGACAGACCTACTCCAAGACTCCACATACAAACCCATAAACACAGACCCAACCACATATCTGGAAAAATTAACCAAGAAGAAAATTATAACCAGCCACATAAGCAAAGAGATCCAACACACGATCATACCCAGAGAGAAATCTTCCAGATGCCCCAAACTATACGGCCTCCCAAAAATACACAAAGAAGGCATACCTCTCAGACCCATAGTCAGCTCCAGAGGAGCACCACTACAAAACCTGGCTAAACACCTAGCAAAAGAGCTACAGCCCCATGCTGAAACAGCAGCTTCTCATGTACAAAACTCATACCACTTCTTGGAAATGATCAAAGATCTACACGTGGAGCAAGAAGATCTGCTTGTAAGTTTTGACGTGGTTTCACTATTCACTCAAGTCCCGATAAAAGAGACCCTCGAAACCATCAAAAATAAATACCAACCAGCTAAACACCTCATGGAACTAACAGAACACTGCTTAACCAACACATATTTCATATACAAAGGACAAAGATACAAACAAATTGAAGGAGCCCCCATGGGATCACCACTGTCACCTGTCATTGCAAACCTGTTCATGGAAGAATTCGAATCCAGAGCCCTGGCTAATGCCAAACTATGGTTAAGATATATCGATGACACATTCGTGATTTGGCCCCATGGACAAGAAAACCTCAACAACTTCCTAACACACCTAAACAGCGCACACCCCAAAATCAAGTTCACCATGGAAACAAAAACAAACAAACAACTACCATTCCTAGATGTACTAATCTACAAGAAAACAGATGGCACACTAGGACACACCATATACCAGAAGAAAACACACACCAACCGCTACCTCAACGCCCAATCCCACCACCACCCAGCACAGATAAACTCCGTGGCTAAAACACTAATTACCAGAACCAAACGCCTGGCAGACAAGACACACATTAAGACTGAACTATGCACCCTGACTAAAATATTGACAGCCAACGGCTTCCACAAAAGCAAAATCACCAACTTGATCCACAAAAGCACACTGAGACATAATAGAGACCCAGAAGATGAACAGACCCATGGAACAGCTGTCCTGCCCTACATAAGAGGCACTACAGACAAAATTAGTAAGATTCTATACAGACACCACATCAAGACTGCCTTCAAAACAGACAGAAAAATAGCAGCCATCCTCAGGAACCCCAAAGACAAAATTGACCTGGAAAACCAAGGCATATATGAAGTCCCCTGTGCATCATGCCCGGCCACATACATTGGACAGACCAATAGAAGAATAAGCACCCGCCTGGATGAACACAAAAATGCAGTCAAAAAGCTGGAACACACTTCCTCACTTGTCCAACCCATGGAAGCCACAAGTCATAACATCAACTTCAATGGCACCAAAACCCTAGCCACCATAGAAAATCCCAGCCACAGAATCATCAGAGAAGCCATAGAGATTGAAAAAAGACCAGAAAGCATGAACAGAAGAGATGATTCCACCAGGCTGTCAATCATTTGGAAGCCTGCACTCACAAACAAAAAAACCTCCACACCACAAGCCAGGCAAACACCTGGGCACAAACAGATCCCCCCTGATACCTCCAGCTCAAACACACCCCAACCAGGCACCCAGATGAAACCCAGCTTCCTAACGAATGATAGCCGTCCATTTACCCGAAGCCAAGCTGCACTAAAGGTCTCCAATAAAGTAACACAATGTTGCCAGCCAATCAAGATACAAAAAGAGTCCCCCCCAAAAAAAAACAGACAGAAGATATCAATAGCAGAACACAGCAAACTCCAAGACCAATAAACACAGACCAAGACTCTCAACCAATCAGGAGGAAGAAAAAACCATTCTGACACAGCAATAGGCTGCCCCAAATTTAAATCTGAAACCACTGCAAAAGTCTAACTCACAAACACCATACAGAAGCCTGATGATGGCAGATGAGATTCTGCTGAAACGTTGCTACAACTTTAAAAGCACCACGTGGGAAAATACCTGAACAAAGCTGAATGCCAGACATGTAAGTACCCGCGAAAACTTAAGATTTGTTCGGGTATTTTCCCACGTCATAATAGTGGTGCTTTTAAAGTTGTAGCAACGTTTCAGCAGAATCTCATCTGCCATCATCAGGCTTCTGTATGGTGTTTGTTTGCGAGTCAGAATTTTACATTGGTTTCAGATTTAAATTTGGGGCAGCCTATTGCTGTGTCAGAATGGTTTTTTCTTCATGCTGATTGGTTGAGAGTCTTGGTCTGTGTTTATTGGTCTTGGAGTTTGCTGTGTTCTGCTATTAATATCTTCTGTCTTTTTTGGGGGGGGGCTCTTTTTGTATCTTGATTGGCTGGCAACATTGTGTTACTTTATTGGAGGCCTTTAGTGAAGCTTGGCTTCGGGTAAATGGACGGCTATCATTCGTTAGGAAGCTGGGTTTCATCTGGGTGCCTGGTTGGGGTGTGTTTGAGCTGGAGGTATCAGGGGGGATCTGTTTGTGCCCAGGTGTTTGCCTGGCTTGTGGTGTGGAGATTTTTTTGTTTGTAAGTGCAGGCTTCGAAATGATTGACAGCCTGGTGGAATCATCTCTTCTGTTCATGCTTTCTGGTCTTTTTTCAATCTCTATGGCTTCTCTGATGATTCTGTGGCTGGGATTTTCTATGGTGGCTAGGGTTTTGGTGCCATTGAAGTTGATATTATGACCTGTGGCTTCCATGTGTTGGACGAGTGAGGAAGTGTGTTCCAGCTTTTTGACTGCATTTTTGTGTTCATCCAGGCGGGTGCTTATTCTTCTATTGGTCTGTCCAATGTATGTGGCCGGGCATGATGCACAGGGGACTTCATATATGCCTTGGTTTTCCAGGTCAATTTTGTCTTTGGGGTTCCTGAGGAACACTAATTACTAGAACCAAACGCCTGGCAGACAAGACACACATTAAGACTGAACTATGCACCCTGACTAAAATATTGACAGCCAACGGCTTCCACAAAAGCAAAATCACCAACTTGATCCACAAAAACACACTGAGACATAATAGAGACCCAGAAGATGAACAGACCTATGGAACAGCTATCCTGCCCTACATAAGAGGCACTACAGACAAAATTAGTAAGATTCTATACAGACACCACATCAAGACTGCCTTCAAAACAGACAGAAAAATAGCAGCCATCCCCAGGAACCCCAAAGACAAAAACAGCCGTACCTGAAGTTGATTTCCTAGTGTTTATGTCTGTTGCAAAACTTGCATCAGCATATGCACTTAAAATCAGATCATCTTTTGGCTCCAAATACAATGCATAGTGCATTTTCCTTTTAAGATATCTTAAGATACATTTTGTCACTTGCCAGTGTTGTTCAGTGGGTTCAGCATTGAATCATGCCAATTGATTAACGCCATAGGCAATATCTGGCCTTGACCAATTACTAATGTACGATAAATTACCAATTAACGATTGATAAATGATCTTATCAAATTTTGGACTTTGAGCATCAGTGCGGCCAAATTCCTGATTCATTGGAGTTTTAGCCGGCTTCCAAAGTTCCCTCTTGTATGTTTTTAGTAATTGATAAATCTCACCCTCTTGAGATATCTTATATCCACCTTTGGTTTTATTTATTGTTAATCCTAGATCCTGTTTTATCTCTCCTAATTGCTTTAATTTTATCCTCTTACCTAATAATGATATTATTTCAGTAGCTTCATTATTAGTTTTTGTAATTAAGGCTATATCATCTGTAAACAACAACAATAATGACACTATTCCATTTGTCTCTTTCTTAAATACACATGGATCAGCTCAGCCTGCTTTAAACCCTATATTGTTTAACTCCTTAACAATATATTGATTCCATTGGTAACCAGATTGTTTTAATCCGTAGAGACTCTTTTTAAGTTCCAACAGTCATTATTCGTTTTATCATCTTTAATTCCTACAGGTTTCTTTAAGTATATAGTGTGCTGCAATGGTGCATGCAGACAGGCAGTTTCTACATCTAAGTGATTTATGATATAGTTCTTTTTAGCTGCCCACACTAAAGCTGATCTCAAGGTTGTTGCTTTTAGACTCGGTGCAAATACTGCATCATAATCACATGCAGTTTGATTAAATCCTTGAGCTACCAACCTAGCCTTATGGGTAACAGTCCCTTTTTTACTTGTTTTTAATTTAAATATCCATTTACAGCCAATGGACTTTTCACCTGGAGGTAATTTAACATTTTCATAAACTTCCATTTGTTTCAATGAATTTAGTTTCTCCATTGCTCTATGCCAATTTTCTTTTTTCTTTGCTGGGTACATTCTAAGTTCTTCAACAGTAGTTGGAACTTTACTAACTTGGCAAACTACACTTGCTTGGTAGCTGTCAGGTGGTCTGGTCTCACGTGTTGAACATCTAGGTATTACAGGGCTTACAGGTGGACTTTCATGTACTACCTGTTCCTGGTTATCTATTTCTTCCTATTCACCTATTTCTTCCTGTTCTGGTCCTATGTGCTCTTCCTGTACTTCCTCTTTAATTGTGTTCTTCTTATTACTGATATGTTGTTTTGTTCTTTTGTAGGTTTCTATGAATACTTCCTTACTTGAATCTTGTTCCAGTTTTTCCCATCCTACATGTTCAAGGAATTGTGCACTAGCACTACAGTAAATGCTAGATGTACCTTTTTTCCAAAATCTGTATGATTTGTGATTAGATTCATAACCTACAAAGAATAACTTTTTAGCCCTATGCTGCCCCTTATGTTTCAGTTGTGTAGGAATATGCACCCATGCTGGTACTCCAAATGTGTGCATGTAGCTTAGGTCAGGTTTTCTATCATGCCACCATGTGAATGGTAATTCACCTGTTGTTGAGTTAACAACATTATTCAATATATGATTTCCACACATTATTGCTTCTCCCCACAAAGTTTCAGTTAATCCTGAATCCGACAACATTGTACGAGCCATTGCCTGTATTGTTTGGCCTCGTCTTTCTATAAAGGAATTATGTTGTGGCCTATATGGTGCAGACTTTTTATGTTCAACACCTGCCATCTTCAGTCTATTTTGGAATTTATTATTTATAAATTCTGTACCATTATCAGTTACAAGAGTTACTAGTTTCCTTTTTGTTTTTCTTTCTGCAAACTTCAACCAATTAAAGAAATTCTGATATGTTTCCTTTTTACTCTTCATTAAATAACAGAAACCATATCTAGAATAATGATCCATTATACTTAATATATAACGAGCACCTCCCACACTTGGTTTTTTAGGACCTATAATATCAGCAAATACGAACTCTAGAGGCTCCTTAGTTTTAAATCCATTAATTCTATTTGCTGGTATTACCTTGCTTTTTTCTTGACTGCAAGCATTGCAGTGCAAATACTTACTGCAAGGCTTCAGTTTTATACCTTTAGACAGTTCAACTGTTTTCTTGAGCATTTTAAAATTTATATGCCCTAAATGTCTGTGTAACAAATGTATGCATTTGTCATGAGGCTTAACGTTATTATACACTGTGTTAGCTACCTCTAACTGATTATCATTTAACACATACAATTCACCTTTTAAAGTTGCAGTCACTTTTTTACCTTCCTTTTCTATTATGCAGTTTTCTCCCCTAAAGGTAACTACATAACCTAGTTTAATCAAAACTCTAACCGAAAGCAAATTGAACTTAAGTTGTGGTACATATAACATTTTTACATTTTCTTTTATGCAAGAACAATGTGCAATACCTTCACCTTTTGCTTTCATTTTCCAGACATTAGCTAACGATATCTGCTGTGAACTCGTGGACATCTTAACAAATCTTTTCTTATCTTTCGTTATGCAGTGCGATGCTTCACTATCTACAACCCATAAATTATTATTCACAGTTTCGTTGCTATACATGGCTAACTCTAAGCATTTTTTATCCTTTTGATGCCTTTTAGCATCCTGGCTGGCATTGTGGCGTTTTCCTTTCTTGCAGAATCTAGCCAAATGTCCTTTTCCTCCACAATTAAAACATTTTCTAATTGTATAGGCTGTCGAAGATTCTTTATCTTCTTGTGGTTGTTCCCTTATGAGTTGATCCCTTTCAAGCCTTTTCCTGGCTTCTTCAATTAATCTGCCAGTAACGTCAGTTAATGTGAGGTTATCTTTTGGCAGTACTTCCAGTGAAGATACATAGTCATCATAGCTCTATCTAACGAAGACAAAATTATATAAACCTGATGTAGTTCTGTGAAGATAAGTTCTTTTTCATGCAGTTCCTGAAAAATTATCTTCATAGTGTTTATATGAGTCAACATGTCTCCATTCTTTTGAAGATGTGTTCTGAATAGCCTTCATGTAAGATTTATATGTGCTCCTACACTGCCTCGAACATAAATCTTCTTTAAATTCTCCCAACATTTCGCAGCTGTTTCTTCTCCATGAATATGGACAAGCTGCTGGTCACAGAGTGTCAGTCCTATTATACAGAGAGCTTGCTCATTCTTCTTATATTCTTTATATTCTTGTATTTTCTGGGCATCATCCTCATCCTCCGGATCCCAAGCATCTATCTCTGGTGGGTTTTGAATTATATTCCACAAATCTTCTCTGCGTAGAAGTAGGCTGCATTTCATAGACCACGAAACATAGTTTGTTCCATCCAGTTTGGATATTAGAGACAAACTTGGTAAATCAACTTCTGCCATCTTTTTCTGGATATTAAACTATAATTAATAAAACACAGCTGTCTGTTTACAGTATTGTGTAACTACACTAACTCTCACTTTATATAAGCCTGTTATATCCTGGTTAGTCTGACTGTGCAGCCTGGGCCCATAACCAGTGTTAGGGATACACCTTAGCAGAAATCTGTACGGCAATCAGGCAGGCAGGCAAATATGTGAGATAAACGTTTTTGTAGCTTACATTCAGCAAAACAGATACAATGTGCTAGTTAAATAGTTTATTTCAGTAAGAGTTTTAGCATAGTCAAAACAGTCCATATATCATTCACTAGTTCAGTCCGTCCGGGGATTATTCATTTGCAAAGTCCAGTGTCGAAAAAGAGGTCAGTAAACTTACAAATATCAGTTCAGTAATATATCTCTTCGCAGTAGAGATATAAAGAAGTCAAACCTCCTTTCTTCCTTCAGCAGCAGTAGCAGGGAACACACAGTTAACAAACATCAATCCATCTTCGTCAACAATCCAGCAATACAGTAAGCCAGTAGGTTCTCTTGCTCCCTCTTATGGCGGTTTTACAACCGCACCCAAAATTACATGCTTTGCAATTTAAAGTGACACACACTTAAATTCACTATCATAGTTTATATATATTATTTTACCCAAACTACGTTAGGTAACCTTGTTATTCCTAACATTCCTTATACTATATTTTATCTGACCCAAGGACCTATTTTATCTGAGTCCTGATAGATTTTTTAAAAAATGAATCTTCCTAATGGTGTGCTGTTTATCAACTTTCTTAGCTGAGACAGCAATGATCAGTAATATCTTCCCTTCATTGGCAGCTTTGGTGCCATCATAGAGTTAAATTTGTTAGATCCCGATATTTCATTTTGCAAAAGGTAAATTGGTCAGTATCTTCTCCTTTAAACTGAAATAATCTGAAATCTACAAGTCTAACCTGGGATAAAATCCCCAGGCTGTATTTGATGTACAGCAGTGTTGGCGAACCTTTTAGGCACCGAGTGCCAAAACAAGACCATGTGTAGGGGGGAACCCTGGAAACCTGAAGAGCAGCTCCCTGGCATGCATGTGTGTGCCAGGAAGCTGAGCTTCTGGTTTCTGGCACGTGCATGTGTGCCGGCCACCTGGTCTTCTGTTTTTTTTTTTTAGCATATGCATGTGCAAAGACGAGCTGGCTGGTGCGTCCATATGTGCATGTGCACCGGGGAGCTGCTCTTCCAGTTTCTGGTGCTCCCACATGCGTGAAGACCAACTGGTCAGTGTGTGTGCGCATGCACTTCTGGAACTGGAAGAGCAACAGGCAACGGCTGGCGTGCTCAGAGAGATGGCTCTGTGTGCCATTTCCGGCATGCGTGCCATAGGTTCACCATCACGGATGTAAAGTTTTGATGGCTCAGGAGAATGAAGAAACCATTCCTGTTCTGTCCTTAATTTACATACTTGAAATCCCCGCGCTTTGATTGGCTAAAGCGCGGGGATTTCTGATTGGCCAGGCGAGCCGCGCCGATTGGCCCGTTTTAGGTCTCCCGCGATTGGCTCACTCCAAGAGCGGGAGACTTGAATCGCTGCCATTGGCCGCGGCCACCGCAGCGAAAAGGATAAAAGCCGCGGGCTTTTTCCTTTTCGCTGGTTCGGTTCACAACTGTTAAATAAAGAGCTTGAAACGTAGTCACCGACTCCTGGCGTCTTTTTGCGGACACGACACTGGCGACGAGGGTGGGATCCCGACCCTGAACCGAACCCCGTGTCCAACAAGAGCCAGTTCAGCACCAAAATGGCGAAAATAGCACCGCCCGCCCCCTTCAACCCCGCCACTGAGGACTGGGAATCATTCTCAGACCGTTTCCGCATGTACCTCGAGTGCACCGGAATGAAGGACACCCCGGGCCCGCTAAAACGCACCGTTTTCCTCACCCATTGCGGAACCGAAGTTTTCCAGATGGCCAAAGCATTGGCCAAGCCGGCCGACACAACCGCCATGGACTGGGACGTCCTCGAACCTATCCTGCGGCGCCATTACACCCCCGAGGTCCCCATCCTGATCCGGCGCGACGAATTTTACCGGCGGGACCAGAAACCGGGTGAAAAACTGAGCAATTTCGTCGCAGAGCTGCGGCGCCTAGGAGGACTCTGCGAATTTGAAGGTCTGAACAGCCTCCTAAGAGACCGATTCGTACTCGGCCTATGGGACCCTGCACTCCAGAGCCGGCTTATGGCTAAGGGCGACATCAGCCTAGCAGACGCCCTCACCGCAGCCGCAGCCGCTGAAGCAACCCGCACTTCCGCTGACAGCATGCGAAAATCAGACGCGAAGGGCGGAAACAACAACCCGGCAAGGTCGGCCGACCCAAAAAACGAATCAACCGCACACTACGAAGAATTCCAGTCTGCATCCAGCACGTCAGAAGACGAGGAGGACATACATCGCGTGCAGACAGGGCGCGGCGACCAACGGAACCGAAGAGGTCGTAGGTCGAGGACCAACTGTGCCGGTTGCGGCGGCGACCACCCCAGATCAGAATGCCGATTTTTTGACTCTATCTGTCGGCATTGTGAAAAAAGGGGACACATCGCTCGCGTTTGCCGCCAAAAGAAGACTCGCAGTCCACCCAGATGGGACCAACACGATCGTAAAAAGGAAAGCCCCCCGCCCAGGACCAGAGATCGCCATTCGGACGGCCGGTGGGACCGAATCCAGCGACCCTCAAGAGGCGGCGACAGTCGGTGCAAGGAAGAAACCCACCAGACGGTAACCATCGGCCACGCCATCTCCGACGGCGCCAGAAAGGTACACGTAGAAGTCCATATTGAGGGCCAACCATGCAAGATGGAGGTGGACTCCGGGTCCTACCTCTCCATGATTGCATGGCACAAGATAAAACGATTAGTGCCCACCCTCCGTAAAAGGAACATAAATGCCCAAAGACTTATTATAAAAGACTACCAGGGAAACCGCGTCCCGGTAGTGGGCACCAGGAACTTTAATGTGACTTATAAGGGCCGCACCGAACAACTCCCACTCACAATCGTCGATCGCGACCGCCCAAGCCTGCTGGGCCTTCAATGGTTCGCCCCGCTCGACATCGCGCTAACAGGAGTCAACCACGTCGCCGACGACGGCTGGGAACAGCGGCTAGCCCAGGAGTTCCGGGAGGTCTTCGACAGAAGCCTGGGCAAGTACCAGGGGCCCCTTATCTCATTTGACCTAGACCCTAGCGTCCCCCCCCAAACGACTTAAACCTAGGCGGGTGCCATTCGCCCTAAAACCTAAGATCGACGAGCAGATTGACAAGCTTGTCGAACAGGGGGTGTTGCAGCCGATAGACCATGCCAGATGGGAGACCCCTATAGTGACCCCGGTCAAGCCAGACGGGTCCGTGAGAATTTGTGGGGACTATAAGGCCACCCTAAATGGCGCGTTGCAACAAAGCGCCTACCCCGTCCCAATCGTGCAATACCTACTGCACTCACTGGGAGGGGGCAAGGTCTTTGCCAAGCTCGATCTCGCCCAGGCGTACCAACAGTTGCCGGTCGACGAAAAAACAGCGGAAGCCCAGACCATCGTTACCCATCGGGGGGCCTTCAAGTGCAACCGACTCCAGTTCGGAGTCAGCGTGGCACCAGGCATCTTTCAGAGCCTGATGGAACGTTTGCTGCAGGGCATCAAGGGGGTGGTGCCCTATTTCGATGACGTATTAGTGGCGGCGCCAAACGAAGCCGAATTAGAAAACCGACTCAGAGAGGTCTTAACAAAATTTAAAGTAACGGGACTTAAAGTAAAACGGGAAAAATGCCAACTGTGCACGGAGCGAGTGGAATTCTTGGGCTACCTTCTAGACCGGCATGGCATTCACCCCACAATTAAAAAAGTGAAAGCTATCAAAGAGGCCCCCACCCCTAGGTCTAAGACCTAATTACAGGCTTTCTTGGGGTTGCTGAATTTTTATAATGTCTTCCTACCCCAAAAGGCAACGGCGGCGGAGCCTTTGCATAGGCTCCTGGATAAAGCGGCAACCTGGACTTGGGGAAGACGGGAGCAAGCTGCCTTCCAAAAAACTAAAGACCTCCTCACCTCCGACGCCGTCCTGATCCAATTCAGCGAAACCTTGCCCCTGGCCGTCACTTGCGACGCATCACCTTTCGGCGTCGGCGCTGTCCTCAGCCATACCCTCCCGGACAAAAGAGAAGCACCCATCGCGTTCTTTTCCAGGACTCTAACCAAACCGGAGCGGAACTATAGCCAGCTGGACAAAGAAGCCTTGGCTATAGTTGCCGCCGTTAAGCGGTTCCACGAATACCTTTACGGCCTCCCTTTTATCATTGTGACAGACCATAAGCCGTTGCTGGGCATCCTTGCAGGAAATCGAGCCACCCCGAACATTTTATCGCCCCGGATGACAAGGTGGTCCGAGTTCCTGGCAGCCTACAGCTACGAACTGATACACAAGCCGGGTAAGAAAATTTCGCACGCAGACGCTTTAAGCCGCTCGCCTTTACCAGACTCTGATCCTGACCCAGCACCAACGACAAACACCCTTAACATCGAAAACCTGCCCAACCTACCCATTACCGCGTCAGACATTGCCCGGGAAACTATTAGAGACAGGCGTCTGGCGCGGATTTTACATTGGGTGGAAAAAGGTTGGCCTGAAAGGGACAATGACGAATCCGTTAAGACATTCAGAAACCGCCAGACCGAACTCTCGCTACTTAAGGGGTGTATCTTATGGGGTGACAGGGTGGTCATCCCGGACAGGCTGCAAGGGAAGGTTTTAGAGATGTTGCATGAGGGGCATCCTGGCATCGTCAGAACTAAAGCCCTGGCCAGGAGTTATGCTTGGTGGCCAGGGATGGACAAGCAGATAGAAGCATGGGTAGCTAGGTGCCAACGATGCCAGGAGACCAGACCCAGCCCACCCGCAGCACCCATCCTGGAGTGGGAAACACCAAGGGGGCCCTGGTCCAGAATCCATTTAGACTTTGCCGGTCCCACGAATGGGCATACCTTTCTAATAACAGTTGACGCTTACTCCAACTGGTTGGAGGTAAGCGACATGAAATCTACTACCACGGAGGCCGTAATCAAAGAACTTTGCAAACTCTTTGCAACACACGGCCTCCCAGACGTCGTCGTCTCCGACAACGGGCCCCAGTTTACTTCCCTCGACTTCGAGAGATTTCTGGCGGAGAGGGGCATCCGCCACGCATTAACAGCACCGGCGCATCCGGCGGCGAACGGTAGGGCGGAACGGATGGTACAATTTACCAAAAAAACCATCCGGAAAATGGACCACGGGGAGATCAACGACAAAATCAATAAACTCCTCTTTATACAACATATCACCCCGAACACCACTACCAACAAAAGCCCAGCCGAGTTACTAATGGGAAGGAAGCTGAGGTCCCCACTCGACAGGTTACACCCAACATATAACCCGGAGCGGCCCCCAGACTCGAGTACAAAATACCGAACATTCGCACCCGGCGACTTAGTGTACGCGAAAAACCTGACGGGGGACCCCCTATGGATCCCAGCTGTCATCACCCAAATCACAGGCCCACGATCCTACCGGCTCCAAACCACAGATGGGCGAGCCTGGAAACGGCACATTGACCAGCTCAGGTCACGAACAGCAACAGAGCTCAACCCCCAAAACACGAACCAAGGGGGGAGGGAATACCCGAATAAGCAAACGCAAGAAAAAATAAACCAGCAGTACTTACCGGAACGCAGCCATCGCGATCCCCCACCGGAGAAGAACCACCTAGCCAGCTCAACCAACTCGGAGAAACCAAGCGGGAGCGGCGAAACCCGTAGCTCAACCAACCCGGAAGGCCCAGGTGGGAGCCACGGAGAAGGAACCGGCCCGATCATCCAACCGGTTCGCACAGAAGAGGGAGCAGCCAAAAACATGACCGCTTCGGCTGAAATCCAGCTTGCAACTAAGTTGCGCAGGTCAAGTAGGACTAGACGGAGCCCCGCCTACCTACGTGACTACGCAACGTAAGGACTATACCAAGAGGGGAGGGGTGTTCTGTCCTTAATTTACATACTCTAAATCCCCGCGCTTTGATTGGCTAAAGCGCGGGGATTTCTGATTGGCCAGGCGAGCCGCGCCGATTGGCCCGTTTTAGGTCTCCCGCGATTGGCTCACTCCAAGAGCGGGAGACTTGAATCGCTGCCATTGGCCGCGGCCGCCGCAGCGAAAAGGATAAAAGCCGCGGGCTTTTTCCTTTTCGCTGGTTCGGTTCACAACTGTTAAATAAAGAGCTTGAAACGTAGTCACCGACTCCTGGCATCTTTTTGCGGACACGACAATTCCCATGACAAATAGTGATTTCATCACCCTTTCTACAACATTTCATCACCCTTTCTACAATATTCTTGCCTCCATAAACAAAAAGAGCTTTGACACATGCAAGTAGCAGAATGGACTAACTTCAGCCTAGCCCATAAACAACGTAATAATAACAAAAATATTCTTCTTTGGCTTTTTATGGTTTATGGCTTCTTCCAGCGCACACATAAATTGCATGTTTTGGCATTTGGTAGGCTACCTGTAAATCTCAAGAAACAGAAGAACACTATTTTTGCAATTTCATAACCTGAAAACTCAATATTAATAGCTGGGAAACTTTCCAGTTGAGTCAACAACTCCAGGTATAATGTGGAAACCAGCAAGATCATTCCTAATAATAGTATTATGACTTGGTTCTAAAATTACCTAACAACAGTTTCTGCACACACCCTGGAGCTGTGTCCCTTTGGGCTATCAAAAGGCAGGGCCTGTTCCTATCATTTTTGAGAAATGAAAGCTTTCCTTGGCTAAGAAAAAAACTCTGGCTAGCTTTTACATGTTAAAGACTTCGTAATTCTTTCTCAACATTTAACTTGCTTGTCTTTTCAATAGTTTGCAAAACTATGGAAATGGTTTATTTTTAATTATACTGGGTTCATTGCACATAATTACTTAACCAGAGTCGAAGAGTTGACCAGCAAGACTGTGGGCACATCAACACAGTGGGTTTTAATCTGCTGTCCCCCAGCTCTTAAAATGTCACAAAAATTTGCTGGCATAATTTGAGTTGACCACATAGCTACTCTCTACTCTGCTTTACAAATAAGACCAGTGACAGAGTAGCCTTAATAGGATACTGCAGAATAGATTAAGGTGCAGCAATTGGCGTAAATTTAAAATCTATCCTTTTATGCTAAAATGCTTTGTCACTAAAATAAGAGATGCTCATATGATAGAATGACTGAAACAGAATTCAAATCAAAATTATCTTCTAAATGCTGTTTCTTTTCGTTGGCAATATGCCCATTTTATCAGTGTGTTTAGTCTTGGTCTGACTGGTTTTGACTGGTACTAGAATGATGTTTAGTCTGCCTTCTTTAAAAATAAATGATGGAAGTCATCATCCAGCATCATACAATAATGTGGATCCAAAATGATTCAAAAAATGTATTTCCAGGGTAAATTATGGCCAAAGTACATCCTCTAAAAGTGTCATATTCCATTCCCCAAAGGATTGCAGTCAGTTTAATTGCAATCAGCAATTGCAGTCTGCCAATCAATTGAAGTCAGCACATGTTTTACTGTATATTGGTTAGCTACTGTAAACTGTTGGTCTGGGCCTCCTTAGACAATATTAAATAGATCAACTAATGTCTTCCTGCAGCACAGTTGTGGCTGAAGCTACAGCTCAAAGGCAAATCTTTCCAGAAATATTCTTATGAGATGAAATGCAATAACAGTTAATAAGTACAGCCGGCTAACACTTATGGGGAAAATAGGAGCTTCTCCTAAAAGAGGATTTTTTAAAAAAACAGGTTCAGCAGTCTCAAGGTTATTGCAAGTGCAACAAGCCTCAATATTTTAAAATGAAAATCTTTCAACAAAGAAGAAGGGGGTTAAAGAGAAAAGCCAGTGAAAACGAAATACGCTCTAGGTTTATATAAGGATAATTAACTTTCTGTTAACTTCCTCTTCCTCCAAGCATGAGGTTAGGATGGGAGTTGAGCTGTAATGATGATTGGTTTGGCACCTGGTGGGAAGAGCATTTGTTTTAAACTATATTTTTATGAATCATGGCGGGCCACATAGTCAACATATGGCTGGCCATTTTAAGTCCTGCAGATAAGTAAATAAATGATTGGAATCTCTCAGAAGAAGTGGCACTGGTTGATTATAAGCCTACATATGACCAATCAATTTCTCTTCATGTCCAATTTATTTTAGTGTATTACAGTTATAAAACATCCCAGGTTTTTGTTATGTTGGATGGATTGTGATATTCTTTTAGAGCATAATTGAAAAAAGAGCGGCTAGAATGTAAACATAATTACCTGACAGTTTGCCTATCACCCTGGCTAAAAGACTTCACTCATTAATTTAAAAGTAGATGATTATAAAATTTAGAAAAGCCTTCAGCTTTTTGTCTCTATTGATCGGCATTAGTACTTAGGAGTTTGAGGCAAGATGTTTCCCCCACAAGAATTAGCTGGAGATGTGATGTTAAGAAATGAATCCAGCATCTTCTTGTCTGCAGAATCTTTGCACTTTTTCCCAACAAAAAATGTTTTGTCCCATGTTGAATTTAATTTTCATGAATGAAATGAAATGAATTAATTAATTTTCATTCAATGAAAGGGTGGCACGATGGCTCCATAGTTAAGATGCTGGGCTTGTCAAGTGGACCCCCCTGCCCCGTGATCCCCCTTTTTACCTCAGGGAAGCCTCCTAGGCGAAGCAGTAAGACAGTGAGGGGGATCCCGGCACAGCTGATCATTGGAACAGCTGATCGTCAGGAAGGGAGAAAAAAGAAATACTTTAAGGAGTGACTGGGCGGGGGAGAATGCAGTCAGCGATGTTGGGCATGTGCGTGATGTCGTGCATGCATAATAAGGACTACTGGGCAGGGAGGGGAGGGGTGGGGTGGGCGGATAAGGGTGGGGCCAGCTAGGGGCACAATTGGTTGGTTTTTCCGAACTGTGCAGAATCATAACAACCATTTCTATAGAACCAGTCCGAACTGGTAGAAACCCACCCCTGCTTGAAACAAAGATGAATATCACCCCCTGTAGCTCCCAATGATAAGCAGAGTAAAATCTGCATGAATAATTTTTCATCTGTTTTAAATGGCTTATTCATGCTTTCCTAAAATAGGAGCGAGAAAAACATACACACTTATACACATTTGATAATTGAGAGACACATACACATTTGATAATTTGATGTAGAATAGAATAGAATAGAATAGAATAGAATAGAATAGAATAGAATAGAATAGAATAGAATAGAATAGAATATTTTATTGGCCATGTGTGATTGGACACACAAGGAATTTGTCTGGGTGTAAATACTCTAGGTATACATAAAGAAAAGATACATTGGTCAAGAATCAAGAATCATAATGTACACCATTTAATGATGGTCATGTGATAGAGTAGAACCTAGAAATTTGAAGATCTCCACTGTTGATACTGTGTTGTCTAGTATTGTAAGAGGTGGTAGTATGGGAGGGTTTCTTCTAAAGTCTACCACCATTTATACGGTTTTGAGTGTGTTCAGTTCCAGATTGTTCTGGTTATACCACGAGGCAAGTTGTATAACCTCCTGTCTGTATGCAGATTCATCATTGTCTCGAATGAGAACAATCACTGTTGTGTCATCAGCAAACTTCAGTATTTTAACAGATGGATTGTTTGAGATGCAGTCATTGGTATATAGGGAGAAGAGGAGACAGCACACAGCCTTGGGGGGGCCCTGTGCTGATTGTACAGGTATCGGATGTGATTCTGCCTAACTTCACCTGCTGCTTCCTGTCTGCTAGGAAGCTTATGATCCAGTTACAAGTGTGTTCAGGTACTGCTAGTTGATTTAATTTAATTAGAAGAGTGTCTGGAATGATGGTATTGTATGCTGAACTGAAGTCTACAAAGAGGAACCTTGCATAGGTATTTGGAGATTCAAGGTGTTGTAGGATGTAATGCAGAGCCATGCTAACAGCATCATCTGTTGATGTAATGCATTGATGTAGTGCAGCATAAAATGAAATAGCTTTTTTTTTTTAAAAAAAAAAAAAGAGGAATTTTTGGTTGCTTTTGATATGTTTTTCATAATTGGATGTTTTTTCATAATTTTCAAGACATTTTACCTCTGTTTTAACATCTACCAATGATTGATCTGGGGAAGTTGGGTTTTTCTAATATTTCACACCTGAGCTGTAATTGCAGTTTTAGACAGCATTGATTTAAATCCTATAATATAGCTGCGCCAATGTCTGAAGTGGTGCTTCTATTTGACACACATAATCACTCTTTGGCACTGCTTTTCAAAATGGCACATCTCTCCCTCCAGACTTCTAAAGTAACACGGCCATGCTCCTTACTTTGATATTTTGTTTGGCAATTTCAATGTGAAAACATAACTCCTCCAGCTCCTCCAGTCACTCACAGGAATCTCCAGAGGCTTTGGCTTGTGCACAATACATGAGCAGAAGCCACTGGATGATGCTTCAAAGTACAGGCAGTCCTCATTTGCGGATCATAACCATAACCAGCAACTCTGTCATAAAATGAAGCGATCGCTAAGTAAAACTGCAAGTGTGTTTATGATCTTCCTTCAGCTTTCCTTTGGTTTACAGATTTGCCCAGGCCAAAAATGCAAGGACTTAAAAGTTATCTTTTCATTGTTGTCGCAGCTTGCGGATGGTCATTGTATGAGGCAGTTGCTAAACAAGGACCATCTGTAAAGTGAAGGATGTCATTTCCAAATCATGTTGCTTAAGTATCTCAACAAAGCAAATTATGTCATCTCCTTGGTGCTCTGCTCCTCATTGAAGTGAAGTATGGATGTCTCACAGACTCCTAATGTAATATTTGCTTTGAAGTATTCAGTCATTTTGCATTTGCTCATTTGCCATAAAGCAAATGCTCGGGCGGCAGTGGGTCGCAGTGGGTCAATGGTGCCAGATGGGAACAGAAAATGTGCTCAATAAAAGCCAGCTGCCAGCCTCTTTAGCAGCTACTCTCAACTGAAAATGATTCTTTTCCAAGAAGATTTCCACAGATTCTCTCTATCAAGATTTATTGAGATGAGTAAATGGGATTGTAAAAGTTTCAGCAGCAGAACTATACTCAGTTTATAATCAATTTATTCATGGGAACACAAGAAAAGGAAGAGCTGAAAAGACTTCTCCCCTTTCCCCAGATATTTGCCTCTGGAGTTTAGGAACAAAAATGGGAATAGGAGGCCTCTGGGAAGCAAAGCCTTAGCACCTATACTTCAAGTTGTTGGAATAGCAATGTGGAAACTCAGATTTAAGCCTAACCTCAGGCACTGGGGCTGAATGGGTGACTTTGGGCCTGATGCTCTCTCTGAGCCCAAAGCACTTCATTGGGCTACTATTGTGGGAAAAAAAATTCAATATTGCATACATTGCCTTGAGTTCCTGGAGGAGAGGTAGGATTGGAATCTAACACTGTGTGCACATAAAAATATTAAGAGCTGAAAGGGTTTCTGAGATACATTATTCATTTTTCATATGCACATACATTCATACATATACAGAGCACTAAGCTAGGCACACAAAGAACACAATACAACTTTTTTTTTCTTTTAACTTCTAGGTAGGGTTGCTTCCTTTCTACCTGAGTAGACTTTGAGGCAATCTGCAGCTTCTCAGAAGTTAGTGTTGGTAATATATTATTAACAACTCTATTCAGCAGATACCAACATCTCTTGTGTATCACCTAAAGCAGTAGTCCCAACCTTTTGGGTGCCAGGGACCAGGTCGATGGAGAGGTTTTTTTTCCCACTGACCAGAGGGAGCATGGTTTCACACGCTGCCTGTATCCTGCACATGCACGGATGGGGCTTTGCTTGTTTATGTGGCCCAATTTCTGGTGTGGTATAGATTGCTGCCAGTCTGGGGGCTGGGGCCCCCTGACCTAAAGAATAAAATCTAGAGATGGATTGCAAGTTGACTCCTAATGTTAACATAGTTATGCAAGATTGGGAAATGCTTATGTATTTGATTTGTATTGTGCCTTTTCCTCAATGAAGGCAGTTAGACTTTTGACTGATCAAGAGCACTTTTTTCTCATCACAAGTAAGCATCCATCTTGTCAAGGTTCTCTAGATTCCAAGTGCCTCATTAAAAAATTGGCTTACTAAGCTCTGAGATATTATTCAGCTAGATTAGACAAGAACGAAGTCATATGCCCACACATGATTTGCTACTGCTTTAGGTAGAGGTCAAAGTATTATGTATACAGGTCTGTGCTTCAAATCTAGGCATTTTCTTCCTACCTTTCCAGGTCAATGAAACTTTAGACTTAATCTGTGTTGACATAATCTTTTTCTCTAGTAACTGTTGACTCTTTATCAGCTTTATTCTTTAAAAACCGATGTATATAGTCTACATGAATTTATGCATAAGCAATATCAAACAAATACTTAAACAGCTTTTTTGGATTTTAACCATTATTGTTAGCAATGAGTTGAAGCAATTGCATGGACTCAGGGTTAGTTATTGAGAAACAAGAATTATATATTTCAAATATTAAAAGGAAGATGTCTTGATAAACCTGCTGTTCATCAACAGGAATAATAGATCTATTATCTGATGCTATTGAGGTGTACTGCTTATAGCAAATTACTATTCTACTCCATGGAAACACTTCTGCATTTCTGCTGAGAAAAGAAAAGCTGTAAAGACACAAGCAATGCAAAACTCAGGGCATTAAGATGGCACATTGACTTGGTATTCTACTATTGGAAAAGGGCGCAGTCCTTCATTTCTCAATGCAGTGTGAAATAGTATCTAGTTACTTAAATTGGTTTAGATGACTATCAAGATTGCTATTTTTATGCACTTCTTTCACTGGAAATCATATTCACTTGCAAAGTGATTACATCAGCAAAGCTCTCTGGATACCAAGGTCAAGCTGGATTGCTTGTGAATAAAGCAATTCAGAGAAGTAGAGGACGGACATGAAAGAGAAAATCCAAAGGATATTGTTGTGTATGTACCATAGTTAATAAATTATGAGCTTGAGGTAAAGTGCAGGGTTCTGGCCCTGCACTTCTGATTGGCTGTTAGGCGGCCAGATCGGATTGGTTAGTCTGAGGAATCCGGTTGGCCCTTAACAGAGAATTCTTATTGGTTAAAAGAGCTAGCGTTCATAGCTCGTTATTGGACAATTCTCACAAGGGTTGCCTATATAAGGCAGAGTTCACTGTTGTTGTTTTGAGAAGTCACTATGCAAATAAAGAGCTGAAAGTTCACTATTCAGAGGCTGTCTCCATTTACTCCGACCCATGTTCAGTACTTAACACTGGCGACGAAGGTGGGATGTGGAGACGTCTGAACCGAAGAAGCCAGGAAGCAATACCGAGCACGTGACAGACGACGCCAACAACGGAACCATATCCGGCGGCATCGTACCACCCGCTCCGTTCGGTCCGAACCAAGAGGATTGGGAATCCTACATGGATCACTTCCAAATGTTTCTCGAAACGAATAACTTGAAGGACGCCACACCAGCAAAGAAAAGGGCACTGTTCCTGACGCATTGCGGCCCAGCCGTATTTAAGATGGCTAAAGCACTCGCCAAACCTCGAGAAATGAAAGCCATGAGCTGGGATGACCTCGAACCCATCCCGAGAGACCATTACGCGCCAACCGTGCCAACGCTCGAGAGACGCCACGAGTTTTATCAGAGGAACCAATGAAAAGGGGAAAGCGTGGCCGATTTCGTGGCGGACATCCGAAATTTAGGGGGCCTCTGCGGGTTCACCGATTTAGAAGAGGCACTAAGAGATCGAATAGTTCTGGGACTAGATGCACTAGGCATGCAAAGCAAGCTGATGGCGAAAGGCGACATCAGCCTTGCTGACGCCATCGCTGAAGCCACGGCAGCAGAGGCAACCAAAAAGTCGGCTGCACAACTACGGCGAAGCCGCACTCCGGTACCACCACCGACAAGCGACATTTTATCCAAGCCTGAAGGACAGCTCGCGATGACGCACCACAAGGACCTCTCTTCATTGTCAGACAGCGACGAAGAAGGGGTCCATCGACTGCGGTCCGACCGGAACCCTCGCCCGAAGCCCTTACATCCTTGCGCTGGCTGTGGAGCAAACCATGCCAGGTCCGAATGCAAATTTCGCGACGCACTCTGCCATGAGTGCGGGAAACGAGGCCACATCGGCCAGGTCTGCCGCAGCTTACCAGGACTCAGCCAGGCCTCAAAAGGGGCTAACTGTCGCCAATTGACAGGAAACCGTCCTGTAAGGTGAGAGCCAGTAAACCACTCCTGCAGAAATTGAGCTTTACAGAGAGAAGAGGCTCACCATACTATCACTATTGGTCACACCTTGGCTTTAGACACTAAGAAAATCCGAGTCACTGTAGCCATCGAGAACCAGCCTTGCCACATGGAGGTTGACTCGGGATCGTCCCTCTCAATGGTGTCCTGGAAGACACTCAAGCAACTCATCCCCACAATTCAACGCCAAGACCTCCAATTTCAACGCCTCATCCTCAAGGACTACCAAGGGAATCGAATCCCCGTTGTCGGGTCCTGCCGAGTCCAAGTCTCCTTCAAGAAGCATACAGCGTACTTACCTCTAACGGTCATCGATAGAGATAGGCCTAGCCTACTAGGCCTCCAATGGTTCGCGCCACTCGGCATTGAAGTGGCCGGCGTGAACTGAGTCGGTGGTTGTGAGTGGGAGGAAGACCTTATCTCTGAGTTCAGTGACGTCTTCGCGGACAGCTTAGGCGAGTATAAGGGGACCCCAATCTCATTCAGTCTAGATCAAAAAGTAGCCCTCATTCGCTTGAAGCTCCGTTGAGTTCTGTTCGTTCTTAAAGCAAAAATTGATGAACAACTCGACAAGCTAATTGCTCAAGGGGTGTTGAAGCCCATCGATCACTCTCCATGGGAAACCCCTATTGTAACACCCATTAAGCCAGACGGGTCAATCCGAATTTGTGGGGACTACCGGGCCACTTTGAACCACGCCCTTCAGCAGAATGCGTATCCAGTTCTGGTGGTGCAGCACCTCCTCCATTCCTTGGGGGGCGGGAAGGTTTTCGCTAAATTGGATTTAGCTCAAGCTTATCAACAATTACCATTGGATGAAAAAACAGCTCAAGCCCAAACAATTGTAATGCATAGGGGTGCCTTTAAATGTACCCGATTGCAATTCGGAGTTAGTGTAGCCCTGGGGATCTTCCAGAGCCTTATGGAAAGGTTATTAAAAGGAATCAAGGGCGTGGTCCCTTATTTTGATGATGTATTAATTGCAGCCCCTACCAAAAAAATCTTACAGGACCATTTGAAATGCGTCCTAAAAAATTTTCAAGAGGCCGGACTTAAGGTGAAAAAAAAAAATGTCAATTGTATACTGACAATGTTGAATTTCTAGGGTACCGGATTGATAGCCAGGGCATTCATCCTACCGAGAGTAAATTAAAAGCGATCAAAAACGCTCCCAGGCCACGCAACAAGGCCGATCTCCAGGCATTCTTAGGCCTCATTAATTTCTATAATGTATTTTTACCGCACAAGGCAACTGTCGCTGAACCGTTACACCGATTATTAGATAAGAAAGCATTGTGGGTATGGGGTTACCGGGAAGAGCAAGCGTTCTGGAATGTTAAAAAACTGCTCACATCTGACTCTGTACTAACCGTATATACTCGAGTATAAGTCGACCTGAATATAAGCCGAGGCACCTAATTTAACCACAAAAAACTGGGAAAACTTATTGACTCGAGTATAAGTCGAGGGTGGAAAATGCAGCAGCTACTGGTAAATTTCAAAAATAAAAATAGATGCCAATAAAAACTTTCACTAGGACAGTTGAGAATAAGTTTGATGTTCACAATTTCCTCTTTGAAAGAGACCAGTAAATAGGGAACAAGAAGATGAAGAAAAAGAAGTGTGTTTTTTCACACTTTTCACAAGTGAACAAAAATGGCATCATAGGAACAAGCTTATTCTTAGCCCAAAGGTTTGTTTCTGATTTCTTCCCTGATTTAAGGGAAATTTGGGAAACGATCTCACTATCATGAAAGGTTTGATTGATTCACTAACCCAAAAGATGATGATGACAGTGGTAGGCAGGAGTCACTCTCTCCCTTGCAAGAAAAAACCAAGAGCCGTTCTTATGATATCTCTCTCTCTCTCTCTCCCCCTCCTCCCCCTCCTCCCCCTCCTCCCGAGTGGACTGAAAGCAGCTGGAGCTGAGGAAATGAAACTGAGTGGAGCGACCTCGGCTCGCGTTGCTTTTTCAGCCTAGAGCTCAGAAAAGCCTCCCCCTCCCATGCTTAAAAGTTGCAAAGGAAACACGGAAGCGGCTGCCCAGCTTCGGAGCTCCACACCATTTTCTTTTCAGAGGGGAATCAGACTCGAGTATAAGCCGAGGGGGTTTTTTTCAGCACAAAAAATGTGCTGAAAAACTCGGCTTATACTCGAGTATATACGGTATGCAGTATAACGAGACTTTGCCATTAGTTATAACCTGCGATACATCGCCTTTTGGGGTGGGCGCCATTTTGAGCCATGTACTGCCTAATGGGAACGAAGCCCCTGTTGCATACTTTTCGAAGACTCTTTCACAAGCAGAGCGGAACTATGGACAAATTGATAAAGAAGCCCTCACAATCGTTTCAGCTGTAAAAAAATTTCATCAATATGTGTTTGGAAGGACATTTACCATTATAACTGACCACAAACCGTTGCTAGGGATAATAGCCGGGGACAAGCCAACCCCCTATATATTATCCCCTAGAATGACCCGATGGTCAGAATTCCTAGCTGCTTATAATTATCGCCTGCAATATCGCCCGGGGAAAGCCATTCCCCACGCCGAAGCGTTAAGCCGAGCACTGCTTCCAGAGACTCTCGATGATCTGGCACCAACGGCAACCACGTTGCAGATCGAAACACTCAACTCGCCACCTATGACCGCCCGAGACATCGCGAGAGAAACCAAACGACACCACACTCTAGCTCGAGTCCTAGGCTGGGTAGAACGTGGATGTCCATTGGACCAAGTACCAGATGACTTTGCACCATTCAAATCTCGACAGACTGAACTTTTTTCCCCAAAAGACTGTATCAACTGGGGCGATAGAGTCGTTGTCCCAGAGCGACTCCAGAAGACGCTGCTGCGAATTCTGCATGAGGGTCACCCCAGCATTGTGCGAATGAAGGTGCTTGCACAAAGCTACGCATGGTGGCCGGGCATGGACTGGCAAATCGAGCAGTGGGTTAAAGCGTGTTCCAATTGTCAACAAGTCAGCAATGCCCCACCAAAAGCCATGCCTACTGAATGGGAGACGCCACGTGGACCCTGGTCCAGAATCCACCTGGATTTTGCGGGGCCAACCAAGGGCTATACCTTCCTGCTGACAGTCGAAGCATATTCCAATTGGTTAGAAATTCATCATATGATGGCTACGACCTCCGAGGCAGTCATCAAGATTCTAAACAAACTCTTTGCAACCCACGGATTGCCAGATGTCCTGGTGTCCGATAACGGGCCACAGTTTACGGCACTAATGTTCAAGCAGTACCTCGCTGACCGCGGCATCCGCCATGCGCTCACCTCACCTGCGCACCCTGCGACCAATGGCCGAGCTGAACGCATGGTCCAATTTGTTAAAAAGACTTTGCAAAAAGTGGACTATGACAATATCAATGACAAGGTCAACCAAATTCTCTTTTTGCAACACATAACTTCACATAGCGTCACCGGCAGAACTCCCGCCGAACTACTGATGGGACGAAGACTCCGCTCCCACCTCGACCGGTTGCACCCTGCTTACGAACCAGAAAAGCCAATAGGATCCAGCGGCCGCTGTCGCACCTTCCAGGTAGGAGACCTCATTTACGCACGGAGCTTATCGGGCAACCCGTTATGGATAGAGGCGACAGTAATACAAGTGACCGGCCCTAAATCCTACGTAGTGAAATGCTGTGACAATAAACTGTGGAAACGGCATATCGACCAATTACGGTCATGACTCACAACGGCCAATCAACAATTCCCCCATGACCAAACCGAGGGGGGGGAGGTACGGAAGAAGATGAAGTTTCAGGGAATCTGCTCGAAGGGAGCAACGAACTAAGTGATACTCAGGAAATGGAGCAGGAAGGAGAAACGTTTGCACCACAAGAAATTGCAGCTGAGCAAGAAGCAGAACCACTGCCAAACAACAATCTACCTCAACAGGATTGCAACCAACCAATCCAACGAAAATCCGAAAGAGTTAAAAGACAACCGTCCTATCTAAGGGACTATATAACTACACCATAATTAAGAAGCCAGGGGGAAGGGGTGTTGTGTATGTACCATAATTAATAAAGTATGAGCTTGAGGTAAAGTGCAGGGTTCTGGCCCTGCACTTCTGATTGGCTGTTCGATCGGATTGGTTAGTCTGAGGAATCCGATTGGCCCTTAACAGAGAATTCTTATTGGTTAAAAGAGCTAGCGTTCATAGCTCGTTATTGGACAATTCTCACAAGGGTTGCCTATATAAGGCAGAGTTCACTGTTGTTGTTTTGAAAAGTCACTATGCAAATAAAGAGCTGAAAGTTCACTATTCAGAGGCTGTCTCCATTTACTCCGACCCATGTTCAGTACTTAACAGATATAGCACTGTATCATTAAGCTACATCACAGCTAATTTATTTCATAAAATCTGGTTTCCCCATCAGGAAGCATGCCAGGTTAATTTTCCACTGCCATCTCCATCCCAAGATAAATGAACAATTGGGATATAGTTTTTGGAATTCTTCATTTTAAGCTTGTTAGTTATTATGCTTTTCAAGATCACAATCCTATAAAGTGTAGCATAACAGTTACCTGAGTGCATCCAGTAAAAACTTTTTTTAAAAAAAAATAAAGTGGACAAATCCATTTTAGAATAGGGGGTTAACAACCCCATGCATAGGCAAGAGACCCTACCATTCTGGAGAAGTGGCTCTCCTAATCCCTTTTTAAACACATCCAGTGATGCTCATGTTAAGTCTGTTAAGTTGCAGGAATGAGACTCAGCACACCAGCATGATCGTCAATTGTTTTTATTTCTTTCTAGGACTGAGTGCCGAAGAAACCATGGCAGCCCTTTTTATAGTCAGGCTGCTCATGGCTGTGGCCAGTGACGGCTCCTCAAATTTCCTACCACCACAGACTGACCAGTTGCAGGTGAATATGCTAATACATAAAACCCCTCCCAAGCTGGTCCAGTCCAACCAATCTGAGCCTTGCCTACCATACGTAATCACATAGGTAGACAGGGCTTTTATGGATCCGACTGGACCTGAGAAATTCAGTCGCGGGTTGGCCTCTGGATTGTTCGGACGGATCTGTTCTTCCCTCTGTCCGTCTTCTTGGAACCTCCTGGAAGGTTGAGTCAGCCATGCCACTCCCGCCAAGGACTGCTTTCCTGCTATCTTTCTGGACCTGTTCCTGTCTCCCCAACCTGCCTTCTTCCCTGGTCTCAGGTATGTGTTTGCTTTTCCCGACCGGGGCTAGTGTTAGTAGTGGTTGTTGCGTAGTTGTCAGGGTTTGTTCTGTTATTTCTCTCGTTTGTGGAGGATCTCCCCCTCCCTTTCTACTTGTGTTTTGTGTGTTTGAGGGGTCTACCCCTCTTCTCTGGTTATGTTTTGTTTGCTTGAGGGGTCTACCCCCCTTCCGTGGGTCTGTTTAGGTTTCCCTTCGTGACTCTAGATCTGAGCTGGTCTATGTGTCTCTTCCAGCTCCTCCCATCCTCAGTGTCTACCCTGTATGAACGTGGTCCAGTTATCTGGTTCACTTTTGCTGGTATCCACAATGGTTCCACCATGAGATTTTTTTGCATATATTGGGTCCCTTGTTGAAATGTGCAGCAATTACTGGAAGAGTCTACTGGTTTTTCTGGGCTATATGTGAGGTGTAGACTGTCTAGGTGTGATCTTAGTTTCCTCCCCATTAGTAACTATGCTGTACTTTTATTTGTTGTGGCACTGGGTGTCATGTGCTGAATGCTTAGTAGTTTATCTATCTTTTCTTGGGTGTCCCCAGTCTTTTCTAATCTTTCCTTCATGTACGGTACCATGCGTTATGCCCACCTGTTCGTGGCTGGGTGTCCCGGTGCTGTCAGTGCATGCCTTATCCCATGTTGTGCTAAAAACCCCTCGAATGTTGTTGCCGTGAATTGTGGACTGTTGTAGGATAAAATTAGATTCGGCAATCCATTTGTTGCAAAAAGTTTCCTGAGTTGTCTAATGATGGCTTCTGTTGCAGTGGAGTGCATGATGCTTACCTCTAGCTATTTGGAGTAAGCATCTATGACTGCTAAAAATGTATGTCCTCTGGTTGGGCCTGCAAAATCAATTTGTAGTCTTGACCATGGCCCCCTTGGTGTTTCCCATTCATGTTTTGGTGCTGTGGGGAGTGTTGGCCTAGATTCCTGGCAGTGTTTACACGTTGCCTCCTAGTTCCCTATTTCCTTATCCATCCCTGGCTACCATACATAACTTCTTGCTTGGGTGTCCCTCATGTAACAATTCAAGTATGCGTTTCCTTAAAACGTCCAGTATGACCACCTGATCCCCCCATAGTATGCACCCCTTCAGCATTGAGAGTTCTGTTTGTCTATTCTGGAATGGTTTGCTGGTCTCGTCGCTCTCAGTTTCTGGCCATCCTTTTCCTACCCAATTTAAAATCTGCGCCAGGGTTTTGTCTCCAGCCATTTCCCTAGCGATGTCTGCTGCCATTACCGGTAGGCTTTCTAATGTCTCTATTTGAAGGGTTGATGTGGTTGGTGTTGGGTCACCTTCTATGTCAGGTAGAGGGCAATGGCTAAGCACGTCAGCATGATTTATGTCCTTTCCGTGTCGGTAGGTTAAATTGTAGTTGTAGGCAGACAAAAACTCCGACCACTGCATCATTCCTGGTGACGTATGTTAGGTATGGCTTTGTTTCCTGCGATGATGCCCAGGAGTGGCTTGTGGTCTGTGACTAGTGTGAGAGTTCTCCCGTAGATATATTCGTGGAATTCTGGTGACAGCGACCAATGCCTCTTTGTCTAGTTGGCTGTAGTTCCACTCTGGCTTTGACAGAGTCTTTGAATAGAATGCAATGGGTGCTTCTTTCCCAACTGGTAATACATGGATGAGTATAGCACCAATGCCAAAAGGTGATGCATCGCAAGTTAGTGTTATTGGAAGTGTTTCACTGTATTGTATTAGTACCCGGTCTGATGTGATCAAGTTTTTTATTTCCTGGAATGTCAAGCAACCTGTGTAGTGGTTCCATAATGGTTGCTTTCTGTGGTAGGAATATATTATAAAAGTCCTAAGAAAACTTGCAGATCAGTTTTATTTGTGGTCTGGGGATTCTGGTATATTTTTTTGAATTTTACTTTAAATTGTCTGGTACCTACTACGGGAATTTTGTTTCCTTGGTAATCTTCCAGCGTGTTTCTTTCGAGTCCTTTCCGGCTTATGTCTGGTAACCATCTTTTTATGGAGCCCCACGATACCATTGATAAGTATGAGCCTGAGTCCATTTCCATCTGGCATGGCTGGCCTTCTACAGTGACCTGGACATATACTTTCCTGGCGTTTGTCGTGTTGGAGTGTCTGATGGTCACCGTTTGGTGTGTTTCATCTCTTCCATTGCTTGTTTCTTTCCCTCGCCTGTTTCTGTTATTTTGATTCCAGCGGCTCCATGTTTGTTTCTCCCTCTCTCGGGGGGGTGTTCCACCTTTGTCTAGGGCCATAGTTTTTCCTTGATCGGCATGCCCTAGCAATATGTCCCCGCCTTTCACAATGTTTGCAGATCGTATCTGGGAAATGGTGTTGTAACTATGTATCATTCATGTGATTGCAACTATGTATCATTCAAACATTGCAACATTGTATCATTCACGTGTAAACATTAGACTTCTGTCTCTTCAGTGATCTTTGCCAGGCACGTACAAGGGACGGGGAGATAAACATCTGTCAATAAAGCATGGTATCCTAACTGACCTGAACTGTTGTAAATCACGCACATCCTGTTAACCTGGTATCCTAACTGACCTGAACTATTGTAAATCACGCGCATCCTGTTTAACCTGGTATCTTAACTGACCTGAACTATTGTAAATCTTGTATATCCTGTTTGACTTGGGCTCTGAAAAATTTCACCCCCCTTGTGAAAAAGCATAATAAAAGAGCACGTACCAAGACATTCTGGGCACGCTCATCCCGAGGAAACCTCGTCTCTTGTCGTTTCTCTCTCCCTCGCTCCCTTTCATGAGCCGCCCATCAGATGCGGGATGGCAGATACCGCATTCTGGTGATCCCGACGTGATTCCCTAAGGGGGATACGCAGCGGCGCGCCCATATCTTATTCGCTCGGTGGGAGCTGTGCATCGCCAGGCCTGGCACATTCATCGGATCTGAAAGACGGTCTCGACTTTCGTAAGTATGGGTGGAGGCTTTTCTCAACAGGAGAAGGAATTGAGAGAGCTAGTTGCTTCTTCTTCTAAATACACTGCTAATTTAAAGGGCTCTCCTATAAAAAAGAAACCTATTGCTACATTATTGGCCTATGTGTGGCAACATTGTCCCAATTATTCTGAGGAAGGGTCCTTAAAAATTTCCAATTGGCAAAAAATTGGTGAACATCTCCATAGTCCTCCTCGTGCACCTATTGGCATTTTGGCCACTTGGAGGAAAATTATGGAGGCTTTAAAAGTCCATTATAAAATAGAAGCAGGGAGTGTGTTTGAATCTCCCCTGCCAAGTTATGATAACTTTTCAATTTTCCCTAACTCAGGCAGAAGCTGCTGCCATTATTCAACAATGCCCCAAATGTAGTAAGCAAGGACATTCCATTCCCATAGGAGTAAATCCTAGAGGGTTAAAAGCTTGTGAAATTTGGCAAATGGATGTAACTCAATATCCGCCTTTTGCCCCTTGGAAATATTTGCACGTTTCAATAGATACATATTCAGGATTTATTCTGGCTACTCCTCAAAGGGGAGAAACTGTAAAACATGTCATCAATCATTCAATTCATACCTTTGCCTCGCTGGGATGTCCAAAAGAAATCAAAACAGACAATGGATCTGCCAAGACAAGTTCTGCTTTTCAGGACTTCTGTAACAGATGGGATGTAATCCACAAGTTTGGGATTCCCTACAACAGCCAGGGGCAGGCTATTAAGCTATTGTGGAACGGGCAAACTTGTCTCTGAAAAATGCTCTTGATCGATATTCGTTGCGGGAAAAACCCCCAAACCTCCCAGCATTGCAAAATTCTCTTAATATTTGTCTTTACACTTTAAACTTTCTCAATCTGACTGGCATTCCTCCCACTTCTGCTGCTTCTCGTCATTTTTCCTCCCCCTCACCCCCACCTAACAGACCTCTGGTATATTATCGCAGATTGCCAGATCCTGCCTGGCAGGGTCCCGCTGAGCTTCTCACTTGGGGACGAGGCTACGCTGCGATCTTACTGCCAGACAAAACCACTCTCTGGATCCCTGGTCAGGCAGTAAGACCCTATCATGGGAATTCATCTGCTACATCTGTATCTTAAAACTCTTCCTGATATTCTCACCTATATCTTCTTTGCAATTTCTACCTTACTTCAACAAAACCTATGCTTCCTGTCAAAAGACTATTCGTGTTAAAATCATTTCATTAACAGAAGGCTATTATACTTGTTCCATGTGGGTACGTCATGAAAATGCTACCCGTAGCTTTCACTCTGTCACTTCTGTTTTGTTTACAGAACACTCTACCACTCGCTCTTTTGTTCCTTCTTTACTCTTCCTATGGAAAGGAACCTTAAAATCTTTTCCTCTATTCAATCTAAAACATAGGGGGACCCAAATGTCCTTTTATTGTATCATGGGTTTCCCCACCCCAACTAACATCCTTGATGAATTACCAAATTAATCTTTATTGTCATTATTGTAATTATTATCCTTTTTCTATTAATTGTATTCCCTCCTCATCTCGTAAATGTTCTACAACTAACTTGTCCATAGCCCTCTCTCCTGCTTGTCATGTTTTTATATACCCGACCTCTGATCCTGTCAACAAGCGACGCTTCAAAAGAACTGTCCATGATGATCCGCAGAAGCCTCATAGAAGAGATAATATTGCCTGGACTATAACTGACTTTCAAAAAGTTCGTTTAAGTTCTACAACCAATTTCTCTTGCATAGAAGACTTCTACCCACCACTTCAATTCGATTTGGCAGACGCACCCACACAACCAGGGGATATCCTGCAATCCACACCACTGCAGGAGGAACTTTAACATCACGCCTGAAAGGAATGTATTTTATCTCTGGCAATAATTTTGTTTGGACTTGTTACAATGGTTTCATGGCATGTATCCACGGGGATGAAATTGTTAAATCCAAATCATTTTTGCATTCAAGTATGGCTTGTGTGTATAACTCTGATGATTTTATATCCCTACAGGTATCCATGGAACACCCCCTCTCTTGCAAAATCGTAAAGATTTAGATCTGTTATTTTTAAAACAAGGGGGATTGTGTGCTGCACTTAAAGAAGAATGTTGTTTTTATGCTGATAGCAGGGGGGTCGTGTTGGATTCTATGAATGAATTAGAAAAACGCTTAAAAGATAGAGAAAAAGAAAGGTTAAACATGTATAATTGGTATCAAGGTTCGTTTTCTATTTCACCATGGCTTACAACCTTTTTAACTGCATTGGCAGGACCATTAATAATCATTATATTGATATGTATTATAGGACCTTGTTGTTTTAATAGAATATTGCAATTTTTGAAAAATCAATTATCCTCCATAACTGCTAATGTTAATGTGTTATTGCAAGCTCATGTTATGTCTTTAACACCGGATGAAAAAATATCATTGCTGAGTTACCGATCCTTGGACAACCCTGACGCTGACGGGTCGCACTCCTGCCTAGATGACGGGGACGGCGAACATTTCAGAAAAATAGTTCCTGTCTTCTTGGATGAGGAAGAAGACTCGTCATAAATAATAAAAACAGAGGAGATGTTGTAACTATGTATCATTCATGTGATTGCAACTATGTATCATTCAAACATTGCAACATTGTATCATTCACGTGTAAACATTAGACTTCTGTCTCTTCAGTGATCTTTGCCAGGCACGTACAAGGGACGGGGAGATAAACATCTGTCAATAAAGCATGGTATCCTAACTGACCTGAACTGTTGTAAATCACGCACATCCTGTTAACCTGGTATCCTAACTGACCTGAACTATTGTAAATCACGCGCATCCTGTTTAACCTGGTATCTTAACTGACCTGAACTATTGTAAATCTTGTATATCCTGTTTGACTTGGGCTCTGAAAAATTTCACCCCCCTTGTGAAAAAGCATAATAAAAGAGCGCGTACCAAGACATTCTGGGCGCGCTCATCCCGAGGAAACCTCGTCTCTTGTCGTTTCTCTCTCCCTCGCTCCCTTTCATGAGCCGCCCATCAGATGCGGGATGGCAGATACCGCAAAACGGCACTCGGAACATGGATGGTTCCCCTTGCAACTAGCACAACGAAATTCCTTCCTTTTTCCATTCTCATCTGCCCTGTTCTGAACAGAGTTGAATTACCCTTTCTTCTACCTCATCGTCTTCCCATGGGGACTCGATGTCCTCATGATGGGTTATGGTGGTGTTTTGGGGGGTTTCTGCTGGCACTTTGTTCATTTTCCACATGGCAGCCGCCAATTTCTGCGTGGCTTCTGCCGCGGTAGCTTCTTCTATTGCTTCTTGGAGCATTATTTTGGGTTTTGTTAATAGTTGACCCTGTAGTGTAAGATCCCTCAGTCCCAAGACCACTCAGTCTCTCATGTCTTCATCCATATTTAAGAATTCACATTCTCCGGCGATGTCCCTCAGCGTTGCAACAAAATCGCTGATGCTCTTGCCTTCTTTTTGGTCGCGATAAAATTCATGTCTTTTGATGAGGCAGGAGATGGTGTGTAGTGAGCCCTCAATATTCTTTCCAGGTCCAGCCAGGCCATTGTTTTCACATCAGTGGGTGCCGCTAGAGCTTTTTGAATACCGCGGGCCTGCAATGGGTGAGGAAGATGGCTCTCTTCCTGTGTTTGGATATATTATGGAGGTCACTCCCTCTGAGGAACATGAGGAATTGGTTGATGTACGATTCCCAGTCTTTGGTTGCTGGATCAAACGGTGCGGGTACCATGCTGTTTCCGGCCATTTCGTCTCGATGTGTTGCCGGTGTTTGTCAGTCACCATGTGCTTGCTGGTTCCCTTTGTCTCAGAATCCCATCTTCGTTGCCAGTGTTAAGTCACGGGAATGAGACTCAGGACACCAGCATGATCGTCAATTGATTTTATTTCTTTCTAGGACTGAGCGCTGAAGAAACCGCAGCAGCCCTTTTTATAGTTGGGCTGCTCACAGCTGTGGCCAGTGACGGCTCTTCAAATTTCCCACCTCCAAAAACCAACCAATTGCAGGTGATTATGCTAATACATAACAGTGCACCCACAACTTTTGGAAGCAAGCTGTTTCACTGATTGTTTCACTGTCAGGAAGTTTCTCCTTAGTTCTAAGTTGGATTTCTCCTTCCTAAACTTCCGTTATTTCTTGTCCTACCTTAGTTCAGATGTTTTGGAAAATAGGCTGACAGTTTTCCAAATGGGGTTTTACGAAAGCAGTATAAAGTGGAATTAAAACTTCATGTGACCTTGATACTATCGTTCTGTTGATGCAGCCCAGGACTGCATTAGCTTTTTTGGCAGCTATAGCATATTGCTGGCTCACATGTAAGTGGTTGTTCACTAGGACTCCAGGATCCCTCTCACTGTTACTGTTGTTGAGTCATGTCCTACCAATTCTATGCATGTGCATTTGATTTTTTTTGCCTGTGTGTAAAATCTTACTTTTCTCACCACTGAATTGCATTTTGTTGGATAGGGCCCAGTGTTCAAGTCTTTCAAGATCCAGAAGGATCTTGAGCCTATTTTCTAAAGTGTTGGCTATTCCCTCTAGTTTGGTGTTGTCTGCAAATTTGATGAATTCCTATTCTATACCTTGATCTAAATCATTTATGAAGCTGTTAAAGAGTACTGAACCTTGGTCGCCCCACTGTATGCTTCCCTCTATGTAAATATTGCTCCATTGAGGACTACACATTGAGTGTGGTTGATCAGCCACTTATGAATCCATACAGTGGTGATGCTGTCTATCTCACATTTTTCTGTTATATCTTCCCAAGAAATAGATGATGGTCTTTGTCAATTGCCTTATGGAAGTCCAAGTATACTATGTCCACAGCATTTCATTGGTCCAGTTTAGCCACCTTGTCAAACAATGCAATAAGGTTTGTTTAACATAATTTCTTCTTGACAAACCCATGCTGGTTTTCAATATTAGCCTTGCTTGTTTCTAAGTGTTTGCAGATCTGTTGCTTGATTATCTTTTTCAAGATCTTCCCAGGGATTGATGTCAAACTGATTCATTTGTAGTTTCCTGGTTGCATTTTTTAAAATTTTATTTTATTAAATTTATTTTATATTACATTTTAAAAATTTCATTATTATTTTATCTTTTATTTTCTTTCTTTTCTTTTTGAAGATGGGAACCAGATCAGCTCTTTTCCAGTTCTCTGGTAATTTCCCCATTTTCCAGGATCTTTGAATGATATGGGTCAATGTTCCTGAGATCACACCTGTCAGCTCCTTCAGAACTCTGGGATATACACCATCTGGTTGGTTGGTTGGTTATGGTGTATTCTTCATGGTAACAATGTGATTCTATGGAATTACATAGATGTTGTATTTAAATCTTTAAATAAATCTGAGTTATAGAAGTAAAAATTGTAAGTTGCTGAATCTGATCAGACTGTAAATCCTGCAAAATAATGTAAATAATTGAATATACCAGGAGTGAAAAAGTAGGTTAGAAGTATAAATACAAGCAATCTTTTTTTTTTTTTGAAAGTTTTATTTGGGTTTTCACAAAAACAACATACAAATAAAACATCTTTTTTGAAAATAGCATGGTCCCAGGTTATCACTTCTTCATACAGACACCAAACTCAATTTCATGCTCATATCCATATCTTATTACCGTGTTATATTTTCTACATAGTTTTTCCCCTCTTTTAATTTTCTCAACTTTATTTTAATTATCTCATCTCAATCAAATCATTATATTTATACTTTTGTCTGTCCTGTTTCAATTTCATATTATCTTTTCTTATTAAACAAATTTTTCCCTGTAGTTACCAATTGGAGAATGACACCTTTATATCTTTTAATTTTATCCATTCAAACTCTTATTTAAGCTTCAATATATACCTTTAAGATTATAGCATTCAATATAATACATAACTTCCAATCGAATTTTGCTTGGTACATTCTTAAAATACACACTATATTCTTAAAAAGAAAAAATTATATATATATATATGTAAATGAAGCACACATTCCATTCCAATTCAATTCTATCATTAATATGCATTAAAATCTTAACATCTTTAACATTTCTTTTCAATTAAATATCATACTTCCTTGGGAACACTTATAAACTTTCCATAGTTAATTCTTTTTTTCCCACATTTCTCACTTATATTTTTATAAATCATTGCTAATAATTAAAAATGTTCCCATTTAATTCTCTCAATCATTTTAATTCATTTATTTATTACCAAACATTCAACTACATTACAGTAAATATTTTATCCATCATTTTAATCATATTTTCTAAAATTATTTCTGTTTATAACAATGCTATCTTATGTCCCTTTTGCAATTAAATTTTCACCCATTATCTCTAAACAGGCTTATGGTTACAATCCTTATATCTTTTCCCTGTTTCTCCATTTCTTGTTTCTGTCTTTTACAACTTCTTTTCCTTGCCTTCTTCCCCCTCTTCTTCTCCCTCCCCTTTTTACCCCCTCATCTCTCTACTTCTAACGCTCTCATCTGTAATCCCCTCTTCTGTTGCTTTGTAATATTATACTTATCTTTCAAATTGTTCTTCTTTTTGGTTGTTTTTTCTAATCTTAAACCTTTCACTCTCTTTCCCCCCTTTTCTTTCCCCCCCCACTTAAAATTATTTGATCATTAAAGATGGTTTCTTCTTTGTCCCAATCTTCTTGTTCTGCAAGCGTTTCTTGTTGCTTCTCATAGTTCCAAATCTCCATTTCTAAGAATTGAAACATGAAACCAAAATAACTTCTCCCTTCTTGTGCGTCTTCTTTCCATTTTTTAAGTTCTGTTTTCAGTTCTTCTAAGAGTGATAACATTTTAAAAACTTTTAAACAACCATCCAGTTAATTTTAGTCATCTAGATGCAAAAACCAAAAATCACCAAGTAATCCAAATAATCCAAGGCTGTTTCTACTTGCTTCTTTTTTCCACTTTCTCTTCCTGGGGTTCTATTATTTTGTTACCAAGTTTCCATTAAAATGTATCTTTGAGGAATCTTGTTAAAATTTCACTGTAGGTTCCCTTTAATTACAGTTCCATTCCTTAATTCCAGGCAGTCTCCTCCATTTTTCCAGATCCTGCCCTTCTATTCTTTTTTTTTTTCTCCTTTCCAGCTTTTAAAAACTTTTAAATGTCCAGAAATCTTTATTTATCCCTTTGACTTTTATTTTCAGCTTTGATGCCTATTAATGTCAAAGTGGATTTTTTTTTTTCAGTTTCTTGCTTAAGTCTCTTAGCTGTCAGTATAAGGAAGGGAAGAAAAAAAAAAAACCTAATCCTTTCCCTTCTCTCTCTCCTTCGCAGCTTCAAAATCTTCTTTGGGAACATTGTTGTTAAGTTTAAATTCCAGGGTACCTTATTTGTTGCTTTTGCTGTTTGACCCAATCAACCAAAACTTTCTCTTCTTATCTTCCTCCTGCACATTCTTTTCCGGTCAAGTTCTTCTTTGTGGTGGCCATTTTTGATTACTGCTACAACTGCCTTCGGGAAAGGGAGTAATGGCCATCTGGGGAGGAGAGATGCAGCAGGCAGTCTCCCCCCTCTTCACCACCTCTATGGGGTGGCTTAGCCCCAAAACTAGCTGGCTCGGGGCACTCCAGCGGCAAGCACGGATCGAAGCCTCGTAGCGACGAGGTTTTGGTCTGCCGCTGAAGAAGCTCAAACCGGAAGCCCAAATACAAGCAATCTCTAACCACCAGCCCCAGGGTATTTCCACCGACACAAGATTACTTTGAAACCAAAGTGATGAACAGCAATTTAAAGGATTTGTTCCAGCTTCCCAATTAAGTGGCAGATTTTAGGATATGTTGTCATAGCACTTACTTAGGATCTGGCATGTTTCTTCAACACATCTGGTGTCCCGATATACATTGCAGAATTCAGCCTATGCTAGGGGCATGTATGTTCAATGGAAGACCATTTATTTGGTATAGCTTTGGTTATTCTGACAAGGAAATAGGCATGAGCTCTACATCCTTTGATCTGCATTCAAACACATTTATCTAATTACATCTCAAGTACGCCAGACATTTCAATAGTTGCATCCTATTCATGCTTCCATATAAACATAGAATCAGATGATAAATAACAAAAATAGTAAATGATGATCATAACAACTCTATTAATGCAAGGAATGTGTAAATGGTATATAGGAAGAATTTTGATAAAGTGTTGCAAAAAAGCACTGGAACAGAACCATCTATGCATCATGTTTGAGAGGATGGATGTGTTGACATCAACACGCAGGCCTGGGAAAATTAAGCATTTAAGAGCTTTATCTTTGAATGAGATAATAGACATTCATTCAAGAAGCTGCCTTAGCTTTATGGCTCATTTTGCTCCTCTGAGAGGTTGTTTGCAAAGTCTTGAAAACTGGGACATCTGAGTTAAATTGAAGATTTAGGGAGAATGACAACAAGAAGGCTGATATTTTTTCAAATAGTTTGATCTTCAAGTTAGGGTTGTATTATTATTATGCTTAATTTTAACTAACTGAACAACTAGGCTGCCTTGGAGGATCTCTGGGCCTCATTTTCTAGAATGTTCTATGGTTTCCCAAACTCCATGAGACTGAGAGATTGCAGTACATTTGGATGAAGAATAGCGTTTGACAAATAGCAATATTAATAGCATTTAGACTTATATACCACTTTACAGTGCTTTACAGCCCTCTCTAGAGTCAGCATATTGCCCCCAACAATTTGGGTCCTGTCAAATAGATATTGGGTTATTTGAAATAATGAAAAATTAGGCTTCTGACTTCATCAGCACTGTGTAAGATAGGATAAATAACTGAAATACCTTTTCATACAGGTAGTCCTCAACTTATGACCACGATTGAGCACAACATTTCTATTGTTCAGTGAGACATTTGTTCAGTGAGATTTGCCCATTTGATGACCTTTGCCCCCATTTGATGACCTTTCTTGCCACAGTTGTGAAGTTGATAAGTGATTCATTTATGGTTGATAAATGAATCTGGCTTCTGCATTGATTTTGCTTGTCAAAAAGTTGCAAAAAGGGATCACATGATGCAGCAACGGTCATAAGTATGAGCCAGTTGCAAAAAATCTGAATTTTGATCACATGAGCATGGGAATGCTGCAAAGGACGTGTGAAAAATTGTCATAAATCACTTTTTTTGGTGCCGTTGTTTTGAAGTCACTAAATGAAGTCAAGGACTACCCGTAGTTCCTTCTACATTGCTTCCTAAAACAAAAGAAAAGGAATTTGGGCCAAGATATTTGGATAGGAAACCAGCTATTTTATTTTATTTTGGACTACCTTGAATCTAAGTGACCTTAGTGATTCTGCAATAGAGCAAGTATCTCCAGTGTAGAGGTACTTCAATGTATCTTAGTCAAGACTACTGAATAATGCCAGGAATGGCATTCTGGGCAACAAAGCCCCAAGGTGTTAGGCTAAGTTTGCAAAATTCTATCAATGTAGCTTGACAATAAATTAGAATTAGCTCATCTGATTCCTATCTGGTTTACCTGGCTAGGCTGACATCAAGAGCCATTGTCGTGCAGTGGTTTGAATGCAGTATTGCAGGCTAATTTTGCCAACTACCAGCAGTTCGATTCTGATGGGCTCAAGATTGACTCAGATTTTCCTCTTTCTGAGATTGGTAAAAGGAGGACCCAGATTGTTGGGGGCAATACGCTGACTCTGTAAACCACTTAGAGAGGGCTGTAAAGCACTGTGAAGTGGTATATAAATCTAAGTGCTATTGCTATGCTATTGCTTCATCCTTTCAGCTCAAAATTTTCACAAGTCATCATTAAAATAAAAAGTATTTCTTAGACAAATATATAAATCTAAGTGCTATTACTATAGCTTTCAACGTTGCATGTCGGAAAGTATAATCTCTCCCTCCACATTTCTTTTTACATCATGAGAACCTAGGGAAGGTCTCTTCAGAGCCTCTTGTCTCACCCACTATCCAGGTGAGATCTATGCTGTCTCTATCTGACCATTCTCTTGGCAATGTCTCTTGGCTCAATCTGCCATGTTCTTTTCCAACATGTGCTCATCTGAGGTCCTCCATCTTCATATATCATAAACTCCTCAATAAACTAAAATGTTTAACAGAGGTCTTCTCCTGGTTAGTTTGGATCAGTGGTGCTATTCTACTGGTTTGGTCCAGTTCTGCCATACTGGTAGTGCCAAAGATTGGCTGAGACTGAACCGGTTCTCTCTGAGGAGCTGATGTTGGGCCCACTCACCTGCCTGGGCTCCCATACTGACCATTATTCCCTGCTTTTGAAGTGCAGCTGCTTTGCGCGGCACAGCAGATTGCCGCGCGTCACCTATTGAAGCTATAGAAATTGCAGGAGGTGAGTAGGAAAACCTCTGTGCATGCACAGTGCTTTTTTGGCATGCACGCATGTGCAAAATGTGTGTGTGCATGCAAAGTGCACTCACCAAGCCACATCCACCAAACTGGTGGTAAACCTCTTTGAAACCCACTACTGGTTGGATACACATGGGAAAGAGGTGGTGCTGAGGAAAAGCATACATCCCAATAGTAAATTACTCCTTTTGATATCACATGGAGATATATCACATATATTCATCTGTTACTTCCTTTAACTCAATTATTTTAACTGACCTTTAAAAATGTTACAATTAAATTTTCTTTTTGGTATATTTTAAGAGGCTTTATATATTAATATTAAAAATTAGATGCAAACTGTGTAACAAAAAAAGAATATTACTGTTGAGTAAAAGCCAATATACATTGAAAGAATATGTATTAATCTCTTATATTCCACACTACATACAGTAGATGGATATACCTACAATATAAATTAAAAGGGAAAAAGATTGAAAGAAGACAAATGCAAACAGAAAAGATTGAAAAAAATAACTAATTTACTAACTACCTGTTAATAGGTATGCCAAAGTTATTACTAAAAATGTCAGAATATTCACATATTGAAATTGTGTTACACTCTTCTATTTCATTAGTATGATTCATCACACAGTCAGGCAACTTAGGCTGGATTTGACACTTTTATCTACCTATTGAGTTTTTTTTCAAAGGATCTGGGATAGACATGTTGTTTGATGGTGTTAAAGGTATCCTCACAGGATGTAAGCTTTTTCTGACTAAAACTGCCTTCTAAAATGTCTTCAACTGGTACTCCAGTTGTTTTGGACTCAAAAGTGCCTATTATTATTATTGGTACTAATCTTATGAGTTATTGCTCAATTATATTTATTCAAATTTTAATTAATGAATTAAAATTAGACCACATGGAATAATATTGTCCAGTCTTGCCTCAACTCTGATTTATAGCTTATTCAAAAGCTAGTACATTTTTCATTTTAATTTGACTGTTTTGAACTGCTTTTATAAATTTAGGGTAGTATAATGATTTCATTACATTTGGAAACCACACAAGCTGTTATGAGAGCATGATTAGAAGAGGCAATCAATTTCTATAATAAGCAGGCAAACCTCTTTGATATCCTTTTGCTTTTGGGCAAACAGTTTCTTCTTTGGTCAATGTTTGTCCTCCCGTTTTCAAGATCTGCATTCTAATTTTTAAAAGTCCATGTAATTGAAGCTTTGCTCTCTCTCTCTCAACGCTTTAGCTCATGCCGGGGGTTTCAAGTTATGAGATAAAATAGAGAAGCAGCAGGAGATCCAGGAAATAAGCTACAGAGTTCATTGTTTCCTCTCCATGTTTCACCGGGGTGTGTGTGAAAGCTTTATACAGACGTTGGCTGCTTTTTCCTGTCATTTGCACCGGACAAAGATTTGGCCTAGTCTTCCTTTGTTGTCAGTGTCCTGATCTACACTTTCACTGGGGCAATCCCCGTGGAGCTCAGATCCACCTTTTTAAGCAGTTCTGGCTGTTTCCATCTCGTGACGGCTCTGATTTCGGAGTCTTTTGGCTTTTCTGCAGTCCTGCACCTGCCCCGGCACTATTCCCCGGCACGTGAGCCCTCAAGAACGAGGCACCTGCTGGCCAGCTTCAATCACTGCTCCGCATTGAGGACAATAACCTCCGTGAAGGCCCCCACCCTCCCCCTTCCCCACCCCACCCCCGCCGCCATCCTTCCCGCTGCATTGTTCAGAGGGCACCGATACGGCATCCTCACCCCCACCTCCACCCGCCTTTGAGGTGGCCGTGAGTAAAAACCTCTACCTCTGCCACCAAACACAGTAAAGGCGACGGCGCGGCGCTTGGCTATAAGGCGAGCCCGCTCCTTTTTTTGCCCTAGCCGCCGCCGCCGCCGCCGCCTTCCCGGACCTCGCGCGCGCGCGCGCAACCAACGGCTAGCCCAGGCGGGCCTGGCAGGAGGCCGGCGCGCGCGTGGTGAAGCGGGGGTTAGGTGGGCGCTCGCTCGGCCGCGCTCTCCGGCTTAAAGAAACGCGCCGCCTTTCGGAGTTGCCTTTAAAGCCCGCGAACCAGGAACTCACGCGGCGGCTGCCAATAGAAAAGCCGCTCGCCGCTCGCCGCGGTCTGGAACTGGGCGAGGGAGGTGGGGGTGGTGTGGGGGGAGGGAAAGCGTCCTCCTTGTCCCCCCTCCCCCGTCCGGGCTTGGCGCCCTCCCCAAAGCATTTTGTGCCAATGAGCGCTTAAACGGCAACGGCGGCGGGGCTTCCTCCTCACTCTCTCTCAGTCTCTCCTTCCCGGCACCGTCCGGCGACAGCTGATGTAAGACCCTGGCGGGAGTGCTGACAAAAGAAGGCGGGGAAGAGGTGGGGGAGCGCGGGGGGGAATGCGGTGCTGCGAGACCGGGGATTGTCTTTCCCCGAGCTCCACCGGGCGGGCAGATAGGCAGTAAGGGCGACCGAGTTATTCCTGGCGGGGCGACGCGGAGTCCTTGCCTTGGATTGGGTAGCTGCCATCTCCGGCCACGGAGGAGTCCACAGGGCCTCGGCTGCGTCTCCCGGTTCTCCTCCGGGGAGCCCCCTTTCTTCTTCTCCGCGCCCCCTTTCCTAAAGGGGGGGGGATTCCCGCGGGGACCCGAAGCACTTGCCTTTGCCTGTGGTAAGCCCGCCCGGGAGCACGCCGGTTTGGATGTAGCGGAGGACAAGGAGAGTTGATTTATTCCTGGCGGCCCTCCCGGAAAGGCTCGGCTGCTGCTGCTTCTGCCCGAGACCTTGTGAGCGAAAGCCCTTAACGGTGGCATGGCTTTTTCGGTGGCCGTTCCCCCCCGCCTCCCGCCCGCCCGCTTCCTTGGCTCGGTGCACTTTTTGATTTGTTTGGTCCCTGGCACCTTGCTTTATAAAGCGGCGTCGTGGCCGGTCTCTCTCCAGAAGCGAAGCGCCAAGCCTTTTCTCCTCCTCTCTCCTTTTGAGTTGTTGAATCGCCCGGCAAGTCACCATTCTTTCTTGCTTGCTTGCTTGCTTGCTTTTTGCATGTGCATCCGGGATGAAATGTCAGCTCGGGGTGCTGAGTTCAGAAACGGCTCTTGTGGCTCAAGGCTTTGTTTTTACTTTGTTTTTCGGGGGTGGGGGTGGTTTGGTGGTTGCTGTGCGGTGACCTCTTCCCCTTTCCACAGCCTCTCTCCCCTCCCCACCCCTTTCCTCGCAGGGGATTCGGGCATCTTCCGTTGAATTTGCCCGTTAAACTTTCCCGGTTGAAGGTTTTTTTCAGAGTTGGCACCGAGCGTGGGATGGGGGTGCGTTTGGTAAACGAAACTATACGTAAACCTTATACAGGCAGAAAGATCCCGGATTCTTAATCCGGATTGGCATTGGATTTGCCAGGTGCTTTTGAATGCATCGTTGATTTTCTTTAAAAAAAGAAAGAAAGAAAGACAACAACCCGAAATGCTTGACACTGCCTCCTTTGCGGTATTGCTTATCTTCTTGGTCCCTTTCCTGCGTTATTATTGTTCTTCATGGATGGATGAAGTAATACTTTTGTCCAAGATAGCAATCTATGGGAGCTACTAAGAAAAGTGTGCGTGTGCAGATGTATTGGGGCTACGGTGCTAAGCACATTTTAATAAATTGGTAATATTAATTCCTGCATGAGGATAGAGCACATAGCAGAAAATATGGCGTTATGTACAATTTACGGTATTTTATCTTACTTTTTTTTTTTCCTGGGAGCTTATTTGGTTCCCACAGCAATCTTGTGAGATAAGCCCTGTGAGAGAAATTCACCAATGAGATGGTTGGTCCAGACATAAGGTACGGACAACTGTCCTCAGCTAATTCTGGGAAAGTGTGCCCATATACTTAAATGCAAACATCCATTTAATTTGATTTGTGCTGGTGCATGTATATGCATGCATTTCTCATACTCCCACACTGCCATTCCCTCTCTTGCATTCCTTAGTATTATAATACTTATAAAAATGGTGAGTTTGTGACTGAGTTAAATTGTATAGGAATAAAAGAGCGAGTCCTTATAGAAGAAACATGTCACAAGTGGGGTATGCCACAAAGACTCATATTTGTCACTTATGAATTAGGAATTGGATGTATGAATGATGATACTTGAAGAGAATATCTGTGTGGGAAAAACAATGGTTCAACTTTGGAAAGAAGTACCATGTTCCCTATAAAGTATATGAGATTCTGTGATAGGACTCTTTGGTTTAAACTGTCAGGAATCTGGTAGGAGCTTTTCTGACTAAGAAATGTTATTAAAAGGCATATACTTTCGTGAGCTGCAGCGCACTTAATCCAATGCAAAAAATGCTTTGTGAAAGCATATGCCTTTTAATAAAATTAGTTTTATTTTGGAATCCTGATTTTTTGCCACCATGGATAAACATGGTTATCTTCCTATAATTAGTACAAGCTTAAGGTCTATTTGCAAATATTTCTAATTGAACAACAAACTATTGAAGTTTTTGCATTGGTGCCAAATAAGCTATATGGATGAGTCTCTGAAGGCATCAGAAATCTAGCAAGAATTTTAAAAGACCTTACTTTTTAACAGTACAGTTTTGTAACTTTGCCAATTGTTGATGTATGCCAAGGAAATGAAAGTCTGTAAAGAGCAAAACATAGCCTTGTCATAAATGTTATATAAGTGAAGATTGAATAGAAGTTATTATGTGGCATCATTTTTCAATAAACCACTTCGAAATACTTTGCACAATAGTCAGTTTCCTTGGAATCAGATATAGTCTGATTACATAATTGTCTTTCTTTTATTTGCATCTTGGCAAATGCTGGAAAGGTTTGTTGGCATATGATCCAAAATAGATATCTTGCAAATAAGATTTAATCTGCATATAAATGAATAGTTTTTGGGTAAATTGAAGGAAGTTATATAATAAATGGTGGTATTTGCATTGTTTCTAACCAAACTTTATTTCCGAATGATATAATGGCAAGTACAGTTTAGGTTACATATGCTAAAACAGTGGTAAAATGCACTTCAGCCTGTGGGTTTGGCTTGGCTTGTGGCCTTCATCTTTGCCTATAAATCAGACCTGTGCTGTAAAATAGATCTGTGCTAGTGGCTGTCAAAACAATTTTCAAACCTGACTTGATATTAGGTATGATTTCGTATCTGTTTGAGTAACAATGTGTTTTGCTTTACAGCTGCACTCCCACGCACAGAAGCTTTGTTCTAAAACACAATTTCTCCCACCTCCTTTTTTTCCAGGTTAAGAACCTCTAATTTTTAAATGGTTTAGCCATGGCATGGGAATATGAGGCTGAATAATAGCCAATTTGTCTTTAAATGTAGATCCTTGTCTCACGTTTTCTACCCCAAATATAGAGAATTAGCATGCCTTTTATTCAAGTAAACCTATAGTTCTCTAGTCTTCTTGTAAGATTAGCAATATAGTTATACTTCACAGTAAGAACATTAAAAACTCCAAACAGAAATACAGTCAGCATGAGCAGGTGATTGAAAAGGAAATTTCAGCCTGTTCATCCCTTTGTTTCTGTGACCCTGATAATGTATTGTTGTATTATGGAAAAAGAAAAGAAGATAAGAGTCGCCTGTGTGTCCTTTCCCGGTTTGTATAGTCACCAACCAAGACTAGCATTTTCCCTCTCTCTCTTTGAAATGAAGACCAAGAGGGAGAAGAGGTTTTGTTTGTTTTTGTTTTTTTAAGTGATGACAAAATTGTTTCTGGCATATGGACATCGGACCCTCAGAACTACACTAGCCTTTTCTTAATTTCCCCATTTTGAGTTAACCTCCTACCTAATGACATGTTTTGAAAAATCTGAAACCTTGCTGTTTGTTTGGAAATATTTTAGTTGATGTGACTGAATAGATCTCAGGCTATAAATTTAAATAACAAATGCAGCTACCCGTCAGAAAATACAAACAAATTCACTGGATTTTTTTTTTAAAATAATCATTATGGGTGAACACAGCTATGAATTTAATGTTTCTGATATCCCATGTTCAGAGGAGCTAGCTATCTTGATGCTAAAGAATGCGTACTGCCATGTCCAAGGCAAACTGCAGTAGCCAGAGTAGCTGGAAGGGATGGCAATTGTAGTCCATTACATCTGGAGATTAGGAAAGCTGCAACTTTATGGAAAAGGTAAAATCACCTGTTAGTTGAGCTCCTTCTGGTGACTTTATGGTGATTGCTATTTTAATTATTTATTAATTTTTTTTATGCCATCCATTTCCTCTACAACATGGGTTACTGTTATCTTTTCCCATTGTCCTTTTTGACTTCCCACTTTAGCCACAATGGATTTCCTGGAGTGTTCTCATCCTTGCAGTAGCCTGGCCTCACCCTGTTTGTTTGTTTTTTAAATGCTTCCCCTGGCTGAGACAGGAGTTTATTAGCTGATTCATAATGAGTTACTTGCAGGGTCAGTCACTGGACCACATGTTTTGTCTTCCAATCTTTTGGACTTATGCTGTCTTCCATTCTTACATTCAGGTGAGAGAGAAGTTTCCTAAGAATGAGCTCCAGCATGAATCCGAAAACTCGGAAGACTGGTCCCAGTGACAGACCCAGTTTAGACCCTACAACATTGTCCTGGGACAAATATATTCCCCTTCATTTGTGATTACTTCAGTCCCTACCTACTGGATGTAAGAAGAGATTTTTCCCCTTGGCATCAGCTTGAAAGAGTGATGCTTTGGAATGAGATTTGGAATGCTTGTCTCTTTGAATCAGGGTTTACAGTTTCCTTTTTACAAAGGATGCAAAATACGTTTCACTTATCTGATTTAAAACATTCTTGCTCTTAGGTATTCTAGCTATTGTTCTGGTGATTTTTCTCAACCTGTTTTGTTTTTGTTTGGAGTTATGCCTTTTAGAGTATAACCAATAACATTTGTTTGTAAAACATCTACGGATATTAAACAAGAGGTAACTTCAAGAAAATCTTGCAGTCTTTTCCCCATATTTGATCAACTCTATTCACTTAGGTTTGGACTTCTTGCTCCCTCCTTCCCTTCTTAGCCTATTTAGGTTTTCGTTTTTTTCCAAAGAGTTTGTGTGCTTTTCAATTTTCAGACTTTTACAGTGTTCAGCATTCTTCCAAGCATCTTGAATATGGATTGTACTGGTTTAGGTAGAGAGGCTGGATGTCTGAAGAACTGAGATTATAGCATATATGAAGGTAACTTCTCTTAAGGAAGTTCCCTTCCATTCTAGCTTTAATTTCTTGATCTAGTTGTTAGCGAACGTTCCAGAGATGGTGAAATTGTTTGGGTTTTTATTAAGCTTCTCCTTAGGCCTGTCCTGTAGTCCACAGAACCACATTTTCCCTGTTGATAATGCTAGTTAAGCTATCTGCGAGATTTTAATTGTGAGCTGTCTCACCCCAGCAGGACTAGCCCACCCCACTCATTCCAGCAGAATAATTTTGCCTGATGGAATCTAGGAGGAGAGCTTTTCCTGTTGTGCCCCCCCCACTCTTTGGAATATTCTCCTGCTAGAGGTAAAGTCTGCCCACACACTTGTGACCTCCTGGAAGAGCTGAAAACTTAGTTTTGCCAGCTGGCATGGGCTCCTGGGGTAAGAAAGTGTTGGTTGTGGGGTTGGTTGACACTAGAGAGAGAAAAGATCATCCTTCCTCTTGGTTTTTAGCTTTCTATTTTAATTGCTTTGTATGATCTTTTTTACACTTTTTATTATATGGTAAGATCTATTATTGAGATGAGCAGCAAAACAAACAAAGAAACAATAAATATCCAGCTATTGTGATCAGTTAGTGCAGATGACACTTTCTTACCAACCTCTCTCCCCCCCTCGCATACACAAGCCAAACATATGAAAATATTTCTAAAGACCTTTTTTTTCTTAATTCCCAAAGAAGTTTTGTAAGCTTAGTCAGGATAGATGCTTCCTTCTGTGTATATGTTGCCTCTTCTGTTTCTTTGTGGGATCTATGGCTACAGTTGTAGTTAGGAATTGCTGTGATAAATAGAAAAGGGGCTGCTGAATTTCTGCTGGTTACATTGATAATAATTTCATCAATCTTCTGTATGTGGTCATGTTTGAAGAATAGGTGGACTAACTTCTGTTAAAAAAATGTGTGGAGTGGATACTTTTTCTTCCCCATTATTATTGATACTTACAATAAACAGCAGAAAAAAGAAGCTTTGGAAAATAATGTAATACAAAGTATTAATTAAATTGTTATTCTTTGCAATAAAATGGCTTTCCTTAAGTTTGCCTCCTTTTGTTTTTAATTGGACTACAACTTCTTGAATTCCTCTGATAGTGTACTGAAGAATAAATGCATGGATAAGAAACACTAGATTGGTAAGATCTCAGCAAACTGGCAATTTTAGTAGGGACGAGAAATAAAGGGAGAAAATTAATAACCAATCACCATTAACTCTTGGGGTGATTTTATGGCATCTGGTTCATGAGTCATTTTCTTTTACATCTAACAATAATCAAGATATTATTACCTTTATAAAAGTAACAGTTGTGACAACATTATTATCATCCAGTTCAAATAAAATGAATAGATAGTTTAGGAACATACTTTTGACATTTCTGATTTAATCTTAAGAATCTAAGTTGGTTGCTGTAAAAATGAATAGAAAGGCAATGGAGCCTCTTCTTGGATGATATAGTTGAATAGGCTAAGATGGATCTAGCTGCCTTCTTCTGATAGTAATCCATCAATATTTCCAGGAGAAACAGTAATGTGCTCTCCCCTACTGTTTCCACTTAGTAACTGGTATTTAAAGATACACGAATGTGGGTTTTGCAATGCTGTAAGTACATATTACCCTTGCATTGTTTACATTTTTTTTAGTACTACATTACTACCAAAGTAAAGTTCTTTGTTTCTTCGTAATGATTAAGGGATTGAAAGTGGGCAATGACGTTAAATGATCATTTCTTCTATCCTTTCATAATTCCCAAAGCACACAATCATGGTTAAAGATTAGATGTAGATTTAATTATACACAAAGCAAAGTTATGGTTCACTCAAAACCACAGCTATTGGCACACACCTTGGTGACAATCTCAGCTGGAAGAAGGGGAGTTTTGTTTAATTCAAAGAATGAAACTGTAATGGTTGATTTCTAGACTTTGGGTTATTCTTTAATTGAAGATATTGGAAGAACATAAATACTGTTTTTCTTCAGAAACTTGCAAGTATTTAGGGAATGGGTTAGGCTTTTCTTGTTGCCATTTTTTTGCAATTTTCTTGAAGCATTTAGAGACCACCATTCTGTATAGGAAGTCGGACTGATCAGAATGGATATTATAGTATGTGTGATGATTGCCTCTTACACAGAACACAGGATCCATGATATTTCTATTCTCTTGATGCTGCTTTCTATTTGTTCTTGGGAAATGACATTTGTACACTACCAATATGTTTCAGACATGTGGAACATGATTTTTTTTTCTAGGATGCTGTTAGAGAAAAGTGCATGCCACTTATATCAGCAAAGAAAATCAAATCACAATTATTTTCTGTCATGTAAGTTAAACTGATATGGAGATTATAAAACTCCCTTGATTGTCTTTTCTGCTAAAATGGATTATGAAATGCACCAGAGATCCATCAAACAATTATGAGAGAGAGAAATTAATTCGCTTCCCTCGGGGTTTGGTGAACAGAAAGGAATTTAGCTGTTTGTTTATTAAATCTGCTTCAGGTGCTTGGGAATGAAAAGACTTCAAACTTTTACATGTTTACAAATCAGCAAACGAATGGATCAAATAAGCAGTTTGTGGGAATTGTTGCTGCCTCCTCCATGGCTTTCCTTGCAGGGACTAGTTTGGTGCTGCAAAAGATTTCAGTCTACATTCTGTCTGGAATCAAGACATACTCAGATATATTTCTTAAAACTGAATTATGAGTGGCAGAAGGAGATAAGGGAGAAGTATACGAACCAAAGACCCGCTAAACCTTGCTCTCATTATATAAAATCATGGCTTATTAATATGGAGGCTGGTATTATTGTAGTTAATCCAAGTGTAGGGAAACATGTACTTTTATTCTCTGGAAAAAACGTGAATAGCTGTCCATGTCCTCTCCTCCCAAATTATAGATGCTATTGTGTGTATAGTTATGTATATTAATTTAATACTAATTAAGAATGTTGAGAATGTTTCTGAAGAATTTACTGAAATAAAGAGAATGTGTGAGTTGTTTTACATAAATCAAATATGGGAAACGGGATAGGTGGTTTCAAAGTTAAGTGACTTTTTAGGTAACAGAGGAAAAATGTTTCAGGGCACATCTTAAGGGCTCATATTTCAGAAATAAACTCTAGAATAGCTGACTTTAAGCCATATAAGATTTCAAATTAGTTATTTTTGGACATACTGCAATAGGTTGTGCATCACTCTGGTCTGGGTTAAAAAACAGCCAGGGTATATTTTGCAAGCAAACTATTTGCAATGTCATTTGGGATATAAAGTGTGTGATTTGGTACACCTCATGAAAAAAGTAACTTTAAAGCTCAAGTTGAATACTGAAAAGGCATTGTATATTGAAAAAAAAAGTATGATGTGATTAATTTGTGCTGAAAAGCACAAGGGTCTATGCTGCGTGGAAGTAATTGACTGGTTTGAAATATAGTGTAACGCTTGTTCAAGGTTTATTCTCATGCACTTGGGTTGCAGTCCTAATGTTGAATCCTTTGGATAGTTTCTGTGACCAGCTATTCTCGTGCCCCTGTCTGATCTTGACTGCAGCTTTCCCATCATCAGCTAACAGCTGTGATTCCGCTGGAAAGATTAATTGCATGACTGTTAAGGTAATTAAAAGTCTGTGAACACTGAACAAAGCAAAAATCTGTCATTACTTTGATGGATTTTTCAAAGAGGTATGTATTTCTAAGGGCAGTAGCATCACTGTTCCAAATATTTAGTTGTTACCTGTGTAACGGGTACAAATGATTTTCCCTTGTTCAGAAGTTAAACTGAGAATGCTAGTTCCAGGAACAAGGGCACAGTGTTTGCACTGCAAAATGTAACATCTTAGATTCATTTTGATTTTTATAGCCAGAAGGATAAGGAAGATGTTATGAAACCTGTTTGGCTCAATAACTGGAAATACTCCTCATTCCCATGTTTTTCCGGCCTCTGTGATTTCCGTAAGAAGATATACATAATGGATTGTAATGGAATTAGATTAGAACATTTGTATAGGGATCTCCAGCATTGCAGAAATGAATGTCAAAGAGTAAATGCTACAGCTACCAAAATTCTCAGAACTATAGTGCTTTTGATTGAATATGCTCTTTTTTCTGCATGCCCATGCTCAAGATAGCTATCAATAAAAAGAGCAAAATACAAAACAGATTAGTTCATATTAGGGTAAAATATGATATAAAAACATCCCTAAAACAGATGGTAACCAATCTGCCAATGTTGTGCCTCAGTGGAGATACATTTGCCAAACAGCCTATTCTTTCATTTCCATAATATGGTTTTGTTTTCACTTATTTGGAAGTAATGCAAGTGGCAGTTCTGATCTCAGAAAGGCTAAGGGTGGGATTAAGCTGAGAGACCCTGAGGAAAGGGCTGGAAGAAGCAAAAAAATATATCAGAACAAGACTGGCGAACTATTTTCACGCTGTTGAGGTTGACCTGGGGAAGATTTTATTTTTACCTTATTTGGAAGCAATATCCAGGACATTCAGAAGAGCTTACTTCCAAGTCAATCTGAATCAGATTGCAGTCTGGGATGAATTTTCCAAGATCAAAATCGGACTGATTTCTGGATGTTTATGGTGAGGAAAGACAATATATTTTTTCTTCCCATCAAGATGGACCATTGATGTGTTTGCTTTTTTTTTTTTTTTAGTACTTCATAGTTGTATTTTTGATCCTGAAGTTGCTCGTTTTTTATGGATGTTTTTGTTCTTGCTGGTTTAAGCACATACATTTAGGGTTCTGTGGGCTATCTGTGAAAAGGTGATGGAAGAGTTATGAGCAGTTTCTCTTCATTGTGGCGAAGTCCTAGCATATGATGTTCCAGTCCATATTTAGTGCTGCTCTCCAGATCCAAAGTTGGTTTGGATTTCTTTGCTTTGATTTCCAACTTTGGTTTGAAGGATAAACGCTACTCATAATTAATGATGACATAACACATGATGAAAAATTGTTAAAGAATTTATATACAAGAGAAAAGAGCGAGGTGAGCTGACTTAGATACGGTGAAAAATCATGATGTCAACCAGCTTGTATGAATCTCAAGCTTGTAGACTCATCTTTTGCTGCACCAGTGAGGGTACAGGAGAATATATCGACCCATGAGCATTATACAAAAGTTTGTTTTTGTAATGTGAACTTCTGTGAAATAGCTAGAATAAGCTCTGCACTTGGTATGTCGTGGACTGGAGTAGTATTTGAAAGAAGGAAATGTGTTTAACTGAGAAGGGAAGAGGTTTTAGTTTTTTAAAAGATTTCTAAATGACCTGTGGAATTTAATCCTTAACTTTTATTATTTTGCTTATTTGGCAACAGACTGTCTACAAGTTACACAAATGTATCATTGCAGCAGCTTGCCATTCCATCTGCTGACACATCTATCTACCCATAATTATGCTTTTGAATTACAAAGAGAAAAGAGAAGGAAAGTATTTATGCAGTATGCACTTAGTTCTACATAATATGTCTGAAAAATAAGATTTTTGGATTTAAGAAGAGGTTCCTATCTCTCCAGTATTCATGAGAACACACTTTAAGATCATTGGAAATAAGCCATTTGTGTTTCTTGTTTAATACATTTATAGGGCCACTTAACACATCAAGTTCTGGATGGCTCCCAATCAACAATTAAAACATCAGTAATAAGGCAATGTAACATATATGTTTATTAAAACATAAACAGTAAAACCCTGGCACCAAAGTTAGGTTTCTACATGCCATCCCTTGTTAAATTGCTTATCCATCTTACTGTATCCTAGTGCTTGGAGGGAAATCCAAGTCTTACGTTTTTTGGAAGGCTAGGAGAATGTCGAACATCTGTTGAACGTCATGGGGAAGAATATATAACAGGGCAGGAGCTATCACAGAAAAGGCACACTTCCTAGTTCCCATAAGATGGCAATGTTTAAGGGAAGGGACTAGCAATGTGCCCACTCTATCTGCTAAGACAAGTAAGCTGTCCTTAGGGAGAGGTGGTCTTGCAGATAACCTGGCCTTTTGTCTGACTCCTTCCTTCCTATTTGCTCATCAACTGCTGATTGGTAGAATTGAGATCTGACAAGCAGCCCCAGTATAGGTAACCTTACCTTTTTAGCACTCTCTCCACTAAATTGTGGAATTTCTCAAAGCTGTTACTGATATATTTTACAAAACATAAACATGAATGGTACAAGCAAATATGCCCATGATGGGAACACAACTTTGAAAAAGGCATTATTGATGAAACAGAACCTGTTACCTTTGTTCACATACACTAAAAAGTGTCCTAAAAGAGGTAGACCCCTATCAACGCAGGCTTTCACAGTTAGTATCAGGCCATTGGTGATTTGTGCTGCTACTTTATTTTCTTCCTTCCCCCATCCTCAATGTTTTGTTACTATCAATTAGGAACATTGATTAAACTTCCAGTTCTGAATATAACCTTTTTTTATTTGGCATCTGTAGATAATAAGGATAAATAACATATGTTTATCAAATCATGTCTTACTTTAAAGTAATTCAAAAGCATTCCATTTTTTTCTGTTTGTCTTTTCTAAACCAATTTTGTAGGGTGCTTTTGGGGTCTGCCCGGCAGATTAATTTAAAGAAATGAATGTGAACAAAAATACTTGTTTCCCAAGGGAACAAAGCATTAGTTTGCTTCTCAGGGCACATTTTGCCTGCTCCTGAGCATCCAGTACCCTGAAGAATTAACTGTTGTAGTTTACTGTCTCTGAGGAGTAGCGTATTTTACTGAAGGCTGAAAGTTACATAAAAAACATGGCTACAATTAGTCAGGATGTTTTTATTCAGTTTATCAGTAGTTATAAAGATGAAGTATTTAAAGATCTTTAGCATATTGATCCTAGGTATAAATATACACTGAATGGGATTGCAAAGCCTAGAAATGGTAAGAACAATCCGGAAAGATCCACTGTAACTGTTTGTGGTTGTTGTAAGATCCTAGAAATTCTATTTTTAGATGACAGTCAACTCCAGCTGCCACATCAGTCCATGATTTGAAGTATCCATAGTGCAAATATAAAATAAAATAATTATAGTTGAAAACATATTGGTAGGTAGCGATTACTCACCTGGTTTATTGATTTTCATTTCCCAGCTGATCAACACCATCCATTTTAGCTGTGTTCCAGGGCAAACCAATGACATTACCATTTTGTAGACGGTTATGAACTCATAAAACGCTTAAATAAAGTTTTATCAAACCTTTAGAAAAAACAGGGTTCTAATCCTGCACTTCTGATTGGCCGATAATAGCGATATTGGATTGGTCCGTTCAGGGGAATCTGATTGGCTGTTAATGAGCCACTCTCATTGGTTCAAGGGTTTAACACTCCATGTTTCTCATTGATTACTAGATCAGCAGCCTGCCCTATAAAAGGGCTGCTTCTGCCCTAGGGTTTTGCTCTGTTCAGAATGTTTAATAAAGAGTTGAAGTTCACTGTTCACTGCCTTGTCTCCGTTCCTTGCGCCCATGCGCAGAACTTAACACTGGCGACGAGGGTGGGATGCGGAGACATCAGAGCTGATTGAACACTATAGAGCACCAAACAGAGTACGTGGCTGAAGGCACATCGACAGCGGAAACCATGTCCGGTGGCGCCATACCACCTGCTCCATTTGACCCGGCACAAGAAGACTGGGACTCGTACATGGACTGGTTCCAGATGTTTCTGGAGACCAACAACTTGAAGGATGCCACTACGGGAAAAAAGCGAGCAGTATTCCTGACCCATTGCGGGCCTGCCGTTTTTAAGATGGCCAAGGCACTGGCTAAACTGGCTGAGGTGAAAATCATGGACTGGGACGTCCTCGCGCCCCTCCTATGGGCCCACTATGCACCTACCGTACCAAATGCTTGTCCAAAGACATGAATTTTATCAGAGAGACCAGCGGAAAGGAGAGAGCGTTGCAGATTTCATCGTGGTACTCCGGAACCTGGGAGGCTTCTGTGAGTTCGCCGACCTCGAAGAAGCTCTGAGAGACCGAATAATTTTGGGATTAGATGCACTGCATGTGCAGAGTAAGCTGATGGCGAAAGGCGACATCAGCCTTGCAGATGCCATCGCTGACACTACTGCAGCAGAAGCAACCAGAAAGTTGGCTGCCCGAATGCGCCGCACCAACGCACCGCTCCATCAACTCACCAGCGATACCTCACCTCGCCTAGAGAGACACACAACGGCAACCCACCACGAGGACCTCGAATCGCCATCAGAAAGTGATGAGGAAGAGGTAAACCAGTTCCGGTCTGAATGTGACCAATGCCACCAGCGGAATCAAAGACTACTTCACCCATGCGCGGGTTGTGGGGCAAACCACCCGCAATCAGACTGCAAATTCCTCGATGCGCTCTGCCATTTCTGTGGGAAAAGAGGCCACATCGGAAAGGTCTGCAGAAGCAAGCAAGGATCCAGCCCATTTCAGAGGGAAAACAACTACCGCCAGACCACAGGGAATCGTCCTGTGAGTCAGGAACATTTGAACCACCAATGGAACAACCACTCCTACAGAAATAAACCACTGGCCATTTCAACGAAACGATAAGAGGCACACCAAACCATTACAATTGGTCACGCCTCATCACTGGATGCAAAGAAGATCCGAGTAAAGGTCGCCATCGAAAACCAGCCCTGCGTGATGGAAGTCAATTCAGGATCGTGCCTCTCGATGGTTTCCTGGAAGACCCTTAAACAATTAATCCCTGCCGTCCGGCGGCAAGACCTCAGAATCCAAAGAATCATACTCAAGGATTATCAAGGGAACCAAATTCCGGTCGTTGGATCCAGCCAAGTCCAAGTATCATTCAAAAACCGTACTACATCATTACCACTGACCGTTGTCGACTGTGACCGGCCTAGCTTGTTAGGCCTTCAATGGTTTGCCCCAATTGGGATCGAGGTAGCCGGCATTCACCAAACCAGAAACGACGACTGGGAGGAGATCCTCGTCCAGGAATTCCAGGACGTCTTTACAGACAAACTAGGCGAGTACAAGGGGACCCCAATATCATTTAACCTTAACCCTGAAGTAGCCCCCATCCGCCTTAAGCCTCGTCGGGTACCTTTTGCCCTTAAACCAAAGATTGACAAGCAGCTTGATAAATTAATAGCCCAGGGTGTTTTGGAACCAACAGACCACGCTCGTTGGGAAACCCCAATCGTAACACCCATCAAACCGGATGGATCGTTAAGGATTTGTGGGGACTACCGGGCCACCCTTAATCACTCCCTTCAACAGAACGCTTACCCGGTGCCGGTGGTGCAACACCTTCTACATTCCCTGGCGGGCGGAAAAGTCTTCGCTAAATTGGATTTAGCACAGGCGTTCCAATAACTGCCTGTAGATAAAAAAACAGCAGAGGCACAAATGATCGTTACGCACCAAAGCGCCTTTAAGTGCAACCGACTCCAATTTGGATTGAGCGTAGCCCCAGGGATTTTTCAAAGTTTGATGGAGAGACTCTAGCAAGGGATCAAAGGGGTCGTACCATACTTTGATGATGTTTTAATTGCTGCCCCAAATAGAGAAATACTAGAAAAATGTCTTAAATTGGTTCTCCAGAAATTTAAAGACTCTGGCCTTAAATTAAAAAAAATAAATGTCAACTGTGTACAGAGAAAGTAGAGTTCCTGGGGTACCTAATCGATAAACAAGGCATTCACCCCACTAATAGCAAACTAAAAGCAATCAAAAACGCCCCAAGACCCAGAAATAAGACTGATCTCCAAGCTTTTCTGGGGCTCATTAATTTTTACAACATCTTCCTGCCCCACAAAGCGACCGTAGCTGAGCCCCTACATAGACTTCTTGACAAAAAAGCAACCTGGGTCTGGGGGCACCGAGAGGAACACGCATTCCGATAGAGTTGGGATAGAGTTGTCCCAGAGCGGTTACAATGAGCAGTATTAAAAACATTGCATGACGGTCACCCCGGCATCGTGTGTATGAAAGCGCTCGCATGAAGCTACGTGTTGTGGCCAGGCATCGACAAACAGATCGAAACCTGGGTAAAGACTTGTTTAAAGTGCCAAGAAGTCAGCAGTGCCCCACCTAAAGCAACTCCAACAGAGTGGGAAACACCCCGGGGACCATGGTCCCGCATCCACGTTGACTTTGCGGGACCTACTAAGGGACATACGTTCCTTCTAACAGTGGATGCCTATTCCAGCTGGCTCGAGATCCACAAAATGAAGCGCACTACAACCGAGTCCGTCATCCGGAAATTGAACAGGCTATTCGCGACGCACAGGCTGCCAGACGTTCTGGTCTCCGACAACGGACCCCAGTTTACTGCTCTACCCTTTGAAAATACTTAGCGGACCGGGGTATTCGCCATGCGCTAACTTTGCCAGTGCACCCTGCGGCTAACGGAAGAGCTGAGCGCATGGTACAATTTGTTAAAAAAACCCTCCACAAAATGGACTATGGGGTCACTGAAGACAAAATAAACAGAATACTCCTACTCCAACACATCACTCCGCACAGCGTCACCAACAAGACTCCAGCTGAACTGTTGATGGGACGCAAGCTCTGTTCCCACCTCGACCGGCTTCACCCGTCTTACGAGCCAGAGATACCCTGTGGATCTAGCGGAAAATGCCGTGAGTTCAAGATAGGCGACTTAGTTTTCACCAGAAACCTTTCCGGCGAACCATTGTGGGTTGAGGCAACCGTAATTCAAGCCACCGGACCCAGGTCGTACCGTGTGAAAACCTGCGATGGAAAAATATGGAAACGCCATATAGATCAGCTTCGCTCTAGGCTACAACCCAGTTTCCGTGACTCCGGTAACTCCCAAACTGAGGGGGGAGGGGATGTCGAAGAAACCGAATTCGAGATGGTAGAAAGCAGAAGCGAAGGAAGTCAGCAATCGGGCGTGACAAATGAAGAAGAATCAGCGAGGGGAGTGTCCTCACCACAGAGGAATACCTCAACGGAAGCAAGCCCGCAAAGATCGGAGGACAACAACGAGAGCATTAGTGGCACCGAGTCGTCCAATGAGGATGCGGAACCACCGGTACCTGATATGCCCAAAAACGTCCCGCTGAAACCGGATTACAGACAGGAACCGGTGGGAGAGCGCAAATCTAATAGACAGTCAAAACAACCTTCATATCTCAGGGATTACGTCACCGCACCCCTTAAACGGAACCCGGGGGGAAGGGGTGTTGTGAACTAATAAAACGCTAAAATAAAGTTTTATCAAACCTTTAGAAAAAGCAGGGTTCTAATCCTGCACTTCTGATTGGCCGATAATAGCGATATCGGATTGGTCTGTTCAGGGGAATCTGATTGGCTGTTAATGAGCCACTCTCATTGGTTCAAGGGTTTAACACTCCATGTTTCTCATTGGTTACTAGATCAGCAGTCTGCCCTATAAAAGGGCTGCTGCTGCCCTAGGGTTTTGCTCTGTTCAGAATGTTTAATAAAGAGTTGAAGTTCACTGTTCACTGCCTCGTCTCCGTTCCTTGCGCCCATGCGCAGAACTTAACATAGACCATAATTTAATATGCTTTGTCTGTGTCTACAAGTATATTTTTCTTTAAAAATTCTGATTTCATGTGAATTATTACGCTTTTGAGGGCTTGGTGTGATATTTCAACTGAATTAAAAAGTACATGCAGAAGAATAGTGTATTCTTCTATCTCTGATTGTGGCTCAATCAGGTGTAACTTTGTATATCATTTAGAATCTTCTTCTATCCCATTGACTTGCAAATTAAGCATGGATTCTAAATCAAGGCAATCCGATTGTTTCCTAGACAAACAGGCGACCTACTTTGTGACTGAATTTTCTTTGATTTGATTGCAGAATCAGAACAACATGGAATTTCAGCTTTTCCTATTTGCTTTTATAATGGATGTGTCCTTGCAGGTGTACACATATGCCCATGTGCGCAGTGCTATACAAGAGTGTCATTTATTCTTGATATGGTTTATAAGTGTACTATTGTTCTTGGTGTTTGCACAAAGCTTTAATTTTAACCCACTTCCTGCAATGTTTTTTTAAAATATAAAGGACAAAACAACAGTGTTTTTATTCTTTTTGTTCTCTTTCATTTTTTAAAATCAAACTATATTTGTTTCCCCAGAGGTAAATAAAACTGAAACTTTAAGACTCTTGCTAACAGAAAAAAATGAAGAGTTTTCTGGCATCTTAGAGCCAATTATTATTGCATAGGCTTTTGTGGATCATACTCTGTATTATCAAATTCATGAAATATTACAGAGATATTCAAAATTGTCCTGTTGATGAATGGTCATTAATAAAAGAGTAGCTAGCCATAACAGAGGCCTTCTTTTATTGATGTTCTGCTAACACATGCAAGGTGATTAAAATTTTTGGTCAGTCATACTTTTCACTATTTCTCACCTCTTCTCTTATTTTCCTCTCCTGCCATTTTTCTCCACATTTCTCAAATCTGTACTGATAAAGTGGCATATTCTCCACAAAGATTTGTCAACAGAGACAATCACTAAGTCTCTGAGGTGTCACAAGACTTGGATTATTTAGATAATTATGGAGCTTAGTTATGAATGGATTATAATTGTTTTTTGCAATATTTATGTTGCATTTCAATTAGCAGATATTCTTTTCTTTCAGCTTAGGCTCCTATGTCTTTACAGATCAGGGTTGAATCTTTCTTTTGCTGTAGTTGAGAACCTGAAGAAAATAATTGTATGAGATGGATCAGAGCCAAGCAAAAAGGAATGTGTGGGGAAATTGATTTTATTAAACAGAACAACAAAGGTTCTAAAAAGTTCTCATAATTTGTGGTGATTCTTCATCAAAGAAATACCTTAGAAACTATTTTATCTTGCTCAAAAGGAAATTGTTGGTTCCCTAGCTGCCATAAAATATAAAGCACAATAACCAAAAGGATTAAGGAGTTGGAGCAACTTCACAGTGAGCAAAAGACCTGCAGTAACATAAAAGAAGTTCAATCTGTGAAGTTAATGGGATGATCAGGATTAGCAAAAGAAACTTGATTTATTTATAGAATGCATAGCTGTGAAGGGATGAATTGATTGCTTTTAAAATGAAAGAGATGGACAACAGCTAGGTGGGTTGGAGAAAATGTCAGAAGACAATGAAGCCTGAGGATGTAAGTGTTGTTCTGCTTGTGGGAATGTAGCCGAAATTTAGGGGAACAAAAGGCTGGATTAAGCAGGCATTTGGTTTGAGCAGTAAAACAGTTTATTGAGCTGAGGCAGGGTCATGGATCACCCAGAACTCACTGTTGTATCTGCATGTTGCAATAACCAGTTACCTGAAGTTTCACTGAACTTAGTGGCTTTACTTCTGAATCAATGTTTTTTAGGATTGTATCATTAATGAAAAAATGTTGGTGCATTGATATGTTTAAGCTGCCAAACATTTAATTCCAGGTTCTGTGTATGGAATTCAAGTAAAACAAGGTCACTACATGAGCATTATAAGTATTTTATGTTGTTTATTTTCCATGCTTCTCCATGAGGCTCTCACAGATTGTTTGGGGATATATTGCTCAGCAGTTCCAATCCACTGGAGCCTTCTGGGGCTTGAACTTTGAAACAAGCCATTATATTCCCTAAATACAAAATTGGATTTTAAGATTGTGGTTTATAATTCAATTTTAAATTATATAAAATACTATAAAAATGTGAGCTTGTTAGAACTTTAGTAGAATGTCCAGAACACTAATTAATATCCAGAATTATATTGTTGGAATGGATGAGAAGCTGCTTTGAAATAAAATTGTAATATTCTTATGTCCCATTTAATAAGAGCTGGTAGTTTATTTCTACAATATTCCCTTGGGTTGGCTGTCCAGGATTCAATAATTCAAAGATTACTTAGTGCAAGTAGTTTTGAAAAACCTATTTTTTAAATTTCTTGTTAAATAAAAATGTTTAAAAACAAAACATCTTAATTGTTGAGTTGTGCTGCTGTCTCTCTAGCACGAAGCTGCTGACCATAATTTAGAGCATGTTTGTAAGGAACACACATTAACTCTAAGAAAATCCCTAATGTGTACGAAGAGAAATCCTGTACACATCAGCACATAGGTATCTTCGCTGCCAGTGCTATCAATTAAGAATGGTAAAGGTATGGAGTACAAAATGTATTCAAGGCAAGTATTTTATTACATAATGCCTATCAAATCTTAAGCAATTAAGAATTGCTTAGAATGCAAAAAGAGATGAAAAATTGTTTTTCCTTTTATCTTCAAAATCAAGCAAGTTTTAATTGTTTTTATCTTTATTTACATTACTGCAATTGTCTGGAGAGATTTGTTTTAAAGATTTCTATGTTGAATATTTTAGAAGCGGCTTCATTTGCTCAAGGATAGGCAAAGCTTCCCCCCACCCCCCATAGTTCATCTGCTACCAGCATGATGCTTTCTGAATGTTTTGCTAGAAGTTGCTTGCTTTTCTGTATGAATAAAAAATATGAATCCATACAGTGTTGAATGGGGATACAAGTAAAGGAAGCTTTTTCATTAGTGTAAGCTGCAGGAAGCAAGCACCTGCCAAACCAAGAGATAGGCATACCTCGGCATACCTGGCTGAGCTTTTCCACTTTTATGAAAATGCAAATAAGGTATTAGACAAATGAGTATCAAAACAGTTGTAAATATTTGATAAATAGTTTCGTAATATGAGAAATATAAAGATGTTCTTTTTAGAAAAATATTTCTACTGGAAATATTTCGTGGAACAACCACAACAAATTAAGAACTTCTAGTGGGAAATCTTTTGTCTTGACAAAGAACTGAAGATAGCTCTTGCTCTGCAAAGAGGCCATACAGTTATCTATGCGCAGCAATTCGTTTACTTGCTGCTTAAACCCATACTTGTATCGCTTACTATCCCATTTTAGAAATGCTTGTCAAATGTTACACTAAGCCCATTTGTACCATGAAGGCTAGAGTCATTTCTGGATAAAAGCATGAATTTTCTTTGTATTTATACAGTTGACTAGTGTCACCATTGGAAGATATTTGAGGAATTACAGTAATGGGATTTTATTCTGGAAAATAAATGATGCAGGAATTGAATCTCAATTTAGAAATATCTTGTGGAATGTCATTTGGTATAAGGAGTGTTACAGTTAGGATAAATGGATACCAGAACATTTCTGATTTATATTCTTATCTTTATTATCTTTCTGGTCCACTTATCTATCCTCTTGCGATGGTGAAATTTTGTGACTTTTTTTTTGCATACATCTAACTGGAAGCTGGAAATAAGTGTTTTTTGAGGTAATATATGCATTTGCATTCATTGATTAATCCTTCTTATGTATTAAACTTCTGAGTTTGGTTATTGATTTTGATTACTGAGTCTGATTTCCTGATTATTCAGGAAAATCAATGGTGACTTGGGAAAAATATAGAATGAATAATTTCTCCCTACTTCCTTACTGCATATTTTTTTGTTATGTTGCTAGAATTTACAAAGTAGCAGCCAAAGTAATATTGATAGCATATGATTTTTGGATTATATGTAAGTGTTATATATTCTTGCCTAGAAAGAATGCACACTTTTAATAAAAAAAACAAAACATGATACGGTTTAATCTTTATTTATGAAAGTGCAATAGCTGAACATGAATAAATGCATTTCAGCTCAGATGGATGATGTGACAGAATAGTTTCACCTTTTTGTGTTGAGTGTGGCTTACATTTTAGAAATACAGCATTCAAAGATTGGAGCCATATTTTTTTCCTACTCCAGCATGTTTATGCTTGATTTGCTTCTTGCAGCATGTTACACAAACTGCATCTTCTCCCAAAGAGTTACACAATTGAACAGGAAATTCTTCTGATGTCTAGATGTGCAAAATAGAATTCATGGGGCTACCCATAAAAATATTCTTGTGAAACTTGATAAACATATGGCAGATGAGTCAGTGGCCATATTTTCTGACAACTAGTGTTTTAGGACCAGATATAATTTCTTAATACTGTGTTAGAAAATCTACTACTTGTTCCCCCCACTCCACAAAGTTTCTTAATCTCAGCAGTGTTATTGTAGAGAGGGGGAGAATAGGAAACAGTAGTGATAGTTCTCTGGGTGACTCTTCAAAACTGGCTGATATAATTCAGATCATTTACTCCATAGATCCCAGTTTATCTGCTGCTTACCCATATGTCCAGCCAATATTCTCCTGCCAGATTTATTTGGGATGAGATGCTCTGTGCCTTTCCTTGCATAAAAATGAAGCTGGAGGCTTTTATGTTTTTTTTAGCCCAAGATACAGATTTGATTATGTTTCCTGGATGAATATCCAAAGTGCTGGTTAGTAGCTGATTTCATTAGCCATTGTCGCTCATATCCCCTTCCATTGTCGTCGTCTCTGGCTGTAGCTCTTGTTATTACTTGCTTCCAGTGCTCTGGACTGTTGACAATTGATCTACATGCTTTGACAAATGAACTTGACAGAGGGGGAGATCATGATGTCAATAGATGCTTGCAGGTCCTTAACTGAATGGCTTTGCTTGGGCCTGCTTTTTTTGCAAAAAATATGAAGCATAGAAATGATTTGTTTCTTTTCTCCGTTTTCCATTCCACACATCATATCTGCTTCTATAGAATTATACAGGAAAAGAGAGGAAAGAAAGATCCCGAGGATGTGCAATCTTCAGTTTGGTCCAGGGGTTAAGGCACCAGGCTAGAAAGCAAGAACGAAACCTGGCTGGGTGACTTTGGACCAGTCACCTTCATCCCAACCCACTTCAGTGTTGTTGTTGGGGGAAAATAGAAGGAGAAAAAAGTATTAGATATCTTGACAGCCTTAAGTTATTTATAAAAAAATAATAAAGGATAACAATTCTAAAAAAAAAAATCTAAACATTTAACATTTTAAAATACTTAAATTACAATACTAGATGGATGTATTTTGCTTCTGGCAACTGAAATGTATGCTTAATTGCAGATAAGCGTCCATATTTTTTCTTCAAATTAATGGTATGTTTTGAAATACGAGTGATTTAAACTAGCATCAATATTTATGTGTATGTGTAATTGGCTACTTTCAGCATTATTATGGTTGGTCACATAATCAGCCAGATTTTAGATTGCATTTGGCATTTTTAATCCACCAATTGAGCTCTTCCCAAAGGACCAGGGATAGGAAAATATTGTTATTGGATGGTGTTAAAGGTATTGTTGCAGGATGTAAGCTGTTCCAATGAAAACTGCCTTTTGCAATTGACTGATGATGATTTTGTCAATGCTGCTTGCATTCAAGTGATGCTCCAAATGTTTTGGAATTGCACTCAAGGCACATATTGCTATTGTTCCTATCTTGGCTTCCTTTTGCCGTAGTTGTTCTACTACTACTTCTATTTGCAGGTCTTTGCATTTTGTGATTTTCTCCAGTTCTTTCTCTTTTGTTCTGCCATCTCTGGGTACTGCAATGGACACTATCCAGACTTTTTTCTTCTTCTCCACTGAGCCTAAGGGAGAATCCAGGATGGGGTAGTCTCTAGTCTCCTAGCTCTGCAGACTGAGTTGAAAAACTGAGGACACCCCCCCCCCCGGTAACGGTCGCTAGTTTTTCACTCAGTCTCAGCGTGTTCAGACCACCCTTTAAGGGCTTTGAATAGTTAGGATTGTAGAAGAATATTCACCCCCTGGATTAAGCTTTTTGTCTTAGAGAGGCTTAGAGCAGGTTTGACAGCTACCATATTTTTTGACTTTCCTTGCTGGTGGACTGGTTTTTGTTTTGTTTTCTGCCAAAACTTGAGTGGAGGTGACCCTGAGAGCCCATGTGGCCTGGGCTGGGGTGGGAGTCAGCATCTTATTTAACTCGCCTCCTCCCAATTCACTTTCTCTTGCCTGGGACGAGCCGCAGCTGCCGCTAAGCGCTTCTGTCCCTTTTCGGCGGCAGCGGCCATTTATTTCATTTGGGGACAATCTTGCATTTTGTCTCCAGGATTGTCCCTTGGGGGGGGTTCTGGCCATCGGGATTAAATCCTGACCCCCCCCCCCCATCCAGTCCCCAGAGCACCGTGGCAGCTGTGAGACACTTGAGTCTGCCTGATAATTGTGGTGCAGCCAGGGCCAGGCTCGCAAGCCTTTGACCTGTCACAGCTTGCTGCAATTCAAAGAGGCAGCCATTTTTTCACCTTTTTTTCCCTTGACTTGGCTTTTGAATTGCGGAGCTGGGCTGAGCTCACCACTTTGGGTTGCATTAGCCTCCTGAAGTGGTGCACAGCTACTGTAAGTGTAGCTGACAGCTTAGACTGAATATTTTATTTTATTTTATTTTTACTTCTTTCTCCCTTTCTCTACCCCTGTCAAGTGACAGTTGTTTTTGGTGGGCTCAAAGATGGCTGCCAAGGGAGCTGATAAAGAATTGTCAGTTCCTCAGCAGGGTAGAGAGAAGGCTGTAAAGGGATCTCCTAAGCCCAGGTCTGCTGGTCTAGAGGCAGCAGCTAGGATTAGAGCCAGGGCTCTAGCCCCTAAGAGACCCTTTAGGGCTGAGGATAGGCAGGCCAGACATAGACAAAAAGCCATAGGCAAACAGTTTGACAGGGCAGTGAGTGATTCCAGGATGGCTAAATACAGAGCCACCCCTCAAACTTTGCCTCCTCAAGATGACAGGCAGCCAGACCAACTGGCAGATAGGCAGTATATGACAGCCTGGTCTCCTGGGGGCTCAAGTACCCATGATTTGCAGGGTAACCTCCAAATCAGGGCTGAGACCTCTCACAGTTTTTCTGAGCCACCCCAGGGGATCTTGATGCCAGCACCTGCAGACCAATGGAGTAGAGCCAGACCTGTGCCTTCAGCTACCTTTACACCTACAGCAGCTGGCTTACGACCGGAGGAGATCCAAATGCAAGAAATGCCATCCTTCATGAGAGCCTGGATCTCCCAGACAATAAGACAGGAATTGCAGGCAGAGGTCAACCAGCTGCGCCAGCTGTCTTATTTGGAACCTAGCAGAGGAGTCTTGCAGGGGCAGGGGCAGGCTTCTGCTGAATAGCTGGTCCATCGGAGGTAGCAGGTCCCCCATCCTTTTAGGGCCTTTTCCAGCCGTCTCTTTTCAAGACTCTGCTGGTTAAGGCCAAGAGCACAGCTCACCTCAAAAAGGACACGGTCAAAACTCAGGACCTTCCCACTGAGGGAGAGAATCAGGAGGATTTCCTGTTCACTGAGAAAGCATCTGTGGTGGATGCTGTACCTGTGCCCCAGATGTTTCTGAACCTGATCAAAAAGCAGTGAGAATCCCCTGGGATGTACACTCGCCCCAGTGGGTCTGAGTCTACCTTATTTAATGTGGACAAAACCTTTTGGACATTATGGAAGTGCCAAAGGTAGATGGCCCAGTGGTAGCCCTAGCTTCCTCATCTGTCATCCCACCTGATACGGAGGATGTTCTAAAGACAGAGGACCAGAAGGAGGAGATGGCGCTGCAGAGAGCTCATCAAGCTGAATCCTGGGCCATAAGAGCATCGACGACTGCATCTTTTTTTACATGGGCCTCTTTGCGGTGGCTGAGGCGGCTACAGGACAGAATCCCACCTGAGGATCTCAGGGTGCTTCAGGACTTGAATAAGATTATAACTGTGGCTCAATTGACTGCTGATGCCTCCCTCACGTCAACAAAATTTTCTTCCAGAGCCATGGCCTCTTCCATAACAGCTGGCTTCTCTGGCTAAGAAATTGGCAGATGGACGTCAGAACCAAATGGAAGCTCCCTTTAAGGGAGAGATGCTTTTTGGGGAAGCCTTGGATCCCTTTTTGATGGAAACCAGGGACAAGTGAAAGATCCTGCCCTCCCAGGGGAGGCGCTTTGATTACAGGTCTCATCCCTAGTCCAGGAAGCCCTCCTTTAAACGGGGAAGCTGGGGCTGGCTTTCCCCATCAAAGTAGGCCCTTTTTCCAGAGATCCTCCTCTCAGGCTGATAGACAGGCCTTTGCCTGCCAGAGGCCGTCAGAGGCAAGAGAGCAGAAGGTCCTTTAGGAGTTCCAACAGACCCTTCGGGTGCGACAAGTGACGCCTGAGCCTCATCCCCCATAGGGGTCCGTCTGGGACTGTTCTGGCAGAGATGGGAACAGACCACAATGGATGTTTGGATCCTGTCAACCTTACGGTCGGGTCTCTCTCTAGAGTTTCTCTTCTCCCCCCCCAAGAGCCTTTGTGTGCTGCCCCATCTCCAGGGACCCCTCAAAGAGGCATCTCATAGAATCAGCAATCCACCATCTGCTGGACATTCGGGCCATCCAGCTGGTTCCGGTGGACCAGGAGAGACAGGGTTTCTATTCAATGTTGTTTGTGATTCCAAAGGCCTCGGGGGGGGGGGTGAGCAATCCTCAACCTGAAAGGGCTCAACAGACATCTAATCTACCGAACGTTCAAGACTGCGGGAGGGAGATTTTTTGGCCTCAGTAGACCTGATGGAGGCCCACCTCCATGTGCCCATACACCCCAACCACCATCAGTTCCTGCGGTTTTGCTATGGCGGCTGCCAATTTCAATATAGGGCTCTCCCATTCGGCCTGTCAACAGCCCCTCAGACTTTTACCAAGCTCTTGGCAGCGGTAGCGGCACACCTCAGAGCCTTACCCATAAGAATCCAATGCTATTTGGACGACATCCTGATAGCATCCTCTTCCAGACCCCAGGCAGAGGAGGATTTGATGTCGACAATCAGGATCCTTTGAGAGCATTGGTTCTCGATAAACCTGGACAAATGCTACCTAGTACCACCAACTCGGATCTTGCATTTGGGGGCCATTATAGACACCTTGGCCAGACAGGTTTTTCTCTCACAGGAGCGTCGAGACAGTATCGGGGAAGTAATGTTGCTGATCCTGTCTTCCAGAGAGGCGCCTATCATCTTGCTGTCTCAACTTCTTGGCAAAATGATATCGTGCATTGAGATTGTCCCATGGGCCCGCTTCCACACCCGAACCCTTCAGTGGTTCCTGCTCCCTTACCAGAGGGCAAGCAGGGGTGACTCTCCAAGGAGGGTTCACGTCCCCTTGCCAGTTCTTCGTTCCCTCCATTGGTGGCAGTCCCAAGCTATGGGTCAGGGATGCTTGCACAGGGAATCCCAGAGGATTACCATCACCACCGATGCCAGTCTCTATGGTTGGGGGGGGGCACTTGGGAGCCCAGGTCACCCAGGGGAGGTGGTCACGAGAGGCGCTCACCCACAACATAAATTGGCTAGAGCTCAGGGCTACCTGCTTAGCACTCAAGGATCTAAGACAAGAGGTGGTGGGGAGACCTCTGCTTCTCCTCACAGACAATGTGGCTACCAAGGCCCACATAAACCGGCAGGGGGGCACACGCTCCAGATCTCTAATGCAGGAAGCAACTAAATTGTGCAGGTGAGTGGAGAGAAACCTGTTGTCCCTATGAGCAGAACATATTTCGGGAGTATCCAACGTGCAGGCAGACTGGTTGAGCAGGGCCACAGTCGACTAGTCAGAATGGCGACCGCATCCCAGTCTTTTCCAGGAGATGACAGAATGCTTCGGCAACCTGATTCTTGATCTCTTTGCATCACCAGAGAACACGCACCTCCCGAGGTTCTTTGCTCGATTCCCTGCTCAAGGAGCACAAGGGGTCAACGCTCTCCGGTGTAGGTGGACCCAGGGACTATTGTATACCTTCCCCCCCTTCCCCTGATTCCAGGGGCAATCAGGAAAGTACTGATAAAAAGGGCGGAAGTTATGTTGGTAGCCCCTTACTGGTCCAGGCGTCCTTGGTTCCAACCTGATGGGCCTGTCAATCGCCAGACCCTGGAGAATTCCCCTGCACAAGATCTCCCTCAGTCAGGGCGCGATCGAGCACCCAGATCCAGCCTGGTTTTGGCTGACCATTTGGCGCTTGAGCGGGGGTTCCTGAAACGGGAGAAGTTTTCCACAAAGGTCATTCAGACCATCCAGGCGGCCAGAAGACCTTCTATGGCCAGGATATATAACGCAACGTGGAAGATTTTCTGCAGTTGGTGCACGTGCAAGGTGTCATTCTTGGTGGCCATTACCTCGGCCAGGCATATTTCAGAGTTGGCGGCCTTATCCATCAGGAAGGATCTGTGCGTATTCCATGCAGACAGGGTGGTTCTGCGATTGGACCCTACCTTCCTGCACAAGGTGAACTCCTTATTCCATCGTTCACAGGAGTTGATTTTGCCTAATTTCTGTCCTGAGCCTACCCATGCACTAGAGAAAAAATGGCACACCTTGGACGTTAGGAGGGCCCTCTGTATTTACATTAAAAGAACTTCTTCTCTTAGGAGGACGGAAGCCTTGTTTGTTTCCTTTCAGCCATCAACTTTAGGTTGCAGGGTGACACCTTCCACAGTAGGTCGCTGGCTCAGAGCCTGCATTGCAAAGGCCTATGAGTTACAGAGCTTTCCTGTGCCCAGGAGGATTACAGTGCACTCAACCAGAAGTGCAGCGACCACCACAGCCTGGGCAATGCAGGCATCGATTTTGGACATTTGTAGAGCTGCGACCTGGTCATCGGTGACCCCATTCATAAGACATTATAAAATTGACTCCTTTGCCTCAGCGGAGGCGTCCTTTGGAAGACGAGTCCTGCAGGATGTGCATGTAGAGATGGGGACCTCTGACCAATCCAGCTCCCACCCTTAGGACAGCCATCAGCCAGCTTTGGTATGTCTCATCCTGGATTCTCCCTTAGGCTCAGTGGAAAAGAGGCGTTGGTCCTACCTGAACACTTCTTCTCGGGGAGCCTGGGAGAATTCAGTCCCATCCTGTATTCTGTCTGGTCGGAGTAGAGAGGAAATGTCCCTTTTTTCGCAGTATCAGTGAACAATCTGTTTGAAGACAAGGAGCAGCTGAATTCGCTTCAATGTTGTTCAGAACTGGGGACCGTTACCAGGGGGTGTGTTCTCAGTTTTTTAACTCAGTCTGCAGAGCTAGGAGAGTAGAGACTACCCATCCTGGATTCTCCCTTCGGCTCCCCGAGAAGAAGTGTTCAGGTAGGACCAACGCTCCTTTTAATCAACAACTGTTATGTCTGGGGTGTTATGTAGTAGGTGTGTTTGAACCAAAAGTCTCAGAGTGCCACAAATAACAGTAGGACACAGTAGCAATAATGGTGTATTGGAATATCTGCAAGAAATACCATTTGCCTGCAAACAAGAACTGCTGGGATCACAAAATAGACAAAATAATAGAAAACAAAATGATCTGGGATTTTTTTATTATTATTATTTTCTTCTGAAGAATGTTCAGCAAATGGTGGTAATGAAAGATTAATTCAAGTTTTATCCAAAGCCTAAGAAGCCCAAGTACCATCCTAATATTTATGTGGTTCTGAGTAAAGGTGTAATGTCTAATTGTGAAATGAAATAATTCTAATTTTTAAAGTAGTTTTCTTTTAGTGAAGTTTCTAATACTCCAGTAATTATGGGGAAAATTTTGCTGACTCACTTTATAATCTCTGTTGTTAACTCTCAATATTTTAGAAACTTTTCCAGTTCCTTTTAAACTATTTTTCTGTCATGTGATATTGGCACATTTATTATGATGCGTGGGTATGTTATATTCTAGATGTTGCTACTGCTTGTTCCTTGTGCTGACATAGTTATTTTGGAACACTTTTCAACTTTATGATTCTATGAATAGTCTGGGTCATCAATTCCATCTTTTTCATAAATTCCAGTGCATCATTTTTGCCTCTTAACCATGTCTTTTTCTATAATCTATCTGGGCAATTTTGTCATAGCTGTTTATTAGGTGGTCAACAATCTAATGTTTTTCTTTGCATAATCTACATTTGCTAGTATTGTTAGTTTCTTTAGATTTCATTTTTATGGCATTTGTCAGCAGTGTCAGTTCTTGTGCTGCAAATATTAATCCTTCCATTTTTCTTCTTGATGGATCCAGTCTGAACCCATTGCCAAGTTTTGTTACTAGTTTGAACATGAAGAGGTTTGCTATTATATTCTTACCCAACTTTTATAAATTTTGATCAACTTAAGGTGTCAAACATGGCTAATATTCCTGCCTCATATATTTTCCTCACAGTTGTTTAGTTCTGTATTCCACTATTGATTCTGTCACATTCAAATATTTTTCCTTGCAGATATTTATTAATAAGCCTTCTTTTAGATATTAATTTAGACATACGATTTCATTGTCCACTGTTCATTCCCCGCTTCACTTGTAATAAACCATTACCAACCAATTTTCCTTGTTAAATACAAATGATCTATGTCACTTAATGGATGTAGTGCATAATGTATTGTCATAAATTTTCAGATCTTTCTAACTAAAGCAATTAGTTCAGCTTGTGTCCACCCAACAGCATCTGCTGTGTAGCATATTATTACAGGGGGATCCCAAGGCCTTGACTGTGTTCACTCAGTTTGAGTTTAGAACCTTTCTAACTCATTTTTCATGTTGCCGTCTTTTTCATTTGAGTGTGCAAAATATGTTTTCTTTTTAAAATATTCTAATTATATCTTTCCTTCATTGCCAATGCTTTGATTTGAGGGTGAGTCAGTAAGTTCCATCTGAGTACTCAATTTCCCCCCTTTAATACTACCATAGCAATTTATTGATTCCAAATTTCATCTTAATGTCAACATGAAAGATTCAAATTGTGTTTAAAAGTGTATTTCTATAGATTATTTTGCACCTAGTTTCTTAATCATCCATGTGAAACAAATATGAAACTTTTGTCCTTGTTTATTTCATGGCCCAATGGCATTTTATTCAAAATTTTCAGCAGTGGAATAACAGTTGTGTTAAAAAGGAATGAAAGCAAAAAGTCTTCCTGTAAATTCTTTTTCTACTTTTGATTTCTCCAAGTTTTTCTGAGTTTGGCATTAACGCTGTTTTCCAATTTTTGACTGTATTATTTTAAAATGTTATATTTTAAAATTAATTCCAAAAATGCTCAAACATGTCTTAATTCATCTATGGAATAGTGAATTGAATCTTTTTTTGTAATCAGATCAAGCTAAATAAAGATTTGTTTTACTTTTTTTTTTTTTTTTGCATTTTTAAGCATTGTCTTATCAATCAACAGTTGTTTGAATTTTTGAAATTTTCTTTTTGCTTTTTGTGTACATTTATCATAATTGTTCAATTGTTTGTAAATGTTATTGGCAATTCTCCATAGAGCTGCTGCGAGCATCCAGAGTGGGAGGTGCTCCAGTCTCCGCTCTTACAGGCTGAGCTATAATTGAGGAACGCTCCTCCTCCTCCACGTGACACCTCCATAGCGTTCCCAGTTTTAGCTCAGCCTCGCAGAGACAGGCAGCTCTAGCAGTTTTCTCCTTGGCCGATCCAGGTTTCTTTGCCTTAAATCTCAGGTTTGATCTTTCCTTGTGTTTCCTCCTTGGTCCCTGCACATTTGGGTTGTCTTAAATTGATGAAAGGAGCGAATTTTCGCCCATCAGGGGGGAGATACGGGGGTTTTAGAGCCTTTCGCTCCCCCCACCCTCCCCCACTCTGGTGCCTGCCGCTTTTTAAGCCATGCTGCCTCAGCAGTGGCTTGTATTGTACGCTTCATAGCGTTTTGTTGTGCCTTCCCCCCACAAACGCAGTAGAGAGAGGGCGAACTCTCTTCTCTTCAGGCCCCTCGTTCTGCCTGCATTTCGGCAGTTTTTATTGTTGTTGAGGGGCTTTCCTTCTCTGAGTCTCGCGCTGGTCCTGGTGGCCATTTTGTTTAGCTGTAAAGTTTGCTGCGATGATTTGGGAGGCTTATGACAGGACCAGCAGGCCTGTTTGGCAATTTCTTTTCTGAAGGGGTATTGTGGCTCTGTGCCCTGTTGCCCATTGATTTCTCTGTTGGCTTTTTTCCGCAGCCCACTCAGAGGCAAAGGAGAGGCACCTACTTCCTATGTTGCTTGGGAGGCTGCCTCAGGAGGCCTAATTTTGCCTAATTTTACCTATTTTTTACCAATTTTTCTGTCTTTTTTTGTTAGAAAAATAAAAAATAAGTGGTTTTCTGGCCTCAGTGTTCATTCGATCTATTGGCTTTTGGATATAAAAAAACTTTTTTATTTACTCTCAAGTGAAATAAAATAGTAATATATTTTTCCTTCTATTGGCTTTTTCTGCAGTTTAGTGAGGCCCTTTTTGACCTCACCTCTTATGTTAATAATAATATAAAAAAAAAGAAAGATACAAAACAAAACAAAATAAAATAAATTTAAATTGAACATATATATTACGATACAACCAAAAAATATTTTTACCAAAAGGGGGACATGGCCCAACGATAGGATATCCGGTTCTCATTATAGGCCGTACACCTAGGCGTGCCAACCGCCTCTTTATTTAATATTGCTCTGTACCTGGTATTTTATCATGGCAGAAGACAATCCCAGAGGTCCTTCCTTGAAGGCTAAGTCAGAGACGCACCATTTGCGCAAAAGGGCCAAGGACTCATCCAAGGCTTCTCAAAGATAAAATAAATAAATAAATAAAACGCCTTAGGCGACCAAGGCTTGGGGAAGGAATTCTATAAACGTTCAAAGAGCTCTCAATCTGTAACCCCAGTTCCTAATTTTCCCCCTGCTTCCGCATAACCCATCCCTCTGCCAGAACAACTTTCTCCTCTCAGGCGCAGTGCACCTGTTTGGAGCCTCCAGGTCTCCCGGACACTGAGACTACATTCACAACCACTGCTGGCTTGTGACCAGAGGAACCATCCGCGGTCCTTATTCCAGACAGCATTAGAAAATGGAGGCAGCTGGCCATCCGCCGAGGGATCGTGGAGGGTATTCAACAGATGACCAGACCAGGTCCTCAAGCGACGGTTCTGATGCTGAATCAGTCTCTGGCAGATCCCTCCCCAAACCGGAACTTCACCATGGTCAGGTACTTCTCCAAAGGGGAGATCCCCTTTCCAGAAGAGGTGGAGGAAGTGGAGAGGGGCCTCGTGCCCTTCAGGGAAACGGAAGGATCAGATAGGGGTTCCTGACATTATTCTGAACCTCTGACCAGCCCGCATTCATGGGCTTATTTGAACCCCATTTGTTTCCAATCCTTGCTAATCATGGCGAACAATATTTCAGGCCTGATGTCCCAGTTACCCTCTAATGCCTCCCCAGCAGCCTCTGGAGTTCCAGAGGATCCTATTTTCAGCCAGTCGTGGAGACCGAGGTCATTCCTATTCCACTCATTTTCTCCGGCTTAGCAGCAAAACAGTTGGCCTCATCAGCCCGCCCCCCCTTTCGCTCACTCCAGTCAGTCAGAGATCCTTTATTCTCAATGCGGATCTCTCTTCCTTGCCACACACCCCAGAGGTGGATGACTCCATAGTAAGTCTAGTATCGTCCCCTACTCCAACTGGCGCTCCGGAAGCCCTAAGGACAGAGGACAAGCGGGCCCAGACGATGTTTCGTCGGGCGCATCAATCCGATGCTTGGACCATTTGATCAGCCATGGCCGTATCCTTCTCTCTCAATCCTCTATTAGATGGCTTCGTCAGTTGAAGCTGTATGTCCCCCTTCTAACACCAGGGCGCACCAGGACTTTTCCACGCTACGGTTGCAGCGAAATTTGCAACCTACGCTGCCTTCCACTCTGCTAAAATTTCCTCCTGGGCTATTTCCTCTCATGTTACAGCCTGGCGGTCGCTTTGGCTTAAACACTGGCAGGCAGACATTAGGCTACAGTTGAATTGGCTTCTGCTCCCATCTCGGGAGGCAAAGTATTAGTCCGGTTCCGGAACCTTTGTTCATGGAGAGCCTAAATAAAAGAAACCTCTCCCTTTGACCTGTCTCATACAGGAATCCAGAGTGTCCCAACCCTCTCTAAGGAGACCTGGCCTTTTCCCCTATCAGGCTCCCTTCTTCCCCAGATTTCAGAGAACCCGCCCTTTCGGCCGGCCTTTCAGGACTGGAGCAACACGGGTATCAGAAACAGGAGGGGAGTCAGCTACTGGAGATCATTCTGGGGCGCAGGAAGTAGATTGTCCCAGCGCCCTAGATAAAGCTTCCAGCCACCTACCTCTCACATAGTTTGCTGATCAATGGGAATCACCCACTTCTGATATTTGAGTTAGGGACAATGTTAGTCTTGGCCTCTCCCTTGAGTTTTTCAGTCCCCTTCTCTGGAGCACTGCAAGGTTTCCCCTCTTCCCAGAGGCCACACCAAGCATGTTCTCATGGGAACCACTATTAACACTCACCAAGATCGAAGCCATACAGCTCATACCTTCCTCATTCCGAGGAATGGGGTTCTATTCCCACTTTTTCCTACTTCCTAAACACTCTGGAGACTGGAGGCTCACCCTAGATTGAAGAGGCTTAAGATGGTCCATCATGATGCAAGATGCTTACACTTCGGTCCCTTATGCAGGACACTAGGAGGGCAGACTAGCTCACCTCCTTTGCCCTCTCAGAAGCATGCTTCCACATTCCCACTTATCCCTCATTCTTTAAATTCTGAGTCCTGGCTATCCTGGTCCTGGCTACCCTGGTCAACTTATTCAACACATGGCCCTTCCTCTTGGTCTAGCCTCGACCTCAAGGATCCTTACCAGGGTTCTGGCGATCCCATCAGTTCACCTCAGAGACTCCCCCATTCACAGTCTCTATTATCTGGATGATATCCTCATCTTTTCTCTTAGCAAATGCCACGCCGAAAGGGACACTAGATCCATCCTCACGATTCTTCGGGCCCATGATCTTCTTGTACAATGGGAGTAGAGTCATCTACCCCTCCCACTTGAATAGCTCACTCAGTGGCCGTAATTGACTCAGTTGAAGGGACGGTTTTTCCCTTCCCTTGAAGGATTTCTCAGTACTCAGAAATTGGTCAGGAACATTAGGCGAACAAGAAAGACGCCAATACTGGTCTTCTCTAGATCACTGGTCAATTTGGTCTCATACTTATTTGTTGTTTTCCTGGGCCTGGCTCCATTCCAGATCCATACAGTGGTTCCTGCTACCTTACCACCACTCCGGAAGGAGCAATTCGAGAGCCGTGGCAAAGGTTCCCTCAAGGGTTTCCGCATCGCTGCCTTGGCGGACCAGACCCGCGATCCACAAGGGCATCTCTTCAGCAGCCTCCAGGGGTTGCCCTCAAGACAGGCGCAGCCTATCCGGATGGGGAGCCCATATCCACCCGATCTCAGCTCAGGGCACCTGGTCAGCAACCGAGCAAAGGTGCAGTATAAACTGGCGGAGGCTTCACACAGGATACCCGGCCCTACGCATTTTGCTTAAGTATGCGGGCGCCTCGTACTGGTCCTGGCAGACAACATTACGACCAGGGCGCATATAAACTTACAAGGGGAGCAGACATGACATCTGTCTCATGAGGGGGGCCGAGCGTTTCTGTCGCTGGGCGGGGACCAACTGGTTGCCCATCAGGGCAGATCGCATTTCGGGAGTCTCAACAGTCGGCCTGACGGGTTGAGCAGGGCCACCTTAGACTAGGCAGGATGGCGCCTTCCTTCCTCCTTGCTCAAATTAATAATGCAGAGGAGGCCTCAGCGATATTAGGCCACCCCCTAGGGACCCCTTTGGCATCCTGGCTCAACGCCCAGGGACCGGGATTCTTCTCCAGGTACTCCCCAAGGGGCAGAGAATCACAACACTTCATGTTGGTCCTGGCCTACCAAGCTCTCTTACACAATTTCCCCACTACTGCTAATCCCCAAATTGATCCTAAAGCTGATCTACGGGAGGGCGGAACTCCTGGTTACCCCGCACTGGCCAAGGAGACCATGGTTTTTGCAGACCCTCATAACCTTTCAGTGGGTCCTCCCTGGAGGATCCCATTGGGCAGGAGCCTGCTAGCCCAGTGATCTCTTCAGTACAAATCCTCAGTGGCTTCAGTTTGACGTCTGGAGGTCGAATAGGGCCGTCTAAGAAGGAGGGTTCTTTTCCAATCAGATCATTGAGACTATCTCGGCAACGAGACGGTCTCAGCCACTCGGATATATAATGCTACCCGGATCATTCTCTAAATGGTGCCACAAATCACGCATTAGCCCGCTCCCCCAGTGGCTGCTCAAATTTTGGCCTTCTGACAAGAAGGACTGGCCAAGGACCTCTCCCTCGATACCTTGCAGAGGCAGGCGGCAGACTGATCAACGGTCATTTCTGGTGACCCTGTGAACCATTTTCACACCACTCTTGTATTCGGGCATCCCGCAGAGGAGCCACCAGTTTGCATCCTCCAGTGATACACAGGTATACAACCAGGGACGTTAACAGGGTTCTCATGGCACTGTCTAAACCGCGTTTTGAACCCTTAAAAGAGGCATCACTTCAATTCCCTACGTTCAAGGAAGGCTTCTCATTCTGTTTTTCATCTGCACGACAGACACCTGAAATAGCAGCTCTGTCCATTAGAAAGGAGCTCTGTGTTTTTCTTTGCTGTTTGGGTGATCCTGCGACCGGACCTTTCCTCCTGCCCAAGGTTAACTCAGCCTTTCGCAGTTCACTGGAATTTATTCTTCCTAATGTTTGCCTAGGCCTTCTCCAAGAAGGAGCAGCAGTGGCATTCCATCGATATCAAACGTGCATTACGTGTTTATATCAATCGCACCCGGCCTATCAGGAAGTCAGAAGCATTGTGCCTGTCATTCCAACCAAAGACGCTGGGTTTCAAAGTATCCCCATCTACTGTAGGCACTTGAATCTGAGCGACAGTCTCCAAGGCCTATCTATCTCAAGCGCTTTCTGTTTTTCCAGTGGAATAATCGCACATTCTACAGGGAGTGCGGCTACCTCGGCAGCCTGGGCTACCCAGGTGATACATGGTATTCGCCAAGCAGACTCCTGGGCGTCTCCGTCACCCTTTGTTCGGCATTGTAAAATTAATGTGTTTTTTTGCTTCAGCAGAAGCATCCCTGGCAGACGAGCCCTTCAGCAAGTGGCAAGAGAGTCAGCGGATATTCTAACCCAGACGGAGTCCCTCCCATAGGACAGGCCATGCTTTGGTATGTCCCACTCTGGATGCTCGCAGCAGCTCTATGGAGAATGGGCGTTGGTACTTACTTGATACGCCCTTTCTCGTTGAGCTTTGTAGAGCATCCAGCTCCACCCTAAATTGTCCGTCTGGTGGGGAGTCCTGTTTCGGCCAACGATTCAATCAGTTAAGTAGGTGTGAGCTGCTACAATAGTTTAGAGGAGGTAATAGTGTTTGTCTTCTCATCTTTGTAAAACTGGGAACGCTATGGAGGTGTCACGTGGAGGAGGAGGAGCGTTCCTCAATTATAGCTCAGCCTGTAAGAGCGGAGACTGGAGCACCTCCCACTCTGGATGCTCTACGCAGCTCAATGAGAAAGGGAGTATCAGGTAAGTACCAACGCCCATTTACTTTTGTTAACTTGCAGGTTGTAGGATTGGATGAAAAATATTGATTGTTGTTTCTTTGGTTTTGTCTTTCAGGATTGGAAATGTTCAGTTTATGGTTCTTTATGAATCCTTGCTGTAATGTTTGAAATGATTCACAAAACAAAAATGTAAAATGGACAGAAATTTTAGCCCAAATCCCCTAGCCCCCAAAAATCTTGGTGTACTCTTCTCTCCCCACCTCCTCTCCCTCGCCTTCCCTCCCATTATGTCCGAGGACTATTTAGTCATGTTTGTTGCTACTCTTGTCTGTATATCTGTTATGATGTGCAATTGTATAAGGACTCTGTGGATTTTGGCTTCCAGACCAACCATAACCAAGGCTGATAAACTATGTGATTGGTGTGCTGATATACACCAATGATTCATTGTGGTGATTGTGTTTAACTCTTTCTTTCCAAAATAAGTGCATTGAAGGTTTCCGGTTCCGTGTGGCTTCGGTGGCAGCAGGAATTCGCGACTGTTCGCGATTCATACTGCGCTTGCCGATGAGGTACCCCCGATCCAAATGGGTCAGGGGGATATGGCTGCCCTGTAGGGACAGCCGAAGGGAGAGGGGAGCCGGACAGGGGGTTGGGGGTGTCACAGACCCCCTCCTCGTCCGGAAAAACCCCTTTTTCCCGAGGTGGTGGAGCGGCGGTCAGCAATGGCCACCACGAAGAAGCCTGCAACTGGGTAAGATTGTGCTGGAGGAAGCAAGAAAAGTGAAAGTGCTGGCTGAGCCGGGTTGATCAATATCTTTTAAACTCTCTGGAACTGAACTGTCTGAATTGCTGGAGGATACATTGTATCCCTAAGAAGATCGGAAAGCGGCGGAGAAGCTTTTAAAGGGAACTTTTTTTTCTTCACTCTCCCACCCCATAGAAACAGCAGATGAAGATTTGAAATTTATTTGGGCACTGAAGGTGAACTATTTTGAAAGTTGAAGTCAAGGGATAAAAGATTTCTTGGACACTGGACTTAAAAATTTAAGAAATTGGAAAACCCTTATTAGAGGTATGGATTTCTGATCATTTAAAAATTGATGTTGCAAGTGGGAAGGGAGAGGAAAAAAATTGGAGCAGAAATGGAAAAAGGAGGAGATTGCCTAGAATCCCAAAGAAAGATATATGGTAATTGGACCTCTTTGATTAAACTGTAACCCCAGAAAGAGAAAGAGAAGAAGGAAGAAAAGTATTAATCTTTGGAACTTCTTTTGAACTATTTTTGATTAAAAATACTTGGGTGGTTGTTTTGGGAAAAGTTTCTTTTTTTATGATGGCATCGCTTGTGGATGAACTAAAGACTGAATATCAAAAATATAAAAAGGAAGAACAAGATGGAAAAGATACTTTGGGCACTTTATTTCAATTTTTAGAAATGGCGTTATGTACTTATGAAAAGTTGACTACGCAGCAGAATGACTGGGACAAAGAAGAAGAGGAACAAGAAGCCATCTTTGATGGACAATGGGTTTTTTCCGGGGAGGAGGAGAAAGAGGATAAGAAAAAGGGGATTTTAAGATTTGAAAAAACAATCAAAAAAGAGAAAAATGAGAGGAAAGGTGGATGCAAGGTTAGAAAGCAAAGGAAAGGGAGTAAGAAAAGGGAGGAGGAGAGACAAAGGGGTAAAAAGGGCAAGGAGAAGAATAAGCAAGAGAGAAAGGGGGGGAGGAGAAGCCTCAATGGTGGGAAGCAAGATCTAAAGAAAAAAAGCTTATTTAGAGACAATGGCTAAATCTAATTAAGGATTAAAAAAAGGGGGGGATTCTGGAAGGTACATAAGATTGTGTTTTTATATGTGTATTTAGAGTAGAACCTTTCTTATAAAATTTATTGTGTAATTTTAGAATGTACTAAACAGAATCCCAAGATAAATTAAGTGTTATATGAAGTACTTTTAAGTTAGGTCAATGAGTTAAAGGCGTCACTCCAATTAGTGTATAGGAGAAGTATAGTAAAAGAAAAAAGATGAATGGATAGCTGGAAATAGAACAGACAAAGAATGTTATTGAAAATGGTAATAAGATATGGAAGGATATATAAAGTGAATATGATGTGTAAATTTTGTCTGTGTGAAGAGTTTTAACTCGGGATCAAGCAGCTTTCAGAAAAGATGTTTTAAGTTTTGTTATGTTTTTTGTGTTTTGTATGTTGATAAAAGGCAAAAAATTTTTAATTAGCAAGAAATAATTTGGATGAAAAGGAGAAGTTGGGATAAGATATGAAGTTAAATAGATAAAGTAAATATTGATATTATAATTTGGAATCATTATGTTCTATTGGTTTTCTTCTTTAATTACTACTATTTTTTTTTTTTTGAAAAGAATTTATAAGCTGTTATGCCTTGATTGTCTGTGCACTGTTTTTGTAAAATTAATAAAATTTGTTTAAAAAAAAAAGTGCATTGAGATCATGAGCTTCATGGAAGTTTGCATTGGATCATGTTCATATTGTGCAGTATAAATGTGCCTACATTAGAACATTGGCAGAAAGCTGATGGCCACATTCCAAGCTATTGTATTTAGTATAATTGCGTAAACAAGAACAGATAGATCTTAGGCATGTTTAATCAGAAGCATGATCGGTGAAACTAACCCTGTGGGAGTGAAGTGTTAGCTTCTGGAAATTTGAAATTCCAGTCTCTCTGGCTTTCTGGCTGATACGCAATGCAGCATTTGTCACAATTGATGGAGCTGGAGCTGGGTTGGTGCAGGTTATAATCTATCAGCATTGGCATAGGGGCATAGGATCTCCATTCTTGTTCACTGGAAAAACTATATAGATGGGGAAAACTGCTTCTGGGTCTGTCTTTGGGATTTTGTGTAATTATTATTTTTACCTCATGGTATTATTCTATCTTTCTAATATTGCTAGCTGTCTAATTACTCTTTTTTTTTAATGGAGTGAGGTATAAGAGATGTCCACAGAGAAAAGTGGAGTGCCCTTGAGAATTAAGTTCAAAATGAAACCCATTCCCATTTTAAGATTCCAGCATATGTAACTATTCACAAGTGTGATGAGGTGCCACTCTACTTCTCAGTAATGTTTACCTTGGCATGGGGCATTTTTGGCGTTGTGCTGCAAAAGTGTAGTGTAGGCTCATGAGATAAGGAAGCAGCTTCATGTTGTGCCTAAGTAACCATGGGACCTTGTCTTCCATCTCATGGTGTTGCCTGCAAGACTTCAGCCCAGTGCCATAAAACAAAAAAAAAAAAAGTGCTCCTGTTTTTACCTTAAGCAAAATATACGGTAGATTTGGGTGTGACATCCAAGACTGTACTGAAAAGCTGCTATGGAGTAAAAAAAAGAGATGTGCATATTCATGTTGCTTAAATATTTGGAGATGCACTCCATTAGAGCAGGAAAAAATGTAAGTAGATTGTTGGGTTTCTTTCCTGTTCTCAATCCAAGTAGAATACAAAAAAGTGTTTCTGTCCAATCTGGCCCATTTTTAATCTATTGATTTTACAGAACGTACTGAATCTTGAGTGGGAGACATTCCGTGACCAGCTTCAAAAACACCTTGCTAAGTAAATATTTCTTTTTTTGTGAAAAATATTACATTGTCTCTGCCTACTCCAAGCACTTGGATCCTCTCCTTCAAATGAACGCTCCCTGCCAGATCACCATGTGATTGAAGTTGCACTGAAATCTCAGAAAGCAGCTATTCTCTGGCATTTTGTATCTTTTGCCTGTGAAGCAGCTAAGCATTAACGTTCTTTGATTTTAAGTACCTTTTAAATTCTTATAACCTGAATTTTGCACATTTTCTGTTTTTATTGTAAAACTGACAGGTAATCAATGAATACATATTGTTATACTCTTGAGTTGTACTGAGGGGGGTGGGGAGTGTGTTACAATATAGCAAAATGAAACCCAGCTAGAATTTGGATGATGATTGGTCATCTAGAGGTATCAAATGTTGAAAATAAATAAGAAGAAAGTGGAAGAACTGTACAAAAAGTACAGTAAAATTATGTTTGTATACTGGAGGGATGTGCATTTATTTATTTATTAAGAAAATTTATATGGTCACCCAACTCACTTGTGGAGACTCTGGATGGATTACAGAAGCAAAACTTCAAATACAAAATTCAATAAAGTCTTATATTCTGGGCACAAAAATCAAATTGTTGGTCTTACACTACTACCTGATGTACAGCAAGGTTGTATTTTAGCCTTCCTATTTATTAACTTATATGCCAACTCAATTTGTACAAGCCTTCTCTCTTTCTGTTCATAAGAGAAACTGCTATTATCAGAAAAATATTTGCACAACATTATCATAAAATGTATTGTTGGCAAATGGGAATAATACTGACATTTACAAATATCTTGGAGTGTTATTTTAGGCTCCATTATCATGGAGAGAACATTTTTATATCCAGCAAATATTGCTTAGTGTAGTTCCTCAGCTATCTCGAGTTTCTTCTATTCAAAGATTCCTACTTTGTCTCTGCAGTTTGTAAAGTCTTTGTAGCCAAGTTCTTCTCTCAGCTTCTCTGTACTGTAGTACCTAAATCTGTACTTTTAGAAATCTTGCCATCCTTGAACCCATTCACTCTAAACAGAGCTATTTTTGCAGTCCCAGAGTGTATTAATGCTGCTCTGTTTTAGTCTCCATGGAGCTTGGTATTATCATTTTAATGTACTGTATGGTTAGAGTTAACCCCTTTCCCCCCAGTGGGTTTGGTTCCACTGGTTCCCACATCAACTCAACCTGATTAAAAAAAGGTTATTGGCAAGTTTCCATCTCTAGGACTCTCAATGAAGAGCCTTTTTCCACTGTTTGGGGTGGTTGATCCTCAAATCGATCTTCAAAGCAACATCAGTTGAACATCAATTGATGTTCAACTCAATCAACCTCTCTTTCTCAGCCTTACTGCACACAGAGTCTTTCCAAGTGGGTATATACCAGCATATTTTTTCTCACCTGCTGCTGTTTTGGAAGTTTGCCAGACTTTCATTTTGGCAGGCTGGATGCATTGTCTTCTGCCATCTACAAAACTATTCCACATTTCAATATATGTTGTCATGTGAATGGCTGAGTAGAATGCCTGAGGCACGTGTTCTTTTGCTACTCTCTCTATAAGGATCCATTCTATCGTGAAGAAATTACCAGACAAAGAACATGCCTTCTATTGATTGCTTCTCGTACCTGGCCATTGTTTGCTTACGTTTTGGTTGTCTAATTCTAGACCTGTATTTGCACAATCCACCTCATTTTGGATTCAAAAGCTTGTAAAAATTGCTTTAATTTCAGCCTTCTAGATTTACCTCTTGTAACTTTTATCTGATTGTTGAACTTATAGCCTCAATAAGGTTTGATATACTTTCAGTTGCTTCTGTGCTGTACTTCTGCCTTTCCGTTAGCTTTTTTTTTGTTGAAAGGAAACTATTTAAACCTTGCCTCTTGATTCTCAGTTCTGCAGGGAATGATGCAAATTATTGGTGCTTTACACCAAATCCAAAATTTGGATTTTAGTTCTAAAATGTACTAAAGACAATCTATAATTCTTTTGATTAGAAGGATTTTTCCCCCTCTTTATTATATTATGGTAAATCTTAATGCACTATATCGTTTCTATATAATATTTGTACAGTATTAATTAAAATCATTGACATGTTGTTTAAATAACAGAGTATTAATTAGAAAGACTGTGAATATGTGCTTTATTATAGTGATTAAAATTTGGATTGTGCTTTTGGCTATTACTTGATATCATTAACTGTGATGTGCCATTAATATTATTAGAAATATCTATTATTGGACATTAATTTATTTTGAAATGCTGCCAATTTCAATTATTTGTTTTGTTTTGTAGAGACAGGAGCGATTCTTCATATGCAAGTGTTTTGAAGATGTGGCCTTGATAATAAAGGTAGGTATCTACTCTTTACTCTTTATGTCGACATGGTCATTTAATCCCCAAAGAAATGTGGAACTTTTATTTTAAGGTCTCCTTGTCTTTGTGATCTCTTTGCTGCAAATGTGATGGATTAAGTCAACAGATGAATTATTCTGGAAGATTTCTGTAGTGCTACAGTAATAATTCATTTATATGGGTTTAGTGGGATTAGCATGAGCTTTATTTTGACTGTAGCCTATCTGAGTATGGTAGTATGATACAACCTTCTTGATTTTGCTGTTTTTCATTAAAGCTGAAAAAGTTAGTCATGGAACAATACAAAGTGGTGGAATATGTTGTTATTTACAGTAACAGCCCCAACCTTTTGGGCACCAGGGACGGGTGCTGTGGAGAAAGCTTTTTCCATGGATCAGAGGGGGTGTGGTTTTGTGTGCTGCCTGCATCCCATGGATGGGGCTTTGCATGTTTGCACGGCCCAGTTGCTGGCATGCCATGGACCACTATCAGTCCATAGACCAGAGGTTGGGAACCCCTGATTTGCAGGCATTTGTGGTCATCAAGGGAGGGGGGGGAGTGATGACATGTACATGTTGATGTCATAATCAATTAATACAACTTACTTAGACATTATGATGCAAATACAAATACACAGTGATGTATGAATATCTCTTCAGTTTTATTTTACTTCATTGTTTTCAAAGCTGTTTCTTCATTGTTCCATATAAGAATCAATACAGCCTTCCTGGAGTTAGTTCATTATGCTTCTGCCTTTGCAATAGTACATGAAGTCCACTATCTTCACACTCTTAGAGCCGAAAGATATAACTGTTACATTATGTTATGTTCCCATGTATGAGGTTACTCTTGTAGGAGAGAGAGTTTATCTTTGTTTACATAGTATATATCCTGTATTGTTTTATTGTGTTGTTAGTACTATCAGAAGGCAGTAATATCATCTCTAAATAATAGTAAATATAACTCCTGCTAGCTCTTCAGTTGTTGGCCCTATTTACAGAAATGAATGGCAAGCCTGAAATAGTTCTAAAATCCAGATAGTGCCACTGGTAGCTAACAAAATAAGAAGAAGAATTCTGTCAAGTTCTTTTCACACACAGACCCATAAATATATTTTAAATTTGGGAAACGGTTCAGTGTAAAGGAATAGAAAATCTCTCAGTAAATATATGATTTAAAATTAGCTGCATTGGAGGAAGCACTGAAGGTGCTCATGGGCCTCTTCTTACATTTTTGGCCCCTTGATAAAAATACATATGGTGTGATAAAAATTAACAGGTTGTTTTGACAAGTGAAAATTGACATTTAATGGAAATTCTTCTCAATTTTTACCATATTTCTCTTGTGCACTCATGCATTCTTCCAAGATAGAACTGTACTTCTGTCTCTTCCTGGCACTTGAAAGTTCTCATACAACTGGGAAATATATGCTGCATCAAAGAAATATACTTATCTGGCAATCATCAGTGCATGAGTGCAGTTTTTAAGTTTTAATTAGGTAGATCATCTTGGTTGGTTTGGTTCTTTCATCTTTCAATTCATATCTACTCTGTAACTAAGATAAGAAGCTTCCCATAAAGGTCATGCTTTCTTAGTTTTACATTTGTCTTTCCTTTAAAATCTTCCCTCTTTCACTATGTGTTTTACCTCTCTTTGTGTTTTTATATGAACTATTTCTCCCTGAACATATCCTCATCACAAAATAATTACTATTTGTTAATTTTTCATGTTTCTAATTGGTGAGATTGTTTTTGGAATAAATGTTTACTGTATCACTTTTAAAAGTATTTTTATATTTTATGGAAACATTTCATCTTAATTTATGGTCTACACCAGTTTGTAAACAAGCTTCTTATTAACAAATCAATAAACTTAACTCCTGGTTTAAGTTTCAAATAGTTAATTAACCATTCATATTATTATTTTAAATTAATTTGAATTCATTCAATTTTCATTCTTGCCAAATTATAAATATTTTATGAGGCCCTATCAGTTTTGGCAATATGGTCCTGGGAAAGCCACTAAAAGGTAGTTGTGACCCTCAATTTAGTAAAAGTTTCATATATTTTGAGTTAAATTGTTTTTTATTTTAAAAAGGATTAAAATAATCCTGCTAGCTGAAGAGAAGCAAAAATTATATTGAAAAAATGGGAAGGTTGTTAATAGCAATAGCACTTATATACAGCTTCACAGTGCTTTCCAGCCCTCTCTAAGTGGTTTACACCCAACAATCTGGATCCTCATTTCACCAACTTCGGAAGGATGGAAGATTGAATCAACTTTGAGCCTGGTGAGATTTGAACTGCCAAATTGCAGGCAGCCGGCAGTTTGCAGAAGTAGCCTGCAGTACTGCACTCTTAACCACTGCACCACCGTGGCTGTGAATAGAGTGAATAGAGTGTCCGGGAGATTCTCAATCATCCAGATCATAGCTGTACTAAAGGTGCTTTTTCCAAAGGCAAGTGGACTTTCTTGGTTTTTTCCTTTGAAAACATTTCTGAAGTTAACTGAAGAAGTTTCTTGGATGAGAAGCAAAATAATTTTAAAGGAAAAATAATTAAGAAAATCCAGTTTATTTTGGAAAAAGTACCTCTGGGACATTGAGAGTGTGAATTCTTAATCCCTTGAGGTTGCAAAGACCAACTTCCTCATAGAAAAACACGTAGAAATGGAATCGGCTAGGTACCATCAGCATGAGAACCTCTTGCCCAATCTTCTCCTTAGATAATTTCAGTGCGAGATTACAGAGGAGAACAGATGTTCAGTATCTGTGTCAGACTCTCAAGGGCCAGTCTTTCTGTTCCAAACAGGCAGCGTCAGCATGAGGTCATAAAGACTGGATTTTTTTTTTCTGTTCTAAATAGGCAGCATTACCTTAGAAGGCATTATTCTATGCAAGGCACAGCAATAAATGGGTTAAATATGTTCCTGTATTCAGTGTATTCAATGGAGGCAGGGTCTTTTATAGAAATTAGTAGTAGAATATGGGCACAGTCTTTGACTGAAATGAACAGTAACATGAGTTCAGAGAAGTGGTGGATGACAGAAAGGCAGAGCTAGGTTAGCTTTTATGGGGATCAGACGGTATCAAAAGATGGACAATCACTGAAAGAAACAAACTATAGAGATGGATTTATGCTTGAATTTGAGAGGAAAAAAATAAAGGGAGATATAAACAAAATCTGCAAAGTCCTTCTTTCTCCCTGATCCCTATCAATTTCACTTCTTCCCCTCAGCCTTATAAACCTCAGTGCTCTGCACTTACAGCCCTCCTAGTTGACTGCATTGAAATAGGAGAATTAAACTAATATCCTTTTGTCTGTTGCTGCTGTTTGGGTACAAAACTGATCAAATGAGTTATTTGCTTTCTCCTCCATGCTGCATCGAGAGTCCTGGATGGGTTGATTCCTTCCTATGACATCATTTAGCTGAGTCTGCACTAAGATATAAAAGCCAGCCTCCGGGACCCCAGCTTTTGACTCAGCTCCTTTCAGTCAGTAACTGTGTCTCTGAAAGCGTTCTGTTAGATAGCATTCACCAGCGATCTTCAGTACTTTTTTTCCTCGCTTCAAGCAGCTTCCAGGGCAGCTGCTCTTCCAGGAGAGCAGGGCTCTCTCTCCTGCAACGTTGGGAGCAGCGTTACAGAGCTCTGTGCAGGCAAGCTGGGCAGTACCTGTAGACCTCCCCCATGCCTGCAATTTGGAGTGATTGTAAAAACGATTGGCAAACTTATAAGAGCACAAACCAGCTGATAGTGTGGCTGGTTGCTGCATTTTTCCCTTGTTTGGGGCTCTGTATAGTCTAAGGAGCGATTCTTCGATCTTGGAGCCTGTTTCCCCTAGTCAGCGGCCATCTTGGATTGAAGCCTTCCACCATGGGGTAAGCGGCCATTTTGTAAGCCCGGGGGCCAATTTATACCCTCACGGGCTTAATACAAAAATTTTTCAAACAGTTTCTTTCTATCGCAAGAGCCTTTATTCTACAAATGGAGCAAGATAAGGCTCAGGCAGAGCTTCCCTCCCCAGTGGAACAGCCTCTTTAGCCCAATAAGAGAAAAAGACGAAGGCAATGCACCCAATCAGTCCAGAGGTAGGTGGCTGCTAAAATCAGAGCTAAAGCTCTAGCCCCTAAGAAGGCAACTCAGGCTGAGTTGAGGGCAGAAAAGCGCAGACATGCAGCCCTAGAGAGGCAGTTCAACAGAACTATTCATCAGAAGGGAGTGCAACTACAGCATGTTTCAGGTGATACCTGTGGCCCCGACCAAGCCCTCTCAGGAGAGGAGAAGTTATCTATGAGCCTTTCCATCCTCCTTCCTGGTCTCCTAGGCTTCTGCAGTACAATCTGATCCTCAGGATCTCAGCAGATCTGGGCCTTATTTCCAACAGGCTTCTGGGCCCTATGCTCCTCCCCCTCCCTCCAGGCCTCGAAACCTCTTCTCAATCTAGGCCTGAAGTCATCTTCACTCCCGCAGTAGTGAGCCTTCTGCCTTCTGCCTCTACCTTTGAGCATAGACCACGGGATATCCAAGATGTTGTCTCATTGGCCATGAGGCAGGGATTGGCTGAAGGCTTCAAGCAAATTCTTGACCTCTGGAAAGGGTTCAGGCCCTTCTGCCTTCTCAATCTATAAGTTCCTTGCCTCATCACCCTGATTTACACAGGCCCCAGGACCTCAGGGTCATTCTTCTCTATCAGAATGGGAGGAGGTTGATGAGGAGGGAAGGGCTTCTGAACACAGTTACCCCTCTGGTTCAGAGTGTGAAGAGGGCGAGACTTTTGACCAAAATCTTTCAGAGGAAGAGGATTCTCGCCCAGAACAGACATCCTCTGCATTGGTCTTCAATCCTTCTCTCTTCAGGCCATTGCTCAGCAAGGCCTTGGTCACTGCCAAGCTGTCACTGGAGGAAGTGGCTCCTGAGCCATGAGGAAATCTCTCTAGCCAGGGAGACTCGCTCTTCTCCAAGCCTGTAGTTCATGCAGAGGTTTTGCCTTCTCCCACTTTTTTCCTGGACATGGTCAAAGAACAGTGCGCTTCCCCTTTGGCAGGTCCTTGCCCATCTTCTCTGTATAAGCGTTTCTACAATGTCAGTGCAGCCCTGGACAATGCCCTGGCGGTGCCTTCTGTTGACATTCCAGTTCTGGTCTCATTCTCATCTTCTGGCACTCCCATGGAGCCAGAAGATATCCTGAAACCTGATGATTAACGTTCCGAACAGGCCCTCCAGCACAATCACCAGGCCGCTGCATGGGCTGTTCGGGCTTCAATAGCAGCATCCTTTTTTTCACAAGGGCATCCATACGGTGGCTGCGCCAACTCCAGAATAGATTGCCTGCATCTGATCTTAGGTCTCAGCAAGACCTTAATAGGATTATCACAGCGGTGGAATTCACTGCAGATGCCACTCTCAATTCCGCCAAAATTTGCATCGAAGTCCATGGCATCTTCAGTCGCAGCAAGATGACTGTTATGGCTCCAAAATTGGCAAGCAGAATCATGCTGAAAATGGAAGCTGGCTTCAGTTCCATTCGTAGGTGATAAACTTTTTGGTGATGATCTGGGACCTTATCTCATCGAAACCAGAGATAAACATAAAATTCTCTCTTCCTCTGGAAGAAAGCCTATTATTGTCCAGCTCCTTATCGCCCTCCTGCCTTTCAAGCAGAGACCTCATTTCGCTTCCCCCGCTCTCAGAGGCCATATTCCCAATGCCAAGACCAACATGCGGAGGCATCTGTCAGGCAACAACCTTCTGCTGGTAAACGGCCCTTTCGGGGTGGAGGGGGTTGTTCCTTCCATCATTCTAAGTAATCCCTCTTTCTCCCCACCCATCGGAGGTCACCTAGCCTTCTTTGCCTCCAAATGGGAGGAGTCAACGACGGACGCCTGGGTGCTCAGCACTATTAGGTCAGGGTTACAATTGGACTTCCTAACGCCACCCCCAGAAAATTTTTTTGATCTGTCCTGTCTCTCAGGACATGTCAAGGCAAGCCCTCATGAATCAAGCCATTCAACACCTTCTTGAAATCAGAGCTATTCAACCTGTTTCCCCCTCTCAACGGGGATGTGGGCTTTACTCTCACCTTTTCATCGTTACCAAAGCCTCCGGGGGTGGGGGGTGGCGAGCCATCCTTGATCTAAAATTTCTCAACCAATTTGTAAAATACAGGCGATTTAAAATGCAGACTCTGCATTCTATTTTAAGAGAGCGTTCGGGAGGGAGATCTCCTTTCTTCCATTGATCTCACGGAGCCTTCCTCCACATCCCCATTTGGCCTCATCATCGCCAGTTTCTCCATTTCTGTTATCAGAATACTCATTACCAGTATCAAGCACTTCCCTTCGGCCTCTCATCGGCTTCAAGGGTCTTCACGAAGGTTCTGGCAGCATTGATGGCATCTCTGTGTTCTGTTCCAGTGAGGATCCAGTGCTGCTTGGATGACATTTGATTCTGTCCTCCTCCATCCATGCAGCCCATCGGGATCTGCAAATTACCCTGTCATATCTCCAGAGCCACAGATTTTTCCACTCCGTCCACTCCAATGGTTCCTGCTTCCCTACCAATGAGCAGGAACCAGCCACTCATCCATCAAGGTCCTGCTTCCACCACAAATACGGATATCTCTCAATTGGTGGCGTTCCCCGTTAATCTGGAAGGGACTTCTGTTCAGGGTTCCAGACAGGCTAACCACCGATGCCAGTCTCCTGGGTTAGGGTTCCCATATGCAGGGCTGGATAGCTCAGGTTGTTTGGTCTAGGTCAGAGCAGACCCTTCCCATAAATTGACTTGAGCTCAGAGCCATTTTTCTAGCTCTCAAGCATTGCAGGCACTCATTGACCAGCTCTCATGTTCTAGTCCTTATGGTCCAGAGCCCTCATGGGAGAGGCTCTACGGTTGGTGTTTTGGGCAGAGAAACACCTGTTGTCAATCTTGGTGGACCACTTCTCCGGGATCAACAACTCCCAGGCCGACTGGCTCAGCAGGAACCTAGTCGACCAGGCAGAATGGTCCATTCCTCCGTATCTATTCAGGGACCTTTCCCTAAGATTCGGTATGCTGGAGGTGGATCTCTTCTCTACTCCTCAAAATGCCCAGGTCACTAGTTTCTTCACCAGGTTTCCTGGTGACATGCAAGCTTTGGTATGTCCCATCCTGGGCTCTTGATGCAGCATGGAGGAGAATGGGCGTTGGTAGAAGTTACAGTGAACGCCCTTTCTATCTATGCTGCGAGAGAGCCCAGCCCCTCCCTTGATTCGTCCGGAGTGGGTAAGAGATATTTCTGTATTTATTTTGGGCTTTCAGAGACACCTTTCAGTCTGTCAAGTATCTTCGCCAAAGCTGGGGTCTTTCCCGGGGGCTGGTTTTTATATCTTAGCACAGACTCAGCTAAATGACATCATAGGAAGGAGTCAACCCATCCTGAGCTCTCTCACAGCATAGATAGAAAGGGCGTTCAGGGTAACTTCTACCAATGCCCATTCTTTTCCCTTTGTTCCTAAGCTTGAGGGCAGAGGAACCTGGCTGGCAATTTTTGCTTAACTTACTTTGATTTCAGTTTGAATGATAAGGAAACAAAGTCTGAGTTTCTTTCCCGAGCTTTTCCAACCTCTTTGTCTCAGTTTCACCATTATTTAGTACACCAGCATAGTGTTTCAAATGCAGACTTCGTTCATCCATCTGCCACCAGGTTTTGTGCCACGGACTGAGATCATAGAGTACGAGGCTAAAGATGATTATTTATTTGACCAGGGAAATCTCTGCACCGGAGGCACTTTTCTCTGCAGCACTGTTTATTTCTTTTTATTTGGCCAAGGAATTTTGATTAATGTAAGCATAGAGACCACAAATGATCACATAAGGGTGGTTGAATATGTTTCATTGCAGAGATAAAGCAAATACTTGTGAAGAATTAAATTGAATTGGTACGGTAAAAATACAGAAGATGCCGATATAATCAAGAACCAGATATAACAGGAATCATGGTTGGAAGAAGAGGGAATAAAACATGCATCACTCTTATACAGGGGTTAGAAAAGCAGGAAATCATATGAACCTAGAAAGTTCAATTAAACTTGTCTTTATTTTTTAATTTCAAAGCAAAAATCATAAAGAACTTTTTTCAATGGGATTATTATAAAATGGAATATTGTCCTTCACAAAATTGTCCTACTTCTTAACAGTTCTTAACTCCAATTTTTGGAAAACCTGTGTTTTCCATAAATGTACAAAGCATAGCCATAAACATTGTTTAAACTTGAGTTCTTCTGGAATCCTCTTTGGGATCATATAACACACATACACAAAACGTACACAGTTTGTCCTGAACCTTCCATAACAGAGAGGAAAAAGGAATGCAAGTGGGTTGATCAAAAGACATAAAAAATTCAAAAGCCCAAAACAAAAAAAGAAAGCACTATTTTATTTGGCCCAGAATGCTTCCCGGCAATCAAGGGAGAGAGGTATCTTACTTAAAATTAAGGCAGGAAAATGAGGCGTCTTGCAAATGTGTTTTGAGGTATAAAAAATGTTATGTGCATTTTTTGGTGCATGGATGCTACTCAATTTTGCATTTCTCAGTTATTTCCTATCTGATGACTTTTAGATTTCAACAATCCAGTTTAACAGCTGGACCAAGAAGTATTAATTCCCTTGATCTAATATAGATACTGACTAATATGCCATGTCTAAAAATGGCAATCATTTTTCTGTGCTTATTAAGAGAAGAGAGCTAGTGTAAATGTAAACCACCTCACCATCTGACACAAAATATAGACTACCTTCTAAACCACGTCTTTGTCTGGACTGGATTCAAGTGTTTTTGTCTGTGGTAAACTTTGGCTCTGGCTGTGCAATTTGGACTTCAGAACTTTGGAAATTGCCTCTATTTTTCTTCATTCCTACATAATCAGAGAAGGAGAAATATAAAAGCCATTTCATGACTTTCATTTAGACAGTCCTTTCTGGAACTTCCAACATAATTTGTTGGAAGAAAACTTGAGCTACGTACATAAAGTGCCATTTGTTTTAGCTTACCTTCGTATGGTGTATGATACCAGTCAACTCTAGATTATTCAGTATGATGTATAAATGAGCCAGGGGTCAATATATGAACCCAGTCAAAGTCTCTACACAAATTCACTTCCATTATTCTCAGATCTTTCTAGGAAAATAGAAATAAATTCCGATAAGGCCATCAAAATTTTCACTGAGTGCATAAGCATCATATGCTTGGACACTGTTTCCCATACTGTACAGTATTTTGCCCTCTTCAAGATTGCAAAGCTACCTATCTGGGAACATTTCTAGCCAAATATCCATCAATTGTTATCTTTTCTTTAGGAAAAGTTTATTACAGATTTTAAAATTACTCAGATGCTCATTCAGTTGCACAAACACCTCTTATGAAATGTCTGTTCATTATTAGAAATAATATACTGTTTTTAATATTTAAATTCAAGGATGAATGGTCATAAATGTGCTCAGTATCTGATTACATATCAGATACAAGTCTTTTCTTCCAACATAATTGGCACCATCCCATAGGAAATGATAGTTAGTAGTACAGAAAAAGCAATTCAGTACCCATCACATTTGGGAAATAAGAGCTTTTGAGAAGGTCAGAATAAAATATGCTCTCAATTATCCAAATGACACTTGCCACAATGATCAGCAAGCAAAAAACAAATCAGAATTCATCTAACTATCTCATATGTTCATGAGTTATGAACTGGATGCTTTGTTACCAACTTGTGAACACGTGGATTCAAGCTAGAGTTTATTTTAAGATAAAATAAAATCTGTTACCAAAAGATAGCAGTTTGTGATGCAGATTGATATATTTTTTATTGACAAAGACACTAGTGAGATAAATCTTAATTCTCAGTCATGGAATCATTTAGTATGTGATGCAGTACGAGATCTCCTGACTTAGAGAAAGACTCTCTTTCAGGGCTTCCTCAAATACAATATTCTTGTATTTAGAGGAAGTATTTAATTGGCACTTGTTTCCTGTTCTAGCTCTGACGCTTAGTGGTTCCTTTCTTTTAGCTTTTGTAGGATCTGAAGGACGTAAGGTCAGATTGTGATTTTGTTTTGAAGGTCTGAATCTTTGGCTGTAAAAATTAGTTTCACACACTTGCCAAATCAGCAACTTGGGCATTCTTGGATGTGGAGAAGCCAAAGACGGTACGTAGTTTCTGCTCTGTCTGTGTGTGTTAGCTTGGTCGCACGTCTATACATTATGTTCAACATCCACAATAATTTCCTCATTTTTTGAATTATACCAGGCAGACAATTTATGCAGCATGCAATCACAGTGATCATTATATATTAATTGATTTGGTGAGTAGAATCTAGGTCCATAGGCAGTGATTTACTAGGGTACTTAATGAAATATTTGTTTGGTTCAGCTCATCTAGCAACATCTATGCAGATTTACTAAAGTCAAGCCTGGAAGATTTAGACTCCTGCGTTTTTTTGGAAGCTGCATAAAACACAGCAGCTGTGCATAGAGTTGTCACATTGTAGTGTATTGGAGTCAGCAAAGTATGACTGAACTTGGCCCAACTAGCCAAGCTGTCTTAAGTCACTTATAAAGTAATAAAATATGGGGTAGTTAAAAAACAACAACCAACCATCTGAACTCCTGTAGAGCTGTTAGTTAAGAGTTAGTTTCCCCAAAGTTAGTCATCATAGCTTTGCTACTTGAGGTTGAATACAGAATGCTTTTCCAAAGAAACTTGTGTAAATAGATAGCTATCATGTTTCAGATTAGATTGCTCACCTGCTCTACAGGGTTTGGTTTGGGGTTTTTTGTGAATGAAGATTTTCATTACATTTAGAGCAGTACAAAGGAAAAAAAACACTTCTGTTTCCCTCTATTTCAACTGACTTACTGATTTTGCTGATCAGTTTCCCTCTCTTTCAACTGATCTTTCTGTTTTAATGGACCCAGTTTATAAAAGCATTTTAAGTTTTACTGCAGGCTTATAATTTGCTTCTTGCTGATGGTGACAAGTAGTTACTCTCTGCCAAGCCTCCCAAAGGCAAATTGTACAGTGCTATGGTAAATATATGCTTTAAGTGTTCTTTCTTCAAGATTTTAAATAGCTGCTTGATCGAGGAACAGGTTTCGATGACATATAACCCTAAGCCTAATAATGTGGTTTGCTGGATATTTTAGGTGATATGCAAAACTACCCAGGGTGGTTTGGCATGAATATGAAGTAAATCAGAGTAGCTTATGTAGCACAGTGGTAGCTTTGGTCTTGTATTATTAAGTTAGCAATAGTGTCAACATTTAAGGTTGGTATAAAGGTAGAGAAACTGGAGATATGGGAACCAGTGGGACTCAGGCTAAAGAACCTGTTAGCCCTGTGAGATAGCCCAGACAAGAAGCACAACCGGGAGTATTTATTGTAAAGTTAGATTAACAAAATCTTGCAAGACTGAAACACTTTCTCCCCTCTTTTTCTTTTAGTCTCTGTAAAACTAGGGAAAGTCCATTCTGAAACATTTCCTACACTCTCCCCACTTCTGCATGCTGGTTGTCCTGTCTGCGACTCTCCCTCCTGTCTTCCAAGGTCATACCTAAATATTGGTGGTGGGGGAAGGGGGAAAGGAATGGTTCCACACAAGTGGTGAGCATGCACATCTACCACTCACACAAATGGAATGTGAGCACACACACTCGTCCATTGCTTGCACAAGGGGGGATGCACACGCACACTTGCTTGCCCATCATTTCTGCGCCCACACATGCTCAAGGCCCAGTAGTCAGCCATGGCCCAGGGGTTGGGAACCCCTGTACTACAGAACCCCTCTGAGAATCCCTCAGCAGATAATTCCTTTTCATGGCCAGAATTCCAAGAGAGATGCTGAAGCAATTTCAGGCTTTCATGTCCAATTCTCATTGGATGCCTTAGCTCCTAGTTACCCCTTTAGCTAGTTTTGCTAAGCCAGTTAGACAGGAATGCAAGGCCTGCTACTTATGGATGAGGTTGCTCTAAGCAGCTGTCCAGTCATGGCTTCACCAAAATCCTTGAGGGAATGTAGCATCAGCTCCCATGGAAGTTCTTTGCCTCAAATAAATGACTACTGGAACCAGAGCACTCCTAGAATTGAATAACTCCGTGTTTCTGCCCTTGAAGACAACCAGTTTTTTATTTTGATGTGTGTATGATTAGTATGTGTATGATTGTGTTGGTTAAGTTGTAGGGATTAAAATCTTCTTTTAGGCATTGATTTGTAAGAGTGTGATAATTACTGCTGCCACTGCATAATAAATTCAAAAGTTTTATCCATGGAGATTCTTGATACACTGGCTGGCTTTACAAATTGCTTAATAGTAGTAAGTTTGCTGATGCGATGTCTATCCTTACCCTCTCATTTCTTTACAAACCTATATATTGATTATATACTCGTAGGTGGCTTTTGTATGATATTTAATCAATTAGTGGAACTTTGGTTCAGTTGTCAGAAAGATCTACCAGCTTTAACTATAAGTTACCATGTCAGAGTGAAGAGCGTGGTTCCTTAGACATCTACAACCCTTGATGTGAAATGTCTGAATATACCAAAACAAACTACTCAGCTATTTTAAAATTAAGTCAGCCTTTGGTATGTGTTTTGTGGATCCTGGGTAAATTAAATTGAAGCCCCAGTAGCTACCATAAACACTAAAGTAAATCTTATATTTCTATTTTCTCTTATTACTGCATATTTCATAACTGGTAATCAAGCTGGCATGACATGACAATTATGAGACATTAAACTTCCTTTAGGATCTGGTTTATTTATGGGGTTGTTCTCTTGTGTATAATGGGACCTGAGCCTTTGAAAACTATGCTTTTAAATGTTAGCTTGCAGTTGTACCAATCTTTCGAAATTGGGAAGATTATACTTTAATTCAAACATTCTGATTGACCAAGTTCTGATGACAGACAAAATTGTGAACTTGTTGAACATATTCTTGTGCTTGCTGACTTTTCCTTCTAAAAGTACTGGCTAAGAAACAATTGTTCAATAGGGGAAGCCAGATTTGTTTAATGAACACACAATTTACTTAACAACTATGGCAAAAAGGTTGTATAACTTGTCTAGCGGTGGAAATTTTGGGCTCGGTTGTGGTCATAAGTTGAGGACTACCTGTATAAATAGCATCAAATGTAACAGAGATTAAAAAATAACAAAATAGATACAAGGTGAACCTTCTTGGAATAAGAGTTACAATATTACAAGGGGACAGCTCAGGTAGTCCATTCTTGAATAAGAGTGATTCTTGAATAGTATTTTACTATGTATTTAAATGAAAATAGATTTTTCTCTTTTGTCTCTGAATTTCATAGCAGCTCAAGTAGAACAGGTCCAGCTAGCATTATCTTTTTCCTGATTAAAAATTTGTTGTCCATTTGTCTTTCTGAAAATAATGTCCAACATTGAAAATTACACACAGTGGTAGTTATTAGTAAAAAGCTTACTTCAGGAAATAGAGGCATAATAATAAGCATAATAAAAATTATACTAATATTATTAATTTGTAATTATAAGTAGCATAATTTATGTTAAACATGAAGTTCTTGGGAAGTTCCTGTTAACTCTTACTATGGATGTTTTAAAATAATTCTGTTTATAGAAAAACAGATTGTACTGTCCTGTTAATTGAATAGACTGGCCTTCTGAAAATAGATGATGTCATGAGATTAAACAGGTTCAGAGCTGATTCCCAAACAGTGCAAGCCTTTATTGTGGATATGATCTAAAAATAATCCCATATATGCCTATGATTGGGCAGGGAGGAGGGAGACTGCATTCATATCTGTGAAGACAGCCTGTGCTTTTGACTTGCCTCTGACTCCTCTTATTTGCTAATGCATATCACTTGCCTACTTTTTCAGTTAAAATCTTTTGGGGGGAGGCTAGTAATTTGTGAACAGTGTACCTTAATATGATCCAGGTTATTACAGAAGGTTGGCTTTACCATTCTGTGATTGAACAAACTGGGATAATGAGTTCTCCAGAATAAGCAGGTCTGGGAACAGGAAACAGGATTCTGTTAGATTTGGGTCAGTGGGGAGGGGGAACAGGATTCTTAACTACGTAGATAAAATTCTTCCCAACTGTGCAAAGCAACATGCAGTTAACTCAGTTATCTATATTATGGCTAGGTAAATTAGGTAAAATACTTTTTCCCCTCATTAGTAGAATGCAAAGAAGCAAATCTATCCTTGTGTTGGGGTCATAGTTTAGATGGGATTTGAGCAAGTTTGGAGTTTAGACCATGTTTTTATTTAGGTCCATACAAATACTTGGTGCTTTGCATAGTGTCAGTTCTCTTTGAATCAGAAAAGATGCTGCTCTTTCTGCATGGCTGCTTCATCAACTGTCCCTGGCTCTACATTGTGTGTTTATACAGCCATATTTTAGCTGTTTCACAATCCCATGGCACACAATAGGAACAGATCATAATTAGAAATCTACATTTTAAGAAATCTACATTTTATTGGGCCTCATTTAATGTTCATATTGGTATTTAAGAGGTCCAGATCCATGTTGATCTGGGTGGCAAAAAATAAAATATTGTTATGAGCAGATTGATTTCAGCAGGCAAGTCAGTTTAGCTTCCTTATGTTCATCTTTAAATTCATTAGATGCATACAGTAGAGAGTCATATTACTTTTGCATTTAAGATGCATGGCAGACAATATGGTCTAATGTTCTCATTTAGCAGCTCCAGAATTTACATAGCAAGCAGGAAAGGGCAAGTGGGTGGAAATTTTGCTGTGGTGTTCAAAAGCATGCAACAGTGATTTTAACAGTATTGATTTTATATTTCTCCTGACCTGTTTTCCAGTAAGATTTTTTTTTTACTTCAGATTTTGGTTTTGCTTTAACCAAACTCTCTAACAACTTGCAGCAACCAAGGATCTGTTGATGAGAAATACTGAGTTCTGGATCTCCACAAAATTTAGGAAGCTCACACATTTCCCACCCTTTCTTTAGTTTGTAGATTTCTGGGGTAAGAAAGTCTTTTGTTGTAATAATAATAAGTAATGCATTAGGTCTCTAGTAGTAGAACAAGCTCTTTGGTAGACAGATGTTTTCGACTGCTAATGTTTCTTTTTTGGAGCATACACTCCTACTCTCTTTAAATGAAGGACTTAATTTTCCATAATAAGTCATAGTTCAGGTATCTGCTTTTAGAAGATGAGAGATTTAAGTCAACTGGGAACAATGTGATCCTTTCTGGATCAATTATGGCTTACATACACAAAGTGCAAACTATTCAGAGATGATTTTGTGCTACTTTTGTGGGCATAATTGGGCATATTCTTAGAATAAGTTTCAAGAACTCATTATGCCGCATCATACTGTCTTAAATGGTACAGCTTTTATCCAGGGATATCATTTCTATTAATTTGATTCCAGATTAAATTTAGGTCTGAAGGTTTGAGTTGCATCTTGGTACAGCCAGTTGCACATAGTATACCAGCACCATTTGTAAATGGAGATATAGAATATACACCCTTTTAAATAAATGTTATGGGGGAGTCAAGCTATACAAGAAAATAAAAGGAGCATTTTTTCTAGGTTTTATCTTATTTTGTAGAGCCATATTTTTTGTTGTCAGAATGGAAGGTCAGAAACAAGTATTTAAGATGGAGTTCCTTCTTACAGGAATCCTGTTGTCATTGATATTTAGGTACATACATATTATAGATTTATACACATTATCATGTAATTATGGCTGCTTCCTGAAGAGGAAATATAGAAATATTGTCTCTGTAATGGAACCCCTCTTTTCCCCCACCATTTTATTCTTTGCTTTTTAAAAAAATCTTGTCTTGTTTTCAATATATTCTTTACTATTATTACTGAATGACTTCGTAATTCCTTGTAATTTATATTGTGAGCTGCCTTTATATCAAAAAAGAAAAAATACGTAATAAGTTTGAAAACAAAAATCTCTTTGGATGCAAGAGTGCAGTGTATGGAGCATGGAGTACAGTTACATGCATTTAACTGCATATTCTTTCAAGTGAAGTTAACACTAATCAGAACATCAAGGATTTGTCTTCTGTTCTGCACACAGGGAAGGAGAGCTTTTATGTTCCACCTAATGTTAATTATGCCATTTTAAAAAAAACATGTTAAATTCAGGATAGTGCTATTTGTCCTGTACTGGTTCTGATGAGGCACAAATGAGCAAAAGGGCAAGTTGCTTTTCTCAGCTTCACTTGGATGTGTCTTGGTTTCATTGTATTTTCCAGTAGCTTGAAAAGATGTTGACAGGTAGACAATGGTGTTAAACTTTCTAATTTCTGATTTCTAATATTTTATGTGGCATCAGTGCAGTACTCTGAAGAAACAATGTGATTGTCTTTGCAAGTCCCTGGCATGTCTTGCAGTATCTTGACAGTTGCGCAAAGCTGCAGTGCTATGCATACTTATGTTGGAATATTCACTCAGTGGAATAGGCATGCATATGCAAGATTGCATAGAAAAATCCAATAATTTTTTAAGTTGCAGTCCTCTTCTCGATACTTTATAAACAAAAATCATAGTAGAAATAAAAATGTGCAAAATTCTTATCACAAAACCAGTTACAGAATTTTGTTAAAAGGTGCATGCAATATAGAAACCACTCCTTTAAATGTATGTTTCAGAGACGGTAAACCAATTAAATTTTCTTCCATAGACGAAATAAGTTCTTTAGGTTCACCCATATCAGTTTCTCACTTAATATATTTCTTATCTCTAATTAATTTCTAAGGCAATTGATCCAAATATTTCCTCTAAAACAGTTTCCCTAACTACCCTTGACTCATTAATCATTACACTATCCAATAAACTTAAACATACATTCAATATTTTATAGGACATGGATGGCAATTTATTTTGGGTGGTTTGAGAATGATGTTATGAATGCAGATGATTGATGGGTCATCATTTATCTGTCTTACCTTCTATTCCTTGGGGTGGGGGGAGCCCAAAGAAAACTTTTTAAAGCAAAATGCTGGTGGCCCAGAATATATCAGATATACCCTGGAAGGAATCTTTGCTTGTCAATCCAAGACCATTTCAAGAGATTAAAGAAATGGCTGCCCGCAGTTCAACCAATGTAGATTGACCAAGCAAGATTCCTTTTCTATACAAGAAGGAAAATGAAAACAATCCTTTTCAAGTACATTGGAGCTTTCAGTTGGCAGTGTGTCAACTTGCTGAAGTTCCTTTATTTAGGTTAAAAGAAGAAAAAAGTCTCAGCTCTCTCAAGTTGCTTCATAGTAAATTGGTGGTGCCTTTAGTGGAATCCCCACAAAATTGTTCTAATGTTTATGACTGCCCAAGGGATTCTAGGGCTAATGGTTAACTCCCCTTTATCTCCCTGCAGTTTCCTAGAAATGGGGGAAAGGATTTTACATTTAGATGTAGCAGATCTGGCAGAATTATGCCAGATTAAGTAACAATGTCTGTCAGCCTTTCCAGGTAGACCACACAGGGAACATGACCAGATTAACTAATTTACTTTACAGAATTATAAAGCTACATTAGCAAGTCTGAAAGTACATTCTCCCTTCACCCACCCAAAATCTTTACCTATAACTTAGTGAAGGTCCCTTCTGAGCTTCTTGCTCCACAGACTACTGTGTAGTTGTGGGCTATGCTGCCTCTTATCTGAACGTTCTCTAGGTAGCATCTCTTCACTTCATCTTCCTAGGTCTTTCCCACATACTAATACAATTTCTGAGATGATGGTCAAACAGAAAGAAATTATCTTCAAGTTCTAGTTCAGGGCTGTCAAACTTGCAGCCCGCAGGCCAGATTCATCATGTCCATGAGTGGTTTGGCAAAGGGGAAAAAAGTCCTAATATATCACATGACGCCAACGTGATGACGTGAGTTTGACACCCCTGTTCTAGTTTCTTTAATTCCCATTTCTCTCAATTATAATTTGTCCTGTTATGCATTCTATAGGACAAGCTAATATCACTATATGGGTCACTTTATAAAGCTTATTTATCTTTGCCACTAGAATAATTGGGGTTTAGGGCAATTGGGTACTTATTATTATTTTTTGCATTATGGGGAGAAGCAGAGGAGAGGGCAAAGATTGGAAATATTTAGTTTGACTTTGTCCTATAAATCTGAATGTACTTCAAGCTGGGTCAAGTTTATGTATGATGTAAGAAATATACATGTTGGGATCATGTATTGTCTCTCTGGCAATGCATTTATTTATTTATTGAATTTATATTGCTGCCTATTCGCCCATGGTGACTTGAGATAGATTACAGAATATAAAACTACATTTAAAACAATAAAACTAATAAAAAGAATCAAATAAATTAATAAAATACAGTATAACAAAATCACCCCCAACTCCCACCCCCCACCCCAACAACAGCAGATCACACAAGCCATTTAATGGGCTCCATCCCATTCTGGGTTCTCCAGACCCGCTGGCAGAACCAGGGCTTCAGTGCCTTCCGTATTACTCCATAGAGTATTAGAGCAGGGGGCCTTCTAATCTCTGGGGGAATGATGTTCTGGGGAGAGGGAGCCACCACGGAGAAGACCTTTCTTCTGGATCCCACCAGGTGTATCTCCCTTGGGGATGGAACCCGCAACATTCCCTGCCTCCCTGATTTCATGGGTAGGGTAGATGTGACCGTCAAGAGATGGTCTCTCAGATAATTTGGTCCCAAGCCATGAAGGGCTTTAAAGATGACAACCAGCACCTTGAATTGCACCCGGTAGCAAATCGGCAACCAATGCAGCTCCCGCAGGAGAGGCAATCCATGTGCACACTGGCGTCTGCACAAAACCATGCAGACTGCTGCATTTTGTACCTACTAGAGCTTCCAAATGCTCTTCAAGGGCAGCCCCATGTAGAACGCATTGCAATAGTCAAGATGGGAAGTGACTAGGGCATGAGTGATTGTCAATAGGGAAGGTTGGTCCAGGAAAGGGCATAATTGGTACACAACCTGCAGTTGCATAAAGGCTCTCCTGGACATGACCACCACCTGCTTTTTGAGCAGGAGTCGTGAGTCCAGGAAAACCCGTAGATTACGCACAAGATGAAAGGTGGCAATTCTCCCTGAGCCAAAAATCCCAAACCCAGAGCCACTCAGTCTTGCAAGGGTTTAGTTTCAACCCATTGCTCCCCATCCAGCCCCTAAAAGCCTTCAGGCACTGCAAGAAGGAGGTCTTAGCAACACTTAACTCACCATGGGCCAAGACATACAGCCAAAGTATTATCAGCATATTGGTGATACCTCAGTCCATGGTGACGGATGATCTCATCCCAGCGGCTTCATGTAAACATTGAACAGGAGCGGAGAGGGTACCGATCCCTGCAAAACCCCATAAAGCAATGAACAAGGACAGCACAAGGCCTCCCACTCCCATCCCTTGAAGCCACTTCATGAGAATCCCATGGTTGATGGTATCGAAAGCTGCTGAGAGGTCAAGTAGAGCAAGGATGGATGCACTACCTCATCCCGCTCCTGCCAGAAATCCTCTAAAAGTGCAACTGATGCCGTTTCTATCCCAAATCCAGGTCTGAATCCTGACTGGTAAGAGTTGAGATAATCTGCTTCATCCAGAAACCTCTGGAGCTGCCACGTGATACCTTCTCAACAACCTTCCCCAAAAAGGGAAGATTGGAGACAGGTCGAAAATTACCCAACCAGGTGGAGTCCAGCAATGGCTTCTTAAGAAGAGGGTGGACTAAAGCCTCCTTAAAGTGTTGGAGCACCATCCCCTCCTGTAGGGAAGCATTAATCACCGCCAGTGTCCACCCGCCTATCATCTCCTGGGAAGCTTTCACAAGCAGGAGGGACATGGGTCTAAAACACAGGTGCTTGCATGCATATTCCTTAGGATCCTTCTACTTCCTCCGGAGCATCAGGGTCAAACTGTCCCCAAATTACAGGGTAAAAACCTGCCTCATGGGCTTCCACTCGACCAGCAACCACGCCGGCATCTAACTGGAAATGAAGTTGAGCAATTTTACCTTCCAGAAAATCCACAAATTCCTCAGCTCGCCCCTTCAGGTAGATCTCAATCTCCTCCTTCCGCAGGAGGAGGCTGTTCACCTTAAAGAGGGTCGCTGGGAGATTATCTGCAGATGCAATTAGTGTGGAGAAGTATTTACACTTCGCTGCATGAATCGCCATGAGGTAGGCCTTAGTAGCAGCTCTTGCTTGTGATGCACCCAGAGCCACAATGCTGAATTGCTCATAGGAAAGGAAGTTCACCTTTACAGATATGGGATATAGATCTCCTCTGTCTTCTTCTGCCAACTTCCATTACTAGCAAGCATGTAATTATTTGACACTCTCTTGAATGACTTGACAGATGTAGACCAGCAGTTTTGAAGATTAATGCGACTCACATAATTCTAGGACTCTTATGTATTATACCTTGAAGGTCACCTTTTGTGTCAACCATCTCTAGGAAAATTCCAGCTTTTAATTTCACTTGGCAATCTAATATGCAAAACTTGGTAAGGTACTGTGTATAAAAATTGATTTAGATATTTCTATGTTTTAATCAGCTGCATTTGTAATGCACAATATGTATGTTAACGTACTTTTATTACCTGTTGTGTTTTCACAAACATTTTTGTATAGGTAGTCCTTGGCTTATGACCATTCGTTCTGTGTCTGTTTTAAGTTACAATGGCACTGAACAAATGATACTTACAACCATTCCTTCAATTCGAGCTCTTGCAGCATCCTGCATTATCAGGTTTTCTGACCTTCCCTGGCCAATTTCCATTAGTCAGTTTAGAAGTCAACCGGAAGTTGGAAACTGTGGGTTTATGAGGTCCTAATTGCTGTTGTAAGCCAAGGACTACCAGTAAAATTGCATTTTATTATTATAAATTCAGATTCAAATGTACTCTTATTGAAATTTATGGCATTTCCATAAGTTTCTAATTAAAAAGATCTCTGCTGTTTTTGTTTCTTGTTCTTACGTACCTCAAAGGGCTACAAACTATGGATTAGTGTGTCATACTATAATTTATTATGTAATCCCAATCAATTAGTATGGTGAGCCTTGGGTCTATACATTCTTCACTAAGACAACAGAGTTGGAAGGGACTTTGGAAGTCATCTAGTCCAATCCCCTCCAGCTCAAGCCTACACCATTTTAGACAAATCATTGTCCCATCCCTACTTAAAAGCCTCCATTGTTGGAGCATCTGCAACTTCATTCTTCATTCTTTTCTATCTTCAGAGTCAAGTAGTAACTCTGGAGGTGAACAATCACAAAACAGTTAAAACAATATAAAAATAAATGAAATATAGCACTTGTCCACTATTATCCTGTAATGTCTGAACGTGGAAGAAGAAGATAGGATCATTCTCACATCATAGTTTAATCTTAATCTTTATAGCATAAGTACACCTAGATGTGAGTAACACTTCTGTCATTTCAGGATTTCTTTTAGCGAGCGACACTAGAATATTTTCCAAACTAAAGGTTGCAGGATCTTGAATAAGCCTCTCAATTCCTTGAGTTGATCATCATAAGAAATAGCATTTACAAAGCTTAGAAACTAGGATTCCTTCTGAATGCTGACAGGGAAGACAGATCACACAGGCTCTATAGATGAATCTGGTTCACTGCAGGACAGTAATACTTGCTGTGAGATGTGACTTTTCTTGGTAAGTAGCAATTGTTATTCTACGTCATGTCAATCTTCTGGTAGGATTAGTTTATGATGTTGAATGATGCTAAATCGAAGAAAAGATACTTAGTAGCATCCCCATTTTTCAGGTCAGACTTTGTTTATTCCCTTGAATGAGAGCTCTTGACACAAAAGAGTGCATGCAATGGGGACCTCTTTTACTTCATTTTTAACCATGTCACCAGGTGGAGGGATCATTAAATGCTTTATAATTAGATATGTTTGTCAAAGCAGTGCTTTAAGAAGCTTAATTTATTACATAGTCGTGCCTTTTAAAAAACGAGGATATCTTATTTTACTTTTTTTAAAAAACATCATGCATGTAAGCTCAAGTAAAACAGTGACGGGGAGCAGATCAATAAAAAGAAAGATCTTTAACATGGAATAAGATGAGGAGCTATATGATGGATGTCCAGGGGAATACATGGATCTTTCCATTAAAGTCAGAGAAGCAGGGGAGAGACGGCAGCGGCAGAAAAGGAAATTCTTGGAGAACAACACAGCTCACAAAACGGGAGGCAGCAGCCTCAGCCATGTGATGCACCCAGAGGCAAATTTCCAACTCGGTCAACTCAGAAGGCCTTTTAGCTGGGTGACACTGAAAGATTTTCCACAGCGGTGGGCTGCCTGCTGCGGGACTGGTCCTACTTACCTGTGTGCAGTGAAAAAGGCGATCCAGCCATAAAGGAAAAAAGGAATCTGAGAAAAGGTAAAATGCAACATTGCTTGGAAGAAGAAAAAAAAACCCCAGGGTTTGTCACAGAGGGGCTATTCATGTGTTGGTGTGTTAGAGATAGAGATGCAATATTGGAGTTGTAAATACAATGAGAATATGCAGCAGCCTCACACAATCCAGAATTGTTAAAGCATAATGTCAGGAAAATTAGACAGAGATAAGAGGAAGAGGCAATTTTAACATATAAAGCTAGCATGCTGATTTCTTTGCTTTGGCCTCGGGAACTTAGTCTCCATCCTAGGTGATAGTTCAAATGAGCGGTGGGGATGTAAGTATGTCAAAGATGAAAATGTGTGTTTGCTTGTTTAACTATTATACACCTAAAGTTGACTCTTGAGCTACTTCATGCTGCAAAAACATTGCCTGTTGTATATATTATTATCTTTCCATTCAGTTGTCTTGCAGCACTGGCTTCTGAGCCAAGGAGAGCAGGCAACAATAAGCACATGATTTTATAGAACAATTAATCTTACAATTAGCTCTATGCAGTTGGATTGTTTTATTATTATATTTTTATTAAACCTTTTTTTTATAAAAGGAAAAATAAGACATTCAAGGAGAAAAAACAAAGAAGCCCTAAAACAGGGAAATAAACAGAGTGAATAAACAGGGAATTTACAGGTATCATAGAATTAGGTTAAGATTTTGAACACCTGCAATATTTGCAGTAGCTAAGTATGTTATATAGTTTTAAAAACAACAGATCATTCTAAAATCCTAAATAATACATGGATATCAATAGCAATAATCAGCATGGTATAAGATAAAATAAGATTAACAGTTGTAGTAACTTTTGTCTGAGGAACTGAATACATTAAGAGAAAGACAAATTTGTATGTAGAATTATATTTCAAAAGCAATTGAGTTAAATTCTATGTCAGATTTTCTTTTGAAATAGGAAGTCTCGAGGTGTATTCCCCCAATTTAATTAGCCATTCTTCTGGAGAAGAAACTATGTCTTCTTTTTAATAGTTTGAGCATCATATTCTTGCAACAACTATCATGTACAAAGCTTGTTCAGTATATTTCTTGGAATGCAGGGTGGGGAAATTCATTATGCTATTTTGCTAAATAATAATTATTCCTTGGAATCATACAATATTCTGCGCCATAATCAATAAACCATATTAGCTTAATGTGCATATTATGTTTTTCTAGTTAGTTTAAATGAAACGTTAGGATTTAATTCTGAAATTGCCATTCTGGCACCCTTTTCACATTTTTTAAAACTTCAAATCTCATGATCTCACAACCAGCACGCAGGAATCAGCATGGCAATGACCAAGGGCCATGGGTAACTAAATAATGGCATGCATAATACTTTCTTTTTTACATTGGTTAGCAGTTGATTTATTATGCACTTGATTCACATATAGCTGTCTAAATCCTGTTTAAAGATAACAGATGAGATAAGTCGCAGTAAGGTTTTTGATTAATTATCAGTAAAGTAATTCTAAATTGAAATCTTGTTAGAATTCTGATAGAATTCCAGAGCAACATGAGTTAGAGTCTTTTTTCATTTTGACAAAAATATCCCTGTCTTCTCTTTTAATATTCATAACTGTGTTAATTAAGGAGGAAGCTGGCCAGTTCTTAATTTTTTTATTGTCTTGTGGGCATCTGCAGGATTTGTATAGAAAGGCACAACATGTTTTTATTACTCTTCATGTATTTTGATGGAATCCTAGAGCTTGAAAAGGCCAGCCAGAAAGAAGAAAGTGTTTCAGGGGGAAAATGTGCCTAGCAGAAATGGTTTATAAAAGGTGCATAAAAATACAGGGATTCTTTCTGATAATATGATTTGGATTAACTGTTATAGTTGATCAGATTTAAGCAGGGGTGAGATGCTGCAACAGTTGTAAGTATGAAAAATGGTCATAAGTCACTTTTTTCAGTGCCATTGTAACTTTGAATGGTCACTCCACACAAGCAAAGTACTAGCAAAGGAGGGGAAAAAAACTCCAGAGAAGTTCCTGAGACAGGAAGTCTAGTCCTGCCAAGAATGTAATAAGGGTTAACGGAGAGGCAGTTTCTGTAAGCAACACCAGAATGTTTCCTTCCTGCCTTCCTTACAGGATTAGGCCAGTAATTTCTTCTAACAACCGGTTCTCCGAACTGCTTAGAAACTTAACAACCGGTTCTAGTGAATAGGTGCGAACTGGTAGAATCCCACCCCTGGATTTAAATCAGGATAGGTAAAGAACCCAGGTCATTGTGATTTTGCTGGTGATATCTTTGTGGCTATTGTTAAAGAAGGCTAGAATAGATGGTCTCCAGTTCAACTAAACTCTCTTAAAAACATTTAACGAATGTGATTCTTTTAGACTGGGTTGTGAAATTCTTTTGATCAATCCTAATCTTTATGCACATAGATTCTTTGCTGATTTTTTGTGTGAATTTTCTGAATATGGTAAGAAAAGGGATTTTTTGTATCTAGATAGATTATTTAGTAATCTGATTTGGGATGTCTTTGCAAACAATTAATACAAAATGTATCTCTTTTGTGAACCTCAATGAATCTATTTTCCCATTTACATATAATTTGTTGAGAGAATCTAATGTTCCTTTCTTGTAAAAATGTGAAGAATGGTAGTTGTTCATACATATGTATAATTAGTTGTCGATTTACAACAGTTCATTTAGTGATTGCTTGGAGTTACAATGGCACTGAAAAAAGTGATTTTTCCACACTTATGACCATTGCAGCATCCTTATGATCACGTGGTTGTTATTCAGAATATTTGGCAACTGATTCACATTTATGATGGTTGCAGTGTCCTGGGGGTCATGTGATCAGCTTTTGTAATGTTCTGACAAGCAAAGTCAATCGGGAAATCAAATTCCCTTAACCACCATTTTTTGCTAATTTAACAATGCAGTGGTTCAGTTAACAAATGTGACAAGAAAAGTTAAAACTCAGTTAACAAAGTTTTCACTTAGCAATAAAATTTTGGGGGTCAATTGTGGTCCTAAGTTGAGGACTACCTGTATATAGACAACCCCCCCCCACCAAAAAAAGAGTAGATTCAGAAACTGCTGTGCCTGGAAGAAGACATGATGGCTGCATTTATAATACATAAGGAAGGGCTTTATATGCACTTCTCTATATTTGGAAGCCTCTTTTCAAGGGCTACTTCCCTCAAGTCTCCTAGCTTTGGCTGGCATGATCAGAAGGCAGATGTGATAATGGAACTCTGATGTCACACAGATACATTAGGAACACAGAGAATGCAGATGTTATTGGCATAGACCTGTAAGTGAGATCTCCACGGTTACTGCCTCAACACTACGAAAGCTTGTTTAAAGGATGGTATTCTATATATGAATATATTTTCTTTACCATGGATCCTGTGAAATATTTGCATAGTCACCTTACTCATCTATAGTGTTAATTTTTATGAGGTTTCTGTGATTTTTGCGCTGTAAGTTGTATGAATCCAGCATTGTGGTTTGCTTAATAAACTATTTTCAAACCATGGTGTCTATGTGACTTACAGCAGTAGCTTTTATATTAGGACTTACATAACCTCAGCTTTATTCATTTTAATATTGTTGGAAAAATGAATTCTTTATGAATTTCTTTTAGAATATCTTTATATTGTCCTGACTACTGGTACCAGTTTCAGAGGAGTATAGTACTGAATTCATCAAAAGTAATTAAGTAATCCTTAGGAAATCTTCCTCTTTGTCTTATATATATGACTTAGGTCTTTTATATACGTGAAAGCTAGTTTGGTGTAGTGTTGAAGGTATCAGACTGAAAATCAGGTTATCTTGAGTTCTAGTCCTGCCTTAGATACAAAGCTAGCTGGGTGACGTTGGGCCAGTCACTTTGTCATGCAATGGCAAACCACTTCTGAAAAACCTGGCCATGTTGCAGGGATTTGTTCATTCTCCAAGAATTGGACATGGTTGAATAGAAGAAGAAAAAAGATACAATAATATGTATACACACATATGACTTTTCTCTTTCCAACAACTGCCTAATTGTTAGCATTTGAAGGAAACCTTTTTCTAGGGGAATGGAAGAATACAAATATGGTTGGAACCATATCAGCAGTAGATTTCATGCTAGAACAAAGTAACTCTTTGTTACATTTTGTGTTGTTGACTTGTTTTAATGTGGATTCAATCTCTGATTAGAGATTTGGAAGTGAAAATAATGGGTAGTCCGTATTTACCCAACACAGTTATGACATTTGTGTAAATGCTTTTTGAGGTCAGTGTGTTTACCTTAAGCCCCAGTTCCTTGTACTAAAGTTTGGCATGGCATTTTCATCATGCCTTCAATTTTAGCTGGAGCCTATGACCATTAGGGAAAAATTAATATGCTACAGTATAGTATATTTATTTGATAAATGTTATGGGATAATTATTTTTCCAAATTATTTTTAATGTTAGTATTTCCGGTGAGCATGAAAGCTAAATGCACCATAAATGCACTGCTGACTTTGTGACTGAACTATGACTTATATATCTGACAAGTTGTTTAGAGGATCATTTGCAGTTATGTTAATGTAAAATCTTTGAAGTTCATCAAAAGGGTGATAAAGGAAGAAAGAAGAGCAGAGATGGTATTCAGCAGTGAGCAGTTCTGGAGAACCAGTAGCGGAAATTTTGAGGAGTTCGGAGAACCGGCAAATACCGCCTCTGATTGGCCCCACCCCCATGTGCTCTCTCCCTCCCGAGTCCCAGCTGATCGGCTGGGTCTTCTTGCCCTGCACAGGAGAATGGAGCAGGTTAGTGGGGTGAGGAGGGAATGGGGATTTTGCAGTTACCTTCCCCCAGGACTAGGGTGGGAATGGAGATTTTACAGTATCCTTCCCCTGCCATGTCCTGCAAGCCACACCATGCCCACCAAGCCATGCCCACAGAACTGGTAGTAGGTACCTGGAGAAGAGGTACCTGTCACATAGACCAATTCCTCTGTGAGCTTCTGAATCTTCCCACCACTTGACTGTAGAGCAGTTGGAATTAAAAGTCCTTTCAGCTACTGCCATGTTTTTAGGTCAAGCTGAATGTTCTTTGCAGTTCCTTTCTAAAAGCACAGTTCTATGGGGTATATTCTGAACTACCCTGGTGCTTTCATCATGCCAAAATGTATTTACTCAAGTAGTGCTGCAAAAAGACAATAAGCTCTTGTCATGAGGATAATAAAAAGAGATGAAAGCTTTTGAAGCTGGCTGGTTGTACATGTACTAGCTGTAGTGTTGTCTCCGTGCTTCAAAATAATGCACATAATCTAAAAGCCCTCCACTGTCAGAAGAATCATGAAAGCCCCCCCAGCCTCTAAAAGTACTTAACATTAACATATTTATCTGTAGATTTAATTGAATTAACCGTAGCTTATTCCCAGTTCTGAGGGTTTCTTCTTTCATTTAACACCACTAGGAAAAGAGTCCCTAACCCAGATCTTGCTTTGGTTATGGTTAGGGGAGAAGAGGGGCACAAAAATAGGCGGCGGGGGGGGGGGGGGGAACCCTGGTGCCTTCATTAGGTAGCTTCCATTTGTGATGGAGACCAGCTGGAGGGATAATTTCCTTTGCAATTGACAAGTTCTTTTAACTCCCCCCCCCCACGCCCCCTTGGCAGCAGAAGCCATTTAAAAGAGGTGTTCTTCTCTAAGTTAGCCTCTTCTTTGCAAAGAATGAACTAGGCTTGCCTATTCAAAACCTTTGGGGGGAAATGCTAACACTCTTGAAACAGCATTTTCCTTCTTCCTTTCTCCTTTTTAAAAGATTGTCCAACTCTGTTAAAGAGGAAAAAAACCCCTCCCTTCTTAAATTCTCTTCCCTTGAGAAATAATTTTAATATTGCTGTGTTACGATCGCTCGCTATTTCCTTTTTTATTTAATTTTCCCTCACTCATTCCCTTGTGTTTGCCTGTTGCATTTCCAGGCCTTTTTGTGTTTTTTTTAGTATCTTTGAAAAAAGTGACACCTAACTAAAGAAAAAAAAAAAAGAGAGAGAGAGAGAGAGAGAAAATTTTGCATAGAGCAAATAGATTTCATTTGGATTATTGTTTGCTTGCTCCTTGCCCTATATTTGATGAGACTGGAGTTTGATGATGCAATGTTTTTTCAAACACGAAAATGTGAGACATATTAAATTGTAACTGATTACATTTGGTTCTTTTGAAATTGAGAGCAAGTCTCTCCACCTCAGCCACAGCCAATATTTTAGTGTGATAGTGTGATAACTAAAAACAAAAAACAATTTTTTTAAAATTTTTATTGGTTTTTAAAACAAACATGAACAAACAAAACATAAAAACATCAAGCCCTCTTCCATATATATACATGCAGTGTGCCGGTTGGTTTACAAATTGTTTTGTGCTTCCATTTCATAGTCTTCAATTACAGTTACATTGTATATACTCTCATACTTTCAATCAAATATTAAATACATTAATATCATTATTAATCAATCATTTGACTATACTTTTATTCATTCATGTTTTACAAAATAATCATGTTTTGCTTAATTTATTTTATGACGGTTCATATTATCATTCCAAATCTACCCTAAAATCATTCTGTAGATATAATAAAAAAAAATACATCTTTATATATTTATTATTTTCTAAGAATCTACATATTACATTACTATATTTTATTGTCTAACCATTGATAGAATAGATCCCAAATTTTATAAAATTGTTTATCATCTTGTTCTCTAATTTCAAATGTCAATCTACTCATTTCAGCACATTCCAATATTTTCTTAAATGATTTCCTCCTGTGATGGTGTTTTCTCATTTTTCCAGTTTTTAGCAAATGCAATCCTAGCTGCTGTTAATACATTTACACCCAAGTATTTCAAGTCTTTACTCTATGTTTCAGGTAAAATTCCCAATAAAAATATCTCTAGTTTCAAATCTATATGCTTTTTTGTCATTTTTTCCAACCACATGTGGATTTTAGTCCAATATTTTTTAGCATCTGCACATGTCCACCACATATGGTAATATGAGCCAGGTGTCTGATGACATTTCCAACATTTTCAGAGTTATTCTTCAACATTCTTGCTATTCTCAGAGTTGCTCAGAGCATCCAGAGAGTGGGTGGTGCTTCAGTCTCTGCAGTGGTAGGCTGAGCTTAATTTTGAGGAATGTGACTCCTCTAGCGTTCCCCATTTTATGCTCAGCCTCGTGCAAGACAGGCAGCAATTCGAAGAGCTTCTTGGCCGTTTCAAGATAGTTTCTTTCTGACTCATTTTTTTGTCCCATTTCAGGTCGTATTGCTTATTATTTCCCTTAGCCCTGCACATTTGGTTCCTTGTTTGTCTATTACCCCAGGGAGGTGTTTTTTTGCCCCAGTGGGTGGCAAAGGGGAGAGCGAGCAGTGCTTTCACGCTGCCTCCCCCTCCCCTCCATAGCCAACCTAACTCCTGCGGTTTTTTTCCTTTCTTGTTGCTTCGCTTGCCAGCGGCTTGATTTTTTCAGTTACATTCGTTCCATTCCCCCCCCCCCCAAACGCCGTTTCCTTCGTTTTTCATTACTGGAAGAGTTTTCTTCTTCCTTTCCAGCCCTCCTCTTCTTGCGGACCCTTTATTGTCCCTGGGGAGGCATTTTCCGCCGCTGAGAGGCCCCGAACTATGCGCTTCGCAGGCGTCCACCATTTTGAGTGCCGCCTCGTAGTCGGGCACCATTTTGATTTCTATCTACTTGCTGCGGTGCGAATTAGCTCAGGAACAGGAACCGTTGGCCTGTTCAGAGCCATTTTTTCTTCCCTTTACTTTTCTCCAGCCTTTTTGCTCTGAGGCTGATTCATTGCATTACCATTGTTGGCTATCCCGCAGCTTGACTCAGCAGGCGCAGCAGTAGCAGCACCACGCCCAGTTCCACCTGGGAAGGCAGCTGCTGAAGGCCTAGCTCTCCCTTCTTTTAGGCCTCTGGCATTCATTTGGCTGATCGGACTTCAGTTCTTTTGTTTTTTATTGTATTTCAAATAGAAAATAAAAAATAATAATAATCATAATAATAAGTAAAGAAGTAAAAAGGGGGGACGTGAAATATTTTGCAGGGCTCCCAACCTTGTTGCAGGTCGACCCCTAGGCGTGCCAACCACCTTATATTGATTCTCATCTTCTACAATTCCTTTTGAAATGGCAGAGAACAATCCTTCCAAAGGTCCTTCGTTGAAGGCCAAGTCTAAAACCCACCATTTGCTATGGCAGGCTAAGGAATCATCCAAAGCTTCCCAGAGGGATGCCTTAAGACGCCACAAGGCGCTGGAAAAGGAAATCGACAGATGCACCAGGCAGTCAGGCTCAGTGCCTCCAACCCTACCACCCTCCGCTCCCTCTACCTCTACTCAACCCCCCCCCCTAGTCTATTCCTCCCTATCCAGGCGCAGCTCACCCTCTCAGGGTCATCAGGCTCCCGCAGCACTGGCTAGACAGGCACCAGAAGCTACCTTCGCCCCTACAGCTGCCAGTCTATGCCAAGAGGAACCACTCATACATGAGGTTCCAGAGCAGCTGAGATCCTGGATGGAGTTGGCCATCTGCCAAGGGATCGCAGAAGGACTCCAGCAGATAGCCAGGCCCGGTCTCCATCCAATGGCCCCTGAATATGAATCTCAATCAATAAGATCCCTGTCCAGATTGGATCCGCTCCAGGAACAGGTACCCCATCAGGGGGAAGTCCCCCCTTCAGTAAGGGAGGAGGAGGAGGAAGGGGACTTAGATATAATAAGGCAAGAAGAGGAGGAGTTTAACTTGGGGTCTTTGCAATATAGCAAACCCCTTCCTGAGGTGGACCCATTAGAAGCGGAGATGTTCGAGGACGAGGGTCTCACTCCCGATCAACCCATCTTTGTGGGGCTATTTAAGCCACAATTATTCAAATCCCTCCTTTTCAAGGCTAGGAATATTTCGGGCCTAATACTCAGACCTCCTCTGTTCCCACTCCTCTTGCTCTGGAAGGTCAAGAGGACTCCATTTTCAAACAACCTGTAGTGGAGGTCGAAGTCATCCCAACTCCTCCCATCTTCTCTGACCTGGTGATCAATCAGTTGGCCTCTTCAGCAGCCCCCCCCTGCCCCGTCAGCCCACAATAACAATTTTTTCAATCTGGATCCAGATTCTCCAATTTATTGGGCACTCTGGAGGTTGATGAGCCCCTCGTGGGTCTTGCCTCTTCCTCCACCCTCAGTGACCCCCTGGAGGCCTTGAGGCCGGAGGAGAAGTGGGCCGAGCTGGCCTTGCGCCGAGCTCACCAGTCGGATGCTTGGGCAATCAGATCAGCCATGGCCACCTCTTTCTTTACCCGGTCATCCGTTCGCTGGCTCCACCAACTGAAGCATCATGTCCCAGCCTCCAATGTCAGAGCTCATCAGGACATTGCCAAGATTACGGCTGCAGCAGAGTTCTTGGCCGACACTACCTTCCGCTCTGTCAAATTTTCCACCAGAGCCATTTCATCTCATGTCACTGCCCGCTGCCTGCTCTGGATGAAGCATTGGCAGGCAGACCTCAAGAACAAGGTTAAATTGGCTTCCGCTCCCCTCGTGGGAAACAAATTGTTTGGACCATCTTTGGATCCCCTCTTAGTGGAAGGTCGCAATAAGAAGAAATTTCTCCCTTCCCTTACCCGGAAGTCAGAACCCAGAGCCTTTCAGCCCTTTCGGAGAGCTCCCTTTCAGCCCTTTTACCAGGCCCCCTTCTCTCCTAGGTATCAAAGGCCCCCTCCCTTTGGGTCGGATCAACCCCAGGACAGGACCTACTCCTCTGACAGAAACAGAAGGGGCGGCAACAACAAGAGGCCCTTTCAGGGATCTGGTAGCCGGCCCTTCTGGTGCTCCAGATAGGCCACAGGACCCAATTCCCATTGGTGGGCGCCTTAAAGCTTTCGCCAACCAATGGGATGCCTCTACTTCTGACGCCTGGGTTAGGGACACCATCAGGTTCGGCCTTGCCCTCACATTTCAATCCACCCCCCTCCCCCGATTTTTTTATACCATGCCCTCTCTCCAAGAACCGCACTAAGCGCAGCCTCATGGACTCAGCCATCCAGCACCTAATTGACATAAGGGCCATCCAACCTGTCCCTCGGGCTCAACGAGGGCATAGCTTTTACTCTCATTTGTTCGTAGTCCCAAAACACTCGGGGGGATGGAGAGCGATTCTGGATTTAAAGCGGCTTAACCGCTATCTGGTATATCGCAAGTTCAAGATGCACACATTACAATCTATCCTGTTGGCAACTAGACAGGGGGACTGGTTGTCATCTATTGACCTCTCAGAGGCATACCTTCACATCGCAATCCAACCTTCCCATTACAAATTTCTTCATTTTTGTTACAATAACCTCCACTTCCAATACGTGGCACTTCCATTTGTTTTAGCCTCTGCCCCCAGAACCTTTACCAAGGTTCTAGCCGCACTAGCTGCCCACCTCAGAACTTTCCCGGTGCGCCTCCACTGTAACCTGGGCGACATCCTCATCCTATCACACTCTAAAGATCAAGCAGTGAGGGATACTCAGGTTACTCTAACCACTCTCCAGAAACATGGGTTTCTTATCAATTGGAAGAAAAGCCAGTTATCCCCCTCCACTAGACTAACGACCTGGGGATGGTTATTGACACTCTCAAAAGGAAGGTGTTCCTATCTTCGGATAGGCTTCTCAGTATCCAGAAATCCGTTAGAACCATCAGGCGTCTTAGGAAGGTTTCCCTCTGGAACTATCTCAATTGCTGAGAAAAATGATTTCATGTATTTCCATTATTCCCTGGGCCCATTTACATTCCAGATCCCTCCAGTGGTTCCTGCTTCCATACCAAAGAACCGGATCAAGCAATTCAAAACTCAAGGTCAGGGTTCCACCAAAGGTCCTCACATCCCTCCTTTGGTGGAGCAAATCGTCCATCAACAAGGGCTGCCTCCTCAAGGAGCCCCCAAGGCTCACTGTCACCACAGACACCAGTCTGTTCGGATGGGGCACTCATGTCCAGTCCCTCACATCACAGGGCAGATGGTCAGCGACAGAGCAACTATGCAACATAAACTGGCTGGAACTTCACGCCGTCCACCTGGCTCTCCACAGCTTCCTCCCTCAGGTACGCGGCCACCACATCCTCATCCTCACAGACAATATCACAGCCAAAGCCCACATCAACAAACAAGAGGCACACAATCATTACGTTTGATGAGGGAGGCCGAGCGCCTCTGCCGTTGGGCGGAGTCCCACCTCCTTTCCTTCAGGGCAGATCACATCTCGGGACTATCAAACACCCAAGCAGACTGGTTGAGCAGGGCCACCATAGACCAGTCGGAGTGGTGCCTCCACCCATCACTGTTTCAGGAGGCGGCATTCATCTTTGGTCAACTGGTAGTGGACCTGTTTGCCTCCCCCCTCAACACCCAACTTCCAAGGTTTTTTCAAGATTCCCATCCCAAGGGGTGGAGAACCACAATGCCTTACGTTGCCCGTGGCCCACGGGACTACTTTATGCATCCCCCCCGGCGCTGGTGCCCAGGGTCATACAAAGGGTACTTCAAGAAAGGGCGGAACTGATTTGTGTCGCACCTTACTGGCCCAGACGTCCTTGGTTTGCGGATCTCCGCAGCCTATCAGTGGCCCCTTCCTAGAGGATCCCATTGGACAGGATCTCCCTGTCTCAAGGACCACTTCTCCACCCGGACCCCCAATGGCTCCAACTAGCTGTCTGGAGGTTGAGCGGGACTGCTTGAGGAGGGAAAACCTATCTAGCAGGGTCATTGACACTATACTAGCCGCCAGACGGCCCTCAACTATAAGAATTTATGATGCCACTTGGTCCGTTTTCCGTAAATGGTGTGTCAACCTTCAAATTGACCCAACTGCCCCTTCCATTGCCCAAATTCTAGAATTTCTGCAGGAGGGACTCAGCAAGGGGCTGTCCCCCAATATATTAAGATGACAGGTAGCAGCCTTATCAACGGTTATCTCCTGTAAAGAGACTGGGTCCCTTTCCCATCATCCCCGTATTCGGGCCTTTCTGAGGGGGGGCACAAATTTACACCCTCCGACCCTCCACCAGTACCCAACCTGGGACCTTAACAGGGTCCTTACATCACTCACAAAACCCCCTTTCAAACCCTTAAGGGAGGTTTCCCTTCAGTTTCTATCTTACAAGGTAGTCTTCCTTGTAGCAATCACATCAGCCCGCAGAATATCAGAGATCGCTGCACTATCCATTAGGAAAGACCTTTGTGTATTTCACACTGATCGAGTGGTCCTCCGGCCCGACCCTTCTTTTTTGCCCAAAGTCAATTTGGTTTTCCACAGGGCTCAGGAACTTATCCTCCCTAATTTTTACCCCAGGCCATCTCAGGAAAGGGAGAGGCAATGGCACACTCGGGATGTGAGGGGTGCCTTGCGTGTTTACATCAAACGCACAGAGGCCTTTCAAAAGTCAGAGGCCTTGTTTATTTCCTTTCAACCCAACACACAGGGGCTCAAGATTCCACCAACCACTATAGGCCGTTGGATAAGGGCAGCCATTGCCAGATCATACCAGTCACAGGCCCTCCAGGTACCCAGGGGTATCACAGCTCACTCCACCAGGAGTGCAGCAACTTCAGCTGCCTGGGCTACCCAGGCTCCTATAAATGAAATCTGCCGGGCAGCGACGTGGGCCTCTCCGTCACCCTTTATCAGGCACTACAAGATTAACACATATGCCTCTGCTGAGGCCTCCTTTGTCAGAAGAGTTCTACAGAGGGTTGTCAGAGAACCCGACACGACTACAGACCAGACGGTGCCCCTCCCGTAGGACAGGCCCAGCTTTGGTATGTCCCACTCTCTGGATGCTCTGAGCAGCTCTAAGGAGAATGGGCGTTGGTACTTACCTGACACGCCATTTCTCTTCGAGCTGCGAGGAGCATCCAGCCCCACCCTAATCTGTCACCGTCTGGTGTGGTCTTGTTTCGGCCAATGAACCTTTAGCTAGTTAGGATGAGAGCATGAATTTTTTTCCTCTCATCTTCACAAAACTGGAGAACGCTACGGAGGAGTCACGTAGAGGAGGAGGAGTGTTCCTCAAAATTAAGCTCAGCCTACTACTGCAGAGACTGAAGCACCACCCACTCTCTGGATGCTCCTCGCAGCTCAAAGAGAAATGGCGTGTCAGGTAAGTACCAACGCCCATTCTTGTTGGGGGAAAATGCCACCTGTAAAACATCTTATACAAATTTTCTTTATATGTGTTGACATTGTCATTTTATAATTTTTAGACCACAATTTTTGCCATTTCTCTAGATCAATCCCATATCCAAAATTCTTCCCCCAAGCAATCATAGTTTCTTTAACTTGTTCTTCTAGTTTAATTTCTAATAAATATCCATACAATTTTTTAATCACCTTTTCATCAGTACCTGTCAAAATCTTATCTGTCAGTCAGTTTATCATAGAAACCTTTTGTTTTAGAATCTTTATCATACCTTGAATGTATTTGCGCATATGAAAAGCAATTCATCTTTATATTTTGTTCCTCTAATTTTTTCAAAAATTTAAGTCCACCCTTTTCATTCAATATTTCACCATATCTAACTGTTTGTTCATTTTTGTATATTATAGGATACAAGAATGTTTTAATAGTCGATAACCAGACTGGAATTTTCAAATAACATTGTCTTTTAATCTTCTCCCAGTTTAACCACAGAGACTCCCATATATAATGTCTTCTAAAATACCCCTGTGTTTTAGTTCCTTTACGCCATAAAAAAGCATGCCACCCCCACAACAGATCATGTCCTTCTAATGGCAACAATCTAGTATTTCTTAATGTTATCCATTCCTTAACCCACATCAAATTTGTAGCTTGGTAATACAACTCCCAATTAGGCAAACCAAATCCTCCTCTTATTCTATCATCTTGTAAAAGTTTTAACTTTATTCTCGCTTTCTTACCTTGCCATATATATTTCAACACAATTTTATTTAAATCTTCAAAGTAATCTTTTCCAAGTCTAATTGGAATTGTTTGGAGCAAATATAAAATTCTGGGTAATATATTCATCTTGATTGTTGATATTCTCCCTATTAATGACAGTTGTAAATTTTCCCATTTCGCCAAATCTAGTGCTATCTGCTGTTTAAGTTTGATATAATTATTCTCTTTTAGTGCACTGCATCTTGCTGTCAAATATATCCCCAAGTACTTGATCTTATTCGTGACCTGGATTTTCAATAGATCTGCCAATTCTTCCTTTTGTCTTGATCTTTGTCAAGATCTTTGTCTTATCTTTATTTATTTTCAAGCCAGCCATCTTTCCATATGTCTCTATCTTTTCTATCAATTTTGATGCTATTTCTAGTGAGTCTTCTAAAATGAAAACCAGATCATCTGCAAATGCTTGCAATTTAAATTCTTCCTTTTTAATTTTCATCCCTTTTATATTCTTTTCATCTCCAGTATTTCTATTTAGCACTTCCAAGGTTAACACAAACAGCAGAGGTGATAGTGGGCACCCTTGTCTTGTTCCTTTTCTTATATTAATAGTCTGTCAGTTCTCCCTCTATCATTACCTTTGTCATTTGCTTATGATATATAGCTTCTATTGCTTGAATAAATTTTTTAGCAAAGCCCATCGGTTCCAGCAGTAATAACATGAATCACCAATTCACATTATCTGTGTATCTAAAAATATCAAAGCCATTTGTTTTTCAGGATGTGCCTTGTAGTATTCCAGAGTGTTCAAGATTACTCTCATATTGTCTTTAATTTGTCTCTTTGGCAGAAATCCATTTTGATCAGGATGGATAAAATTGTTTAAGTATTTTTTAAGTCTTTCTGCCAATATTGAAGCAAAAATTTTATAATCTGCATTTAATAAGGAAATAGGTCTATAGTTCTTGATTTGTAATGGATTGGCCTCCTCTTTTGGAATAAGTGTAATATAAGCTTCTGACCATGATTTAGGTATCCTCTTCTTTAACATAACTTCATTCATAACTTCTAGCAATGGAAGGTTCAACGATTCTTGTAATGTTTTGTAAAATTCTGCCGGAAGTCCATCTGGGCCTGGTACCTTTCCATTATTTTTCTTCTTGAGTGCTTCAGTTAACTCCATCATTGTTACATTGCTTTTCTAACATTGTTTCAATCTCTTTAAGTATCTGGAGGAGATTAGCATTCTGTAAATACTGTTTAACTGTTTCCTCATCAATATTCTCTTGTGTGTATAGTTTCCCATAATAGTCTCGTATGATTTCCTTCTTCTCTTTACTACCATAGCAAACTTGGTCTTGGTCGTCTATTAATTGCAATATTTTCCTTGATTCTTTCTCCTTTCTCAATTTATATGCTAACCATCTACCTGGTTTATTTGCATCTTCAAAGTAGTTCTGTTTAGCACCTCTAATTTTCTGTGCTAGTTCTTCTTTTTCTATTAGACCCATTTTGTGTTTGGTTATATCCATTTTTAACTTAATGTCCTTTTTCTGTGGCATTTTCTGTAATTCTTTTTCAAGTCCTTTATACTCACCCTCGAATGCCTTAGAGGCAAATCTTTTCATGGTATTTCTTTTCCTTGTATAGTCTATTATCAAGCCTCTGGCATATGCCTTCATTGTATCCCATACGTTCTGGATTGATGTATCTTCTTTTTTGTTTTCTATAAAGAAAAAAGCCAGTTCTTTCTCCATCCACTGTGTGAAGTCTTTTTCCTTTAAAATAGTATTATTTAACGTCCATCTAAATCTTCTTTGTCCTTTCCATTTAATTGTCATTGAATTGTGATCTGCCCAAGTACTTGTTTCAATATTTATTTCTTGGATATTAGTTAATAATTCTGTTGGCATCCATATCATATCTATTCTGGACCATGATAAATGTCTATTTGAGTAGAAGGTGTAGAAGGTTTGGTTTTAGCATTTCTTTCTCTCCATGTATCTTTTAAGTTTATTTCATCTACTATTTTAAAAAAAGATTTAGGAAGAGTCTTTCTGTTTTGCTTTATTGTTTTCTGTGCTGTATAGTCCAGTTTATTGTCTACAATTCCATTAAAATCTCCCATCATAACTATATTAGCATAGTCCAGTTCAATTATTTTCATATGTAATTTTTTATAAAATTCTTCTTGATTGTCATTTGGGCATAGATTGCAATCAGGAGTGTTTTTGTATTATTGTCCATTATTTCCACTATTAGTATTCTTCCGTCGTCGTCAGTATAAATCAATTTCGCTGGGATAATATCTTTAATGTATAAAACCACTCCTCTTTTCTTGCATTGCATCAAGGAAGTAAATATTTTCCCTAATTTTGGCTGTATCAACAATTGTTCATATTGTTTTTTAATATGTACTTCTTGTGGGCAGATTATATCAAATTTTAATTTCTCTAATTTCTGGAAGGTTTTCCTTTTAACAGCTGAGTTAAGTCCATTTATATTAATTGTAATCATTTTTTTCTCTTCCATGGTTATATTTTGTAGTTAGATTTAACAGCTCTCGTAGCTCACGTTATTTAACAGCTCTCTAAGCTCACATTATTCTTTGGCTTCCTCTTTTCCACCTACTGCACTTTCTTTTTCAGTTGTCATTTGGCAGTCCTCTTGGAATTCAATTAGTGAAATTTCTTTTTCTGCCTCTTCCTCTTTCCCTCTAAAAAATTCTGTGTAAAATGATTCAGCTTTCTCAATTGAGTCAATTCTATATCTCTGTTCTTGCCATGTGAATATTAAACCTTCTGGAATCAGCCATCTATAATTCACCTCTTTTTTAAGTAGCATTTTGGTCAGGAATCGGTATTCTTTTCTCATCTCTCTCACTCTTCTGGGTACTTGTTTCAAGACCACAATCTCCTTGTCTTTGTATTTCAATGTTTTCTCTCTTACCACTTGCAATATATGCGTTTTAATGGCTTTCTTTGTAAATCTGATGTGAACTTCTCTTGGTAAGCTATTTCTCATTGCATATCTTGTGAAGACTCGATAGACCTCATCTATTCCATCCATCATCTTCTCTTCAGTTATTTCCAAAGCTTTAGCCAATATTTCTATCATTATCTCAGCTAGGTTTTGTCTCTTTTTCTTCCTCTATGTTTTGGAATCTAAGATAAAATTCTGATCTGTCCATCTCCCATCTCAGCATACCACTTTTATCTTGTTCAACCACAGTTAATCTGTTATCAATATCTCCAATCTTCTTGTCTCTTTGTTTATCTTCTTCAATTTTTTGGAATCTCTCATCGTACTTCATCATCATTTGTTGGATGTTCTCCACCTTTTCATTGGTTTTCCCTGTTCTTTGTTCGATGTTCTCTGTTCTCTTTTCAATATTCTCTGTTCTTCTTTGAATATTTTGAATTCCTTGCATAATCATCTGCAGGGTCACTTTTTCTTGTTCTTTTTATTGCCGTAACATTGTCTGTCTTGAACATTGTCCTCCAGGTGGTGGAGAGGAAGAAGCAGAAGTTGAGGAACCAGGGGCTGTTAATTTCCTACTCATTTCAAGCAATTCAAAATCTTCCAGTTCTTCTAGACCTTAATCCAATTGCAAAATAACCAGTTGCAATTCCAAATAAAAATAGTAGGAAAAAAGAAGCCAAATAGTAATAATTATAAAAAAAGAAAAGAATTCTTCAGGTTCTTGTATATCTTAATCCAATTCATTGGTTAGATAACAATAAAAATTCAAAAATGAAGGAAAAGACCACAAACACACACAAAAAAGAAAAAGTTGTAAAATCCTAAAAAAGGCAGAAAAGTAAAAAATAAAGAGCTAAAAAAGAGAAAGGGAAAATTCTTCAGGTTCTTCAACCCCTTAATCCAATTAAGAGGTCTCAAATATAAAAGGATGCATAAGAGAAAAAAAGAAGGCCAGAAAAATAAACAAAAAAAAGAGAAAAAAGGCCAATAAGGAAGGTAGATGGAAAGACAAAAATACCAGGGAGGGGGAGGGAAAAAAAGAAAAAAAATGACTACTCCCTGAAAAAGAAAAGTAAGAAAATCATTAATACTAAAGCTTTTCCTTTAAAATAAAGAGCAAGCGTAGAAATTTAACTTCCAAAGACAAGAAAAAACAAAACAAAGACAAGTTCCAAAGGACCAGAAATCCAAATAGCTATTATAAAAAGTAAACTGATGAGGAGGGGTAGCACAGCTTAGAAAAAATAAAAGAGCACACTGCACTTTGTTCAATTATCCAAGGCTCTTGTTATAATTCTCTTCTCCAGAGACTTACCACCTTTTCTTTTCCTATAAGCTTCAACACCAGACTTCAGCTGTTGATAGAAACCCAGAAGAGCACCTGCAATAATACTCTCCCATGCTCTTCCCTCTATCTTATCAAATAGCAATGTCCTTGAAAAGAGTCTCAGTTCTTTCTTTCTCAGCTTTGTCTGGTCAAAAGAGAAATAGAATATTTCCAAGCCTCTAGTTGGCAGTGTTACAAAGTTTCTTTTGCTTTCACTTTCCCCCTCCTTTTCCAAGCAAAATATAATAAGAATTAATTAAGAAAAGAAAAAGATATTAAAAAAATAACTAAAAGGGAGTCTCTAGCCTAAAATATTATAAAATCAAAAAGGAGAAAAAGAATAGATAAAAGAAGAGAAAAAACCAGTCCAGTTTCAAAATATAAGATCGTGTGTAGAAAATCCAGCAATGAGGAAAAAAAAAATTACTTTGACATTCCTCTATAAAATCGCCGCTTAGTCACTTCTGTCAAAACTTTTACAGATTCTTTCTTTTTCTTAGGGTGTCCTTTCAAATCTTAGAATAAAGAAAAAATTCTTACCAAACCGGCACACTCTCTCTTTCCATTCTCTTTCGTTTCTGTCCCAACTTCAGCAGCTTTAGTGGCTGCCTCTTTGCCGCTGGCAAAAAGAGCTTCTCCTGGATCTAGCAGGGACTTCGTGGTATCCTTGGGATCGACAGGTTGTGCTCTTTACTTTCACCGTCTCTTTGGGACGGTTTAGATCCAATTGGACCATCCAGGAGCAAAGATATCGGCAGCGATCTCAGACCTCCAAGATCGCATGCCATATCGTCACAATGCCAGCTCCACCCTCCGCCAAAAGTAAATTATTTTTTTAAATGGCTGAACACCCCCCTCTGCAAACACACACATTGCTTGTGTTTCTCTTCTGTTGCAATTTGGATTCATTTCCTGAAAGTTAAATTAAGAGCAAATCATTAAAAACATCTAAAATGGCTGCTAAACTGAAACTTGTAAGAACCACAGAAGATAGAGCTGTGTCTTGGAAACCCTTTGCCATGCCATCATCCCCTCTATATTTTTCCTATGAAATGTTTATTTTTATAACCTTGAACGAGCAGGAGAAAAAAAGTGGCTACAATTTTTTTTTCCATTTCCTTGACCCAGATTGCAGTGAATTACTTGGCAAAGGTGTACAGAGATATATAGTAACTACAGTGCTAAATTCAGTTATGATGGTGCTTGCTTTTTACCAGTATGTAATGCAGGCATTTGGTGCATTGTGCACTTTCGTATCTTCTTGTTAAAATTTTTGCTGAAGAACTGCTGCTGCTGCTGCTGCTAAATGTTTATTCACTGGAACATATCAAGAACTTTACTTTAGTATCTTTTGGTGATGCTCATTACTTCATGAATACAGAAATTGTTGGTTTGGGCTGCAAACCTAGACCATTTATCGGGGAATAAGCCTCCCTGAACCTCGTGCAGTTCATTTTTGAGTTATCATGTATAGATTCTAAGTTTTTAGAGAGTAATACTTTAAGTCACACATGTATTTGGGTGCATTTGGGTGCATTTGCTTTATCTGTGCCAATATCAAGTGGTTTATTTGCTCTTAAGAAATTTTCCAGGGATTCCTTGGGTAATTGTAAAGAAATATGTGCATCAGTGATATTTAACATCATATACATGGAATCTTAAATTGCTGGTTAAAAATTAGCAAAAATCTATGATTGTCTTTTAAACAGCAAGGGAGCAGAGAATTGTAATTCTGCAACATCTCTGCTGCTAAAGCTCATCTTTGTCAACCCAAGTTCCCTCCAAATGTGTTGGACTTCAGCTCCATAATTTCAAAGGATATCTTTGAGGTTGTTGTAAGTTTGCATTAGGAACAGAAAGCATAAATGCTGGATAATATAAGAGTATTTTGAATTTTGATTGGCCTTTGAAAGTGTGTGAGAAAGAGTTTTTCAGTGGGGACTTTTGTAAGGAAAAATGACTTACTTTATTATATGGTGGAAACGTTACCTGACTACAAACCCAGTTTGTAGGAAGAAGATGCCAACTTTGCTGGCCTATAGGATATAACATAGGAAGCCCAAGAGAACTATATGAGGAATATAGAGAAAAATACCAGTTGCTTCTCCTTATTTTGTTATCTGCTGTTACTTTAGATTTTGGACTACTTTAAATTCATCAGGACTTTACAGTACAATGCAGTACAATACAATACAATGCAGTACAATGCAATGCAATGCAATACAATACAATACAATAAACAAGGACAGAAAGACAAAGACACAGAGAAAGAAAGAAAGAAAGAAAGAAAGAAAGAAAGAAAGAAAGAAAGAAAGAAAGAAAGAAAGAAAGAAAGAAAGAGAAAGAAATTAATTATTATGTGCTCAGAAAGTCATTCATTTCCTTATAGAGTATTCAGCATTGGATAGAGATTTTTGTCTATCATTTTCCTTCCTGGCAGTGTAATGTGATGTAGGTATAAAAATGCTGGGCTAGGGACAGGGGAACAAGGCAAACTCTCGGCCACAGAACTTCACTGGGTGATTTGGGATCAGTGACTCATTCTTGAAACAACCTTCCTTACTGGGTAGTTGCTGCGGGCAAAAAAACCAAGAGGAGGCAGCACTGTTTAAATTGCTTTAAACTCTTCTGCAAAAGGTGAGATTTGAGCCAAATAAATACACAGGCAGATCAGTTCCCATGGCCTGAAAAAAAAGGTTTTATTTCAAGCCTACTTTCCAGATTGCACATTGTTTGGGTTTTTTTTTTTCACTGATGCTTTTTGAAGTTATTGCCATGTATTATGGCTCTTTTCCATGCAATTGAGTTTCCTTGAAAAGAAAATGTGAAACAGCTTTTTCAGGAGACATGACATTACTGTATTTTTGCTGCAACATTTCTGAATACCAGCACCATCCAATTTATTCTAAAACCAAAGGTGGCAATGACCATCCTTTCTGACATGAATCAAAAGCTTTCCCCCATGATGACTTGATTTTTCTTTTCTGTCATTTTTCAGAACTTCCAAATTCTTTTTGAGATTGTGGACACAATAACACATTTTGAATATGGCTGTATTTTGGATTTTTATTGGATTGGGTGCTTCATTTTCTGTGCCCAGTCTATGACCATAATAAAGATTGATTTGATCTTCCATTCTTTACTTAGTAATACTCAACATCATATTACATACAAACAGCATGTTGCAGAATATAAGCATACAGAATGCACGCCTGTTGTTTTCTTTTCTCAGAATGAAAGAATGAGACTCCATTAAGAGAGACATGAAATATTCTCTACCACTAGCGTTGCTTTTCCTTTAAAGGAGAAAATTGCATCTCTAAGAAACATCCATTCAAAGTGGAATCTGAATTATCAAATCTTTCAACCACCCGATATTTGCAGAGGATGAATGTGGTGTGGGAGATTAAAATATCAGAGCAGTTATACTTCAAGTACCTCTTTCACTGTCAGTTATGAATGTGGATTATTGGGCCAGGAATATTTGCTAATTATATATGGATTTTCTCTTTAAAATTCTGGATTGATAACAATTGTTTTCCTAGAGGTATTTTAAGGTCAAACTTTGGACTGGACACCAGGGCTTGCTCAGTTCTTTCTGTTATGACATTTATGGGACTTTGGGACTTGAGTTGCCCTTGCCATGTCATTAAATAGGATCTTTCTCTGCTACAATTGTTTACCTTTCTAGAAATTAACTGGAATGAGGTGGGCTGATTGGAGAAGCTGATATGATGCAGAAGTTGTTATGTTGAGGATGGATGAATTTAAGTTCAGAAGTGGTTTTATGGTTGTTACCGTGCTTATTTTGCATGGTGAAGAGAAATATAGAAATATGTTCCAGATCCAATTATCCCTGGAAACTTTAAGAAAGCAAGAACAACTTCTCTACTGTCCTCAGAGCTATTTCTGTGTTTCCCTCACAGATTGGATGAATGTGATGATGGCAATTGAGGTAATATCTTCCAAGGTTCTTCTGGTTTGATACAGGAGGCTTTAATCCTTCTGATCTAAAATTTAGGAGCTCTTGCTCTTTCAGACTGAATATGAAGTTCAAATTAAATGTTTTTCATAAAATTTTATTAAGTTTATTAACAAAAGATAAAATATAAGGAAACAAAAAGAAAATGGTTAGAAAAAGAAAAGGTTATAAGAAGAGCAAAATTAGTACAGAAAAGAAAAAAGGAAGAAATAGAAAAAGAGTAACTTCCAATTTTCTTGAGTGTGGCTACAAATATAAAACACATTAGCATCTTATTCTAAAATTAACAATTGTACACACATTTCTATAATCATAAACAGGTTCTACTTGTCCAACAAGTTCTACTTGTCCAATCCCAACATTAAATTTTCATTTCTCTTACTTTCATGCAAAAAAGGCCAAAAATAGTTTCTAAGCAGAAACAAAGCTAGACAGTCTTTTCTGTAATCAAAGTAATCAATTTTGCCATCTCGGCCAATCCATTAACTTCACAATCCATTTTTCCATTGTAGGAATTTTAAGTTCTTCCATGTCTGTGCAAAGAGAAATCATGCTGCTGTTGTCATGTATAGAAACAAAATCCCATGTTAGATAGAAACGAAGTCCCATTTTCAGGTCAGATTAATTTTTAGATGTTTAAGAGGTATTTGATAATTTGTTTACTGTTTCTTGCTTTCTATATAATTTGTTTAATATTTGTTTTTAGGCATCATAATAAACGTTAACATAGTTTTCTTTAAAGTTGCTTTTTATCAGTGGGACACAGACGTTTTGAAGTTTTCAAACATTTCATGATTTCCTTGTAATTACAGATGAATAGAACAATCCAGTTTAAATAGTTGGCAGAATGATATAATGGCTCTTCGTCAAAAGTACGGAGTGGCTAATTGTAGTAAGAAAAACTGAGCCCTGGGATTTAGGGTATTGTATCTCTGACTCAGGAAATGTTTTGTGCATCCAATTGCTCCCCTCCTGGGTGGAACAAAATTTCCTCGAGCTGAAAGACCTATTGTGTTGATCTGTTTCAGATGATCTAAAAGCATTGGGTTTGGGGGTAGTTTTTTTGCCATCTCTAAGCGCTCCCTAGTTTATTACCGGTGTAGCATGAAAATGTTTTCCAGAAATATCTCAAAGCACACACAATTTAGCTCCTGGCACTCAGATCACATCTCTATAATAATTAGAGTAAATGTACTGTTACTGCACACAGTAACAAAATATTAACATTGCTGCCATTATTCAGGATGGCATTCGGAGGCAGATAATTAAGAAACATTTGGTTGCTATGGTCTTTGAAAGTTTGGAGGGAACAAGTAGAAGGAAATATAAGCCCTATCCCAGATATTTCCTGCTAAGTCTTAAAGAAATGTTGAGGACTAACCTGTGGGTTAGTTGCTCCATCTGATAGGAACCACATTCGGCAGGCTCTTTATCCCCTGTTTTAATTTCAGAGGGATAAATGCAGAGGTGGTTATTCAGCAGGTTCTGACCAGTTCTGGAGAACTGGTAGCAGAAATTTTGAGTAGTTCGGAGAATTAGCAAATATCACCTCTGACAGGAGATTTTACAATATCCTTCCCCTGCCACGCCCACCAAGCCACGCTCACAGAACCGGTAGTAAAAAAAATTGAATCCCATCACTGGATGAATTGCATTTGTTGATAAGTTATATAATATTGGAAGATGGACCAGAAGAGCAATAAATCCAAAATTGATTTTTTTTTAAAGTGGTGCTAAGGAATACAATTGATGAGTCACTTTGATGAGATTATGTCTTCTGGGCATATTAACTAAGTCTTCCTTCGGTGCCTGAGGGAAACCTCTCCTAGTAAATTGCTGTCTGAAATTTGAAGAACAGATAAAATCATGGGTGTGATTCTTGGTATAAATAAAACCTTTGAGTTTGTGTTGAACTACTAATCAAATGCAGATTCTGGGCATGATCCCTCAGAAATGAATTCACAGCATAAGGCTATCAAAATACGATATGTCTTCAGATGTTCAACTCAAGATCCAGGAGTCCTCCTGAAGGGAATGAGAGACATTTTCTGGAGAGTTGAACCAAAATTTAGTTTTACATAATGGAGAAAGAAAGCCTTGCAGTGGACAATATGAAGTCTTCCTTCTTTTAGTTCCCCCCAGCCCCTGGAACTTTTAGGCAGCTTGAAGAGTACTGAACCATACCTAGTCTCCAATAATAACACATCTGAGTGTGGATGTGAAGGAAAAAAACTTTGTGTCATGTGACATAGCAGACAAGAAGATTTTGCAGCTGGTGGTGTTGCCCATTTAGCAAGTGACAAAAACTAAAAAGGGAAGCAAAAGCCAGCAGATTCATCACTCCGGCAGAGACAGTAAGAGCTTACAGCTAGGCAGCAGCTAGTAAAGCACCTTCACCACCTCTTCAAAAATTTTTGCAAAGCCAGCACTTCAGCAGCAGTTCAGAGCAGCAGCTGAAAGTAACCGAAGGCAACTAACTTGAAGGTGCCTAAATGGTAGGTAAAGACTTTGTTATATGCTTAGGCAACAAATGAGAACATCATTGTTTATAGGACCACTTAGGAATTAGATAAACACATTGACATAGACATAAGTACAGTAGGTTGGTGATGTCATTGAAATCTTTCCCCAGTGCCTGAAGGCTCTGGATAGGATAAAACAGGTTGAAACTGAGTCTTGGGAAGACAGAGTTACTGATTGTCCATTGAGGTTTTCTGCCTGCTCCAGTGGTGTCTCTTGATGGAGAACCACTATCCCTGAAAGAACAGGTCTGTAACATGGAGTGTCTTCTAGGACTTGTGCTTCCTGCTGGAATAGCAGACTGTGGCCAGGGGGATCCTTTGCTCGGTTGTGGTTGGGTCAGAAGAATGTTGCTACAGTGGTTCATACTGTTATCACTATCTGTGATGGACTACTGTAACACATTGTCCATGACTTTTCTCTATAGGCTACTTGGAAACTGAAGTTGGTTCAAAGAGCAGTGGCCCATGTATTGGAGAGCATTTCCTAGTAGGAACATATTACACATGTGTGGTGGCCCCTTTGTTGCATTCTTGAAATCAGCTCAGCCCAATTGATTACATAGGAAAAGTTAGTAAGAGTTCCCCACTTTAGGGTGGTAAGGGGAGGTAGTTCTCAGAGGTGATGTTTCTTGGTGGTGATCCTTTGTAATGGCCTTCTAATGGACATCAGGTTAGCTCCTACTAAACAATGTTATGGAAGGAAGAATGGAGCTTTTCTGGGCTACTGTTGGTTCTTCTTAAGGCTCTCTGCATATGTTATAGATTGTCTTTGATCTGATTGTGGATGCTTTAATTGTGTTTTTTATTTGTGTAAACGATTGAAAACTTCAGGATTATGCAGAACTAATAGAGAGGGCATGTTGGTAGAAACATATATATTGAAAACTCTTATTTAGAAAATGTTTGATAGTTTCTTGTATCTTGTGGTAAATACAGTATGGTATCAAATGAATTGAGACTTTCTGCGTTCTGAAAATGAATAACAATGAAATTTGCATTGACGGTTGAATTTGTCATTTTGAGATTATTTTTCATCTTATTTATATTTCTCTAAGAAGGTAGTGTAAAATCAACAGATTGGCAATTGCATAACAATTGTGGCTGTTTCCTTGTAATTTGTTCCTAAGAATATTTGGTTGCCATATTTTTCACTATATTTTTAAATATTTGTACAAAATTTGTGCATTGACACAGCCTTATCCATAATATTTCCTCATAAGATGTTTATCAAAGGTGGGGTTCTGTTGAAGTGTCACAGAAAACCAAGGTATAAAATTCCAAATTTGAGATATCTTCAGAAAGTAATGATATTGGAAAGAATTCCTTAGTTCTTCCTTTTTTGTCTGAGAACTTTTAATGAATTTTTATTGGAAATTTGTCTGAAGTTTCATGACAAGTTCCTTTTGAATTTCTTACCTGTTGGGGTTCTTTTCTTTTTGATTCTCCACAAAGTTATATAACCTTTTGTAGGAAATCCTCTTACAAAACAAGAGCTTAAAAACCCAGGAAATTTCATCTGTGTTTATATTATTCTTAACCTCTCTAATTAAGTCTGCCTTTAAAACAGTAATATTCACCATTTTAATTTAGTACAGTGGCCCCCAACTTTTTGGGCACCAGGAACCAGTTTCTTGGAGAAGAGAGGTTTTTCCATGGACCAGAGGGGGTGTGGTTTCGCATGCTGCCTGCATCCAGTGGATGGGGCTTTGCTTGTTTGTGCGGCCCGGTTTCTGTCATGTCAGTGACTGGTGCCAGTCCATGGACTGGGGGTTGGGGACCCCTTCTTTAGAACATGGGAAAAATAGGGAACCATTTGATGGCTGAGAATTGTATGAGAGGAGCAGGATGACTAAAATGGGCACATTAATGATGCAAATCACTACAAATGGATTGAGGTTTTTGTTTTTCATTTTAGAGCTGGAATTCTAAGATTCTCTTAAAATAATCTGAAGCCAAGGCTTCTATGTTAATGTTTTCTTCTTAAATATAGGAAAGAACTGTTCACCACTCATTTTTAATACCCATGGTCAGAGCAGGCTGTACAGTCTGTAGCAAAGGGGCTCAGATATCACAGCTTGGCTCACTTCTAGATTATTATTGGCTGATGAACTGACACTTGCTAATAGTTTGAAAAAAGACCAGAATTATATTCTTTGTGAAAACATTTGTATGGGGGTGGGGAGAGAAGTCTTGAAGTATCTCTACTGCTTTTCCTATTGAGGATCAAAGAGGTTCAAATATATCACTTATAGAGATGTTGCAGCCCTAAAGCTCCCTTTCCTTCCCAAATCTTGATTTTATTTGGTTTGTCTGTTGTTGTTTTTAAATAAATATTTATGTAACCCAATTGTATAATCAGAAAGTCTCTCCCCAGTGTAATAAGTGGTGGAGGACACAATTATATCAACATGAGTTATTTTAATGAATAGAAAATTGCTGGGGTGCATTCACAGTTTCCTTGTACTTGTACGATGACAATAAAGTTCTTCTTTTCATTTAATTCTTAATTTGTGTCTCCCAGGTAATACTAATATTTGTTCCTATTTAGAGTAAAAGAAGAGAGTTTATTATTTGAAGTGCCTTACTCAGAATCATTCCTATAGTAATGTTTGTTATATCAGGAGATCAGTGCAAAGGAATGCTTTTTACTACATTTTACACCAGTTCTAATCCCATTGTATAACTTTCCCTTTTATTCATGATGTCCTTTCAAGGTTCATAATATTTGTAATCATAATTAGATATTTAATACTTTTTACAGGTGTTCTCTAAGCTTCTAAACTTACACCTTTAAAAATTACGTATTTCTTTTTGTCTACATATTTCTGTTGATGGATAAACACTGGCAGGTTTTAGGAAGGCAATTTCTGTAATATTTAGCCTTAAGATTTTTGAGAATAATGGAAGAGAAGTATAGGGAATGAATAAGACATAATTCCTAATAGGAAGCAAAATATTGTATTTACTCGGAGTCTGGGTAACTAAGTCATCATAACCCTGAAGGAATCTTTTAGCACCTTTTCTGACTAACACATTTTATTAAAAAGTTATGCCTTTTAATAGCACTTGTTAATTGGCAGAGGACTTTTAGAGTCCTCCTGTTTTTGCTACAATAGACAAAACGGTACAGCTCTCCTCCTACACTAATTAGGAATAGAGAACTTGTAACTTTGCGTGGGTTGCTAAATCATGACTCACAGCATCTTTTTCCACGGGCCATCCAGTTGAAGCCTCTGGGAATTATAACTCAGCAGCATCTGGATGGAAGTCCACAGACCCTGACAGCTGCCATAATCTCTTGAGTTATAGTGATAGCTTTGTAATTGGAGCAATATCTTGAGGTTGTCACACATTTCCTTAATCCTCAGGTAATACACGGCAAATGTTATACTGAGGGATGTGAAGTTAGAGCAAATTAAGATCATTTTGGGATGGACTAGGAAGCCGGAATAAGACAGGGCTAATATGTATGGAAGGAATAAGTCAAGGCTAATATGGATGGAAGAGCCCAGGAGAAGCATTCTTGTTAAGTAGGATTTGAAAATCCTACATCTTTAAAGATCCAGTGACCAGTTTAGGTAGGGAAGGTTTTCTTGTTCTCCTCTCTTCCCCTGCCCCCCCCCTCTGTGTGTGTGTGTAAGTCAAGGCCAGTTTTTGTGATTTTAACATGGCCCGAACTCTGCTGCCTTGCTGTATGCAGTTCAAGGAATAGTATAATCTGCTCTTGCTTGGAGTTCTAGTAAAAGCTTGTTCCTTTTGGCTAAACCAGCAGATCACCAAATTTAATTCATTTTGTTGATGTTACTGTTATTAAAGGACATAAAATGGCCATTCTGGGACTTCTACAATGAAAATTGTTCTGTATTTATGTTTTTTTTAAAGATCACCAACTGCATTCTTTTCTACTGCTAATAGTTGCGAAAATCACTCATACACATTTATTACTATTGATGTTTATACACCAATCTATGATTAAAACAGTAGCTAAAGTGATATTCCAACTTTCCAGAATCATTTATTGAACTGCCTATTAATTTCCAAGAGAATGAACTCAGGGCAAGAATACAAGGGAGAGGAAAAAAACAAACTAATACTGAATAACTTCAAAAAATGAACCATACATGAAAACCGGCCCAATTTAATGCTGCAGTGGAAAAAAAGCCCAGCTCACATCGATCCTAATCCTATGAAACCCCCTGTGGCTTCTTTCATCCAGATTAGGATGTTAGGTTGTTCTGTATCCATGAGAACAGAATCCTCAGTGGTCTATTGTGACTTCAGACAGCTCAGAATGACTTTTTGCTGGATTCACATCAAAATGAATTAATTGAATTGGAACATTAGACAATCTGTCCAGATGACTCTATCCTCGTCCTTCTTGGACAGTGACAGGGAGGCTTCCTTCAATTTTACACAACAGGAATGATTGATGGAGTTTCAAATTGCCTGTCAGACACAGAGGTGGCATTCAGCAGGTTCTGACCAGTTCTGGAGAACCGGTAGTGGAAATTATGAGAAGTTTGAAGAACCAGCAAATGCCACGTCTGACTGGCCCTGCCCCCATCTATTCTCTGCCTCCCGAGTCCCAGCTGATCAGCTGGGTCTTCTTTGGTTGCCCTGCACAGGAGAACAGAGCTGGAAAGCAGGTTAGTGGGGTAGGGAGGGAATGGGGATTTTGCAATATTCTTCCCTTGCTATGCCCACCAAGCCACACCCCACAGAACCGGTAGTAAAAAAATTTGAATTCCACTACTGGTCAGACATAACATCAGGCAAAGAGGTAGTCATAAAAGTTTAGAAAACATAAATCTGCCTGACCATTTGGTGCAGTGTATTCGTAGACAAAAATACTGTGTCCCTAAATCCTTGGGTAATAACAGGGAAAGCAGTAGAAGAAATAAATACAATCTTAATTAATATGAAATGTGAAGGTGGGTCAATCAGGTTGATTATTAATAACAAATGGGTGTTGAAAGAAGGAAAATGGATCACTGTGATCAAGATTATTTTTCTTTTTAGAATGGAAAAGGATAGATAGATAGATAGATAGATAGATAGATAGATAGATAGATAGATAGATAGATAGATATAGATATAGATATAGATATAGATATAGATATAGATATAGATATAGATATAGATATAGATATAGATATATATTTACAGTAGTGGTGTGTCTTGTTTTGGTTTCAAACATATACACACACAGTTGTTAGGTGAAAATAGCAGTTTACTCAAGGCTGGATTGATAAAGGCAGACAAGAAAAGCAATGTAAATCAGAACACAGTCTCTGGATAGGAAAGCTTGCCAGAGTGGTTTTGCTTCCAACAAATACATGCAGAACAGTAGTCGAAATCCAAAGTTCAGAAAGTCAAATCAGGGTTGTCAGCCAAGGTCAGAGTTTTACAAACAAGATTCACAAGAATGACAAACCAAAGGAGGAAATCATATGGTTATTCTCCACTGAATCGAAGGGAGAATCCAGGATGGGTAGTCTCTAGTCTCCTAGCTCTGCAGACCGAGTTGAAAAACTGAGGACACCCCCCCCTGGTAACGGTCCCCAGTTCTTCACTCGGTCTCAGCGTGTTCAGACCACCCTTTAAGGCCTTCGAATAGTTCGGATTGTAGAAGAATGTTCACCCCCTGGATTAAGCTTTTTGTCTTAGAGAGGCTTAGAGCAGGTTTGACAGCTAGCCGGCTTGCTGGTTAGCACTTTTGTTTTTCATTTTCTTTTTACTGCCTTTTTTTTTAAAAAAATTCTTTGCTGGTGGACTGGTTTTTGGAATTATGATTGTAAATTTGTTTGGAGGTGCCTCTGAGAGCTGCTGTGGCCCAGACTGGGGGGGGGCGGCAGTCAGTGTCTTATTCAACTCATTTTCTCGCAGTCCGTTCTTATTGATCTGTGCTAGCTGTGAAAACCACAAGGCGCTTCTGCCCCTTTTTGGTGTCGGCAGCCATTTCAGATGTTTCAGGACAATTTTGCAGTTCATCTCCATGATTGTCCCTTGGGGGGGGGGTACTGGCTATCTAGATTGAATCCTGACCCCCTGTCCAGTCACCAGAGCACTGTGGCAGCTGTGAGATGCTTGAGACTGCCAGATTGATTGCGGTACAGCCAGCACTGGCTTGCAAGCCTCTGATCTGTCAGGGCTTGTAGCAATTTTAGAGTCAGCCATTTTTTTTTCCTTTTTCCTTTGACTCTTGCCTTAAATTGCGGAGCTGCGCTGAGCTCACCACTTCTGGGTTGCACTAGCCTCCTGAAGTGGTGGACAGCTGCTTTGACCAAAGCACACACTCTACTACAGAAAGCCCTCCTTTAAACAGGGGGAAGCTGGGGCAAGCTTTCCCCGTCAAAGTAGGCCCTTCTTCCAAAGATCCTAATTTCAGGCCGATAGATCGGCCTTTGCCTCCAGAGGGCATCAGAGGCAAGATGATAGAAGGTCCTTTTGGGATTCCAACAGACCTTTTAGATGCAACAAGTGACACCCAAGCCTTCTCTCCCACAGGGCACCATCTGGGACTGTTCTGGCAGAGGTGGGAACAGATCACAACAGATACCTGGATCCTGACAACTTTATGATCAGATCTCTCTCGGGAGTTTCTTTGCTCCCTCCCCGGTGCCTTTGTGTGCTGCCCCATTTCATGGAATCGGCGATCCATCATCTGCTGGACATTTGGGCCATCTAGCTGGTTCCTGGAGACCAGGAGAGACAGGGGTTCTATTCAATTTGGTTTGTGATTCCAAAGGCCTTGGGGGGAGTGGGGTGGCGAGCAATCCTCAACTTGCATCTAATCTACCGAAGATTCAAGATGCACTCCCTCCACTCTATCCTACAGGGCCTGCGGGAGGGATATATTTTTTTTTTAGCTTCGGTAGACCTGACAGAGGTTTACCTCCATGTGCCCATAGACCCCAAACACTGTCAGTTCCTAAGCTTTTGCTATGGGGGCCACCATTTTCAACACAGGGCTCTCCTGTTCGGCCTGTCATCAGCCCCACGGACTTTTACCAACCTCTTGGTGGCCGTAGCAGCATATCTCAGATTCTTACCCATAAGGATCCAATGCTATTTGGACGACATCCTGATAGCATCCTCTTCCAGACCCCAGGTGGAGGAGGATATGATGTCGGCAATCAGGATCCTTCGAGAGCATTGGTTCTCGATAAACCTGGACAAATGCCACCTAGTACCATCGAACTGTCTCTTGCATTTGGGGGCTATCATAGACATCTTAACTGGCCAGGTGTTTCTCTCACAGGAGCGTCGAGACAGTATAAAGGGACGTCATATCACAGATCCTGTCTGCCAGAGAGGCGCCTATCATTTTGCTTTCTCAACTTTTCCGCAAGATGATATCGTGCATTGGGATTGTCCCAGGGCCCGATTCCATGCCCGAACCCTGCAGTGTTTCCTGCTCCCCTACCAGAAGGCGGGCAGGGACGATTCACCAAGGAGGGTTCACGTCCCCTTGCCAGTTCTTCGTTCTCTCCATGGGTGGCAGTCCCACGCTATGGATCAGGGATGCTTGTACAGGGAGCCCCAGAGGATTACCATCACCACCGACGCCAGTCTGTATGATTGGGGGGCCCATCTGGGAGTCCAGGTTAGGTGGTCACCCACAACATAAATTGGCTAGAGCTCAGGGCTGCCCGCTTAACTCTCAAGGTTCTAAGGCAGGAGGTGATGGGGAGACAGGTTCTTCTCCTCACAGACAATGTGGCCACCAAAGCCCACATCAACTGGCTGGGGGGGCACTCGCTCCAGATCTCTAATGCAGGAGGTGACTCAGTTGTGCAGGTGGGTGGAGAGACACCTTGTATCACCTTTGTCCCTGTGAGCAGAAAACATCTCAGGAGTTTCCAATGTGCAAGTAGACTGGTTGAGCAGGGCCAGAGCCAACAAGTCAGAATGGTGACTGCATCCCAGTCTGTTCCAGGAGATGACGAAACACTTTGGCCACCCAATTCTGGATTTCTTTGCATCTCCGGAGAATTCACAGCTCCCTAGGTTCTTTGCACGGTTCCCAGCACTGGGAGCAGAAGGAGTCAACGCTCTCCAGTGCAGGTGGCCCCAAAGGCTATTGTATGCCTTACCCCCTTCCCCTGATTCCGGGGACAATCAGAAAGCTACTGACAGAGAGGGGGGAGGTTCTGTTGGTAGCCTCTTACTGGCCCAGGTGCCCATGGTTCACCGACCTAGTGGGCCTGTCGGTTGCCAGACCCTGGAGAATTCCCCTGCACAGGATCTCCCTCAGCCAAGGCCCGATCGAGCACCCAAATCAAGCCTGGCTTCAGTTGACCATCTGGCACTTGAGTGGGTGCTCCTGAAACAGGAGAAGTTTTCCAGAAGGTCATTCAGACCATCCAGGTGGCCAGAAGACCTTCCACAACCAGGATATACAATGCATCATGGGGGATTTTCTGCTGCTGGTGTGCCAGTCACTATTGGAACCTACTGCTGTGTCTATGGCAAATGTGTTAGAGTTCCTGCAGGATGGGTTGGACAGAGGTCTCGCCCCCAGTACCTTGAAGAGACAGGTGGCTGCCTTGGCCTCAATTTTTTCGGTCAAGGACTCAACCACTCTGGCCCAACACCCCAGGGTGAAAGCCTTCCTTAGGGGAGCCACTAATTTGAAGCCACTGGTGGTCCACCGTTACCCCACTTGGGATTTGCCTAGGGTCCTGCAGGCACTGACTTCTCCCCCATTTGAACCCTTGCGTGAAGTCAGTCTTCGCCTATTCACATGCAAGGTGTCATTCTTAGTGGCCATTAATTTGGCCAGGCGTATCTCGGAGTTGACGGCCTTATCCATCAGAAAGGACCTGTGCATTTTCCATGCAGACAGGTGGTTCTGCGGTTGGGCCCTACCTTTCTGCCCAGGGTGAACTCCTTATTCCATCGCTAACAGGAGTTGATTTTGCCTGACTTCTGTCCAGGGCCTACTCATGCACTGGAGAGAAAATGGGACACCTTGGACATTAGGAGGGCCTTCCGTATATATATCAAAAGGACCTCCTTTTTTAGGAGGACTGAAGCCCTGTTCGTTTCCTTTCAGCTGTCAACTTTAGGTCGCAGGATGACACCATCTACCGTGGGTCGCTGGCTTAGAGCCTGTATTGCGATGGCCTATGAGTTACTGGCTCTTCTTGTGCCCAGGAGAATCACTGCACACTCAACCAGGAGTGCAGCGACCACTGCAGCCTAGGCAAGGCAGGCTTCGGTTCTGGACTTTTGTAGAGCTGCGACCTGGTCATCGGTGACCCCATTCATAAGACATTAGAAAATTGACTCCTTTGCCTCAGCGGAGGCGTCCTTTGGAAGAGTTCTGCAGGGCGTTCATGTAGAAATGGGGACCTCCGACCAATCCAGCTCCCACCCTTAGGACAGCCATCAGCCAGCTTTGGTATGTCTCATCCTGGATTCTCCCTTAGGTTCAGTGGAGAAGAGGCGTTGGTCCTACCTGAACACTTCTTCTCGGGGAGCTGAAGGGAGAATCCAGTCCCACCCTGTATTCTGTCTGGTTGGAGTAAGGAGGAAATGTTTTTTTCTCATAGTATCAAATAGGCTATCTGTTAGAGGACAAGGAGCAGCTGGATTCACTTTGAGGTTGTTCAGAACTGGGGACCATTACCAGGGGGTGTGTCCTCAGTTTTTCAACTCAGTCTGCAGAGCTAGGAGAGTAGAGACTACCCATCCTGGATTCTCCCTTTGACTCCCCAAGAAGAAGCGTTCAGGTAGGACCAACGCCCCTTTCCAACAAAGTAATATGGATCAGGATTGCCTCTTAAATAAGGTTGCAGCTAGCTACCTTTAATCAAGTTACTGTCTTCCTTCACAAGGAGTGTCAGTGGGCATCTTTGTTCTGTTCTTCACCCTGCTTTCCAATGATGTATTATTTCTAAAGCACTTGAGAACTGTTTGTTGGCTGAAACCAGATTCCCTGAGAGTCATCTATTGATATAGGGTTGTTTAATGCTTTTTTGGTTGCTTGATAGTCTATCCTGCTATTTCCTTTTCTGATTAGCCTGGCTTTACCCTTTGTCCATTGGATGGAGCTGTAAGATCTGAGTTGTAGGAGATCCGGCAAGTTTAGTTATTTATTTAGTGATTTTAGTGATTTTATTTAGTGATTTTAATTGAAATTTAGCATAATGAGGCAAATATGATAGCATTATTTTGAGGCATTGATTAATTTGGAACAGGTTCTCGTGGAGAATCTAGCACTAATGGCATTAATTCTACAAAAGATATTGGTGATACTTGGTCTTATGAAGTTTTATATAATATTTGGGGCATTTTTAATAAAACAGTTCAGCATACTTGTAGGTAATATGAATGTAGCAATTAGTACTGTTGCTTAATGCATTATAAACTTGTTCTTTAGTCTTCAGAGATTCTGTTGATCACTTGAAGACTCAATAGCAGTAGGCTTTTGCTATAATGAGCAGTGTTACAGAAATTGTGGATTAGTCAGTATGCTTATTATAAAGCAAATAACAGTATGAACTTAATTTGATAAGATTGCTTACTAGATATACCAAGTAATTGTTTTATTTATGTTTCACCAATACAGTTTTCTCAGTTATAAGGTATCTGTGGGAGGACAAGGCAATTTTTTAAAAATATATAGAAAGGAATTACTTCCTTTCATTAAAAAGAATTGGTTGTGTCCTTAATTCAGGTACCATTGTATTTTAAAAGCAGGCTGTATATATTAAGTTAGATGGAAGATCAGAAGAAAAAGTTATCATGGAGGGGTTCTTAATAGAATGCCTGGGTGTCCACAGTTCCACTAGATGGTGCCCTTTGATTTGCAAAATAACTTTTCTAAAACTTTAAAATGAATTAAATTTTCAGTTTTATGTGTTCTCACGTAAGATTTGGTTAGATTTTGCCATTGCCATTCAATACTTTTCATTAAAAAAAAAATACAAATTATTGCTGGCATTTCTTATGCTGGGAGAAATTGCAAAAGGATGTCTGCCATTTCAAAAGTGTACTGATCCCAACCTAAAGGAAAGAGCTACATCTACTTAGGCCTCGCAGTATTTGTACATCTCATCTACTGCCCAGTAGAAAAGAATGGAGGATGTAGCTTTGTTCAGAAGGGATCTCCCTAAACCAGTGATGGCTCACCTTTCCATCCTCGCGTGTGCATATGCATGTGCGTACATGCACGCACGTGTGCCAACACCCATAAGGCAATGCACATGGGGGCCCCATGCTCCCCGTGCATGCACACATGACCCCCATGTACACACGGTGCATCTCTGCACATATGCGCGTGACTCCCCCTGCGCACCCCACACCTTTCTGCACACGTGCGTGAGTCTCCTGCGTGCCCCCCGCACATGCATGGCAGCTACCCAATGATCAGCTGGCAGGCGGCGGCGGGCATGCATGAGCAGTGGACCTGCTCCAGATAGCGGCTTGTGTGCCAGCGAAGATTGCTCTGCATGCCACTTCCGGCACGTGTGCCATAGGTTCGCCATCACGGCCCTAAACAATGAACCTATTTCCTATTTCATTGCTGTCTTCTAACCACACCATATCTTGTACTGATTGTGTGGAAAGCAATCCAAGCCTTCCTTCCCAGACATATTAAGGATCCCAGCCAATATCAGGTGGTATGGAAAGAGGACTTGGCAGAGTTGGAAGGAGCTTTTTGTGTCACCAAGTTCAACCCTCTGTTTCCAGATTATCTAGGAGAGGAAAATATCCATCTTCTGCATGAGTGCAGAAAATAGAAAAGAGCCTTGAAACTCTGTGACTAATTGGTTCCAGGCAATTTCCTTTGGGCTCAGAGATGGGGAAAAAAACAGGTAAATGTTTCTTGGCTATTTATGAGAGGAAAACAGTTCTTACCAGTTAGCCTAATTTCTTTTGTTATTTGTTAACAAATATTTTGTTATTTTCTCTGTTGATTAAAGATAGGAAAAGAACGAGGCAATGTAATTAGGATACTAATTGAATATTAGATTGATTTCATAATTTACATATTTACATGCATTTGTTTTTATTTTGTGGAGTTTGAAAGGAAAAAAGGACATATTACTATTTCCAAGTTGTACAAATAATTGTGATAATTCCAACATGTTAAAATATGCTGTTTTCCAACTGATTTATTGCAGTAGTGTTTGTGAATATGCTCCTTCTCAGCTTGCATGTCTACCACCCTATAGCTAGCTATAGATATACCATGAGTATGAAAATTCTCAACTATGACTGATTTTTCTATTCCACCCACAGTTTTTCATCATCTTGATGCCTTCCTAAAATATGTTAGATTAACTCTTAGAATTCATGGGAAGTTATAGTTGAAAGTACCTAGAATTATTAGGTTTTGGAAGGGCAAGTACTTCATCCAAACTTCATTACAGTTAATAGCATTAACTGAGTTTGGCCAATCTATTGAAAAAATCCACAGTGGACCAGCTATAGCTGATGTTGCTATCACAAAACCATCTCATCTCAGAGATGCAAATACCTATCCCTATCTACATTTTGCAATATATATATATATATGTTTTTTCCTCATCAAGAGGGAATAGACTATGTTATAAAACACTGGTGGAGGAAGCACATAGGAAATAAAAAGTGTGTAGCTGTTGCCCATTACCCCATACAAAACTGAAGTATGATCTTTTACAAGGAGAGATCATTAGTAGGCTACAAACTAAGCACAGTTGAACATTTTTCTTTAGGTAGGTATGTTTCCAAGCTGCTTGTACTTAGAAATTATGTTTATCTTTATTCATAAAGATCAGTGCCTCAGTAAAGAACATTTAAAGATAAAATCAAATACTTCTAAAACAGACTGTTTAGTTATTTAGAAAATTTATATGGCTGCCCAACACACTTATGGCGACTCACAGAAGAAAAACTCAAAGTACAAAACCCAATATTACCCTGACTAATTTCTAGCCTCTGTTATGGGTTTCTATAATTCTTTAGGCAGAAGCACCCTAGATTTTTCAGTATTACAGAAAAAGTCCGATTCTTTTGCCATTTAGTTGCCAATGTCCAGAAATGCTTTAGATTATAAGTACAACTACAATGGAGCCCAAAATTTCTGTTGTTAAATGAGAGATTTGTTCAATTAATTTGACCCCATTTTATGACTTTTCTTGCCACAGTTGTTAAATGAATCACTGCAGTTGTTTGCCAGAACATCACAAAAGGTGATACAATGACCTTGGGACACAGGTCTTAAATATGAACCAGTTGCCAAGCATCTGAATTGTGATCTCGTGGTCCTGGGAATGTGGCAAAACTTGTAACTATGAAAAATGATTATTAAGTCACATTTTTCAGTGCTGTTGTAACTTTGAACGGTCACTAAACTGTTGTAAAGTTAAGGACTACCTGTATCCTCCTGGAATGAATATCAGGCTGAACAGGATTTCTGGGCACTAGAAGAAAGAATATGGAAGCAGATGGGCCAATTGCTGGTATATAGGTGTGGATTTCCAGCTATAACCTTGCCTCTGGATAGTCCACGCTTCTTTAAAGAAAGAAGTTCTGAGGTTGCCTGGATGTAGAAGTTACATAAGTTCTTCCGTGCCTTTTTAATATCTTCTTGTGGTATTATAAAGCACAGAAAGAACATGAAAAGAACATGGGAAATCAATGGTTTGATAATGACATAAAAGAAAGAACAAAGAGTGATGAATCCAGAAGGAAAAGCTTATAAACAAGTTGTTACATAACGTTCTTTTCCAATTTGTATGTCTCCATTGCTTTTTCAGTAACTGTACCTTATGCCATTCAATGTAATTGTAGAAGTTAAGGTTATAAAATGGGGAATCATAGATTGTCATGTTGATATTGGCAGTGAGAAAATCTAATTATCTTTCCAGTCATTTTTCAATTTGGTTTGTTTTTTCTTACAACAATTTAATAAGCCGAACTTCAGAGTTGTGCCACAAATACAGATCATGCTTTGTTTTTGCCTTTTTGGGTGATTATTTTTAGTCATTTAACATGTTTAATACTCCAGAAAATAGACCCATAAGTGAAACTACAGCTTCAGTTTGGCAATGGGATTTGCTATTTATAGGATCTTCCTGAGATCAAGCATAATTAGAGGTTCTTGCTTGCTTAGAAAACAGTTCAGATCAACCTCTTCTCTAAAAAAATTGGAAATAAACTAAGGGAAATGGCAGGAAAAAATCAGAACTGGGAACGTGTAAGGTAACCATGAGCAGTGTGCTCTAGCCATCATGTATTGGGTGGATTTAGGATACAATTCTGAGAATTTGGGATATTGTAGTCCTAGCCCACATAGGATAGAAAAAGCTGACTGACTAAATATATAATGTTGTTTCCTAAATTATACATAACAAAAGAGCTAACTTTTCTTCCCTCTCTCAGAAAATCTTTCTCTTGAATCTTCTTACTCATTCCCCAAGCTTGTCTGTATTTAAAACTTCCAGAAAGAAAAAATTCAGTCCTGAAGGACAGTAAAAATAATAGCTGCTCTTTAGTGGTTGTTGGGATTTTTCCATTACAGACAGGGTAATTTTTATATATTCCATAAAATTGGAAAAGACATAATTCAAGTCCTCTTCCCCTCCACACATAATGGCCAGTAAACGAAGAACTGTTTTAGGGTAGGGTTGTTCAATCTTGGGAACTTTAAGGCTTATGGACTTCAACTCCCATGCTAGCTAGGGACTTCTGGGAGTTGAAGTCCACAGGTCTTAAAGTTGCCAAGGTTGGACATCACTATTTTAGATTAAATTTGTGCCACAGCAAATATTATTTTTCTAGCTTTTTTAAAAAGATTGAAATTGGTTTCTATGGTTCTTTGGATAAGGTTGTCATCACAGAATCCAGGATTGCCAGTGAACACCAAGATTTGGGCATCTGAGGGACTCTACCCATTTGAGATTTTATCTTTATACATTAATAAACATTCAGAAGTTGCTATAGTGCTAAAGTAAACCGCCGGTCTCATTTTCATTTCTAATAATATTTCCAGCTTATCTGAAAAATAGAAGTTATGGGCAATTGCAGACCAGTGTTATGTTTGGAATTGTGCCCATTTATCTGGAAACAAGGTAAAGCAGAGATAACATGGAGTGTTTTATGGGTTTGTATGTTAAAAGAGGCCTCGGGTACATTTTGGTAAACCAGTGGTTTATAGCTATTAGGTTATGTACCAGCCCTTTTCCAAACCAGCAGCCATTGCACAATAGCTTCCATCAGTAAGAAAAAAAGGAAAGGAAAGAGAAAAAGAGAAAAATAAACTAAAGAAAGAACAAGATAAGTAAGAAAAAAGTAAAAGAAAAATGGAAAGAGGCAAATTTATAATTGTACTTATAAATTTACCACTTTTTCTAAAGTTGGATCATGAATGATTTCTATAATCTATCCTATTTTAATCTTCAAAATGATAAATCATACTTTTTCTGTTTCACACAAAGTTCTAACATTTTCACTAACCATTCCTTCATTGTAGGTATTGCCAAATCTTTCCATCTTTGTGCATGCAATAATCTTGCTTACATTCTCATACATAAAAACAAAATTTCATGACTTTCACCATGTTTCAAACATAAATTCTTGTTTCAAACATACATTCAAAGTGCCTTTATACATTCTAATCTAGACCATTTCTCTGATGTCATATGCTAATAGTACATATTTTTCTAAAAGTTCTTTTTAAGGTTGTAACATAATGTAAATTTCAGGTCTTTCAGTGACTTATTTCCCCATTGTTACATCTGTACATTATAACCAACATTTTTAGCCCACTGAATCATACATTCTTTCAATTGTTCTTCTGTTTCAAAATTCAATACAAGTCAATACATTTTTGGAATTACCTGTTCATAGTTTGTTCAAAGGTTTATTTCAAAGTCAATCTTAATGTTCAATGCCATAAACTCTTTTGCCTACCTTAAATCTTTCAGATAACTATAAGAAACATATAGTTCATATTTGTCATAGTAAACACCTAAAATATTTAACATTCTTCTCAATCCAAAAACCCATTTTATTCACCATTTCTATTCAATTCTCTATTTTCATATATGTTATCATTTGTAAGTCTTAAAACTTGCTCATGTACCAAAGCTTTTAGTTTTCCATTAGTGTTTCAATTCCCATTTAAAGATCTTCCAAAACCAACATCTAGTCATCTGCAAAATCCCCTAACTTCTATATTCTTTTTTTAATTTTTACTCCCACAATCCTCTCATTTTCTGCTACATCTTTATTCAATATTTTAAGGTCAAAAATAAAAAAAGAGAAGAGACAGTGGGCATCCCTCTCTTGTTCCCTTTTGTATTTCCCAAGGTTTTGTTAGATCTCCATTAACTATTTGTGCTTTCTGTGAAATATCTTTTATCAAGTTCTCTCTCTAAATTCATATTTTCCAAAACTTGGAGCAAAAAGACCTGTTCAAAATCTCAAAAGCCTTCTCCATGTCTAAGAAAATCAATGTAACTTGATTTCATTATGTTCCTCCAAGTATTCCGAAATGTCCAACACATTTCTAGTATTGTCCTTTAAATGCCTTTTAGATAAAAGGCCATATTGCTCCTCACAAATAAATTCTTGCAAAATTATTTTCAGTCTAGAATCATTGTAGTCATTACAGTATTGAAGAATGATATCAGCATACAGAGTCTTGTTAAAGTCAGATCTCATCCCTCTCTAGATAACAATGCTACATTACCCTCTTTCCAGCTTTGTGGCATCTTTCCTCCTTGTAAAATAGAATTAATCATATTTTTAACATTGTAAAAGTTCATCCTCAAAACATTTATAATAAAAACCTGGGAACCTAGCTGTTCCAGGTGTTATGTTTGGAGCATGGGCGAGAAAGAATGGAGACAAGCCTCTGGAACGGTGAACTTCAGCTCTTTATTTACAAAGTGACTTCTCAACTCAATGGCAGCTATAACGCTCCTTATATTGGCAACCCCAATAACTATTAACCAATAACAATCGAGGAGCGCTAGCTCCCTTAACCAATAGGAACTCTCTGTTAGTGGCCAATCGGATTCCCCGGAACGGGCCAGTCCGATCCTGCCGTTAACAGCCAATCAGAAGTGCAGGGCCAGAACCCTGCACTTTACTCCAAACTCAAGTTGTCTTTATTAAAACTTATGCATTCACAACACCAGGTATAGTTCTTGTTTTAATCTTTTTTATAGCTTCACAAATTTCACATTGTTACAGGTCCATTCATAATATATTTCTGTTCCTCTGCAATCTTTGGTCAATAATGTTTCTTTAGCTACACATCTATTTTCTCCAGAGAAATGTTTTGTCTTTCATAAAAATTGGAGTGACTTTGATGAAATGCTTTTTTAGCAGCCACATTATCCATTACTGCAACATTTCTCTCTTGTAGTTTCAATATAAATTTCTTTTTCACAATATATGTGCCAATCATTTCCTTGATTGCTTTGCAAGCTCAAAAGTTTTTTGTTTGTTCGTTTCACATAGTGATAAAGGAACATTTAAAATGTAGAGTGTAAAAAGTGTGTAAAGAAGTGTTACACAGGCTTTAAGGAAGAATCTCCCTATGTCTTTTCTCTGAACAGAATAAAGCTATTCATACAATCTCACACCTCAGGGTGTTCATTTTTGGCTTAAACAATGCTGGGTACAGTTCCAGTCTTGGATTGAGACAATAGTAGTTCATTTTAATTTCTATTTCTCTTACTGTCAGCATAGGTAGCTGCCATTATAAAATCTTAATTTGCTGAGAAATACTCCAAACCATTTTATAGTGGAATGTAATCTGGATTTCCAGAAGGAACAGGATTTGCATTCTAGAGAGCAAAGAGACAGCAATGATTAGATAGCTTGGCCAGGAGAGAGTTAAGAAGGATTCTCCCTAGCAATTCTCAGGTTTTACCTGTAGTGATGCAAATAGTTACTATAGTTTAGTAAGATAGATCTCAGATATCAAGAACCAGGACAGACACATGGAATTACATCTGAGTAATTTCCTTTGCAGTTCCTCACCAGTGGATACAAATCAAGGAACTACCAAAGAGAAATCCACACTCCTACTAATAATAGCAAGGCAAACTAATACATAAACAGGGCATAAATTTCATACTCACTAGCAATTATAATCAAGCAAACAACCAAACTCGGCAACAAAGACTTCACAGTTCATTTGTAAATGTAAGGCTTAGTCATACAGTTACTTTTTTAGAATTTCATAAAATGAGGACAACTTGCACATTTATGTTAGAGTTTCCTGTTTCCTAGAGTGAGAAAGAAATATTTAATTAACCCTTATCTTAGTGATATTTCACTTAATCTGTGAAGTTTGTGTAAATGACACTGTAATAATCTTTTATAGAAAGAAGCTTCTCCGTTCTCCAAAAGAACAATTTTTATCTACCCAGATAATTGCTATTTGATAAGTTTCCTGTTTTTTTTTTTCAATAGGGCAGTTTCCTCCTTCATCAAAGTTTATTTACTGTCCAAAACCAAATACAAGAAAGTGAACAGTAGTTAATTGAATTGATTGACTGATTGATTGATTATGTGCCACAATAGTTGGCTTTCTTTTTTTTAAAAAACAAATTTTTATTGATTATTAACAAAACCTTGGAGGAATAAAATTAAAGGGAAAGAAATTTGGAAAAGACATGTATAAATAATAATTAAGAAGATTTTATCTTTTTATGTCTTGTTTTATGTTCTGTATTTTGTGTGTTTATGCTTGATGGAGAATTAATAAAACCTTGGTAGAAAGAAATATAATTGAATAAAAGTGAAGGGAGAAACAATGAGAAGTTTGGAAAAGATATATATGTGTTTAAATGGAAATGTGATAATGTGGAACTATGCTTTAAAAAATAATGCTTTATTTGCCTTGTTAAAACTTATAAGTAATTTTTGAGAAAGGAGGTTTTATACTTTGATGTCTTATGTTTTGTTTGTTTTTAAAAGCAATAAAAATTCATAGTAGATAGCTTTCTGTATGAAAACCAATCACCCAATAAATATAGTAAAGGATGCTTTTTTGTTTGCAAGAACAGTCTGAAATAATTAACAAGTAATGATTAGTAGCATGAGAGAGGAACCAGATGGTTACTAATAGCTGTAGCTATTGATAGAAAATTTACAATCTTCTTAGAGGCTTCTGAAGAATGGTCATCTAAAAGAAGGATAATGACCTTTCAATCACAATGGCAATTGTTAACAATTATAAATATTTTCATCACCATTGGTATATTAACATATGTGAAATAGATTCTACCTCCATATCTAAACAAAAACATAAACATTTAATTAATAAAAACACATTCATATGAAAGAGTTATACATCATACAACATTCATATGAAATGTTTATGCATTCACAGTTCTTTTTCCTAATAGGTACAAAATAAAATAAATTGTTCCTATGAAAGGCATACAGAACATTAATTTCATATGTAGGAGCAAACTAAGAAAGGGAACTATAAAAAAGTATAGGAAACATTAGTTTCCTCAAAATCTGAAATAATTGGGTTTTATTTATTTATTATTTGAGCTTTCAGTTCTGCCTATCAGCAACTTTTCAATTGATCACCAAGGCTGATAGATCATTAGTAAGCCATCTATACCTTCCCTTCCCTTCCCTCCCTCCCTCCCTTTTTAATGTGAGAACTACAAGGTTACCTGAGGATGGTTTCTCAGGTTGTTAATTTTACCATTAATTAATGCAAATAAAATACTTGGGGATCTGCATGGATAATACCTTTGGTAAACTAATATTAGTATCTCAGTAACAGTGTTTGATTCTGGCTTTGTTTTGTGTTTTATTTTATAGGTTGTTTGGAATGTAAATATTTAAACATTTCTGATGATGTAGATGTATAACTCTCTATGATGATTGCTTTCTATAGTAAAGAGGACTTGCCTCTATTGCCAAAGAAAAATAAATTTACTTTTCCTTTACATAGTTTAAACTGTTTAAACGTATCTGTAGCATTACAGATCATTGTGACTTGAAGACAAAATAATTGAGAAGAAAGGGTAGGGCACTCCAGCATGTTTAATGCATTTTTCTTTTCTGAGAACAAACTCTTTCTTAAAGGAGGAATGATTTTGATTTAGTTCCAAGATTACACCCAAGCCATATTGTACATTGTGTGAAGTGAGGCATGGGGCTTTATAACACAGTGCTTTATGACTTAGTGTTTTACATCCCAGCCACTTTGGCTTGTTTGCCAAACTGTAACTAAAGCAAAATGCACCATAGCACCATATAAGAACATAATCTGGGCATAAAACAATACATGGGAATTTTTGCTAATCCTTATCACTCATGTCTGGTCTCAAAATCTAGTTATCCCTTACCAGTGAACACTGGGCTACTTTTCTAAGGAAATACCATGTGGCAATTTTTTTTCATCCAGAGATATTAAGAGTACAATTGAGAAAGGTAAAATTTTTATCATAGGGGACCTAGCTGCAGGAAGACTGCCATTAAAATCAAAGGTAGGAGTGCAAAAAAGACATTCTTTCACCTTCATATAAATTGGGGGAAGGGGGGTGGTTAGAATTGCTTAAGTCCAAACTTTCTTCCCAACTGTGTCCCAAGCTACGAAGTCGCTCTTGATATATTGGCAGTAGTGCATTGTAGTGTCAGTTATCCGCATCAGGACGAGTAAGAATAGTCAACAGTTCCAAGAAGTACCAGTAGAATAAGATCACAGATTAAAAGCCCTTCTATTCTAATTGGGTTTAAGAGCTGTGATGGCGCAGTGGTTAGAATGCGGTACTGCAGGCTATTTCTGCTGATTTCTGCTGTCTGCAGTTTGGCAATTCTCACCAAGCTCAAGGTTGACTCAGCCTTCTATCCAGGGGTGGGATTCAACCGGCATTACTACCAGTTTGGTAATTACGTTTTGCTGCGTGCGCATGTATTACACCATAAGCTGTGCCGCCCGGATAGCTGATAAGTGCTGTGCGCAGGTGCACAGCGTTTGAAAAGCCTCTTTTTTCCTGCTTTTTCAACCTCAGCTGTGCCGCACAAAGCAGCTGAGATTGAAAAAGCAGGAAATAAAGGTCAGGTAACAGCCCAGGTGGGCGGGTGGGCCAAACAGCAGCAGACACAGAACTGGTTCTGTGTCTGCTGCTCTTCAGAGCTACTGGTTCTATAGAGCCGGGCAGAACCGGTAGCATCCCACCTCTGCTTCCATCCTTCAGAGGTGGGTAAAATGAGGACCCAGTTTGTTGGGGGAAATATGCTGACTCTGTAAACTGCCTAGAGAGGGCTGTTAAAAGCACTGTGAAGTGGTATCTAAGTCTAAGTGCTATTGCTATTGCTATTGCTACATGAATCTAACCTTCAGGATGTTTAAACAAGTTTCATACTTACTCTAAATTGGTTAAAAAGACTTTCTATAATGAATCATTAAAAGTAGCATGCTGGGAAAATCAGTTGTGTGTTTTATGTATTACACTTCATATACTTAATTGTCTTTCTATACAGGTAGTCCTCAACTTACTTCATTTAATGATTGTTCGAAGTTACAACAGCATTGAAAAAAAAAGTGACATGACTATTTTTCATACAGGACCATTGCAGCATCCCCATGGTCATGTGATTTACATTCAGATGGTTGACAGATGGTTCATTTTATGATGGTGTCTCGGGGTTATATGATGCCCTTTTGTGACTTTCTTACAAGCAAGGTCAATGGGGCAGCCAGATTCACTTGACAAGGATGTTACTAATTCACTTAACAAATGTGGCAAGAAGAGTCACAGAAATGGAGCAAAACTCACTTAACAAATTGCTCATGTACCAACAGAAATTTTGGGCTCAACTGTGATCATAAGTCAAGGACTACCTGTATTGAATGTTTGTTTATAGTTTTGTAGAAATTCTGTTCCTGATCTTTTAGGAAATAAGTGTGAACTTTTCAGTTTGAGAGGTATTCTATATTCCATTAACTTTTTCAAAGTAAGCATTCTAATTCTATTTTCCTCAATTTGTTTCTTCCTGGTGGCTATTGCTTGAACAAGTTAGTTTTAGTATCTCCCTAAAACCATTACTGTTGGATGATGGAATGAGTCATTAAATTGTGCAATGTACATTTTCTGAATGGCCAGGAGATAAAACCAGTAATGAGGAAACAGTTTTGGATAACAGCTCCCCTTCCTTTGGACGCCCATATAAGTGGAAAAGGAAATGCAGATTTATTCAATTAGCAAATTCATTGGTTCTGAGAAAAATGGTTCAATATTATATATCAAGATTGCATTTATTGCATTTATCTCCAGAAAAGCCTTCACATTTTGTGTCTATTTGGTGTAAATTAGGCCAGGAAAGGTATGACTTTGCATAAAATACTGGCTTTTTAAACCAACAGCTAAACTGAGTGATCCATATCTTTCTTAAAAGTGATGCCAGCAAGCTGCAAAGCCTACACCAACCTTTAATATCACGTTTATTTATAATAATGTCTCCTCTCCTATGCAGAGGCGCTCTTGCAAAATAAATAAACTGAAATTAAGTGCTTTTTTGGAACTGTGTCTAGATGCCAAGAAAACACCTAAAAGTAGTTTGAGGTGGAAGACAACATTCTGGGAGACTAGAAGTAATGATGAGGAACATCTTCACCCATTACTAAATGAGTGTTTGAGATCATCCATGCCTAACATGCCAGCTATTTTGTGCAAATACCCATAACAAGTTCTGAAAAATTCAAATGAGTTTGTTGGCCAAAAATTTTGGACATCTTGGATTAAGCTGTGGTATATTTTTGGGACAGGTTTGCACCTCAAGCAAAGTAACGAAAAACCAAGCGAGTCAAGTTGTGGCCTCAGATTATGCAACCCAATAAAATGGAAAGTGATCCTTTTGTTCTACTTTACACTCTTTCCAACTGGGGTAGCAGTTTGAGAAAGCCATGATTGCAGGAATACAATATAGTGAACATGATAGTATTACAATTTTATATAACAGTATCACAGTGTGAGACTTTTATCCTTTTCCTATTGACCTATAGTGTGGATGTCATATTTTACTCTACTACTTGAAGCTCATTTTATTACCTCACCATCTCAAATATTTTATAGTCATATATATGTGTGTGTGTGTGTATGTATGTTATTCAGCTTTGTTTGGGTATTTTCACATGTCATTATAATTGTGCTTTTAAAATTGTAGTGACGTTTCGGCAGAATCGCATCTGCCATCATACACAGGCTTATGTATTGTGTTTGTCTGTGTGTCAGGCTTTCACAGCTGTTTCTGTTTTAAATTTGGTGCTAGCCTACTGCTGTGCCAGAATGGTTTTTTTCTTCATCCTGATTGGTTGGGAGTCTTGGTCTGTGTTTATTGGTCTTGGAGTTTGCTGTGCCACACCACAAGCCTCCACCAGACTGTCAATTATTTGGAAGCCTGCACTCGCAAACAAAAAAATCTCCACACCACAAGTCAGGCAAACACCTGGGCACACAAACAGATCCCCCCTGATACCTCCAGCTCAAACACACCCCAACCAGGCATCCAGATGAAACCTAGCTTCCTAATAAATGATAGCCGTCCATTTACTCGGAGCCAAGCTGCACTAAAGGCCTCCAATAAAGTAACACAATGTATTTTTGGGAGGACTCCAAGACTCCACATACAAACCCATAAACACAGACCCGACCACATATCTGGAAAAATTAACCAAGAAGAAAATTATAACCAGCCACATAAGCAAAGAGATCCAACACACGATCATACCCAGAGAGTAATCTTCCAGATGCCCCAAACTATACGGCCTCCCAAAAATACACAAAGAAGGCATACCTCTCAGACCCATAGTCAGCTCCAGAGGAGCACCACTACAAAACCTGGCTAAACACCTAGCAAAAGAGCTACAGCCCCATGCTGAAACAGCAGCTTCTCATGTACAAAACTCATACCACTTCTTGGAAATGATCAAAGATCTACATGTGGAGCAAGAAGATCTGCTTGTAAGTTTTGACGTGGTTTCACTATTCACTCAAGTCCCGATAAAAGAGACCCTTGAAATCATCAAAAATAAATACCAACCAGCTAAACACCTCATGGAACTAACAGAACACTGCTTAACCAACACATATTTCATATACAAAGGACAAAGATACAAACAAATTGAAGGAGCCCCCATGGGATCACCACTGTCACCTGTCATTGCAAACCTGTTCATGGAAGAATTCGAATCCAGAGCCCTGGCTAATGCCATACTCAAACCCAAACTATGGTTAAGATATATCGATGACACATTCGTGATTTGGCCCCATGGACAAGAAAACCTCAACAACTTCCTAACACACCTAAACAGCGCACACCCCAAAATCAAGTTCACCATGGAAACAGAAACAAACAAACAACTACCATTCCTAGATGTACTAATCTACAAGAAAACAGATGGCACACTAGGACACACCATATACCAGAAGAAAACACACACCAACCGCTACCTCAACGCCCAATCCCACCACCACCCAGCACAGATAAATTCCGTGGCTAAAACACTAATTACTAGAACCAAATGCCTGGCAGACAAGACACACATTAAGACTGAACTATGCACCCTGACTAAAATATTGACAGCCAACGGCTTCCACAAAAGCAAAATCACCAACTTGATCCACAAAAACACACTGAGACATAATAGAGACCCAGAAGATGAACAGACCTATGGAACAGCTGTCCTGCCCTACATAAGAGGCACTACAGACAAAATTAGTAAGATTCTATACAGACACCACATCAAGACTGCCTTCAAAACAGACAGAAAAATAGCAGCCATCCTCAGGAATCCCAAAGATAAAATTGACCTGGAAAACCAAGGCATATACGAAGTCCCCTGTGCATCATGCCCGGCCACATACATTGGACAGACCAATCGAAGAATAAGCACCCGCCTGGATGAACACAAAAATGCAGTCAAAAAGCTGGAACACACTTCCTCATTCGTCCAACACATGGAAGCCACAGGTCATAACATCAACTTCAGTGGCACCAAAACCCTAGCCACCATAGAAAATCCCAGCCACAGAATCATCAGAGAAGCCATAGAGATTGAAAAAAGACCAGAAAGCATGAACAGAAGAGATATTCCACCAGGCTGTCAATCATTTGGAAGCCTGCACTCACAAACAAAAACATCTCCACACCACAAGCCAGGCAAACACCTGGGCACAAACAAATCCCCCCTGATACCTCCAACTCAAACACACCCCAACCAGGCACCGAGATGAAACCCAGCTTCCTAACTAATGATAGCCGTCCATTTACCCGAAGCCAAGCTGCACTAAAGGCCTCCAATAAAGTAACACAATGTTGCCAGCCAATCAAGATACAAAAAGAGCCCCCCCCCAAAAAAACAGACAGAAGATATTAGTAGCAGAACACAGCAAACTCCAAGACCAATAAACACAGACCAAGACTCTCAACCAATCAGGAGGAAGAAAAAACCATTCTGACACAGCAATAGGCTGCCCCAAATTTAAATCTGAAACCACTGTAAAAGTCTGACTCACAGACAAACACTATACAGAAGCCTGATGATGGCAGATGAGATTCTGCTGAAACGTTGCTACAACTTTAAAAGCACCACTATTATGACATGGGAAAATACCCGAATAAAGCTGAATGCCAGACATGTAAGTACCCGCGAAAACTTAATAAGAAAACATATATATATATATATATATATATATATATATATATATATATATATATATATATATATATATATTGGAATATATATATGTTTTCTGAGGTTAAGGTATAAATATAAATTCAGTCTTTCTTATTTCAGTGCATCTCATACCGAAATAATCAGTTGAGCAGACAGTTTTCTCTCACAGTTCATTTAGGAGCAGCATCCTGTGTCTTATTTTGGAAACGTGTATCTTTTTCAGATCCTTTTTTATTCAGTTTCTCCTTGCCCATAAAAAAACCATGAAGGAATCATACAGTTCTTGAGAAAAATCAGAGTTAGAATTGTCAACTGCTATTAGATAGTAATAGTATACTAAGCTTAAATTATAAGATTCAGATGTCATGATAAATCATCTAAAGCAGGGGTGTCGAACTCGTGGCCCATGGGCTGGATGCGTCCTGCACTGGCCACCTCCACTCCCACTTTAGCAAAGTGGGAAAAGTCATGATACGTCACATGATGATGTTACGCCACAAATTTGACACCCCTGATCTAAAGCTCACTCTGTCTTATTATCTTAAATTGAAAACATGGTTTGCTATCATTAATAAATGTTACCATTATATCTGAATTCCTAAAGGGTTGACTACGGAATAGATATAAAAGCACAGTATCCTTGGTCAGTAAATCCATGATTTCAAGGCATAAAGTAGAACTTAGCCATTTTAATCTTTAAAACTATAGACAAACTTTTTAACAGCTTTAAATAGATATGGATATTTTATAAGATAACAATGAGGCTTCAATTTTGTTTATGCTTTTCTTGGAGGAAATCCCACAGAACTCACTGGAATTTATGTGCAAAATATTGCATTAAAATGCAAGAGGCCATTTCAGGAGAAATATTTTACTTTGAAGTGTTTTGAGAGCTGTATTGCAGTGACTGGTCATACTTCTTTTGAAATGGCACCTCTACAGATTTGAATTATGGACAGCTTTATGTATTTGTGACTGAATGTTGCATTGAGCTGCAGTCCATTTAGGATAGTTGCTTTTTAAGAGCAAAGATTCATGAATCTCTTGTTTTTCCAAGATATCCTTTTTATAATCTGACAGTACCGCAGACAAAGTAGTAAGGCCACACCTGAGAAAACCTTACATTGCTACCCATTTCTGTGGCACTAACATATCACTAAAAACAGTGCTTAGATTTTGCAGCCTACCCTAACTCAAATGTCTCTGTGATTTTAGATTTAGAGAGGAACACTAATATAGTAGATTATATATTGTTAATTATTTAAAAACAGTATATTTACATTTCACATTTGGTAGTTCTTTGCTTCTCTTAGCAATTTTTAGGTTACAAGACATCCTGTATTTTCCAGTATTGCTCTGAAAAAATGTTTTGATTGACATTTATTTTCTGTGTTTTTATCACATGCTCTGTTACAGTGTCATTGAAATCAGAAGAACCAGAAGCTTATTAGTTTTGAGGCACTATCACTCTGTTGGTGTGAGGGGAGGGAGTAGCTAGATGACATTTTAGGAATAGATGGAATTCTTGTTTTAGTTTCAGGTTAATCACTGATCATTGAATGTCATTTGGCAAACCTCAAACAAAATTTGCATTCAACTTCAAAATGATTGTTTTCTAATGAATTGCTCGAAGATAAGTTACGTCTCTTTTTCTGACTGCAGCAGAGAATGGATGAGGATTATGGGAGTATGGAAGGCACTTTAAACCATCACATAGAAACACAGGAATCTTAATTAAACCCTCTCCTTGGTCTGATCCACGCAGAGAAAGAAACATTTGTCTGTGCTATTGGTTCTGCTGTTAGATGATATTATTAGGAATTTTTTTTAATATAATACTTCAGTTCTAATCTTTCTTCCTGTAATTGAAGTGATTATTTCATGTCTGGTACTCTGAGACAAAACACCTCACTTTTCTCTTTGACATCCTTACAGGTATTTGAAGAATGGTCCCTCATTCTTCTCTTCTCAAGGCTAAATATTATTCTTTCTTACATTTCTCTTGGTAGACCCTAGCATCAATTCCACTGGATCATCCCCACCTGCACTTTTCTGAACTCGTTCCACTTTCTCTGAACCCTTCTTAAATTCTGGTGCTCAGCATTAGATATGGTACTAAAATATAGCTGGACATGTTATTTCATGTTTCACTATGGCAAATGATACAAATTGTATTTGGATGTCTTACAGTAGTAATACTGAATATGTAACTGAGAAATTCAGTGGAAGCAAAAATATTTTATATAATTAATCATGTTAGAAATATGATTGGGAGCAATGTAATCTATGATTCAAAATGAAAAAAAAGGCTTCATATCTGAAAACAAACAGATATGGAACAGGGTGGGAAAAGGTAAGAGGGTGGCTTAAAAATAGTTTTGTTTATCCTGGCTCTCAGAATAAATGTTACAAATTTGCCACTAATATTTCTCAGGATGAATGCAATGGTCATGTCAGCTGAAACTCTGAACCCTTTTTTTGTTTGTCTTAAGCTATGGTAATTGTGATTAGATTCTCAGCTGACATGATCATTGCATTCCTCCTGAGAAATATCAGTGGCAAATTTGTAACATTTATTCTGAGAGCCAGAATATGCTAATGGGATTTGAACAAGGACCAAGTTCCTAATTACAGCATTGTGCTCTCCCATTTTTACCCAACCCACCCACATCCACATTCTTGACCAGGTATTATATACTGCAACTATCATTAAATTGATCCCATAATTTTCATTGATTGCCACCCATCTTGTTATTGCCACATCGAGGCGTTATTGAGAGGTGCAGTATTTCTTGCCCAGAAATGCCTAATACCCTTCTTTTGATATCTATGTGCCACACCTGTGACTTGGTAATGGAATAATCAGTATATAGTATAATATTTGAATAACACTGAAGGCTCTTGGTTCAGTGAATAGGACGTATGCTACACTGGGCACTTAAATCTTGCAGTATAATCTGAGGTCCTTCCTATAAACAAAAAGACAGATTTTCTTTCCTGAAACAATACTCCTCTAATACTACCTATTAGTGTATGTAATAGAAAGGTGCCTGGTTTATTAATATCCTCTGGAGTGGATTGCTTTAATATATTTTAAAAGATAAATGGGTTTTAATGTTTTATTAATATTCATTTTATGTACATACCACTATCTTAAAAGAACCCAAAGGTGTAACACAAAGGAGTTTAAAAACAGCATTCCAGTACAACAATTAAACCTCCAGTATCAAATAGCACCATAAAGTAGTTATCATTCAACAACAGGCATCAACTAAAGGAGTATTATGGTCCTAAAGAATTCCATGATTGGAACACTTTTTGCTGCATGACCTTATTCCAGGGGTGTCAAACTCACATTGTCACAGCATCGTCATATGATGTATTGGGACTTTTCCCCCCTTTGCTAAACCAGGCATGGTATGGCCAGTGCATGAGGCATCTGGCCCACGGGCTGAGAGTTTGACAGCCCTGTCTTATTTTAAATCAGCACAGCATAAGTTACTTCAGCAGATAGGAACTGCAGCAGATCTTCTCTAGCACCATAGCTTGATGCTAAGACAGATGTTTTTCCTCCTTCTTGGATTCTATATCATATTTTACTACTTTCTACAGTAGTAGCAGCATCTTGATTTAAGCCCAGGAGTCGATAGACAGACTAGTAGTTTCAGGATCAGTGTCTCTTGATTCCAGCATGCTGTCTTGATAATCTATCAGCTGCTGTTTCTGGTTATCTTCAGGCTACTTATAGAGCATTGCAGTCAACCTGTTGTGATACATGGTTATTTAAATAAATTTATTCCTGTTTAGAAAAGGCAATAGCTAGTCGGGTAGCTGAAACTGGATTTAGTCGCTCTATACTATTCAAGCCTATTAAAATATTATTAAATGTCAATTAGTTTTAGTATATCAAGGGAGACGGCCTAAATTTGGGAATATAATCTTATCCAGAACAAGCTTCATTAATTTGAATCCATTTAATGATTCGGATTATTGGTCTTCATCCAGCACATTTTTGTGATTGGCCCTCCAATTGCAGACATTACTTTTGAATTTGTTTTTATATCATACATCATATTTATCTGCATTTTATAAACCGAACATTCTTGTGTAATTGCATGACAAAATGGAAAGGGAATTCAGCTGGCAGACAGCAGCAATAACTCTCATTTGAGTGATAGAATGCATGTTAATTAGATTTACTGTCTGCCAATAAATATTGTCTGCTGTGATATTTTAAAACATTATTTATCAGTCTACTTCAGACTGATGCAATATATTTAGATATCCCTTTGGGGAATTCTGTATTAAATAATTGTCTCCAAAAGCTGGTTAATGATTGCATAATTAGATTACTTTGGCTAAGTATAATATTTTTCTTTTAAATGGGAAATATCTAAAAATAAAAATGTAGAAATCTAAATACTGTAAAGAAGCAAAATAAGTGAGTTTATTTGTAGCATTTAGCCAATTCTGATGCATTCAGTAAAATATGGTTAAATAATCTATAAATTAACAGAATATGTAAATTCTGTTAGTTGTGCTGGGTATATGTGTTTTTAAAAGACTTTTACTTATAAAAGTTATTATGACAATAGGTATTTAAAAACACTATACACAAATATCTTCACAGAGAGTAGCAATAACCAGGCTTATGTCCCAGGATGAGACACATTAACTCCTATTTTAACTAGTAGTATTTCAGTGCTTGCTTTGTTTTTGATATTTTCAAATTTTTTCTTCCAACAAGGTTTCATTCAGATTTTTCCCAAGGACAATTTCTGCATGCCTATTTTCACTTCTCTAGCATCTATAGTCCTCTAGTGTGTCTTCATCTTGAACCCATTTGATGGTGAGCTCTGAAGACATACTAAAAGCAGTATTTGGCTGAGCCCTTATTGCACAGGTTTACAGAATGGTAAAATTATCAAATGGTTGGTCAATCATACCGCTTATCTATCTACACAACATCATTGGAAAAAAATGGTTTGGTGTTTGGGATTAATGTCTGAAGTAGGTAGGACATTTCTACCATTTTACAGCTTTTTGCTGCAGGCTAAGTCATCTTCAAGAACTTGTGAAGTTAAAAATTGATCCTGAATTCCTCCAAACATATGCAGCAAACTCCCTTGAGAGTGAACAAGTACTGCTTTGTCTGCAAGTAGTCTCTGATTTGAAAGTTGTGAGGACTTCAAGATTGATGTGTGCTCTTTGAGGTAGACAACATCAGGAATGAGACTGCCACAAGGACTACTGGAACTCCACTTTATTTTGTAGACTATACTAACAGAATCTTGAAAGCCTGCTAGTCTTTTCTTCAGAATCAAGGCAGGGCAATTTTCAATCTCTTCTTCATACTGACTTCTTTCCCAGGGCTGAGATATTATTTACTGTTTGTTTTATCTGTAAATGGCTTTTAACATTCCTTCACTATCTCTGCCCCCTCTCTACACCCTTTCTACGCCCATATTCCTGTCTATTTTCAGCTGCGAGACCTCAAGGAGAAGATTCCCCCCCCTCTTTTTGTGAGGGCTATCATCTGTAATTTTTATTACCAGAGATTCCCTATTAGTACTTCATGTGTTCAATCACATGAAGATAGAATAACATAGCTATGAGCCTCATCAAGACATTTATGCGTTTTTTTATTTGGTGTTTAAAAGGAGGAATGAGAACTGTGGTTGGTCAGCTGATGGTGTCAAATAGATAGCTAGATAGCTAGATATAGATGTGTGTGTGTATGCGTGTGTTTGTGTGTATAGAGAGGGAGGGAGGGAGAGGGAGGGAGAGAGGGAGATCAAGATTAGGAAATTTATTACTGCCAGTTTCATTGCTGGAATAAGATCCTCTTGCCATAGAGGATAGTATCTGAAGGTTTATAGGTATTGTCATAAGTAGTGTCCATAGTTTGAGCATGTCTTTGCACTCTTGACTAATCTGCCAATAAAACTGCACCAACAGAATAAACACCCCAGCATAACGCTTTGTCATAGTTATTGAGCAAATGCTCCTATAGATCTGATCCAGGTCCTTCTCATGTATGATCTTCCAAGCCAGGCATTGTGTCTTGTATATTTGCCTGTCCCTTTGTTTCTCTAGACTTGGTGTTTATTTTAAAATCCAAGTCAAGGAATCTGATGTTTCCTTGACAAGGGAGTGTGTACTCTCCAATTACATTCCAGTCTTTTTGGCTTTGCTAATCCTAGTCAGAATCTTTTTGTAGAGAAACTACTCTGCTATTACATTCAGTTATGTTAGGTCATGGTGTGCTTTACTTGGATTTTCTCCAACACAGAAAATGTTTATGGATAGAAGAACAGGGTACAGCAAGCTATTACAAAATTTCTGCTAAGGTTCTTATAATTGTAATCATAATAATAATAATGTTAGGTGATAAGACAGTGATCCTACTAGGTAATAGGACAGTGATCATGAACGGTAATAAAGATTTTGATACTTACAAAGAGAAAAGTAGTTAGCTCTAGTAACATTAACTTTCACTATATTTTATATCAACAAAGGAATATATGGTAACAATAGAATTCAATTTACTATATTCCTTCTCTACCTTTGGCAATGACTTTTTAAAAGGAATTATTTTAAGTGCATTGTTAAAAGAATTGAAAGAATTTAATTTTAAATGCATTATTCTGATATGTATACAGTGAATTCCACAGATATTATAATTGTACTTATAACTGCTGTGAGGAAGCCTGGAAGTCTATTTTTTTCTTTTCTATTTTTCTTTTTGTATGCACTTTTACTTTCTCATTCTTTTTTACCACCTTTATATTAATTGGTATCATTTTTACCTTTGTTTCAATTTTTTTTAAATATATACAAAGAAGAATAAGGATGCATCAGACTAAGTTTGTGATATAACCTAATGGTACAACGCAGTTTAATTTACAGTCATTTCCCCCCATTAAAGTTGTAGGAAATTCATACACATTACATTTGAGCTTGTTCTCTAGCATAATTAGGAACTATTTGGAAAAAGAAACTTCTTATGGTAGCTAAAAATTATGGTAGACTGCAAGAAGTAACATCCTCATGTTTATTTATATTTAAGATATCATCCTGTATCCTGTGTGCATGTCCATTTCTCTGCACTCTACATGATTGTCTTTATTATTTTAATTTGTATAGCTTCTCATCTCAAACACAAGTCAGAGTGCCTCACAAACAATTAACATTGTGTATCCTTTTTGCAGATACCGCCTAATTCTCCCACAGCTTCCCCTCCCCCCCTTGTATGGTTAGATATGTCATGGTTGCACAGCAACTAAAGATGCTGTTGCATACAATTCATATTCTTCACTCATACCCTGGGGCGCTATGTGATCTCGGTACATTAATAAAGATGTCAGACGTATATTTTGATATTGAGTAAATGCAATATCAAATTGTTCAGTTGCTTCCCTCCAAAAGAAAGAGAGGGAAATTGGAATTTAATTGCTTTGGAAAAAAAGATGTTTTTCTCAACTCCACCCAAAGTGTACTTACTAGGTTATTTGAAATATTGTGCATTTATTTATTTTCTATGCCAGACTTCCTTGCAAGGTGTACAATATAAATAACAGTCTTTATATCCTCACAACAATCTCATTAAAATGCCTTCTGACCCATTATATTTCTTGATGGAGAACGTTCTTTATACCACATCTTTCAGATTGATCCCCTAGTCCAGAATAATACATATATTTCTGTATTTCATAGCTAAATGTATATGAAGCGGATTTTGCACTTAAAATCAGCTGCAACACAAATAGAAAATGTTGCAAATCTTTCTTTTGTTTGCTTAAATGTGGGTCTCTTTGCTGTAAAAACTGCTCACATACCTATGAACAGGCTGGAGTTCATCAACTTCCAGAGCACGAGTAAACAACCTACAATAGGTAATGTTAAACTACAGGATTCAATATCTCTCTACATTAGCCAAACAAGCTTGAACTACCTGGTATTTTATTTTATTAATTGATTATTCTCTTTTTATTACTTTTATTGTGACTGAGCAAATACAAACATACTTTTCAAATAGACAGCTATTTGAAATTACAATTGCCAAAACATTTTAGGGGAGATATTTATGTGTGATTCGAACAGCTTGACACAATGGTCAGATATGGGAAATTCCATTCTATACCCTACAATGGGCGTCTGCATTTGTGGAGCGGCAGAGGTAGAAGACCTGGCTCACATCCTATTTGATTGTTGCCTGTATAAGAGGGTGACAGACAGGTACCTTGGTCTACATACCAAACAAATGACCCATTGGGATCCCCATATCAAAACATCTTAGCTTATGTATAGCCAGAATCTGAAAATAACATTTAACACAACACAGAAGTTAAGCAAAATGGTTCGGTTCAGATTGGCATATGTGGGACTGATTGAGGTAGATTGTAGGGGTGATAGCGAAATATAATTTTATCATATTTTATTTATCTATATATTAAATCATTGTATTTTATTCCAATTTCATTTTAAATAATATTTTATTCCAATTTTATTTTAAATTGTATTTTATTCCAATTCAATTTTAAATTGTTTTTATCAGATTTTAACAAGTCCAGTGCAGTGGCCTAGAGGTGGAACTCTTGCCTAACAACCAGGAGGCCGTGAGTTCAATCCTAGGTAGTAGAGGTTAATACTTGGAATAGACTCTCCTGCTTGAGCAGGGGGTTGGACTAGATGACCTCCAAGGTACCTTCCAACTCTGTTATTCTATGTTCTCTAAAGTCCAGATTTTAATAATTATTTGTGTCTGGAATTCTGCAGTTTGATATGGCCCAAGGGCTAATTAATAAAGTAAAGTGTGTAGTTTTATTGTTTTATATATGAGGTTTTTATATTCCTGTAAGCCACCTTGAGTCACCATGTGCAAATAGGCGGCAATATAAATTTCAATAAATAAATTAAATAAATAATATTAAGCAACATTTAGGGAGCCACAGATTTTTCCATGTTATAGAACCTTTTCCCTCCTCTGGAACAGGAAGCAAATAATGTTGTTGGCATTTCAGGTAACTGGATTCCTTCCATCCTTGATCATGATTATGTTATTGCCGACCAGCTCTTCACCCTTCATGTTTTTAATATAATGCATGATTCGTGTATGGTTTGTTCCACCCTTCCAACCTGACATTCCCTCAGTGGGTTCAGCTGCAGTTCCCAAAGTTGTCAAACTGTTTGTTGGCTGGGGAATCTGGAGAGTTGCATCACCTGATGCATCTGCGAGGCCTTGAAATGTGTTCTGATTGAAAATGTATACTGTATGGCTATCTTGCTTGTTAGGTGTAGGCCAGTGGTGGTATGCTACTGGTTTGGCTCAGTTCAGCCGAACCAGTAGTTTAAAAAAAGCCAACAATCAGCTGAGAGGAAAATGAAGAGAAAAGCACAGGATTGGCCCTCCCACCTGCCCCTGTGATTTTCTCTTCTTTATCCTCTCAGCTGATTGGTACTGCAGGTCTCAGCTGGTGTGGGGAAAGTTGCATGCCGATGTTAAGCAAAGCACACACCCATCAAGCCACGCCCACCGAACCGATAGTAAAACAATTTGAATCCCACCACTGGTGTAGGCCAAAGGAGTATTAACCAAAGTCATACCCTCTTCCCAAAATATGTATCAAACACATGTGATTTTTTTTTAATGACTTGTGTATTTTGATTTATCTTTTTAAAAAGTGTTGAAGTTTTAAACTAGATTATCTGCTAAAGACTTTTGTCACCTTCCCCTGCTTTTTTATTATAGTATCAGTTAATTTTTATTTATGTCAAACTAAGATCTCAAGGTTTTGTTTTGTTTTTTCATTACATTTCTGGAAATTAGAGAAATCCTTGCTGGCAGTACATTTAGCATTTCTTTTCTCAGTACTTAAAGGTAATTGAATTTTTATTTGTTCCAAATTCTATTACTGGCTCGTAATCATCCCTTCACAATTTATTTTTGTCCTTCATTTGGCCAAAGTTCCTCTTAAATTAATTTCAGTGTAAATTAAAGTATCTGGTAAATTCAGTCTGATGCACAAATAAATGCTTTCCCTACAGTATAATACTTACAAAATATAGAACCAAAAGTATACCCTAGATTTAAGGAATATTGGTCAAAAGTTTTCTCAGTAGCCTTTGATGTTATGTCCGTTGCATTTTGTGAAACTTTTATCAGTTGTTGAGAAAGTTAATAATGATTTGCCCAGTGGTTAATACACCAGTGGATTTGCTTTACAAAGTTTATGTCTCTGTGGATAATAATGGAGTGGAAGCAACCACTTAATGAGACCTACCTCTGAGCAACGGGTCAGAAGATAGGACAGGTTTTTGTCAATTATTATTAGAAAAGGAGATAAGTTAAAATTCACCAAAAAGAGCCTATTTTGAATGGCGCTCAACCTGTTTCCTTGGCAATATGACAAAAGTCATCTGTCCCCCGTGTCCCCCCCCCATCTTCTTATCCACAGTATTTTTTGACTTCCCTGTCTAACTTACAGCTCAGGTAAACCTGATGAATTGTGTGCAAAGGCTAATTAGGTCCAGCCTTGCTTAACTATTGGAAATCAACCAAGACACAGTGACTCTTGTAGGCATTGCTTTTTACACAGTCATCTTCTTCACCATTGCAACCTGTGGAATCACAGATTTACGCTGGATCAGTGCATTCTGAAGAACAGCTTTGCTGTACAGGTAATCCTCGACTTACAACAGTTCATTTAGTGACCATTTGAAGTGATGACAGTACTGAAAAAGGTTATTTGGGACAATTTTTCACACTTATGACATTACAGTATCCTCATGGTTACCTGATTTATATTTGGATACTTGACCATTGACTCACATTTATGATAGTTGCAGTGTCCCGGAGTCATGTGATCCCCAAAGTCAATGGCGAAACCAGATTCACTTAACAACTGTATTACTAATTTAAGAACTGTAGTGATTCCCTTAACAAATGTGGCAAGAAAAGTTGTAAAATGGGGCAAAATTCAATTAACAAATTTCTCACTTAGCAACATAAATGTTGGGCTCAATTGTGGTTGTAAGTTGAGGATTACCTGTATTCAGTTAAGAAAATATAATGCTGAATTGCAGAAATTGATTCCTGATTTTATTCTCCAATTTGTAGTATATGTAATCCCTATGCATTTTTCTGACAGAACTAGTCAATTATTAAGATAAAATATACTTATAATATTTTCTTTTTGAATGAGTTTAATAAGTTCAATATAGGATATAACAGTTACATGGGAGAATTAAATATATAGAATATTCAGGTATTTTTCCTCAAGTTACTTTTTGGCATCTTTACTGAATTATTTCATTTGGATTGGTTTCAATTTTCTCTGTCCCAAATGACTATTTTTCTTTGCCTTTTGGATCAGAGAGTTTGGGGCAGTTGCTTTATGACCTCATTAGCTGTTGTAGAAATTGGCACATGAAGGTTATCAGTTGAATTATTAAATTCAAACAATTGGGCATTGTTCAGCTAAGATTTGCTAAGTTTATATGACTTTGATCACCAAAATTCATTATAGTTGGCATCTAAACTAACAATAAGCGCTTCGGTTTTTGATTGCTAACAAGAGGCTTTAAACTCCTGATATTATTTTACAAATTCCCATAAAGTTTCATTGTCTTGATTCCATAGAAAAGAGATTCTGCAAGCATTTCATATCAGTACTTTATTTATTGTCCTTCTGCATCAGAGTATCTAATAATAATGACAGAGATTTTATTGTGCTGTAGTTTTCCCCATAATATTAAGAGAAAATGATGCCTACTTTTTAAAGTTATATTTACAACTATGGTCAAGATGACATGCTTTGTATATTGTAAAGTCAGGCCGATGTACCTTTTATTGTTATTGAAAATACAATAGCTGTTCATGTTGCAGTGAAGCTGTCAACACCATTAATACAATTCTGATGACTTTTGTAGCCTTGATAGCTACAAGTTACTTAATTATGAACTGTTTGTTTCTATTTTGCACGTACACTTTTCATTTTTGTTTAAAATGGTCAAAAATTGCAGTAAAAATAACCAGCAATTAAAAGTTTTATTAGGATGCTGATTTGATTTTCATCATTTCATCATGTGCCAGCAATAAATGCTATTCTCCCATGAGTGTCTTGCTCCACAAATTTAACACATAAATTTGATTTGTGCTGTTGGGGGAGCAGGGGGAAAAATAACTCTTGAGTACATACTATATTGTACATGCTATATTGTAGGGCAGGGATATGAAATCCTTGCTCTTGGGTGAGGCTTCCTGGAGGTCTTTTTTTAAAACGTTGCACAGTATTTCAATTTATTTCATATTAAATCCTCTAAATTTTGTGTAGCCTTGAATATACAATAAGAGAAAAATAAGCCTTGTATGTGTCTTACATAAGTCCTGTCTTTTTAACTGAAGCACAGAGTTCATTATTAAATTTTGGCTTCATTTATTACTTAGGGGTTCTTACAATGCATATTTAAAGTGTATTGTAGCAAATGATTTTGGGTGCTTAAAATAAAATAATGGATGATCTGAGTTTAGAAAGTACCGTGTTTCTCATATAATAAGGCCAGGTCTTTTTTTTTTTTGAGCCCCAAAAAAACGGCTAGGCTGTCTTTTTTTGGGGGGGTGACTTAATTCCCCCCCCCATGCATCTTAGGGCGGGTGGCGATGGCTTGGATGTTGACCTCGGCGTTGGTGGGGCACTTTGTATCAGGGTCAATGCAGGCAGCACCATATCCGGGTGTGCAACAAAAGTACTTCCTAACGGCAAGCCCCCCCGCCATTTCCCCCCCATTTTGCATGTTTTAATACAGGCCTTAATATGCCTATAAAACATGCTGGAACTTCCTCTTGGGGGAGGCCGTATTGTTGGAGAAACAGGGTATCTAAAGCATAAGTAAAATTATCCTCAAGAATTTTGAGGAGTTGGTGGTTGCAGGAAAAGATAGCAAGTTTTCAAAAGGGTATTTTGCCTCTCTCATAATTGCACATCGCTGTCCCTGTATCTCTCTTTCAAAAGCAATTTGACATTAAAAGCTAAAAAGAGAGAACAGTGCGCTGAGATAACATTAATTTCCTTTCCCTACCTTTACAAGTCTGAAATAGTTTTCATTATTTGGCAAAGTCGTGTTTGTATATTAGTGCTTCATCTCCAAGGAGTTCAGAGCTTCATTGCTTATGATTTTAATCGAAAACATAATTTTCTGAAGGTCGTGAGTGTTATTTTAAGGTAATGTGTTATGTCTATATTAATTTTCAGCAGACGAAAGCGAAGAAGTATTTATTGAAGAAGTCCTTTTGATATTTTTAATTTAATGTTCCCAATTGGAGTTCACTTCCTAACTTTCTCTCAACCAAATAAATAAAAGAAAGGAGGCAGAGCAGGGTTTTTAGAATGTTTTCCAATTCCTTAAAATAACCTTGGGTCAAATGACTAGGAAGGAAGTGGGAAGAATTTGCTGCCCTATTCTGTCTCATAGTAATGCTTTGGGGGGATTTTTTTTGGAAGGTTTTTCTCTTCTATCCTTTACCTGATCCAGCTAATTTTCCAATTCAAACTTTATCTTGTTGGCTTTGACTACCACACCAAATTTGATCCTATTCTCTCTCTCTCTCTTTTTTTTTTTAGGTGGGTGGGGGGAGTTATCCTGCTGATGGACAGACAGATGGACCGCAAGAGCCTTGAATGCTTTTGCATAATATGTTTCCAACATTCCATTGAGTTAGATAGCATAACAAGATAAGGACAGAATGCTGAACATGGTTTCAAGTTGTTTCCCTCCCAGTCTTTTAATAAGAGCACCACTCTGAGTCCCATTCCATTGTGCTTTTGAAGGTTATCCTGTGAGTGGATAAAAAGCCAGAGGCCTGAAATCCTTTGCAAAATTTGTTTCTAAACCATTAAATTGAAAATATTTAAAAGGGGACATCTAAATTCTACAGGGAAAGTATAGCCTTTTAGAACTTGAAATGAAGGCTGCTTTGTTTATTCAAATGAAAATTACGTTGTCTAGCAATACTTTTCAGCAATTTGTCAAGGCTAAACTGTTTTGTCTTTCTTTTTGTTGGTTTTTTTTTCCCTCTCCACATTGCAGCTTTTAATGAGATCACCAGTTCATATATTTTTCATTAGCTGCCTCTGGCTTTTGATGCTCTTCATATTTTCTGATTGGTAGCCTTGGGGTTTACTTAAAAATCTCTCTGATTAATAGTATTAAATAGCATTTTGAATGTTTTCATTTTTGTTCCTGAATGTTTGTCATTTTCAGCTAGAGACCTTAATGAATGCCACAATGGCTTAATTCTCAATTCCATCACTTAAAATCAAACAGTTGATTAAAATGAGGACTTATAAATATTTCTGAATAAATATTTACTAAAATCAATGTTATGAATATTTTCTTTGTTATTAGCCAGGCTTCTACCACCAGTGTGAATTTTTTAAAATGTTATTTTATTCCTATAACAAAACCACATAGATGGTTATCATGTGCATAGCACATCTTTCATCCTAAGAAGGAGAACATGGGTACTTTTACAAAATTAAAAGGATTGGTAGTTTGGTTGGTACTGATTTAGAACTATGCCCATTGATCTGGAAAACAGATAAAGTAAATAAGGGTATGCCTGGATGCCAGAAGTTGTAGGCATCCTCAGTAGTTAGCTTTCCAATAAATGAATGCTTTGTTCTTATCACACTCTCCATAGAGCCTTTTGTGAGCATACCTATTATACAATCTCAAAATTTCAAATGGTGGTTACTGCCAGTTAAGATACCCTACAGGCAAAATTCAGTTTCTTGGCAAGCTTTTTCTGGATTTTCATTTAAATGGAGGGTTTTCACTAGGATTTACTATAAAGAACAAGTGGCAGTACTGTATGCACAATCCCAATTAACCTTATGTTGTTGTTCCTTATGAGAGTTAAACATGACAACAGTTTTATTTCATTTGCTTTTTTAAAAATTATTCAGGGTGGTCCACAGAATGGCAAAACCATATGAATTTAACTGGCAGAAGCCAGTGCCTTCCTTTCTACAGGATGGAGCTACTTTTGACAGATACGAAGAGGTAAGAAGCTTATACAGTATCTGGAAATATAGCTGGAAGCTGCATTCTGAGGGCAAATAATAGAAATCTGTTTCTGGTCATTATTACTTCAGAGAGGAATATCAAACACCATCTTTTTGTGAAAGTAGACGCTATGCAAGATAGGGTTAAAAAAAGAGGACTCATTTTCAGTTAAACCTAACTTAAGCATCCTGGTGGCCATGATAGAGAGACAAAAAAGAACCAAATTAGAGCTATTCTCTTCCTCCAGAATCCTACTTGCTAGGAAGAATTATAACTAATACTAATTCATATTATATCTCTCTATATAAAGATTTTGAATGATTGTTCTTCTTCATCAAGCAGTTTTGGAAATGATTATAAACATTCCCATTCAGCTTGGTGAACTTACATCATGGGTGGGATTCAAATTTTTTAACAACTGATGCTGTGGGCATGGCTTAGTTGGTGGGCATGACTTGGTGGTCATGTGACTGGCTGGGCATGGACAACTCAACATCACTCACATCATGGCATGCATCTCCTCACCTGGCCTCTTGTGACTGTGGGGATGCTGCAACAGTCGTAAGTGTGAAAAATGGTCATAAGTCACTTTTTTCCTTGCCATTGTAACTTTGAATGGTCACTTCACACAAGCAAAGTACCAGCAAAGGAGGAAAAAAAAACACCAGAGATGTTCCAGAGACAGGAAGTCTAGTCCTGCCAAGAATGTAATAAGGGTTAATGGAGAGGCAGTTTCTGTAAGCAACACCAGAATGTTTCCTTCCTGCCTTCCCTACAGGATTAGGCCAGTAATTTCTTCTAACAACCGTTCTCCGAACTGCTTAGAATGTTAACAACTGGTTCTAGCGAATAGGTGCGAACCAGTAGAATCCCACCCCTGATGTACATGAATTTAAAAATGTTGCGCAGCAATTGAATCCCTACTTTTTTGCCGTCCTTTTAAAATTCCTCATTGAAAAATGCATAGAAAGAAAAGAATGTCCATAGACCACAGTGTAATGAAGGTGAGAAAGCCATAAAATCCAGGACAAAAATATATATAATATATAGGCAAGGGAGATAATTCAGTGATCTGCATAAATGTAAAAGGGTAAAAAGAGGTCATCTCAAGGAATGTGAGAGGGAACATATTGCACTTCAAAATATTAAAATGCAGAATGCTCTTTTATTTAACCATGGGATCAGCATTCCTTTTAGTAGTAGATAGTTTGTTTAACTGAATATAACTGTCTGGCATTGTTTGATACTTTAACATGCATAAACGGAATCTCAAGCATTTGATAGATTAGCGGAATGTTCTCTTTAACATGACAAGTAAGTAAAAGGTTGAAATCCTAATTAACCCTCTTTGATGATATTTTTACTCCATTTTCTTAGCTCTTGAAATAAAAAAAAAAAATACTTTTAAAGATTTAAGGTCTGTGAAGATTGTTGCAAATTTCATTCCCAATAGTTGTAGCATATAATAAGAAAATGAAAGTAGCTTGCTGAATTATTTCAGTTTAGAAAAATATGCTTCAGTATTTTACTTCCCTATCCCAAATATAAAAAAATATCTATCTGGTATTAGAAATATGCAGATAATCTTTTCAGTGCAGTGCAGAGGTAGTATTCAGCAGGTTCTGACCAGTTCTGGAGAAGCGGTAGCAGAAATTTTGAGTAGTTCGGAGAACTGGCAAACCCCACCTCTGACTGGAGATTTCACAGTATCCTTCCACCGCTACGCCCACCAAGCCACACCCACAGAACCAGTAGTAAAAAAAACCTGAATCCCACCATTGATGCAATGCTTTAATACATGTGGAGAGGGATTATGTAGTTCCTATGCAGGAATCAAGCAGACTGTTGCAGTGAATGGTAGACCTGGGTACATATCTAACAGTTGCATCCAAATTTTACCTTTGGGATACAGTTTATAAAACAAGTGGTTTCTTCATATCTCAATCAGAGAAATTTTCCAGCAATTGTTTTAAACTAAAAATTGGAATGAAATGTGAGATTTAGAAATCTGTCTCCAAACAAATTATTGGTGGGAACCCATCCCTGCTAATCTCCGGTGTAGATTACCCAAGTTCATGAAAAAAGATGATGATGATGATGATGATGATGACGACAACAACAACAATTACATGCCATCAAGTTGTTGTCAGCTCTTAGCAACTGCACAAATTTTCTTCATGATGAGCTGTCCCTTATTTAGTCCTTCAGCTTTTTCAACAATGCATCCATCACTGTAATTGAGTCCATCCATTTTGCTGTTGGTTGCCTTTTCTTCTCTTTCCTTCTACCTTTCCCAGTATTACAATTTTGTCTAGATTATGGATTCATGCATAATGTATCTAAGGATAATTTGAGCCTGGGTGAAAAGGTGAGGTACGTCCTTAAGTTAGTATAGAAATCTACTAGGACCTAAGAATATTCCTTCATACTAGTAAAAGCTGTAAACATAGTAGAGTACTTCAAGATCATACTGTTTAACTTCATTGAGTAACATTTCTACAAAGATCACGTTGCTGCTTTGGTTATTCATTCATTTAACATATTTTGTCTTTGAATTTTTTTAAAAAAGATGAATAATTTGGATTCTAAATTCTTTCTTGTATACCTGAGTATTTTGGGTTTCTTTTTCAACAGGAATCTTCTGTTTTTGAGCCAGGCTGCCTCTTTAAAGTTGATGAATTTGGCTTTTTCCTATCATGGAAAAGTGAAGGAAAGGTAAAATTTACAATGGTCTCATGATTTTTTTTTGCTTCCTCTAAGAAGCATGAGATGCAGTTTTAGCTGTTCTAGTGAGAGGCACTGTTTCCAAATATTAGGGCCTTATATTATAATGCTACAGCCTGTAATTTGTTGAGATAGCTCCCATAATATCCTGCTACTACTATTGCATTGCTGTAGGAGGATTATGAGAATTGAAACTGAACAACTAGAGGACAACAGACTAGATAAAGTCCCTAAGCGTATTTCTTAAATGTATAATGATGAAGAAATATTCCAAAGATTATAATATTAGTTTGAAGGGAAGAAAATAATTTTCTGCCAATAATTTAGTTCCATCCATTAATAGTGAAAAGGGGAAAATGGATGTATTTATGGATGGAAGGGGTGTGTGTGTAAGTGTGTTTGTGTGTGTAATTGGAATCCTTGTTCTATATCTTCTATCCATTCTCTACTTGCATCAGTTTTGTATCTGTATAGCAACAACTCATTTTTGTTCTCTTTCATCTAATGATTCAGTATTGGTCTTGCCACATTTTGTATAGTTGGATGCAAGAAATTATGAAAAACATGAGTGTGAATGAAGTTGCTGGATTTATTTTCCCTGGAGGTTTGTAACAGGTGTAACAGTTTGAAACTTTGACCAGGTGTTACTGAACACCACCCAGCATCTCTCACCATTAGCTCTGTAGAATGGAGTTCCTGGAAGAACCTCTGAAGAGCAAAAAATTCCCCACCTTTCCACAGATGTCAGCCTTAGCAGGTAGACCAGAGAGGAACACGGCCAAATAAACCAATTCTCCTTAGAGCCGTTCGGATCATCCAGAGAGTGGGAGGTGCTTCAGTCTGCGTCGTTGTAGGCTCACCTTAATTACTGAGGAACGTTCCGCCCTTCATCACGTGGCTCCCTTGAGGCGTTCCCCAGTTTATGCTCAGCCTTCGTGAGAATAAGCTGTGTTACTTCCTACTCCTTGGCCAATTCAAGACTGTTTTCCATTTATCAGGTTTGACTTATTATTTCTAATCCCTTCCTTAGCCTCTGCACATTTGGGATGTCTCTGGAGCAAGAGGAGTGCGTTCCTCGCCCCAGGGGGGAAAAAGAGCAGCGGCTTAACAGCGCTCTGGCACTAACCCCCCCCCTTGATTTGGCTTTTATTCCTACTGCTTCTCTACACCACCCTTGTTGCAGCTTGAATTGATCGCACTGTTAAAGCACAGCTGGTGTTCCCCCCCCACCGCGAACGCCGATCGTCCCAGGAAGGGGCGATATTCTCCTGGCTGACTCTCTCGGCCTCTAAACTTGCCGGAGAGGCCTAGTTCAGCTCTGAGTGGCCCGATAAGGAGATCATAGGTGGCCACCATTTTGGGCACTGCCACATGCTCGGGCGCCATTTTTTCCAGCCTTATTGCAGCTGCGAAGGAGCTAGCTCTAGTCTCAGGCCTCCCAGCCTGTTAGAGCTGTTACGGTTCTGTGGTGTGTTTTTCATTAAAGCTCCCAAACTGTTGGCTATCCGCAGCAGCGCTCAGGGCGAGGATTAGCAGCCTATCCCTCCCGGTTGTTGTCTGGGAGCTCTAGCTGCGAGAGGCCCTATTTCCAGCCTCAGGTGTTCATTTGATCAATTGGATTCTAACATTACAATCTCCTGGGTTACTCCCTCCTTTGAGCCCTGAACCTAGTTCACTAGATATTTGATATAAAATAATAATAACAACAACAACAACAACAACAACAATAATAATAATTAAAAATAAAAATAAATAAATAAAGATATTATATCTATATATATATAATACCTGCGAGAACCTCAGAAAACACACACACACACACACACACATATATGTTTTCTTAAGTTTTCGCAGGTACTTACATGTATGGCATTCAGCTTAGTTCAGGTATTTTCCCACGTCATAATAGTTGTGCTTTTAAAGTTGTAGCAACGTTTCAGCAGAATCTCATCTGCCATCATCAGGCTTCTGTATATATATGTGTGTGTGTATGTGTGTGTGTGTTTTCTGAGGTTCTCGCGGGTATTTGTTTATGGATCTTTGGTTATTCGGGTTTTCTCCCGTGTAAGATTGGAAGTATCTAGGCAACGTTTCGATGAAGTCTCATTCATCATCTTCAGGCTTGGTCTTCAGCTCTGTGTTTCTCAGAGTGATGTGAGCTTGCAGCTGCTTCTTCCTTTTAATTGCTAGTGGGGGTGTGACTTGATTGGGTGGGGGGCTTGGTTGTGTTCTGATTGGTTGGGGGGTTGGCAGTGTTCTGATTGGCTGGAGGTGTGTTCTGTTCAGGTGGGGGCTTGATTGTGCTCAGGTTAGTCTTAGTTGCTGGGGGATTTGAGCTGGTGAGCTGTGATCTTGCTCTTTGGCTTCGAGTTTGTGGTCATGCTGCATTTTCATGGTGGGGGTCAGTTCACTTCATGTATGGCTCAGGGAGGTTTGAAGTGGGTAGTGATACAGCTGCAGTGTGGCTTCTGGTCCGTGGTTGTGTCTCATCTTCTGTGTGGGTGTGAGTCTGCTTTCTATGTGGAAGTGTGGTGGTGGCATCTTGTGTGGCTCTCAGGGGTGTGGGTCTGGTGTCATTCTTCATGTTAGGTACTCGTCTGTTCATGAGGGTGGGTTTCCAAATGGCTGGTAGGCGGGAGGTATCATCTCGTTTATTCATGCTGTGTGGGCGTTTTTCTATCTCTATGGCTTCACTGATTATTCTGCTGCTGAAGTGTTCGGTTTTGGCGATAGTTCTGGTATTTTTAAAGAACCTCAGAAAACAAATATTGCACCTCTACGGGGAGGAAACCCACCATCTGACCAGGACTTATGAAAAACTTGAAGTCCAAAGAGCTTCCATTTTATGTGACCTCGCATTCCTATGCAACTGCCAAGATCAAAATTTAATTCCCACAAGCTTCCAATTGAAATTCCACACCAACACAGCAGCCACCAAACGAAACCCAGAAAGAACAGAATTGGCCCTAATTAGAAATGAACTCCACACAAAAAGATTTCTCCTAGACCAAATCAACAAAGATCTCGTCACACTTCACCTCAGACTCAGCAACAAGATTCACCCCTTACTTTGGGACAAATCCAAACAGCTCGCTTTCTGGAGAGCCGAAACACAGACCACCCTCAAGACAGACACACACACCAACAAACTCAAAAAACTACAACAACACCAGAAACAAACTCCTCCCCCCTCACAGCCACACATGAAACAAACAGTGCACAACATCTCAGACAAGATCCTCACCGAAACCGAAACCAGGGTCCTTTCTAAAGGATTCAACTTTGCTGTCACTCCCAAACACATCCCCACAGAAACCATCATATGCGGAGTTGAAACCAGCCTGACCAAAACCAACCCTGATGATGCTAATAGAATCAGACTCGAAATCACCAACATCCTCTGTACTAGCAAACCACCCAAAAGCAACTTATCCAAAGAAGAACAAACTGCACTACTTAACCTGAAAGAAGACACCAGCATAATAATCCTACCAGCAGACAAGGGCAATGTGACAGTGGTTATGAACACATCTGACTACCAATCCAAGTTAACCAACCTACTCCAAGACCCCACATACAAACCCCTAAAGACAGACCCCACCACCTACCTAGAAAAAACCACCAGATCCAAAATAAAAGCCTCCCCATCAGTGAAGAAATCCAGCAAAGAATCATACCCAGAGAGAAATCATCCAGATGCCCTAAACTTTATGGTCTCCCCAAGATACACAAAGAAGGAACCCCACTTAGACCAATAGTCAGCTCCATAGGCTCACCTCTACAAAACCTAGCCAAATTTCTCACCAAACAACTACAGCCCTATGCAGAATCCATCAACTCACACGTAAGAAACTCATTCCAGTTCATCGAGATCATAAAGAAACAAAACTTACAACCCAGTGACCTACTAGTGAGCTTCGATGTCATATCCCTCTTCACCCAAGTGCCAATAAAAGAAGCCTTGACAGCCATCCAAAACAAATACAACCCCCCCAAGCACATCCTAGATCTGACCAACCACTGCATATCCAATACATACTTCACCTACAACGGACAAAAATACAAACAAATAGAAGGAGCACCCATGGGATCACCCCTCTCACCTGTCATTGCTAACCTCTACATGGAACACTTTGAAACACAAGCTCTAGAAAAATATGATCACAAACCCAAACTCTGGCTCAGATACGTAGATGACATCTTCATAATCTGGCCACATGGGAAAGAAAAACTGAACAACTTCCTCACACACCTCAACAACCTACACCCCAAAATACAATTCACTATGGAAACAGAAGCTAACAACCAACTTCCCTTCCTAGATGTCTTGGTATACAAAAAATCCAATGGCTCCCTAGGACACACCATCTACCAGAAAAAAATGCATACAAACCACTATCTACATGCACTCTCACACCACCACCCAGCATAGATCAATTCCGTAGCCGAGACACTCATCTCCAGAACAAAATGCTTAGCTGACGAACAACACCAAGAGACCGAACTACACACTCTCACCGGCGTGCTGACAGCCAATGAATTCCAAAGAAAGAAGATCACCCACCTAATCCAAAAAGAAACCCCAACCAAAATCCAAGACAGAGAACAAGAAAATGGCAAAGCCCTCCTCCCATATATAAAAGGCACTACAGACAAAATCAGCAAGATCCTCCAAAAACACAACATTAAGACAGCATTCTGCACAAACAGAAAAATATCCATCAAAGATATCCACTAATAAACCCTAAGGATAAAATCGAGTAAGAAAATCAAGGAGTATACGAAATCCCTTGCACTGCCTGCCCCACCACATACATTGGACAAACTAACAGAAGAATAAGTGCACGCATTGAAGAACATAAGAACTCAATCAAAAAGGAAGAACCGACCTCTTCCCTGGTCCAACACCTCAAAGCTACAGGACATGAGATTGACTTTAAAAATACCAGAACTATCGCCAAAACTGAACACTTCAGTAGCAGAATAATCAGAGAAGCCATAGAGATAGAAAAACGCCCACACAGCATGAATAAATGAGATGATACCTCCCGCCTACCAGCCATTTGGAAACCCGCCCTCATGAACAGACGAGTACCTAACATGAAGAATGACACCAGACCCACACCCCTGAGAGCCACACAAGATGCCACCACCACACTTCCACATAGAAAGCAGACACAGAAAATGAGACACGACCACGGACCAGAAGCCGCACTGCAGCTGCATCACTACCCACTTCAAACCCCTCTGAGCCATACATGAAGTGAACTGACCCCCACCATGAAGATGCAGCATGACCACGAACTCGAAGCCAAAGAGCAAGATCACAGCTCAAATCCCCCAGCAACGAAGACTAACCTGAGCACAACCAAGCCCCCATCTGAACAGGACACACCCCCACCCAATCAGAACACAGCCAAGCCCCCACCCAATCAAGTCACACCCCCACTAGCAGTTAAAAGGAAGAAGCAGCTGCAAGCTCACATCACTCTGAGAAGCACAGAGCTGAAGACCAAGCCTGAAGATGATGAATGAGACTTCATCGAAACGTTGCCTAGATACTTCCAATCTTACGCGGGAGAAAACACGAATAACCAATATATATATATAAATACACACACACACACACACACACACACACACCAAGAATAATATTGACAATAGTCATAGGGCTATACATTATTTATACACAGATATGTATATATTAATAATAATATCAATAACAATAATAATATTATAGATTATATAAACCTAAATTCCAAAAGGGAAGGACACCCGGCCTTTGTTGTAGGACATCCGGCCTTTGTTGTAAGGACACCCGGCCTTTGTTGTAGGTCGAACCCTTGGCATGCCAACCGCCTTAGAATCTTATTTACAATCCTTACTTCTAAAATGGCAGATGACAATTCTGCTAAAGGCCCTTCTTTGAAGGCCAGATCCAAGTCCTACCACTTGCGCAGACAGGCTAAGGAAACTTCTAAGGAAACTTCCAAGGCCTCTGAAAGAGACGCCTTAAGGTGCCATAAGGCATTGGAGAAAGAATTTGACAGGCGATCCGGTGCCTCCAGCCCTCCCACCCTCCATTCCTTCTACCTCTAGACCCTCCCTCCCTCCTCCAGATTGCTCTTCCCTCTCCAGGCACAGCTCATCCCAGGGGCATCAGGTCCCCAGACCAATGACCAGACGGATGCCTGAAATGACATTCATGCCCACAGCTGCTGGTCTGCGCCAGGAGGAGCCCACCACAGTCGAGATCCCTGAACAAATGAGGGCATGGATGGAACGGGCTATCTGCCAGGGGATTGCAGAAGGCCTCCAACAGATGTCCTCTCGATGGCTCCCGAATATGAGTCACTATCAGTCAGGTCCTCGCCTAGATCGGACCCTACTCACGGTCAGGTACCTTTACAGAGGGGCAGCCCTCTCCCAGAAGGGGAACTGGAGGAGACGATAGAGGGCCTGGATCAGCTCAGGGATGAGGAGGAGGAATTTGAATGGGGGTCTACACACCACGGAGAGCCTCTATCAGAGATAGACCCTATGGAAGGGGAGATGTTCGAGGATGAGGGTCTCTTCCCCGATCAACCCACCTTTGTGGGCCTGTTCAAGCCACACATGTTTAAATTGCTCCTCTTTAAGGCCAAGAACATCTCTGGCCTGTCCATACAGCCCCCCTCTGCTCTCCCTCCCCCGGCGGAGGGACAAGAGGACGCCATTTTCAGGCAGCCTGTTTTGGAGGCGGAAGTTATTCCTGCTCCACCTATCTTTCATGACCTAGTCTCAAACCAGTTGGAATCTACAGGGGCCCCTCCTGCCCCATCCAGCCAGAACAAGAGGTTCTTTAACCTCGATTTAAGCTTCTCCAACCTGCTTAACACCCTCGAGGTCGATGAGCCCATCGTTGACTTAGCATCCTCCTCCTCCCCTAGTGATCCTCTGGAGGCTCTGAAACCCGAGGACAAGAGGTCTGAACTAGCCTTACGTCGGGCTCACCAAGCCGAGGCTTGGGCCATTAGATCGGCCACGGCTGCCTCCTTCTTCACCAGGTTTTCGATCCGGTGGCTCCGCCAACTAAAACAGCATGTCCCCCCCTCTAATACAAGGGCACATCAGGACATCGCCAAACTGACGGCTGCGGCAGAATTCTCAGCCGACGCCACCTACCACGTGGTTAAGTTCTCCACCCGAGCAATAACCTCTCATGTTACAGCCCGCCGCCTATTCTGGCTCAAACACTGGCAGGCGGATGTAAAAAACAAAGTTAAATTGGCCACTGCCCCCATCAAGGGGGACAAACTATTCGGCACGGCCCTGGAGCCCCTGTTAGCCGAGACCCGAAGCAAGAAGAAATTTCTTCCTTCTCTTTTTCGGAGGTCAGAGCCAAGAGCCCCTCAGCCATTTCAGATAGGTTCCTCCCGACCCTTCTACCAGTCACCCTTCCCACCCAGGTACCCGAGACCCCCCTCCTTCCAGCCATTCCAACCCCAGGATCGAGCCGACCCGGGCGACAGGAACAGGAGGGGTGGCAGCTACAGGCGTCTCTTCAGGGGTTCAGGGGGGAAGCCTTTCCAATGCCCCAGATAGATCCTGTCCTTCACTTCCCATCGCTTTTTTATTGTGCTTTTTTACAAGAAAATGATTTAATCAAAGCTCAAGTCAAACATGGTAATCTCATCAGGATGTGCATGTTTACAAAGCTGCATACCGGACAGATTATTTACAATGTGGATAAGCTTATTAACAACCATCTAGCTCCTTGTCCCTTGTACGTGCCTTGCAAAGGTCACTGAAGAGACAGAAGTTAATGATTACACGTGAATGATACAATGTTGCAAACACATGAATGATACATAGTTGCAATGATACATAGTTGCAATGATACATAGTTACAACACTCGACTTCGCATAAACTGGGGAACACCTCAAGGGAGCTACGTGATGAAGGGCGGAGCGTTCCTCAGTAATTAAGCTCAGCCTACAACAACGCAGACTGAAGCACCTCCCACTCTGGATGATCCTCGCGGCTCGAAGAGAAATGGTGTGTCAGGTAAGGACCAACGCCCATTCTGCTTTGTTGAAAGCAGAATTAACAGGACCTTGTAAGTCTGAAAGTACAATTCTTGCACCATCACCTGTATAGCCCGATAATTTGGGGAGGGTCCTTGTGGCCCTCTTGCTTCGCCCATTATGCAGCTGTGGGCTATGCTTCCTCTTGTTTGATTGTTCCTTTGGCAACATCTCTTCACCAGGTCTCCCAAACCTTTCCCCCATATCATTACATCAGGAGTGATCACTGTGTTGTGATCACTCCCTCCCCATTAGACCTCATCCACCATGGCCAATGGTTAGATATGATGGCATTTAGAGTCTGACAAATTCTAGAGAGCACAGGTTTTCCATGTTTGTTTTTACTGACATTAATATATACTGCCTGGTATTAATTAAGATTGTATATTTTTAAATGCTTAGCTGTTGGTGTATTTTCTATTTCAAGATACATCACATTGGCTGCTTGGCATTTATGATGTTCCTTTCTTTTCCAGGAAGGGCAAGTTTTAGAATGTTCCCTGATCAACAGTATTCGCTTTGGAGCAGTACCAAAGGTATTTCTGTAGTTTTGTTTTAAAGTATTGTTTTAAACAATTGCTATTGGCTTGAGGCCCAGGAATGGAAACTTTCTTTGGTTTCAAGAACTTCTGCACTATTTGCACCCTCAAGGGACAATGAATTTTTAATTTTGAAAAAATTGGGCTATAGAAGCTAACTTTTGGTGAAGATCAAATAATTTAGAAGTGTTTACATGCAAAGGATATATTACACCCATAGATCTGAGTTTTTTCAGGGGCAAACATTGAAGCATGTGCTGAAATTTTCCCATGTAAATCTGTGACACTAAGAAGCTCTATCCTAATGCTTGCATTGTATCACAAGCATTTAAAAATAAAATCTAGACTATAGATCAAGGCTTCTTGATTCAGAATACCTCCAAACATTGATAGCTAAGATAAGGATGATAATAAGTATTTTAATATACATTTGTTCTTCGGGATTCTGATTCTGATTAAGATGGTACCATCCTAATGGGTTTTTTTGAATGGGATCAATAAACTGAAAGCTTCTACATCAAAATGACTTGGTTGTGTTTGAGCAAGCTATCTGAAATGTATCTCTTTCCTTAGCCCTGGCTTTTGTCTAGTCTGTTGGAGGCCATAGGGTACTGATAAATTTCACAGACTAATACTTTTTCATTCATGCTTCTCACATAATTTCCCCTTCTATAGAGGGAGTATTGGCTAGTTTGGCTTGTGGTAGAAAGATTCATCTTCTGTGAATCTAAATTGTATTCATACATTCATCTAAAGGCGGACAGATATAATTTTGACCAATTTTTATAGTTTTTTTTTTAATTGTGCCTTTATTATTTTTAAATAACTCAAGGCAGTGAACATATTCTTTCCTCCTCTAGTTTTCCCTCAATCATAACCTCGTGGGTTGTGGCTGAGAGAGAGTGACTGGATTAAAGTCACCCAGCCAACTTTCATGCCTAAGGTGGGACTAGAACTCACAGTCTCCTGGTTTATAGGCCGCATCTTCACCACTACACCAAACTTCAGAGAATTTAACCTAAATCCTGTAACAATTAGTTGACTGTAGTTGATGAAATTTTCCTGTAAATGCAAAACAGTTTGTAAAAACTAAATTTAATTTTACTTGAAAACCAACAATGCCCCCAAACAAATTACTCTCTGAAGCAGTGGGAATAAATAGTCCTTCCCATCCCCCCACCCCCATTTCATTTGCTCAAGAAAACTAGAGTGGAAGTAAAACTTTACTTCAATGCTAAATATGAAACAAGTGCCTCCAGAATGTGATTTCTAGGCAGTCTTTTGTAAATCTTTTATGCAGACTTATTTTAAAAAGATCCCATGATCTCAAAGGGACACTTGAGTAAGGAGTGGAAGTTTATTTCTAAGGTATTTTCTCCAACTTGATGTCTCCCAGATGTTTTGGTACTCTATGCTGTCTTTGGCTATGGAGATTCTCAGTCATCCAGGTCTTGGTTGTCCCAAAGGTGCTTTTTCAAAAGGCAACTGGACTATGTGGTTTTTCTTGGAAGACAGAACTGATGGATGAGAAGCGAAACATCTTCAAAGAAAAATCAGAAAGTCCAATTGCCTCTTGAAAAATCACTTTTGGGATATGCTGTCTGGGGATATTTTCAGAGTAGCAGCATATCTGGAAGGTGCCAATTGGGGAAGTGTTTCCTAAGGTACACTTTCCCTCTCTTTCTCCAATAACTATGATCAGACTATTTCACTTGGGTAAGGTCATTGCACCCAGAATTATTGTTACTACTTCACAGATAGAATGTAAATTAACCACTATCAGTTACCTAACGTGAATATGATCTCTCTATACTATTATCACCTGCCTAAGTAGAAAATGAAATACCTCTAAACATGTGCTTGGAATAATGGCAACAATATAAAGAAGGTAAATCGGAATAAGAAATGCTTATGAGTAAAAATGAGCAATACATTTTCTTTCTTTTTTAATCCATGAGGGGTTTTTTTTTCAAGCAATTAATTTTGTCCAACAGGATCCAAAAATATTAGCTGCTCTTGAAGCTGTCAGTAAAGCAGAAAATGAACTTGAAGGACGAATAGTTTGTGTCTGTAGTGGCACTGATCTGGTGAACATCAACTTCACATATATGGTAGCGGAAAGCACTGAAGACGCTAAGGTACTGCAGCCAAACATAGCTTTGATGTTTTGTGGCATTATTGTTCCATGTAAATCCCTATTATGCTTTAAGAGGTTGGCAAATATTAATCTAAACACAGATCTTTTGACATCAATGGCAAAAATGAGCTAATCCCTCAACTGAATTGGTGTGCTACTTTTCAAATTATCTGGGTGTTTCTTCTGTATGGGAAAATGTTAGTGTGAAAATTAGGAAGTATGTAGATGTGTGATAAGCAATTACACTGCGGTGAGAGTAACCTTTTGAACTAGAAGTGATGAGGAATGACTTCAAATTTATATGCAAGATCATAATCTGAACATTCTTAAAAAATATTGTGTTTAATAGGAGGAGGGGCTACACAGTAAGGAAGGACAAACTGTCTGATTAATAGAAGTAATAAAGCAAAATTCAGCCACTAAATTGCAAGTTTAGGATCCTTGAAAGTGTGTGATTGTGTCTATATCTGTATGTATTCTGTGAAAATTGCTTATCCATGTTACAGAGATATTTGCTGAGTGGCAGAGCAATTTTTACAGCTGCTGTTTTCCTTCTTCGCTTATGAAAAAAGTGGAAATGAGACAGTTGAGAAACATGTCAAGGGTGGATCAGGTGGTGCTCCGAATTCATTAGATCCCAAAGCACTTTTCCCAGAATTGCTTTAGTATTAGAAGAAACACTATGGCTGCTCTGAATGAAGTAGAAAGGTTATATTCTCAAGAAGATGCTACTTCAGGGACCGTTGAGTAAATGCAGGTAATCTGCCAGAAGAAAGAGAAGCTTAATTTAATGTCCATGATAATTTACTAGCATCTTAAACCAGAAAAGCTTTTACAAAACAACAATTAACCTTTAATACACAATATTACATTTTCCCATTTAATTCGAATAAGAAGATAAGAATATATTGTTATCAATAATATATTTATAGACTTTAAGGTATAGCAAATGTTGTTTATTGCAAAGTGCTCTAGGTTTTGTTCTTTTAAAGGACAGCTGCATAGTAGTGTTTTTCCCAGTATTCCAGTATTTGAATGGTTGTCATAAAGAAAAGAGAAGAGAGTAAATCTATTTTCCAAACCACCAGAATGCAAAACAAGAAACAATGGATGGCAACTAATCATGGAGAGAACCAATATAGAACTAAGGAGAAACTTCCTAAAAGAGAGAACAATTAACCAGTGGAACAGCTTGCATTTGGAAATTGTGGGTGTCCATCACTCAGGGCTTTTAAGAAAAGACTGGACAGCCACCTGTCTGAAATGGTATAAGGCAGCCGTCGCCAACCGGTCGGCCATGGCCCACTGGTGGGCCATGGGAAAATTTTGGTGAGCTGTAGAGAAATCTTACCCCCAAAGCACCCCTCCAAAGCAATTAATCCAGGCTGCGCAGAAACGCAAGGCTGCACCACCCACATGGCCCGTGGGAACCCTCCCCTCTCACTCATTCCTTACTCAGTAAACTTGCCTGCTAAATTTCTATTTTTCCTTTTTCCAACCATCATCTGTTCTGCTGTGCCGGGAGATTTAGATTAGCTAGGAAGCAGGAAATGGTTGGATTTCTTGCTTTCTAGCTAGTCTTTAGATCTTCAGTTCCGCTTTTAAAAACACAGCCAAACTTCCCTTAGGACTGAAGGTTTGCTTGCAAGCAAATTCAGTGCAGATTCACTGCAAGCAAATTTGAGAGATTGAGCTAGCCGATGGCAGATAGATAGATCACTGAATGATTCTGCGAGCAACTCAATCTGCCTGCTTTGCCTGATTTTGGGTAAAAGTTGTTCTTTTTTTAATGAAAAAGTTAATATCTACATGCATGGTGTGTTGTGAGTTAATGTCGTGAGTTTGCTTGCTAGCAAATTTTATGAGTTTGCTTGCAAGCAAATTTGATGTGGCAGACTGAGCTAGCCAATGGCCGATAGATCTCTGAATGAATCTGTGATTCTGTGAGCAACTCAATCTGCCTGCTTTGCCTGATTTTGGGTAAAAGTTGCTCTTTTTTTATAAAAAAATTCAATATTTATATAAATATTTATAATATTTATACATATATATATAAGCCATGCCCAGGCAGTCACATGACCACCAAGCCACACCCACAAATTAGGCCATGCCTACAGACCCAGTCAGTGGTCCCTGGGAACTAAAATTATAAATTTGGTGGTCCCTGAGGAACAAAAGGTTGGTGACCCCTGCTATAGGATCACCTGCTTGAGCAGGGGATTGGACTAGAAGACTTCTAAAGTCTCTTCCAGCTCTATTTTGATTGATCTTTATCTGTAAACATAATATTTTATAACAGATTAAGAGAGAAGCTTGTGGTTCTTCAAGTGTTGTTGGATTATAAATTATCCAGTATAAATTTCCCAATAATAACACAAGTCAGAAAGAATATTTCAAGGAATTTAAACAATAGTATTTATATAGAAATGTAAGAATTGCATAACTCAAGGATTAGCACTGAATATTAAACTCGGTTTGAAAAACCTGGCAGTTCCTAAATTCTGCCTGAGGGTATATTTTCCCAGGAAACAGAGTATAAAGGCAAATGCAGAAACAGAAGCTGTCCTTAGAGAAGTTCTTCCAGTAAAGAAAAGCCTTATGTAGCATTGATTTGAAATAGGGTTTTAGGACAGTGAGTTAATGAATTTTGAAGAGTCAGGTACTCCTACATCTTATGAAATAATTAAAGTCTTTGAGTAAATTCTGTGTGGGACAAACGGTAGCAAAGCTGAGAATGTGAGTAAAGTAATATTTCACTGCTGCTTCTCTATCTGGTACACAGAGTTTCTGTTTCTGATAGGCTCTTACGTATTTTTAGCTATATCTGTTCCGGAATACTAGGTTATCCTTTTGTCATATCAACTATGCAAACCAGCCCCCTCTATGTTTCCTTGCTTTATGCCTCTCATTCTGCTCTGCTAGATTTTTCAGAAATCATATTACAGTAATTTGAAATTACATTTTCATAGTCGTGTATTTTTTCCAAATGTGTGATACCACCTTTAACATACTCATCACATTAGATTGAGAAGGCTTTGGACAAGAGTATATTTCAGTACAGAAAGTGCATCCAAAATACTGATGCACACCTATGTCACAATTGAAACTGAAGCTGCTTTTAAATATGCTTAATTAATAAATTATTTTTTTTATATATCTTTAAGTAAGGAAAGGATTCTGTCATTGGAAAAGCAGATTACCATTTGGATTGGGAGGAGGAATGCTTAGAACAAAGGAGTAGAGATTTTACATATCTGTCTATCCGTCCATCCATCCATTTATCTCTTTCTCTCTCCCTCTCTCTCTCTCCCTCCCTCCCTTACAAAACATACTCAGCCTATACTTTCATATATATCCAAAAGCTATGGAGAAATTTGTACTTTTACATTTTTTTGAGTTAGATCGTTTGTCCTCAAATCCATTGCTGTTGATTAAAGATTTATAACCTGAGAAAGTAAAGTAAAAAATTTTAGGACTAGAGCACAGATAAGATGGCACAACATTTGCTTGGGTCTAGATCAGGGGGCGTCAAACTCACATTGTCACGGTTGCATCACATGACATATCGGGACTTTTTTCCCCTTCACTAAACTGGGTGTGGGCATGACCAACATGTGTTTGACAGCCCTGATCTAGATTATTATTAATCTTCAATGGTAAACACTTTGGGGAATGATATTATTTGTTTTATTTTTAAGACATGCACAAGTAATAAACTTAATAATAATAGATACAAGATAAACTGAAGACAAGATTTTTGAAACTGTGAAATCAGAAAGCTGTGGATAGGAACTGAGAAGGTGTAAAAAGCTGAAGTGGACAGCCATGTATCCAAAATGCTATAGGGTCTCCTGTTTTAGCCAGAGTTTGGGCTAGCTGGAAGATCCCCAAGGTCCCTTCCTAACTCTGTTAATTGAGTAATGAAATTGTAATGTGATGTTTCATTCCAATTGAATCTTCCCATTCCAGCCTAGTTAGTCAGGGACAGTGCATTGTGGATCCTGTGGGTTAAATTATTTTGACTGCTGAAATCCAGGAAGAGAACCTTCTTTGCCATTACTCATGTCTTCTGAATAGAACACTTTGACCCCAGAAATCAGGCATCCCCCCCCCCTTTTCTGGCCTTCAGAAATAATTGATCCTAATATTTGGCATGGACATCAAAGAGTGATATGTGATCCTCGGGACAATTGGTTTTGTGAGGGTGCTCTCTCCACCTTGTTAATTTTTTAACTGTTGTAGCCCTACCTCTTAAATTTTGTTTTTATAATTTTTCTTATTTATGCTTTTATACCATGTATTTTTTTTATTGTCAACTGCCTGCAGTCACTTAGGTGAGATGGGTGGTATAAAAATGTGGTAAATAAATAACTGTAAGCTGCTGTTCCTATTTGTGATGCACTTCTCATACTTTTCTGAAGCAAAGAAGGTATTTATTTTTAAAACTGATGTATATTCGTTTGAACTGTGTAAAATTTCTGCAGTTCATATAGAAGATAACCAACTGAGATGAGGTAGGATGGATTCAAATTCTGGTTGATATCACCAGATGATGGCATTAATTATGCCGTAACTGAGTAAACTCATTGAATAAAGTATGTCTGTAAGATTGGAGAGATCTTATTTCAGATTATTAGATAGCCAAAGATCTTACTCAGTGGTATTTATAGGTAATGGCATGAAATGGGTACAGATGAAGAAGTCCTTGCAGAAAGGGTAGGATTATATAAAAATGGGATTATAATTCGTACTCTCCTTGCTTACCTTTTTAGATATTCTATGCATTCAGAGCTTGTTCATGGGGGACATCAATTTTTACAGAATTATTAATTTTGGAAAGATGTAATTGAGTATTTATAAGGTAGCTACAAAATCAGTTGATACTAAATTGCTGATTCAGAATTCCCTACTTCTTCATGTGCCATTTCTGTAAGATCCAGATCTCCACAATTTCTCTTCTTAAAATCAAGAAGATTGTAATATCATCAGAGAAATAACATATTTTTCTTCCCCAATTTCTGGACAATTCTGCAACTGTATTATATTCCAAACCTCTGCTGACACCTGGTGGTGCAACTTTGGAAGAAATATTTAAATCTTTCATTTTTAAAACATGAGAGGCTACTTTTTAAAATTTAATTTTAATCTTTCATATGCTTCAAAAAGCCCTAGCTTTTCATAAAGGGAGATTATTTCGACAATTTTGTATTTGTACCTCAAATACATGAATTCAGTATCATGATTTAAAGAAGAGAAGCTATCTGTATAAAATAAGCTTTTTTCAATAGGAGAAGGTCAGAGAGAGAGAATTTTTTTCTCATTTGACTGGATAAAAATTAGAGTACAAATCCTAGTTTGTAAATATTCATTAGTTAAAATAGTTCTGAATGCCATCAAACATATGGGAGGGGGAAAAATATTAAATATTTCTATACATGGAAGTTCCAGCAAAAATTGTGCCAAATACCTGCTGATCTTTTGCCCATACAGGTAGTCCTCAGTTTATGACAATTGGTACCAGAATTTCAGTTACTAAATAATGGGGCTGTCAAGTGAATTATCATGAGACCAAACCAATTTTATGTCACCTTTTACTGTAGTTGTCATATGGCTTTTAAGTGAATCATGGCTTCCCCAATTGATGCTACTTGTCAGATATTGGCTAATCTTGCAAACTGCTATCACATGATCATAGGAAACTGCAATTAGTTGTAAATGCAAACTAGTCACCAACTCCCTGAGTTATAACCAATGATCTGGAGGATAGAATCATTAAATGGCATAAATTGAGGATTACCTATGTTAGGGATAACATTGTTTACCCTAACTGGTTTAGGTAAAATAATAAATATGTTATCATAGTTTGTTAGTTAAAGTGTCTGCAACTTTAACTGTAGGATTGAAGTTAAGGGAGTGGTTGTGAAAGCACTTTAAAAGAAGCAAGACGACAGCTTGCTCTCTCTCTCTGGCTTTGATGATCCCTAATTACTGCATGGACTCAAGACTGCGTTACTCGAACGGGAGAGAGACAAAGGACTGATTTGTAAGTGAACTGACATAAGGATATTCTACACGGACTTTGCTAACTGAATATCCTTGAATGGACTGACCAAATGATACATGACTTGTTAAGCCTGGTTTCCCCAACCAGGGTTAGGGAGACAAGCTAAATATAATGTGCAGCGTTAGTCAGATAGGCACACAGATAAATGAGTGAGCTAAGCTTGTATGTTTATTAACATACAGTAAAAATAACAGATACGCTTGTGCTATCAAAAATATAGTTTATTCCATTATGAGTTCATAGCATAGTCAAAATAACAGTCCAATAGTCATGTATCATTTAGTCAGTCCATTCAGGGATATTCAGTTAGCAAAGTCCGTGTTGAATATCCTTTGTCAGTTCACTTACAAGTCAGTCCTTTGTTTTCTCTCCCGTTCGAGCAATGCAGTCTTGAGTCCTTGCAGTAATCAGGGATCATCAAAGCCAGAGAGAGAGCAAGCTGCAGCCTTGCTTCTTTTAAAGTGCTTTCACAACCACTCCCTTAATTACTATCCCACAGTTAAAGTTGCAGACACTTTAACATACAAACTATGATTACTCAGTTATTATTTTACCTAAACCAGTTAGGGTAAACAATGTTATCCCTAACATGACTAATGGACTGTTATTTTGACTATGCTATAAATGGAATAAACTATATTTTTGATAGCACAAGTGTATCTGTTATTTTTACTGTATGTTAATAAACTTACAAGCTTATCTCACTCATTTATCTGTGTGCCTATCTGACTAACGCTGCACATTCTGTTTAGCTTGTCTCCTTAACCCTGGTTGGGGAACCCAGGCTTAACACTAGTTATGGGCCCAGACTTAACACTGGTTATGGGCCCAGAGGCTGCAAAGTCAGTTTAACTAGGATAAAACAGATTTATGGAAAAGTGAGAGTTTGTGTTGTTATACGTTACAGTAAACAGACAGCTGTGTTTTATTAATTATAGTTTTATATCCATATGAGAAAAACATGGCACAAGTCAATCTACAAAGTTTGTCCCTTATATCCAAGTTGGATGGAACAAACTATGTATCATGGTCTATGAAATGTAGTCTACTTCTACGAAGAGAAGGTCTGTGGAACATAATTGAAAATCCACCAAATGTAGAGGAATGGGATCCAGAGGATGATGAAGATAGACTAAAAATAGAAGAATTTATGCATAAAAATAAACAAACTATTTGTATAATAGGTTTAACACTGTCTGACCAACAACTTGTTCAAATCCACGGAGAGCAAACAGCTGTTGGGTGTTGGCAGAAGCTGAAGAGGATTTATGTTCGAGATAACGTTGGTGCACACATAAATCTAACACGGAAGCTTTTCAGGACGCATCTCCAGACGAATGGTGATATGCTTAGTCATTTGAAAAATATGCAAAGCATTTTTCAAGAACTGCACGAGAAAGAGCTTATTTTCTCTGAACTATACCAAGTCTACATAATTCTATCTTCACTAGATGAAAGTTATGACAACTACGTCACTTCCCTTGAAATGTTGCCAAAGGAAAGTTTAACTTTAACTGATATAACTGGCAGATTGATTGAAGAGGCCAGAAGAAGACTTGAAAGATATCAGTTAAGGAGGGAACAACCTCAAAAAGAAGATAATGAATCTCCTACTGCATACGCAATTAAAAAGTGTTTTAATTGTGGAGGAAGAGGACATTTGGCAAGATTTTGTAAAAAAGCAAAACACCAGAATGCTGGCCAGAATACTAAAAGTGATCAAAATAAAAATAAAAATTTAGAGTTAGCCATGTATATTAACGAAGTTGTAAAAAATAATTTATGGGTGGTTGACAGTGGAGCATCCCACTGTATAACAAATGATAACAGAAATTTTATTAAAATGTCCCAGAGTACACAGCAGATATCGTTAGCCAATGGCTGGAAACTGAAAGCTAAAGGTCAAGGTATAGCATATTGTTCTTTTATAAAAGAGAATGTAAAAATGTTATATGTACCACAACTTAAGTTTAATTTAATTTCAGTTAGAATTTTGGTTAAACTAGGATATGTAGTTACTTTTAAAGGAGATAACTGCATAATTGAAAAAGAAGATAAGAAAATTACTGCATCTTTAAGAGGTGAATTATATGTGTTAAATGATAATGGTTTAAAGGTGGCTAACATAGTTTATGATAATAAGAAACCTCATGATGAATGTATTCACTTGTTACATCGAAGGCTAGGGCATTTAAATTTTAAAATGCTTAAGAAAACTGTTGAATTATCTAAGGGAATAAGTTTGAAACCTTGTAATAAGTATTTGCAATGTAATGCCTGTAATCAAAGCAAAGCCAGGGTCACACCGGCTAATAGAGTTGATGGATTTACTACCAAAGAGCCTTTAGAAGTAGTATTTGCTGATTTAATAGGTCCGAAAAAACCAAGTGTAGGAGGAGCTCGTTACATATTAAGTATAATGGACCACTATTCTAGATATGGGTTTTGCTATTTAATGAAGAGCAAAACTGAAACGTATCTAAATCTCTTCAATTGGATTAAATTTGCTGAAAGGAAAACTAAAAAGAAATTAATAACTCTTATAACAGATAATGGTACGGAATTTACAAATAATAAATTCCAAAATAGACTTAGAATGTTAGGTATTCAACAAATTTTTTTTTGCACCATACAGGCCACAATATAATGCCTTTATAGAGAGACGAGGCCAAACATTACAATCAATGACACGTACTATGATGTCTGATTCAGGATTACCTGACAATTTATGGGGAGAAGCAATAATGTGTGGTAATCATATATTAAATAATGTTGTTAATTCAACAACAGGTGAATTACCATTCACACTGTGGCATGGTACAAAACCTGATTTAAGTTACATGCACACATTTGGAGCACCAGCATGGGTGCATATCCCTACACAACTCAGACACAAAGGACAACATACAGCTAAAAGATTATTTTTTGTAGGATATAAATCTAATCATAGATCTTATAGATTCTGGGAACCAGGTACATGTAGAGTTTACACCAGTGCTGGTGCTAAATTCCTAGAACATGTAGGATGGAATAGATTAGAGCAAGATTTAAATAATGAAGTAATTATTGAACCCTACAAAAGGCAAAAAGATCAGACTAGTTATAAGAAGAGTCCAATAAAAGAAGAAGTCCACGAAGAACAAATAGGACCAGAACAAGAGGAAACTGTTGATCAGGAAGAGTTAGATAATCAAGAAGAGTTGTTAAGCCTGGGTTCCCCAACCAGGGTTAGGGAGACAAGCTAAACAGAATGTGCAGCGTTAGTCAGATAGGCACACAGATAAATGAGTGAGCTAAGGTTGTATGTTTATTAACATACAGTAAAAATAACAGATACACTTGTACTATCAAAGATATAGTTTATTCCATTATGAGTTCATAGCATAGTCAAAATAACAGTCCAATAGTCATGTATCATTCAGTCAGTCCATTCAGGGATATTCAGTTGGCAAAGTCCGTGTAGAATATCCTATGTCAGTTCACTTACAAATCAGTTCTTTGTTTTCTCTCCCGTTCGAGCAATGCAGTCTTGATTCCAAGCAGTAATCAGGGATCATCAAAGCCAGAGAGAGAGCAAGCTGTCCTCTTGCTTCTTTTAAAGTGCTTTCACAACCACTCCCCTAATTACATTTCCCATAGTTAAAGTTGCAGACACTTTAACTAACAAACTATGATTACTTAGTTATTATTTTACCTAAACCAGTTAGGGTAAACAATGTTATCCCTAATATTCTCCCCTTTTAGGAAATAATAATAAATATAACTATTTACATCTTTAAATCATATTTGTTACAACTCTCTTTAAACTTAATTATTCCTTGAGCTTTTGTAAATTGGTCTGCAATGTTTTCTTCCGTCATGCAGTATTCCAATTTAATTAGCCCATTCTTTACAGATTCTCTAACATTTAAGTATCTTAAATCAGTATGCTTTGATCTCGTTTTTACAGCAATACTAGTAGCTAACTTTATAGCTGCCTGGTTGTCCTCTTACACAATAATGGAATCTTTAACTGTTATACCCATGTCTAATAATAACTGTTTGTACAAAATTAAGTCAGTGCATAGTAATGACAGACATGAAAATTCTGCTTCCATCGTGGACAAGCTAATATGCTGTTGTCTGATTGACCTCCACCCTATTAGTGTCTTACCAAATAATATAGCCATCCCAGATGTTGATTTTCTAGTGTTTATATCAGTTGCAAAACTTGCATCTGCATAGGCACTAAGACTCAAATCACCCTTTGGTTCTATATACAATGCATGGTTCATTGTTCCTTTAAGATATCTTAAAATTCTCTTTTATGATTGCCAATGACATTGATGTGGATCTGAATTAAAACGTGCCAGCTGATTTACACTATAAGCTATATCTGGCCTTGACCAATTGCTTATATATGATAAGCTACCAATCAAAGATTGATATATGGACTTATCAAATTTGGGACTTTGATCATCAGTTTGGCAAACTTCCTGACTCATTGGAGTCTTTGCCGGTTTACAAAGTTCCATTTTAAACGTTTTAATTAATTGGCAAATTTTATCTTCTTGAGATATCTTAAAACCAGTTTTTGTTTCGTTAATTGTCAATCCTAGATACTTTTTAATTTCACCTAAATGCTTTAATTTTATCTTTTTGGCTAATAATGATATAATCTCATTAGCTTCATTATTAGTCTTAGTTATCAAAGCAATATCATCTGTAAATAATAACAATAATGACACCGTTCCATTATTTTCTCTTTTAAACACACATGGATCTGCTAAACCAGATTTAAAACCTATATTGTTTAACTCTTTCACAATATATTGGTTCCACTCAAACCCAGATTGTTTCAACCCGTAAAGACTCTTTTTGAGTTTCCAACAATCATTACTATTTACTTTATTGTCTTTTATACCTATTGGCTTTTTCAAATATATAGTGTGCTGCAATGGTTCATGCAAATAAGCAGTTTCTACATCTAAATGGTTAATGATATAGTTTTTCTTAGCTGCCCACACTAATGCTGCTCTTAAAGATGTTGCTTTAAGACTTGGTGCAAAAACTTCATCGTAATCAGATGCAGTTTATTTAAATCCTTGAGCTACTAAACCTAGCTTTATGGGTAACAGTCCCATCATTTCCAGTTTTTACTTTAAATATCCATTTGCACCCAATGGATTTTTCTCCTGGAGGTAATTTAGCATCTTCATAAACTTTCATTACCTTTAATGAATTTAGTTCTTTTTCCATTGCCTTTTGCCAATTCTCCTGATCCTTAGCAGGATACATCTTAAGTTCATCTATACTAGTTGGAACTTTAGTTACTTGGCAAACTATACTTGCTTGATATCTATCAGGTGGTCTAGTTACACGTGTAGTACGTCTAAGTATTACAGGACTTACAGGTGGACTTTCATTTATTAACTCTTTTTGATTATCTAACTCTTCCTGATCAACTGTTTCCTCTTGTTCTGATCCTATTTGCTCTTCATGGACTTCTTCTTTAATTGGACTCTTCTTATAACTAGTCTGATCTTTCTGCCTTTTGTAGGGTTCAATAATCACTTCATTATTTAAATCTTGCTCTAATCTATTCCATCCTACATGTTCTAGGAATTTTGCACTAGCACTGGTGTAAACTCTAGATGTACCTGGTTCCCAGAATCTATAAGATCTATGATTAGATTTATATCCTACAAAAAATAATCTTTTAGCTCTATGCTCTTCTTTTTGTCTAAGTTGTGTAGGGATATGCACCCATGCTGGTGCTCCAAATGTGTGCATGTAACTTAAATCAGGTTTTGTACCATGCCACAGTGTGAATGGTAATTCACCTGTTGTTGAATTAACAACATTATTTAATATATGATTACCACACATTATTGCTTCACCCCATAAATTGTCAGGTAATCCTGAATCAGACATCATAGTTCGTGTCATTGATTGTAATGTTTGGCCTCTTCTCTCTATAAAGGCATTATGTTGTGGCCTATATGGTGCAGACTTTTTATGTTGAATACCTAACATTATTAGTCTGTTCTGGAATTTATTATTTGTAAATTCTGTACCGTTATCTGTTATAAGAGTTACTAATTTCTTTTTAGTTTTCCTTTCAGCAAATTTTATCCAATTAAATAGATTTAGATACATTTCAGTTTTGCTTTTCATTAAATAGCAAAACCCATATCTAGAATAGTGGTCCATTATACTTAATATGTAACGAGCTCCTCCTACACTTGGTTTTTTCAAACCTATTAAATCTGCAAATACTACCTCTAAAGGCTCTTTGGTAGTAAATCCATCAACTCTATTAGCCGGTGTGAACCTGGCTTTGCTTTGATTACAGGCATTACATTGCAAATACTTATTACAAGGTTTCAAACTTATTCCCTTAGATAATTCAACAGTTTTCTTAAGCATTTTAAAATTTAAATGCCCTAGCCTTCGATGTAACAAGTGAATACATTCATCATGAGGTTTCATATTTTCATAAACTGTGTTAGCCACTTTTAAACCATCATCATTTAACACATATAATTCACCTCTTAAAGATGCAGTAATTTTCTTATCTTCTTTTTCAATTATGCAGTTATCTCCCCTAAATGTAGCTACATATCCTAGTTTAACTAAAATTCTAACTGAAATTAAATTAAACTTAAGTTGTGGTACATATAACATTTTTACAATCTCTTTTATAAAAGAACAATATGCTATACCTTGACCTTTAGCTTTTAGTTTCCAGCCATTGGCTAACGATATCTGCTGTGTACTCTTGGATATTTTAATAAAATTTTTGTTATCATTTGTTATACAGTGGGATGCTCCACTGTCAACCACCCATAAATTATTTTTTACAGCTCCGTTAGTATACATGGCTAACTCTAAATTTTTATTTATCTTTTGATGACTTTTAGTATTCTGGTCAGCGTTCTGGCATTTTGCTTTTTTACAAAATCTTGCCAAATGTCCTCTTCCTCCACAATTAAAACACTTTTTAATTGCGTATGCAGTAGGAGATTCATTATCTTCTTTTTGAGGATGCTGCCTCCTTAAATCGTCTCTTTCAAGCCTTCTTCTTGCCTCTTCAATCAATCTGCCAGTTATATCAGTTAAAGTTAGGCTTTCCTTTGGCAAAATTTCAAGGGAAGTTACGTAGTTATCATAACTTTCATTAAGGGAAGATAGAATTATGTAGACTTGGTGTTGTTCAGAGAAAATAAGCTCTTTCTCGTGCAGTTCTTGAAAAATGCTTTGCATAGTTTTCAAATGACTAAGCATATCACCATTCGTCTGGAGATGCGTCCTGAAAAGCTTCCGTGTTAGATTTATGTGAGCACCAACATTATCTCAAACATAAATCCTCTTCAGCTTCTGCCAACACCCAACAGCCGTTTTCTCTCCATGGATACAAACAAGCTGTTGGTCAGTTAAGGTTAAAGCAATTATGCAAATAGCGTGTTCATTTTTATGCATAAATTCTTCTATCTTTAGTCTATCTTCATCATCCTCTGGATCCCATTCTTCTACGTTTGGTGGATTTTCAATTATGTTCCACAGACCTTCTCTTCGTAGAAGTAGACTACATTTCATTGACCATGACACATAGTTTGTTCCATCAAACTTGGATATAAGGGACAAACTTTGTAGATTGACTTGTGCCATGTTTTCTTATATGGATATAAAACTATAATTAATAAAACACAGCTGTCTGTTTACTGTAATGTTTAACAACACAAACTCTCACTTTTACAAAAATCTGTTTTATCCTAGTTAAACTGACTTTGCAGCCTCTGGGCCCATAACCAGTGTTAAGCCTGGGTTCCCCAACCAGGGTTAGGGAGACAAGCTAAACAGAATGTGCAGCGTTAGTCAGATAGGCACACAGATAAATGAGTGAGCTAAGCTTGTATGTTTATTAACATACAGTAAAAATAACAGATACGCTTGTGCTATCAAAAATATCGTTTATTCCATTATGAGTTCATAGCATAGTCAAAATAACAGTCCAATAGTCATGTATCATTTAGTCAGTCCATTCAGGGATATTCAGTTAGCAAAGTCCGTGTAGAATATCCTATGTCAGTTCACTTACAAATCAGTCCTTTGTTTTCTCTCCCGTTCGAGCAATGCAGTCTTGATTCCAAGCAGTAATCAGGGATCATCAAAGCCAGAGAGAGAGCAAGCTATCGTCTTGCTTCTTTTAAAGTGCTTTCACAACCACTCCCCTAATTACATTTCCCATAGTTAAAGTTGCAGACACTTTAACTAACAAACTATGATTACTTAGTTATTATTTTACCTAAACCAGTTAGGGTAAACAATATTATCCCTAACAAGAGTTAATAAATGAAAGTCCACCTGTAAGTCCAGTAATACCTAGACCTACTTCACGTGTAACTAGACCACCTGATAGGTATCAAGCAAGTATAGTTTGCCAAGTAACTAAAGTTCCAACTAGTGTAGATGAACTTAGGATTTATCCTGCTAAGGATCAGGAGAATTGGCAAAAGGCAATGGAAAAAGAACTAAATTCATTAAAGGTTATGAAAGTATATGAAGATGCTAAATTACCTCCAGGAGAAAAATCCATTGGGTGCAAATGGATATTTAAAGTAAAAACTGGAAATGATGGGACTGTTACCCATAAAGCTAGGTTAGTAGCTCAAGGATTTAATCAAACTGCATCTGATTACGATGAAGTTTTTGCACCAAGTCTTAAAGCAACATCTTTAAGAGCAGAGTTAGTGTGGGCAGCTAAGAAAAACTATATCATAAATCACTTAGATGTAGAAACTGCCTATCTGCATGCACCATTGCAGCACACTATATATTTAAGAAAACCAGTAGGTATAAAGGATAATAAAGTAAATAGTAATGATTGTTGGAAACTCAAAAAGAGTCTTTACGGGTTGAAACAATCTGGCTTTGAGTGGAACCAATATATTGTGAAAGAATTAAACAATTTTGGTTTTAAATCTGGTTTAACAGATCCATGTGTGTTTAAAAGAGAAAATAATGGAACGGTGTCATTATTGTTATTATTTACAGATGATATTGCTTTAATAACTAAGACTAATAATGAAGCTAATGAGATTATATCATTATTAGCCAAAAAGATAAAATTAAAGCATTTAGGTGAAATTAAAAAGTATCTAGGATTGACAATTAACAAAACAAAAAATGGATTTAAGATATCTCAAGAAGATAAAATTTGCCAATTAATTAAAACGTACAAAATGGAACTTTGTAAACTGGCAAAGACTCCAATGAGTCAGGAAGTTTGCCAAACTGATGATCAAAGTCCCAAATTTGATAAGTCTATATATCAATCTTTGATTGGTAGCTTATCATATATAAGCAATTGGTCAAGGCCAGATATAGCTTATAGTGTTAATCAGCTGGCATGTTTTAATTCAGATCCACATCAATGTCATTGGCAATCATTAAAGAGAATTTTAAGATATCTTAAAGGAACAATGAACCATGCATTGTATATAGAACCAAAGGGTGATTTGAGTCTTAGTGCCTATGCAGATGCAAGTTTTGCAACTGATATAAACACTAGAAAATCAACATCTGGGATGGCTATATTATTTGGTAAGACACTAATAGGGTGGAGGTCAATCAGACAACAGCATATTAGCTTGTGCACGATTGAAGCGGAATTTTCATGTCTGTCATTACTATGCACTGACTTAATTTTGTACAAACAGTTATTATTAGACATGGGTGTAACTGTTAAAGATTCCATTATTGTGTACGAGAACAACCAGGCAACCATAAAGTTAGCTACTAGTATTGCTGTAAAAACCAGATCAAAGCATACTGATTTAAGATACTTAAATGTTAGAGAATCTGTAAAGAATGGGCTAATTAAATTGGAATACTGCATGACGGAAGAAAACATTGCAGACCAATTTACAAAAGCTCAAGGAGTAATTAAGTTTAAAGAGAGTTGTAAAAAATATGATTTAAAGATATAAATAGTCATATTTATTATTATTTCCTAAAAGGGGAGAATGTTAGGGATAACGTTGTTTACCCTAACTGGTTTAGGTAACATAATAAATATGTTATCATAGTTTATTAGTTAAAGTGTCTGCAACTTTAACTGTAGAATTGTAATTAGGGGAATGGTTGTGAAAGCACTTTAAAAGAAGCAAGAGGACAGCTTGCTCTCTCTCTGGCTTTGATGATCCCTAATTACTGCATGGACTCAAGACTGCGTTTCTCGAATGGGAGAGAGACAAAGGACTGATTTGTAAGTGAACTGACATAAGGATATTCTACACGGACTTTGCTAACTGAATATCCTTGAATGGACTGACTAAATGATACATGACTAATGGACTGTTATTTTGACTATGCTATAAATGGAATAAACTATATTTTTACTAGCACAAGCGTATCTGTTATTTTTACTGTATGTTAATAAACATACAACCTTAGCTCACTCATTTATCTGTGTGCCTATCTGACTAACGCTGCACATTCTGTTTAGCTTGTCTCCTTAACCCTGGTTGGGGAACCCAGGCTTAACAACCTGTAATTGATTGAGAATGTGGTCCAATGACCTCATCAGAAAAATGAGGTTATCATGCACAAAATGTATGCATTAAAATTGATTTCTAATTTTAGATGTATACAAAATTTAGAATTGAGAAACCAGTCAATAAATCTCATTCTTTCTTCTCTCCCTTCCTCCTTGGTAACTGGATTACTGTCAGTCTGTGCTCCCTTTAGATCCCAAGAAAGAAATACTCAGACTCCATGGTGTAGAGCAAAGTTATCCTTTTACTGGAAAATAAAGTGGAAGCTACAAATCAAAACTGAGAAATTGGCGGGTAGAACACACATACAAAGAAACAGAATTGCTCCCACCCTCCAAAGTTCAAATAATTCTTCCAATTAAAACTTCTGAATAAGCTCATGTGGTCATCTCCAGGTGGTGATGAGGTTTCTTGTCAAATGGCCTTGACACATTTTGATAAAAGTTCGCAGTTGCGCAAAAGAGGACAGAAGATAGCCAAGAAATGGAAAGTTAAAGAAAAGAATCCCCCTCCCCTTGCTAGCCCAGCAAAGGAATGCAAAACACCTCCAGCCTTCTTCCCCTCCAAAGTCCCCCCTCCCACCATTGTCATGACAGCTGAAAGAAGTAATAGCAGAAAAGCAACAGTGGAAGATATCTTGAGGCTGACATTCGGACCCCCTAGAAAAAGGACATTAGTCCCTATAAGAAAAAATAACATAATTACATGTTAACATTGATATACATTTCTATGGTTTGTCAGGGTATTTGGCATAAAATTTCATTAACAGTTCAGGAGCTCTAAGGTCTTTCTCATTTACCCATTCAGCATGGGATGGAGGAAAATGTTTCCAAGCTACAAGATATTGCGTACGACCCCTCCATTTTCTAGAGTCTAGAATTTCTTTAATTTCGAATGCTGTTCACCCTCAATTAACAATGGTACGGGGGGATCAGACTGGGTCGGTCTCAAGGTACAGGTACGTTCTGGTTTCAACAAACTGACGTGGAAAACTGGATGAATACGATGAAGAGTCTTTGGTAAAGTCAGTTGAACGGTCACAGGATTTACAATCCTCTCAATGGGAAAAAGTCCCACATACTTAGGACCCAACTTCTTCGATTTTTGGGTAGTCTGCAAATACTTGGTCGAGAAGAACACTTTATCACCCACTTGATACGACATCTGCTGGGCTCGCTTTCTGTCAGCAAATTTCTTATGAGATTGGTGCGCCTCGTCCAAAGCTTTGCGGGCAACCGGCCAATTAAGTTGAAGTTGAGATAGCCAGTCACTCAATGACTGGACACTTGGTTTTTCACCAGGCAGTTCAGGTATGGGCACAAAATCTTTCCCCGTTGCTATTTTGAAAGGAGTAAACCCCGTACTACTGTGAACAGAGTTATTATATGCTACCTCCGCAAAAGGTAGTAGATCCACCCAGTTGTCTTGCTGATAATTTATGTAACATCGGAGATATTGCTCTAGCACCCCGTTAGTCCTCTCACAAGCCCCATTAGTTTGGGGATGGTCATGGGTCCTTGGTTAGGACTTACCGGGACGTCATCTTCCGAGTCAGTCTCGTTCTCGTCGAGTGGGGTCGGAGGTCCCAGCTCCTCTCCCGCCGAAAGGGCGACCTCTACAACCTCTCTTGCCTTCAATCCGGTCTCGTGGGGCTTGGTCGAGGGGTTTTCAGGCTTCCTCCCGGGGCCCCGCACTTTCGGTGGGTTCGTCTTTACCCGGCAATCCGCCATCTGGTGGCCCTCCTTCCCACAACGAAAGCATGCCGTGGTCTTGGCTCTTGCCGCCATCCCTCCCGGTTGGGGGTTTGAAGTCTCTCGGAGACGTAGGGGGAGCGGTTTTCTCCAGGCGGGACCTCCTCTGCACCTGCTTCGGGCTAGATCAATGTACACCTCTTCCGCCAACAAGTACCACGACTGTAAATCACGGGGGTCCCTTCTGGAGATGCACGTGTGGTATAGATTTTCATTTAAGCCATCTTTGTAGGCTTCCACCAGGGCCTCCCTTTGTAGGCTTCCACAAGGGACCAACCTCGGATGTGGTATGCCAGCTGCCTGAATTCTTGGGTGTAGTCTGCCACCGATCTCCCCCCTTGGACTGGGGTCTTCATTCTGATCCTGGCCTTTCTCTCTGCCAGAGGGTCCTCAAAACTTCTCCTCAGTGCAGTCATGAAAACATCGAGGTTTCGCAGTTGGGGGGAGTTATCATTGTACAAAGTCACCACCCAGTCTGCTGCCATCCCTTCCAGGGTTCTGGTGACACATCTCACTTTGGCTGCTTCAGAGGTGAACTCCCGTTCAAATTCTGCCATATAGCTCCCAACTTGCACCAAGAAAAATCCCAAAATTCGGGGATTTCCTCCAAACTTCACATCTGGGGGGGCAGGTGGCGTCTTCCAGGAACCACACCTATTGCTGGGGCTCCTCGGGCGGCGGCGGGCGGCTGCGCTGGCGTAGGCTGGGCAAGGGGGGTAGGGATAGCTTGACTTCCCCGGGCTGACCTCGCTCCTTCTTCCCCCTCATACCTTTGAGCCGTGCTGGGCTTCTCAGAAACATCCATAAGGAATTTCCCGGCTTGATCCAGCCTGCATTCCATCTCCTCCCCCTCCTGCCACAGCCGTTCCCTCGCACCTTTTCGTCTTACAGTGATTCTGGGAGGAGGGGGGTCTTCAGAGTCTTTCTAACCAACCCCCAGCGACCATCTGGGCATCTCGGTTGGGGTTTCTTCCAGAGTCAAGTTGGCCAGCAGGTCAGTCACCGATGTCTCCGGTAGCAGCATCGTCTGCCCCCCTGCAGCTCCCTGGTCCTCTTCATCGCTGGCTGAAGATGACATGAGATGAAACCCCCTCGGAAGAAAAGTTGCTGTTTTCTCCGGGTGGGTTGATGTGGGAGTTTTGGAATAATGTCAGTCTGTGTTCCCTTTAGATCCCAAGAAAGAAATACTCAGACTCCATGGTGTAGAGCAAAGTTATCCTTTTACTGGAAAATAAAGTGGAAGCTACAAATCAATTCTGAAACTGAGAAATTGGCGGGTAGAACACACATACAAAGAAATAGAATTGCTCCCACCCCCCAAAGTTCAAATGATTCTTCCAATTAAAACTTCTGAATAAGCTCATGTGGTCATCTCCAGGTGGTGATGAGGTTTCTTGTCAAATGGCCTTGACACATTTTGATAAAAGTTTGCAGTTGCGCAAAAGAGGACAGAAGATAGCCAAGAAATGGAAAGTTAAAGAAAAGAATCCCCCCTCCCTTTGCTAGCCCAGCAAAGGAATGCAAAACACCTCCAGCCTTCTTCCCCTCCAAAGTCCCTTCTCCCATTGTTGTCATGACAGCTGAAAGAAGTAATAGCAGAAAAGCAACAGTGGAAGATATCTTGAGGCTAACTTTATTAATTACTTTATGTTACAAGTATTCTAATAGTAACCCTGCTTATACCAATTTAATTTGTACCAATCTAGAAAGGCTCTGTGCTCATGGCTTATCTTTGGGCTGCTCACATTGCTACTAAATTCAGATGTGCACTTCTGAGTTAGAGTGTACAAAATCTGAAAAACTGTGTATAGAATTTGTGGATAATTATCCAAACAGAAATTACAATTTGCTCAAGTCTTTTAAGTACATCAGAAAATCTTTTATACAGGTAAAAAGGGGAAGGGAGCACTATTTTATTCAGATGAAAAGAAAAGGGAGCAGAAAGGGGAAGGGAGCACTATTTTATTCAGATGAAAAGAAAAGGGAGCAGTATTTAACAGAATACTGCTTTACAATTGCCTTCAATTCAGCTAATAGTATTGTAAATAAATTTGCTTAATTGTGAGCAGAAGATATCAACAACGGGAAAAGGAAGTACTTGGGTATTTGGGTGAATTGTTAATGAAAAGATTAATAAAACAGTTGATTTGTTAATTGTAAGATGTAATACTTTAGCTGTAGCATTTTTTGTACAATAGAATAAACAAATCTCCATTTAATTTTTATTTATTTATTAGATTTTTATCTGCCTTTATTTCTTTATAAGTAATCCAAGTTGGCAAACATACTTAATACTGCTTCCTTCTCCTATTTTCTCTACAACAACCCTGTGAGGTGAGTTGGGCTGAGAGAGAGTGACTAGCTTGAAGTAACCCAAACAGCATTCATGCCTGAGGCAACACTAGAACCCACAGTCTCCTGGTTTCAAGGCCAACATTTTAACCACTGAACTTTTTCCCTTGTGAGACATCACGCTAGTAATATTTGTTCCAAATGTGGTAATTGTTATGGGAAACGTGACAGTGAATATTGTGAACTCACGGAAGTTAGTCACATTTCCCTTTCCAATCATTTTCCTTTTCAGGTTGTCTTTGACTTACGACCACAATGGATCCCAAAATTTCTGTTGTTAAACAAGATAGTTGTTAAGTGAATTTTGCCCCATTTTACGACCTTCCTTGCCACAGTTATGTGAATCACTGCAGTTGTTAAATTAGTAACACAGTTGTTAAGTGAATCTGGCTTGTCCATCGACTTTGCTTTTAGAAGTTTGCAAAAAGTGATCACATGACCCTGGAACACTGCAACGGTCTTAAATATGAGTCAGTTGCCAAGCATCTGAATTTTGATCATGTCACCATGAGGCTGCTGCAACTGTCGTAAGTGTGAAAACAGTCATAGGTCACTTTTTTCAGTGCCATTTTAACTTTGAACAATCATTAAATAAACTATCGTTAAGTCTAGGACAACCTATATGGGTAGAAACTTGTTATATGGTATATGTCTGGATAGTAAGAAGATTGAGTATTATTTGATGTGCATTGAATACTTGAAAAACTTTTCAAGTCTAGAGCTGCTATTCAAGCACTACTAATTATAACTTGTGTTACTCGAAGATGTTTCTGTAGTGAAATTGCTTTTGAAGTTGGTTGATTGGGTGGTCATTATATGCGCTCGTGGGCACACATTAGACATATTTGTTTTATCTTTTTGTCTTTCAGCAATGGATTGATGGACTCCGATCAATTACAGGTAACTTCAGAGCCAACAATGTCTGTCCCACGACATGCCTCAAGAAACAGTAAGTTTTTTCCCCCTCACCTCATCAATTACGATTTTGTTCCTTCTACATGTTTCTTGACATGCATTTAAAAAAAACTTCATTTCCTTATTTGGCACAAGAAATAAATATCTGAATAAGCTGCAGAAGACATTCCCCAACGATTCAAATATCCATGAGAAATGTGGTAATCTATTCCTCACATTTCCCCCCCACAAATAAAATACACTCCCAAAGTCAAACACACATTCAGGAGAAGGGTGTTTACTGTGGGATTTTATGATCTGTTGAGAGAGGCAGTTGAATGATTTGCCACAGAACATCTCTGGTGTGGATGACAGAGGTTATTGTAGAATATATCTGAAAAACAAGTTGTAGAAGTAAGTTGAAGTAAGTGTTGGATACACAGGCACACTAATACACACACACCCTTACATCACCCTTTAGCTTTATTTATTTTATTTATTTATTTTGTCAAACATGTTTTAGATAACAGATATAATCAGAAGCTTTTAGTACCCTTTCAGTAAAGCTCTCCAGAGTGCAGAAATTCCTGCTTTTCATCATTCAAGGGACTTCAAGCGTATATCATGCCACTTTTCCATTATTCACATTGCTCAAGGAACATGGAAAACCCAACATATTTGCTCTCTGGAGAGCAAGAATATGTATAGAGTAACCACCATTGCCTCTTCTCACTCATAATATATAGTACATAGCTATTCAAACAAATGTTATCAAAAGTGCTTCAATAGTTGCTTTATTTTTTGGATGCTAAAAACATTTCAACCAAAGCTTTCCATCCATTACAGCTGAATTAAATATTTCATGTGTATTAAATTGTGTTCATTCTAGCATGACTGTACAGGAAGGCATTAAAGAAGACATGATAACAGAATGATAGTAATCAGAGGAAATCATATCCTCTTTTTCCTAACTTGTGTATTTATGTATGCTGTTAAGATTTTACCTGTATCCAAAAGTTGGGAGCATTTTCATTCAATTAGAATTTTGAGACCAGTGTCAAGGGTTCTGTAGTCTGAGTGTGGCTCTCCACTTTCAATTAGTCCTTCAATATCCCAAGGACATGTTACAAATATGCAGTGCATGAAGCGCTATCCACCCACCCACCTACCCACCCACACACACAAAGGGGAGAAACAAAAGCAAGAGGCCTGCGTGAAGCAAATAATTTCCATTCTCTTTTTTTAAACTGCCCACCCAACCCAGGAAAAATGACCTGAAATGGCAATAACATTTAGCAGTGAATTTTCAGGCTATGGAGGAGGGGGGTTTAAAGGACAGGGTTATGGGTCAAAATGGCAGCAGTTTAAAAAATAGGTGAAAAATGTCAACCATGGTACTTTCATTGGTATCATGATATCACTGCATGGTCTTCTGTCCCCTCCAGAAGGCTAAGAGACAGAGTGAGCTGTGGCCTATTGCTCGATTCTGTTTTAGAAACCCATTGTAAAATAGAATCATAGCTCAGCTGTAACTGACTTTCATTAGTCTGATTTTTTTCTGCCCAAGTTTGAGAAAGCTGCATCTCACCTTCTCTTATCAAACTGAGTTTACATCAAGTCCCCTTTAAGGCTAATTTACACTGATAATGGGAAAGAATTGTAGTTAGTCTTATGAGTGAGAAGTAGTAATTAGTCTTTTATAAAATGCAAGAATGCATGAAGGTGAACATTTGACTCAGTTCTTACATAAATCCATGTGTAAACTGCATGAGCTTTTAAAGCCCCACTTTTATACTTCATAATTAAAAAAAAAATCCCAGGGATAGCTTTTGGCTTATTCTCCTTCTATTGTTCATTTTATAAACTGAGCTTTTATTGGATTATTTGGGGGGAAGTCTAATTGTTTTTATTTCTCCCCTTCTAGCTGGATGAAATTGGCATTTCTGACTAACACTAATGGCAAAATTCCAGTTAGAAGGTTAGTGTATTGTGAGCTTCAAGTGTGGGGTTATGTAGGAATTATGTATGGTTGTGAAATTTAAATGAGTAACAATCACAAGTCAGAAAGCCCATTAGAAGCAATATTAGTTCAGTAGTCTGCTGATCAAGGTAAAGGGATGCTGTAATCTGTGCCTAGGATCTATACTTCAACAATATTTTCTGATCGGATGTTGTACTCAAGTGAATAGTGAAATAAATAGTGGTGATAGTGTATAGCTTTGCTAGAGAAACCTCCTTTATTTTAGGGATAGAATTGAAAATTAATAGACATAGCATAATCATTTAACCCTCTTAAACCAGTTTGCTGAAATTAGGAAATTATTAATCCTCTATATTCAGAAGGATAGGCAACCTATGTTTAAATTACAAATCTCACGTCCTTTTTTTATTTTCCATGCTGGCTGAGATACTGTTTAGCATTCAGGTGTTTAGCCCTGTCGTAGAGTTAAGCACTGCAATTTTTTAAATTATGGCTCAAAGGAATTATCACTGCTGGTTAATCTAAGTACAAAGGTATAGGAGGAATAACAAATATAAGTTGCTCAAAGGGGAATGGGGCTTAAGCAATGGCCCATGGTTGCTGCTTATTACATGATTGTAATAAGGCTAAAGCAAATAACTGCCATTGTTATCATTAGACCATATATTCAGCATCAATGAACTAGATTATGTTTATTCTAGTTCTAGTGTTTATAAATAAAAGAACAAATTCTGAACTGTATGGAGAATAGACATCACTGTAAAAATCTCTTTAGAGTAAAAAGTTGACTCATCAAAAAACAGTTGAGAAAGCGTTCATTCAAGTTGAAAGAAATGTGAAGTGAGATAGGCCAAGAATTAAGTTTAAAGCATGATGTGAGAAGGTCGCACCCATATTAGCAATGGTTGACTAATGATGCTACATATGACATTCCTGTGTTCATGATATAATTCTTGATCAGCTGGGATTTCTCTAGAGAAGTAAAGACTGTATGATAACACAAAAACAGAGAGGAAGAACATGCTGTGACAGCAGCTGTCAAAGTTTGAAAAAAAAATCCCAAAAGGAAATATTTCATTTATACTAAAACCAAAATGTGGGAATAATTGGCCAAAAAATCATAAAGGATGCTTGAAAGCTTTGTTTCTCAGCTTTCTTTCAGAAGGGTAAGTGGCAACTGTCTCCCAGCCTTCAGCTCCTAAAATAAACTCCACTAGGAACCTCTGTGTGGGGACACAAGCTTCGAATTATAGTCTTTTCTCAAACTTCAACTTTCTCATAATGTCTTTGGATTTAACTGTATCTAACATATGTAGGTATAGCTTTCTATATTAATATCTTCCCTTGTTATCCCTGGTTTATGAATATTCACACTCACTCAAAACTACATATTAGATATATGGTAATGGATGTGAAAATTCGGTAATGGAATTGTTTCTTTATTCAAATAGAAGTGTAATGCTCTTGAAGAGATACTTTACATTGTCAATACAGAAAATCATTAATGAACTATTGTCATCTCAGTAGAGGATGTGTGATGCAGCTCTGATTATGAGATTGCCAAAGCTTTGGAATAATTTAATTCTCCTTTTCTCCTGCTAGCATTACCAGAACGTTTGCGTCAGGTAAAACTGAAAAAGTGATATTTCAGGCACTTAAAGAATTGGGTCTTCCCAGTGGAAAGGTATTTAAATTTAATTTTCAAGAATTAAGGGTTTCAAGATGGCTGTTACAAGCCTAAAACAGTTAATGGTTGCAGTTGATTATTCAGCATCAAAAATAATTCATAAGCAGTTTGTCCATTGTTAACTTCTATGCTAATTATAATTAGAATATTTTAATGCAGTAATTATATACATAAAATAATGTATGGTACATTATTATTGCAATTATAGAGAACTATTTCCAGATTTTTTTTTTTAGTCAAATAACATTGAATTATTTGCTTCCATCCGTAATGAACATGTTGTAAATTCTTCCATTGCTAAGTCAGTGCTTATCCACTCTGGTACATATTAAGCTTTATTTTACTTTCAGAATGATGAAATAGAGCCTTCAGCATTTACTTTTGAGAAGTTTTATGAACTAACCCAAAAAATATGCCCTCGTACCGATATAGAGGAGCTTTTTCGAAAAATGTAAGTTACTCTGCATTATAAACTTAATTTTAATATTACTTAATCTGAAGATAATGCTATCAGAAGTCAAATTCCTTCTCCAAAGGTTTAACTCAATTGAATGTTCTGATACAGGTTTTCAGTATCTTCTGATTTAAAGAAACCCTTTCTGTTTTTAAATTGGCTTTACTAACCTGTAATATTAACTTGCTATTATAAGGTTATTAACACAATATATGAACTAATTAGGTTAAGAAAGTCTTAACATCTGAGGTTTCATGCACTAAGTTATTAATGTGGAAGACTTACATGTTGAATTTGCCTCTTTCTTTAATCTGTTAAATGGGGGCATACAGAGAGGAGCTGTTTTGTAACAAGCATGGTCAATATCACTTATAAGTACTCATTTTGAAAATACAGCTTAGGTCTGTTGAAGAATATTAGATAATGTTGGGAATGTAAAAAAATGTCAACATGTAAATCATACCTGCTGTAGGATCTTATATGAAAACTTACATTTTTTTCTAATAAATTTCTTTTCAGCAATGGAGACAAAACAGATTATTTAACGGTAGACCAATTAGTGAGCTTTCTAAACGAAGTAAGCTTTTTCATACATTAACTATCTTACAAGTCTGTCTGCAGTGGCTTGCTCCTCGCAGTCGTACATTGCATGATCCATGCTATCATTTCCTGTGCTTCTGATCTGCTGGTCTTTCCATTTCAGCTGGACTGCAGGTGCAAAAATCAGCTCCAACTTGATGCATTCTCCCATTCTCTTTTTGTTGGCTTTGCAACTTGCTTGCATTGGTTATTTGCTGTATTGTGTAGATGCTCTGTGTGTGGTTGTTTTGTTTCTAATTTGTATGTTGTTTTAACCAAATGATTTGAAATCTTTTTATTCTTAGGAATTTAGTCCTTCTAAATATTGAGGAGGTGGTGGCAGGGAAATTGGCCTTCTCTCTGTAGTAACTTAAATGTTTCATTTTGACTGTTTTCCTAAGGTTTACATGTTACATGGCTGTCTTCAGAATGCTTGCATTTCTATTATAGATAGTATGTCAGTGATATGAATTTCATTAGGTGTTACATATGCATTACCAAAATACACAGTATTTTTTAAATTAGATGCTCAATGGAGAATTCTTTGTGGTAAGATTTTTAAATTATTTTTATTAAATGGTTGACATTCAGTATTTCATTATTTAGTTGTGTATATTGTTTGAACAACATTGTTTTTTATTTTTAATAATGTGCGTAAACCAGTTGTTTCAATTGGCTTGATTAGACATATCTTCAGTGTTCCTTTACAGTGCAAAGTAGCCTAATAAAGCTCCTTCAGGTTTCTTTCCTGGGTATGAAATTTAAGAAATCAGCATTGGTGAGAATTAATGCCACTATCAACAAATGTCCTCTGGCTGTTATCTTTTCCAAGTTCCTCTCATTTGGTGAGAGAAAAGAATGATCTCTCTATATAAAAGTGAAATACCAGTCACATGTCATCATAAAATCTCCAGAACCATAAAGCCTACAAACTTGAAATTTGGCACGTTGTGTTCCTCTTGGTTTCTAGGTGCTCACTAAAAAAGGATTTTTTCAAAATGACCATCAGGGCATTAGTATTTCCTATATTATTATTAACACGCTCTGATGCTAAAGAGCTCTATTCCCCCTTCCCACTAGAAAAGAAATCTGTTCCAAATGCAAAACACAAGCAGAGGAGAGGAGTTTCAGTTTTAGTTTCACAGCAACAATCAGCTTTAGTATAGAACAGCTCAGCTAAGCCACACCCAGGCTCCTTGCTGTCTCCTCGCTCACACAGCAAATACTGTTTTAGTTTCCAGCCCTCAATTCTCTCACATACTAACAGGACATTAGCCAGATGAATACTGATGGATGCTGGTAGGCAGAGGCAGATTCCCCCCTTCTTATTTTCCTCCCCAAAATCTAAGTCTGACCACATAGTTTCGTAGCAAAGCACGGGTATCAAGCTAGTTTCACAATAATCAGTTTATAATGCAATTCTGATGTATTTGATCTTATTTTTGTCTATCATGGGGTTACTCTGAGACCACCCATTCTTGTTTAGAAGTCTCTCCCACACTAAGATTTTCCTAAGATTGGAAAATCTTCAGCAGCAAATTTATTTATTTATTTATTTTCAAAATATTAGTTTTGAGGTTTGTAGTTTTGTAAAATGCTTACCTTAAGAAAGGGAAAGGGAAACATCCAGATGACAAAGAAGCAAAGAAGCACAGTTGCAATATAGCAAAATCTATATTTTTCTCTTGGTAGTATTGGTTAAATTTTCCTGCTGTACTACCTCGTACAGCAACTGTTCAAATTGTGATGAAATTTTTCACAGTGATGAAACAGTAACTTCACAACCAATTCTCGCATGTACATCCATTGCAAGTTTATAAAGTGAAGGAAAGCTGAAGTAAGAACATAAGTTGCTGTTTCACTTAGCCGCTGCTTCACGTAGCAACTGCTTCACTTAACAATCAAGTTGCTAGTCCCAGTTGTGGTTGCTAAACAAGAATTACCAATACAAATATGTCAGCGAAATTGGTTGTTTTCACTAAAAGTGAATTGGGAAATATCTTTTGCGGTATCTGCTATCCCGCATCAGATGGGCGCCTCATGAGAGGGAGCAAAGGAGGAAGAAACGACAAGAGATGAAGTTTCTCGGGATGAGTGCGCCCCGAATGTCTTGGCACGTGCTCTTTTATTATGCTTCTTCACAGGGGGGTGAAATTTTTCAGAGCCCAAGTCAAACAGGGTATTCAAGATTTACAATGGTTCAGGTCAGTTAAGATACCAGGTTAAACAGGATGCGCGTGATTTACAATAGTTCAGGTCAGTTAGGATACCAGGTTAACAGGATGTGTGTGATTTACAACAGTTCAAGTCAGTTAGGATATCATTCTGTATTGACAGTTGTTTATCTCCCCATCCCTTCTACGTGCCTGGCAAAGATCACTGAAGAGACAGAAATCTAATGTTTACACGTGAATGATACATTGTTGCAATGCTTGAATGATACATAGTTGCACTGATACATAGTTGCAATCAATGAATGATACATAGTTACAACATCTCCTCTGTTTTTATTATTTATGACGAGTCTTCTTCCTTGTCCAAGAAGACAGGAACTATTTTTCTGAAATGTTCTCCGTCCCCGTCATCTAGGCAGGCGTGCGACCCGTCAGCGTCATGGTTGTCCAAGGAGCGGTAACGCAGCAATGACATTTTTTCATCCGGTGTTAAAGACATAACATGAGCTTGCAATAACACATTAACATCAGCAGTTATGGAAGATAATTGATTTTTCAAAAATTGCAATATTCTATTAAAACAACAAGATCCTATAATACATATCAATATAATGATTATTAATGGTCCTGCCAATGCAGTTAAAAAGGTTGTAAGCCATGGTGAAATAGAAAACGAACCTTGATACCAATTATACATGTTTAACCTTTCTTTTTCTCTATCTTTTAAGCATTTTTCTAATTCATTCATAGAATCCAACACGACCCCCCTGCTATCAGCATAAAAACAACATTCTTCTTTAAGCGCAGCACACAATCCCCCTTGTTTTAAAAATAACAGATCTAAACCTCTACGATTTTGCAAGACTACTTCCGAGAGGGACGTCAAGGAGTTTTGCAAAGCTACAATTGATTTTTCAATTCGTAATAAATCATCATCAATGGCTGAACCCAGAGCTGTAATTCTTTTGTCAGAAACAGCTAGTCCTGCAATCCCCTTGGCTGCGCCCGTGGCGCCCAGAGCAAGCAGTAGACCTAAAGTGAGAGTACTAATAATTTCCCGTTTTGCTCTGAGGGGGTATTCCATGGGTGCCTGTAGGGATATAAAATCATCAGAGTTATACACATTAATTTTTGGTACAAGCCATACTTGAATACAAAATGATTTGGATTTAACAAGTTCATCCCCATGGACACATGCCGTGAGACCGGTGTTACAAGCCCAGACAGAATTTTTGCCAGGTATAAAATACATTCCTTTTAGGCGTGATGTTAAATTTCCTCCTGAAGAGGTGTAGACTGGAGAATATCCCCCGACGGTATGGTAGCGGCCAAGGCGGTGCTTAGGAAGATATAAATCACAATGATAGCCATTAGAAACATTATGACAATATTGTGAGTAATTGGATGGAATATTTCCCAAGCAACAACCAACCCCAGTGATGGAAGAAACAGTAATAGTGGAGTTCCTCCAACGGCAACGTTCATCTGATGTGGAATTAACAATGGGTTCTTGGGAAGCGATGGCTTCGTAAAAAGGTGGAGAGGCAGAAACACAAAGCCAACATGTGGAGGCAATTGATGAGTTTGAGGAGTTCAACAAGGCATAGGAAGCTTTGATCAATGGAATCAATGGGTTAACTTCCTGTGTTATGGGTTACAAGAAAGGGGATTTAATAACCTTTTCATGTGGTCCCACCGGTTCAGAGTGAGGGAGTTCAATGTGACGTTGAATGTAAAAAATATTTCCATAATGCTCTCCTGGCCAAGCTATTTTTAAGCGGGCACCCCATTTCAAGCCAGTGTCCCATAGAGTACTTTTCTTGCCTTTGTCTGTGAACCTTATGGTTACCGGGTTGCATTTGGGCAATTTTTTACCACCACATGGAATATCCCATGTGGTGCGCGTGGCAGTAATGAGATCACCCTTAGTGCCCGGATCCCAATAAATATGTCCAGTTGAAACACATGACCAGTCTTTGCAAAAGTAATCTGACAACCCCCCGCAGTCGAGAAGTCGTTGGGCAGGGGACTGAGTGTCGGAAACGGGCTGTCCGGGGCATACATAAAACCTATGTTCATTTACAAATCTATGATTAGGCTCCGTTGGATGAGAAGGTGAGTTGTAGGCGGTGGAACCTACAAGCATCTCTGCCAAATCGAATTGAAGTGGTGGGTAAAAGTCTTCTATGCGAGAAAAATTGGTTGTAAAGTTTAAATGAACGCCTTGAAAGTCAGTTATAGTCCAAGTAATATTATATCTTCTATGAGGCTTCTGTGGATCATCATGGGCAGTTCTTTTGAAGCGTCGTTTGTTGACAGGATCAGAGTTTGGGTATATTAACGCATTACAAGTTGGAGAAAGGGCTATGGATAAGTTAGTTGTGGAACATTTACGATATGAGGAGGGAATACAATTAGTAGAAAAAGGATAATAATTACAATAATGACAATGAAGATTAATTTGGTCATTCATCAAGGATGTTAATTGGGGTGGGGAAACCCATGATACAATATAAGGACATTTAGGTCCCCCTATGTTTAGATTGAAAAGAGGAAAAGATTTTAAGGTTCCTTTCCATAGGAAGAGTAAAGAAGGAACAAAAGAGCGAGTGGTAGAGTGTTCTGTAAACAAAACAGAAGTGACAGAGTGAAAGCTATGGGTAGCATTTTCATGACGTACCCTCATGGAACAAGTATAATAGCCTTCTGTTAAAGAAGTGGCTTTAACACGAATAATCTTTTGACAGGAAGCATATGTTTTGTTGAAATATGTGTGAATATAAGGAGATAGATTTATGGGAAGATTATCATGCCAACAAACAATAGGACAGTTACTATCATAATTAATAAAGCGAAATTCTAATGTGGTCCAATGACCATGTTGAACAAAGGTATAAGTAGGATATGAATAAGGTAGAAATTGCAAAGAGGATATAGGCAAGAATATCAGGAAGAGTTTAAGATGCAGATGTATCGGAGGAATTCCCATGATAGGGTCTTACCGCCCGACCAGGGATCCAGCAAGTGGTTTTGTCTGGCAGTAAGATCGCAGCGTAGCCTCATCCCCAAGTGAGAAGCTCAGCGGGACCCTGCCAGGCAGGATCTGGCAATCTGCGATAATATACCAGAGGTCTGTTAGGAGGGGGTGAGGGGGAGGAAAAATGATGAGAAGCAGCAGAAGTGGGAGGAATGCCAGTCAGATTGAGAAAGTTTAAAGTGTAAAGACAAATGTTAAGAGAATTTTGCAATGCTGGGAGGTTCGGGGTTTTTTCCCGCAATGAATATCTATCAAGAGCACGTTTCAGAGATAAATGAGCCCGTTCCACAATAGCCTGCCCCTGGCTGTTGTAAGGGATCCCAAACTTGTGGATTACATCCCATCTGTTACAGAAGTCCTGAAAAGCAGAACTTGTATAGGCAGGTCCATTGTCAGTTTTGATTTCTTTTGGACGTCCCAGCGAGGCAAAGGTACGAATTGAATGATTGATGACATGTTTTACAGCTTCTCCCCTTTGAGGAGTAGCCAGAATAAATCCTGAATATGTATCTATTGAAACATGCAAATATTTCCATGGGGCAAAAGGTGGATACTGAGTTACATCCATTTGCCAAATTTCACAAGCTTTTAATCCTCTAGGGTTAACTCCTATGGGAATGGAATGTCCTTGCTTACTACATGTGGGGCATTGTTGAATAATGGCAGCAGCTTCTGCCTGAGTTAGGGAAAATTGTTTTTGTAATGCTTTTCTATTTTGATGGAAATAGTCATGGCTTTGTGCTGCTGTCAGATTACAAATTGATTTACCTGATGCAGCTGCTGCAGCTGCGTCTGCCACCTTGTTTCCCTCCTGTAATATACCAGGAAGAGGTTGATGGCTCCTGATATGTGCTACAAAGAATGGATGTGTGCGATTGTTGATACATTGCTGTAGAGAAACAATAACTTTAACAAAGAAACAGATATGCTAGGAGATAAATAGGCTTGATATATATTTTTCAAAATCTGAGAAACATATAAGGAATCTACTATTAAATTAAAAGGAGCCTTTTGAAACTGTTGAAACACAATAAGAGATGCAGCAAGTTCTGCCTGTTGAGCAGAAGATTGCGGAGGGGTAATTTTAGTTTTCCACTCTCCCTCCTGGTACCATGCACAAGCACCATACATTTTCCCCCCATCGGCATAAAGCGTAGGTGCATCTACTAATGGAGATATTGAGAGGGGGGAATGCCATTCAAAAGGGAGAGTTTTAAGAAAAGTGAACCGTGGGTCAGCTGGTAAATGGCAAGAAATTTGCCCTGGCCACTCTTCTAAAGCGTATTGCAGTTCTTCTGAATTACACCATAGCATTTCCCAAGTAGTCAATGAACAAGGAGTGAATATAAAAACAGGCTCAAATCCCATAAGTTGTTTACATCTTTGTCGACCTTTAAAGATCAACTGAGAATATGCAGAGGCTTTACTAGTAATTGTGGTCCGTGGGGTGTGAGACAAATGCAGCCATTCTAAAATCAGAACCTGTGTCTGATGAAATTGCATAATGACAGCTGTTGGTCTCTGAACAGTATTTAGTAAAGCAATTGATAAAGGACAATTTTCTATAGCCCGATCCACCCATCTGGTAGCCATTAAATGGGAAATGTCTTTCAATGCCTGCAACTGCTCTTTATTTAAAATGATAACATCGGACGGGGCTTTACCTTGCGTGAGAGCATTAAAGAGAGGAGCTAATGTAGCTGTAGTCAAACCCAAATAAGGACGTGCCCAATTTAAGGTTCCCAGGAACTGTTGTAAAATCACAAGTGTTGGTTTCGGGGGAAGTGTTGGGAGGGGAAGGGAAGGAACAGCAGCCGAAGCAAGTAACTTGTGACCTAAATAGAAAAAGGGTGGTTTGGATTGTACTTTTTCTGGGGCTATAGTGAGACCTGCTTTACCTAAAATGGAGTTCAGGCATGGCAGAGTTTTTAATACCGTGCCCTTTGGGCCAGGTGCAGATATCAATATATCATCCATGTAATGATAGACTAAAAAATGAGGATATTTGTCCCTGTATGGTTGCAAGGCTAAATCCACAAAAAATTGACACATAGTTGGACTGTTTAACATGCCTTGCGGTAAGACTTTCCATTGATATCATTTGATAGGTCTCTGATTATTTAAGGTTGGTACTGTAAAAGCAAATAATTTTCTATCTAACTGGTGTAATGGAATGCAGAAAAAACAGTCTTTTAAATCGATAATGATAAGGTCATACTCTTGAGGAATTATGTTAGGATTTGGAAGACCACATTGCAGGGGTCCCATTGGAAGGAGGACCGAATTCACAGCCCTTAAATCCTGAAGGAGGCGCCAAGCTCCGTTTTTCTTTTTGATAACAAAAACTGGGGTATTATATGGACTCAGTGAGGGTTCTAGATGATCTTTATCTAATTGTTCTTGAACAAGAGAATGTAAGGCTTCAAGTTTTATAGAAGGGAGAGGCCACTGATCAATCCACACAGGGTTATTGTTAGTCAAATATAAGCGAAGCATGGTTAATGGAGAGTAAGTTGCGCATTAAACTGTGACATAAGGTCTCTTCCCCACAAATTAGTATACAGAGGAATTACAGCTGGTTTAATATAAGCAACACATTGAGACTCAGGGGAATGGGCTTTTACCCAGTTTCTGCTAATGCGAGTCTCCTGGAGTCCCCCCACTCCTCTCACCGCTGGTGCCACATCTGCAGGCCAGGTGTCCGGCCACTCAGCGGTTCGGATGACGGAAATATCCGCTCCAGTATCTAAAAGACCAAGAAAGGATCGACCATTCAATAAGAATGTCACCGTAGGTTTCGGTTGACTAATTGGTCTTTCAATTGCATAGAGTTGCTCTTGTTGTTGGTCTAAGAGCACAATCATTTTTGCCACAACATCCCCCTCATTTATAGTAACTTCTGTATTAGCTAGTACAGACAGACAGACATCAGACAATACAGTGGGGTCATGCAGAAAAGGAGAGGCAAGAATACCTTGTTCAGCTAAATCCCTTACAGGAAAGACTAGCACTGGAATATCGGGGGGCATATGAAAAGGCTGAACAGGATGTACAAAGAGAAAGTTAGTGACACCAGGAAGATAAGTAACAGTTTCATTAGCAACAAGATCGTAAGCGAAAGAAGAAAAGTTGCAAGTTTCAGCAGCCTTTGTTGTGGGGCTGGCTGCCTGCCCCGTTTCTAGTTTCCCTGATTCAAAAAAGGTTTTTGAATGATTGCAGGGCTATTCTGCTGTTCATTCTTTTGGACTCTGCACTGACTAGCCCAGTGATAGCCCTTTTGGCATCGAGGGCATGGCGTCATTGGGCGAGCTACCTGGTTTCTTGACATATTTGCTCCCCTGCCCAGGACCCTGCATTGGCTCTTAAAGTGGCCTGGCTTGCCGCAATTAAAACAATTGCCCATTTTGCGAGTATTTTGTTGGGAAATGAGAAGAAGAGAGCCCATATTCTGCTGCATGCCTTCAGTAATGGCTGTAGCCAGCGTAGACATGGAATGGGATGTGGTTCCTATGATTCGGCAGGCTGTAAGATAATCTGCCATGGTAACATTTTTCTTATTAATTAATAGTTGCAAAACTTTCTGACAATCAGCGTTTGCGTTTTCATAAGCAAGTTTCATTTGTAATTCATTACAAGCCTCCTTATTATCAATTTGTCTCTCTAAGGCTTCTGTGAGACGGTTTATAAAGGAGGAAAAAGGCTCAGAAGGTCCTTGAATAACTTTAGAGAAAGATTTGGGCACGCATCCCGCATTATCAACCTTTCGAGCAGCGGCCAAAGCACAATCCTGTATTATAGGGAAAGCAGCTGGGTCTGTGGCAATCTGCTGGGCAATGGTAAACATGGTGCCAGTACCGTTAAGCATATCTAAAGTGACAGCTGCCGGCAAGCCTCTAGCGGCTGCGGCTGCGGTACGTTTAAGAAATTCTGACTCCCAGACCAAAAATTGTGAAGGCGTGAGGATCATGTTAAATAATGTACGCCAATCAGCATTTATCAAGTCAGCGCCTGGTTGGGCTATTGATCCTAAAAGACCCTGTACATACTGGGATTGAATACCATTTTCCTTACAAGCTGCTTTTAAATCCTTAATTATTTTGTACGGCATTGGGGTATACTGAGGAGCTGGAGGATTGCCGGCTTGTATGATAGGATAAAGGGAGGCAGCTGCAAGGGTGTCTTCATCTATTTCTCCTTCATAAAAGGCTTGTTGAATGGCTTTTACAACACACACCCCACCTCGGGGGGGGGGGTGGAGGACACGGGGGCTCTACATTTAAGGAAGTGGATTGAATGGAGGGAGGCTCCCGTACTGATTTATGATCATCGGGAGCAGAAGGTTGAAGGATAGAAAAGTTATCATAACTTGGCGGGGGAGATTCAAACACACTCCCTGCTTCTATTTTATAATGGACTTTTAAAGCCTCCATAATTTTCCTCCAAGTGACCAAAATGCCAATAGGTGCACGAGGAGGATTATGGAGATATTCACCAATTTTTTGCCAATTGGAAATTTTTAAGGACCCTCTCTCTGGATAATTGGGACAATGTTGCCACACATAAGCCAATAATGTAGCAATAGGTTTCTTTTTTATGGGAGAGCCCTTTAAATTAGCAGAGTATTTAGAAGAAGAAGCGACTAGCTCTCTCAATTCCTTCAGATGCTGCGTCTGCTGTTGAGACAAGCCTCCACCCATACTTACTAAAGTCGAGATCGTCTTTCAGATCCGATGATGTGCAATTCGCTCAGGCGCCTGGCGATGCACAGCTCCCACCGAGCTGATAAGATATGGGCGTGTCGCTGCGTATCCCCCTTAGGGAATCATGTCGGGGTCACCAGAATGCGGTATCTGCTATCCCGCATCAGATGGGTGCCTCATGAGAGGGAGCGAAGGAGGAAGAAACGACAAGAGATGAGGTTTCTCGGGATGAGTGCGCCCCGAATGTCTTGGCACGCGCTCTTTTATTATGCTTCTTCACAGGGGGGTGAAATATTTCAGAGCCCAAGTCAAACAGGGTATTCAAGATTTACAATGGTTCAGGTCAGTTAAGATACCAGGTTAAACAGGATGCGCGTGATTTACAATAGTTCAGGTCAGTTAGGATACCAGGTTAACAGGATGTGTGTGATTTACAACAGTTCAAGTCAGTTAGGATATCATTCTGTATTGACAGTTGTTTATCTCCCCGTCCCTTCTACGTGCCTGGCAAAGATCACTGAAGAGACAGAAATCTAATGTTTACACGTGAATGATACATTGTTGCAATGCTTGAATGATACATAGTTGCACTGATACATAGTTGCAATCACATGAATGATACATAGTTACAACAATCTTTGCTATCTTATTACTAGCTTTTGCATTTTCTGATAGGAAAATGAAGATAAAAATGTTGCTTCCCTCATTATCTCTGCAATATTTTGGCCTAGTTGCATAATTTTTATTAGGGATTGATCTAATTTGTCTTTGTACCAGTGCCTTACTAGCAATTTTAGGAATGGATCATGAAGAACTCAGATTCATAAATTCATATCTCCAACCACATTGATCATTAGCACTGACAAAAGGAAACAGGGTATATCAACTTACAGAATTTATTACCATAAATGTAGAGAGGATCACTATCTTTCAGAGTGAATTACTGAAATGCATGAAGTAGGATTTGCATTAGTACTATGAGATATGACTACAGTTCTTAGTTCACATATTATATTAGACATGATTTCTGAATATGGTTTGTTGAACAACTCATAGTTATTTATTTACTTGCAAATATGTAAGGGCACACAGAGTTACCAAATGAAATAAATATTTTTGTATATCATGCTATGCCAGGAATAAGCTAAGTATTTTATTCCTTAGCATGATGACTAAAAGTCAGCCTCTGATAACTCAGTTGCTGATCGTTGAGTTCTGAGTTGCAGAATTCAAAAATACTTTTTTGACCATAGCTGGGAAAACATTGATAATTACACAGACCTTTCATTTGATCCATCAAAACTGGTGCAATTTAAATTTGAGGAATGAAAAGGTTGTTCAAATATGACACTATAAGAATCCAAGAGAAAGAGAAATTGTTTCCAGGTATTCAGATTCTACCTTTCTTTTTTCTAGAATTCTGCATTGATCATTTGAAATACTATATATTAAGACTTAATATACTTAAAATACTATGTATATTAAGACTTCATATAAAATGTAAAGAACAGGTAAATTGTTAATATGTATTGAAACCACCTTCTTTGTTTTGCTACTGATTTTGGATATTGTACTGAAACACACGTTGCAAAGCAATTCATTGTACATGTTGGAGAATATGGTTTTGTGATTGGGTTGTGAAGTTGCATCCTCTTTTTCAATAATGCTTGTATTAAATAATGCTTGCATCTAACAGCTTTTATATTTCATTAGTTTTAGGTTGTCTATTAAATAGCTGACTAGTTTTAGTATAATTATCCTGTATAGTGGATTACATTAAAATAGTTCATCATACATTTATGGTATTTGGAGCATAGATTAAGAGATTATGATTTGTAATATATGATTGCATTTTTAATAGTTGTGGAGCAGACAAAGAATGTTTTCAATAGAAAGAAAAGTCATTTATTTGCTTTACATTAGCTATTGCTAGATGTTAAAGATAATACCCACAATATTTTAGGAATTCCTTCAGATGTTCCATGTAGCATATTGGCAAGGGAAAAAAGTATTGTCTGACAACATAGGCGCTCTATATTTCATCTTTAAATCTCTTTATTTTTAAGTCCCCAATGAGAAAGTCTCATCTACACAGAAGGATTTATTTTGCATGTATGTTATTTATAACAGCAGATCAAGCAGGAACTGTTGGCCACTCAAGGACATGCAACTAAGGCAAAATATCAGCAGATAGCCAGAATCTTCAAAGACGAAGTCAGGACAGCAAAGGCTCAGAACGAACAAAGACTTGCAACAAAAGTCAAAGATAATTTTAAAAAGTTGCTTCCAACATATAAATAACAAGAAAAAAATCAAGGAAACAGTCGGTCCACTAAAGAGAAAAGATGGCAAGGAAGTAACAGGCAACAGAGAGAAAGCAGAACTGCTTAACTTATTCTTTGCATCCATCTTCACACAAAAAGAAACTATAGCACAACCCACCAAAAACATAACTGTAAAAGACAGTTATCTTCCTTCCTTCCTTCCTTCCTTCCTTCCTTCCTTCCTTCCTTCCTTCCTTCCTTCCTTCCTTCCTTCTTTCCTTCCTTCCTTCCTTCCTTCCTCCCTCCCTCCCTCCCTCCCTCCCTCCCTCCCATCCATCTATCCATCCATCTTGTATAGCTGCTCATTTCATGATAATGAATCTGGATGGGTGTACAAACAATAAAACATACAAGAAAAAAAATCCAAACAATAAATGTCCAGGGTCTCAAAAATCATTCCAATCACAAAAAAATAATTTAAAAAGTCAATCAGTGAACTTGTTATTCAGTTGTGTGGCCCAAATGCCAGAGGGCACACTCAGTTTTAAATGCTGATCGGGCCGTGGCCATTTGGATCCCTTTAGATACTCCTTGAACAAAAGGAAACTCAACTCACATAAAGTAAATGATGAATGATGAACTGATCTAGAATTTAGTAAAATGGAACCAATAAAATATTTATTGCATGGAAGGCATTTCATTACTATGATGAATGTGGTAACTACATATTTTATGCTTATTTAAGTATGCTACAGATAGCGAGGACTAAATTGTTTTAATTACTAAAACCAAAAAAGAATAAGGGTGCTGACAATCTATATAGTACTAACAAATGTTTTTTCCATAACCTTTAACTGGACAAAACGATGCATTACTGTTGTGGTTAGCTGGCAGCAGAAGGCTGAGGAGAGCGAGGACTCAGATGAGGGGGCAGGATCATTAGGGAGTGGACTGTTGCCTTCAGAGATTGTGAGGGCTGGCAGCAGCGATGAGGAGATTCCCGAGGAGCCTGTGCCAAGTGCACATGCATGCAGCGTTGCTCTCAGGAAAGAGCAGTTGCGACTCGGGAGTAAGGCTGCAAGGTAATGGCCCCTCCTTCAAGAAGATAAAAGGTAGCTGTGCAGTGAACGTTCCTTGTAGGAAGCAAAGATGTTTTGAAACTCAGCTTCGTGGACATTATAGTTGGTATTTGAAGACTGTTGTAAACTTTCTTATCTGTTGATTTTTGGCAGTCTTGCAAAAACTTGGCAAGGCTCTTTCTTGTCGGAGCTAATTTGTTGGAAGCAGCCTTTTATCTGTGAAGAAACAGAATTCTTAGCTGAAACATTAAAAGGTTGTGCTGCTGCCTTTGTCTTGTGTTTGCTCTCTTCGAACCAGGTTTGGGTCACAGCAATCACAGAGCAACAATTTTTGAACCAAGGTATCTCAAAAGGGCTAATTTACAGAATGTATCTAGATCTGGGACCCATGAGTCCCATGGAATTGAACTTTGACAAATTTTATAAAACAGTTCTATGACATACAAAATGTTATAGAATATAGAACATTCAACATGGGCTGATACCTGTCTGAATGTATCTAAAATTTTCCAATGAAGGCAGTACATTATATGTTTTGTCATTGTTGAAGGCATTGGGGAAATCTGCCAAGGAAATATCTCTGAAAGGTTGACTCAGCAGGTCACCAGTTGTTTAGAATATTGCATTAATTTCAAAAAGTGATTGATCAACTAACAGATCCCACACACACACCCTTCTTCTCCCTCCCCATTTTTAATTGGATCATAATGTTTGGTTTGTTTTAATTTATGTTGTGTGTATATGTTGTATGTGTATAGATGAGAGAGAGAGAGATAGGTAGAGAGAGAGAGAGAGAGAGAGAGATCATTTATGATTGTAAGCCACCCAGAGCTCTTCTGTGATAAGATGGGCAGCCAATGAATTTTGTAAATAAATAAATAAAACCATTACCTATCAATTACTAAATAATATAGAAATTGATTTTGAGTCAGGTATTTCAAACAATATGAGACACTTATCATTTTTTATTCAGACAGGAGTGACAAATATTGGTGATATAGTTCCAAGTTTCTGCACACTTATTAGTTTAGAAGTAAATTAACTGAAGCTATTTATTGAATGCCAAGAATTCTTTAAACATTCATTATCACCTGTCCTGCACAATTTCATTTTTCTTTATATATTTCCTCTTCATATATAAATAGTCATATTTTCATACATAATTACCCAAATATGGAAATTTCAAAAGCATTTTATTTCAAGGCTGAGATAGGGAATATTTTATTAATGAATTATGATGTGGGCAGTAATGTAGATAAATGATTCTTATTGTTTCTTTGTGAACATTTGTAGTCATTGTAGTCGTTTTTACTAACATATCATTAAAGCACAGAATTATAATGAACATTAAATAAAATTAATTTACTTGTAAAAATGTAACTCTTAAAAAAAGATCAAGAAAAAAAGTAGAAGTCTAATTGACTTTAAAAACAAGCCCCTCCTGAATATTGCACTGATGAAGGATTTGTAGAAACAAAGCAGCATGTAGTAATTTTCATCAGTCTTGTTTTTTCTTACCTTAGCATCAACGAGATCCTCGGCTGAATGAAATTTTATTTCCATTCTTTGATCCTAAAAGAGCGATGCAGATAATTGAAATATATGAACCAGATGAAGATTTGAAAAAGAAAGGTAAAAAGAAGATGTGGATGTCAATCATTTCTGTTAAAAAGTTCAACTTGCTTGTTGTCAGTACATCCTATGTACTCAGTACATAGCCATCTTAACTGTTGTTTCATTGGAGATAACATTGTAAAATGAGGACCCAGATTGTTGGAACAATATGCTTATATTTCAAACTGCTCATAGAGTGCTGTAAAGCACTGTAGAATGGTGTATGAGCTATTGCTATACTTCAGGGTGTTTGCGTGGACTTCAATTCCCCAACCAGCCACATGTCTTGAAGTTGCCAAGGTTGAGAAACACAATATACTTTGTCCATCTTTCAAAAGTGTCTGTGATGCATTCAATTAGGCTATTGTTTTGCTGCCTGCACTGACTGTCGGTATACTGTGTTTCCAATCTCCATATAAAGTGCTGGTCTAGCTCTAACCTTTAAAGTTCTCAATGGCTTGTGATGCTAAACAGTAGTTTCATCCTGTATTGCAGATAACCCTCTTAAGCAAAGGAATAGATTGATTTGATTTCCAAACTGTCTTTTATTTCTATAACTGATCAAACATGTCTTGGCTAGGGGTTTTTTCCTTAAAAGTAGAGGCAAATGGAGATGGACCGGTTCGTCCCATAATCCTGGGGCGTCCTATATGTATCTTGCCTCTTTAAATGGGAAATCTGTTTTTGAGTAACTCTCTTTTAGAATCTGGTTCTATTTCAAGGAAAGGCTGGGTACCCTTTATAACACAACCAGGAATCAAAAAACCCTCTGCTTGTCTTCCTCATCAAATTGCCATCTCAGATTCGCGGAATGAACAAGGAGCCCAACTTTAGAATAATGATAAAGCCTGCATTCTAACATTGTGTATTGTTCATTTCAGGTGCCATGTCAAGTGATGGGTTTTGCAGGTACTTAATGTCAGATGAGAATGCTCCTGTCTTCCTAGACCGTTTAGAGCTCTATCAAGAAATGGAACACCCTCTGGCTCACTATTTTATTAGTTCTTCCCACAACACATATCTCACAGGAAGGCAGTTTGGTGGAAAGTCATCAGTAGAGATGTACAGACAAGTCCTCTTGGCTGGATGCAGGTGAGATGTGCTTGATGGTGGCTTAAGTGAATATTATCAAGGGAGGCTAAAATTCTTAATTCAATAAATTTAATTTGCCATTGGATTTGATGGGTGAGGGAATCTGCATGCCTATATGTATAAGTATATGTCTGTAAACATACACGCATATTTAACAAACTCAGTATAAATATTGAAAACCTATTAATAGGGTTTCTAAAAATATGTCTCAATATCTTGAAAGAAATTATGGGACAAAAAAAGCACAATAAAGATTGGGTTTTTTTAAAAAAGCAATCTGAATACTGATTCCTTTGATTACAGATTGCCAGCAAATAATAAGTTATAATGGGGTAACATGTATTTCATCTTTGTACATATAAACTATTTTAATTTCTGCAGAAGTAAGTCTGATGAAATTGCAAGTCCAGCTAAGAAAATAGATTTGCATTTCTTAATCCTTTTCTTTCAGATGATGTGCAAAATTATAGCATATTTAAAATGAGTGTTTACCAATTAAAGTGGAACTATATTGTTCTTGACTGCTGTGACTACTCTCTTCCATCTTTCTTTCTCTTTGACTTCTAGGTGTATTGAACTTGACTGCTGGGATGGAAAAGGTGAAGATCAAGAACCAATAATAACACACGGAAAGGCCATGTGTACAGATATTCTTTTCAAGGTAACCATTTCCTACGTGATTTTTATTTTCTTGTAGAATTGCCCTAGATTCAGCTGCAAACATTCCCTTCAACATTTTTTTTTTAAATCCAGGCTAAATTTTCTCTTGCTCCCCCATGATAACATTGCTCATGTTTGAAATATTATTTGTTCTACAGTGTAAAATTCATTGCGGTTCTGTTAGGTTTGACATTATTCTTGCTTGTCAATGAAAAAGGAAGATAAAAACATCTTCTACAAATAAGAAATATTTAGCCTAGGTAGGCCAATATGGATCAAAACATTAGTGACATGCCATCATCTGCTTTCTCCATATTTCATATTGAATATTCAGATGTCTTGCCTCTTGACACTTATTTCAACATTGGTGGTAGTATATTTCCATACTGTATTTGAGAGCAACAATTGCTTATGTAGCAGAAGGCAGGCATTAAATCCAGTAGTGGTGTGAAAGCTCAGTAAAGCTCTGGGAGATCCACCATGGTCTTCTGGCATCTTTTATCTGATATGGATACTTTCCCTGGCCTAATGACAGGGCTGGCCTGAACACCATACCTCAACCACGTTCAGAAATATGGAGAATTTTGTGAAACATGACACCCAGTTTTTATGATGCAGAGCACCAGTGAAAAGATTAAGCTCTTACTTTCTCTCTAAACGTTTGTACTATATGTGGACGTTCATGTTGAATGAGGCATTTCTCCTGTTTTTTGCTACGCTCAAGAATGCAGCTGAATTTATTTTGCAATGTACACAAAACTACTTTGCTGTATTTTTAAAGGATGTGATTCAAGCCATTAAGGAAACAGCCTTTGTAACATCTGAATATCCTGTCATCTTGTCCTTTGAAAATCACTGCAGGTATGTTATGAAGTGATAAAGATCTTTTATACTGTATTTAATTGGTGAAGAGAAAGGGAATTTATGTTAAAATTCGAAGAAGGAACACAATTACTAATAAAGTAGTTCTAGTCACTGATAAATTTGAACTCACTCTTAACTTTTTTCTGTCATTAAAAAAGGTTGTGTAACTTGTTTTACCATATAATTGTGAACTGTATAAAACATATAACTTTTAAATTGTAATGTGATAAAAATCTAATGCAGTTGAAAGTCATTACATATTTTAATTTCTGTTCAGTTTTATATTTTTGATTGATTAACCATACTACTTCTTTTCCAGCAAATACCAACAATACAAAATGTCAAAATACTGTGAAGATATTTTTGGAGATCTTCTCTTAAAGCATCCACTAGAAACACATTCAGTAAGAGTCTCTTCCAACTGTTATGTTTAAGTATTCTTGTGGAAATGTTTGGAAATTTGATGGTAAGAATGATACACTCACAGTGACTGGGTAACATATCATTTGGCATGAGAGAGACTTTGAATTCTATTGCTGGTGGGTTTTTTTTTGGCAGAGCTCAGAGTTTCTGATTTTCTGATCAGATTTCAGGTGACATCTACTGTTTCATAACCCAAACTCCTTTGCTTTGTCAGCATTTCATATTTGAAACTCATCATTCCTAGATATTTATAGAAGCCCTCGTTATAAAAAAGTGCTTCAGGGAATACCTATTTTTACGCGTGTTTTTCAATTATCAGTGGTATTTTAAAGCAGACTATCTTTTCCTGTGTAATGTTCAAAACCCAGGGCAAGCATGTCCTCTGTATGTTTTCACTGGTAGTTATTGTAAGTTTATCCTTTCTCGTAGACCTTAATAAATCTTTCTAGTTTGATTTTTTCCAAATTTCTCACTTTTCCCATCTTAAAAGTATTCTGTTCTGTTTTTCCAATGCTTTGTAATTTTTTAGAAGGGCAAATTTCATTTACATTTCATACATTTTTGCATATTTGGCCTCATATATGCAGTTTTGTTCATTGTTTAATATGTTGTCACATATTCACACACATTTTTAAGGCATTCGGTTATAGCATCAACGAAAATAAACAGCAAAAAATGCCTTATTTTCACCTCTTTAAGTGTTCACTTGTGGGAATGCCTGTGATTGATCCACATGATACTTAACTGCTAAAATCTCTGGCACTTAGCGAAGACTGGATGCAACCTAATCCAAAAAAAATCCCAAAGTTTTTATTTTATTTATGCATTTTTAATTCAAAGCAGTTTTATTTTAGTTAGTCATCTGGAAAACTGCTAGGGTGTACCTGAGATCTGAAGTATAATAAACCTAAGTTGTCAAATGCAAGAAGATAATTTCCTAGGTGTCTTACAATATCCAGTTTTAAAGGGAGAAATGTATTTCTAACAGGCATTCTGCAAGTCACAAATGACTGTTCTTCCTTTAGGTGTCTCCATGTGTGCATAATTGCCACCACCATAATAATTGTGAGGAAAGCAGGAACAAAAGGCAGCAGGGAGTGTATTTCCTAGTTATGCCCTTTTTTTTGCCTTTCAGCTCGAACCAGGAAGGTCCTTGCCTGCTCCAAATGATCTAAGAAAAAAGATTCTTATTAAAAACAAAAGGTTGAAACCAGAGGTGGAAAAAAGTAAGTCAAGTGCATTTAAAACACATATAAAACGAAAAAGCACTACTGCTTAAATTGTGCACTGGTAACCTCCATTGTTTTCTAATAATAGCACTTCGCTGCACTGCGAACTATTTGTGAAATCTTGAAAGGGCATCTTTCAGAGAATCCTACATTTTAGGGTCAAAAGTTTTTGCTTTTACCTTACTATCACTAGATGTATTGAGGTGTCTTTGCTTTTAGTAAATGTGATCATTATGCTTATTGGCAAGGTTGAAAGTTAGAATCCCAATTCCTCTAGAGGAAAGTTGCTGTAGCCTATTTGTATATTTATAAAATGTATATGCCTGCCCATCTTACATATACAACACTCATTGGCGAAAATCCAATTTACTTTAGTGCACTAAATTAAAACTTCCATAAACAAAGCAAACACTCTGGACACTTATTTCAACATTGGTGGTAGGGTATTTCTGTACTGTATTTGATAGCAACAATTGCTTATGTAGCAGAAGGCAGGCATTATATCCAGTAGTGGTGTTGAAAGCTCAGTAAAGCTCTGGGAGATCCACCATGGTCTTCTGGCATCTTTTATCTGAGATGGCTGCTTTCCCTGGCCTAATGACAGGGCTGGCCTGAACACCCCGACATAATAATAATAATACAGTGTTCTGTCCTAGGCCTCCCCCAAAAGCACTAAGTCAATTCTGAGTCCCGACAAAAACCTCTTTTATTATATTAATGTGAATTTTTTTCATTCAGTCAGCTAATGACTTAGCAAACAGTCTTGTGAAGATATACTAATTAGCTCAGACCTTTATCAGTCCTGGAACTCTGCCTGGTAAAATTCCACACTCAGTGCTGACAGGGAAGGGCTGGGTTATACAGACAAATCTTCACAAGGCTGGAATGAACGAATGAGCGAGTTGTTTCCTGCAAAAGCCCCCTCCCTTTTGCTTCTCTTTTAATCCTGATAAGAGGGGCCATTCATCGTCCACCTGTGGTCTTACTCCCACATTGACCTGAGTTCTTAATTGTGTCTTCCTTTTGGCAGTTCTGCGCATGCGCAGGCTGGGAACCGGTTCCAGCTTTCCTGCCTCATTACTGTCTGAGCCCGAAGGCAGCTGATGACTGCCAGCCTGCCCTGGCCCCATCTCTGTCTCTGATGTAGAGCCCTCATCCAAGCCTTCCTCAGCCTTCCTCTCCATGAATGGCCTGGGCTGCTCCCCAGCCTCCTCACTACTGTCCGACTCTGCTGCCAGTTCTGCCAGCCGCCGGCAGGCCATAACATACAGAAACTGAAATAACAAACTCAAACCACAAACCATACTTATACTGAACTCATCTAGCATCTTGGCCTGACATCTGAGGAAAAGCCAAGTCTTTTTTGGAGGACAAAAGAGCCTCCAGTTCTTAGGGGAACGCTGCTCCATAGGATAGGTGCCATCACAAAAAAAGCATATCTCTAGGCCTGTAAGAAAACACTGACCTTCTAATACTGTAAGATGAGTTGGCCATTCAGTTAACTCATTGTCAACTTTTAAAATAAAGTGTGAAAAATAGTCATGTCACTTTTTTAGCGCCATTGTAACTTTGAACAATCATTAAACAAATAGTTCAAGGACTACCCGTACTCTATGTTTGCAGTTCTTACACTAAAGCTTATCAATGGGTCTTTGCAACAAAGGGCTTTGTTTCTCAGCCAACTGTCTCAGGTTTGGGCTGAGAGAACCTATTGCAGGTTTGAGCTGAGAAAAAGTGAGTGACCCAAGGCCACCTAGCTGGATTTCATGCCTGAGAGAGGAGTAGAATTTTCTGCCTCTAGTCTATAGTAAGTCATTATGTTTTGTAGAAGGATTGCAATCCTGCACACCTGTGAATTGGCTATACTGATTATAACATTAATTAAAACCAGCTAAGTTTATTAATACTCCTCTTGACCTTTGATTCTTAGGATGACCCCAATTTATAGGTATAAAAGTCATTTTGACAATAAAAACATACATCTCAGGGGTGTCTCACTCAATTTCATTGAGGGCTGCATCAAGGCTGTGGTTGACCTCGGGGGGGATGGGTGGGCATGGCTGACTGGGTGGGTGTGGCCAACTGGATGGCGTGGCCAGCTTGACGCCACTCCCCAAACTTCTGGCATGTTTCCTCTTTTCATTGGGTAGACCGGGCCAAAGCCATGCTGGCCAATGTTTCCTCTTTGCAATGGATAGACGGGACTGAAGCGACGTGGGTTGGCCCCTTACATTTTGTAGGATCCAGCCCGCAGGCCTTGTGTTTGACACCCCTGCTATATCTGGTTTCTGCCATTAGGGAATTGCTATGTCTGTGCAATGCTATCAAGCAAAAAATAATACAATTATATGTCACAGGACCTTGTAACCCAGGTAAGAAGGGATCATATTGCCATACACATCCATTTCTTCTTGTATATGTATATTTTTGTGATTAGTCATGTGGCAGTAATTTTGAATGCAGTAACATACAATATTATTCCAATACCAGTAATGAGAAATATTGATTCTGTTATGGAATACATTGGAATTCAGTTCTTAGGCAATCCTTCTAAACCAAGCCTTACCTGAATTATTTTCCATAATTAGATCATAAAATTGTGGGTTGTTTTTTTTTTTTGTATGGATGTGTACACATGTTTCTTTTAAATAGAACAGCTTGAAACTTTGAAAAGTATGATGGAAGCTGGTGAAACGGCTGCTCCTGTCAGCATCTTGGAAGATGATAATGAAGAGGAGATAGAATGTGGTAAAGTGATTTTTTTTTTTAAACTTGTCATATTTTTCAGTTTGTCTTGCTGATATTTGCAATGTATCAGGTGATACCATGCTAGATTTGTGGCCTTAGAATGAATAGGGAATGATAGCCCCTTTATGACTTGTAGATTCCAATTGCCAGAATTCCTGAGCCAGCATAGGACAGCTGGTTCAGGAATTCTGGGAGTTGACACCCACAAGTCATAAAAGGGTCACCATTCCCCATCCCGGCCTTAGAATGAGCCCTTTAACTTGACAGCTTATATTTATTGTTTTCTTATAGCAGTCACTTATACATTTATCTTTGGGTTCTGAATTTAAGATTATGTGCTGGAAGTACAGGCTGTAATAAGGGTCAACATCTGTAACACAGGCATCATACCCCAGTGCCTCCCAAAGCTTTTTCTGTAGCCCTTGATCCCCTTCTCGGCTTCATGTTTGATAAATTACAACTGAACATAGTGGTTTTCAAGCTAGATAGGTTGAGAGCAGATGAATTGAAGGGAGGGAAACTGTTTGTGAAAAATAAGGAATTGGCTTTAAAGTAAGTTATGAATGGGACAACTGAAATTTAACATTAGAAAACAAAATAAAACTGGGATTCATCCAGTTGCCAAGCCCTTAGTGAACAGTATACCATCTGTCCTCCTGTGAATTATTCTCTACCTCCTTGTCATCTATCAGTTAGCAAACTAATTATGGGTAGTTAATATATGAAGAGCTATGGGAGAAATGAACCTTTAATACAGAAGGTGAAATCATGTTTTAACTGTCATTGGATTAGAATGCACGAAGTGGAATATGATCTCCCTTAATGAAAGCTAATAGTTAAGGAACCTTTCTGTTGCCTTTAGTTTGATATTTTTTGGTTTACTCCTTGGTTTTCTTTTGTTTTTTGTTTTGGTAGTTTTTTGATCATTTTATTCCCTTTTGTACTTTATTGCTACACAGGGGAGCAAGAAGAGGAAGCACATCCAGAGTATAAATTTGGAAGTGAGCTTTCTGCAGATGACTTGAGCCAAAAAGAATCTGTAGCTAACCACATTAAAAAGGTAAGGCACCTTTTTCCACATATATGTAGTTAAAAGGGTAGAGACAGCCAACAGAACAAGACCCACAATACACACTGTAAATTTAAATGTGTATGACATTTCAGAACTTAATTTTAAATAACAAGCAGTGTAAATTTATCCAAGTTATATTATATTCTGATATATCAGGAGTTGGTCCCCAGAAAATACCATGCAGAGCATCCTGAATCATAAGTTACCTATTATTGTTTCTCAATAAAAGGCTGCATGTCAGTACCAGAAGATATTATACATATAATTTGAATTAAAGTTACAAAGGCAAGACGTGGTCTTTCTTCTTTGATAGTTGCTGTGGTGAAGGAGTAAAATGCTAGGAGTTTATTGTCTTTTGAGTCGGGAATAATTTCTCACTGATATTGGGAGTAGTAAAAAGCATGGAATGGGACCACTCACCTTTGTCTCTGGTGAGTTGGTGGTGAGTTGATCATAGCATGTTGGCTGTGGCAAGTTGTTCTAGACCCTAAAAAGCAAGTGTCTGAAAAATAGCAAAAGAAACAATCTAAAGGGCCAAATTTGAGTTAATAATAGGAGACTATATAGAAGACTGGAAGAAAGAAGAAGTAATAATTCTGTCTGAGACTGGGACAGCTTCCTCTTTCCTCTTCCATATCAGGACCAGAGATCCTTTGTTAACAGAACATTCCATGGGGTATCTTATTTTTTTTTCCTTGTAGAATGCTCTTTGTTAACAGTATTCCAACACAAACACATCAAATTCTGCTTGCCCAGGAAAACATTTTAATTCTGAACTACTTTATAACTTTGCTCCTGCTAGAATTCTGGCGTCTTCCTTCTTATATAGATGTTTTCTGAGTTTTATCTGGGGAGCTGTCCAAGCAGAATATTTTCTTGTTGCCAGCTGGCTTTTTTCCAGCTTTTTTTTTTTTTTTTAAACCCTCTTGGGTTGCTGGTTCAAAAGTTCTGATATCTCAGTTGCTTTTTCTTGTTTCCTTTGGAATTTAAACTTTGATATAATCCCCCTTATGTCATAGTATATTTCTAGTTACTTAATGAGCTACTTCCCTCCATTTAGTCACTATGTGTTTCATTGTAATCTGGGCTGACTGGTCCAATTATGTGGTAGGTAAGCAAAAAAGCATCTTGCAGTGTTACCTCAGGTGTTTCACTGTTAATATCAAAGATAGAATTGTATGTATTTTCAATATCCATTTACTCAAAGTGCAGAACTCAATATTGAACAGTTTTAGAATCATGAAAATTGATTACATGGGGTATGAATTCAGTAAATCAGTTCCCTGAGCAAACAAGATTCCCTCACCCACCCAGTAACAGGTGTTTTAAAGTAATCACTGAGCAACTTTAGTTCATTTGTTTCAAATCCATTATCCAGACTGGACTCCTAACCACATTATAACTCCTGATCAAGGACTTCCTTTTTCCCCCCTCCTTTCTGATCAGAAGGTCTTCGGTCTTCAACCATGCTGTTTTTCTATAGAAACGGAAACTGCAGACAAACAATGGAAAGGATATATTTAACAGACCTGCCCAAAGTATTCCTTCTCTTCGCATTTGAGTTTTGAGTGTGTGATTTTGCAACCACTTTGGATAATATCTATATTTTTCCCCATATAGGCTGTGGACGATTCTGAACAAGAAAACAATAAAAAGGTGACCCATGAGATATTTTTCATAGCTTCTGCATTTTTAGTTTTCTGTTTTTAATAAAACTGCTTTGTAAACTGTATTTTTAATGTGCTGCATCATTGCCTCTTTATTTAGCTAGTATTAAGGATCCAGTATCTTTTTCTTTAGAGAGTAGACGAACTTGTAACAACTACCCTTACCTGCATTCCAACATAAAAGGTGCCTGGATGATGGAAGGCCTGCATGAGTTTCAGCTATTTAGGCTTCTACCTAGACATACAGCAATCAGTCAATCTGGCTCCCCTTTCATTTCTCCATGTTCCTTTCTTCTTTTGCGTTATTTTTCTTTTCCTTTGGGTGGGATTGCATGCAAAATGTTCTTCTGAAAATGTTTCACTTGGATCTCTTCCCCCCCCCCCCCCCAAATATTTCCCTCTTCTCCATATTTGTCTTCTCTTCCAACATTTTGACTCCTGGGCTTATTTCTCCCCCTCTTTTATGGAGTGGTGCCTGTTTTACAGAGATGGATGAGTTTACAACTCTGGCGTCCTTTAACTAGCCTAGTAATAGGCCAGCATTATTGTCCTTGTTTTGTAAGAAAACACTGACCTTCTGCGGTCTGGATTTGTATCACTTCAAGGGACATAAAGGCATGCAGATACCTGATTGTGAACCAGGAGAAGTAGCTGGAAAAACTTCGATATAAAAATGTGAAAGCTTGCTTTTTCATTGTATATTTCACCTATCTAGAAGAATATGGGCAGATGAACAGATTTCAGTTTGTTTTATGAGCTTTGATCACTATCTGTTCCCTTGCAATAAAAATATCACATGTATGTAATTATTCTTCTGACAGAGGATAGAGCTCATTTGCTACTCATTTATTATCTCTGGGCAACTATAAAAATATTCAATAGCAACTTTATGATATTTTTTGAAAATATATTTTATTAAGGAAAGGAAGGCAATGTTTTAGACTATTAAAATTGTAATTGGGGGAGGGAGAGTGAATTGGAGACAAATTTTTTGCTGCTTTATCTGAAGAACATAAGAAAAAGCTTCTAAATTGTTTCCATCTTTGAATTATGAAATGGGCGTAAACAGTATTTATTGATGATTAAATTTATATAGTTGCTGATCTATATACAGTATGCCATGGTTCAGGACATCTTACAAAATTAAAGTTGTCTATGGAGATTGCCTTCTATTTTTTGCTAGCAATTAACTTTAATTGGATCAGTCAATTGGATTCAGATGTACTGATTCATATGAGGAAATCAATGCCTATCTTCTGAGTTTCTCTCATTCCTTGCATGATTTAAAAAAAATGAAGTCAAGTTACATCACCTCTTGAATATGCAAAAGAATCAGCTCCTCCTGGATGATTACATAACCTGAACATTTCTGCAAATACTTATGCAAACATCTGTAAAGTTATATTTGCGAGTTGCTAAAATTCTGGATTTCAACCTGCGTAAGCCAAGATATGAAGCTTTGTATATTACATTGTAATATACCTACAATTGAGCTGTGGTGGTGCCGTGGTTAGAATACTTAGGCTGCCTGCTGGCTGCCTACAATTTGGCAGATCGAATCTCACTAGGCTCAAGGCTGGCTCAGCCTTCCATCCTTCCGAGGTGGGTAAAATATGGACCCAGATTGTTGGGGGCAATAGGCTAACTCTGTAAACTGCTTAGAGAGGGCTGTAAAAGCACTGTGAATCGGTATAGAAATCTTAGTGCTATTGCTAATATAAGCTAGATATTGACACTGCTTCTGTTCTTGCTGTGTTAATATCTTGCTTATACCCGCTCTACCCATTGTTTGGAATTCTGCTATATAAATCCAGCTATACTTTCATGAATGGAGAAAGTGTTCTCTTTCATTATCATAGGAAGCAAACGGTAATTGTTCTTCAGAATATAGAGTAATAACTCTTGGGAGAGTGAAAGTAGAACCTCCTCTACTATTTTGGTAGTAAAAAGCCACTATTATATAGATTTCTTTGGATACATACAGAATCTCTGAAATATCTGGAGAATTCTGAGAGTTGAAGTCCTCACACTTGGGAGACTTGAAGAAGCTTGCTGAAGAAGGCTGTCTTAGACGAAGCATAGTGCATGTGCCCTTCTATTTCTCTTTGTTCAAGCTGGTTGAAGATGGAAAGTGGTAGATCATGGTTTCTGTGCTTTTCTCTATTCCCCTAATCTGAAGAGGAGGAGGAGGGGGAGAAGGAAAAGAGGATGTGGCCACCATTGGATGCCAGGGGTAATAGTTTTAAAGAATGAGCCAGAAAAGAATGGCCAGCGTTCCATATTCTTGGCTGGAAGAAAGCATTGTCTTATGGGAAAGCATGTGCTTCCCTGGAATATGTGCCTGAGTAGCAATGTCCTGCTGCATAAATAGAGGCAAAATTGCAGAGGACATTCCAGTTTAAGCCTGTTTCGGTATTTCTGAGGCTTCACTAGTTTTTTCTTCTCCTAATTAAAATTAAAAGTAGACTTTTAATCAAATGCCGATCTGCGTTTTAAAAATGCGTCATTAGTTAACATTGTCTCTTTCTTCTCCTGAGAGTTATGCTCCATCTTTTCCTCTTTTTTGCTTTATCAAGCATGTCAAGGATGCATAATAATAAATGTTGCTGATCGTTTAAAAAAAAATCATGTTACCCTACACAATAGTATATTTATTTGAACACTCAACCCATTTTTTTCTTCATTACAGGCAAACATGTGCATGCACTGTCAAATAAATAAATAAATAAAGTAGGGTTCTTCTGTGCGATTCTGTTTCTGGCTGCCTCTTCTTTCCAATCATTCCCACTTGAACTCAGAGATGCTACCACCAATGGATGTGTTTGTTTCAATATACTTTCAGGGCGGGATAACTGCAGAAGATGAACAAGCATGGATGGCTTCTTATAAATATGTCGGTGCCACAACCAATATACACCCGTACTTATCAACATTGATCAACTACGCTCAGCCTGTTAAATTTCAGGGTTTCAGTGTAGCAGAAGGTAACTTGAAAAGATTTTTTAAAAACCGGGTTCCCTTCCCCTCATTGCCATACCAGTAGTTATTTTTACAGGTAATCCTTAATTGAGCCCAAACTTTCTGCTGCTCAAGTGGAACATTTGTTAAGTGAGTTTTGTCCCATTTTACAACCCTTCTTGCTCCTGTTCTTAAGTGAATCATCGCAGTTGTTGAGTTAGTAACATGGTTGTTAAGTGAATATGGCTTCCCCATTGACTTTGCTTGTCAGGAGGTCGCAAAAGGTGACCGCGTGACCCTGGGACACTGCGACCATCATAAACATGAGTCAGTTGCCAAACATCTGAACGTTGATCATATGACTACAGAGATGCTGCAACCGTCATAAGTGTGAAAAAAGTCATGTCACTTTCTTCAGCACTGTTGTAACTTCAAATGGTCACTGTTGTAAGTTGAGGGGCTACCTGTGTTCTTCTTCATTACTGTATATCAGTGATGGCAAACCTTTTTGTTGTGATGTGCTGAAAGTGTGTGTGTGCCAGCACCCACAATGCAATGCACCTAGCCCCTCCACACACACACACATACACATGCAACATTCCCCCTGCCCCCTTTCTTGCACTGTGCATGTGCATGCCTCCCAGCTGATTTTTGGCCTGTTTGAGGCTGTTTTTGCCTTCCCAGAGACTCGGAAGCCTTGGCAGCCTCAGGAGGCCGAAAAATGGGCCTTCTGGAAATACCAACAGTGTCCATTTTTAACCTTTGGAGGGCCTCTGAAGCCCGGGGGAGGATGTTTTCGCCCTCCCAGAGGCTCAAGGGAAGCCTCTGGGGCCTCAGGGGCTGAAAATGGGCCCATTTTGGCCCTTCTGGTATTTCTGGAAGGCCCGTTTTTTCAGCCTCCCAAGGCTGCAGAGGCTTTCCTCGAGCTTCTGGGAGGGCGAAAATGGCCTCAAACAGGCCAAAAATCAGCTGGGAGGTGCGTGCATGCGCAGTGCAGGTAAGTTTGGCTGGGGCTCACGTGCCCACACAAATGGCTCTGCATGCCACTTGTGGCACGTGTGGCATAGGTTTGCTATCATGGCTGTATATTATCTCATTCATGACTTGTAAGGTAACAAGTTTCCTAATGTTTAGTGTTATCCATTCTCCACTTGGGGGCAGCAGATTACAAAGAGAAAGTTAACCAGCATTGGCTCCCATCTAAAAAGAGTTTGCTAGGAACAGATTATTCTTTTGGCTTCATTTTGGTTTCTGCTTTTCTCTCTTCCCTTAAATGTGGCTATCCTAGCTATCTGAAGTTTATTTGCAATGTTTATTCTTTTTCTGACTTAATTTTTTTTTTTTAAATTTCATGCTATTCTATGTTTTGAGGTTAATTAATCATTTCTGCCTCATTTCTTGTCCCAATTAATCTGGCTGTCATTTCTAGGAGATAAAAATTATTATTCCACATGTATACTTTATGTGGATTTCTGTAATTTCTTCACTGAGCATATCTTTATCGTGAAGTTCAATTTCATTTTTTTAATAAACATTTTTTTTTTAATGTAACATTTTAATACTTTCCTGACCAGTTTTTCATTCTGAAAATTTTATAAAGCAGATTTTATGGTTTTCCTTCTAGAACGCAACATTCACTACAACATGTCCTCTTTTAATGAGTCTGTCGGGTTGGGTTATTTGAAGACCCACGCAATTGAATTTGTGAAGTATCCTTGCTCTGAAGCAGCTATAATGAGGCTCTTTAGTCTTAAGCAGCAAGGAGACAATTCTACAACTAACAACACACAGTACCTCAGTAAAACACAGTTTAGTGTGTACTTTGTGAAAAATGCTCATGAATTAAAACATTTAAAAAATTAAGATGTGAAGATAGGGTCATTCTATCTCTTGGTTGTTTGGTTATTCCAATTTTCTTGACTAATAACACAGCTACAATAAACGACAAATGAGTCGGATATACCCAAAGGGAGGCAGAGTGGATTCCAGCAATTACATGCCTCAAATTTTCTGGAACGCTGGATGCCAGATGGTCTCCCTTAACTATCAGACCCCAGGTAAGCAGACTTACCCACTGACTCTAAATCTCAGAGAATGGCAGCTTGAGAAGGAGCTCTCTGCCAGATGCTGTGATTTTTGCTCCTGGCATTGCTGGACAATTCATTCACGTGATTAAATACATCCAGCTAGACAGACAATTATATTGAAACAGTAAAACATATATGCACCATTTTCTGCATGTCTTTGTACATCAGCATAAAACTGTACAACAGATGACGGATGGATGGTTGGATGGATGGATGGATGGGTGATGGATGGGTGAAATTTCTGGGTGTAATTTCTGAATAAAAATATAAGGGACAATACCAGGAACTACATTGTTATGTTATGTTGAGCCAGATAACCTGTTTCTTTTCTTTCTAGCGAGTGCAATAATGGTGATTAACTAGCTAGTACGGAAGCAGTTGCTTCTCCACAAAGCAGAAATTATCACATTAATGTGATATTAATTATTATTAACCTATTAATAGGTTTCACCTTTTTTTTGAGTTAAAGTTGAGTTGGGCTATTGCTTGTTGTTTGCCATGAAAGGCAATAGAAAACACATCCTCATGACTTGGTTCCACCAGAACTTCTATGGGTTAATATTTAGAATCCACTGAAGAATTAGCAAAGTAACCATGCTATCACCATATGGAAGATGGTTTGAGATCTATCAAGTTCTATCACTTATTCTTACTGGAAAATAATTATCAGACATGTAGGGATTGTTAATCCAATATTGTAGTTCATTATGACCAACCATGTCCACTATTGTCCATTGTCTTTCCTATTCTATAGGATGTTACTGTTAACTTAATAAACCCATATCTTCAGAGTGGAGAGACAGATGATAGAAAAGAGGATGCAGTCTTTTAATTACACCTTTTTAGAATTTCTTAATTCACAAATAATGGAAAGAACTGGAACTTACAATGAACATATTTTACATTTTTCTATTGAAGTAGAAAGCATATTTACTTTCAAGGAATGCGTGGGATTAGCATTTTAATTAAACTGACTGGCTATGCAGGATAAATTGTGTTTTTCTTTTAGTTTAAAAAGACTATCCATATAGGTATGGCTCAGTAATAAGATTTAAACTATTTTACCTCTTCGCAGATCTAGCAATGCAATTAAATCTTGGGAAATTTGAGTATAACGGGTCTTGTGGGTAAGTAACAATATTTAACAGCTGCCATTATATAGAACAATATCACTTTTAATTAAGGGCTGTAAATGAAAAATAGGAAAATCAGCCTGGTGTTATATTTTATGAAAGAATCTGGAAGATCGGTCTCTGAAGGGCAGGAAAGGGTGAGGAGTAAGAGAAGAACCACATTTTGCCAATAAAGGGAATTAGTAGAGTTTTATATCTACATTCCAAAAAGCCCAACTTAAAATTTCTAAATTTGCTAGGCAGCTTTGATATTATTATTTTTTTACTCCTGAATAGATTAAATGTTGTTATGAGTAGAAAATCAGAGCAAATTTAGATTTAGAAATCTAAATTTAGATTTAGAAATCTAAATTTAGATTTAGAAATCTAAATTCAGGCAATTTGGAATGTGGAGGCTTTTTCTGTTACTAGTAATTCAATTTCTCGTCTGTTTAAGCAGGCAACCTCTCCCTTTTATTTGGCTAATAGTCCCCATTGTTGCCAGCAGAGGATGATCACCTAAAATGCAAAGATTTAGGATTTGAAGTTCAGATCAGTTTTCCTTGATATTATTATTATTATTATTATTATTATTATTATTATTATTATTATTATTATTATTATTAAGCAGCTTTTGTCTGCAAGATTTATCTGCTATCAATTGCTGTACAAAAGTTGAACTAGTCTTGAATCGCAACAACTCCCAACTAAGTGCTGGCAGAATAACTTGTATAATGCTAGATAGGTGCCACTTGGGCACAAAATTGTTCAATTCACCCCAAAGACGTGCAACTTATCTTGAAGATCAAGTGTCTTTATCATATGACTATATTTTCTGCTGCAGCATTCCCAGGGATGTACGTTTAAAAACCCTAGATATTTTCTTGCGAATAGGACATTTCAGATTTCCTCTGCTATCTTCTATGCCAGTTTATTTATTTAATTGAAACTCGTTGAAAATATGGCTTAAGAGGTTTGTGGTATATAGAATATTAAAACCTTTGAAAAGAAATACAAGGTGCAATATAGCTTTGCCCTTTGTAACTTTTGAAAAGGGCTCCCAAGCCTGAAATATAAGTGGGAAGGACAGAAGAGGTCATGCCGATAATTCTGAGCAACAGTTTTTAATGTAACATTCTTGAAATACATATTTCCCAAATCTGTGCTAATTTCTTCACTGATTAATAAAAAGTTAATGCCCCACCTGTAAAGAATGCAACAGGAGCTGCTCCGAGGGTGATACGATTGCTCTCTAAGTTTGATAAATAATTATGAATCATTAAATAGGTTTCTTCATTGCCTCATTGCAAATTCTGTGTGTATCACTTCGTGGGTGTACATTCTGTTTTCCAAAGGGAAAGATTGTGCATCTTAATATATGGATGTGGTAAAAAATAAGGGAGGAATTGGAAATAATTCTGAATTTGTGAAGAACTGTGGAAATGAACTATGAATTCGGACTCATATTCTTGGCATGAGATTTTTCCTACTGAGTTTAGTATATATACAGCAAATGCATTTTATACATTGTGGGAAGAAAAGGAAAGAAGGAAGAAGGAAAAGAATGACTGTAAACTAACCAGACCAGAAACTGGAACTTATACTGGAACACAATCCTTATAAATATTAAGGAGCTAACTTTTTTCCCTTTTGATGTAGCAGCTGTTTTTGTTGTTATTGTTTATCATTTGCTGTATAACAGAATTCCACAATCAGAAGTTTTCATTGAACTTTTGAATCAGAGCAGGGCAGGTTAGAATCATCCACCTTGCCCAGATTAAAGAAAACATTAGGCCTTGGTCAAAATGGCTAGCCTTCATTTCCATCAAGTCTTTTATGTCCCAAAAAACATTGGGTTTGTGATTATCACTGTCACAATCACAAATGTACTTGTCAACGTGATTATCATTGTCATGGTGAATAGAATTTTTACCAAGTTGGGTTTCTCATCCCCACAAAAAATTCATTTGTCAGTTCCGGTGGCTGGAAACAATTTTACTGCATGCTTTTTTTCATGTTAAAATAGGGAGAGAAAACCAAGTGATCCCAAAATAGATTCTAGTTTTAAAATTCTCTAGCCTAGGAAATAGCCACAGATGACTTATATGGACATGTGGATGTACTGTGAAAGACTCAACCCAACCAAGCAATGTGCTGTCGGAAAAATAGTTACCATATTGAAGTTAAATTGTTCAGCCAAATGTTGAATAGAAAATATTGTCATATGGTTGTTTTGTTTCCCTATATTAGTGTAAATTTGAATGTGTAGGTTGACTTAATAATTTCTTAAAGGAAATGTTTCAGATGGGATGAATTCATGTGATGTGTTATCTCATTCTGATTACCGTAGGTTTTTTTTTTCATTGTTCAGTGAGTAAATCTAGATGTTTCTGTCTTGAATATGCATTCCAAAAAGCAATACTTTTCCATGCTTATTTATTTTCAGCTGATTATATGCTTTCTGCGCATGACTTGTAAGGCAACTAATAACAATAATGGCATTTAATTTAAAAGGGATTAAAAGGAAACATAAGTAATTTTATCTAAACGTGTGTTTTGATTTTTTTTTTAAAGTTATCTTCTTAAACCAGATTTCATGCGGCGTCCTGATCGGACATTTGACCCTTTTTCTGAGACTCCTGTGGATGGTGTTATTGCAGCAACTTGTTCTGTGCAGGTAAGAAGCACCTAGAACTATACAGCCTAGAAAAGGGAATGTTTGAAATATGCTACTTCAGACACCTGCAGCTTTTTTTTTTTTTTTAAGAATTTTATTGATTTTCTACAAACAAACAAGACAAACAAAACATTAAAACATCAACTCTCATATGTACATCCAGTGTGTCGGTTGGTTCATCAGTTTTGTGCATTCATTTTGTGGTCTCAATTACAATTATGTTACATAACAACTCATATTGTCAATCCAAACTTATATATCCTAATATCGCTATTAAAAAAACAACAACTTTTGACTATACTTTTAATCATTCATGCTTTATGAGATAACAATACTTTAAATAATTTATTCTGTAACAAATCATATAATCATACCAAATCAATCCTAAAAACACCTTATAAATATAGTGTCAAATAACAAAGACAAGAAAAAAAATAAAGATATTCCTTACTATCTAACATTCTAAATATTCTATTATCGTATTTTATCATCTAACCATTGATAAAAAAGACCCCAAATTTCATAAAATTGTTTATCCTCTTGCTCTCTAATTTCAAATGTCAATCTACTCATCTCAGCACATTCCAATATTTTCTTAATAATTTCTTCCTGTAATGGTATTTTCTCATTCTTCCAGTTTTTAGCAAATACAATCCTAGCCGCTGTTAATACATTTACAATCAGGTATTTCAAATCTTTACAATATGTATCAGGTAAAATTCCAAATAAAAAGATCTCTGGTTTCAAGTCTATGTGTTTCTTTGTCATTTTTTCCAACCACATGCGAATTTTAGTCCAATATTTTCTGGCGTCCTCACAAGTCCACCACATATGGTAATATGAGTCAGGTATCTGAGGACATTTCCAGCATTTTTCAGATTTGTTCTTAAACATTCTTGCTATTCTTGTCGGGGGAAAGTGCCACCTGTAAAACATCTTATACAAGTTTTCTTTATATGCTGTTGACATTGTCATTTTATAATTTTGAGACCACAATTTTTGCCATTTCTCTAAATCAATCCCATATCCAAAATTCTTCCCCCAAACAATCATAGTTTCTTTGACTTGTTCTTCCTCTAATTTAATTCCCAGTAAATAACCATATAATTTTTTAATCACCTTCTCATTAGTACTCATCAAGATCTTATCTAAATCAGTCTGTTTATCATAGAATCCCTCCGTTTTAGAATCTTCATCATACCTTGAATGTATTTGCGCATATGAAAACCAATTCATCCTTATACCTTGTTCCTCTAAGTTTTGAATCGATTTAAGTTCACCCTTTTCATCCAATAGTTCCCCATATCTAACTGTTTGTTCCTTCTTATAAATTATAGGATAGAAAAATGCTTCAATAGTCGATAATCAAACTGGAATTTTCAAATAACATTGTCCTTTTATCTTCTCCCAGTTTAACTACAAAGACTCCCGTATATAATGTCTTCTAAAATAACCCTGTGTTTTAGTTCCCTTATACCATAAAAAAGCATGCCAGCCCAACAGCAAATCATGACCTTCTAGTGTCAACAATCTAGTCTTTCTTAATGTTATCCATTCTTTAATCCACATCAAACTTGCATCTTGATAATACAATTCCCAATTAGGCAGGCCAAAACCTCTTCTCATTGTAGCGTCTTGCAAAAGCTTTAGCTTTATTCTCGCTTTTTTACCTTGCCATATAAACTTCAACATGATTTTATTTAAATCTTCAAAATAGTCTTTTCCAAGCCTAATTGGTATTGTTTGAAACAGAAATAGAATTCTGGGTAAAATATTCATCTTAATTGTTGAAATTCTCCCTATTAATGACAATTGCAAGTTTTCCCATTTCTTCAAGTCTGTAGCTATCTGTTGTTTAAGTTTAATATAATTATTCTCTTTTAATGTGCTACATCTTGCTGTCAAATATATCCCCAGATACTTAACCTTATTCGTAACTTGGATTTTCAAAAGGTCTGCCAGTTCTTCTCTTTGTCTCAGTAACATGTTCTTTGTCAAAATCTTTGTTTTATCTTTATTTATTTTCAAACCAGCCATCTCACCATATGTCTCTATTTTTTCCAATAACTTTGGAACTGTTTCTAGCGGATCTTCCAGAATAAAAGCTAAGTCATCAGCAAAAGCTTGTAGTTTGAATTCTTCCTTTTTAATTTTCATTCCTTTTATGCTTTTATCATCCCTAATATTTCTATTCAACACTTCCAAAGTCAACACAAATAGCAAAGGAGATAGGGAACATCCTTGTTTTGTGCCTTTTCTTATATTAATAAAATCTGTAAGTTCTCCCTCCATCATTACCTTTGCTGTCTGTTTATTGTATATGGCTTCTATTGCTTGAATAAATTTTCTGGCAAAACCCATCTGTTCCAATAGTAATAACATAAATCTCCAGTGCAGGTAAGAAGTACCTAGGACTATGCAGCCTAGAAAAAGGAATGTTTGAAATATGCTACTTCAGACACCTGCAGCTGTTTTAACATATAAAGTAAAGGCTACAGGTCATAAATGACTGAAATAAGTATGAGATGTGTGTGTGCACACGTGTGCACACACATGCTAGCTCTATACTCGTGCTTCGTGATGAAACTATGTGATTGGGCTTAGTTTTTGGGGAGGAAAATAAGGGGAAAAAAATTCTGCTTCTGCCTACTAGCATCCATTGGTATTTATCTGGCTAGCGTCCTATCAATGTGTAAGAGAGTTGACGGCTGTTTGGAAACTGAAACAGTATTTTCTGTGTGAGCAAAAAGGAGTCCGGGTGTGACTTAGCTCAACTGTTCTGTTCTAAAGCTTGTTGCTGCTCTGAAACTGAAACTGAAACTCCTCTGCTTGTGTTTTGCATTTGGAACAGATTTATTTTCAGGTGGGGAGGTGAAGTAGAACACCTGAGCATCAGAGCGTGTTAATAATAATATACAAAATACTAATGCTCTGACGGTCATTTTGAAAATTTGATATACGCTGGAATGTATTAAATTTCTCATTGGACTGAACATTTTTATGCCTCTATTTCCAGGTCATATCTGGTCAATTTTTATCAGACAAAAAAATTGGCACTTACGTAGAGGTGGATATGTATGGCCTTCCCACTGACACAATACGTAAGGAATTCCGAACACGGATGGTGATGAACAATGGCTTAAATCCTGTTTACAACGAAGAATGCTTTGTGTTCCGAAAGGTATGTATGCCAGTTGCCTCAGTATTGCCTTTGAGGTTTTATGAATAACACTTTGCCTCAACACTTTTCCTGAACAAGAAACCTTTAGGAAAAGATCCACCAATCTGATGTCCCCTCAACAGCGTTGAGTTGAACACTCCCCAGATGCTCAGCTAAAATCTCAGTCGTGGGCATGGCAGGCACATCACTTCAGTGGGGGAAGGCTGATTTAGGAGAGCAGGTCTTGCTAGTACCTTCCCTTCATCCACCATGATGTGCTTTTTGTCATGGGATAGAGTTAACTAAATCTGGATTATTTTTTTTTAAGGGAAAACTCTTGTAGCTATCACATGATTTTTATTTTTCTGTTTGGCTTTTCCCTCTTCTTGCTTCCTCCTCCTCCTCCGCTTCCTCCTCCTCCTCTTCTTCCTCCCTCTTGGAGGAACAGCCTCGTTCGTGGCTATGGCTAGGCCTGTGTTCCAGGTATGCAGTCTGCTCAGAATGAGCTCCAGTTGGGGAACCTCTGCCTTCCGTGGAGATTACAACTTCTTCCCTGCCCTGGCAGTGGCTGCTATCTTGCACTGTTCCTTCAGCCAAGAGGGCCGGTGAGACCCTGCATCCAAAGCTAAGGTCAATGTCATTACATGGATCCAGTCAGGGGGTGCTGCCTCTGTGTCTGAGGCTCTGCTCCCTCGTCCTGTCTGCGTCGTGTATATTTCTTCTCTCTTCCACCACAAGTGTTCTAGACACCATTTGGAGAAAATTAGCCTTTAAAAAAAGAAAAGAAAAGTTTCTGGGGGTGAGTTTACTTGTGCCATTTTACAAAATACCATAGTCGTAAGGGGCAGTGTTTCAAGAGGAACATTTTCTTGCATGTTCTTACCCTTGGCTTTAAGTCTCCACCAGAACAAAGTGCCAGGGTGAGAAGCTCAGTGAACATTTTGGCTTACGTGAAAATGACAAAAATCCTGTGTTTGGAATCATGAAGACAGACAGGACTTGAAAATATTAAATATTATATCCCTGTACCAGTGGTGGTTTGCTACCAGTTCGGCCCGGTTCAATTGAACAGGTAGTAAAAAAAGAAAAAGTGCCTCCGATCAGTTGAGAGGAGGAAAAAAAGCCTCCGACAATCAGCTGAGAGGATAAAAGACCGAAAAGTGCATGGGAGGAAAGGGAGGGTTGCTCCTAGCTTTTCGTTTCTTCATCCTCTCAGCTGATTGGCTTGTTAGGGGCGCGCACGTTAGGGCCATGCCGCACCCATGATCACCCACCAAACCGGTAGTGACTGAGGTAGGATCCCACTACTGCCCTGTACTGATCTGTGCTGCAGCCAAATTTGGAAGTCACGCATCATTCTGAAAATTAAAGAACCGAAAGGGCTACCCAAACAACAATGGAAACTCTTCCCCTCTGAAGACAGGTTTGGAGAGGTTTTAAAGGTTAGAATTAGAGCAAGTCAGAAGCAACAGATTTGCAGAATTATGCCTGGTCCAGAGAAAATGATTAGAGATGGTTTTCTCCTTTACTCAGAATTATCATTAGGGTCAACTAATGATAATGCATGATAGGAGATTCATAAGGAATGTGAGACTTTTCCACACAATGCTTAATTAAACTGTAATCTGTTGTCATAAGATGTCGTGATGGCCAATTAATTGAGCAGCTTTAAAAGAAAGTTAAGCAAAATTCATGGTTGACAGCTAGCAACCATATATTATTGGTAGTGTTGTAGGCAGTAAACTTCTCAATATCATTTGCAGTCTTCTGGTTTCCCCATAGATTTCAACGGGTCGGTAAAGAAAACCAAATATTGAACTAGAGAGAGTTTTGGGCTGATTGAGTGGGGCTTCTCTTAGTTTTCATTCCTATAAGGCATGTATACTCTTTCTGTACCACTTTGTGATAAAATTGGATATAACTTTTGTAGAAGAGCTTCTCACAAATGAAAATAACTAGTCTAATCTTGTTATTAACCCAGCAAGGGATTTTTTTTTTGATAAGGGGACTTTTCAAATGTGTACCTTCTGTGCAAGCGTGCAAATCTCATTTCCTTCTGAAGAAATGGCAAGTTCAGTAAAACACGGTTAAGCTGCACTATGATTAAGCTGCACCATGTTGCTTCCACATACATAATGATTAGCCCCTGAAATTACGTATACAGATTTGTCAAAATGCACATGCAGATTCACTCTTAAGGGCAATTGCTGGTGTCTGTATTTTTTTCTATACCATTCTACTTTTTTTTTTTTTTGTCAACTGAAGTTTATCCAGAAGTGTGTATGTTAATGGTGCTGTCATGACAGTGTCTTCTATATTTTTTCCTGTTCTGTTGTCTCGAATGCAGAACAATTACCTGCTTTTTTTTCTTTTTGTGATGTATTTTTCTGGCTAGTATCATGCCTATTTAATTTTGGTTGGGGGTAACGCCAAATATAAAGCATCAGAGTAGCATGACCCAAGTTTTATGCAACTGATACATAACCTAATAACATTTGAAATATATCAGAAAAATTGCACAGCTCAAGGGCTTCATATTAGGGCAATTGTGTAATAAGGGTCAAGTAAGGATTGTTTGTTAATTACTTAAGTAGCATGAATCTCATGGAAATATTTAGTAGGTACAGGTAGTCCTGGAGTTACAATGGTTCATTTAGTGACTGTTCAAAGTTACAGCATCCCTGAAAAAGGTGACCTTTGACTATTTTTCACACTTACAACTGTTGCAGCATCCCTGTTTGTACAGTATGTTCAAAGGAGGGAGGCACCAAGTTTTGTCAGTGCTTAGTGAGCCTTAATCCACCACTACTTCTGACAACCAAGTCAGTGGAGAAGTCAGACTCACTTATCAACTATGTTATTAACTTAACAGCTGCAGTGATTCACTTAACAACTGTGGCAAGAAAGGTCGTAAAATGGGACAAAATTCACTTCACAACTGTCTCACTTAGCAACATAGATTTTGACCTCAATTGTGATTGTAAGTCCAGGACTACCTATAATGTGTGAATTGTGTTTTATTGTCCACCTGTTTCTTACAAAAATAAAACTGCTGTTGTAATACATATTCTGTGTCGTTATTCTTCTGTGAACTACTACTCAATTGTGAAATTGTTGGGTCAGTCTTGAGCTATACTTAACTGTGCATGCTAGTTGGTATATTTCCTATTAATTGCCAAATAATAACCAAATCCTCTGGGACCCTTTGTAACTGCAGAACTCAAAAACTAGACAAGGCTACCTAAATACCATTGAATCTTTCCTTTAACAGGCAGCCAGAAGGGATTGCTTATATTTTGGAAATATACTGTATATATCAAAAAATAAAAGATGAATAACTTAAAGTATAGAAAATAGCAGCTTCTAAGGAAAAATGTTTTAAAGAGCCTTATGATAGGGAATATTTTAATATAACATTTAATATACATATCTTTAGAAATCTTTTTAACCCTTTAAGGTGTTTTACCTGTAATGTGAGATTATTATCCCATACAGTCTTGGCAGAGTTTACTGCCAATTTTTCCTCATTCAGACAATTTTGCATTTGCTCTAACTAAAACTATGTTGGGATGTCTCATTCTTGTTATGGAATGATGCCAGAAGGGACTCAGGCAATGATACAATGCCAGCACTAATTATTTGCATTAGCTAGAAAAATTTGATTTTCTTGTGCTCCATCGATGGAATCCTGTTTTTACAATGTATTAAGCAATGGTCTTTTTTTATTTCTCATAATTTGTTCGGCAAATAAGCTATGGTTCTGTTAGTAGAATCCATGGGACAAAAGAAAATTAAGTTGTTTGCATTGTCCTCTGCAATTTGAGAAATAGAAAAGACCTGTATCCACGTATAATTAGCATAGGTGCAACTTGAATAAATGCTGTGAAACTGCACGCTGCCTTTTATAAAATCACATACAGATGAGCACTTTTTGCTGTTAGTTTAGGTGAAGTCACACCATGTGGTGGTAGAGAGATATTTAAAAGGACATTCCTCTTAAAGTTTCCCCCTTATTTGGAAACAAAAGTTGGGGATCACTTATCTTTATAAACCTTGTTTATCTTAATCTTTTTTTGGGGGGGGGGGATTAGACAGTTTAGAACATTTGGGGAGGAAAGTAGGATTGTAAATTACATCCTGATTAAAAAAAAATACTAGCCTTTAGTATAGTACTATGAGCAGCTTTATACACTGTTTGCCTCCCAATCTCATGGTAAGCCTGAGTCTCCCTGAGAGTGGGTAGCTAAATTTGATAAATAAATAAAATCCAATTCTTCATGTGAGCAATATTTTATAGTTGGAAACATTATCGCTCATTGGGACCTTGGAGCTCCCAGAGCTTGAGTGTTTGCATGCAGACTTTTTATTACCTGACTATTCATCATTGCTAGCGAGTGTGTAATTTGCTCCCTGTTCATGTGCAGTAGTTTGCTCTGCCATTATTAGTAGAGGCGTGCTTTTCTGCTTGGCAGTTCCTTGATTATGGTATTTCTGTTTGATCATTTAGCAACAGCACTTAGTAATAGCACTTAAACTTATATACCGCTTTACAGCCCTCTCTTAGTGATTAACAGAATCAGCCTATTGTCCCCAACAATTTGGGTCCTCATTTTACCCACCTTGGAAGGATGGAAGGCTGAGCTAACCTTGAGCCTGGTGAGATTCAAACTGCTGAATTGCAGTCAGCTGGCAGTCAGCAGAAGTAGTCTGCAGTGCTGCAGTCTAACCACTGCACTACCACACTTCCCTACCTGGTGTTATTCCCTGCTTATCTGCATATTGGCCGCAAGAGGATGTATTCTGGTCTTTTTGTTTCCTCCTGCTACTATATAAACAAGGAGCAAACCCCACACTCCTAGCATTGATGATATTAGCTTGTTGGGTAATAAAATGTCTGCAAGCTAATAACCAAGATCAGAGAACACCAAGGACTGCACAATTCAACCTTGAAATCTATATATTCTCTTCTATTGGAAGATTATCTCTTTCCTGTGTGAGAATCCCTTCAGATTTGGTTTGCCTGCGAAGGTGATAAGAAAGAGAATGTTGTTTTCGTCCATCAAAGATTATATTTCTGTGTGTGACACAGATGAATTGCATAGCTAATAAAACATAGATATTTTGGAATAGGAGCCTCTTTGCAGAAAGCAACCCTGTGCTACCAAAGTAGTACTGAGTACTCAGTAGACCAAAGTAACCTCCATCCTTTGAAGATTCATTCATTCTGATCACTTGCTGTTCATTTTTATTCTTCCAAATTTCTGGAGTTTTCATTTTTTTTGAAAGAAAAGCAAACTAACAGAATTAAATAATGTTGATTGGCTTATTTTTAGAGACATAAATCAATATCCACTACTAATGTCTTCTGTGCAACATTAACACATAGTGCCAGCCAAGACATCATTCAAGAAAGCCTAATACTATTGTAAATATGTAATCAAACATCCATTTGGGACAATCTGTTAGAACCTGGTTCCAGATGGGGTTGCTGGATTTCTTCAATGATTTACAAGGCAGGAATGTGTTGTCTGGTGGGCCTGAATAATAACCATCTTTATTCTGGGGTTTCTTAGGTGATTCTACCAGATCTTGCAGTCTTGAGGATAGCAGTTTATGACGACAACAATAAGTTGATTGGTCAAAGGATATTGCCACTGGATGGGCTACAGGCAGGCTATCGACACATTTCCCTTCGAAATGAAGGCAACAAGCCATTGTCTCTGCCAACGGTTTTCTGCAATATTGTACTTAAAACTTATGTGCCTGATGGTTTTGGAGGTAAATGCTTCAATCATATGTTTTATTTGGAGCGAATTAATTGGGAAGAATTTTGGATATTTTAGAGCACAATTCAGAAATGAGACCCTATCAATCCTCAGCCCATTTTTTGTACTTTTGAGCCAGGCTAGCAAAAATGAATAATGCATATAATGACATATGAGGTGGGAAGTTTACAGAAATGCAAGTATTAAAATAGGCTTAACATGCTTTAAAAATTCATACACACACACACACACACACACACACTGGCATCCTCCCAACTTTCCAGCAGAATATCTTAGTTTGTCCTAACATACAATGTAGTTCCATCTGCTTTATATCTTTCCTGCAACTACTGTAGTCCTTGTCCCCACAACTGTAATGACCTAACCTTTGACAGTCTTGAATATTTCTTAGGCATCTGCTCAAAATAATAGGAAAAGTTTGCAATGAGCCTGGAAATTTATCACATTTTTTTCCGAGTCCCATTGAAAGGAGTTCAGATTAAGCCTTTTAGCAGATTGAAGTTGGAAATGAAAGATACAGGATCTCTGATAAGAGCCTTTTGTGAGAGGCATGCTTCCCATTTACACAAGCTTTTTGGCATGTGGGAAATGGAATTTGCCTATATTGCTTGTTTGCTACTTGAGATACATGGCCATTAATTAATTAATTAATAATGCTCCTAAACTAAAGAATGCATTCCTTTGAAAGTTACAATATGCAATTGGAAAGATTATCATTATCGGATGGCATTAAGACAACTGATAAAATACCTTTTGGTAATCTTCAGAGCTTCCCATATTTTATTAAACCAAGGAAAAACATATTTTGGCTTTATTGTTTTTAAGTAATGGTATGAATGTCATCAATATAGGGAAATCTTGTCCTTGAGAAATTATTGGGGAATTTTTAATCCCCATGGAAAAATGAAAACAAATGGTGTATCCGTTCCTCTGACCCTCAAATATTCTTTTATCTCATTCTTTCTCCAAGTCCAAAATTCCAGGATAGCTTAGCATAACAGTCATCAAGGCTACGTTTGGCAGCACTCATTTGACCTTGTCTCTTAATAATGGTGAACTTAATGAGAAAAAAACTCCACTCGTATCTGCCCAATGTCCTGTTCTTCAAGGTAGCTGTTTTAGCAAGCAAAGTGAAAAAGGGCAGGGTCAGATGTTCTGGTTGAACAACACCACAATGGGATGGCATTAAAAGAGAACGGTGCCTAAAGTTACTGTGTATTCTTCCACCCCAAATGAAATCCAAGTAGTTTTGTTTTACTTTCTATCTATAACATTGTGCTTGGGTATTGAAATAGGATTTGAATAGCGTGTAGAATGTTGGGCATATTTCTGGGATTATTGCAGGATTATTTGTAGTAAGAGGTTTTGTGTGAAGTTTTTGTGACTATTGTTTTTTGGGAAACAAGACCATTTTACAAAGCTACTAGAGATGAAATGTCAGAGAGAGGTCCAGCCAAGTAACTAATTCCCTGATAAATATGGTGATGTGGGCACAAGCATTTCTTTATCATGCAAAGGCTATGTTTGGCCTTTCTGCATATGAAGAAAGCAAGATTTGGGGGGTGTCTGTACCTGTATGTTCTCACACATACACACTCACATGCACACACACAAACACACACACACACACACACACACACACACACACACACACACATATATATTGTAGTGTCCAGAATAAAATCTTGCCTCCTTAACATAAAAAAGAGTTGTGTGTGTGCATGCATGTACATGCACATTGATGTTTTCATATATATTTCTCTTGCTGATGGGACCTGTTACAGGCCTTACGCTTCTGCATCTCTTAGATTTATGGAGACTTTTCATTTTATCACTTTTCACGATTAGGGAGACAGTAATGCATGATAAAATTAAGCAGAGCCGTTATGTGATGGGCTTTAAAGGGATCTGAAAGTTGAAAATAGCTTGACTACTTATTTAAATTCCTTTTTAGATATTGTGGATGCCTTGTCAGATCCAAAGAAATTTTTATCTGTCATGGAGAAAAGAGCAGACCAGATGAGAGCTATGGGAATTGAAACGGTAAGGAGTAATTAACCTTGGATATGGAGTTGATTTGCATTTTTTTTTCCTTGGGAGCTTCTTTTAGCAGAATTATTTAAAAGATTAGAATGACAGAGAACATTGGTTGGCTTTTTTTGTTGCTTCACCATGGTCAAAATTAAACATTATTTATATTATCAGGAGTGTAGAAGGTAAATTTCAAAGGAAATGGCTGCAGGCCAACTTCTGGTGCTCTTCCTCTAATCTAGTTTATGCCACTGTGTCCAGGCAATACCACTTTGGATTCTACATAGGACAAAGAGGAGCAACTGTGCATAAAAGAATTAAGAGATGCAAATTTAATATCAGGACTCAGACCAAGGACAGGGTTATAGCAGAGTATTTCAGCTTTCTAGGACATATCTCAATGTAGCAATTTGGGAATTACCACTCCTAACCCCAAGCCCTTCAATCAGATGTGAGATACTTCACCTTCATAGAATTCAGGCTTTCAGATGTTCAGAACAAACACAGTGGGGTGGGGTTTTTTTTACACATTACAAATGTGAACTGATAAGGCACTTGTAATCTGTCCCGCATAGAACCTTCATGTGCATTATTACCATGTCTTCCCTCTTGCTGCTCCTCTCCATCCCTCTCTAATTTAATCCTATTTCAGTCACGCCACTCTGGGAGCTGCTGTGCACAAAAGCTTGTGCCTTAAAATAAAAATAGTTTTCAAAAATGCTACCAAATAATTTCCGATCTCTTCTTCTGCAGTCATTTAGAGTGTTGGAGCCCTTTGTTGGGTACCTGATGCTTTATTGCTGATGATCAGATCTGTCGTCTTGTTGCTGTTTTAGGCTTTTTGTTTTACATATATATTTGTTGTTTTGCTTTTCTACTGTGAACCACCCGAGTCAGTTGGAATCGGGAAGCATCTAGGTCTAAATAAAAATAAATAAATAGGTTTTGACCTCTTAAGATGAAATTGTACATTTGTCATCCAGGGTTTAGGGTAGATAACATCTGGGGCACTGCCTGTAAGCAGTCTGGAAAAACCCTTATGACCCCAAAGTCTCTCATAAAATTATACCACCCAAATTGGCAGCAAATTTTGATATGCTTTTCCAAGAAGAAATTAAGCACAGCAAACACGTTAAGCCTGTCTAAGAGGCTTAACACACTAATAGCAATAATAGCAATACCCTTCACCAAAACTGAGTTCATTGAATTGCTGTCATGACCATGGCTGCCAAAATGTTAACTTAGAAGTAGTTAAGCCATTAAATATATAAAAAGTTGCCTATCTCTGTGCTAAGCAATATGAGTCATTTCAGACTCTTTGAATACTAAGTCCATAAGCTTTTGAATAGAAATGGAGAGCATGCTAATAATAAATGTGAACAAGGAAAATGTTCACTTTTTTTAGTATGCAATGATTCTGTTATTGCTGGCTGGTCTTTTTCAGGTTTCCAGTCCCTCTACACACACACACACACACACACACACAGGGAGAGACAGAGACACAGAAACAGACACAGACAGACAGACACTCCAATCATTCTTAATCAGTGGTCATGCACAATCTTTTAGTTTTTCAGCATTTTTTAAGACAGATTGGGGGGGGTTTCTACATAGGCAGTTCTAATTTTAAGTACATGAGCACCCCTTTCAAGGTTCTGAGAATTCTATTAATTTATATAATATTACACCATAAACTTTAGGAACAGACACACATACACATTCACACATACACTACCACTTAGTAGGAGATTTTGCCCAGCTGTTTCTCTGATTAGTCTCTTTTGATTCTAGTTGCTGTTCTACCTTTCCCAGTTGTGCCTTTGGGTTTTAGGAGGAGGTGTAGACCAGGGATGTCCAACTTGTGACAACACATCATCATGTGACATATTGCAACTTTTTTTTCCCTTCGCTAAACCGGGGTGGCCATAGCCAGTGCATGATGCATTTGGCCTTTGGGCCACGAATTTGACACCTCGATGTAGACAGTTGGCTCAAACCAGAAGGAAGCACATAAAGTAACATTGCCTAATTGTCCTTGCACAACTCTAATGGTACAAAGATGGCCTGGTTATTATGTTGATTGCCAAGGTGTATCAATGACAGTCATTGACATTGGGACTTATTGCATCTTGCCCTTAGATAGTTGATTTAGATCTCAGTTTCTTTGGCTGCTTGCAAATTTTTCATACTGGTTCTTCCAGATTTGCCCATGGTGTCCTTTTTAAAAGGCCTTATTTCTTACAGAGTGACATAGCTGATGTTCCAAATGACACATCGAAGAATGATAAGAAGGGGAAAATTAATCATGCTAAAGCAAATGTTACTCCTCAAACTAGCTCTGAAGTCAGATCCAATCCCATTGCCAATACAGGACCTGGTACCGAAATTAAGAAAGGTAAACAAACATTTAGAAGACGACTACTGTGTTCAGATTTCTCGCTGTATCCTGTTTCTCCTGATTGGCAGTCAGAGTATCTATGAAGCATTAAGAGGAAATATTTATCCTATTTATTATGTAATATTTATTTATTTATATCTATTTATTATGTAATAATCTGGATATATTTTCAGCAAGTGTATATAATTCAATAAAGTGACATTAAAGCAAGTAACGACACTGAAAGTATGCTCATTCTCATGTTTTTCCTCTCCATTTTTAAGGTATAGATCTTATTCCTCAAATCAAGATAGAAGACTTAAAACAGATGAAGGTAAATCTATGCTTCAGTTTAGCAGTCTCTTTTTTGGGAGTGACTTGTTTTCTGATGACCCTTGTGGTTAAAAATCCAAATGTCCTTATTAAATAATTTAATAAGAATAACATTTCATTTTTTCTTGGCCTTTAATCCATTAAGCTTTTCATTTTAACTCTATGGAAGCCTTTTAAACTGTATGGAAGTAGTCAAGAGCTGTTAGGATCTGGTGCCTGACACTTTGCTTTTCTCCCACATTATAGAGTGTGTTCTAGAATGACTGTAAAATAGGAAGGGAGAAAAGAACAATTTCCATTATCATTAAGTCTGAGCACATAGGAATTTATATGCTCAAAGATGGCAACTTAATTTTTAAATCTGTTAAAAGTTGTAATGAGTTTTGATTTGATTTGCACATCATTCAAAGCCCTAATGTGGTTTCTTGGTTTTGGTTTCTTAGTTTGTTCATTTATTTAATTTATATGGCCCTCATATGATCGAGCACTTTCTGAAAACCTAGCCATTGTGGCTTAAGTAAATTATGGTTTCAAAAAATTTGGCTTTACACATTGTGCAGTCAGTTTAGAAATCAAGACAACTGTTTTCAAGTCTTTCTGATTTAAATGTTTTAAAACAGTTTTTTTTTAATGTGAAACAGGCATATATAAAGCATTTGAAAAAACAGCAAAAAGAGCTGACTGCTTTGAAGAAGAGGCATGCCAAGGTAGAATATCTTTTGTTTCTCTTTTCAGAGCTGGGGTATTTAAATTTAAAACAGACTATAAGTCTTTGCAAAAGCAATATATTAAAATAATGTGTATCATTGGTTCTGTTTTCAAAGATAGCATCCACTCTGTGGAGCATCGCTCTGTTTTCCAGAAGAAATTTAAGAAGCAGTACATGACTTCTATTTCTCTGACCCTTAGGCTAAGCTAGTGATGATTACATATTAAACCAACACTATTTGATTTGTAATTACATAACTTGAGAGCAACCAACAGTAGCCTAATGCAAAAGGCATGCATAACATTTCAAAAGTTCTGAATCAGGAATTCATTTCGAATACAAATACTGACAATATATGTATGTAATTACCTTCAGCATCCATTACACAAAGTAAAAATATTTTATTCTTCCTTTTTCCAAAAGAATTAGATATTTTAAAATGTCAGGATGCTTTCTAGAGATATGAAATCATTCTGTTCCAAACTCAGCATTAAAAAGTCCTCTTGTGAACATTCAGTTAGTATCCCATATTCCAATAGAACAAAATTCAAAGTGCTTCAAGTGTTTTGCATTCCAATGGAGTAACAAGTTGACCTGTTTTAAGGATTCTGCAGTTGGGAACTTGAGACCTGCCCTGCCTTTCCCTTATTTTTCATCTTAGAAACACAGAAGTAGCTGGACTTACAGTCCATTCTGGGAGCTGTCTAGCATTTATTTGGGTAAAGTTAACTATTTTTTAAAAAAAAATTAAAAAATTTTTAAAATCCCTATAGTGAACAATGAAAGCAATCTTTAACTTTCAGCAGCCTACTTAGAGGACTGAATTCCATACATAAACAGTAACAGTGGATTATTTTTTTGCACTGCTCATGGCCAATGTGAATATATTTCTCTGCCTATAAAATTCCCCAGGCTACTTCATTAGCATCTTGAAAGCCCAACTGCATAGCAGCAGAGGTACTATTTGCTTAACGACCTTAACTGCTACTAGAATTTTCATTGCTAAACGAAGCAGTCATTAGGTGAAATATTACATATCCAAACCATTTAAGCAACATCACTTTTGGTAATCTGGGTGTTGTTGTTGTTAGGCCGGGACTGCACTGGACCTCACACTTCTCCTATCCTGTGATGCTCACCTCCATTTCAGCTCCTCTACATCTTAGCCTTTTTGGCCATTCTGCACAATGTTGTCCCTGCTGCCCTGGGAACACTAAAAGTTATATTGAAAGCAATATATTTTGTCAAATGCTTGGGCTACATGTATAGTATTCTGTTTGAAACTTACATACAACATTTGTTTCAATCTAGAAGAAGTAAAAATGGCCTTTACAAGCTTTGACTATTTCACACATCCCTAGTGCTTCAAATCCAAAAGTAGAAAAAAATTATCTAAGTGATAATAATTCAAACAAAAAGGGATTCTTAAGGGGTTTCTAGGGAATCTGAATCTATTTTAAATTCCATTCTAAATTTTACACCTTCTTTTTAAAAATAGAGAATGCATTCCTTTCTAATTGGGTTCTTTTCAGTATTCCTTTTCAGTGCCATCCTATGCATGTTTATTCAAGATTATGGAACAAATAGTTCGGCAGGGTCTATGTCAATTCGCTGTGGCCAACTCACCATGGCCAACTCACTGTGGGACATCTTGGTATGGCTAACTCACCACTGGACAACTCACTGCAGGACAAGAGTTACACTAATATCAAAGAATTGGAGGAACAGAATCATTAAAGAAAGGATGCAAAAGAAGGGACAGAATGAAATGTGAACAGCAAAAATTAAAATATTTTTATTTATTTTAAATAATTAAATTGAATTGTTAAATTGTCCCACAGCGAGTTGTCCCAAGGTGAGTTGGCCATACTCACAAGTTGGCTGTGGCAAGTTGGCCCATTCCAAATTCGACATATGGATATCATTGCCCTGCAGCAATGTTTAAATTTCTGAAATGTCAAAGGAAGGTATAAAGAGGTTTTATTGGAATGATGTTACATCTCCCAGGCAATAAAAACAACTTAGGAGTTGAAAAAGAAAACACTTGTTTTGCATTTACTATTTACACAATAGTGTTGGTTACTTAGCAACAGTTGTGAGTTCTGAAAGGTGCGACTACCCAAAGAGAAGAAGAGAAGGAAGGGGAGGTATGCCAAGTCAATTAGGGAAAGAAGTTGCTTTGGATAATAGTCCCATTCAAGAGACTTTGTTGATTTAGGAACCTGATAGAATAAAAAGATGTTTGTGCCATTTTTTAAACCTCTTAAAAGATACTATAGTGATAGTGTGGGGGATTTTCTTTTTCTGTCCTCTTCTGTTAAAACACAACTATCTAAATCCTTTGCTATTTGCTATTTGCCTAATATGCCATTTTTTTCCCTCCACTCCAGGAACACAGTGTCATGCAGAAGTTACACTGCACACAAGTTGACAAAATGGTAGCCCAGTACGACAAAGAGAAGCTAGCTTACGAGAAACTCCTTGAGAAGGCGATTAAGAAAAAGGGGTATGGCTTTGTTTAAAAAGCAACATTTTTTGACAGCAGAAAAGAAGAATTTAGTTCCATTTTTATACCCCAAGAGACAGATCAAAATACCCTTGTCCTTGAGACATGTCATTCTAACTGTGAGAATCCCCAAGGAAGGCTTGTGTATTCAGTTCAGATTAAGAGATTTAAAAATGACACATTCTTTTAAGGGGAAAAATGGATGGGGGGAGGTTATTAGTAATTAATCTATAAAATCATTACACTGGCCTCAATGGAGTATTCAGATCCTCATCACATGAAAGCTAACAAAAGACCCAAGTTAGGCATAATAAAAGCTGGTCCTCATTTACTCATATGTCTCTCCTCCTCATATGGAAACCAACATCTCATCAAGTGTCTTTTGGTTCTGAATGTATAAATGTTGATCCTGAAATAGTTCTGAGGGTGTATTTAAAGCCTATGGAATACAGTATGAAGTGTGGTTGTCAGAAGATAATGTATTTTTCATGTTAGCTTCGTTGGTCTAACCAGGTTAACTGATCAGGTCAACTCCTGAATGTTAATTGAAAAACAAAAATCTGCTTGCTATTTACAATCATCACTTTTCTGTGTGGACACTATAAACGGAATGCTTCCTCTCATCAAAATTTGATTTGGCAGGATTCTTTCTGGTAGATGAAACACTGGGCTAATAAAATGTGCCTGTGGTAGATAGCCAGAAGCTTCAAAATTAAATTAATGAAATACAATAAGATCAAGATGTGGTTTTAATATTGCTTCTTGGGATTTTATAAGATATGAGGTGAGGATCTTGCGATGGTCAACACCCTCTCAAGATTTGGATCTTCCATCACCATCACCATCACTGCTGCCACAACACATCATATCTCACAATAAATCTGAAAAAGCTGCTGATCCCAGAATTACACATTATGGAGTGAAAGCACAAGACAGGGTTGCCTCCATTTGCTGACAGCCTCCATTTATGTTCTCTTTATGGAAAGAATTAGTCAGATTGATTAATATATTGTGTTAGAATGCTCAGGATGTATATTTTCAAATACTCTGATGTATTAAAATAAATATGGATGCTTATTAATACATGTACAGCTAGCCCTCAACTTATACTTACAATGGGGATCAACATTTCTAAGTGAATCTTGCCTAACTTTACGACCTTTTTTGCTACCTTGTAAAGAAAATCACTGCGTCGTGATTTTTTAAATGAATTGGGTAGTTGTTAAGCAGATCTGGTTTCCCCCACTGATTTTGTTTGCCAGATGATGGGTGAGAAGGTTGCAAATGATGATCACATGGCCATGGGATGCTACAGCTATCCTAAATACTTACCAGTTGCTAAGTGCCTCAATGTTGATCATATGACTGTGGAATGCCATGACAGTTTAAAGTGTGAGGACCTGTTGCAAATTACCTTTTTCCCCAATGCCATTGTAACTTCAAATAGTTACAATTTTCCAGGGCAAAATGAACGGTTGTAAATCAAGGACTACTTATATATGTAATGCTAGGGACATTCTAGGATTGCTATGATCAATCCTATTTAAATATAGGATGGTTGCCCTACAGATATTGTTCTCAGTTTCAGCCCCCTCTTACTTCCCCATGGCCACAGGAGAGGGACAAAAAGAGTTCTGGTCCAGCAGTATCTACATTATGCCCACTTTGATCTAAACCAGAGCTAATTCCCAAATGGTACTTGTATCAATAAACTGGAATGGAAAGGTGGACGTATGTTTATTAACATTTCTGAAACTCCCTGCTGAGTATCTATGGAGATTCTTAATCCTCCAAGTCATGGTTGTCCTAAAGATGCTTTTTCCAAAAAGCAACTAGGCTTTCTTATTTTTTCTTGAAAACATTTCGCTTCTCATCCAGAAGCTTTTTTAGTTCTGAAAGTGCAGTTGCCTTTTGGGAAAAAGCACCTTTGGGATTCCCTGCTGAGTAGCCTATCTCTTCAAAATTCATTGGACTAACAGGAAAAAAAAGGAGAAAGACCTAAACAGCCGTTTGTCCTGGGCAATTGTATTTTTTCTTTCTTTTTTCATCAAGATTGATTAAATGCAGAATTGTTTAACATTTCAAATGAATAAATATTGGGGTGGTGGTGGTGGTGTTAGGGAATAAATAAAGAGTTGACTAGAATAGAATCATAGAGCTGGAAGAGATCTTGGAGATCCTCTAGTCTAGGAATAGGGAAACTTGGCTCTTTTATCACTTATGGACTTCAACTCCCAGAATTCCTGAGTGAGCCATAAAAGGTTCCCCATCCCTGGCCTACTGGTTTTTCAGTTGTGGGGGAAATCAATGTTTGACTTGAATGGGACTGTTTAAAATGCAAATGTAGGACATATAGACACAGGAATTCTGGGAGTTGAAGTCCATAAGTGATAAAGGAGCCAAGTTTCCCTACCCCTGCTGTAGTCTAACCTCCGACCAAGGCAGGGTTCTTATACTACCAGAGACAAATGGTTGTCCAATCGTGTTTTTTTGGAGGCATACCCAAGTTGCATTTCTAAATATTTTTTCAAGGTTTCATCTTCTAACATTTGTTTGAAAATTTTAATTTGAAACACTTCCTTGAAATGTTTCTGTTTTGTTTGTGTTTAGAGGAAATAATTGTCTTGAGATGAAAAAAGAAACAGAAAGTAAAGTTCAATTGTTAACATCTGACCATAAATCAAAGGTAAGAGCAAAAGTAGCCCGTTTAACAATGTATTTCAGTACCTGACTGTCATATAATAAGAGCCATTTCTAGAAGTTGGAAATATGTTTTCTTCTCCAGGAAATAAGAAAAAAAAAGACTGACAGTTCTTTGGACTATTTAGGAAAACAATGAGAAAGAGGGCAAGACAGCAAGTAAAGAGATGATTTTTTCCCTCATTGAAGATTACACTGAGAGTAAAACTGTTTAGCCCACACAGCTGGAAATCCTTACTGTTAGATCTGACAGCATAGATTCATGCCACCATTTATAAACAAATATTTTCTTTGTGCTCATAGATTTGTTTACTTAAAATTGGAATTCAACACCACAGAATGTAAAACTGTATTTTTCAAACTTGGTGGGCTGAGGAAATCCAGGAGCTGAAGTCCACACTTCTTAGTTACCAAGTTTGAAAAAAAAAACAGGTCTAAAATATCCATGTTCCATTAAAAGAGCCACCCTTGCACGTTCTACTTTAATGTTTCCCCTAATTTTTCCAGATGCATACTTTTGTATATCTAATATACTTTTAATTTGGAGGAGAGGGAGGAGGCATACACAAAAATGATTAAGATTAACAACAGAAACAAAATTAGGTGGAGGGGACTGCTTAGAAAAGATCTGGGTGAACTCAGGGGTTAAGTGTTGTTGAAATTGAGAAAAGATAAATTGATAAAAAGAACTCTGCAAAACAACAGAAGTATCAAAAGAAGTTATTGCTGGAAGGAAAAATAAAAGAAATTTTAAAAGCAAGGGAAAAGGGAAAAAACCCGAGTGGTGGTACTTTGTACAGCAAATTGGTTAAGGATCCACATTTAAGAACATGTAAAAAGCAGAGTAAGGAAAGGCAATTGGGGCAGAAGGCTGTTCCAAGTTCATAAGCAGAATGGGGCCAGCAACATCATTGGAGGGTTCCGGTTGTCAGACTTTCCATGTGGTGTGAAGACTGAAACTCAAACTGGAAGGCAGGAGCTATGAGACCAGTGGATGATTGATTGTTCTGGTCGTTAGAACTGCGACTGTTGCCTTCACTACAGCTACAACCATTGCCATTAGAGGAAAATGGTTTGTTGAAAAGTTGAGAGAAGAATTGATGGGAGTATAATAGACAAGCCAAGTCAGTAATGGCTTTGGAACATATTGCCTGGGGCTGAGTTCTGTTCATCTGTTTTCGGTGCTGCCATTGTTGTGAATTTGGGTGGTTTATGAGATGGATTATAGAAACAGTTGAAATGATTCCTAAGTGTCTGATAATGGTTGAGCCATATTGGATGGAAGAATTTTTAATGTCAGCCCTAAAACCAAGAATGACACATGGTGATTCTTCCCAGCTGAGTTCTTTATTGTTTCACATCTATGGACAAAACCTTAACACTCTGAGTATTCTACTATCTCCATCTACTGTGAACTGTGAAGGAGGGGCTGTCTTCATCCCCTTTCTCTCATGCCTAATATCTGTATTGAGTTGCCTCTTATTCCTCTGGAATGTGTCTCCTCCTTCTGGGAATCCACCTCCATACTATATTCCATCACATTGAACTGGATAATGGACTACAGTTGCTCTTTTTGTGACTTTCAATGGAGGGTGAGAAGAAGGCTGGAGGTGGAGGCTGTTGGTATCCTAATTATCCAACCAATAAATAGTGGGTGTGCACCACTTTATCTGCCTGGTGGGCATAGGTTAGAGGTGCCAATCTATAATTTGACAAAACCTTCCTTAGGTAAGACATGAAATACAGGAATGTATAGGTCAAGATCTGACAAGATCTCAACTTCAAAGCACTAGTATGAGGAGAAAGGGAATCTGGGCAAGAGTTTATAGTATCCTTTGAACTCCTATACTAGGAACTGATTTCTTTTATGTCAGTAGCCCTTCCTCATCGGCTGGATGTGGGTTGATACTACAGTCAATCATTGTTTGGGGAGATATTTTCTATGGTTAACATGTTTTGTAACAGAATGTTTTACTTTTTCAACCACTTATGCTGCAAGCACTCACTTTTTCTGAGGATTGACTGGGCATTGGGGGTCTATTAGCCAGGAGTGACTAGAGTTTCTGGATTCCCACCACATGGGCAAAGAGGGGAAAGTGCATTAACTATCAATTAACCCAGGGAACATGGGGTTTGGTATAATCCCAAGATTCTGTATCTACATAAAACATGGGTCTAGAAGTGCCTCCTGCATTGTCCACTTAAAAATCACGAGTAGAAAAGACTGAACCAACTTTTCTTCCTCAAAGGTGAAGGAAATTGTGGCACAGCACACCAAAGAGTGGTCTGAGATGATCAATACCCACTGTGCAGAAGAGCAAGAAATGCGTGATCTGCACCTTAGCCAGCAGTGTGAACTACTGAAAAAGCTGTTAATTAACGTGCATGAACAGCAGACACAACAACTGAAGCTTTCCCAAGACAGGTCAGTATCTTCTTCTTCCTCTTGCGCCATATCCATCATCAGTCATTGGTGATCATATTGGCAATCCTATTTTTATCAACAGCCAGAAGAAATAGTGTTGCTGAGAGTTGTATCCAAACAGTTCCTTAGATTTTGAAGCCGTGATGTGTGTGTATGTATGTGTGCCTGTATGTGTGCCTGTATGTGTGTGTACAGTTATTCTATTATTTGTTCACTTGGAAATGGTTGAATTTAGCTCAGTGTCAGAGTGTAGGAGATGAAAGCATTTTCCATCACCATTAGGCTCACCTAATTAAAAAAAAATGTCAGCTGACCATTGTTTTAAAAAGTGCAGCCATTTCTCAGATAGTGCTGACAATAATCTGATATTGATTATATAATCTTGATGATTGGCAGATCAAAGCAAAGGGATTATAATCTTGAGTCTAGAATGTTTAAAATGAAATTTAAATGCCATACTTTTTCTTTTCCTTTTTTAGAGAAAGTAAAGAAATGCGTGCCAACCAAGCAAAAATTTCAATGGAAAACAGTAAAGCCATAAGCCAAGATAAGTCTATCAAAAACAAAGCTGAAAGAGAAAGGTAAATATTACATTGCTGCTGGTTATAGAATAAGTTTTCATAAGGAAGATTCATGGGGTACGTTGTTTAATGTGAGTAGAGCAATTTACCTTCCCAGCAAATCATTATTACTCAATACAGCTGGAACCCAACTCAAAAATGTAATGTGAATTCCATTATATTCAAGTAACACTCCAATAAATATTTGGCTAAAGAAATTAGGGGCTATTTTGTCCTGGGGAGAGAGAAGCCTTCCTGTATTTGTAAAGTGTATGTACTTTTGCAAATATTGGAGTTCTTCCAAGTGTTGTGTTCTCTTATTTGGTGGGATTGATGATATTGTGACTATATAAGGGCTAGAACTGAGAAAAATAAGATCTCAGTTAATATGTATGATAGCTGATTGTCTAGTCAGATATATGTCAAGACTCAGTTAATATGTATGATAGCTGATCGTCTAGTCAGATATATGTTAAGAATCTTAGACAATGAAATTAGCATTTCCTTGCTTCCCTCTTGTTTCTTTTCCCAGATCTTGCAATTAACCACTTTTCAAGATTCAATTATATGCATTCAGAAATATATTACTAAGAGTTTAAAGTCCATGCACCATTGTCTGAGTCATTCCATGTCATGATATGATTTGGACCGTATTCTGTTCTAACCAAAGCTTCCTTGGTAATTCAATTCAAATCCTTCATGGCACAAAACTTTCACTTCTATCATCTGATTTATTATTTCAGAAAAGTTTATTATCATGGACAAGTTCATACAAACCTCTTGCTAAATGCTAACAATAAAGAGCTATGGGCTAACTTTAGACAGGCCATTGTTACAAGAGACCTGGATTTTTATTTGCCCCATTTACATACAGACAGACTGTCCTGTGTGGAAATGAATGTACTGATCTTTCCCTTTTACTTTCCAGTTTTAAGGGATTACTTGATTTCTCATTGCCCTTGATATAGTGCAGCTGGAAAAGGAAGAACAGTCATTCCTAGTACTACACACAGGCAGAAGGTACAGGAGGAGGCATGCATTCACTCTATGAACAGATACAGGGGTTCTTAAAGATAAACTAAAAATTTTAAAATAAAGATATAGTACCAGAGTGAAATCAGAGGCCCAACAGAGCTTTGTTGATTTCCTTAAGCGTAGTTAGCTCCATTTCCCCATTAACGTATGCCCTTTCTCATTTGAACCCACTCAGCTAGATCTACCCAAAGCCCTAGCTAAGGCGATGAGAGAAATGGGGAAGCAACTACTTTCTTTGCCTCACTCAATTTTATACAATGACTGGTTGCTAGGTAGATTCAAAGATAGGTATTTTGTGCTCTAAGTTTAGGTACTGGAGAAATGAGCCATTTCTAAGATATCAGAATCTTTTAGCACAAACTGTTGATCCCCTCCTCCCTTTTTTAGAAGCTCGGATTTTGCAAAGCATGCTTGTGTAGTGAAGGTTTAGCCTCCTAAATTTGGCATAAGCAATATTACTCCCAACACTTCACTGGAATACAAATTATGATCTTTCTACATCTCATATGGCATTCCTTGGAGATGCAAAAGGCAAAGAACCATTAAAATGCTGTGGGATATTAATAAACAAAAAGGCTTTAGCAGAATCACTCACTCACTCACTCAATCTTTATTACTGCCCCAGATCAGCAAATGGAAGTTTTAAAACAATAATAACAGTAAAAAATAAAAATAAAAAATAGATTTAATAATACATTGTGATTGGTGGTGGGTTAACCATAGTCGGTTAAAATTTGCCTAATTTTACATACAGCTTAGCAGAATAGCAGAATTGCTATTGTTGTTCAGTTGGAAATCCAACTTTTTTTTTAAAAAAAAAAATATTCTTAATAACCAGTGTCCTTTCTTTTGGTCCATTTAAATGTCATACCCTCTGCAATAATGTAAGGTAAATTCAACAGTGCTCTAAATATCTATATCCATATTTTTCTGGATCTTTTGAGCTATTGGCATATGTTCTTTCTACAAGAATACCCAAACTTTATTCATAACATTTTTCCATATCTTTTGTGTCAACTTTCTTTTATCGGCTTTAAACCCAGATAATATGTATAACGTGACATTTGTCTCTGAAACTGGGGCTGTCAGGAATAAAGGTTGAGTTTTGTATGCTTAGATTTAACTTGGCCAGCGGTGTCTGTATTTTAGCCTTAGATTCTTCTTCATTTTGTTGCTTGCTGTTTAGGTCTGTTGGGTATTTTTTCCTCTCTTCTACATAATTACTTTCAGATTTAACTAAAGAAACCAAATGTACAGTTTAATACTAATGATGTAAATTATTGGTTTATTCCCCTTTGTAGCCTAGATAGTTTGATCTGTTATTTTTTGGCTATTTGTTTTATTTCACTTATTTTATACTATTGTTCTATTTACTATATTGCCATAGCTGGTATTTATAGTTATAATACTAATAAATATATAATTATTGTTAGGTCTTACACTTAAAAAGCATTTTAGTTATCTGTTAATAGTACCTATATTTTTGCTACTGGTCACCTTATCTTAAAGTATAAATGTTTTTATTTGTCAATCAATATATTATACTAATCTGTGACAGAAGTTCAGGAGAAGGAGGGCTCTTAGCATTTTTCTCAATGACATTTTGATGTGTAATACAACTAGACAATACAGTAGTAAATATATCATTCATAGGCGTGTGAGGGAGCTGAATAGCAGTAATACAAAGAAGTTTCTGGAAGAAAGAAAACGGGTAAGTAATTAATCATCTGAAATTTCATAAACCTTTTTTAAATTGGTGAGCTGTTTTCCAAGACCTGATGAAACTGAGTAGATTGAAAGACAGAAGGCATAGTAGAAATAGGAACTGCTTATGAAATAAATGCCATAAAGTATTTTTAGAAGTTGTGACTTGAAAAAAGGAATATTTGAGGGCTTTGGGTCCAGACTAGGACAGAAAAGGTTATCTGTGGCTAACTGAAGTCTGAAGGCAGATAATCTGTCCATTTTTTCTACCTTGGTTCTGCTGGATAAAGTAAAGGTAAAGGTTCCCCTCGCACTTATGTGCTAGTCATTTCCGGCTCTAGGGGGTGGTGCTCATCTCCCTTACAAAGTCGAAGAGCCAGCGCTGTCCAAAGATGTCTCCGTGTTCATGTGGCCAGCATGACGAAACACCGAAGGCATACGGAACACTGTTACCTTCCCACCAAAGTGGTCCCTATTTTTCTACTTGCATTTTTTTCATGCTTTCGAACTGCTTGGTTGGCAGAAGCTGGGACAAGTAACAGGAGCTCACTCTGTTACACGGTGCTAGGGATTTGAACCACCGAAATGTCTGACCTTTCTGATCAACAAGCTTAGCTGCTGAACCACCGCATCTCTTTCTGCTGGATATTCATGCACATTTTATCAGTATCTGCCTTTCTCTCAGTACTTTCCTAATTTACAAAATCCTTCCCTGAATATAATATATGTGTTCTATGTTTTATACTCTTCATTAGGTAATTGTAAAGAAATTTCACATTGTGAAATTCAGAAATATAATAGGTGTCAATCTGAATTTTGATTCATGGATATGTTCAGAAAAAGTACAGCGGTTAAATTTGTATCAAGAAGATGAACAAAACTGACTACTCCCCCACCCTTTGTAGCTGTTGATATCCCTGAGAACACTGTAATTGAAAGTATCTGAATAGGAATGTCTCATAAGGAAGGCTGAAACAAATGATCTCTGTTGTAGACAATTGCATGTGGAATAGCAGAATTGGTTTGAATCCATCCCCAGCAATCTCATCTATATGCATCCTATTTTGGGCCATACGCTAAACATTTTTCTAATGAAACTCGAATTTCTTAACAGATTAAAAGCTGAAGACACCAAATTCAGTATGAGAGTTTCTTTGACTATTGCTGTTTTTTGTTTCATAAATATTTTAGAAGGTGGAAGAGGATAATTTATCTAGATAATACCCCTCCTTATCCAATAAGTAACACTGTTTTTATTTGTCAATCAAGTGGTCAGTTTATTATGCTTGATTTTTATCAAGAAATTTATTGATACAAAAAGAAAAGTATGGAAATTCAAAATCCTTCTCCCCATGTTCAGATATGATTTACTTATTCTCCCAGTTTAGCTTTTGGAAGTTAATTATGCTGAAAGATAACCTAGTGTGGTGTATTAATTCAACCTGTTTGCTTAGTTTATGATTTAAGGTATTGTGAGGACAAAGTTGATCAAATAATCACCTTCTACTTGTTATATGTTTTCTCTGGGATTGTGTTTTGTATGTTTGATATGTGCGACATTTATAGCCTATGACTGGGTCCTTTTATTGCACTTATCAGAAAACAACATAAGCCCAGTGGGATAGACAGTTCAGCTACATTGCACCCTGCCCTGATGTTGTTTTCAAAGAAACACAGTCCTGGAGGAACATTGAAGTCTTCCTTATTAGAATTGGGTTTTTCCTTTGGATCATTCTATCAGTACAAAGAATTAAGACGATCAGTGGAATTGAATGGATGCTAATATACTCACCCTACATAGGTGTCTTACTCAAATTTTATTGAGAATACTCAATCTAACACAATAGTAATTATATATATAGAGCACCTAAAAGCATAGGGTATCCAAATGAGAAAGTCATCTCTTAATGCATTTCCTCAAGTTAAAGATAAGCTTCATTTAATTGTACTATGCTCACATCACATGAAGGAGACCACGGGAAGTTCCTTACTTTCCATGTTTTATTTTGCATTATGTCCCCTTGCTGTGTTCCATATGGCAAGAGTTCTTTCAGAAAGCAATATTTTGGGGAGAATGACTTTGAAAAACCCATGTAACCCCCCAAAATGTGGTTATTTCATTTCCCCCCTTTCTGGTTTTGCTTACAGTTGGCAATGAAGCAATCAAAGGAAATGGATCAGTTGAAGAAAGTCCAACTTGAACATCTAGAAATTTTGGAGAAACAAAATGAGCAGGTAACAAACACCTGGCTGTCAAAGGAAAGGGAATCTGGGTGCTGTGACCTATTATCTGGTTATTGATTTATTTGAGGCAAGGAATTTATGACTTATTTGGTTCATATAAGTATCAGACCGAGCCTTACAAATGCCCTGTGCATCATTTATAATCTATACACCATGCCAGTATATGAACCAGCATTAAGAATACAAGTCTACAAAATCCAAGTAGGCATGTTTAAGTTTGGCTCCAAAGCATTATGTTAGCTGTAGCCTAAAAGAGAAGTTTTGAGCTGTGCCTGTTTAGGATGTCATTTTGTGTCCCAATGGCACTTTGAGAGGTAATGAAAGGACCTCAGTAGCTGCTTGCTGAAATGGGGAGAATGCTATATTATAAGAGACATGCTATATTACTGGAAGCTGATCTTATGCAAAGCAGACATTTAGATGGAACTGAAGTCGTTTCACCACAATCTCTTTCAATATCCACTCTGACACATGCGATACTCCCTCAGTGGAAGCAAAGCCAATCTACGAGCATCTTCACTGCTGCTTCTACTATTGCTACCATGAAGAAGAAGCCCGCTGCTCTTCAGATGTTATGGATTTCAGAGGACCAGTTAATATGGACAATGGCAAGGGATGATCAGAATTTTAGTCTAGATTATCTGGGACATAGCTGATGGCCTATTTTGTTTAAAAACTATCATAAGGAAATTTAAATGTAATTACTGGTAAATTTTGTTACAGGAAAAAAAATGTGTTTTTCAATTCAGTTATTGTGAAACCCATGCTAAGTGAGCAAGGACAGATAAAGATCAGATTTTTCCTCTTTAGCCGAATTCAGTATGGTGTGAACAAATTATTCTTTTTTAAGTAAGGCCATAAAAACATTATAGGTTTGTCTAAACTCAGAATCTTTAGAAATTACTCTAGGTTCCATGTAAGTTATTTATTGAGCAACGATCGTGTTTTCTGTCACATTCTATTACCTGTAGGGGGCAGAGTGAATGAGCATGTGCTCATTTGGTATAATGTGATGGGGCTGAATGAGCAGCAGGGAAACCTGAATTCCAGTCTAGCTCAGGCACAAAAACAACTGTGTGACCTTAGGCCAGCAGTCCCCAATCTGTGGGCCATTGCCCCACTACTGGTCCTTGGCCTATTTGCAACTGGGCTGCATGAACAGTGGGCTAGTGCCCATGCGCATGCAGCTCAACTCACATAACCGGCAGGCCAGTGCACTTGCATGGCACATGCAGCTCAATTGGCGCAAGTCGAGCTGCGCATGCATGCGTGTGCACCTGACCCAACGCTCACAAGGCCCAGTTCCCCTCTCCCCCCCTCCCCCAGCTAGGCCACCAAGCCAAAAAGGTTGGGGACTGCTGCCTTAGGCCAATCACTCTCTTAGTTTTAGGAAGAAGGAAATGAAAAATCATTTCCAAAAATGTTGCCTAGGAACCTTCATAACTGCGTAGATGTGTTCAGGTAGCTGTAGGAATTAACTGTGACTCAAAGATGATACATTGGTACCTTGGTACTCAACTACTTTAAAACTCACCGAATTTGGTACTCAATACATTTTGACATGAAAATTTTGTCCCGGTACTCATTGTTTGTTTGGTACTCAACACACAAGTTAGAACTTCTCAGTGTCAGCTACCTTGTGACTCACTACGTTATCTCTTATGGGAAAAAATTGTTTGGTACTCATTGCACGTCCTGGAACCAATTAACATTGAGTATTGAGGTACCACTGTATAGTTATGTAGATGGGTATGATGCATTAACTGCTTTTCATAACTTTATCATTTCTGCTATATTTCTGAAAATTATTTCCATATCATTTCCTTCATTACTGACATATTCAAAAACGATTTACTGGTTTGATTAATTTTTTCCCTCTCATTTAACTCAACTTTATCAAACTAAAACAAAAGTTAGAAAACTGCACTAGAAATCTGTACCTTGAATATAGGTATACCCATTAAAGAATTGATGCATTTCTCTCTCTTTCATTTTGAAAATGAGGTGAAAGTAGAGAAAGCCAGATGCAGACTAGACTAGAGCAGAATGATCATTTTTCTTGCATTTATATGTTGTTGTCATCTCACTCTTCATTCATTTTATTTGCTTCATTGTGTTGCTGAACTTTGATGTTATTATTTTTGTACAAACAGCTTTTGAAATCCTGCCATGCTGTCCCTCAAATTCAAGGTAGGATTTATGTACCCTGAGCAAGCTCCTACTTACTTTATAGATATCATTTGATGACTGATCTATATTGGCTTGATTTAGAATCAATTTGATACTTGAGAAGGTTCCCTCTTTCCAAGAATTATGTTGGCATACACATTACCCATGTACACATTACTAGAGGTCCCCAAAAGCTGGAATTGTATTTGTAGGCTTTAAATTTCACAGGCAGCTAGTTTCTTATAAAATACATAGTTTTGTGTAGTCTTATTCATGTCTAGGTTTCTTGCAAAACAATTTTGCCCACAATTATGAATCATCTAAACATAGGCATCTTACATAAGTGATAGCTGCTTATGCTGAATAACAAAGTGTGTGCATTGTAATTGGTCAAATTCTGCATAAAATTGGACTGTGTCCGTTCATTCAAAGTAAGCAATTCTCACTTTTTGTTGAAAAACTAATTAAATATTATTGGGGGGGGGGGGATGGAGACCACCTAGCTGCAGGAACAAGTTTTTCAGGAACTCATCAACCGTCACATTTTGGGAAAAATGTGTTGACATTTTTGCTTGCAAGTGTCATCCAGTTTCATCAACAATTTCAGTTTTCCATAGTTCACATGTGACATGAGTCTAGGCCAAAATGGGCAGCTTCTGATTTAGAGCTGGCAGACAGGGCTACTTTTTTGAAGCCTGAAAGTCATTCAGACTCATAGATAGAACATTGTAGTGTCAGTTTGGTGCAGCAGTCCCAAGCTACAAATTGGGAGATCCATGAGTTTTACTTCCATCTTAACAGAAATCCAGCTGATTAACCTTGGGCCAGTCAGTCTCTCTTTCTCTCTCTCTCTCTCTCAGCCCTAGGAAGGAGACAAGGGCAAACCACTTCTGAAAAAAACTTTGCCAAGAAAACTATAGGAACATGTACAGTCTGTTGCCAGGAATCAATACCAACTTGAATGGGCCAAAAATAAATTATTGATTTCCATTTTGTATGCCCAGCACTAGTGAATGTTGTAATATTAGTACAAAAACACTTGCCCCATTGAGATTTCTCTGGCTTTGTTGTCATTATTTTCAGCATATTTTTTTATTGTATCTGAAGCATGTGATCAAATTATAAATGATTTATATAAGCAGCAATTATCCCTTTTTTTTGAAACATTGTTTAAAACAGCGTGCAACCTGTCTTACAATAGGACTCCAAGAAGTATGGGAGGAGCTCCTGTTTTTCAAATCAGATCAGTCTGGTATAGACAATAGGGATGAACAGATAAACCAGACAAAGTGAAAATCATTGTAATATAGATACTTAATGCTCAGGCGCTGTCAGTTATTCATGAAAAAAATGCTACCAGATACATCATGTGACTGAAATAGTTTCGAGGCCGGCAGGAAACATCAGCATTATTAATTTTATTAAGGTTATTGTTAACATTATTAATACAGTAAACAGGAAAATTTGTGGAAAAAGACAGCATAACCTAGCACTCTGTCCAGTTGGTGCTTTTCCAGAAATCAAGTTAATGGACTAAACTGTTAACACATTCTTTCCAACTAAAAAATAGATCTTTGTGATACTTGAAAAAAATAGATTGTTGGCACAGTCAATTCCAAAGTGTGTTGGTAGGTATAAGAGTCTTATGTTCCTTCTCAAAAATAATGTTTCTGATAGAGAAGTGTTAACAGGTAGTCCTCGAGTTATGACCACATTTGAGCCCAAAATTTCTGTTGTTAAGTGAGATGCTTGTTAAATGAGTTCTGCCCCATTTTACAACTTTTCTTGCCACAGTTGTTAAGTGAATCACCGCAGTGAATAAGTTAGTAGCCTGATTGTTAAGTGAATCTGGTTTCCCCATTGACTTTGCTTGACAGAAGGTTCCAAAAGGTGATCATGTGATCCTGGAACACAGCAAAGGTCACAGCTATGAACCAGTTGCCTAACATCTGAATTTTGATCTGAAGATCATGGGGATACTGCAAAAGTAACTATGAAAAACTGTCATAAGTCACATTTTTTTCAGTGCCATTGTAACTTTTGAACGGTTACTAACCAAACTGTTGTAAGTTGAGGACTACCTGTATTCAGATAGGTGAACCTAGGAGAAATGCATGGATTATTCTGCCAAGGGTGGGACTTTTCACTGCTTACTTATCTGTGGAACTTTGACAAAGGCAGTGGGCATGTGGCCAGTTGAGTCCACAAGTTAATGTGTCTTCCCATAATGATGTCATGAAACTATGGACCACCAGAGCCTGTAAAACAGGGGTGTCAAACTCGCGGCGTCATGTTGTCATGTGACGTATCACAACTTTTCCCTCCTTCACTAAAATGGGGGGTGGGCGTGGCCAGCGTGTGATGCATCTGGGCCGCGGGCCATAAGTTTGACATCCCTGCTGTAAAGTGTATCTGGCAATGTCGTAGCATATTTGGGCTGCCCACTGCAAAGAAATGATACTTGGATCCTGCCTAATGTGTTAGTTTTAATTTGGACCGCAATTAAATAATACCTTGGCATGCTAAACCATTGAGTGTCCTTTCTATCTGTATTGTATATAATGTGGTGAAAATCATGCCCACAAGTAACTCCATCTTCAAGCAGTTCCTGAAGGCCTGGTTTACTTGGTCATTGAATGGCTTTTAGCTGGAGGATCTCTGAATTCATTTGGAAAGATTCCATTGTTGAATTATACCTTATTGGTCAGTATTTCAAAAGAGGCTGGAGGCTTTTGTCAGTGCATTGTGCTCCAGGTTTGGGCTTTTTTGAATATATTTTGATTTGGAATGGGATTCATTTGCCATAAAAATATAAGGGGATGTTCTCCATATTAATAGCATGTGCCTAAATGCTTAGATTTGTATTTGATCAGGGAAGATCAAATTTTGCCTAGTATAAATAAATACTTTAGACTGGATTTATTCATTATCTCTTTGCCCATTCTAAAGCTGCAGGAAACACCACAGAATACTGTATGGCTTCCTTATGTTTCTCCTTTGATTTGTGGGATGATTCTGAACGTTGGTCCTTTTGGCCACCACCCTCCTTCCATAACACAGAATTACAGCTCCAAGAACCTACAGTAGACTCCGATATGTTGTCTCATTCCTCCCCGCACTCAATCATGCTAACAGCTCAATTCTCCTGCTTTGCAGGCCAAGGAGATGCAGCAGATGGTGAAGCTAGAGGCAGAGATGGACCGCAGGCCTGCAACAGTGGTATAAAGCTCCAATGCACAAACTAAAATAGGAGGCCATCTGATTTTATTTTTGATCTTTGCAATGATAATTCACTGAAGATTGGAAGATGGGATCTCTTCTGCTTAGTGTTAGGTAGCCAATCTCTGCCGAAGAGCTTGGATTTTGGGGGCGAGGGTGGGAGGGGGGAATACTGTACTTTATTTTCCCAAATGAGACTCTCCTTCTCAGAAGAAAGCAAATGATTTTAAAATCCAAGAGCACTGCCCTTAATATGATGGTTGTCTTTATCTGAATTATAAATGCAACACTTGTTTCTGTTCTTGAAATGTTTAGTCTTGTTTTACTGTCCTTTGTATTTTATATTATTTTTTGCCTGGGCTTCCTTGACTTTGGAAAGACCAACAACTCTATTATAAGTTCCCAGAATTAATCTGCCTCCTGAAATAAGAACTGAAGAATATTTCATAAGATTCCCCCCCCCTCTCCAAAAGAACCCTACCTTGTAGTACATAGCATCAGTGGCTATCTATCTTTGCCCCGAGGACTGCTTGGACTAAAGTGTTACCAAATGAAGTGTTGCCATGGGGAGTTCACCTTTTCCAGATGTTTGTTTCTCCATTCTGTTCCTCCTCTGTCCTCTAGTTCTTCATGTTTTCCTTCCAATGATGCGTCTGCGTTCTATGGACATTTGATATGCCCAGCCCTAATAGGGCTGTTTTAGAGGATATCCTATCCCTTTGTCTGTATCTGTGGGTTTTTTCCCCTCTAAAAATATTTTATACTCTATAAACCTTGACAATGTATAATGCCATTTTGGCTGCATAGAAACAGGCTCCGTAGAGGTATAACTTATATCAGTATATGATATTGGGAAACTCCCATCTATAAACTTTGTAGAATAGATAAAAGTTCATTATTAAAGCTGTGCGGGTTATTTCTGTGTTCAGAATTTCATCATCAGCAAGTGCCATGCTGGGCTGGATACGTCTGAATTAGAAGTGGTATTTTTTTGTAAAATCCTGTTGAAAGGATTGCAAGGTAGCAAAAGACTGTTCCTGTGCCATATTGATCTATGATGCTGTAGTTAAAATAATAATAATGAAGGAATTGTATTTTAGCCACTCTTAACCAGAGTTCACAGACTACCTAAAGGATGCATTTCAATTAACTTGTCACCAGTCCCAAATACTACTGTTTTTGTGTTCTAAAATTTAAATAGATTTTGGGAGGAGGGTATTCTAACTGTGATAATGTAAAATATTTATACCGATTCAATCACAGTCTTGTGGAAAATTCACATTCCTGTAGCAACATTGACAGTAGTAAACAAAACCTCTGCTTGCATGTGGTAACAAACACCAGTTCTGACCAGTGAATATTGTATGGCCACAAAGTCATTCTCTTACTGGTAAATAAATATAGAATCAATGTACAAAACAGAATATTTGACTGACAAAATATCAGTATAAATAATATATATATTTGTGTATATGAATTATGTGGGCATTCTTACAAGTCGAGTTGAAAAAAATTGTGTTAATTTAATTTTACATACTATATTTATGCAGATTTTCAGACTTTCATATGAGGAAATGATCCTTTTTATGTCTGTTAGATAACCAAATAATTTGCTACAGTATTAATGTGCACGTTCTCAAAGCCCACCGTAGTTACAATGCAGAACAGTGCACGTCAATCTTCTGCTTGGAAGTCTCCATGTTACCAACATAAGCAGGACTATGGAAACGGGTAGTTTAGAACAAAATCAGATAACTGATTTCAGTAATACTCAGTACTGATCATGTTGTTGTATATGCGTGTACAAACTGATTCAAAATATTCTTAAAAATGGCATATGGAGATAATTATGTAATTGTTCTGAGATACAACTTTCAGATTCTCTAATAAAAACCCCTGAAACAAAGTTAGTATCTATTCTTGTGGATCAAATAATCGTGTGTGTGTGTGTGTGTGTGTAAACATCTTCCTCACACAAATCTTTAATTTTTTTCAGTTAACCTGCTTTGACATCCTTATGACTTTAAACTATATTCTTTATCACATTGCAGATGTCTCACTCCAAAAAAAAACAAAAAAAAACCCTAGCTGGTTTTACTAATTATACATTTTATGTAAAACCTCTTAATCCTGCTGAATCCTATTTGAAAAATACAATAAAAAACACATTTTTATGTTCAATTGCACTAGAAACATCCTTTTCTTGATGCTGTGTCAACTCGTACTTACTATATGGCACATATATGGATCGTTTTCCCTCCTTAATTCTTTCTGCCTTTTCCCAATCTTCATTTCTGTGGTGTTACACAGCAGCTGTCCTTGTGACAATTAACTCTGCCCTGGTCAAGCTTTAACAATTCTGAAACAAGTGACACTGTCTGACTCCCATTGTGAGGTCACTATCAACCTGCTTTATATTGTATTTTTTTATGTGAGTCACTGAAAGTCATTTTTTATTGTGGCAGTGTAAAAATATGTAAAATATGTAAAAAAATGTTTCCTCGTATGATTGTCACACACATTAGATTAAGGGACTGGAGACCTCACATTCTATAATAATGGTGTTATCAGCAGTTTTTTTTCTTCCAGACATAATTCAAATTTAGTTCTTGTTTTTAATAGGCTATATTTTCTTATGCCTAGGATCAAATCCTCAAATGGTTGTGCATTCTTCAATTCCCTCTTCTAGAAATAGAATTCAGCACATTACATAAGAATGGTTTCATAGTGTTCATATGTATGTATTCGTTTGACAATGCAGGAATTTTCTCCTTAGATCAGCGGTCCCCAACCTTTGTGGCTTGGTGGCCAGGTTGTGGGGGAAGGGGAACCGGGCTGCGCATGCACACCCAGCTTGACTGAGTTGAGCTTCGCATGCATTCACATGCACGCCAGCCTGCCACTTATTTATGTCAAGCTGTGCATGCATGTATGTGCCAGCCCGCCACTCGCACAAGTCGAGCTATCTGTACTGTACATCTGCCCACTGCTTCCGCGAGTTGAGCTTCGCGTGTACCTAGCAGTCCATGGCCTGGTTGCAATTTGGCCATGGCCTAGTAGTGCGCTATGGCCCAAGGGTTGGGGACCCCTAGTTTAGATGAAGCCTAGTTAACACTTTTGCCATAGTTCACAGCTCTTCCACTGAGAATTTCTTAAGAATTGGATCTATGAGGCTATTCTTTTTTCTGTCTTCCAAATTTCCTGGAAGTTGGGAAGTCCTACCAACAATAAGCTGTGGCATTAACTGCTGAGGGATTGAGGAATATTAGACAGTCACACCATCTGCAATCTTCTACTTGTCCTCTCTCTGACTCCCAAGATCTCACCTGATCTCATCCAGCAACATTTCTGCTCCTTGTGTTCATTAGGGTGGGATCATGTTGTGCAGAACTCAAAAGGAAATGAAACATTTGAAAAATTAGTTTTTGCCTTCCCCTTTTTATGGGAAAATCTCTTTATGTGGCTCCATGTTGGAGAGATTAAATGATATATACTAACATTCCCATATCTTCCATTTAGCATCCTGGTCTTAGATACCCTTCAACTGCAAATGATGTTGATTGGTTCAGATAATATCGACTATTATCTGTATGTTAAAACAAGCCACATATTTTCCCATTGTTCCATCTGTATATTACCACCAAAAATTTTAGCCCACTTTATTAGACATTCTTTCACTCCTTCTTTCAAATTTATACATTGTAGTAATTGCATGTTTATTTGTACACAATTTTATTTCAAACTGAATCTCACAATGTTCCAAAACATAAATTATTTTGTCCATTTTAAATCTTTCTTATACTTGTAAATACAAAAAACATTGATATCTATATCCCTCTGCCATCAATTCTATTGATTTTATTTTATATTCCCCTTAACAAAATCCATGTGCTTAACAATAAGTGAGCCATTTGTATTTGCTTATTACTTCTAAGCTGTAAAACAATTCTTGTGCTAAGGTCCACAAATGTGTTTTTTTGACACAACCTGGGTTTACAACTATTCCATATTCTCAATGTGGAATGTCTAACATGCAGAGATTTTTAAAGTCCTCATTAACCTTGACTTTATTATACCACAAATATTCATGCCACACAAATTTCAGGTCACGTCCTGAGTCAAAAGCCAAATGCTGGACAATTTAAAGGGTGGTTGAGATATGGAGATAGGAAAAAAATGGCAATTCTAGAGAGTACACTTACCTTTCTGAAAAGCATAATTTTTTTAAAGAATATGCATGATTTGGACTTCAAACAATTTAGCTGCTACAGTTTCTAAAGTGCCAATATTACCAAAGACAAGTTTATAATCCTGTAAGTTTGCTTTATAAATCCAAAGCTCTCACATGGAGATAACAGCAGTCCTTCTGTGAGTGTATAAACCGGGTACTTAATATTTTAAATGTATCACCGTTTCCTAATGTTGCCAGTTTCATGCACATTGCTATTTCATCACTCATAGAGACATTGTCCACAAAATATCCTGCACTAACAGGGAATGCCACATTCTAGACGCCTTTTCACTCCTGTATTGATTATTGCATGTTCAGTTTGTCGCTCCTTCTCAAACCAGCTTCATTATATTGTTCTTTCATTTGCTTTAGTTTGATTGGGTGGCAAAGGCACCAAGTTAGAAACCAGGAAACAATCAGGTCTAGTCCTGCTGCGGCATGAAAGCCAGTTGGGTGACTTTGGCCCAGTCATTCTCTTGCAGTCCAATCCAATTCCGAGGGAGGTTGTGGGGAAAATAGGACGATCAGATATGTTCACCAGCTTGAATTTTTAAAAATAAAAATAATAAAGGTGATATATAAATAAAATAAAAAAATAGCAAAGATGTGTGGCTCTTACTACTATCACCATAACCCAATACAGTGACACTTTTATCTGGAAAAATCATCTTATGTCCATTGCTTCCAAAAAAAACATAAAAACTGCACTTTGCTTGCTATAATGGTAAAAATCCATTCTTTCTGCCACTTTCTGTGTGGAGAAGACATGGAGACTTCTGTTCCACCCTATCAGTTTTGGAAATTATATTGTAAATCACTACTAGCTTTCAGTCAATAGAAACCAATCACCTTACTTACAAGGGCTGCATTCAGGAGATCTGAATTGAGAGAAGAAATTAGAGAGCAGCTGCTCTCTTCTTTCATGAGCCCAAACCTTATCCTGGAACCAAGTGCCTAATTTAAAAGTTACCCACTGCAAACAGTGTAGTGTCTCTTCCAAGTATGTCAGATGTCTGGATGCAATATCCTACCAAGGACAGTCGAAGTGGATGTTTTGAGAAAAGTAGTATTATCCTGAGAAATCACACAAGAACTTGGAACAATGATTCTATGATGGCTTAAGCTTTGGAGATGATACGCTGCATTCTACAAATATAGGATAGTGAGAAAAGAACAAAGGAATTTGCTTCTTCTGATAGCGTCTTGGGGAAAGGAAATCTGGCTAGTCATCTGAATTCATTAGAGGCAGAAAATACACTTGATCAAGAACTGAGCAAAAATTACGTACTTCCCAGCCCTCTGGAAAAAATATAGATGAGATTTTTTTTCTTTACCTTCTAAATATTCGGTTGAAGATTGCCTAGTTTGCCAGCTGAGTGAATCCCTGATTATTTATCATCTGCTATTGCTTAAAAAACATGTTAACAACAATGAGCAATCTACCTGAAGGGACCTTTGGCAGATCTCTTAAAGACATCCATGCCTCATTTCTCCCCCCCCCGCCCCCCAACCAACTGGTTTGGAAATTTAATGACGCAATTTTGCTCACAGCTCAGGGGAAATAGTCATGGGAAATCTCAGGTGTATACATTTTTGGCAATCCCCTATTTTTCTTTTTAAAATAATCTTGCTGTTGATTTGCGGAAGCATCCCACACCCCCAACCTTTTTTTTTTTACAGAACTCTGAATCAATTTAACTTATACTTCTTTGGTTTTAAAGGGAAGTATTTAAAAAGGAAGAGGAGAAAGGAAAAGAAGACATGCTTCATCATTCCTACCATAATCCAAATGGCAGGAATTTGGAAGTGATGGAATATCTGCTCATTAGAAATGTTTTGTTAATTAAGATTGAGGGAAATGGGCAGTCTAGAAACTCAATAAATGAATGAATAGATGGATGAATAAATAAATAAATAAATAATCTTTATATGCGGTACAAATCAGTGGTGGGATTCCAATTTTTTTCCTAGCAGTTCTATGAGAGCACACTTCACGCGCGTGGGCAGCAATCAAAGACCACCCTCTATTAGCATTGGTGAGGTGAGCTGTTTTTTAGCTCAGCAGAGGCGCAGCAATCCGTTCTGCCATGCAAATCAGCTGAGCTAAAAAACAAGGGAATATAGGACAGGATAGGGCAGGGATGGGTGGGTGAGGCCAGTCAGAGGTGGGATTTGCCGGTTCTCCAAACTACTCAAAATTTCTGCTACCGGTACACCAGAACCAGTCTGAACCAGCTGAATGCCACCTCTGGTACAAATCTCTCATTTGTAAAATCAGTGGTATAAAGTCAATTGATCATCAGTCAAAAGGCAGTGGGTAGAGGAAATTGCGACACTACTTGAGACAAATGGGGGGAGAAACACAAATGAGAGTGGAAGAATAATCAAGAGTAAACAACATTTGCCAACTTTTATTAGAGAAAAATTCATCCAAGCTGCCTACTGAAAGAGCAGAGCTGAGAGATGGAAATATTCCCCAGTGCAGAGGTAAATAGTTGACAATGAGCAATGAAAAGCTGGGGGGAAATCCTGGCCTGAATTTGATTAGTAGTTTGAAATAAAGTTTGTCTTGGCTTTTGCATGATAAAAATAATTATCCAAGGTTAATCTGCCTTTGTAATCATTTAGCCAGAATCCTTTCCCTATTTGGAGCTGCAGACACTATGAAAAAGCCTGGCTCCCAAGTCTATGTTCACAAATAGCATATTGCATAATAAATGACTTTGAATGGTGGGTCTTGGCAAACAGATCAGCTGAAATAATAGACACTATGGAAAAGAACACAATGTGTTCATTGTGTCTGCTGATGTACGTTGCTCCACTCTGCACTTCCCCATAGCACAGACATCACACACACATACACACAATCACAGAAAGAGAAAAAGAGATTTGGTGAATTAATAATAGCTCTTATGTATAAAGGATGCCATTTTAGTAAATTACATACAAAAGAAAATACAAGGAGTTTATTAAAGCAGCTTCTTCTTCCTCTTCCTCCATTTCTTCCTTTCATCTGAGTAAAATCAAAGAATTCTTTACATACATTAACCAACACATGAAGCAATTGCATTGCTTAAAATATATACTGATCTGTAAATGTTTGACATTTATAGCTACATTTGGTTTTCTGCACCAAATGTAGCTATAAAAATGCTTTATTTTAATGGCCTGTATTTTTCCTCGGATTACATTAGATTTTATTCAGGGCATGAGAACATTTCTATTCAGAATCTGCTTGCAGATGACAACTGAAAGAAAAGAAGCTTGCACACAGGATGGTAAAGGAAGATTTCTTTATGTTTTCAACAAATATGAATTGCAATATCTTAAATTTAGTTTAGTTTCAGTTAAGAGTACAGATTTTTGTGAATATATTCTCCAGATTTTAGTTACTTTACTTCCTTAAGTAATCCACCATTAATATTAAACATATTCCTTCCCTTGAAAACAAACTTCCTGAAGTGCACTAAAGCAAATAAAAATGAGAAGAAATTACCTGTTCTCATCACAAGTGTTGGGATGCACATTAAACTTCCAATATTATCAACTTCATATCATATCAAAATGAGGAATTCGAAGGGGTTTGATAACAATTGTATCAATCCAGAGGTATTTTTAAACTCTTGATTTTTCAATCAAAAAATATTTTGGTATGAGAAAAGCAGGACGCCTTCGTTCATTCTTCTTTAATATTACTTTCCATGTAGATTTGCTCCACAGAGAGATTTGTGATAGTCTGAATCATAGGTGTATTATTGTGGTTGAGGTTGGCCTATGGCACCCATTACACCATCTGAAATCATATTCTTTTGGTTAAATCCTCTTTATATTAGAGGAGAGAAGCATGTATCTCTTAAAGACTCAATGACTGGGTTTAAAAGAAACATGGCAATATTTCTTGGGTGTCCAAAGCAGTCAATATTCAGTATGAATGAGTGTTTTAAATAATTTTAAATTGTATTTTATTTTTTTAAAGAAAACAGGTCTGCTTTGCTTGTTCGTTTTTGTTTTTTTTTTGTCATTCTTTTCTTCCCTTCAACGAAAGGAATTGGCGGAGTCACCAAATTCCAACAAGGGACTAAAATCACTAAAGGGTTATGATATAATAATAGTTGTCATTCACAACAATAGGGTATGAAAGCCCTGGTGCTCAGATGTGCTTCTCCATGGTTAATTTCCTTCTGTCCCATTTGTAGTGCAAATTGGCACAGCTTGGAACATCTCTGTCCAGTTCTCTTTTTCAAAGCATACTGATTTGAATAATTAAGAAGCCTTGATTTGGCCACCACAGTTCCAAATGGTAACAATAGTAGCATTTATTTACAGCCATTGATCAGTCAACAGTAATATATACAAATACAACAAAAAGTGACAATATTCTAAGGAAATTTCTGGTTGCTTCAATAAGTTTTGCTGATTTGAATTTTTTTCTTTAAATTTAAAACTATTTATTTCTAGAGAACTTAACGGCAAAATGGGAAAACACATTTTAAGCAAAATCCAACCCTAGATTTAGTTCCATGTTATTTACAGAGTGTACAATCCAGATGTTTAAGCAGTCTCCCAAATGGAATTCACGGAGTCAGAATGCTCATTCAAATACAGGAAGAGGAGCAAAGACCATTGGACATTATCATATCAATCTCTTTGCAGTCATGAAAATATCTCTTTGTTACTTACCTTGTTGATTTTAAACTGCAGATGCATTTGAGAAATATCTACAAGATCAATAAAAATCCCAAAACAAAATTACCATGTGACATAATTAAATTTCACCATGTCATATGGATTAATGTGGCATTTCAAGTACTATACTATTAACACTAACCTGACAATGTCTTTCACAAAAGACGCAGAGGCATGCAATATGCACAAAACGATAATTGTTAACTGTAATTTATAAAATAAATTAAAATAAATAAAAAACTGTAACTTATAAAATATGAAATATGGATGGTCAAATAACTGTTAAATTAGGATATGGGACACTCCGGTCTTTGTTCTTGAAAATTGACTTTGCTATAGTTCAACCATGTGTCAATATTTTTATAAGACTTTTTAAAGAGCATATTAAATATGCTAGTATATATCTTTGTAAACATTTTTGATGCATTTCTGATAAATTATTCATTTTAAATGTTGGGAAATATGGAACTATTAGGGGAAAAAATATCTGCTCTGAGATTTAATGCATGGAAAAATGGAAATAAAGAAAAAGCATGTGTCCTAGACATGTGTACCATATCAGATGACTCCTTTTACTATTTTTTAAAAAAATCATTTGGAATACCGGAATTCAGGACAGGGGGATTAGGTTCTTAGATACAAAGTATCAAGGTGATGATTATGTCCCCAGGATGATTAACTGATTATTATTAGTCTTTCTCATTTATTTTTACACTAACTAATTCTAACCCATTATATACTTAGGATCAATGAACTTCAAAATTAATTGAACTGGATTGTTTTGCTGCAGCTCTGGCTGCAGCAGATTTTACCTTCCTAATGTCTGCTGCAGAAATACTCAGTGGTGAAACATGGGGTGAATAGAGGGAAATCTGTTTTTTTTTTTTTACAAAATATAATCTTATTTTTAAAAGTCTTTAGTTTTATTTTAGATTTTCTCTCCATGCTAAATGTGATATTTATGAAGTGCTTGATTTGATTCCCTGATATAATTTTAGGCCTTAAGCAATTGCTTTCTTCCAGTGGTGAATGCACAAACAGAGCAAAGAACAATTTATCACACTCCAAAATTAAATATACTTTATATTTCCCCATGAAATCCTATCCATAAAAATGAATTCCAGTGAGTTTGATGGAATTTCCTTCCAGGTAGAAACACAGCATTACTATATACCTATGTACTATGTGTTTGATTAATTGGGATGCTTCCTAGGCAGATAGGCATAGCTTTAGAGAACTACATTTTTCAAATGCTGTGTGTTTTTTTTCAAATGCTGTGTGTCTTTTTAAAATTCAAGGAAGTGCCTTACTTGGAGTGGAAAAAAAATCTTTGGAGACCAAATTATATACCTCTAATATACATGCTTTTGACAAGTAAATATATTGTAAATTTAAGAGAGTTGAGTAATATTAACAATTAAATTTGATACTAAGTGTGCCAAAATATTTATTAGTAGTAATGACTGGAATAATGCTTTGATTCTATGGTATAGGCACAAATACCTAGAGTTTATACCCACAGGAGGCTGGGATATGAGTCAATTTAGGGAGTGGTATCATGGAAAGGAGGAGCCACACCACTGAGCAAGGCTATCGAATATAGCTTACTCTGCTTTCCTATCTGCTGGTTTGCTTCCACAATCACATTAGCTTCCATCAGAATCATCTATGGAGGCAAATATCAACAGCAGTGATCAGACTAGTGCAGCAACTCCTATAAGTGCAAAGGCTGGTCTGGTGATGATTTTATTGTATTAATCATATTTATAATTGCCTTTCTGCTAAGCACTACAAGGAGGTTTTATGTTACATCACCCTTCACAGTACTGTCATTGTAACAATACTGTAAGAAAGATTATGAGAATGTGACTGGCCCAAAGACCCAGTGAATTGACCCAGTGAATAGTCAATTGGACCTGGGTTTGCTGGGTTCTAGTTTAAGCCCCAATCATGAGGTAGCTATATGTATGCATGTTCCTTTTTATAATAGATCAGAAATGCATCACAGCTGCAAGCGTATATGTAGTCCTCTGGCAATAAGCCTTATTGAGCTTATACTCATATAGTATACTGTGGGTAAATTCAGAGCCAATCTGACACTTTCAGAGAATGAATAAATAGATCCCAAAACATTATGTTATATCTTTGGAGCAATGTTTAAAGACCACAGTTTCCATTTAAATCGATCACTTGCATGGTCTTCTGAATTTACCTCCTTTATTTCTCTCTAAGGTAAGTATATCTATCTGGCTAACTGGTGTGTATAAGATATATATAGTTGTGTGTATAAGTGTATATATAGTGTGTATAAGTTATATATATATATAAAATATATATATAAAGTTGCTACCTTTAAAAGCACCACTCCTATGACATGGGAAAATACCTGAACAAAGCTGAATGCCATACATGTAAGTACCCGCGAAAACTTAAGAATATATATATATATATATTTGGAAGGGCATCATATCCCATTTGGTTTCAGATCAGTGAGTATCTTTTCCTCCTCTACCCATTATTTTCCTTTGTGTGAACCTTTGCTGATCTTTCAGTTTCTTCCTGTCTCACTCATATAAATTTTCTGCATTACTGGAGAATTTCATAAGCACATTATAAGGTTATGTTTAAGGTACACAGCTTCAAAATCTGGACTACCCCTGTAACATCTGCAAGCAGCATTTTAATGGGCTTTTGTGTGTGTGTGGATAGGAAGAGGGACACTATTTTTAATGGAATCGTGAGGGAATATCTGGAACTTCGCTATCTTATGAAGTCAATAAAAGAGGCGTCCTCTGGAAGAAGGATGGAGGGAGAAGGAATGCGTAGTTGGATTTCTTCAAGACAATTGGAGCTGCCTGGTGAAGACAATGATCTTGGGGGAGTGGATGGGGAAGGGAAGCAAAGGCACAACACTGGCAGAGGTTTTAATCCGAAGCAGGTGCTTTACCAGCCACCTCTGGCATTGGCCTTTTGAAGTTCCACTTTCTGTTGCGCGAGTTGCCGCAAGTCACGAGCTGTGGGACGGTAAAGCCCTGGACAGCTCTCACTCCGGAACCAGCTGGGGAACGTTCAAGGACCGCGCTGGAGTTCAGTACCTGGGACAGCTCCCGCCTCCCCACCACTTACTACTCGGAGCTTGGAAAAGTCACCGCGAGGCGCATTCGCCTCCACGCAGCGACGCTGCAGCAGCGGGAGCGGGCGAGAGGAGCCTATTCACGCGGCTTCCCAGCTTTTTTTTTTTTTCCTTCTTCCTTGCGGGGCTCGGCTTGGGAAGCATGGAGCGGAAAAGGTGGGAAACCTCGGGAGCCATCCCGCGACTGCAGGGCCTGCTTTTGCTTTTCCGTGAGTATACATGCTTTCCCGCCTTTAGCAAGAGCTCGCCTCTCATCTTAGCCGATCCCGAAAATATCCCCGCCTATTCGATGTGAGGAAAGGGGAGCGGAAGATAGCCAAAAAAGATCGCTTTATGTGTCCCGGGTGTAAGAAAAATAGATGCAACTGAATAGCTTCCCTCCTCTAGTCCCCATCGCCCTGGGGAAGCTAGATCGCTGGAGTTCTCTGCCCAAATTCTAACTGATTTAACTTAGTGCCCAGAGCAGGCACAAGCTACTGGTAGAGAGAAACCCCACTTTTCAGCAACCTACATCTGAATGAATCCTCTTGCTTCTCTTTCCCTTTTTTCTCTCTCCCAACAACAGATGCACTCGCTGGTGGGCTGGCAGAACTAGAAGTGGAAAACCTTTCGGGCTTATCTCCAAATCCCGAAAAGGCTATTTTTGTAGTTCGGGAAAACGGGACAACCTGCCTCATGGCGGAATTTGCTGCCAAATTAGTCGTCCCCTACGAGATCTGGGCCAGCAATGTTGTGGACGTGAGATTCTCCTCTTTTCATTTGAAAATCGTCTGTTAAAGGCGCGAAAAGGGTGGATTTCAACATTTGGGGGATAATCCGTGACTGTGTGTGTGTGTGTGTGTGTGCGCGCGCGCCCAGAAACAGAAGAGAGGAGGATTCGAATAAATCTTAAATATAATCGCAGCCTTTTGAAAAGCGGCACGTTGCTAAGGCAATGCAACTTCGCTTTCTCCCCCTCCCTGTCACTCACATGGAGGAACTGCTAAAGCATCGCCACCTCTCCATGTCCATATAGTTTGCAGAGTTGTCTATCCTGCCCCCCCCCCCCGCTCCTGGTCTCTTTTCGCTGCAGAAAAGACCTTTTTGTGTGCGTGTGTGTGTGTGTGAAGCTGCACAAAATCTTTTTTCTTTTTCATATCGGAAGGAGGGGAAAGGGAATGACAATATATAATTATTACTCGATTCCCTGGGGCGCGGAGGTGCGGTGAGGAGTTGGGGGGGGGGGAGTGTTGGTCTATTATGAGTAATTATTATTACATTTCGGGCGGTACAGTAAATAAGGTTACGTTTCCATCTAACCCATTGTGGGGAGCTGAAGCTAGCCAGGTTTATGTTCTTATGATCTATTACATTGGGCAGCGGGAGATGGAGGAAGGAAGGAAGGAACGGGGGGGGGGGACCTCGTATTTTTTCTCCCCCGATGCTCTCTGTGGAAGTGTTTGGGGAGTTCGGGACCTAACGCCCCCCGTGTGTGTTGTGTTGTGTTGTGTTGTGTTGTGGCGCGCATTCAGATGATCACCGAGCAAGCCTACATCTCGCTTTCCCGCGGAGCCGAGGAGCGGGGCAAATGCAGCAGCAACGAATCCGAGCTCCACATTTCGTGGCTCAACAGAGCTTACACCCTCAGCCTTTATTTTGTCAAGGTACCCGATGGGAAGATCGCCTCGGAGGAGAGCCCCGGCGAGAGGGGGGAATACCGGGGAAGGGGATGCGGGCGAAGGAGGTGGGTGGGTGAAGAAGGCAGAATCACCTCGCAGGACCCGAGGAAAAACCAAAAGTGAAGGAATCAGCCCGAGATTGGAAGGGCGGGAAAGGGAGGGGGGAAGTGGTAGGAGGAGAGATAAATAAAATGAAGAGACCCCCCCCCGCAACGCTAATTTGACGTAGATTAACAATAACAACAACGCTAATACTAATAATAATAATGCTACTACTAATAATGGTGATGATAATAATAATAATAATTTCCCGACCGTACGCCGTCTCTAAAGGCGCCGACGGACCAAGTCAACCTCCTTCCTTCTCCCCCGAGGAATCTCCCGGGAGGGCGGCCGAGCACAGAAAGCTGCGAGCGCGGGCTAATAAATTGTTCGCTTGGCCAGTTCCGACCGGACAACGAAGCTTCCTTTGGCGTGCCTCGACTTTGGGTCTTTTCTTGTCTCTCTCTCTGCTTCCCCCCATTCACCTTCTTCTTCCCTTCGCTCGACAGGAGACTCGCAACAAAAGTGCTGGCTCCGAGGCCTGGTGGAAACTGAGCAAAGTCCAGTTCGTTTACGACAGCAGCGAGAGCACCTACTTCAAAGGCGCCGTGAACCGTAAGTGCGGCGCGGCCAAGGCCCAGGCTTGAGGGGGTCTGTCTGGCCGGCGGCTTTAGGGGTGGGGAGAGAAGGGTTAAGAGGTAGTTGCTGCCAGCGGTGGCCGTCTAGAAAAGCCTGGAGGTCTCGTTTCCATCCGAGGGCCGTGGTGAGGCAGAGGTGGGCAAAGGAGACACAGAGAGAGAGGCCGTGCCATTCACCAGCGACTTCGGCCTCTTTGCTTGCCAGCCTAGAAGTCTCTCTGCAAGCGCTACTGCGGTGGGAGGGAGCCTGAATCATTTCCAGTCGGTTCCCCCCTGGTTTATTTTCCCCCACCCACGTTTCCCTCCAAAAGGCGTCTGACTCAGGCCTGAGGCCGGTGCCGCCTCCCCTCCTCGGCCCGCAGTGCGGATAAAGCGGGCGCCCGCGTTTCCCCGACGGCTCCTCCTTCACCCCAGATTCCCCTTCTCTATCAGGGTCAGCCGACTCGGACCTGGATTCTCTTCTTGGCCGAGCTGAGGGCAATGATCCCGCCTTAAAGCGGGGCCCAGCTTGGCCTGTGGGCTTTTCCGAAGCTGCCGGCCGGTTTTGGGAAACTGCGGGTGGCCTTGAGCTTTTCCAAGAAGGGGGGGGGGGAGAGAAGGGCCACCCTGACTGTCAACCGAGCAAGCAACCCTACTATACGCCCCCCCCCCCCCCCAGGCCAGGTGCGGATTTGTGTGCTTTTGGAATAAACGGATGCTTCGCCAGCCGATGAGGCTGGATCCCGAGCAAAAAAAAGCTCCCGTACTACTGGTAGTAAGTTGTGCTCAGGTTAAAATGAAGCAGATGGGAGTTATAGTTCATATCAAAACAGCGTTACGGCAGACTTCGATGCTTTTGACATATTAAGATGGAAGCAAACAATTAAATCGATATGGAATATTAGAAAATCCCTTTTCTATTGAAGAATAAACCCCAGAATTGTATAAATAAAATTGAATAAATTCACTCAATTCTTAGGAGACAAAAAGGACTGTACCTTTTTCATTTCTAATCATTAGGGAGCAAATAAATCAGGACCCAAACAATATTTTTTAAAAATAATAATCCCTGGGCAAGGATTATTTAGCTAAAGTATAAAAACAAAACAAAAAAACCCACCCCTCTTTGCCCAAATGATGTAACAGTTACAGTGCTTGTTAGGGGATGGCATCTTGCTAATCATTTTTGATTATTTTACTGTAAACCCATTTGTAATGAAGGAAAAATTCTGCACTCTAATCTTGGGCCCAGCACTTTTTAGTACAGTGTTGGGTTTGGACAGTTATAGAAGGGAGTTTCATATAATCCCTGAACTGCAATTAGAAGAACTTGGTTTTATTTAATGATTGCCTTTACTTGGGTTTTGAAATTGGTATTTCTTTTTTTTTTGGGGGGGGGGGAGTCAAAATTCAACATAGAGAACAGGTTAGTAGATGCTTCCCATCTCAAATGCAATTACTGTGTTCTAAAATATGCCCGCTTTCTATCCATTTGGGTGGCTTTCTTTTAATGATCAGTGTTTCCATTGCATTTTTTGTGTTTCTATCTTATGGGCTTCCTCTTGATGCCTGTTTGTCACTCACTGGGCACCTCTGCAGTGCAGAATGTTCTAGGGTAACCCATTCCCCCTCCTCCCTCCCTGTTGCTGCATTGAAGCATGCGCAAGGCATACCCATCTGTATTTTTATTTGTTCCTGAGCAATTTGGATCATTACATCTTTGTCTATTTCTAAGTATTAATTAGGAAGAAAAGTCTATTTTACATTAAAATAATGTATAAAAATATTATGGTATCTTTTCCAAGTGGCTTGAAATACACCATCTCTTTCACACATAATAATGCAGTCGTATTGGCCATTATATGTGAATGTGTAGCTTAGCCGGACCAGACATGCAACAAAAATCAGGATTTTTTAAAGCCGTTCGTTGTTTACATTTGTATTCCGAAGTAAATTGTGTTGAATGAATTGTGTTTACTCTTAACAGCTGGTTGTAGAGTGCAGTCCTTTTTAACAAAAACAGGCTATTTTGTTTTATTCTTTCTGATTCTAACTTTATTAAGATTTTCACATTTCTTTTCATCACCATGCAGGTTGTTTATATTTCAAAAATTTACATTTAAAAATTTTCAGTTTTAAATGTTTGCATTATGCTGATTTATCCACTCGGTCCATTTTTCCCTATAATTTGGAAAGTTGGTAGTTTTTGTGAGAGGGTACAATACAGGGACAATACAGACCTTCACAAATGTTTCCCCTTTCTGATGAATCATTCTAGAATTTCATTCATCCCCACAAGCATATACATCTGATGAATTGTGAGTTGTGATCTGCAATGTCCAGAGGTCGTTCCAATAGGACCTGTCATCTGGTCTTTTTTTTTTTTTTAGGTCTAATTGTGTCCCATTAGCAATACTTTGCATCATCCAGCCACTCAGGACCCATTTGTGATACTGCTCTGAAGGGGTTACATGTGAACTGCACGAATGGTGGAGCGTGATTCCCTGGGAATGTTATCTGCATAAGGGTGGTGTGTTTTTTTTTTCCAAGCTGGATCTAGTCATAGAAAGCTAATAATAGCACTGCTGGTAATGCTGAATTTCTAGTTAGGACTTGCTATTCCTTGTGGGATTATCATAGCTGCCATTAGATGTTGAACTGTGAGCATCATTTTAAGATCCTAATGGGAAATAAAGCGTCTTTTGCTTATGCATTTAATGATTGTCATCACATTGGGCTATGTAGTTCTAAATACAAGGACTGGAGGAACGTCATGAAAACAGAAACTAAGGTTCTATGCTTCTAATCATGTATAGTAGCATGAATGTTTCCTGACATGTATGCAAGAACATGTGTCTATTCATCTGCATATTGTTCAGCGCTCTCTCTTGCTATTCAGTTCCTTCCAATGTCTGTCGATTAGAATTACAGCCTAATTTGTAGGAGCACTTATTAAAATCTCTAAATCTATTAGAAAACTATTTTTCTTTCCTGAAAACACAGAAGACTGGACAAATTCTTAATATCAGTCTTAATCTAACTTGTAAAAATATAGACTTTTCATATTTATCTTATAAATATGTGTGTATGTATGAATGTATGTATGTATGTATGTATATATATGTGTGTGTGTATACACAAAATGAAAAAATGAAAAAAGACTAAAAACATAAATTTATACAAAATGCATATTTACCATGTTGATCTTCATTGTCCACATTTTTTGTCTCTTAACAAAGGAAAAGGATTTTTTGAGCAATTTGATCAATTTTCTCATTCTGTTCTTTAGACATTTTCTGAAGTCTTTTTCTTTTTAATGTTGATGTTATTGTTAACAAACATACACATACACACACACACATATTCCTACTAAATAATACACAATGTGGAGAAGATATTTATGAACTATATTAAATGTAGTTGGTCACAGAACGCTGAATTAAATAGCCATTTGATCTAGAAAAGTATGATAGTCATCCAATAATAATATTTTCCTCTTGACAGCGGGGAAACACACGGTCACAACACGTCACCTCTCTGCTTTAGTCACCCCAGCTGGGAAGTCTTATGAATGTCAAGCTCAGCAGACAATCGCCTTAAGCTCCGGTGACCACCAAAAATCAGTTGTTCTCTTGCTGTCAGAGGTCCGCCTCCAGCCCTTTGACATCAGCTCTGATTTTGTTTTCAGTGAAGGTAAGGGACCTCTGGATGCTGGGCAATTTATAGATGCGATTTGCAAAGTCAATGGAGACTCTCTTGACTGAGGAAGCAAGCAGTTATTGTGGAAGGGTAGGGTGGATAAAGAGCAGGATTTCATACAATAGAGGAAGACTTTCTTCAGTGGGGAAGGCTCCTTCTTTTAATTTAAAAAAATAAATGTGTCTAGTGCACTCACTGGGAAATTTGATGTAAGATTAGTGATGTCAGCAAGGCTTTGCCTTGAAAAAAAGCATGGGGCAGAGGCTTGCAGCTATTATAGGGAGGGGGAAAATGTGAGCAGTATGAACAGACCCCAAGAAACATGACAGCAAATGAAGAGCAAACTATCTCCAGTGGCATTCCACAATGCCTTCTTTTAAGGTTTGTTTTTTTGGGTGGGCATTTTGCTTTCTGGTAGCGGGAGATTTTATTTCTCAGTAGGAATATCCACCATTATTCTGGCAAAATGTTTATGTTCTTAAAGTGAAAATTTCCCTTGTCTCTTTTATATAATGCATATTTTATATATTCCTCTGGCTCAAGGATGTTTTGGCAAACCATGGAGGATTTATTAAATATCTGACACATGTTGATGTAAGTGCATGGATGTTATAAATCCAGTGTGCATAAGGATCTGTAAGAAAATCTCTGATAGATTAGGCTAAATATCCAAATAGTCAAGCAAGCTTCTTGCTATTCTAAATCCAATGCATGAAGCTAACAATCCTGCCTGTTTTTGCTTTTGTTTTACTTCCAATGATAGCTGTCCAGAAATACTTTCCTTCTGAATAAGAGCCTGACCCTTTGTAAAATAGACATTTTAAGAATGAGAAATGGCAGGAATGTAGATTTCATTGAAACCTTAGAATCTGTTCAATGGTGCAATGCTGAAGGAGATGGGGATTTATCTTGACAATTGGTGATAGGTTTCTTCAGAACTATGATTCTACCATGTCTAATAATAACTAGCCTATCTAATCTTCTGTCAAGGGATATATAAATTCCTAAATAATGCATTGTATACAAAAACATAGTTTGTATATTTTGAGTCTATTGTGTTATGCTTTTTAGTAGATAAGCAGAAGCATTGAGTAGGGATTTGTTGTCCCATTACATCTTATATACTATCCAGGGTTTATGAATCATTGGTATTAGTAAAATCTCACTTGCTTGGTCTTTCCGCCTTTGTTCTGATTTCAAACATCCATTGGTGAGGTTTATGAAATTCCACAAAGACAGTAGCTGTCCTGGTGGTTTAATGTTTGTAATATTCTCTAGTATGGATTTTGCATTGTTCAGAAGGCAAAGTTGAGATTTAAGGAAGGCAAACAGGGACATAGCAGTGGGGACACGGAAAGAATGGAAAAGGAATAGTTCATGTGAAGGGAACGGAAACTGATCCTAAAAGAAGTAGAAAATCTGGAACTGGAAAATGCAGGTGACTAGCAACAGGAGGGCAAGTTAAAGTCATTGAGCTAGTAAAGAGGCTAGTAAACATTTTGTAAATAATATCAGGTTCAGGCTGGCATGCCTTCTTAAAAAAGGAAGGCCTCCTCTCTCTTGCATCAAATTAGTGTGTGAAGGAATCAAAAATGACTCTTGATTAGCCAAGATAACAATTCTTATATGAAAGCAAAATGCACTTGCTGTAATTTCTGTTATTATTGTTTTTCCACATTAATCTTGCTAATCTGAGTTTGAAGAAATTCATTCTTTGGATTAATTGTCTTCAGTTTTCATTATTACTACAGAAATCAGAATTTTGGCATCATAATCAACTGTTTGGTCCAAGGCCTCAGGATGGTTATGCTATAATTGTTTTCCCTGATTAATAATTAAAATCCATGTTCATCCCCACCGTAGTCCATCTTTTCCCATTGTTTGTATCCATTTCATATGACAGCCTGATGCTTCTTCAAATAATGGTGGAGGACTGCGCTAAATGTGCATCAATTTATGATAAAGGTTAACAGGAAAAAATGTGATTTTTTAAAAAAATGGCTTTCCCTTTCTCCTTTCCATTCCTTTCCTTTATTTCCATTTCCTTTTCCTTCAACATTGGGAATTGCTGCCCACCTTTTGCTCAGTTGTTGCTCTCATTTTAAATTCTTGACATTAGTTCAGTTCAATCGTGATTTCATATAATGAACTTTAAGTAGTTCTCAGTCTGTAAAATAGACACATGTGCAACTTTGGTTTGTATAGTGGACTGACTCCTAATTGAAATTTCCACATATGCTTTCATGCCCCTGGGCAAATTCTCTATTGCTTATTGATCCAACCCAAAAGCATTATCATTATAGTTTTTAATACAAGAATAGCACCTCGGGATATGTAGCTTGGCTATTTTAGCTGACATGTCAAATTATTCAGAAAGTGTATCCTTTGTTTCCATTTTGTAATCCCAGAAATTCAAGAGTGTTGTAGCATGTCTTCTTACATTAAAAAAATAGCCTGAAGATAGGTGTGAATTTTGGAAAGTTTTGAGGGATGTTTAGTGTGTTGATATTCTAATTTGAGTAAAGTATGCATTTTAAGCAGGTAGCTTTCATGGCCATGGTGCAATTTATTTTTATCTAGGGGTAAAGTTTTCTCTCTTTTTCTGAATTGGCACATAAAGACTGCAAAATACCATACCAGTACTTGAAAACAGCAGGTTATTTTAACAACTTAGGTGGCACCCAGCTGTCTTCTTTACCAGCAGTTTTCAGCAACTGTCCTGTGGCAATTGCCTCACACTGCCTAGTGGTAGGACTGGCCCTGAGCTTTGGGCAAAAAGGCCTACTACCTCTAAAGTTTCTTGATTGCTGGCCCACAACTGTCCAAAAACACAACTTTGAGGAAAAAAATGTGGTTCTCGTCTATTTAACAATCAGTGGTGTGTTTGACTGAGTTGCAGGGCTGGATTTATCTGTATGTTTTATTTTTATTTCTCAGGCAAGCATTTTAAATGACTGTAGACTTTTACAGCTGTCCTGCTGGGCTTTTTCCCTTTCTGGCTATATGAGAATTGCAAGCTGAGTCAAAGCCAACAGTTGGGCGGGGGGAGGATTTCAGCAGGTCAGATTATAACTTTTACCACAGCAAAGCCAAAAATGATAGGAGAGACATGATACTGTCTGCAAGCTATACTGTTCCTCCAAATGGCTTCCCGACCTGAAGGTTTTAAGACTGACTTCTTTCCCAAGTGCTCTCCTCATGATGAGGGTTTTCCTCTTTTCCTATTCTCAAGTACGGCCATTATTTCTTCTGTGAACATGTTTCGTCATCAAATAGGGCTGTTTTCTCTGCTTTCTGCAATCCCTCACACTGAACGGTCATATAGCTTTTATTTGTTTACATATAGAGCTGCTCATCTCACAAAATGTGATTTTGGGCTGTGTACAGCACAATAGTCAAAAACTCTATACCGGTCTAAAAACATCAACGTTAAATAAAATAAGCAGTTAAAACCCAAGACTGTGGGCGTGAACTAAAATTATTTAGTCACACACAGCAACCTTGTAGACTCCCTGGGATCTCCCAGGCTAGCGGGGAAAAAAACATGTTTTAAATGCCTTCCAGATTAACAGAGATGAGGTTAACCTCAGCTTGGGGTGAATAATGTTCCAGAGGACTGAGGCTATAGCACAAAAGGCACGTCACTGGATCTTGCAAGATGCATCTCGCTGGAGGCGGGACCCTCAGCATACCTCTCCTAGCTTAACCTAGTGGGATATAAATTAATTGGGAAGAGGTATTTCCCTCAAATAACCTTTGCCCATGCCATATAGGCCAAAGATCAAAACTAGAACCTTGAATTGCTCCTGAAAGCAAAAAGGCAATCAATGCAGCTCGCAGAAGACTAATGTGCATCCTCCTAGCTGCATGCATAACTGTCCACGCAACTCCATCCTGCATCAGCGGATGTTTCCTTGAATGCTCTACAAGAGCAGGCAGCCCCATGCAGGTTTCAGTAATTTTTGGAATGAGATGTAGATTTTTGAGCAATTCAAGGGAATGGATTCACGGCTCATTCTGATACTTTAAAGTTCAAGAATCCAGTTAGGAAAGGGGATAATAATGAGATGGGCTGAATCCTATCAAAGTCAGCAACTATGCCTTTTGCTGAGTTTAGGCATTTTCAAACAATTGGCAGGTAAAGGGATAAGAGAGTTCTGTAAAAGAGACCCAATCCCTTTTATTCTCATAGGGACCTATTTATTTCTACATTATATATATTTATAAATTACATTTATATACCTACCATCTCACAGTTTTGTGACGCTAGGGGATGTATGATTAAAAAGGACGATGACAACAACCACAATAGCCCATCCCAGGTTCTTGGTAAGGATTCGGTAGGTAGACAAAAATGCCAAACCCAGTCTGAACATCTGGCTGACTGTGCGATGAATAATAATAATAAATTAATCAAAATATAAACATTACTAATAATAAAGTCACAGAGAGAGTTGTTGTTATGGGCATTAATATTCTTCCATCTCCATCAGAACCGCTTTATTGCTAGGGCTGTGCTGACAGTACCGGCAGCAGCTATCCTTGTGCTGGTGGTCATTGGCACATATGGTAATAAGCAATAACCCATCAGCTTGAGCAGTAGGAAAGAATGTAGATAAGGCAAGACTTAGTGACCTAATGATTGAGGAACACTGATTTGGGTTGCTTGCTTTGGATTCCTAATTGTTAGGCCTAAGATGACATAGTGAGGTCCAATCAAATGCAGTCCTATATTTGCTTACATCTAATAGACAGAATCTTGCCAGAATAAAGCTACAAACTTCTAACAGATACGCCCTGGGAAATTCTAAGGTCAGGCCACTCTAAATGTTTTTCCCCCTTCCCTTTCCTTCCAGTTCAGGACTGTGCAGACTGTTGTCTTGAGTCCTACTCTGGGAGGTTCTGCCTCCTCCCTGGGAAGCTGTGTGTGCTGTTACTGACATTTTCCTCCACTCTTTCACCTGCGTATTTTATCACACCCATTGGGCATAGGGGGCTTGTGTTCAGTGGTGGGATTCAACCAGTGTAACAACCAGTTTGGTGAGTGTGTGCACGTGCACAGCGTTTTTAAAAACAGCCATTTTTAGGTAAAACTTGACTTCTGCTGCAGCCCCGGTGAGTGAAACAGCTGAGGCCCGGCAATCCACTGTGCCGCATGATTAAGCTGGGCTTCAAAACAAGGAAATAAAGGATAGACTAGGGCAGGGGTGGGTGGGTGGGGCCAACTGATCGCCAGAACTGGTCCGTACCGGCTGAATCCCACCCCTGCTTCTATTCCATTAAAATTGTCCTACTCCTTGGTTTCATACGGCACAACTTTTACAGAACGGGCTAAATTTTAGTTTAGAACTGAGAACACCTAGCTCTACATCATGTGGGACCCAAAACCAGTCCAATTTCTTCTATTCAGCTTAATCTACCTCTCAGAATAGTTGAGAGGGCATGTGTATGTTGGTGAGGCACCTGAAAATTGTCATGAAGTCTTCTGAGGAAAAATTAAAGTAATCCTTTGTCTTGAGGGAGAAATACCTGTATGCGAAAATAACACTTTTCTCCGTCTCTCCTCATTCTTCTCTTTTCTCTGTGCTGCAGAACATAAATGTCCAGTGGATCAAAGAGAACAATTAGAAGAAACCCTTCCTCTCATATTGGGCTTGATCTTGGGCTTGGTGATTGTGGTAACCCTTGGTGTTTATCACATCCATCTCAAAATGACAGCCAACCAAGTCCAAATACCACGAGACAGATCGGAGTATAAACATATGGGATAGCTGGCAAAGGAAGAGATCAGCTCAAGCAAAAGCACTTTTTCCTACTATAGGTCAGGACCTCTTATACACAATGAAATATACTGTATACCGACAGATGGTGGGGTGGGGGATGGGAGGAGGGATGCAAGGGGAGGGAGGGGGGGAAGGGAGGGGATGGAAGAACAGCCATTTCTCAATGCTTGAAACAGGGAACTAACTTCGTCTTCTCTGGAGAACTGACCCAACAGGCAATGTTCCCTACATTGGCCAAGCATTGTTTCCATTCATGTGGTGGTAGAGATAAGAATGGAAATGTATGTTTTGCTCTGAAAATGTATTTACCTCAATGGTGGTGAGGGGAACGAGGACAGTGACAAATGCGCATGTGGAACCTTCCATTTCCACGTTTGCTGGACTACAGTTCTCACCATTTCTCTCTTTGCCTTGCTAGCTGCGGCTGATGAAACTGGCGTACCATGACATGCGCTTATTAGTTCTCCATCCACAATGTAAACCCATGGCTTGGATCAAAGGGTCCGGGAACAGAGTTCCTGTTGTGGGGTCTTCACGACTCACAGGAAAATTCTGGTTTCTTTTTCCTTCTGCTACGTTTAGCATCCCTTGAAAATCTGCATGGAATATTATGGGGAGTTTGCACAATAGGATGAGAGCAGAAGTTCAAGGAAAAGGGGGAACAGACAAAAATTCCACCTTCTTCATACCTGGGGGCTTCCATCAGATTTCATCTGTTCCTCTACTAGCGCTCCTTCAGTTTATGGCCATTATCAATCCTGTTTTCCCAAAGCTCTAGGAATGGTAGGATTCTCTACTCAAATCTCAGATATTCCCAAAGGAACAATGCCATTTGGGTAAATTAAAACAACTCCCTCAGGACTTGCTCATACGATCCCGTCATCTCATTTCCACTTCCAGCTCATCTCAATTTGAAATCTGTTTCAAACTGAGCCAGGATTAAGATTCTATGATTTTAAAGCTTGGATAATTTTATTTTGTATTGCTTATGAAACGCTTTGGCACCCAAACAGTTTTATGAACGTTGCTGCTCAAAAAATCACAAGAGTATAAAGCTCTGGTGTGAGAAAAAAATGCTTATGGGCTGTACACTTTGCATGTACTGTAACTGAAAAAAATGCCTACTGCAGTGTAATGATTATATAAGATTATCACCAAGAAATGTTCATCTTACTATGCAGAAACCTTCAGGTGTTATAAATAACTGGTGTGTAAATATAGATATGGAAGTAAACAGCAAAAACCAATAAATCCTAAACTATGTTGCTTAATGTGGAGTATTCTTAATATGGAGCATTTAGCCTCAATATTTTATTGATGCTCTGAGGCAAAGAAGAAATGACATGCAATAAAATGCTAGAGGATTAAGGAAAAAGGACTCTCCATGAGATGCCTCCGGCTAAATAAAGGAGAGAGTTTTGTAAGGTCGCAATCTTGATCATAGTCACTATTCTGTGGGATGGTTCTTTAGAGAAAGAGATTCGGTTTTATCCAGGGCTTTCCATTCATCCACTGAATTCAGTATCCCCCATGTATGCAGATGTTTATTGGTGGCTCAGGGTGGTTTAACCTTGGGCCAGGGTGCTGATTTATATACTGCACTAAGCCATAAACTGGTTTGGCTTAGATTTAACAATATATGAGGAATTAGCCAATTTTGCTTTATTCCACAGATTGCAATTAAAGTAAATATGACAGTGCAATGCAAGAATCCAGGAGAATGTTTATAGTGCATAAATGCAGGAGTCCAGTAGAGTACTTGAAGCTGGCTGCATTTATTCCTTATTGGAAAGCAAATTGCTTCAACCTCAGAAGTTCAAGTTACATTGTTCCTAGGATTGGCCAGACTTTAAGAAAGGGGGTGCTCCCTCTCTTTTCGCTGCTTCTCCACCCCCCACCCTTCGAGAGCTCAACAACGATCAGTTTGCTAGAAAGCGGCAGAACGGTAGCATGCTGAACCTAAGAACTTGTTAGATAAACGAAGCTCATAGTTCTTATCATAGTACTCATTTCCGCATTATAATTTAGGGAAGGTATAAATAAAGTTTGTTGGACTGGATTAAATAAGGGGATCAGAGTAATTAGAAATCCAGATCTGATGGTTACCTTATCTGTTGAGGGGTTGGGTATAATGGTACACTCTTCAGAATTATTCCTGGTTTCCTATAAATCAGAAAATAAATAAACCTCACATTATTGCAGCAGTATACAGATGAAATCAAATGCTTATCCTGATCGTTCTCTTCAAAGACAACATACGGAAATGATTTAAAACAGGGTTTCATGGAAACAATTTTTTTATAAAACAATACAACAGAGTCTTCAACATCATCATTAGACACACACACACTCACACACACAGAGAAAGACGGGACCCTGCTTCATGAAGCAGTTTAGAAGGAGTCCTTTCCATGGACTTTGATCAAAGAGAGGCTTTCAAGGCTTTGCAGAAGTCAGAGACTCTTATAGACTTTCACTCTGAAAGACAAACGATGTGGGTCCATGGTTACTTAGGAGTATGGATTTCTATATATGGATTATCCTGGCAGGATTTATAGTGTAATTAATTGTCAAAGCTCTTTCATACATTTTTCTCCTGCCATGATAAAAGTTTATTTTTTCTTTCTGGCGTCAGGTAGCCAGAGTATTATTTTTTTTCTCAAAGTCGTTCAGAGCAGCATTAAAAGGCCCAACATCACCTGCCCTAGGAAAAATAACTCTGAAATCTTGGAATGCAGTTACCACACAGTAGTATGGCTGACCTTGATCCCCAATTTAAGGCATCAATCCTTAATGCTGGGTTGGTTTTGTATTTTGAGTGACTGCCACTATAGTTTGTTCATCACTGTATTTGGCCTGTAAAGCTTTGAATCTTTTCTTTCTTCTTTTAACGAGCCCATAATCCCTTGCCGGGTAGAGTCCAGGCAACTGAATGGAGCTGAGTGATTACTGGCCGGATGCCCTTCCTGTTACCAATGTGGAGTTATATTCAGCAGATAAATTCTGTAAAGCTTTGAATGACCACTAGATATCAGTGTTTTCTTTAGGCCTTTGCTGCCATCTTGTGGTCATTTTAAATTAACATTTGCATCCCAGTTATGATATCTATAAGTTTAGCATGTGGATGCATAATCCATGGCTCAAATACCATGTGCCCTTCTCAACTTGGTCAACAGAAGTCCAGAGCCCTTCTATATTTCCAGCAAATACATGAAAAGAAAATTATACCAAATAATTGAGAAACAATTAACTGTATTTAACATTGCATTAAATCGGTTAGCATCTGGTTTAAGGGTATGCTGATTTTGAGGTGTGCTATCCTTATTGAACCATTCAAAGTAAATGTTGTTCACAGCCTGAAAAAGGTGGTGTCTTAATACGAGATGAGAAAATGAGTATGGCTTATTCAACAAGCCATGGTCAGAAATCTTGACTTGTCACAGTGTGCAAGCTTTCTATGTAAACAATCTGAATAATTAGTAAGATGCAATTTGTTATGAATTTACAGCAAAGCAATATACCCAAATCTTATTTCAACACTCCCAGTGAGTCATCATCACCTGCCACATTTGGGACACTAAGCTCTCTGAAGAAGGTTGAACAATAGGTGGAGTGATGCATATAACTGTAATTGCTGCCCCTTCACGATTGCTTCTACCGGTAGCCAATCCCAGCATCATCTATGGGGTTATCAACCCTGACTATAAACCGTATTCTTCAGAATAGAGTTTTGAAAATGACTTAAAATAAAGATGGGCAACACAAAATTGCAGGACCTTATGTAGCACCTATTGTTCATGAAATCCTAGTACAACAAAATTAGTTGAAAATTGGATAACCTGTACATTGTATGTGTGTGTAAATAAATATAATTAGCAATAGCACTTAGACTTATATATATTATACCTCATATTGCTTTACAGTTCTCACTAAGAGATTTACAGAGTCCGCATATTACCCCCCAACAATCTGGGTCCTCGCTTTACCCATATCAGAAGGATGGAAGGCTGAGTCAACTTTGAGCCAGTCAAGATTGAACTACTGGCAGTCGGCAGAATTAGCCTGCAATACTGCGCCACCATGTAGTCACACCATTTTTAATGGGAATGAAATGATAATTTGTATAAACCTTAAAATGGCTTCCCTCTTAAAACAGACTCCACTCCACTCACAGAGGAAAACCCCAATCCTGTCTACTGTACCATGCAATACCATTCTTTTTGCATTATGACAACCTCCTTTCTTTGCCTCCTCCCATCAAAAAATGACTGTGGGAAACAAAATGCCCCCCAAATCAAGATGTACTAATGCCTTAATTCTATGCGCCTCCTAATGAAAGAGCTTGGGACCCAACGCACATTCAAAGAAAGGTAGTGTATCAATGTATACAATGTAATGTGGGGTTCCAACCTGAATTTTTAAAAAAGTGATATATAGAATGGGAAAAAACACATATCTTCTTCATTAACTCATTCACAAATCAGCAACTTTCTAACTTTTGGGCTGGCTTCTCTTTTATTATAATAGGTATCAACCAACTTACTGATAAAATTAAAGCCCACCACAATGCAAAATGCTCTATCCAGAGACATTAGTTTTAGGATCAGTTTTCTTCAAGTGAAATCAGGTGAAAATAACCCAAAACGAAAAGCAAAATCCAAGTTAGAAAAGACATGGCTTTCAAGTTATACATAATGAATAAATAAATAACTCCCTCCCACTGACTGAAATAATTATGGAGCACTTAATAAAGGCAAATCTCTCCAGGTCTATGGTAAACATGCAAATCTACCAAACAAGCAACATAAGATTAATTGTAGTTGCCACTGCTGAATTAACATTTCAAAGGGGTTTAGATAGCTTTTTCTCCTGTATGGCAAAACACATTAACCAAATTTTACAACACTTTTGATTTAAACTCAGAAAACACCCACTTAGTGATTGACTTCTAAAGCCTAAATAAAAATAATGAAGACAAACGGGAGGCATTGGACTTGGCACGGAGTCAAATGAAGCAATATCCATGGTTGCTAAGACTAAGCAGAAATTCTTTTGCCCACAGGTGTCTTGAGTGGGTGTCTGTCACATGTGAAGCTAGAAAAGGAGACTCAAAACCAGCATTATTGTGTGTGCAACACCCCCAAGTGTCTGCTGAACTATGGTTGCTGCTCAATTCCAGCTTATGTGGTTACAACTTGTGGGAAGTTCACAGCATTGGGCAGTGCAGGGGATGCAATGTGATAAAAGTTTGCTCTGCTATACAACTTTCTTCATTCAGTAGCCTAAACTAGGGAGTGTGCAAAGCCTCCAAGGATATGTGAATGTGGGTCAGACCCTTGGTCTGCCTAGCTTAAAGAGTGGCTACGATGACAGGCAGCAGCTCCGTGGAATTTCCCAGTTTAAGAAAGATTCCAACCCTATCCAAAGATGGATGAAGATACTGGCTTTTCAGTAGTGAGCAATGGCAGCTGCATTTGCTTTGATGACCTTAAGTCACAGGACATGATGTTAGTCCACAAGGACAAGGGACAAAAGAGAATGTATGGAGAGGGAAAGAAAGACCAGTAGTTCCAGGCACTTCATTTGGGTGATGTGATGGTACAAGGAAGTACTGGTCATGAAGCCACTGTTTGCAGACAGCAGGGAAGATGTTAGTGCTGTGGCCCAGACCCAGGATGGGCACCCAGATACATGGTGAATCATGATGGCAACTTATAAACACAGGACAAGGAAGGGCTGCTGGAATTCAGATGGAAGCATAACCCCTCAGCTCAAGTCATACGGAGTAAGATACCCAATCTAGCACCATACACACTGGTCTGCTTTCCAAACTGGTCTCATTTTCAATCTGGCACCATCCAATGTTAGCTCTGGCTGGATCCATTGCTGGAATACAAGTCCCATAACTTTTGATCCAGATCAGATAGGTCTCTATGGGACACTCCACTCCGTATAGGTTGCACTAACACAACACACGTAACCTGGTTCATTAACTAACCCCCTTTTTAAGCCTATGGACTCATAATCTAATCAAGTGGGTTGGTGTCACATAACTAACTAATTCACAAAGAAACTAACAAAGATTTAATACCAGCAAGCTTAACAAGTATGAATATGACTGCTAGATCTTTCACTGACTTGTTGTAATTTCAATGTACATAGCCAGAAATGTCAGTGATTGGTAGCCAGCTAAATTTCTTCTTGATCAGCAGATCTCTCCTTTGTTGCTCTTAACTGATCACATGCTTACCACCACAAAAGATGTGATACTTTCATCTGCTGAATGCAGAATTGTGACACAACCTTTTCCATAAGCATGAATAGATTTTTCCAGGTGCTTATTGCTTCAAAACAACACTGGAATCTTGAAATTCTTGTGGGGGAATACAGCATTGGCCAGCAATTTGAACATTTTCAAAATGAAGCCATGTTTGCCTGGCACAAATAAGCAAATTTAATCAACATTCCAAGCTGCACGTGTGTGCGTGTGCATGTATGTTTGTATCTCTTCAAAAGAGATTAAAAAAAGTCAGAAAGCTCTCGCTCTAATACTTGCTAAGTAATACCGATCACCTCCACTAGCAACTATGACACCAAAGTACATAAATTATCAAAAGCAATGTACAGAAAATTACAAATTCATTTCAAAATACATCACACTGCTATAACCGAGATAAAAAGTGCTTCTTGGGTTGTTTTTTCATTTTTGTTTTTGTTTTTAAATTCAGAAAAAAAGTGTCTCTTTTGAAGCAGAAGTGTTGTTCTCCTTTGATCTGCAATAAAAGTTTGGCCTTCCATTGGGGTAATGCTGAAAGTTCCCCCCTGCCTCACCCCAAACGGGATGGTTTAAAATCATATCCTCTTGTTCTGACTCAGACCAAAAAAATCCCAACCGTGCTGCATTTCACCCAGGAGTACTAATGGTCGATGTGTCAGGAATTAGTCAAGTTACATCTTCACTGTGACTCCTTCACAGTGTCAACAGTGGCATATTTCTCATCGGATCACTACTGCTTGCTGCTGATTTGGCAGCACCCAACCTCAATTGCTTCACTTGTTTCCTGGAAAACAGATAAACGAATGAACCAAAGCAGCTGAATTTAGTGGTGCCGATACTGCCTCATGAGAGGCACAATGCAAGATGGAGGCCCAGCCAGTTTCAGAAATGGGTGCCTCAGGAGTTCTTGTGCTGATCCTCTCTGTGAAGGTTCCCTCACCAGCATCAAGTCTAAAAATCCACGGAGAACTGATGAAACCTAGGAAAGACCAAACGACACTGTGAGGCCACTAACATCTAAACCACACCTCAGAAGATGTGAGGCTCGCAGACCAAACGCAGCTTTCAAAGGTCTTTCATTTAACACATATTTCCCTTGCTCTCAATCACACCATGACAATGATTTACATGGGGAGAAATATCGCTGGTCCCAGCAGGAGACGTATCTCTTCCCCCAAGTTCTCAGCTGAATCTATGGTGTATTAATCATTGGTGTATTTTTCTGTAGTAGTTGCTGCTGCTGTTGCCCTTTTGTGTAATGCGTGTGATTGATATTTCTGACATTTTTAACTTTATTTTTTGTATGGTTTTATTATTTAATTATACCCTCTTGGGGATTTACTATTAATTCAAAGGATGCTATTGTGGGGGGAAGTATTCATGCACACATTCTTATCAGGGATGATACAGTTCTATGTATAAAAATTATTCATTTTCTGTATCAATAAACAACATGACAACTGGGAATATAAGGTATAACTACAGTATATCAGTGCAAAACCCTTCTGTTTTGCATGGCTAACAGAATTGAATGCAACATATAGTTCACCTTTTTTAGACAATATAGAAGAAGAGTGATGGCTAAATAGAAGGAGAAATGCAGGTATATCAACTGTTTCTGCTTAGAACATTCTATGTAAATATCCTACTGAAATATAAATTAATGCAGATATTAAATTGAGTTTAAGCCTACACTTAGACAGCTAAATGGGCTCACATAATCTTGGGCATGGGGAGAAAGGAAACTTGCACCATCTCATCCTGTTTGCTTGAAACAGTCTTCTTGGTTGTCTACATGTTGAGGTACTTCTGGGAATATAAACAGTGAGTTTGGGGTTAGGTGCTGTTCTAGGGTCTCAGGTTCAGGACCTATTTCAGCAAAGATGCTGGAGAAGAATGATAAGCCCATGATTCAAAAGAAAGGTGAGCATTCCCACCTTGTGTAGGTCCTTCACTCTGGGTGGTACATTGTCTCGGATTCTACGCATGGCCTGGAGAGGTGGCTCGTTGAAATAAGGCGGTTCCCCATCTATCATTTCTATCACCATGATGCCAAGAGACCAGATGTCCACCTGCAACATAGAACCGATTACAGTGCAAATAAGCTACATTAAAAACATACCCTTATACAAATGTTTAATCCAGCTTGTCATTTTACCCTATTTGTGTTTTTTTTTTTTTTAAAGAGGTCATTTGTAGTTGGCATTGCAGGAGTCTGCCTTAAGATGCTGGCAACACACATCTGATTTCAAATTGGCCATAAGTTTAACTTCAATAGCTAACATTGCCTTGTTGTTCTCACCTAAAAGCATTTTCTACCAAAATATTACTTTAAAAACCCTGTTTGAGTGAGCTTGGTATTGGAAAGTATTTCTATGATAACAAAAGCCAACATCGTTCTAGATGGAGCACAGGAGCTGTGATGGCGCAGTGGTTAGAATGCAGTATTGCAAGCTAATTCTGCTGGCTGCTGACTGCCAGTTCAGCAGTTCGAGTCTCACCAGGCTCAAGGTTGACTCAGCCTCCCATCCTTCTGAGGTCAGTAAAATGAGGACCCAGTTTGTTGGGAGCAATAGGCTGACGCTGTAAACCCTTAGAGGGGGCTGCAAAGCACTGTGAAGCAGTATGTAAGTCTAAATGCTACTACTATTACCATAATTAGCAGGAACCTCATATTTCAGGTGCAAAGGTCCTGGCAACCACTACAGAGATGCCAACTTTTGGAAATGAGAATTAGGGAGGATTTTCAAATAACACCAAATTTTGCTTTTGCTGGTCAGAAGGTCGCAAAAGGGGAATCACATGACCTGAAACGGTCCATAAATATGAGTCAGTTGCCAAGTGTCCGAATTTTGATCACATGACCAGGAGGGACCCTACAATGGTTGTTACCAAAGTGTGAAAACTCAGCCATGAGTCACTTTTTTTCAGTGGGGGGGTGGTGGTCCTTGGTGCCCTTGTAACTTCAAACGCACACCAAACGAACCGTTGTAAGTCGAGGGCTAACCCCTACCTTCCCAAACTATCCGGGCAGCAACATGAGAAACCATACCCCCCCCCATCCCACGTGTCTAGATTCTTTGCGTGACAACACCCTCTGTTGCACAACCCCTTTGGTAAGCACAACTTTTGTCGTGCATTTCGGGGGTAAGGGGCGCGCCAATATCCTTTTCCATCTCTTCCACCGTGTGTCCCCCTGGCAGTCGTGGAGAAGGAAACAGGTCGACAGGGCGAAGCAGAGGGGGGCGGGGAAGGACGCGCTTCTCCGTGGCTGGAGCGGAGCCCTCCGCGCGAGGCCGCTCGCCGCCCTTCAAAGGCCGGGGGAGGTGGAAGCACCTTTCCCCGCAGAGACGGGGTAGCGGTTCTCCCTCTGGGGAAAGAAAATGGTCTGCCGAAGGGGGAGGAAGAGTCACAGAGGAGGAGGAGGAGGAGGAGGAGGAGCAACCCGGGCCAGGGGAGGGAACCGAAATCCAGGAACTGCTTCATGGAAAGCGGGGACGGGGAGAAGCGGCAGTAGAAATCCACCTGCTGAGGGATTGTGTTCAGCGGGGAGACGCTTCTTAGCAGCGCCCGTAGCAATCTCATGTGACTGCAAACACTAGGTCAGCTAGCTCACACAGCGCATGCGCATACAGCTGGACCCGCCGGGCTAATTTTGCTGCTCATAATTTCGGGAGGATAAAGAAAATTATCGTAAGGCGGGAGTTTGGGTTAATTTTCGGGAGCCTCCCGATGAAATCGGGAGTGTTGGCATCTCTGCCACTAGCTACAGAAAATATTAACTCCTTGCTGCTGCCTAGAAGTTTGGTGGGTTTTCAGTCCAAGTCAGCTAATCCTACTAATTAGAATTTTTCATTGACTGCTCATGTTAAGATAGTCTGGCCGTTCTAGATAATAAAGACTTGCCATAATGGATTTAGAACGTTTTCTGATTATGTTCTGCCTAACAATACTTTACTGGAATCTTCATAAGATAAGCACATCAACAATGGAATTCAGGAACTCATCCCTCCCCAGCAAACCAAACTACCATTGCAAATAATTTAATGGAACAGCAATGATGGACAACTCTCAATGAACCACAGAGGGTATGATTAATTGCCTTCTGTAAGCTGCTCTTACTGACAATGGGTCAGATCTAGAATTAGTTGCATGTAAAATACCACACCGAAACTAGTAAAGCTAAAGTTAAACACAGGCACTTGCAATTTCTACACTGCTCAAAAAAAATAAAGGGAACACAAAAATAAGACATCCTAGACCTGAATGAATGAAATATTCTTATTAAATATTTTGTTCATTACATAGTTGAATGTGCTGACAACAAAATCACACAAAAATTATCAATGGAAATCAAATTTAGCAACCCACGGAGGTCTGGATTTGGAGTTACACTCAAAATTAAAGTGGAAAAAAACACGACAGGCTGATCCAACTTTGATGTAATGTCCTTAAAACAAGTCAAAATGAGGCTCAGTAGTGTGCGTGGCCTCCACGTGCCTGTATGACTTCCCTACAACACCTGGGCATGCTCCTGATGAAGTGGCGGATGGTCTCCTGAGGGATCTTCTCCCACACCTGGACTAAAGCATCCCTCAACTCCTGGACAGTCTGTGGTGCAATGTGGCATTGGTGGATGGAGCGAGACATGATGTCCCAGATGTGCTCAATTGGATTCAGGTCGGGGGAACGGGTGGGCCAGTCCATAGCATCAATGCCTTCGTCTTGCAGGAACTGCTGACACACTCCAGCTACAGGAGGTGTAGCATTGTCTTGCATTAGGAGGAACCCAAGGCTAGCATATGGTCTCACAAGGGGTCTGAGGATCTCATCTGGGTACCTAATGGCAGTCAGGCTACCTCTGGCAAGCACATGGAGGGCTGTGTGGCCCCCTAAAGAAATGCGACCCCATACCATTACTGACCCACTGCCAAACCGGTCATGCTGAAGGATATTGCAGGCAGCAGAACGTTCTTCACAATGTCTCCAGACCCTGTAACATCTGTCACATGTGCTCAGTTGAACCTGCTTTCATCTGTGAAGAGGACAGGGCGCCAGTGGCGGATTTGCCAATCTTGGTGTTCTCTGGCAAATGCCAAACGTCCTGCACGGTGTTGGGCTGTAAGCACAACCCCCCATGTGGACGTCAGGCCCTTATACCACCCTCATGGAGTCTGTTTCTGACCGTTTGAGCAGCCACATGCACATTTGTGGCCCGCTGGAGGTCATTTTGCAGGGCTCTGGCAGTGCTCCTCCTGTCCCTCCTTGCATAAAGGCGGAGGTAGCGGTCCTGATGCTGGGTTATTGCCCTCCTACGGCCTCCTCCACATCTCCTGATGTACTGGCCTGTCTCCTGGTAGCGCCTCCATGCTCTGGACACTACGCTGACAGACACAGCAAACCTTCTTGCCACAGCTCGCATTGATGTGCCATCCTGGATGAGCTGCACTACCTGAGCCACTTGTGTGGGTTGTAGACTCTGTCACATGCTACCACTAGAGTGAAAGCACCGCCAGCATTCAAAAGTGACCAAACCATCAGCCAGAAAGCACAGGAACTGAGAAGTGGTCAGTAGTCACCACCTGCAGAACCACTCCTTTATTGGGGATGACTTGCTAACTGCCTATGCTCTCCACCTGTTCCATTTGCACAACAGCATGTGAAATTGATTGTCAATCAGTGTTGCTACCTAAGTGGACAGTTTGATTTCACAGATGTGTGATTGACTTGGAGTTACACTATGTTGTTTAAGTGTTCCCTTTATTTTGTTGAGCAGTGTATTTTTTTCCATGCAGGGTCTATTCCCAGGGAATATGGAGTAAAATGCAATGGAAAATAGTATGAGTCTTTTTTGCAATGATGGTCTTTTTGACAATCTTTTTGAGTCTTTTTTTTTGCAAGGATTGTCATACAACAGTGATAGCAGTTGTGGGACACTGCAGTGATAGCACAGATCATAAGTTCACAAAATACTTTCTTTGTGGCAAGATTGAAATGTGTCCTGTTATGCTCAATGTCTAATTACCTCATCTGTTTTGAGAACTCAGAATGGGCCCAAAAGTGCAACACAGAAAGAGATGGAAAAGGGCTCACTACAACTCTTCTTGTAACTAATGTTCTGGACCAGATCCTGCACTTCTTCAACAATCACCTGAAAACAACTGTTATATCAGGTTGCAGCAGAGAAGCACTTCTTATCTTATCGCAAACCAAGATATTCAACTTTTTCTTTCTCCAAAAGTTTTCATTTTAAAAATTATTATGCAATTTTGAGGGCTACTTGCTTGATTCACTGTTTCTCTTAAAGGCTGCCTTTTTTTTTCTTTTGTGTGATGTTGTTCAGACAGTGACTATGCTCATGCAACATGCAAACCCTGGTCACATAAAGACCTAGCAAATGTATTCAAATATAATGCTTAATAAACCTGGTGAGCCTTAACTTCGTTCACGGTTTGTGTGCATTAATGTGAGTATGCAATTCAACCCCACTTGTTTCTTTATGGATTGATGTATTATATGAAGCCAGAAAATAATTCAGTAACCAAATTAAACATATTATTTGAAGAGAGGGACAATCTTATTCTTATCAATTTTATGGGAACTGCTCAAAGAGACTATTTCTTATTTGTTTTTCATTTATTTATAGCATTTATATGGCTGTTCAAGCAATGCGGCTCTGGATGATGTACAATAAACCAAACATAATGTTAGCAATTAGTAGCAAAAAAACCAAGAAACTCTCATTAATTGCCAACCAGGGAGCACAAATTTGTTGTGCTTCTCTGGACAGGAACTCCAATCATCCTGATTCAAGTCACCAAGGAAAGAATCAGGTTTTCATTGTCTTTCTTGCTGAATTGTAAGAGTCATAAAGTTATGCATGAAATAACTATCCCTGCACTGCATCCTGGATTAAGTCCAGATGGTCCAGTTCCAGTTCTAGACCCATCTCATCCAACCCAAGCCTGGAAGGAGGAAGGGAAGTTCTATAACGCCATGCCTCCTGCTCATAACTTCCTGAATCAATCCAGAAAGATACCCCGGTTGATGATAGTGCACCAACAGGTCAAAAAGGGGCCAGGATGAATGCATTATATGAGCAATGGTGGCACAGTGGTTAGAGTGGAGTACTGCAGGCTACTTCTGCTGACTGGCAGCTGCCTGCAATTTGGCAGTTCCAATCTCACCAGGCTCAAGGTTGACTCAGCCTTCCATCCTTCTGAGGTGGGTAAAATGACAACCCAGATTGTTGTTGGGGGCAATATGTTGACTCTGTAAACCACTTAGAGAGGGCTGTGAAGCACTGTAAAGTGGTATATAAGTCTAAGTGCCAGTACCATTACCTCCATCCTGAGTCCACCAAAGGCCATTGTGTAATCAAATCCAACTCAGTAATATATCCCTGTCTGGATCCAGACTGGAAGAAATATGTTCAAGCTGAATTGCTTTGAACAAATAAATATTTAAAAGGAGATTATTGTTTTCCAAAGATAACCTATGTTGCTGAATGGAGCAAGAGCATCATTTTGCTTACTTCAGTTCCATAAGGCAATCTTGAAATCACTTCAGGGGCCATCCAGTATGGGGTTCCGACAAGTGACTTTCTTTTTGGAACATCTTTTGAAACTTGGGCACAGAATCCGAAGTCTGACAGCTTTATCTGAATGATAAACAACACATCATGCAGTGCAGAATTAAACAAATGGATAGCAAATATTATTCCCATTTGTTGAACAGATCCATAATTTGGATTGTTTAACATATTCAGATGGGGAACCCATTTTCCAATATAGGGCAGAAACTTTGTATCAACTGGAATTGTTGACCGATGCTAGATGCAGTGGCCACCAGTAATTAATGGAACAAAAGTATCACCTGGAGAAATTTTCAGTGATGAAAAGGATATTCTTTCTTCTACTCCCTGTGTTTCCTCTACCAAGCAGAATAGGAAGCACTAGCCAGAAGACTATTTCAGGACCAATATTTCAAGGCCAATAGCAGGGAGGTATTCAGAGAGCAATTCACGAAGAGCCAAATGGAATTGGGTGAAGATCATAAAAGTTGTTAGGCAGTAAGTTCCCCATCCAATTAAATTATATTATTTTTTTACAATTTCAATACTTTCTGCCTGATGATAAACTTAATTGTTTTTCAGCTGATCACAACGAAAGCATTGCCTTGCCTACCTCTTATTTACTCTTACTGAGGGAACTTTTTCTCTAGTTTGTGGAAATAATTATTTTGACAGGATGTTTCCTGCTGTTCCTTTCCATGCACAATGTAGAGGTTTCAAATTGCATGCTCCTAGAGTTAGTAGTTTTAACAGAACTGTCTCACAAAATTCAGAAAACTGCAAATTGATTAATGAAACAGAAACTGAGAAATGCAAACATAAATTAGAATGCAACCTTAATAAAAATGTTCTTGTTTATTACTATGAACTGCTACTAGCTTCAACCAACTTTCAAACAGTTTATTGTAATAATATCAAGAGGATAAAAACTGTATCTAACTAGCAGTATAAAAATATGTGTGAGATTTCCTCAATTTCTTGCATTCTTTGTTTGGGGGGGGGGAGATGATGTCTTTAAATGCCATCAATTAATACATATAGAACAACTTTGCTTGGTTCATACCTGAAACAAATGAAAAGGTTCCTTGTATTAACTCAGGGCAAAAACAATCAAGGCTCCCCACTTTCCTGTGCCTGAAGCAGAATAACGACTGAGCCTTGAGTCATGGGACTAAAGTGGATTAGATCAGATTAGCAGCTCATTTATCATGTCAGGATGCAGTCTGAGATCAGAACAGGGAGCTATCAAAGTAATTAATAAGGAAGCTTTCTAAATGTTTGTACGAATGGTGCCTCACATTTTATTTGTGGCACTGTTTATCTTATTTTGGCATTACTTTTCATGCCTTTTTTGCTGCTTCTTAATTCAACATCAATCAAATAAAAATTAGAAATGATTGTTACTATTTATAAAACCATAGCCCAGCCATCCACAGAATAAACAAAGGTTCTTTTTATACCATGAAAGGGAAACAAAACAATGGATATTTTTGAATGCCAGATCAATTTCCCTTTATTGAGGAGCAGAGGAAACTTTTGCCCATCTTTTGCATCTTGAAATATAGAAAAGATGGTTTTAAAGTAGTGGGGGCGGTAGAATCAGATGATTATACCACTGTTCACAACAAAATGTATGCCGCAGACAATGAACATAATGAGCTATTGTGTGCATATTATCAAGCAAAGATCATGGGAAACCAGCCAAAAAGCATTCAAAATGGTATTCCTTTCTTTTTGATGTAAGTTTAAAATCCTCCCTGAATACGTGCAATTTGCAAATCAGAATAGATGAATCTGTCCATTTTGATTTTACTCAGTTTTTATTATATTTTATTTATTTGATAGGGCATTTGCGTTGGTGCATTACTGCAACACTTGGCAAATCTTGCAAAAATAATGAAACCGTTATGAAAATCTGCATGCATGCTTTTCAGCAAATCTCTCCACTACACAAAATAATAATGAAGCAAGTCTCCTAATTTATGTATCTTTGTCTTGATTTTTCTTGGTTTTTACAGGTTCGATGTTTCTAACATCATTTATTTGTCTACGATAAGCACATTTGTTTGTTTCTTTTAATTGAAATCCCAATGCAACGTTCTGAATTGTCAGGATTTTGACTCACAGACTGACATGAACCAGGGCTATAAATTCAGGCTGAACAAATTTCCCCATGTCTCTGGGTAAATGATGAAAGCTGCAGGCAAGAGGGGTAAATTTCATGGACAGATTGTTAACATGTTACCGAAGTCATCTGAACTTTGACAGTGGTCCCAATTAAAAAAAAAAAAAATCAAGGCTAGAAAAAAATGACAAATACTTACTCGCCCATCACTAGTGAGAAGTATAGAGTCACTCTTTATATCCCTGTGAATAACTCCTTGATTGTGAAGGTAGGACAGTGCTCTTAGGACAGACAAACAAACAGTAGCAATCTGTTCTTCATTCATTCTGGAATTCAGCAGGTGATATAGGAAGAGAAATGTCATTGTATGTTTACTGCTGAAATACAGTTTCCGCTAAAAAGTTACTACAAAAGTTAACACTAAAGAAAATATTTCCAACGTTTCAAAATAAGCAATGAAAAACACTCAGCCTTTTTTTTCCTGAGGGATACCTTACAAATTAGAAAGTATGTCACTGCTGATTTCAAAACGCCTATTTGTCTAGTAGAGTAGCATTAAGCTTTCCCCGATATTACTATCTGTCATAAGAGAAACTGAATGGTGCTTTCTAAATCCCCTCGACCTCTTCTGTAGTAAATTCTCTAGATGGGCTCCTGAGAACGTGCATGTTTTTCCTCCTCCCATCTACAAATGCAAAGTTTTTGAGATGAGTTACTGAAGGGTACCTGTGGAGACCAAGCTGGTCTGGCAGATACAGCAGTGATAGCTTGAGGTTGGGAGGTCATTGCACCCCTAAAAATGGGATGGGGAGTAGACCATGTCGAATTGGAACATGGTAGAAACTCCCAATGGCACCCAGGTGAAAAATGGCTAATGCAGTTCATGTGGTACTGCAGTTCAGGTCACGAATAGCTCACCCAATAGGATTAACATCTCACCCCATAGTAACATGATCTTTATGTAAAAATTGCAGATGCTTTGATCCAATCTTCCAGGAAGGTCCTATAATGTTCAAACAGCAATTAAGGAGCGCATCTAATGAATCTAATCCTAATGACAGCATTTAAGGAAGAACTTTCTGCAAACATCTGTTTGCAATTATACGCCTGCCAAAATATTGGCCTGGTGACTAATATTTCAGAAAATAGCCCTTAGTGAAAGCAAGGGGAATTTTTAATATGTGGGCTGAAACCAATCTTATAAATAACCCTGGTTCCACAAATAAAAGTCATAAAGCAAATGAGAGAAGGCCCCCTTTTTAGAACACAACAATTTTGCTATTCAAAACACAAAATGAAAACCTCCAAACACACACACACACATGTATAGTCCTGGCCTTAAACTTTCTGAGCTGGCTGAGACTTTTAGGATGGTTTTAGAATACAGTTGATTTCAAAGTGGAAAATATAAGGCAGGTGTCAAGCTCAACTACACAGTGGTCCTATGCAAAGGACTGTCTTTTATTTAAGACAGCTGCCCTTTTAGATTGATTGATTGATTGACTGATTGATTTTCCTGGTTTGGCTCAAGGTTTTTTTTGGGTAGAGCAAAGTTGTAAACATAAACAGTTTATTAATCCTCTTTTAGATTGGCTGCTCTTTCAGGTTTCTCCTCTGTTTTTCAAGAATATAAAGTCATTGGAAGCTAGATAGTATTTTGTTAGGAGAACAAAGAGGCCACTTTAACCACTGAAAGCTGTTTTAACTGATTTACTGGGATACAGGTACATCATGAAATGTACAGGAAATATTCAACTAAATTATGTCTTCATCCTTTACAGCAGTGTTTCCCAAAGTTCTTCCTTCATTATTCAAAATTACTTATCAGAAAGTCTTATTGAACTTCCAGGACCAGCTATAAGTTCCTTCTTTCAGCACAGTTGTAAATCTGAACAGTCACTGAACGAATGTGCGTGACTCAAGGACCACCTGCATTAGGCTGAACTGTCCTTGCCTGTATTTTAAATTTCTGTAGTCACTTTTTTACGTTTTTAACATTCGATTTGTGTGCTGCTTAGGTTCCCTCTATGAGGGAGATGAGTTGTTTACAAATTTGATAGATAAATGAAATAAAAATGATATGATGGAATGATCTTTATGTCATTTCAACAAATCACCATTGGTAATTTTAACAATGTTTGTTTTAATAGGAAAACTCTGGCAGATTTCCAAATATATTTTAGAGAATAGAGTAGAGTGGAGAGAGTAGAGTAGAGTAGAGTAGAATAGAGTAGAGTAGAGTAGAGTAGAACAGAATAGAATTCTTTATTGGCCAAGTGTGATTGGACACACAAGGAATTGGTCTTGGTGCAAATGCTCTCAGTGCACATAAAAGAAAAGATACATTTGTCAAGAATCAAGAATCATAACTGCGTGTGGCAATCTTGAAGTCAATTTAAGTATGATGGGTAATGAGTTCATGTGTCATTACCCAAGAAAAATCACATTAACCCAATTTTTGGTAATTTATCCAAATTTGGGAAGAACTGTTCTAAAACATGCCAAAGGAGCTTCCTTTGGGCATTTAACAGCCTATTATTATCATTCAATAGAGGAAAGGTGGGATTTGAGAAAGATTCGGGATAGAATGCATCCACTCTGGAAATTAAACCTGTTAAACCAGCATGCATCTCTCCTTCATTACGATACAGTTTTATCCATCGATACTGGCACAAAACATGTTTAACAACTTCCGAGGTTGCTATAGAAACTGTTGAGGGCATCAGTGTGAATAACCGAAATGGAAGATGCCCAAGTCTGCACTTCTCCCTCTTCCTCCTCCTTTGTTCCTGCCATTGCAAAGGACGAAAGAGTGAAGGAAAGGGGTGCTTTCTGCCCTGCCTTCAGAGAATCCCCCTTTGCACAAGAGGCCAGTGGGGATTTAGAGGCTCATGCAAGGCTCTGCCTGGGGGAAGTTTCATTCTTTTCAGCAGAGAGAGAGAGACCTCATCTGCTTCAGCTCCCTCATCTTACAGAGAGGGTACTGGCAATGCTCCCTTGGCAGTGGTTTTCTGTGAAATACCAAGTCTCGCCCCCAGAAGGCGGGACTTGGCCACAGGACAAGCTTACCGTGTGTGAGTCACTATATCTGTCAAAGCACCGCCTTCCAGAAACTCCATCACCACCCAGAGCTCGTCTCCCACCAGGTAACTGTTGTACATGTCGACCACGTTCTCATGGTGATAGTCTCTCATGATAACAACCTAGAAGAAGAGCAGAGGCTGACAAGGCAGCACAATCCAGGGGCTTCCCTGCTAATATATGCCAAATGAGAGAGAATGCTCAATGCTGTCATTCATATTTGAAGGCTAATTCTCAGTAGAATAATGTTGAGTTCAGACCGGCTAAAAATGAAATTCTGGGGTGGAAATGAGCCTAGATAGAATTATCGTTAGATCCATCTCTTTCTTCATATATACAAATCAATCTGGTTAAAAAAAAAAGGTGATACAGGCTCTCCTACATGTGCCGGGTGTGTAAAACTGTAATTTAGGACAGGCACGATCACTCATGCAGGAAAAAGGAAAACAGCCTTGTCAACAGCTATGGAGGATAATAGGATCTTGACATCTGTTGACCGAATCATCAGCAAAAGCTCGCTACACCTGATCCTTCTGCATTTGAACAAGCAGGCTTTGGGGAAAAGGTTGGCTGACATTGGTCTTTGGAAGGGTGCACACTGTTTTTGCTGAATAGGATGCTCTTTGAGCTACGGTGGCGCAGTGGTTAGAGTGCAGTACTGCAGGCTACTTCTGCTGCCTGCCAGCTGCCTGCAGATGAGAATATATAAACCGCGAGGGTGCAGTGGTTAGAATCAGTATTACAGGCAAACTCTTCCCTCAGCCAGCAGTCCAATCCTGACAGGGCTCAAGGTTGACTCAGCCTTCCATCCTTCCGAGGTGGGTAAAATGAGGATCCAAATTGTTAGGGAAAATATGCTAACTCCATAAACTGCTTAGAGAGGGCTATAAAGCACTGTAAAGCAGTATATAAGTCTAAGTGCTATTGCTATTGTCCCTATTTCAGAAATGTATGTATGTATGTATGTATGTATGTATGTGTATATATATATGTTTTCTTAAGTTTTCACAGGTACTTACATGTATGGTATTCAGCTTTGTTCGGGTATTTTCCCACATCATTATAGTTGTGCTTTTAAAGTTGTAGAAACATTTTGGAAGAATCTCATCTGCCATCATCAGGCTTCTGTATTGTGTTCATCTGTGAGTCAGACTGTATTGTCAGAACACAATACAGAAGACTGATGATGGCAGATGAGATTCTGCCAAAACGTTGCTACAACTTTAAAAGCACAACTATAATGACGTGGGAAAATACCCGAACAAAGCCGAATACACACACACACACACCTTTTCAAAGCAATACTCTTTTGAATGTTCCAAGTCACACAAATAGCATGTTGCTTTCTGGATAGACTAGCGCAGCAGCTCCTTTTCAAAATCTTCCAGAGCTAGCAATTTTTTAAAAACATGTTTTTCTGCTGCTATTGCAGGTATACTGTATTTCTTTGTTGAGTATTGCTGCCTGAGACATTGCCAAATGCAGACTTGTCCTTATGCATTAGAAAGAAAAAAGTCACACCTTGTGACCATGTTAATGGTGTCATATTGTTCACGGGTTTTATCTGAAGTGGCCACGTAAAACTTCCTCTCTTTTTGTCCATTCAGAAGACTCTAGAACTGATGTTCTCAGTTGTGCTATTGGATTGGTATCAATGGAACTGACAATTGCTTTCTGTGAACTCTTTATAAAATTTTTGGTTGCTTCTATGTCTGATTCTTTACCTTTTTAAAAAGCTGGACCTAAATATGAAAATAACAAATCACAGGAAGAAAGTAGCATATTCCAGTTGGCCAAACCAAGGCATATTGACTTCTATATATGTGATCATCCTTTACTTTCAATCCCAGAGTATAATATTTGCTCTGATAGTGTATGAACATAAAATATCCTAGATAGCATTAGTTAGTGTTCATGTTTATTCGTCTCTGCTCAGCCAACAGGAAAAACAAAAACAAAGCAAAGTAATTACTGTTCTCAAAATCCTAAACATCCAGATTCCTGCTAAAACTATGGTGAGAAATTAAACACTATCCATATCTGAGCTGAAGCTGATACTTCACCTTATTTGACTTTTTTCATTCATTTAAATCAATGTCATGAATCTGATTAATCCTTCTCTATCGAATAAAATTCTATTTTGGCACATAGGAAATTTCCCTTTGTGGCAAGTGTGTGGCTTTTCATTTTAAACTGTTTATTAAGGTTACAATTTGCTCTAGATATCAGAACAAATGGGTGGCATCTGCTCTGAATGTAGGGACAAATTCAAAGCAAGATATAACTTTATTTATGCTTTTAATGTATCTTAAATGAGAATATGTCCATCTTCTGGGATATTTTAACATCTTAATTTTTATTTTTCCCATTCCCATTTTATTCTGTCAGGGTTTACCAAAACCAGACACATTTTGTCACCAGAATTAAAAGCAAGTTGCTTACCCCATTCTTCATCATGTAGGAAATTGACTGGATTGTCTGCTGAATTTTAGTTTAATGTTAATCATGGGACAATATTATGAATTGAAGCTGAAAGCGACTGACTGTTTTTAGGATGCAGGCTTTAAAAAGTTCTTTTTCCCCACATCTGCCACCAACAGTTCCTCCCTCTAGTAACAACTTACAACATCTTTTTGAGTTATACAGTCAGTTGTGCTAACAGTAAGGAGTGCAGCTTTTATATGGCATCAGTGATGCTAGGGTGATGCTACAAGATGCTGTATGTCATTGGTAGGATAAATTGGTAGGGTCTGCCTTACTCTGACTATATAAGGGCTGGCCTGTTCTTTAAAATTTTGCAAGGAAAGTGAACTTGAGAGATAATGACCAGGGAATTCTGAAGTCGAGTGAAAATCAAGTTTTCCTGGTTTACAGTTAATAGTCTAACCAGTATATTGCATTAACATCTCTGCACTGAGAGCTTTCAGATTGAGATATACAGGTAGCCCTTGACTTATGACCACAATTGAGGCCAAAGTTTCTGTTAAGGGACATTTGTTGAGTGAGTTTCGCTCCTTTCTTGCCACAGGTGTTAAGTGAATCATTGTTAGTAATCTGATTGTTAAGTGAATCTGGCTTCCCCACTGACATCAGAAGGTTGCAAAAGGTGATCTAGAGGACCTTGGGACATCTCAACGGTCATAAATATGAACCAGTTGCCAAGCAACTGAATTTTGATCAGATGATCATGAGGATGCTGCAAAGGTTGTAACTGTGAAAAATGGTCATTAAGCCACACTTTTCAGCGCCGTTGTACCTTTGAAAGGTCACTAAATGAACTGTGGTTAAGTCAAGGGCTACCTGTACCACCTGGAAAGAAATTAAGGGCACGAAAAAACCTTCTTAGGGTTCCAGAAGGACTTACCTCATTGAAAAGCAGTTCCCTTCTTTGCTGTTTCCTGAGATCCATCTTTTTCACGGCCACTTGCCTTCCCGTGTGCTTCTCTGTGGCGATGCAAACAATACCAGTGGAGCCTTCCCCGATCTTGATAAAGTTGTCCAGATATTCTCGAGGATCCCCTGGGCTCACCACCAGTTGCAAAGCTGCTCGAAACTGCTCATGCGACACTCTTGAAGGTTGCTGATCTGAGGAGGAACCCCAGCTCGGCGGAGGATAAGAACTTGAAGTGATGCTGGGGGAGCTCGGGTAAGAAGCTGTGGAAGTATAATGTGAGCTCGGCTGCAGAGAAGGCTGGTGGTTAAAGTGAGAGAATTTGTGATAGATAGCGGAGTATTGATAGCCACTACCTGAATACGTGGCTTTGCTCTGACTCTGAGGTAGCTTTGTTGGGCCTCGTGGATATGTGTCTGATCCAGAAAGGGGTGGACTTACTACTATCTGTGCTCGATCATAATCCAGCTGTGGAAAAAGGCACATCAAAAAGTTAACTTTGTTTTTGTTACAACCATGTGTCCCTGAGTAATGAGGGAGGCAAATATTTACTCTTTTTAACTTTCATCTTCAAGTGCATCACCGTCAGACTGTCTACTAGTTGTTCGGATGCCTCTAGAAACACAAGTTTTAAAGATATCTTGTTCAATTAGTACAATGTTGCCCCTTTATTAAAAGGCTTACTTGTTGCCTTCTGAAGCAGGACAGAAGACATTGTTCAAGGATGGCAGAGAAGCAACAGACTCCCCACAGAATTGGCTTTCAAAGCATGGCTCTAAATCTTCTGATTGCCAAAACTAGACAGCCTTGCAAGCAGTCGTCATTTAGGAACAGGGCATCATGGCAGGGGTGCCCCATTTTTGGCCTAGCAGGCCTCAGGGAAGCACTAGGAAAAGAGGTATTTTGAAGCGGGGGGGGGGGGGAATCAACTGATGATTTCCTACTTTCTAGCTAATCTAAATTGCATGGCACAGCTGATAGTCAGAAATACTGGTTTAGCCGTACCCGGTAGCATTTTTTACCACTAGCCATTTTTTTGGCTGAACTGGGCTAAACCAGTAAAATACTACCACTGTATCATGGCCCATCAATTTGTTATGGTAAACGAATGGGTTTGCATGAAAAAGATTTCAGGTCCTTCAAACTGGTCTTTCTCATCAATATTGTTTAATATTGTTTAATAGGAGGAGAATCCCTGGCCTCAAGCTTTGGAAAGCTGTTGATAGAACAGACCATTTTGATTTGATTTTCAACAGAGCTGATTCATGTGGAAATCCTGGCTGGTTCTTTTTCAAGATGTATAACCCTCAGACACCAGTCAAGTCAAAGAGACTTTCTATCCAGAGCAGAAAATATCTGCTCCTGAGGTAAAAGGTGTTTGAGGGCAGACTCAAAGAAGGGAGCAAGAGCCAGGATTAAATAAATATCTATGGAGTCAGTATCAAAAGTGGACAAAGTCCAGGCAAAAACCTTTTTTGAATTGGAAGGTAATGACACTGTCAAGAAATACTTAGACTTCATTGTATGAAATACATTCTTAGCTTTAAAAAAAAAAGCACGTGGACACTCCACCCCCACCCCCCTTTGTCTCCAGTTTTGCTTGTGAATGAAGCCCTTTAGATTCATGTTTCCAAAGTCCAGCAGGAAAATTCAGATTTGGGGTAGCCTCGTCTTTCTTTTTTTCACTTTCCCCTTTTTGAAGCTGCTACTGACAATAAGTGTCCTTGGCCTCTGTCAAGCTCTTTATGTTCTGCGCTACCATGACACCCATCCCCAGATGAGATAAGTATCCAGGCAGGCAGGCAGGCAGATACAGCATCCTTTTCAAATGGTGAAAATGACCCAAAACATTTTCTGAATGTTTCTGAATTGGGGTAATAAATTGCATCACTGGGTTTCGGTAGCCTGGGAGGATGGACTCCAGTGGCCTCATGACCTTGGCATAAGGATAACATAGGTTGCCCACTGCTCTCATCCACAGATAGTGGATAGAGGTGAGGATCCAGTGTTTGTCACCTGAACTAGACAGGAAGAGCTTTCTTGGGTTTCAATTCCCTCTTCTGTAGGTACAATGTGGAAAACATTGCCATAGATCAGGTTGGGGCAACCCAATGAGGGGCCACAGATGGTTCTCCCTCCTCCATGTATTTATGTAAAAATATGTGCACCACCTGTTTCACAGGCTTCAAGGAAGTTTACTGTTGTGTATGTACCATAGTTAATAAAGTATGAGCTTGAGGTAAAGTGCAGGGTTATGGCCCTGCACTTCTGATTGGCTGTTAGGCGGCCAGATCGGATTGGTTAGTTCTGAGGAATCCGATTGGCCCTTAACAGAGAATTCTTATTGGTTAAAAGAGCTAGCGTTCATAGCTCGTTATTGGACAATTCTTACAGGGGTTGCCTATATAAGGCAGAGTTCACTGTTGTTGTGTTGAGAAGTCACTATGCAAATAAAGAGCTGAAAATTCACTATTCAGAGGCTGTCTCCATTTACTCCAACCCATGTTCAGTACCTAACACTGGCGACGAGGATGGGATGTGGAGACGTCTGAACCGAAGAAGCCAGGAAGCAATACCGAGCACGTAAGAGACAACGCCAACAACGGAACCATGTCCAGCGGCATCGTATCACCCGCTCCGTTCGATCCGAACCAAGAAGATTGGGAATCCTACATGGATCGCTTCCAAATATTTCTCGAGACGAATAACTTGAAAGACACCACACCAGCAAAGAAAAGGGCACTGTTCCTGACGCATTGCGGCCCAGCCGTATTTAAGATGGCTAAAGCACTCGCCAAACCTCGAGAAGTGAAAGCCATGAGCTGGGACGACCTCGAACCCATCCTGAGAGACCATTACGCGCCAACCGTGCCTACACTCGTGAGACACCACGAGTTTTATCAGAGAAACCAACGAAAAGGGGAGAGCGTGGCCGATTTCGTGGCGGACCTCCGAAATTTAGGGGGCCTCTGCGGGTTCGCCGATTTAGAAGAGGCACTGAGAGATCGAATAGTTCGAGGATTAGATGCACTAGGCGTGCAAAGCAAGCTGATGGCGAAAGGCGATATCAGCCTTGCTGATGCCATCGCCGAAGCCACGGCTGCGAAGGCGACCAAAAAGTCGGCTGCACAACTACGGCGAAGCCGCACTCCGGTACCACCACCAGCCAGTGAAATCTCACCTAGCACAGAAGGGCAGCTATCAACAACACACCACGAGGACCTCTCTTCGTCGTCAGACAGCAACGAAGAAGGGGTCCATCGACTGCAGTCCGACCGGGACCCTCGCCCGAAGCCCTTACACCCTTGCGCTGGCTGTGGAGCCAACCATGCCAGGGCTGAATGCAAATTCTGCGACGCACTCTGCCATGAGTGCGGGAAACGAGGCCACATCAGTCGAGTCTGCCGCAGTTTACCAGGACTCAGCCAGGCCTCAAAAGGGGCCAACTATCGCCAATCGACAGGAAACCGTCCTGTAAGGCGAGAGCCACTAAACCACTCCTACAGAAATCGAGCTTTGTAAAGAGAAGAGGCTCACCAAACTATCACTATCAGTCACGCCTCAGCTTTGGACACTAAGAAAATCTGGGTCACGGTAGCCATCGAGAACCAGCCTTGCCACATGGAGGTTGACTCGGGATCGTCCCTCTCGATGGTGTCTTGGAAGACACTCAAGCAACTCATCCCCACAATTCAACGCCAAGACCTCCAATTTCAACGCCTCATCCTCAAGGACTACCAAGGAAATCGAATTCCCGTTGTTGAGTCCTGTCGAGTCTGAGTCTCCTTCAAGAAGCATACAGCGTACTTACCTCTAACGGTCATCGATAGAGATAGGCCTAGCCTACGAGGCCTCCAATGGTTTGCGCCACTCGGCATTGAAGTGGCCGGCGTGAACCGAGTCGGTGGTTGTGAATGGGAGGAAGACCTTATCTCTGAGTTCAGCGACGTCTTCGCGGACAGCTTAGGCGATTATAAGGGGACCCCGATCTCATTCAGTCTAGATCCAAAAGTAGCTCCCTTTCGCTTGAAGCCCCGTCGAGTTCCATTCGCTCTTAAAGCAAAAATCGACGAACAACTCGACAAGTTAATTGCTCAAGGGGTGTTGAAGCCCATCGATCACTCTCCATGGGAAACCCCTATTGTAACACCCATTAAGCCAGATGGGTCAATCCGAATTTGTGGGGACTACCAGGCCACTTTGAACCACGCCCTACAGCAGAATGCGTATCCAGTTCCGGTGGTGCAGCACCTCCTCCATTCCTTGGGGGGCGGTAAGGTTTTCGCTAAATTAGATTTAGCCCAAGCTTATCAACAATTACCAGTGGATGAAAAAACGGCTCAAGCCCAAACAATTGTAACGCACAGGGGTGCCTTTAAGTGTACCCGATTGCAATTCGGAGTTAGTGTAGCCCCGGGGATCTTCCAGAGCCTTATGGAAAGGTTATTACAAGGAATCAAGGGCGTGGTCCCTTATTTTGATGATGTATTAATTGCAGCCCCTACCCAAAAAATCTTACAGGACCGTTTGAAATGCGTCCTAAAAAAATTTCAAGAGGCCGGACTTAAGGTGAAAAAAAATAAATGTCAATTGTATACTGACAATGTTGAGTTTCTAGGGTACCGGATTGATAGCCAGGGCATTCATCCTACCGAGAGTAAATTAAAAGCGATCAAAAAAGCTCCCAGGCCACGCAACAAGGCCGATCTCCAGGCGTTCTTAGGCCTCATTAATTTCTATAATGTATTTTTACCACACAAGGCAACTGTCGCTGAACCGTTACACAGATTATTAGATAAGAAAGCATTGTGGGTATGGGGTTACCGGGAAGAGCAAGCGTTCCGGAATGTTAAAAAACTGCTTGCATCTGACTCTGTACTTATGCAGTATAACGAGGCTTTGCCGTTAGTTATAACCTGCGATGCATCGCCTTTCAGGGTGGGCGCCATTTTGAGCCATGTACTGCCTAATGGGAACGAAGCCCCTGTTGCATACTTTTCGAAGACTCTTTCACAAGCAGAGCGGAACTATGGACAAATTGATAAAGAAGCCCTTGCAATCGTTTCAGCTGTAAAAAAATTTCATGAATATGTGTATGGAAGGACATTTACCATTATAAGTGACCACAAACCGTTGCTAGGGATAATAGTCAGGGACAAGCCAACCCCCTACATATTATCCCCTAGAATGACCCGATGGTCAGAATTCCTAGCTGCTTATAATTATCGGCTGCAATATCGCCCGGGGAAAGCCATTCCCCATGCCGACGCATTAAACTGAGCACCGCTTCCAGAGACTCTCAACGATCCGGCACCAACGGCAACCACGTTGCAGATCGAAACACTCAACTCGCCACCTATGACCGCCTGAGGCATCGCGAGAGAAACCAAACGAGACCACACCCTAGCTCGAGTCCTAGGCTGGGTAGAACGTGGATGGCCATTGGACCAAGTACCAGATGACTTCGCACCATTCAAATCTCGACAGACTGAACTTTTTTCCCAAAAAGGCTGTATCATCTGGGGCGATAGAGTTGTTGTCCCAGAGCGACTCCAGAAGATGCTGCTGCAAATTCTGCACAAGGGCCACCCCGGCATCGTGTGAATGAAGGCGCTTGCACGAAGCTATGCATGGTGGCCGGGCATGGACCGGCAAATCGAACAGTGGGTTAAAGCGTGTTCAAATTGCCAACAAGTCAGCAACGCCCCACCAAAAGCCATGCCTACTGAATGGGAGACGCCACGTGGACCCTGGTCCAGAATCCACCTGGATTTCGCAGGGCCAACCAAGGGCTGTACCTTCCTGCTGACAGTCGACGCATACTCCAATTGGTTAGAAATTCATCGTATGACGGCTACGACCTCCAAGGCGGTGATCAAGATTCTAAACAGACTCTTTGCAACCCACGGATTGCCAGACGTCCTGGTGTCCGATAACAGGCCACAGTTTACGGCACTAATGTTCGAGCAGTACCTCGCTGACCGTGGCATCTGCCATGCGCTCACCTCGCCTGCGCACCCTGCGACCAATGGCCGAGTGGAACGCATGGTCCAATTTGTTAAAAAGACTTTGCAAAAAATGGACTATGACAATATCGATGACAAGGTCAACCAAATTCTCTTTTTGCAACACATAACTCCACATAGCGTCACCGGCAGAACTCCCGCCGAACTACTGATGGGATGAAGACTCCGCTCCCACCTCGACCAGTTGTACCCTGCTTACGAACCGGAAAAGCCAATAAGATCCAGCGGCTGCTGTCGCACCTTCCAGGTTGGAGACCTCGTTTACACACGAAACTTATCGGGCGATCCGTTATGGACAGAGGCGACAGTAGTACGAGTGACCGGCCCCAAATCCTACGTAGTGAAATGCTGTGACAATAAACTGTGGAAACGGCATATCGACCAATTACGGTCACGACTCACAACGGCCAGTCAACAACTCCCCCATGACCAAACCGAGGGGGGGGAGGTACGGAAGAAGATGAAGTTCCAGGGAACCTGCTCGAAGGGAGCGACGTACTAAGTGATACTCAGGAAATGGAGCAGGAAGGAGAAATGTTTGCACTGCAAGAAATTGCAGCTGAGCAAGAAGCAGAACCACTGCCAAACAACAATCCACCTCAACAGGATTGCAACCAACCAATCCAACAAAAATCCGAAAGAGTTAAAAGACAACCATCCTATCTAAGGGATTATATAACTACACCGTAATTAAGAAGCCAGGGGGAAGGGGTGTTGTGTATGTACCATAGTTAATAAAGTATGAGCTTGAGGTAAAGTGCAGGATTCTGGCCCTGCACTTCTGATTGGCTGTTAGACGGCCAGATCGGATTGGTTAGTTCTGAGGAATCCGATTGGCCCTTAACAGAGAATTCTTATTGGTTAAAAGAGCT